>JAMJFZ010001791.1:102500-1302500 GCA_026225945.1 Cricetomys ansorgei | reverse complement strand
AGCACAGAGTAGAAGTCTGTCATCAAACCTCTCTCCTATGCCTCCCCACACCGTAAGCAGAACCAGGGCCTCTACCACCCAAGGTCAGGCCAGCTCCCAAGCTTGGGGGACACTAAGAGAGGTAGCAGATGAAAGGACGGGGCTAAAATACCACAGGACCCAAGTGCTCTTCTGGAGACACAACTAGGCTCCCCAACAGGAAACAGGAAACTGAGTAGCTTCCCTCCATATATTCCATGGAGACAGAGGCAAAATGGCATAGCCTGGGCTAAATGCAGGGCAGAGAGAAGGTGAGCCACCAGCCAGATTTTACTTGATACTGCTCACCAAGTGCCAGCTTTGCTCTCTAAGGTCAAAGTCAGAGCTGTTAATGAGGCCTCTGGTCTCTGACAGGATCTGAGGAAGGAAACCCAAGGCAGGGCAGCCTTCCTTGTAGATTGGGCTGCTCCAGGGGTGGGAAAGGCCTGAAGAGGCTCAGCTCTGCTGTGTGCGCTCAGGGGTTGAATCTGAGAGAGTGTAAGAGCTGCAGAAGCAGAAAAGTCCTCAGTGGGGTAGTTCTGGAAAAGGCACGGTCCTGTCACAGATGCATCTCCAGGAGCAACCGTTCCAGCCCTCCGCTTTCAACGCCACCAAGTCTATTTCCAAGACTAGTTAGTGATAAGAGCCACACAAAGAGGGTTCCTCAGCTAAAAGAGAACATCTATCTGCACACGAATACAACCACACCTTTAGAATATACAAGAAGCTATCAGATGTATGTTGTATACATAGATGCGCGTGCGCGCGCACACACACACACACACACACACACACACTTAATTTAGGATGGAGCTACATACCAACATACCCATTGTCACATTGAAAACACCACAGGTGGGGGGACTCAACCCAGTCACTCATTCTGTGGAATGTCCGGCTCAGACTAACCTTTCTCGGTCCTGTGCAGGACTTGGCTAGCACACACCCGCACCTGGGCAAATTCATCTAAGATGGGGTCTGTTTCCTAGTCACATGCTGACTATTGTCATCGCTGTGCTAAGTACGGCGGTGAAAGTGACAGAATGGCTGTGTGAGAATTCTTTCACACTGCTGTCCAGTCAAACTTTCCACCCGGGACCACTGTAAGTCGGACACTGCCTGTAGACCGACAGGCAGGCGCCCCTCGTTAGCATCACAAGTCAGCCAGGGATGGGGGCCGAAGCAAGAGCTTTCTACTGAAAGGTATAGCTACTGCTGTAAGCTGGGGGCAGGGTAGTGGTGGTGGTGTCACATCAGCAAGAAAACCCAGGAGGATCCTGTGTGCCACGAAGCATGTACATGTGGGTGGGGGAGTGGGAGGAGAGCTAAAAGGGTTTTTGAGTGCACAGGGGAAAGGCCTCTCTGCAAAGGCTCTTTGGGGAGATAAACGTGCTTTCGGACCTAGGAATCTGACAAAGTATGTTCAAGCCAGTAATGTCACGTAGAACCTTCAGCTCTGCAAATTAATTATTGAAGAGTCTGTCTTAGGGAAATGGATAAAGGACACAGAGATATAAGGAGAAAGCCCAATCAGAGTTACTTATAAAAAAGGGGACAGTGGAGTCAACTTTATTTGCCATATGTCTTATCGCTGCTGTGTTTTGAGACACTGTTGAACCACTCTAGTGTTCTAGACTGTGTCCGCGCAGTGGAAGAATGAAATGCTATATCAAATGCTATATGAAAACGATGCCAGGTATTTGCTGTCATGGAAAAATGCACGTGACCTATCACTAGTGAGGCGATCAGGCTGTGGGATGTGTTCCTGTCTGTGGAAGCACCAAGCCCACCTGCACAGAAACGCAAACGTCCACACTCCCAGCATTCTCGTCCACAGGGAGTAGTTTCAACTTCCACTCAGTATGTTTATTTGTAACCTCTTGTTAACAAATGTGATTTTAAAAATGTTTCAAATTCTGAAAAAGTAACAGCTTGCTGTAGTGGCAAAATCCAATGACTAATAGTGTAGACTCTAACTCTCAACATCTGCAGGAATTCATGGAACCAAAACGAACAGGCCCACCTTAAAAGGGCTCACTGTGGACAGGATGACTGGATTCCCGCAAGAATAAACCTGAGCCTGTTTTCAGAATCTTACAGACATCAGCAAGGAAATGAGTCCAATAAAACAGTTCTCCCGAAAACCACAGGGAATGGCATTTAGGCTTTGCTCTCAGCTGCTCAGAGCTGGGCCCCGGGATCAACTTCAATTGTTGCAGTCTAGGTTTTTTCCCAGACACTCTCTTCTTACTCCGCCATGCCATCCTCATTTAAAGCTCTACATCATATGCAATTTGCACTGTAATCCACTGCAAAATTGAAAGCCATGGATTAACAGATGAAGGAGACAAGAGAGCAAGACACCTGGGCTAAGGGAGCCTGAGGGACTGACTGCAGTAGATACATCTCGGGGGACCCAATACCACTGTCCTCTCCACGCAGAGGCAGAGGGCTAGTCTCGGCTCTGCCACTGCCTCTGCATGTTCAAGTCAGTGAGTAGCACTAACCGCTCCATGGAGCTGTACTCACATGTAAACTGGGGTGGTAGGTCAGCACACCATTGTCGCACAGGGTGACGTACTTCTTCTTCCATTCTTTGTTTAGTGACTTGCCACTTCGCTTCAGAAGCATGCCCTGTGGGGAAGAGGAGCCAGACATGAGATCCTACGTAAGTGGAGAGACAGGGAGACGTTTCAAAGGGATTCAGAAAAATCTAAGCTTTCTTTTAGATTTGCATTTTTAGAGGAGATTGTCCTTGTTTTTAGATTTAATTTGTGTTTTTCTTCTCCTACATATTCAGCATGGTAGGTGATCTTTAAAAGTTGAACCTTGTGATAGACTCTGAAGATCTACTGTTGATTCAACAGCTGTAGTGGACATCCTAGCTGTCCATCAGACTCCCCACAGAACTGAGTCTTAGTGAGTGGGAGATACCTAACAGAAAGATGCTTTTATTCTTTGCTTGTTGGTTTTTGTGGCACTGGGAATTGAACCCAGAGCCTTGCACATTTGAGGAAAATGCCTTACCATTGGGCCCCAGCTCCAGCCCCAGCTCTAGCTCCAGCCCCAGCCCCAGCCCCAGCCCCAGCCTTGGCCTCAGAAGCAACATTTTAAAGACAGATCCTAAGTTGCCTTCTCTGATGAGAATGCATCAGTGATTTTCTCACCTTAATTTTATAAACACGACAATTCACGTTACAATTTCTTTATAGAATTTTAATTTATTCAAACTGAAATTCCATTTGCAAACTTTAGTAACAACACTGGGTGGGTGAGCTGTGTGTAATTCACCTCAATCGATTTTTAATGAAGTCCCATTAAGGTTTCTGGGAAAGCTTTCAGAATCTGAAACTAACATATTTTGGAAGTCGCACGTGGCCTAGCTTTCCCTGGATAGCTGCTGTGGATATGTTCCTGGTCTAAGTGCCAATTCCCAGCAAACCTCGCACCTGCTTTCCCGGGTGAGACAATGGATGGCAAACCGGAGTCGGGGTCAGGCCCACACTCCAGCCTTGGGTTCCCCCTCCTCAGCTGCAGCTTTCATGCCAAGCTCCCCACTCCTGTACATTTTAACTCTGCCCATGTGCAGTGAAGAAACCTCTTATCCATCAACAAACTCCCACAATTAGAATAATGACTGAGGAGGTTTGTGCCTAGCAGGAAGTCACGGGTTCTCAACTACACCTTGACCCCCTGGGGACACAGAGGCAGCCTCAACTGCCCTCCTGATCCTGCTCTTCCCCAAAAATCTCAGCCTGGCGGGAAATCAGGAAGGAGCTCACGCGTCAGTCAATCACCAGCACTGTGAGAATACCGCTGTGTTTACTCAGAGCATAAAGCACTTCAGAACAGAATGGACTCAGGCCCGGTATACGATCTGCTCCATTAGTACCTGTTACTGCGGGATCTGAACGACCCACAAAGGAACCTTTAGGAGGCCACTGCGCTGCAAGATTTTATCATGTAAAGAAAGCGTGTGGCAAAAAGTGACACAGGGAAGATGTTTACACTGCAAACCAAAGCAACAGAAGCTCCCCTGCGTGGTACAAAAGAGGAGACAGAAGCATCAACCCCACAGACACAATAATAAACCAAGATCCTCCAAGCCCTCACATTCCCTCCCGGTGGGCAGCTCCCATTCTTAATTCAGCAACACAAAGCCACACCCAAGTTCTCCCATGGGCTCACATTTCCCATCATCCACTTCAGATGGAATTTCAACAATACAGAGGGCTGGGGGTCACTGCAATGTCACGAGAAGATGAGGGCTGCTGCAGGCTTCAGAAGGCCATGTCCCTTCCTGCTCAGGCAAGCACCCGCAGATGGCTGACATGACTCCTTTGGGAGGCTCGTGGGCACTTTCATGAGCCGGCCCTATGCTCCTAATTATCCTTCCACCAGTGGAGGCTACAGAGGAAAGGAGGAGAAACTGACCAGTCTGGAGGCATGTGGAGAGGGCCTCACTGTTATCTGAGAAACTAAAAAAAAAGTGGTTTAATTTTTAAAAAAAGATCTTTTTTGTTTAACATCATTTATTTAGAGAGAGTGTGTGTGTGTGTGTGTGTGTGTGTGTGTGTGTACATGTGAGTGCACAAGCAGGGTCAAAGGACAATTGTCAAGAATCACTTCTTTCCTTTCACAATGTGAGGGACTGATCTCAGGTGCTCAGGCTTGGCAACAAGTGTCTTTACTTGCTGAGCCATCTTGTTGGCCCCAGGCGGATCTATTTTGATGCTATGAAAATAATGTCATCCCAAAGAAAAGCACAGATATTGACAATTGTGAATGAATTCTACAGCTCCTTGGAGGGCAATGTCTGCCTTCTCAGTTGTATTAGCTCAACACTGTTACAGTAGGTAGATCTGAGGAACCGTCCCCTCTTTCAGTCCTCTGGCCTAGGCACAATTGCCTTAATTACGAATCCTTCCCCCTCTGCTCTTCAGGGTTATAGGAGGGGCTGAGAAACCTCCCCGCCCTCCTTTCCTGCTCACACATCCTGGCTGTGGCCAGCAGGGCCCAGCACCTTGCTTCTCTAAGCACTGATATGCGTACCACTTTCTTGCTCACCACCAATCACAGGCCAGAGGCAGCAAGGCCAAGGAATGCTAGGTTCCCTTGTAGATAAGACTCTGTGCCACACAGGCAAAGACATGCTTAACTATCGTGAGTGGTAGGGCTCTGATTCTTGCTATTATGGCGGGCTGTGAATCCTGTAGTTCTCAGCCGCAGTGAACAACCTTCTCTCACAGCAGAAACTCTGAGTGTCTCATCCACTGCCTAACCCAACACACAGCCTGGAACCACTGGCTCCTCCCTCTGAAGCATAAATACAATGGGGCTTAGCCTTCTCAATGGGCACCTGTAAGAAGGGTTCCCTCCAGAGCAAAGTGAGATCACATGACTGTAGGGAAGGCTGGTACCTCTCTATTTCATAGCATTCCACAATTTATAGAGATGTTCTTCAGCTACCAAGAAATTGCAGCTTAACCAAGGCCTGGGGAACCCTGTCTAACTCTCAAATTTCCACAGAATACAATGTATTCAAGCTGGGCACTGTGGTGCAGGCCTTCAATCCCAACACAAAGGAGAGAGAGAGAGAGGGGGAGATGTGAGAGTTTTATGAGTTTGAGGCCAGCCTGGTCTACATAGTAAATTTTAAGACAATCAGGGCTTAATAGTGAGATTTTCTCAAAACAATACAAAACAAAACGGCAAACAAACAAAAACAAAACAACTCCCACGAAAAAAAAACCACATATGTATTCAGAGCAAGAAAAAGCATAGACACTACTCTCAGCTGCAGAAAATGCAAAGATAGTCCGTAAACCATACTGCATCCGACTGCAGAGGAAGGCTAACCTTAAAACAGGCAGGAAGCATCCATAAGCCTGAGTATTTCCCATGGAGGAGGAAAGTTGATGAGCTAGGTGGGAGTGAATCTCAACCTACAAGCAAACTGCAGGAACAGAGTGGACAGGGCTGAGGGAGTTAGACGGTCAGACTTGCTAGCCTCTACTGCAGGGGTGCAGCAGCAATCTGGAAGGTTGGCCAGGCCTGATGTGTCGAGATATCTCCTTGGTACAAGAAGAAAAACTGGACTTGCCTCAGAAAGTTCCTTAGCTGAAAACATTAGCAAGCTCAGAAGATTTTTTTGCACAGAACACAGATCAGTTTATTCTATCTTCAGAATGCCTGTGGAAAGGACTTCCCAGGCAAGAATCTTGGCTGCACTGGAGAGCCTGGGAGCAACATACTGAAAATCACATTCCAATACACATTAGAAGCTTCCTTGGATAGAACAGGTCTGCAGAGCACAGAGCCCTGGACAAAGGCCTCAATCTGACAACTAGCATGTGACTGTCCAAGTGGGGGCACCCGCTGGCTGCATCCCAGACCACACGAGCTGTTACTCAGATGTCTCATGAACAGCCATTTCTGTTGTGTTACCTGGCCCAGGGATACAAAAATGTGAAATGCACACAGTGACCACTTTCCAGTCTCCAGACACAGAAGGGCCTGAATTACAAACAGTCTTACAACAAAGAGTCACCTCCTTCTTGGCAGTTACAATCAGAGGCTGGAGGAAGACATGGTGTGGTTCCTTCCATCTCAACACCAAAATGTATGCCTGGTCCCAGGGTTCTCTTGCAAAGATCTGGTTTTCAACAAGTCCTCATGTTCCTTTTGGGCCATGTCAACAACAGCTGGTCCCTTAAATTGTTTCCACTTTCTAAGCCTATGCTCCCTTCATAGGGTATAATTAAGAGTCATCAGTGGACCCCAAGTGAGGGCATTACATGATTAAAACACATCTTTTTCCCTTCTCAGGGCTGTACAGAATGATAACCACTGTTTCACCATCTAAAGAGCTAGAAGTTAAGCCATAAAGCTTTCTATGTTCTAGAAGGATATGGTGCACTCTTTGTTTGTGGTCCTCCAGGCTCCACTATGACATGGAGTGGTCAGGGAGTCCCAAGGTAGACAGGGCCTGTGGCGGGCAAGGAGTTCCATGCTCTGCCGGTCTGAACTCTTACCCATCTCTAACAATCAAGAAAGTGGCAAGCCATGCAAACAGTTCATTTTAAACTTTCAGAGGACACAAAGACACAGTCCCGCCAGCCAGGAGATGACAGAGGCCGGGAGGCTGCTGGCTGTCTAGACACAAGCTGGCAGCTCCCGTCAGTGCGTGCAAATGGCCCTTATGATTCTAAGTCTATTTGAGCGGCTGTAACCTAGGGCAAAACTGCATGGCGGAATGTCAAGATGCATCCTCTGTCCATCTTTCAGATGCCAATCTGGTACACGTAGAGACAGTCCTTGCTTTAGATCAGACAATCTATACGAACCAGCATAGCCATCCATTTGAGAATGCTTCATTTCACTCTCAGGGCGCTGCAGCATTTATTTGGATGTTTTGAGTTTCAACACAATACTGAGCTTCACTTAATAGACAGGTTTGTTCCCTGCAGGTACAACCATTAGCCTACAGGAAGCTAGTGAGCATAAGTCTATCACCTCAAACTGACTCTGGGATGCCTAAGACTCCTTCAACCCATGGTGCCTGCCCAGGTAATGGATACTGGCCCTGTAGATTTAACACTTGTTAAAGCTAGTAAGGGGCTGGAGAGATGGCTCTGCAGGTTAAGAGCAATTGTGCATTTTCCAGGACTCAGGTTTCGTTCCCAGCACCCACACGGAATGGCTCACCAGTCGCCTGTAATTCCAGTCTGGGTTATCTGACTTCCTCTTCCGGCTTCTGTCAGCACCTGTGCTTACATGTCTATACCCACACTTACAAACACATACTTTTTAAAAAATGAGTAAATCTTAAAAAAACAAACAAACAAAAAACAGGGCAGTTTTAGCTTTGTAGGCCTTGTGTGACTCTGCTTTGTTCTCAGCCATAATGTCACATAAATGACAAAATGATTGTTCTCTCAGATCATTCCATTCCACGGTAGATAATGCAAATTGGTACCCCATACCACTGTGTATGTGGCATTGGTGAGTACTCAGCTAGGAGGGCCAGCAGAACTCAGGAATGTTAGTAGAGTTTTGAGGAGAAGGATGTTGGCAAGGGGCCAGGCCACAGGCCAGCAGAACCTTCAGTAAATCCACAGCCCAATGCCATGTAAAATTCCATCATGAACCTGTGCACATGGCAGTACGATTTCCACCCTGAATACTGAAAGCACTGTTGACCCCAGCCATAGGGAGAAGAAAGGGTCCAAGTGAATTTCAGAGCAGAAGTAGAGAAATTACTCTCAAGTCTAAACACTATTGTACCCATCACAAAACAGTATCAGCTTCTCCTATGAGTGGAAACCCTTGGAGGAAGACCCGGTCTCAGACTTGGACAAATACAGGTGAAGATGGCGGGTAAGACCTGAGAATGAAAGGGTCTTATGGTGTGTGAGTGTAATTCAGTTCATCTCCTGGATCCCCTGACTTAGACAGTGAGGACAAGTCTGAGAAATGCATCCAGTATGCCCGTGTAGAGGACCAAAACATGGACCTCCAATCTCAAGTCCCAAAGATGTGAGACTTTGGGGATCCTGGGATAGGCTGTGGGAGGCAGAAGGCACCAAAGAAGACCTGCAAAATCCCAGCTCCGATGGGCTTTGTACCCCTTCTAGCCCCTGGTTCAATTTAACTAGTAGACTGTGGTAGGGATCATCTGTGTAGTTCCAGTCTCAGCTTGCAGGACCCAGAAAGCTCTGGCTTTTATGCCCCATGGGATGTCAAGACTGTCCTGTTCCAGGCATTGAGAAGGGAAGGCCTGGAGACTGCACGAGGGGAGGACTAGGTGCCTAAAGGATGACTGTCACTGCCTTCTTGCTGAATCTGCCCCTCCTTTGCTGATGCTCTTGTACGTGTGAGTGATGGACTTGGGAGCTCCACCTCAGAGGTACCTGTGGAGCACAGAAGAGCTACTATCCCCAGAACCCAAAGAATATTGATAAATAACAAGCCGCTGTTGTTATGCTTTATTTATTTATTTATTTGTTTGTTTGTTCGTTCATTCATTCATTCATTCCCTGAGACAGGGTTTCTCTGTTTTACCTCTGGCTGTCCTGGAACTTACTCTGTAGACCAGGCTGGCCTTGAACTCATAGAGATCTGCCTGCCTCTGTCTCCCGAGAGCTGGGATCAAAGGCATGTACCACCACTGCCCAGCTGCCACTTCTGTTTTTAACCACCAGGATTTGGTTTAATTACCTATGCCAATAGGTGACAGAACCAGGTCTCTGAGTTTCTGCTCACAGCCCAGAAGCTTTGTTGCCTCCCTGGGAACCACTTACCCACTAGACCAATTGTAGGGCTCCCACAGCTCCTATGTTTATTTAAGAAATTTAAGGGCTTTGTGACAGGTTGTTTTATTCCTTAGACGTGGCCAGTGTTGATCTAATAACTGCACCTAATTCACTGTTGCATCGCAAAGACTGTGATAAAAATCAATCTACAACTAAAACATCAGAGTCCCAGAAAGGGATGTTCTGCTTTTTGCTCAGGTATCCTCTGTGCACAGTCAAAAAGCAAGACTATCTACCACTGAGATCTCTTTATTCGTCATGTGTATGTTTCTAGTCCCAAGAGGTCACTGAAAGCCAAAAGCAATGTTAAGTGTACAAGCTTTAAATAACTTACTAAGTTAATGTAATGAATGTAAGTGCGATCTGAAATCCATCACTCACTGCTTGCTGCAGCCCCAAGCTGTGATAAAACACCACTCATAAATTTATATTAAAACTCTGCTCGATAGCAATTATTTACCAACAAAGATTTATTGACTGCATTAGAGTCTGGGGGTCTTTCCCAGTCAAATCAGTCTTTGAGTCTCAGGGGCTGAATGGTACTGGTCTCCGCTCAGAGAAGGACTGTCGTGACAGAGAACAGTTGGTGGCTGGGCTCCACTGTGGCAGCAGAGCACCAGCGGAGACATGGCCACCCATGTAAAGATGAGATGATCAGCCAGCTTGGCCAGCCAGGGTGGCTTCCCTCCAGGCAGCATTCCCCTTACCTGGTTTAACATACATCTGGCTATGCATGTATCTGGCTCAAGAAAAGCACCTGAGAGAGCACTGATGAATTTTTTTTTCCCTACTCAAGTGTGAAAGGTAACAAGTCTGCCAGAAATGTGGGAGGTTTCTACTTATCCAAGAACAAATGAAGTTTATTGGATGTGTTCACTATAGACCCAGCAGCTCAGAAGCCTGGGTTGAGCATCAAGACAACATAGTGAGTCCCTGGGGCACACAATAAAACAACTCTCAGAAACAACTCAAAACCCAAACAAACACTGCAGTCTGAGTTCTGTGAGGTTTTAAAGCAAGCCTGTGTCATGTCTGAGCTACTTGAGAAAGATTCTCTTTACAGGAGTTAAAAGGCCTCTGTGATTTTCTATAACAACTCAGAGAAAAGTGAGCTTCTTCAATTGACACCCCAAAGATCTGGCTGCCAATCGCTGCTGAATTTACAATCGATACTTTTATTCTAATTGAGAATTTACCCAAACATTATCAGCTCGCTACCAACTGTAACACATAACCTAAAAGGATTAGTTTATGAGCAGGAAAGGTTTATTTTGGCTTCTGGTTGTAAGGGTTTCATTCCAGGGTCTCTTGGCGCCTATGCTGTGAACCTACAGCTAATGATGAGATTGCATAGTGGCCTGTTCACCTTACGGTGTTCAGGAAGCAAAGAACCAGACAAGAAGGGGTGGATGACTAGTTATCTCCCTCCTGGACGTACCCCCCAAACGGTCTAACTTACTCCTACCAGGCCCCATGTTTTCATGGTCCCATCATCTCTTTATAGAGCCACAGGTCAGCACAGGGCTGTGTGAGGGCACCATCATGTTTACTGTGTTTACTGTTGTTTCCCTGCACCCAAAACAGAAATGGGTCAACCCATCCTACCTTCTCATGTGCAAATCTTCCTCATACAGGTGGCAGTACAAAGGTTTCCAAGAAGAGGCTTGGACCTCAAGGCGTAGGAAGCAAAGGTGCTGCACCTTTGTGGTAGGGCTGCGGGGCACAGGCATCCCTCCTGCCCGTCACTCACTCTGGCACAGATTGAGTCAGTGCTGATCCTGAGCATTGCTGAGTACATACATCCTGACCCAGATCAACTGCAAGGCTTTTGTAGTCTTTATCTGTTTGCAAAGTAAGAAATTTAAGGGCTCTGTGATACCTCAATTATCCCTCTTGTCTCACTTGGAAATAGCCAGGGTTGATCTAATTGCTGCACTTCAGGGACTGACGCATCAGAGGGACTATGACTGTAATGATCCCCAACCAAAACCCATCAAGATACCAAGCAGGTGCTTGCATTTTGTTCAAGGACTGTCTTTGGTGCAGCGAAGGGCAGCAGTGCCTCCTCTGCAGTCTCTTGTCATATGTGATCCTAAGTCTTAAACAGTTATATTCAAAAATTATTTTTGCATGAGTGTTTCGCTTACACATATTTATGTGTACAGTGTGTGTGCCTGGTGCCCGCGAAGTCAGAGAGGGCACTGGATCTCTTAGAACAGGAGTTATACATGATCATAAGCCACTGTGTGGGTGTCGGGAGTTAAACTCGGATCTTCTGAAAGAGCAAAAAGTGCCCTTAACCCCTGAGCCATTTCTCCAGCCTCCAGATATAGCATCTTAACAATCTCTCCCAACACACAGCATGCTCACAAAACGTACTGATGCTAACACTCTACAGAACCATGGCTGGGACATGCCAGCCAGTGGGCCAAGTCTGATCTTTTGACTCTGCTTGTAAATACAGTTTATCAGAACGCATCTGAATTCACTATGACCTGTACAAAAAAGGAGAAGCAATTCAGGATTGATATTTGTCTCAGTTTGTTATGGTAAAACACTTACCAAAAACAGCTCTGGAAAGCAAATGATTTATTTTAGTCACAGTTGAGCACTGAGAGATGTCAGGGCAGAAACTCAGGCATGCATCTAGTGGCAGGAACTGAAGCAGAGACCATGGAGGAATGAAGCTTACTGATATGCTCAGCTTGCTTTCTGAAAGAACCCAGGACCACGTGTCCAGGGTTAGTACCACATGTCTAGGGTTAGTACCACCCACAGTGGGCTGGGACCGCCTATGTCAATTATTAATCAAGAAAATGGGGGCTGGAGAAATAGCTCAGCAGTTAAGAGCACAGATTGCTCTTTCGGAGGACCTGGGTTCAAATCCCAGCACCCACATGGCAGCTTACAATGGTCTGTAACTCCAGTACCAGGGGATTTGACATCTTTACACAGACATACATGTAAGCAGTAAGCAATCCAACAATATACATAAAATAAAATAAATTATTTTTTTAAAAAAAGCAACAAAAGAAATTGTCTCACAGACTTGCCTACAGGCCGGTCTGAAGGAAGGAATTTCCTCTTGTGCTTTTTGGTTTTGAGTCACTCTGCAGCCCAGGAAGCATTTTCTCAGTCGAGGTTTCCTTTTCCCAGAAATGTCTTAAGTTTACGTCAAATTAACAAGAACCACCCGGCAGGACCCCAGAAGCTACGGTATCTACCAGCTTCCCGGTATTTTTCAGAGGAGTACGGTTAAGACCTGTCACAGGGGACAGAAAAGGATGGGAAGACGCCAGCAGCCATCTTGCTTGGGATTGTAAAACTCTTGTTTCCTTTACCACTCCTAGCGCCCTGTCTGTCCCTTGCCCTTCCGCACAGAGCTGCAGGCCCACGCGCTCTCGGCTTCACAGTCTCTGCTTACATAAGCAGAGGCACCCCTCGCAGCAGCAGTCACGGGTATGGCTGTGCCCACCCCCCAGGGCAGACGTGAAGGTCCTAACCCTCAGCTCCCCAGAACACAAATACTGACAGAACCTCTGCATAAGCCATTGCATCAGAGTAAGGCCGCCATGTGAGGGCTCTGACGAATATGACAATTGTCCTTATGAGAAGAGGGAAGTGGAACATGAAGGCGGCCATCTACAGAGTAAGGGACGGACCTCCAGAGAAGCCACCATTTCCCATACCTTGACACTGGACCTCCAACCTCTAGACTAGTGAGAAAAATTTGTGAAAGCCTAAGCCTAAAACCTCTACATGCTGGCTTCAAATGATCAGCACACAGACATATGCATAGGCTGTGTAGTGTTCCAGGACAGAAGACACAGTCAGCACCAGGGGCACACATCTCTCACCACACACAACATGCAGGCTGCACGTGCTCACTATGCCTTCAGCCCCCTCCTACCCACAAGGAGCTACACTTGACAGCCCACTCTACGAGACACACAGTATGTCTCCTTGTGGACTGGTTCTGCTCCCAGATTCTCATTTCAGTACCTGAAATACACTGGCTGGCACTTCACAGGGTGCAGGGAGAAGAGACGTGGTAGACGTGGTAGAAATGCAAAGACTATGGATTCACAGTGGATCAAGACAGTTTGTCATCCAAGGTACAACTGCTCTTAACTGGCCAAAGCCAATCAATAACAGGAACTCATTAGCTGTGTGCAGGAAGACAATCCCAATTACCTGGCATTTCCACATCCCCGAGAGGAGAACTTCTGGAACATCACTTACAAGGTGCTCAGATGTACCTTCTGGTGGACAATGGCCAGCAGACATAAGCTCAACCTTCCATCTGGTTTAGGGGGTTTCCATAGAAACAGTAAGGATGCCTCCAAAACTGTGCTTTTTTTTTTTTTAAATAAAGCAGAACCTGACATGGCACAAGCAGAGGCTCTTCCGCAGCCTGCCCTGCACAAGGCCCAGGTGGGGGAGGGGCTGCACAGATTATTCTAGATCTTTAACCGGCTCCCTGGTGACCCCCTCCCTGTTCTGGTTAGTAATATTTCTGTCATTCTGCCAGGTTGTCGGGTACAAAGGGTTACACTTTAATTGAGCTGTCAGCATCTCCAACCGTCCTGTAAAGCCCCGATTATGCACGGCGGGGTTAGTGACACACTGGTTATTGTGGATGCCCTATTTGCGAAACCCAAACCTGCACCACACACAGGTCAGCTCACCCGCGTGACCTTCCTGTCATTAGCCGCGTCTATTCCTACCTCACTGCTGAGAAAATCACACGGCATGGGCTTCAAAGCGCAGGCTGGGACTGGATTCGACCAGGAGCTAATCACCCACAAATCCAGCTCAAATGGCAACAATTGGCTAAACTGCTCCCCTCTCCAGAGCTCAGCAGTAATTTGGGATCATAAAGAAAAGAATTATTCAGCTAACTGCCCCGAAATGTATGCTTTGTGACCGACACACTTCACATTTTAATAATGATGGACAGAGAATCCAATTTAACACAGTTACCAGAATAACAAGACCAGAGACCAGGACCACAGAGATTTTGGGAGGGGTAGTTGCTGTGCCCTCTTTTTTGAGGGAAAAGAAAAACAAAAACAAAAACAAGCTGACTATGAGTGTTTCTGACATCAGGCCTGGCTAGTGCCAGGGAGGCTTAGTCCAATTCAAATGTGATGGTAGGAAGAAGGAAAGAGAAAGAAGAGAGGGCGAGAAGCATCAGCAAAGAAGTCATTACATCGTGCAATGTAAAAGCAAGACCCCAAGAAACCCCACCTAGGAAGCTGTACTCCCGCACCAGGCCTGGCAGATCCGATCTAGACTTGGGCAGTCATATCTCCACTGGTTGTGTTGATTTCCTTGCCCGTGTTCTGTCGGTCTCCAGTGGGATTTTCAGGACGACAGACGCTGGTTTTTGCACTGGTGGTTAGGGGACACCCCTATGTATTGCTCTTCCATATTGAGTGGCATGGGGGTACAGGAACCATTTATCACTCCATGCCTACCCACTCCTCCTGCCCTGACCACCCTGGAGGCCAGGCCCACAAAACCGTAAAAACCAAACGCTTAGATGTTAGTCTGCAGATGAACCCATTCCTCCTGATGCTACAGAAAAATCAAACTTAGCATGCTTGGCCTGCTGGCTCAGGAAGCATGTGAATGCACCCAGCCAGCCCTGCACGAGGCTATAGAGGGAGAGTCAAGCCCTTGGCAGGATAGCAGGGGTTTTGTAAAGATACTAACGACTTACCAACTGCAATGGCCGTGGTACGGCAGAGAGGAAGCCTGCAAAACCAACAACAAAATCCTGCTGCTGCTTTATTCCAGCCATGACCCCTGAACACCACCAGCACTGCAGGTATCACAGGCGCACAGCGACAGCCTATCGATTCCCGTGGGAACGGTGAGTCAGTGAGCTTGGGTCCCACCTGTTAGGAGTCAAAAGCTAATGTGTCAGGTACGTTAAAGAGTTGATTTTTATATCTGCATAATGTACTTAGAGTCTGCTGCACGGGGGATGCGTCCTTTGTCCATAGAGCAGGCTTTCAAATATATAATATCCTTATAATATATCCTATGTTAGCCTTCCCTATGCCTCTCCTCATAGTTCTCGGCATTTGCTGTCTGCCTGACTCAGGGATGCTGCCACTCATGTCTGAGAGCCCATTGCTATTCACATCATACTCACTCCCCTGGAGGATTCCACACTCCCCATTGTACGCCTCACTGTGCTGACCCAAAGGCAGTTCCTCTTCTCCTGCCCTGACACAGGCTTTTCTTGAGCATGGCTGAAGAGTGCTAGGGAGTTATCTTTCCTGCTGCTGTGATAAAAGACCCCAAGAAAAGCAACTTGCAGGAGAGGAAGGGTTCAGTCTGGTCCAGAGTTCAAGGCTGGCTACAGTAACCGTAACTATGTAACCATAGGGAAGCCAAGGTGGCAGGAGTATGGGGCAGCTGGTCACACTGCCTCCACAATCAGAAAGCGGAGGGTGATGACACACACTGCTGTTCAGCTCCCTCTCTCCACTTGTACAGCCCGGGATTCCAGCCAGGGAATGGTGTCACCTCAACGACCCTTCAAGATTATCCCCTAGAGGCATGCCCACAGGATCATCTCCCATCTCCCGGGAGATAGTAACTTCCCCCAAGCTGACAATAAACTATTAACTATCATTGCAAGTACCCAAGCACTTCCGATGCTACTGAGCCAAAGAGAGGCACCTCACACCTCCCAGACTGCCTCAGCCCAAAGACTTTAGCTGAAGACACGCTCTATCCAATGGTG
Source organism: Cricetomys ansorgei (assembly GCA_026225945.1). Lineage (NCBI taxonomy): Eukaryota > Metazoa > Chordata > Mammalia > Rodentia > Nesomyidae > Cricetomys > Cricetomys ansorgei. Next base: position 1,286,408 of record JAMJFZ010001791.1, on the reverse strand, counting down.
CCATCATAAGCTGCAGCAACAGGGATGGGGTGTATGTCAGGTCCTGAGGGAGCTGTACTACAAAGGGCTGCAGTAAGCTTAGCAGGACAAAGGTAACTTTACACACTGACTCCTGTATTAAATAAGACATACCACCAACATTAGCTTCATTTATTATCTTTTTCTAATGTAAAAATCCCTGGAAACAACAGATGGACTGCACACTTCTCTATTCCACGCTGCTGTTTAAACAGCACCCGCCCAGTGGTTTGGCCTTCATCTCTAGGTTACTGGAATTCTGCACAAGCCCATTCTCACCTTGCTAATAATTCTGTACACTCAAAATCTTGCAAATATTCATAAGTACTTGATGAATGAATGAAGGCTTATAACGATTTCCATGAGTGGAGGCTAAATTGTGAGGTTAAGGAATAGAAGAGCGAGCGAGAAAGACCAACTCGCACTGTGTGTGGGCTCCATATAATACCGAAATAAACACACACACCCTGACCTCACAGTTCAGGGCTGGTAAGAAGCATGCACACAGCAATCTGATCAGACACTCAGTATCCCAAAACAGCTCAAGTGCGTGTGTAGCCCAAGTATACTCCCACTATCATGGCTGAAGGGCACTGGAGCAAGGTCCACCCTTCAGGACCCTCACATCGCCCATGGAGGCTGAGCTGTGTAGTCAGGTAGACAAAGGCAATTCAATCTGGACACAGTGGATTGGAATAGATAAACCTGGCTGCCCTTTATCCTGGCACAGCAGGGTACAGGTCAGTACATACTCAAAATCTGACATGGCAGGCAGTCTGCTACTTGCTGCAGTCAGCAGAGGAGGGCTCTGCTGCTGGCTGGAGGATGCTCTGGTCTGGTACAGGAACATCCCCTGAGTTCCCTGGAGTTGCAGCATGGATATTCCTAGATCCCACCATGAACAGATTGTGACGGTCAGATCAAGCACTACAGCCAACACTGCAAAGTGATTTCTCAGAAATTTGAAAATGTTCATGGGGTAGAGGTGGATTAGGATCTGGAGAACATACTGGATCTGATGGCTGCCACACTACTGGCTGTGTGAGCACAGAGCTGCCAATGGACACCAAGGCACAACACCATTGACTGCACTGATCCATACTACACTCACTCTCTGTGGAAGACAGGCATATGTCAGAGGACACACTCCTCTGACAAAAGGAAAAGGCAAATACAGGCACCAAGGACTCTTCAGAAGCAGGGGACAAGATCCTTGACAGTCCCTACTTCTGAGTGATTCTCCTGCAGACTCTAGGCTCTTCTCAGTTTCATGTGGAAGTATCAGCAAGCTGGAGATCACAACTGACTGGGCAGAAGTACAGTCATAGAGTCATCTCCAAGATCAGGCTTCAGAGAAACAAGAACTGAAAGTTCACTAGTCCCCAAACTGCCAGTAGCAGTGGTCAAGTGCCTAAGTCTATCTGGAACTAAGGCAAAGTGGAGAGCCACCAGCACACACATCCTGCAAATCATGCATGTGGGGGCACAGCCTCTAGTTAGTTCAGGAGCAGCTTGTAAGTGCCTCATCTGTACCAAGCATCCCTAGGAGAACTCTGATGTGCCAGCTTAGAGGCTATCTCACAACAAAGTGCTACTGGTTCCCAGTGAAAGATTACCATGGTGCCCGAAACACCTTACTGATGGAAACACATCTGGATGAAATAGCTAGAAGCCATCTAAAACATGCATGGAAGAGGACACATGACTAGACTTCACTCCATGTCTTCAGATGCCCACTAATGGTCATGGAGGAGGGTGGGTGGGGTCACACCAAAAAATCCCTGGCATCTCACACTTTTTAAAAACAGACTGAAATGGCCCTTCCTGAGAAGCTGATTGTTAATCAGGACTGCCTGATGATGAACAACTGCAAACCTTGTGTCAGCAAGTTAAAAATGGCCTTATTGTTTCTGTGTGAGAATCACTTAGTATATGCTATATGTAGAGACTGCATTTCACGCCCCATTTAATGTAACATATTAGTGGATTCAGTCATCAAGGAGCAAGCGTCCTCTTGCCTGGCTCAGATATTGTGAGGGCGTGGGAGGGGCTCTTGGGTGGAAGGAGAGAAGAGCTGGAATGTTCCCTGGCTATGCACAAGCAGATCTTTGGCCCTCTTCAGTCTACGGGCCTGTCAACAGTGTTAAGTAATTGCATGCCAACACTGCAGCAGTGAGTCTTAGTAAATCCTGATTCTGTAAACATTCTTACTAATTGAACCATTATTTGGTGTGTTGTTCTTCATCTAATTTATTTGAGTTTACTCAAAAGGACCACAGCATAGCACAGCCTTCCTGCAATTATTTGACTGATTTCACTTCAGCATTAAAAATGTCAGAAATATTTATCAGGAGAAATGCAACACACAGGTCTCTGAAAAGAACCACAGTCTGTTAGAAACATCTCTGGATCTCAGGCAAAGGTCCCATGAGATTTCTGGGCTGAGAAGGAGACAAAAGAGCAGGCTGCTTCCCTTGCTGGATTCCCTTTTTATTTAACAGCATTTATCCTCGATATTCTTACCAAAGTGCCTATCTGTGACTCCAGACCAGAAGATTCAGAGCAAAGAAGGTGGTCAGAGACCCATGCAGCTAGAGGAAAGCAGCCTGTGCACACTCAACGTACAATCTACCTGGTAAAATGGGTACTTCTAACTCACGGCTTTAACTTATTGAGGACAGAGCTACGGGAAACAGAGGCAGTGCTCTTCATCAGAGAATGACCTTTTGAGGGAGGTCGAAACCTTATTTTTCTTTTCACCTTGACTGACAGGATGCTCAGGTGAGCCACATTTCAAATTCCCACGTGTATACTTGCCGGTATATAGCCCTCTCTTGTCGTTTAACACTTAGCTTGCTTATTGTTTTAATGAGTATTTGAGCTACTTTCTTTGGGGGATACAGATAAAGAGGGGGCAGGAAGATGAAGGCCAAGAAGTACGGCTTGGCTTTGCACTGCTGAGGAACTAAGCTAGCCAGGGACGTGGTGTGGGAGAGGAGGTGACTGTGGATTGGTGAGCCTAGCCTGGTGCCTTCTCAGGAGACCTCACATATGTGGGGGCTGCTAAGGGCCTAGCAGCAGGCAAGAACTGGGGTGTCCTAGAGCCCACAGAGGCGCTGGTCTGAGCTGAGCTCCGCACCAGTCTTTTGAATCTCGGGTGGCGCTGTGAAGGGGGGTGACAGCGCCTCAGACAATAGTTCAGAACTTACGCAGCAAAGCTTGCTTTTTTTTTCCCCCCTCTCCTTCAAAGATTGAAGTTTGTTCTGCAGATAAAAGCAGTGCCTTTGGGGAAATAACTCTAAGGTTTTCCTTCTTGACAACGGAAGCTGCTCTGAGAATCAAGTCACCATTGTGCAGGGTTTGCTCAACTGTAGAAATAACAGGAAGGCCGGGGAAGACAGAACTTTTAAAGAAACAGCTCTGGAAAAAATAAAAAAATAAAAACAGGCGGCTAGACAGTCAATGCCAATTAGTTCTTCCTACCTGAGCGATGGCAGACCCAAAATAGTAGCCAGTTTGTAGAGCCGAGATACACCCTTCCTGGACGGAGAGGGAACAAAGACATGGCCTGCGCATCGTAGGCCCTGGCTCTAGTGTGGCGGTGAAGAGCCCTCTGCTCCAACCACAGATCTGTGCTTTGACTTCAGCAAATACTTGCTATTTCCCTTCTTTTAAAACTTCCCATGGGTGGAGAGAAAGTTAATAAAAGAAACAATATGTATTTAAAAAAAAAAAAAAAAAAAAAAAAGCAAGGTGCCCAGAGTACGGCTAATGGAATTTGATGCTGGCTTTAATTTTAATGAAGAAAGTTGCCAGTAGCAACAGAACTGTCAACCGCCACCGAGCGCCATTAATAAAGATCCAGACAACATTAGTGCCCGGCTCCAGTACAAAAGGTTCCCCTCGCTTCATGCTGTGCTAAATTGGCTGCCCAATTTTTCTTAAGTGTCCGTTCTATTTAGAAGACAATTTATTAATTTTTGCCATTCATTGTCAGTTGACAGGCCATCATTTTGTAGCCCGAATTTTAGATGAAAACTAATTGAAAAGACTGGCAGTATTTATGAGGGGTATTATTTGTCAATTACAGCTGCAAATACTCCTTGTTCCCACCAACTTTGATGCCCCCAGTCCTCTGGGTGTGGGCACCGTGACTGCTGGCATTAAAATATGAGCTGGTCTCGCCCAACTCATCAATTTCATGGGCACGAAGGAAAGCACCTTCCCTATTCTGGGGACCCTTCACGCTGGAAGGAGACATTGGAACTCATGACAAAGAGTAAGTCTGCATCACGTAACAGTTACAACCACACACAAAACAGATCTCCCTGCAAACAAACTCACACCCGCCGCTGTCTTCATTTCTGCGCGGCTGCTGGAGCAGCCACGTACTCAAACTGCATAGTTCTGAAATAATTTGTGCCCTCAACTCCAGTGTCTTAAACCAACTCAAGTAGGGGTGTACACAGGTGCACTTAAGATGTCCACACTGCACACTCACAGGCTGTACGCACCAACCACCCAAAATGGAAGCACAATGCCTTGCTTTAAGAAAAGAATGCTATGCCTTACTTTTCCAGAGGAGGAAAAACTCTTGTCAGTAAAAAGCCCTCAGAATGATAGAGTTTAACAGGTTTATTTCCTCGAAAAAATGCTACGGGGCCAGTGAGACGGCTTATCAAGCATGGGTACTTGCAGCCCAAGCCCAATGACCTGAGTTTGGTCCCTAGAGCCCACATAAAGGTAGAAGCACAAAACCAGCTCTGCAGATCTCTCTCTCTCTCACACGCACCAACTGAAAAATAAATTTAAAAGATGTTACGGTTCACCTTTTGGATTTTTTGAATGAATACCTTCACAATCCTCAAAAAATGCATCTTAGAAATAACAGCAACTTGCTTCTCAACTGAACAAAGAGCTAATGAGTTACAATATGTGTCCAACCTAACTTTCCATCCTGAGACGATGCCACTGATGAAGTCTGGTAAGGATTGCTATGCAGCCTGCATGATGTTCAGTTTTCATTTACACAAAGCTAAAGGTCACAGCTATTAAGATGCATGTTTCCCAAAGGAGTAAGAAGAAACGGAGTGAGGGGCGGCCGCTGCGCACCAGGCCTGAGGCGGAGGATGAAATTCCCTAAGGTCATCAGGGCAGTGGTGTTGAATGTAGCTACAGGCACCCAATGAAGCTAGCTGGTCCCAAAGGACTCTCTGTGCTTTGTCCCTGTTAACCTCTTTCAAGGATTCATAGCTGCTTCTAGTCTTCCTTCACTAGACTTGACCTTGAACCTGGAAACAACCACCAAGGTGTGCTGCTGTGTCACTTCTGTAGGTTGTGCACAAGGAGAAATGGATGGGGTGTGTGCGCGCACACATGCGTGGCCATGTACCCACCACTCTTCCAAGCTTCAGCTTTGAAAATAGCAGCTGCAAGCTGCAAGCTGCAAGCAGAGTATAGAGCCTTCATAGAAACACTCACTTTGAGTGTCAAAGACACAGCGGGGTAGGAGTTCAAGCCTGCAGCATCTCCAAGAGTAGGCCATTAGGAGGCAACGGCATACCACTCCATGTTAGCATAGGCCCATTTGTGGTGCTAAGGAGGCCACGGCATACCACTCCATGTTAGCATAGGCCCATTTGTGGTGCTAAGGAGGCCACACCAGCATCTGGGTGGGGATCTAAGAGGGCACTGTGTAGGGAATGTTCTTTAAACATGGGCAGATAAGAGCACGTGAACCCTCCTGTCCTGATAACCAGTGGTTCAGCCAGAATTACTTGGGTTTTATGTACTAGCAAGCCTGCCTCGCCTGGTGTTATCATGGAAGAAACCTCTGGTTTGTGGAACTGAGGGTAACCCCAACGGGCTTACCAGGTGTGGCTGGTTGGAGAGGCGTGCCCATAGCCCTTACCTATGCACCATAATAAAGGGCAATGAACTCACAGGCTCTGTGGAGTGAACTTTGGTAGGACCGTGCCTCAGTTTGTGTTTCCCCCTGGGAAGGGATTTTAACATCAGGCTCACATTAACAAAACTCTCACCTTCTGTTTTTCCTCCCTTTAGCTGTGTTCATTTTCCTTTTCCTTCACAGATTGCCTGACCAGTACTTTCTCCTATGAAATGATTCCGATATGAATTTGGAAGTGGCAAGTGCAGAGAGCAGAGGTTCCTCTGAAGTGTGCCGTCGCCATGACCACAGTTTAAGGAAGAATGACCACATGTCTGTGCCATGTCAGTGGACACTACTGAAACTGTCCGGGCACTGGGCAGAACACACCTCTGAGAGGAAGGGTGACCTAAGAAGCCTCCTCCACTAACTCAGATATGAGAACGGAACTGGTAGAAAACCAAGTGCCAGGGGGGTCCTGCCAGGAGACTCCTACCATTCCCACAGTTCAGCATGGTACCTGAGATAGGTTTCTCACCCTGACTGGATCTGGACTTACCTAGGAAACAATCTTATGGGCCAGCCTATGAGGGGCTTTCCCAAAATGCTTAACTCAGTGTTCTCAACCTTCCTAATGGTGAGACCCCTTAATATAGTCCCCCATGTTGTAGTGACCCCCAACCATAATATTTTCATTGCTACTTCATAACTGTAATTTTGATACTGTTAGGAATCGTAATGTAAATATTGGATATGCAAATGGTCTTAGGCGACTCCAGTGAAAGGGTCATTTGATCCACCCCCACACACAAAAGGATCATGACCCACAGGTTGAGGATCCATGGCTTAACTGAGGGAAATTCCTTCCCCCCCAGAGTAGGTCACACCTTCCCTCGCAACAGCCTGGATGAAAAAGGTACATGGGAAACAGTGCTGCTGCCCCTACTTCTTGGGGGTGAGCCTGTCTATTTCTGTTGCTGTAGCCGAGCCTTTGCTGACATCAGAATCCACCTTCTTTGGTGTCTCTCCGGAGCCTCTAGGTCCTTCAGTGTCAGAGCAGGACCAAAGAGGCATCCAGCCTCAGGGACTGAGCAGCTACCAGATTCTCAGACTCTTCAGTGCCGACAGCCACTGCTGGACAAGCCAGCCCTTACTGTGTAAGCCAATCTCAGTTCTCTTTGTTCTTTCCACTGGTTTTGTTCCTCTAGAGAACTCAACTAATACAACAACTTGTGTAAAACTAAGGAAATGAAACTCTTGAGAGATTAAGGGACATCCCTGAGTTCACAGCCACCAAGTGGGAAGACTTGGCAGGACCCGGTAATAGGCTGCAGTCAAAGCTTGCAGTGTCCTGCCCCCAGGTCCTAAGCTAACACCTAGCTAATGCGGGAGGTCCTCCATTGCCCACTTCCCTTGCAGCCACAGTGACAAAAGCCAGGAGACTCAGTCTGGCCAGGCCTCAGCGAAATGGTAAAATAACCAAGTGGACAGTAGCCTGTGAGTGGCCCACGTGACACCACTTAGAGACACTTCCCTTGGGGAGCAGGGAGGAAGAAAGAGAGGGAACCAGGCCCCAGATCCTAAGGTCAGCAGGTAGGAACAGGACAGGTTTAACTCGAGGTGGAGGAGGGGGCGTGGTCTCTCCCATGCAGAATCATCTGTGTGACCCGGAATGAGGAACTGGGCCTAAATTTTCTCTGACAGGAGCCAATAAGGCCTGATCCTGGAGGTTTTAGACTGGGCTTTCTGGAGGTGACCCCTGAACTCTGGAAGACAGGGGAAGGCTAAGTAGGTGGAGCCTGTACCCTAACACCAGCCATCTGGCTTCTGCACCCACCTCTCAACCAGTTTGTGAGCTGGTACATCTGATTCCTTTCCCCATATGCAAAAAAAGCTCTGGACGGACTGATTTCCAGTTACCTGCTTCATTAAAAACTTAAGAGTCATTAGGTATGGCTCAATTACAGCATCTAGTGTTTCTATACTGGACACTAATGAAGACGGTCTACAGTTATCAGTAATTCTTGCTAATGCCAGTACGTGCTACACATACTTCCAACCAGCACCCAAACAGACTAACATCCTTCCCCACCAGAACCCATCTGTCCATCCACTGGCTCTCCCTCTCAATCCCTCAGGAAGTGAACTAGTATGTTGGGTACATCTCTGCCCTCTAAGTGCCGGGACCATCTTTCACTCTGGCAACGAGGCTCAAGAAAATATTCATCTGATTAAATTTTCATTAGTATTTGAAATCAGCACCCAACCATATTGTCTTATCAAACATCCTAGCTTGAGTCCCTCCTCCCCCCAGTCACCACAGGGTCTCTAAAAGTGAAACCTGGTTGCATTAACAACGGAAAAACTGTCCTTTATGATCCCTGGATCAGAGAGCCACTGTGGGCCATGGGAGGGAAGACTCAGCTCTGGGTGCCACATTCCTGCTGTGAGAGGGGAGGGGCAGTTATTTGCACCTGCCTGGAGGCTCATTAGAAAGAACCATGAGGAGATCCGCATCGGCATTGCCAGGTCAGAATTTGTTTAATTCAGTATCATGAGCAGATAGAGCCACAGCCCTGTTCTTAGTAACAAGTCCTTCCTGTGCCAGTATCAACTGGATAGGCAGAAGAGATAGTCTCAAGTCGCCTTTGATTTTAACGCCTAACTGTAGAGCACCAGTTGTCTGCAAAACATGCAACACACCAATAAATGGGATTTTTCCTTTTTTTTCTTTCTTTTAAAGAAGTTTCCTCAAAGCAAGTGTAATCTCTCATTGATTCCATCTTTTGTGAAGAGATCGCCTGCTAGAGAAATTAAGGGGTCTTTTGTGAGTTGCCCAACTTTCTGGAGGAAGGAGCCATCCCAGGGCTCTCTCTCCTCTAACCTCTTTGTTGCAAAGTGTCAAAGGTCCATCAGTGATGCGCTGAAGTCAGGACAAACAGAGTGACCTGCCGGCTATCGGCCGGCGGATCTGCAGTCCACCTCTGTGTTAACTCCCACTGCTAATTCATCATGGCCTGGACAGCTGCAGTGATTGTGGAGCCTCCCAACACAATGTGGGGCTCGGCTGACCATCCCTCGGCCCTGGCCAGGGGGAGGGCTGATGGGCACGGGCTCCGGAGGCCCGAGATAAGTGCTGGCTGTCAGTGCAAGGACAAAGAAGGGCAGGCCCTGGGGAGAGAAAGGAGATGAAAAAAAATCCTCCACAACTGCTTTATCTGATGAGGGTTATGGCTAATTAATTATAAACTCAATTACCTACCCCTTACTTCAGCAGTCTCTATTCATTAAGAGATAAAACTTGACTGGCAGCTAACTTTCTCGCACACATTTGGCATGCTGGCTTCAATTTATACTCGCCATTTCCGAAAACGATCAACAAAGACGCCTATACCTGTCAGGCACTTGTCAACACACAGCCTGTTCTCAGGGGTTCCCCTACCTCTCTCCCCTAAACTCCTTTGCGACACCCCAGGAGGGCCTGCTCCCATGCTGGGCCCTGGCATTAGAGAGCAAATACAGAACTAGACAATAGACATTATGCTCTCGTACACCCCACGGTGCTGCTATGCACGCCTCTGGTACATTTTAAGCCAATCTTTAAATCTGGGTGCTAAATTTGGGACGGGGGGGATTGACTATAGAATCGCTTCTCTCCCCAACTGGAAAAAGAGAAGAAGCAAGTGTTCGGGCATCTATTATTTCAAATACAGATTTCCACTGTCCCTAACTCCGGACGGGCCTGACCTCCCGCGTCAGCTCCCGCACCTGGTTTCAGAGGCAGCAGCCACAGGCCCGCTTCATCAATAGGCTCTATTCAGTGGAGGTTGTTAATCTCTCTCACCCTCTCTCCGCTTTGCCCACTTTAATGTATTTTCATGTCTATAAGTTCTTTTAATAAGCTGGGAGGGTCTGGGAGAGAAATACTTCAGGTTTCCTTACTGCTCGTCGCCAAAATTACCTCTGGCGGACTGCCTATGAGATGTGCTCCTTGTGCGTCAAAACACTCGGTTTCTCTCTCTTTCCGACGGAGGCATCCAGACCCTCAGGTTCAGTGTCAACTCAATTATTTTTATGGAGAGGACTCAGAAGCCTTCCTGTCACTCTCTTCTTCCTGCTCATAGGCTCCCTGACCCTTGTGTTTCCGGGAGCTGTCCTCTGGCTGCGGACATACTCCAATGTGGGGGCCATGTGGGATATAGGCAGAAGGTGATTGGTCGCCAGACCATACGATACATTTTCCTTAAAAAAATAAATAAAGTGCCAGAAGCCGGAGTCATCCCCACATGCCTCTGCCAGCCACTGTAGCACACTGTTAAAGGGTAAGGGTGAGGGGAAGGAATTGATGACAGAGACTGGATGCGGGAGCTGGGGTCAAGCTGTTTCTGTGCTTCAAGGCACTGGCCTTGCAGAGCGTATCATTGCTGAGGCTTCAAGGCCAAACTCTGTAGCTGTGGGGAGCTACTCTGCTGCCTTGGCTCAGGACAGAGCCGGGCAGACATATGGCACTGGCATCTTGGCATGACTTGGCTAGAAGGACATGGACCCACGGATGGAGATCAGACCGTTCTTCCTAAGGGAGTGCTCCGTGCATGCCGATCCAGCCAGCATGTGGCCTGAAAGCTAGCGCTGCAGGTTAGGAAGGGAAGCTGGGTGCAGTAGGAAGTCCCGGTCACAAGGTCTGCCACTGTCATTCCCTTGCTGGAATACCTCCAGGATGGGTCAGCTGACCCCAGCTCACAGCAGGCCACAGTTCACTGGAACTTAGATCTAAGGACCCACTGATCTCCAATGAGCTGAGCGGGCTGTGGATGAGGCACGGAGCCCTCTGACTCTACAGTGCAATCCTTGGCTAGAACGTGGAAGTCATCACCCCACAGTGTGAGGCAGCAGGAAAACGATCTGGAACACGAACACTCCTGGCAAAGTACCTACTTCCACTTGATCCAAAGTGCTTCTCAGCAAGCCCTAAGGACTGGTGGACTCAAGTCATGGCCTCCATGTTCCAGTGTGGCCTCCAAACCTGCCAGGGCCGCATGAGATAATGGCTTAGTTAACAAGTTCAGTTACCACCAAGAAGCTGACTTGGCTGACACATTACGTAGCTGGTGACTCGCAAGTGCCGGCACCCAAGGAAACCAGGTCAGGAGCTGCCCCTGGAAGGTGACTACTTTAGGATTTGAGAGCTGCCACTAATCTGCAAAGCAAGATTAGTAAGAGAAGGGAAGTTAGTCGATCGAGGAACTTCACTTCTATCAGAGTCACTTTTTATAAAACAGAGACCACTTCCCATTGGTAAAGTGTCCCTCCCTCCTGTGCAGGGTGAGAACACGCACCCTCTCATGTGCCTCCTGCCCTGAGTCATGCTTGGCAATGTGTGTTTCCTTGCGTTGTTATCACACCAGTGTGTGTGTGTGTCTACTGTGAACTGTAGCAGTCTGGGGTTGAAGACACAGAGGGAGTGAGGCAGGCAGGAAAAGGGATGGGGACAGCCATAAATGAGCACTCGGCTAGGTCATCTTGGGGGACGCCGGGCCTTCTCATGTTCTTTCCCTGTCCCTGTCTGCACCACAGAGGAAAAGGCAGAGAAGGAGCTGTGGGGAGGAGTGAGGGAAGTAGAATGAGAGAGGGTTGTGCTGAAAGAGGCGGCAAGAGGCACACAGGGAACGAGGAGAAAGAGGTCCTCTGCGTGCCAGGTAACTGCAGCCTTCATCCATCAGAGCCAGGTGGGAGAAGGCGAGACACATCTGTCATAGAAAGGGAGGACTGAGCTGCTGGCTGTGTGAAACACAGGCAGACATGGAAAACATGGCAGACACAGGGCGAGAGCTGAGTGGATGAGAAAAGAGACTAGGCTACCGTCCTCCCAGGACCCCTTCCAGGGACGCGGAGAGCCAAGGACACACGCAAACTGACCCCAAAGGCCACTATGGAAAGAAAGAGCAACTGAGGGCAAACCCACATTGGCCTGTTTACATTAGCATTAGCATCACTGGGATGGAGGAGCCATCCTCCAACCTGTGTTGGAATGATGAATACTCAGAGAGACATTCAGAAACAAACCAGTTAATTATAGTCCCGTGTGCAGCCAAGATGGGCCCTTGTCGGCCAATAGAGGGAAGTCATTTGCAACTTTCCTTAGGAAATTATATTCTGAATCCTTCATGAGGTGGACCTCGTCCTTTTCTGAGAAAACGATGGCGGTCTTTAGTATTCACTGGCGTAATTAGGACTGCAGTTAATTTCATTAAATTCTCTTGCTGCTAAATGAAGCAGATTATGAGACATCTTTTATTGCAAGGCGTGAAATTACAGCCTGTCAGCTGCCAATGGTGGGGTGAAACTAATGAATTACAGGGTAAATAACACCAGAATTAACCAGCCAATTTAACACAGCACCATGGAACAAAGTCATTTTTACTTGAGAGCTTTGAGGAACAACACGGCCAGGATACCTCTAGAATACGTGGATGAACAGGAAGTGGGTGCATAGAGATGGGAGTGGGAGGAGAGGGAAGAGGAAAGCTGCAACCCTTGAGGCTCTTCTGACACTACAGAAGTATACAAAGCCCCAGTGAGAAAGGGGCTCCAAGTGCTTACAGGATGCGGAACAAAGTTTCCAAACAACCGAGTGACCTAGGGAAAGCTGTGTTAACCCTTTTTTCTAAAGCCCTAAAGGAAACCTTATCTGGGTGCTGGGTGCAAACACCAACAGTGGGATCTGGACAACACGGAAGCATTGTGCGAGGTGCCTTCCACATGAGCCAAATGATCTGTATGCTTTAGAGACATGGCCTCATCAGAGGCTTCTCAGCCAGTGGGAGGTGAATTTCAAGGTGTATTATTTCCCCTTTTGGATGAATCCACATCCTTGTGACAACAGTCAATTTCCCTGCCTCCACCCCCAACTCCCCCACTTCTGACACTGTACAGGCTCCAGATCTGCCAGTGTGAGAAGCCATCCACTTCTGTCACCACTCGGTCGGCCAGACACCATCACATACTGTTCTGGGCAGGAGAGACACAAGGTGATGTGGGTCATTCCCTAAAGAGGTTGAAGCTGGAGGACCATCTGGAAGGTTCACACATGTGCAGATTGGTGGTACATGGAATGCTAGAGGCACCAGGCAATGAATGGTCCTTGGTTCATGTCTGGGGACGGCTGAAGCAAGCTGTAGCTTGTAGAACTCTGCAGCATGAGGAGAGTGGCCCAGTTCCGTTTATGGAGCAGATTCATACAACACTATCATTGCCCAAGGGTCTGTGCCAGCAGCATGTTTTTACAGAACTGTCTACAGTACACTTCGTGCTAAAGGCTCTTAGTATGTTCCCTACCTCACTGACCAGCCCTTTAAGAGGAAGTGACATAGTAAGTATATCTCCCACTATGTATGCTGGGGATGAGACCACCTGCTGAGAGCTCTGCACCTCAGAGCAGGGCTTGGGTCAGGCTGTGTGGGTCAGAACCACAACTCAGGTGTGGGTCCACAGAATCACTATAAGGGTGGGCACACGTAGAAGACATGAGTTTTGGCATGTACAGGCAGGAACGAGGGCAGACGGTAGCTCTTCCAGAGTAACAGCAGCCGAACTACACTTGAGTGATGAAGACTCAAAATATTGAGAATTTTTCTTGTTTGATAAAATGACACAGATTAAATTACTCTGGCTAAAACAGTTTTACGATAAACTTGATTCATTTTAACCCTGTCATATCTTTTCAAAGATGTAATTTTCTATACAAAATGAACTTGCGGCTAAATAATTTATGAAGTGGTTCCCATTACTTATGAATCCAATAGAGAGTGTGTACACTGCAACAGCATCATTTTCATTGGCAATCATTTTTCTTCAGGACCAAAACTGAGAGCAAGAGCCATGTGAAGGCGAGAGCGGTTTGGTGTTTTGGGATGTCCTGGAGAGGCGGAGGAGCCACACTTGCACAGACACCAGTCAGCAGGCCATTCAAAGCCTCACTTTCTTTCCTAAAGTGGTTTTTTTCCTGTACCCCCATCCCCTTTCTTCCTCTTCTGTCCTCAGCCTCTCAGGATGCCCCTTCTATAAATCTCTATTCCAACAGACTCTCATCCCACACGTGTGGTTCCCACTGCTGTGCCTGCAGCAGGCCGCAGCTCCACACAGTCAGCCTAAGAAGCACTGAGGAAGGCTGCTTCTCGACCTCCTGGTGCGGGTGGAGGGAAAGGCCCTTTTCAAGACTGAGGAGAACACGCATGCAGACTCCTGTGCTCCAGTTTGGAGTCCAAGGAGTCCTTCGTATCTGTATGATAGACAAGGGTGTAGTTTACAAATGGCTTGCTTCTGTCATCTTTTGAGTCCTTCATTCAAGTTCCCAACAGACCAGAGAACTGTCAAAAATGCTTCTTTGAAGCTTGATGGTTTGTGGATAGAAAGGGATCTGACGAAGCCGCCCTTCCTCATGGGTTGCATACAAGACCCGGAGTCCACTGAATAGCTCAAAGATACCAAACAGAAAACTAGAAAAATAAGCGATTTTAAAGATTCATCTTATAAGCTCTAAATAGTGTGATAAAAATCTTACACCATCCTGGGTCATCTGTATTGGACTGTCAATCTTGTCTACTGGTCCAGAGTATCCACACTGTGTACCCTACTCGCCCGTTAGCTGCTTCTGAATGTTTTTGATTATCAAATCGGTTGTTACATTATCAGAGTGCTTTATTTGCTTATAAATGGTCCCCAAACACCACAGCACTGACAGAAAAGAGGCGCCACACAGTCAGCAAGCTCACTCTGGTGCTAAATGGCTTCACTGTAGGGTGACAGGAGAAAAGCATACAGAGAGGGTTTGGTACTATCCCTGGCTTCAGGAATCCACTGTGGGTCTTAAAACACATCCCTGTCAGATGAAGGTGGGCTAGTGTATAAGCAATCATAATGAAAACACGGAAAACACTATAGCAAGAAGATGCTAGAAGTGGTGAGAGAGAAATTTCTAGAAAAGTCATGTATTTTTGCCTTACTAGAGTTGGCATGATTTGGAATCTTGCCAGCTATTGCTAGGCTTACAGTTCACAAGAAGGACTTGCCAGGATCCCATCTGCTGCTGTTATAAAGCCCAAGGACACAACATGGTTGCAAGATCAGGAGCCAGAACACCACAGCAGCCTTGGGTACAGACTTCTGGGGCCGCTGGAGGTGAGTCACACAGGACACATTGTTTCTCCAGCAGCCAACAGCACCATCAAAGCTGTCCACCAGGGAAGCTCATTATATCTGGAGGCCTGGGGTGTTCCTGGGCTTGTTACATAGGTTCCTATGCCCAGAACATACCTAGCTTCCAGACTACCAAAGGCACAGCAAGACTGTTGTCAGTGCAAGGAATAGAGGAAAATTTCTGGGAACCGAGTTCCCAGAGGTGGTCCAGGGACAACTGGCAAGCAAGCCCTTCCCAAGGACAGCAGTTGCTGGCAAAGAGAGAGGCAAGCGGGCATCACACAGGGGCATTCCAGTGGGGAGGAAAGAGTAGGTGCTGTATTTCTTGGGGCTCAGGAACACCAAGGGTACCAGAGATGGGGAAGAACCGAAGCGAGGGCTGGACGTGGGTTTCAAGCTTCATCCAGAGGCCACAGGGTACCTGGTACAGGTTTCATCTCTAAAGCTGCATTAATAAATAGTAAACAGGAAGGGCACTATGGGGCAGGGAGGAGCTATCTGAGGGCTGCAGACAAATGGCTCTGGATCCAACACATCCAGGTAGAGGTGAGGAGGGCTGAGCTAGTGGACAGAACAACTCCCTGAAGAAGCGTGATGTGGCAGGAGGGGGAAAGAGGGGACGGAGCACGGAGGAGGAGGGTGCCAGCGGAAGACACTGTAGAGGCAAAGGAGCCACCCTGGGGTCTTGAGGCCACTCTCACATCCACAGCATGAAGAAACATTTAATCCCAGAAAGGCCAAGACACCCACCATCAGCTGTCAACATCCCAAGGTATGCTGGCTAGTTTTATGTCAATTTGACACATGCTAGTCATCTGAGGAGTCTCAACTGGAAAAAAAAAAAAAAAGGCCTCCATAAGATTGGCCAGTAGGCAAGCCTGTAGGGCATCTTCTTAATTAGTGATTGTTGGGGGAGGGTGCAGCCCATTGTGGGTAGGACCATCTCTGGGAGGTGGTCTTGGGTTCTCTAAGGAAGCAGGCTGAGGCAAGCCATGAGGAGCTAGCCAGTAAGCAGCACTCCTTCAAGGCTTCTGCAGCAACTCCTGCCTTTAAATTCCCACCTCCTTTGAGTATCTGCTTTGGTTTTCCTCAGTGAATGATGATTCAGGATAGGTAAGCCAAATAAGCCCATTCTCCCCCAGTTTCTTTTGGTCAAGGTATTTTATTGCATCAATAGAAACCTGAACTAAGACACAAGAGAATTACATACTATTTGCAAATTCAGATTTACAGCTTTTCTTTATAAACTTGAACCACCCACAGAAGCAGTAGGATATGGAAGTGATTAGGTATCTTCAGGGAAGTTAAGGCTTGCCTTCTCTGTTGGCCACAACTCCTGTCCCCCATCCTCTTCATTAATTAAACATCCTTGCTTAGCCCAGATCACGAATAAGTGTTTACAACCTCTGTGTCGAAGTGAGTGTTATGACTCATTTTCCAAACTCCCAAAGATAGCCTAGAGTCTGGGATGGGAGAACTGACGGAGTTAATGCCCAGGCACAGGGAGGCACCAGGATAACTGACTTAAAGAAGCTGGAGCCAGGAAGTCCCATAGAAACTAGGGTCATTCACATGCAGACAACCAAAAGCTGTAAGAGGCTCTTCAACAGAAGAGAGACTTCACTACAGTGAAGAGAACAAACACAATAGGTCACACTTGAAGCCAAGCTGTCATTTGTGGTCCATAGCCAAATTCTAGGAGGGGAGTTTCAAGCTCAGAGCCAGGGCAGTGGACAAAGGCAGAAGAGTCAACCCTTATCTGCTTCTTCTGACCTATACAGCACAAGGCTGTGCCACAAGGAAGACTCTGTCCTTCATCAGCACCCACCAGAGATGGTTCCTGGAAAAAGACCCTGGGTCAAGTATGAGCACAAAGGGAAAGGGAAAGGCTGCTTACAGTAAGTCTCAGTGTTACCCCAGTGCTGCCTGTGGACATGCGAGGCTGAGCATGGGACCTGTACTCCCTGGATAATAAGATCCCAAGTGACTTTGGCTCTAGGCACTGGTTCCCAACTTCCTAATGCTGAGATCCTTTAATGTATTTCCTCATGCTGTGCTGACCCCCAAACATAAAATTATTTTTGTTGCTATTTCATAACTGTAATTTTGCTACTGAGCAGTGTCTCAGTTCCATTGTGTTCCCCAATGGTCACGACCCACAGGCTGAGAATCACTGTTTCTAGCATCTCCCAAGACCCCGAGACCAAGAGACCTGGACATACCATATACAATCAAGGAAGAAATGCATACAGATGGCTTCCAGGAGCAGCTAGAATTTCAGGTGAGGGTCTAATGACCCTCCCTAACCCCTCTTCTCAGGAAATGTCAACAGTCCACAGGCCTCTCCTGAAGGTCTCTTGCAAGCAGGCACAGCTGATCTGATCATGGTGACTCTTTTGTTTGGAGGACCATACTCCAAAAGACCTACTTGTAATATCCCACCTCAAGCTGTGCCACTGGGATCAGCAGTTCTCAACCTGTGGGGTCCAATGGTCTCAGGAACTGAGATACCACTCAGTAGCAAAATTACAGTTATGAAGTAGTAATGAAAACAATTCTATTTTGTCACCACAACATGAACTGTACTAAGGGGTTGCAGCATTAGGAAGGTTGAGAACCTCTGCTCTAGAGGAGAGGTCTTTTTTTCGGGTCAGAGAGGAGCTCCTCGGGTATACAGCGCAGCACCGCAGGCTCCGCAAGGTCCCGTGGAACACCTCAGGGACGGAGAGGCGCCTCACGTTCTCAGCTGCAGCGCTCAGAGGGCTTGGGTGTGATGTTGAAGGGACAGGATGTCACCCACTGACCCAGGCAGTGCAGTTCTACAAAGCTGGCTGGGATCTAGACTGTGACTCTGATGGCAGAGGATACAGGGCTGCTGAGGCAGGCATGGGGCAGAGCTCTAAACTCTGCCCAGCCACAGAAAGGTAAGAATGCCAGGGGCGGGGGCAGTGCAGGCCAGCAAGGAAAGGGCCCAACAAGGGCAGAGTAAGCAGTTCATCTTCCCCAGCCCCGCCTTCCGACAGGAAAGGGACTGAGGTGGGCTGGAGCATGGAGAGGTGGGAAGCACTGGGGTGGCTTCACAGAAGCCCCACCAAGGCACGTGGTCTCGATGGATGCTGCATGACAAGCTAAGAGGGGGGCAGCACCAGGGTCTTAAGCATTTCTACTTAGTTTTAACATCTGGATCCGGGCTTGTACCTAATATTTTGTTAATGCACGAGAATGTGTTTATAGAAGTGACCCACTAAGAGCCGGCTCACAGGGAGGACAGATGTGTGTGGTCTTTCTTGGTCCTTTTCAAAGGAACACTTCTCATGGTGATTTCTAGAAAGAAAATGGATAACAAAAGAGCCAACTATATTGAGATCCGCTCCTTAAAACGTAAGAAACCTCTGTGGGAGAGAAACTGAGACTTTTTTATTGGGATACATTGCGATACTCAGGCAGATCTAGTACCTGCCATATTGTCACACGATAAATGAAACCTGCCTGTTACAACAGAACTACAGGATGATGGGAAATGGTTGGGAATTCTAGGTGACCAGGTCACGGGTTCTGCTAAGCTTATGTGCTTAATGTGAAGGCACTGCTGAATTTTTGGCTCATCAGTTTCCCCAAGCTACGTATGGCTCCCTGCATCCCACCTCCAGAGTCTTAGCAAGGAGCGCCTGACCTGAGCAATCACTCCAGACCAAGCCATCTGCTGCAGTAATGTAAGCTGTTCGTGAGGTACTCTTGTGTATGTGGGCTAGACTCTGAAACTACGAAATGGCAGAGAAGAAAGCCCTACGCTAGGAGACCAGGAAAGGGGCAACCTGGAGACAGCGTTTCCAATGACAAGGTGAGGTCGTCTATAAGTGATCCAAGCACCAAAGTGGATGTGACTTTGAAATTTTAGTATGCAAACTCTAAGTCAGTGCTCAAAAACTGGGTATGTGCGTGCGTGAGTGTGCCCGTGCACACGCGCACACAGCTTGGAGGGCTGGTGAGGAAGGAAGAGAGCAGTGGGTACAACGGCTTGGGGCAAACAGGAGGTCATAAAGAAATGATACGTGTGAGACTTAGGGAGAGATGTAAGCTTAATATCATTTCTTTCAGTCAGAAGGTGGCAGAAACTCAGCAGGGTCTGGGAAGAAACAGACCTTGGTGGAAATCAAAGAATGCCTGACATGCAGAAAGTCCTTGGCAGGTGCTGGGAATTCTTAAAGACAGCCAAATGACAAGCTAGTTGCTAATTTTGAATAAAATGTCCTAATGAACAGGGCTGCTGCTTACGGCACCACTTATTCCGCATTAACTAGCACCTTTAGATCCTGCTTCCCCCTTTTCATCAGGGCTGGATTTCAGGTGTTTCTACCTGTTCACTGTCCCATAGCCTGCCACCATTTCCTCTCCGTTGCTCCAGTGACACAAACCAATGGGCGCTTTTAGTGTCTTTCCTGTTTGAAGCTTTCTTTCTCTTTCTTTTTTTCAAAGGCAAATCTTTCTTTTTTTTCTTCTTTAATAATATCAATCTCTCCAGTTTTCTTCTGGTTCTCTAATTAGGAGCTTCAAATTTCTTATCCTTGAGTGCAAACACACATGCATGTGTGTTTGTGTGCACATGTATTTACTGGTGTACGTGCACATGTATGTAGCATGTATTTGGAACTTGGAAGTCAATTGTGGGTGTCTTTCTCGATTGCTCTCCACCTTGTTTTAAAAAATTATTTATTACTTTGTCAGCGTGCCCACTGCACATGCGTGTTCCACAGCACATGTGTGGAGACAGAGGACAACGTTGCGGAGGAGTCAGTTTTCTCCTTCTACCTTTACATGGGCTTCAGGGACCAAAACCCAGGCCCATCAGGTCTGTGGGACAAGCACTTTCCTGGCTGCGCCGTCTCTCTGGTTCCAGTCAAGCTTGTTGTGTTAAAACACAACAGGGTATTCCCTGAACCTGGAGTTTGCTGACTCAGCTACAGTAACTGGCCAGCGAGCCCTAGGCATCTCCATGTCTCTAGTGTTGGGTTGCAGGAGGGAACCACTGCACCCAGCTTTTATAGTGGGTACTGGGGATGGAGCTCTTGCTTGCACAGCCAGTACCTGACTGAGCCATCCCATCTCCCCTGTCTCTGTGGTGCTTCTTCACTGGCCCACAGCCTTTCAGCCTTTGCCAGGTGTCTGGTTCACTTCAAGCAGTACCCTGATTGTACAGACTTCTCAGCTTCTCCCTGGGGCCAGCTGCTCCTGATAGGCTCCTGCCCCTCTGGCCCAGCCTCCTCAGTGATTTCGAGCACACATCTTTATGCCACTAGGATACATGGTCCCATGACTGTTGAGTTCTAACTCTTCGCCCTGCAGACCTTGAAAAGGTCAAAAGGAGACCAAGAAAGGTGGGTGAGGGAGTGACAATTTCCACCTGGTTCTGACATGATGTCAAGGGCACGAGGACCCTCCTGTCTCCACCTCAATGCTTCTCAGTTGTGTCTTCTAAGCTGTCACTGTACTGGTTAAAGCCGCTGGACTGCTCCTGGACAGCTAGCTGTTCATGGCCGCTCATTGTCCCAACAGCCTGGTTATGCAGCAGGGAGGCCTCGGGCTGCCCAAATCATAATATAGGCTGATTACAAACACTCTCCTCAAATGTTTTGAATACGCAGCTAATACACTCTTAGCTGGGGAATTATTCTGCTCATAAATTATTTCAGATTTTAATTTTCCCCCTTTCTGGTTATGCTGCCTCCCTTCACTGACTTTCTCATTTCAGGAGAAGTTCATAATTCTTTCTAAGTTTCTCTCACCCTGTGTTGGTGACATCTATTTCTGCGCAGAAATCAAGCTACAGAAATGTCTTTCACTGATAATAATCTGAAAATAAGGAACCATTTCATATACGAAATGGCAGAGACCTCTCCCTTCCTCAAAACTCCCAGGAAAGAGGCGGCAGTAGCACACCCCCCCATAAAATGATAAAACATTCGCCTAGAAGAAGGGCGCTCATGGGGTTGAGGGCCAAGAACAGGGGTTCTCACAGGTGGGGGCACACTCAGAGCATATTGGAGAGACAGGAGAGACTCAGAGTAGGGTTTTTATGGGGGTGGGGGCAGACGACTCACAGCAGGGTCCCCATGGGGGTAGATCAGAGCAGAGTTCTCACGGGAAAAGCTAGGCTCAGAGTCAGGATTCTTTATTTTATATTGGGGGGGGGTGTTATGTGGAGGTCAAAGGATAACTTTTGGGAGCTGGTTCTCTCCTTCTACCACTTGGGTCATCAGGTTTGGCAGCAAGCACCTTTACCTAATAAACTCCTTCAGTTGCTCTTAGAGCAGGGGCTCTTGTGTATTTCTGTGGGAGATTCACAGCAGGGGGTCTCAGGGGAGGTGACACTCTGAGCAGGGAGGGTCTCACAGAGTCGGCACTCTGACAGAGGTCTCAAGGGGTTGTAGACTCAACTGACCACCCACAGAACTTGTGTCTAGCTTCTCTGTTTCGGCTTTTCAAAACTTTTTGGTGGTTCTATGACCATCTTTGAGAAACATCAGAGGAAGCCCAGCCCTCACCAGGCTGAATTACTCCCCAGATGCTGCACGTCTTATATGCATGTACACACACAACCCAAAGCTGAAGACTGCAGGTCCAAGGCTCTACTGTCCCCTCTGAAATGTTTAAACAGAAAAGTCAAGCATATGCTGTTATTTGTAAGCTTCTTTCTATCAAGTAAACACAGACCAGCTCCTGGGAACAGAAACACCAGTGTGTCTCCTGACATTTAGATTTTTCATGTTAAATAAACGACATGGTTGTCTTTAAATATGTCGACAAACACAAGTTGTCTTGAATAAATTCTACATTCATCCCGGTTGGCTGAAAAAAGAAAGTAAAATAAATGGCTTCATGATTCAAAGGGGCAACATTTAAAGCAGAAGGTCTTAGACTAATTTCCCAAATTAAAGCCTCTGCCTCTGACTCAGGCTTTGCCCAGGAAGCCTGAGTCAGTTAGGTTCCAAGAGAAAAAGCTTTGGTTTCCTAAATGTCATCTGTGAGAAACAGCTAATCCTGTGGAAAGGGGACAAGCTCAGAGTACTGGAGTGAATGTCTTCTCCGGGTTCCCTGGGTACTTCCTGCTGGGGCCCAACCTAGGCCACAGCTTCTGAGGCAAGTCCTGATCTTCCTCCCAGGTAGAGTCTTAGAGGGCTGACAGAATCTCTCAAATCTGCTTCTTCTTGGCTCTTAAGGGGAAGGTAGACAGCTCACACAGGAAAAGCTGGCTTCGAGGGTCTAAGTTAGTCACTCCACAGTATTTGAGAGCAAACCACTTTGATTTCACTAAGTTTTCCATACTTTCTCCTGGGGAATATTCCATGGAGGAATAGGTACTTCCAAGAGTGTGGCTTTCATCTATCCTGCTGCATGGAATGTTCTGGCATATGATTTAAAGCAAAAGACATCTTAAATGTGAATATTCACAAGGCCAGATTGTTTTCAATCAACACTACCACTAATTACATTCATCAGATGGCTCAGCTGTCAATTAAATGTGTTAACTGTGTGGAAGTTAGTTTTGTAACTTCCCTTTACATGCTTTCTTTGTGCCCAAATTCTATGGCATACTACTATTTATGTGTGCTTAATTTTTCCACATTTATCTGGAATTAAGAGGAATAAATTTACTGATGAGAAAGGAGGCATTTCCCACGTACAGTCACTATGATCTGTAAAGGTAAAATACAGTGTTGACTGCTACCTAAGTACTGGATAAGTACTCTTTACAATGGTAGTGCGCTTTACTGAGCTGTTGTGCTACCTGCATCACATGCCATGAATTATTTTCTTATTCCATCGGACTAACCTGGAGATGAAGGCCTATCTATCACTATTATCCTATGATAGGCTGAGGTTCAGAGAGCTGAGGGTTTGTGAAAGGGTCACAGCTATGAAACCTCATTCCAAAGCTCTGACTGGTCTTTTATACCCAGCACCTTTGACCTTCCAAGCACTTCCAGGGTCAAAGCTCATGCCAATGCCATCCATTTTGACCTTTTAGTAAGGGTCATCTCTGAACACAGCCAATCTTTGCTGAGCTCAACTGCTCTTTATCATATTGACCTTGAGTCATTCTCAAAACTCTTGAGCTACCCTGTGGCCTGCTTGTTGTCAGAGAACCAGCCAGGAATGGAGAACTCACCAGTTCCCTCCATGCATCCATATGGGGTATATTCTCCCTTGTTTTGTGCTAGCTGATAGGGGAGTCTAACTAAAGCTAGAGCTAGATGCTTGGGGCAGCTGGATGCAAACAGCACTTGGTGAGGAGGACCTGCTCTGGTCTTCTCCTTGTGGCTGAGAGGGTGGACAGGTGAGGCCTGACCATCTGAAATCCTCCATCAGAATGAGTTTTGGGAAAGATTTGTCCTTAAAGGCAAAGCTCCACATCAGTGAGTTCCAGAGGAGCCTTGGTATCAGGCCCTGATCTTGTATTTCTGGTCACAGGCTTGAGGCATGCAGGCCAAGACAGTCACATGGCATTAAAATGTACACCAGAACCTCAGTGACAGATAAGAAAGCAGCCCTACGTGATGCTGCCATCCTCTCTCTAAAGGAGGTTTTCCTTAGATACTGGGAATGTTCCCCATGGGACTGTGTTTTGGAGTTATATCCTGCTAGCTCCCTGATGGGTTTCATGAGGCCAACCTGCTACTGCTCTGGGCTACCTGCTGCACTTCTCTAGTCTGACTAGCCCTCAATCTATACTGCTTTTAAACGCTGTGCCTTTACTGAAGAATTAAGGTAACAGAAAACGTATAACAATATTTACAGTGTCAAAAGTTTGCTTCATTCAGAAACCGGCTAAAGGGCTTTAGATGCTTGCTGTTCAGTTTACTCTTCTGATTGCTTTGCCGCTATGTAAATCAATTTGTTAATGTTCCTTACAAAATGCATGAGCCAGTTATACTGACAAACACACAAAGCTCATTCGTAATTAGCAGTTAATTAGTAAGAAGGAACAGATGCTGCCGGAGATTCAGCAGGCGAACAGGTTCTGTAAACAATGCTTATAAATCTAAATGAATTTATTAACCACAATACGACTGTCAACATTTTTTTGGCAACCATACAAAATATGGCGGAATCCCCAAAATGTCTTTACAACATATTAATAATCTCAGTGACAGCTGAGCCACTCCAGCCAGCGGTGAGCTGTTCTCAACTACCGTCTTCGCCTCACTGAGAGGCAGCATCAAGAGTCATTACTTCCCACCTTAATCTACACATGCTGATTAACACGCAGCACAAGCGACATTCAACACGACGTAAGCTCTCTGCAACAGAGGCCAGATCTCTCTTGCAAGTGTGCAGCACACGGATAAATGCAACACAGCCAGCGTACTCTTAAAACCCACTGTCTGGGGAGAGCCAAAGGTGAGCCCTTCCCCTGAAGAGGTCATCTGAGCTATCAAGCAGACAAAGTGCTAAGAGGAACCTATGGGTGGGAAGCATTCTTGCCTGATAAACCAGAAAGGTTTCAAAGCAGAGAGAGCCAGGAAGAGCACCTCCAAGAATGGTGAGTTTACAAGACAGATAATAGGTGGGTGAAGATGCTGCAGGCTTACAACCAATGAATGTTAGTGTCTGCACACCAAGAAAAGAGATGGCATGTGGGAGTGTGAGTGTGAGTGTGAGTGTGTGTGTGTGTATGCATGCATGTGTGTGTATGCATGCATGTGTGTGTGTTGTGGGGGGTGAGGCTCAGGCTAGGGCTTTGTGCTTCTGAAGGGGTCACAACACTTTAAAACAGGCAGTGGGAGTCAGTAAAAGGTCTACATTAGGTGTGACCAGACCTTATTTTCTGGAAGCTTCCTGTGATGGTTAACATTGTCAACCTGACAAGATTCACTATTCACCTAGGAGAAAAACCTGGAGAATGTCTGTGAGGGCGTTTCTCTAAAGAAATTATTATTGTTGTGCATGAAACAGAGATTTGTGTGTGTGTGGCTGCGAGCACACAATACATGTGCGGAGGTCAGAGGACGGCTTGGCGCCATTGGCTTTTTCTATCTTTCTGTAGGTTCCAGGGATCAAAGTCATGCTTGCGAGTCAGGTGCTCTTACCTGCTAGGCCATCTCCCTGGTGCCTGTGAGGGATTTTCCAGATGGGGTTAACTGAGGAGAGAACACAGGCCCTAGCTATGGACACCACATCCCATGTGCTGGGGTCCTAGGCTGAATAAAAAGAAGAGAGCCAAGAGAGCCCTGGCACCCATCTCTCTCTCTCTGCATCCTGTCTGCATGCAATGTGACAGCTGCCCCAAGCTTTTGGTGTCATGCCTTCCCTGCCATAATGGACTGCAACCTCAGATAGTAAGCCAGAATAGACCCTACCTTTCTTATGTACTTTTCTTCAGAGATGTCACAGCAAAATAATACAGAACACTTGCCTTCTTGTGGGTGCTGCTCAGAAGGGAGCATGCTGGAGGGTGTGCCAACCACATGGAGGCTGCTGTGTGGTTGGGGAGGGAGAATGGGCAGGAGGAGGGAAGGGGTGTGTGTGTGCAGCAGACAGCAGGGGAATGCAAGGTTACATGTGAGTCTGCCTAATCTAATGCCTGAAAGTCATTACCGTCCACTGCAGTTTATGAATTAGATGCTCTCATGGTACTATGGGGGATGTCTCTGGAAATCCCCCCCAACAGAGTCGGTTCCACTTCCTTAGAGCTCTGAGAAGGGCCCAGAGCTGTGTCCTCTAGCACTGGCAGCGGAGCCCACTCTCCGCCCAAGTTCCCAGGAGGCTCGAGGCTTCCTGCCACATTGGCTTTCTCTCCAGCTGCCTGTCTGATTTCAGAGCCTCTCCTCCTTGGGTGACCTTTTATTTAAATGGCATTTTCCTATCCTCTCATGGGGACCTCCTTCATAATAGTCTGCTAAATGAATAATCGACAAAAATGGATGCGAACTCCAGCGTAAGGTGCCCCAAATATGACATTCCAGATAAAATATTTTCTCAAGGCAGACTCGAATGTGTGAATTAAGAGTTATAATTACGAGTTAGGTTGTAGAGAATAGGGGAACTCTGCCCTCCTGACACACTGTGACTTGGTGTACTTGGCAAGGTTAGACAGCTCTGCCTTTTACCCACTGCCTGGGAGGGCACACAGTTACTGTGCAGGCTGGTGGATGCTGAGTGGAGAAGAGCAGGAAGGCATATGAAGGTACCTGGGATGATAATCTACCCCCATGTTTCCTCCTACCCCATTTTGTCCTTAGGAACTAAACCCTTGAGCATACCAGACAGGACAGAACAGCTCTTTGTGCCTGTAGGTGTGAGTGAAGATGAACAGAGACCTTTCTTTCTCCCACAGGGCTCTAAGATGGGAGCCCAACGGACTGCAGCAATTTCAGCTAGCTGAGCTGAAGCCACTGTGGGGGTGAATTGAGCCCTGGGCCCCACTACCCTCAACCAGACGGATTCAAGCTGGAAGGAGAGCTTGTATGTAAACATGGAGCCAGAGTTACGACCACAGGGCTTTCAAATCAACAAGCAGGCTGGGCAATCACTACTGGCTGCAATTGCACTCACACTACAAAAGCAGGGCAGATGAGCGAGGGCAGGAACACTGCACTAATACCACAGAAGTGCCACAAGAACTCGAGTATAGAAATGTGCATGGGATGGAACTAGTGTACCTTGCTGGTGGTCCCACTTGCAAAGTGCATTGAGATATTCACTACTGCTCACCCATTGCTTCATGAACCAACACTTCATGCCTGTCACAGGGCTCACTATGGTGTATAAACCAGAAGATGGGGGACCAGCCAGGGTGGCAGCAGGAAGTGCTCTGAGGAGGATCTGGGCTCGAGGGAGAATGAATAGATTCTTAGTGTTCCCTCAGCGTTGACACACTGGTCACCCCTGAACCCAGAAGCCTGCTTGCTGACCCCCACCCTGTCAGTGACTATCCCAAAGTCATCTACTACGAGGCTGCCCAGGTGTTATTCCTCTGTGGTGGGTATCACCTATCCTAAGCCCAGGAAGGAGGAAAGTTACCTTCTCCTGGCATCTCTTCTCTCTCTCCCTGCTCATAATACCCACTCACCCATGGTATTTTGCTAATGACCACAGGCTGTTTTCCTGTCCACAGGCTGTGCTCCTCCCCTGGGCTCAGCAGAGTCTGGTGCACACATGGTCACTCTAGCCAGCAAAAACATAAGTCAGTAACCCTGTCTGCCACTAATTACAGAGATTAGCACAGGCCCAGGTCAGGGAGCATGATTATGCGTAAGAATGTTGCACATTCCTGAATGCTCATGAACTAGAATTAACTTTAAACACCCACAATTCATAACACACAACATGTGTCACCCATTTTGAGGCCCTAGACAAAGCATCAAAAGTTGAGGAAGCATTCACTCATAAGGTTTATAAACACTGTAAAAGTGGATGACATTGATTCCATTAAACAGTAAGGAAAATGGTAATAATATATTACAGGCCAAACCAAAAGAGCCAGAAATCAGAATGAAACCACACACCAACAAATTCAAGGGGGTGAGGAGAATGATCTCAGCAACCACAGACTAGGGGAGGTGTTTACAAATGGCACAAGCCATAAAGGCACATCACCCACCACACACCACCGACTCTGGGAATCAGTGACAAAATGAACAAATTAAGTTTCAAATGGACAGCAGACTGAACAGAAACTCCACCAAAGAGAATGCAAAGGTGGGAAGCAGGTTACAGGAAGACGCTCAGCATTCTACACTGGTAGGGACCCGCACATTTAAACAAGAGACACAGCTGTGCAGCTGGCATTATGGCCAAGATCTAAAGCCGACAAAAGTGCTGACGAACATGTGTACAACAGGAAAGCTGTACCTTTGGGGGTGAAAAAGCAGGACAGCACAGCCACCATGGAGACAGTTTGACAATTTCTTACAAAACTAAAAATTCTTCCCATACAATGTGGCAGTCATGTTCCTTGGTGTTTACACAAATGTGCAGAGAATGTAGGACCACATGAAATCCTGAACACAAATGATAGTAACATCCTTATTCATTGCTGTTCAAACTCAGCAGAATCTGAGGCCCTTCCTCAGGTAAACTCAAACACCCGTGGCAGCTCCTGACAACATTGTATTACCAAGAAGAAAAAGAAATGAACTCTCCAATCATGAGAAGAGTGAATGTCATGTGCCCCAATTTCATTTCTGAGGCTGTGATAAAACACTCCGACAGTCAACTCAGGAGAGAAATAGGTTTATTTCAGCTCACAATTCCAGGTTACAGTCCATCACTGTGGAAAAGTGAAGACAGGATCTTCAAGCAGCTAATCACATGACATCCAGTCAAGAAAATAGGGAAGTGAGTGCATTCTGCTCCATTATTCCACTCTTACAAAATTCAGGACTGCCCGCCTAGGGAATTGTGCTATCCACAGTGGGCAGTTTTCCCACATCAATTAAGACAATCCCTTATAGACATGACAATAGGCCAACCTAACAAGTATACAATCCTTCATTGAAACTCTTACCAGGTGATTAAGTTGGGTCAACTAGAATAAATGCTACTCAGCATGCCATCTTAAAAGGCTACTGTGAGATTACAACTATATGATATTACATTTTGCAGAAGGCACCATTATGTAAACAGTAAAATGACCAGTGTTGCCTAGGAATGGAAGAAGGCCGAACAAATATGTAGGAAGATTCCAGAACCTTTGAGGCACACCACATCATAATTACTTGCAACGAAATACAGTGGTAGTGTATATGTTGGTATATGTTTGTCCAGACATATAGAATGTACAATACCAGGAGTGAACCCTTATGTGAAGCATGGAGTGTGGACAATGGTCTTATGTGACCACATCTGTATTAAATATATCTTCAAGTCGGGACTCTACTAATGGGAACCCTGTAGAAATATCCTCCAAATCTTCCCACCATAAGGCATGTTTGAGAGCCCCCCACTAGGACAATGGTGACAAACTTGGGGCTGGACCTTCCACAACTTGTCCAAAGAAGCTAGCCTACTCCATGATCACTCCTCTCTGAAAAAGTTCTGAGTCTACAGACCCCTAGGGATACTACACTGGATTCTTGAGCTCACAATAACTTCCACCCTTCAGAACCTGCTGTATGTTAACCCTGGAGAAAGGACAAACCTTATTTGAAGCTTAGGAATTACCAGAAGGCTAATGGAAAGATGTTCTGAAAGGGAAACCACAAATCAATCGGTCCCAAGTCCTCCTGCGTCAGGCTTGCTACGAACTGGGGAGGGTCAGTGCCACTGGTGACAGACAGCAAGAGGCTCTTCTTGGACAGTACCATAGGGCAAAGAAAACTCAGCCTGGTAAATACATAAGTGGCCCTTTAATACAACTGACTTACTGATAAGCGCAATGGCCCACTAAGGGCAGCCCATGGTGGTTCCAGGTCAGCCTACCTGCTGTCAAGTTCTTCCTTCATCTGGCTTCTATGGTCCTAACAAATCTGTCATGGTTCATTCTCTGTTCTAATCCCAATAGCCCTCCACTGGACCTTGTAGATGGTCCCCAACTTACAATGGCTCAAATCAAGATATTCAACTCTACTGCAGCATAAATACGATCCATGCTCAGTAGAAACAGTATCTTGAGAGCTTGAGAGTTTTTTGCAGTTTATTGGTAAGTCCTTGACTTAAGACCGGTCTTCTCATTCAAGGGAAGGCTGTTCTCTTTAATACAGCATAGAGTTTGGGGAAGAATACACATATCATATGCAAAGAGCAAGGAGACACCCACCTAGACAGCCAGATCAGGCAAATCAACCCTAGCCCAATCCTGGCCATCAATAGGATCAGACAATGTGGTCAGAGAGCCCTCAAATCTAGAACAGTACTTTGAAATTTGTATTTGGCATTTTTCCTAGGCTACGGATGAAATCAATGGCCCCACCCATCTTGAGACATTGGGTAACACCAGCAAGCACAGCCCTGATGAGACCTGAGCAATCACAGAGGCAGCCACCCCAGTCTTCTGTGTACTGAACACTGTACCCTGGGGCTAGGGGCATTAAGTGACTTTCCGACTCTCTGTATTTTCACCATACAATTGTTATCAAGCCTCAGTGTGAATTAAGGAGCTGTCTTTAACTCAGGAATTCTCACTGTTCTTATTCTTGAACTTGGCTAATGTGCCATGGAACATCCATCCTGAAGACGCATTTGCCCTTGCAGACTGGGGTGACAGTGCTGCCCACCATACACGGGGCAGCAGAAGACAGACTGACTCTGAGAGGTCACAGTGCTCCAGATATCTGCAGAAAATGGAATGCCTCATCACTAAACAAGGACAGACAGCTGGGCTGACTTCTGTGGATTCCAGCATCACAGGCTCTGCCTGCAGCTTCTCATGGTACAAACAAGGGCTTGGATCACTGGAAAAGTCCTGGTGGCACTCTCAACCTCAACCCCCTAGAGTCTGCTGCAGAAAAGTTGCAGGACATAGGGCACTGGCCTCTGGTCAGCCTCTGAGCTAGGTACAAAGACACAGAGTAAGACACATGCCTGGTACTTAACCTAGAGGAGCAGAGCTCTTAGGGGTCAATGTCTAGATGTGTTTCCAAAAAAAAAAAAAAAAAGCCCTTGTTTTGAACTTCTCATACTGGAAAGGGCCTATCTGTGAGTCCTGCGAGAAGGCAGCAGAGCCCTGTGGGAGCTAGGGATACCAGAGACAGCAGAATAACATGTCAACTCATCTGTCTCAGAATGTTGCTTATGCACTGCCTCTGTGGACACCTCTCCCCAGTCATTTTCTGCAAACCATCTAGAACACCCAGAACTTGGGCAGTTCCACTGAAAGCTGAAGGGCTATAGCACTGCCAATTCCAAGCTGTGGGACTCTGAGAGTACAGCTAAACTTCTCACTTATCCGGGAAGATATTAATCCAATACTGACTGGATTCTTGACCTTGTGGCCTGCACATCCCAGGGGCTGGCACGGCCCACAGAGCAGAGTTAGCAACACAGATGAGCTTCTGCTTTGCTGTCCTTGGAACTCTATAGCTACCTATGCCCAAGGAAAACTCACTTCCAAGAAATTCAAGAACAATCAGCAAACACCCATCACCAGGAATCCAAAGGTCAAGATCTCCAGTCACACTCATCTGCTCTTGGGAGATTTGTATTATCCATCAGACCACCTTTCTGCATGAAGTCACCATTTCAGAAGGCTATTCAGTGGTCTGAGTGAGCCAAGCCTTCTAGAAAGTTCACTGCCATACATGAACCCTGCAGGGCTTGCTTCTTTGGACCTCCACCAGCAGGTCCTGCCTTTGTGATAAACGTTGAAGTGGAACTCAGTGCACAGGACATGATTCAATGTGATGCCCACCATGCAGATCTCAGAGCAACTGAGACAGGGCCCACAGCCATGTCCTCTCTCCTCTTTCAGGGACCCTGACAAAGTTCCCTCATACATTAAGAACTTTTAAAAGTCATTGATAAGGTTCATTAATGTATCAAAATGTCACCTGCTCAATGTGAGCCATTAAAAATTATTAGTACAAGTATTAGAAAAAATAGTCATTAGAGTGCAGAAATATCCCGAGAAATACCAAGCAGACATAGCCTTCACCTTGGAGGTGCCCTGTCAGTCTTCATCTCTTGTGCCAGACCCTCACCCATAGGTGGCAGGTAGGTCCTCAGGCTCTAAATTTTGAGTCAAAGTCCTGAATATGCACACAATGCGTCTTGGTGGAGAGCCAAGTTCACACAAACACTTGGAGAAAAACTGTCAGCAATCTCATGGGAAATACTAGAAATTATCTTCAAACACGAGCTGCTTAGAGAAGGCAAATGTCCTATTTGTACTATCTGATGTTTACAACTATGTCCTCCCAGTGCTGAAAGCCAATGTATTTCCTCTCCTTGGCAATATACGGCAAGAAGTGCAAGGCATGATTATCAACAGCCCAGGGTTGTAAATGTTCCTTCTCTTATCTCTCAGGTCCACATAGGACTTCCTGCTGAATCCTCTAGAAAATGGAGCACCTTCTTCTGTGTTATCTGAAAATTGAAGGTAGGTTGACAAAGGTATCAGGGAGAGTGGAACCAGGAGGGAATATAATAAAGCCATTGCTTTATGGATGATGCCCAAACCCTAACCTTTTCTGATCTGGTAAAACAGAGGGATGAACACAGGTACTTGGGCAGGAACTTCTGGCAAGTGCAGCATAGTTAGTTCTATGGGAAAATGACGATATTTAAAAACATCTGGGGAAATGAACAATTACGTTGGAACCAGGTAACAAAAGTAAACCAAGATGAAGAGCTCACCTTTCTTTGATGACTGACACCAAAATATCAGCATCTCTGAAAGGCTGAGGCTCTATACTGTAGGAGTTTAACAGGCCACATTAGAGAGGAAGATTCCAGGAACCAGGGAGTTTCTTAGCAGAGAGCCGGGTGCTATGTAAAGCTAACTCATCAAGCTATTTTTATTCCTGGGTCCAGGGAACACAGAAAAGGTGTTCAGATAAGTATTACATTTTGTTGTTTATACTGACCAAAGTGAAAATATATTTTCTAGATTGAATAAGAGTAACTGTGTCTAGCTGTAAAAGGACTAATTAATCTTAGCCACAGCCTTATACTGAAAGATAAACTGCTAAATGTAAGCATTGTTCCTAACTGAAAATGATATATCATCAGGGCTGGAGATGCATGACTCCATGACAGAATGCTTGTCTATCAAGCACGTGGTTCTGGGTTCAATCCCCAATGCTGGAACAAATGCCTATTTGAAAAAGTAGGCCCTGAGATGAAGTATATTGGGTGCCATAGTTGAATGAACACATAATGATATTTACATACACAGGTGACACAGGGAAGTGGAAAACACAACTGGGTAGTTTAGAACCAATGAAATCATACTTTCCCAGTTGTCTCCCATATTGCTAACTGCACCATCTGTGCAGTAGCCCTCAGGATGCTAAGAATGTCTTCCTCCAAGGAACAGTTCTGTCCTTCACAGAAGCAGCACCACACATGTCTAAATTTCAATGTCCTATGAGTCTCCAGGCAAAAAGGCAAAGGGACAGCCAGGGCCTAAGAAGCCAGGTCTGACCAGTCCAGGCTTCCCTGGGCACTTCTTTTATACACACTCAACTTAAGTGTAGGTAAACACGTCTCACTGATTTCAGAAATTATTTCCAGTAGCAATTTGCACTTTTCTACAAATGGTCCTATGTGTGGTTGTTTTTGCCGAATAGCAAACAATATCAAGTCTATGAAATTGCTTCCACTGTTGATAAAAAAGCAGGGATCCCATTAGGAAAGAGGTGGGAGGGGGTCTGTAACAGAAAACATAAAAACACCCTCTCCCTCTGCAGGAATTATTCTGTCCCGTGAAGGCACTGGCCATCTCGGTGGGAACACACGAAAACACAACCAGCCTGAAAAGGCAAGCTGCAGTTGGGGCGGTGTGATGGAAGGGCATTATCTAATCTAAGTGTGAAAAATATTTTTATTGCTCTGGGAATAGTCACTGTTAACTGAACGCAACAACAGAAAGGGGTGGGGGAAGAGCATGCGGGCCCGAGGGGATTACCAAATCAATTAACAAGTAATTCAGGAACTAATTTCTATATTGCCTCTTAGCACAAAATTGTATCTTTAATTTCTCCTGCAATAAGCATCCCTGTGATGGTCCTAACACACACTGCCGCTGTAAATGAGTTTACAAGTATCTCTTTTTGATTGGCTATACAGCATTATTTCTTCACAGTTCAATGCTACTGCAGCCAAGTGCTCTGAAATATTTAATTACGCTGGTAGCTACCAGTTACCAATTTGCAAGACCCACAGTGAGTACGGTACATTTTAGAAAACTAGTAATCAGCTAATTAAAACCGCAGCGAATTCCAGCTACTCCAATTACCAACAACGGTTGCTGGATCCACTCAGAAGGTTTTGCTTCAGGGGAAGGAGGTCTAACCCTAACCCTGGAACATGGATGTCACCCACCCAAGACTGCTCCTCACAGGCGCTATTCAGAGAATCTTTCCACAGCTGTTCTGGGTTCCATCCTGTGCTTGTGCTGTGGGCTTTCATGTAACTGGTGACATTGCAGTGGTGGCTAAGCAGGTCTGGGGAGTAAGCAAACTGGGTTTGAACCCTCCAAGGTGAAATCCCTTCTCATCTGTTAAATCTATAGATGAATGTCACTCTACCTCAGGCCTGACTAGTAATTAAGAAGTTTGCTAGACAGACACACAGACACACAGACACACACAGAGAAGTGGATTGGTTCTGTTGTGAGAACTGGGTCTTCTCAAGAGCCACACTTCTTATTATTTCCTTCTTCAACCAGTAAGAGGTTTAAAGAGAACGGACAGCCACAACACTAACAAAAGCTGGCTTGCAACAGGCAACACTATTTACATACGTCCTTAGATGAACATAAGAAAAAGAAACAGCTGACAGTGTTGACTGTGGACAAAACCCTGGGAAAAGTCCTGTAAAAGTGAGTCCTGATCTGTCCACCTATGAGAGCTTGGGTCAGTCTCTCCTTCCCAGGGCTCAGTTTCCCGGGCAAATGAATAACTTTTCAGATTTAAAAGCAACTACTTACCATGTTAGGATACAGATTCTGAGGAGGTCACCTGATTATTGGGGGGGGGGGGGGGGGACGGGAGGGAAGGAAAGAGCATGTGTGGAGTGTGACGGTGTGTCAAATTAGTGTTGATTAGCATCATAAATGTGTTTAAAAATACATGCACGTTCTTATTTGCTGAGAGATATTACCTAAGAACAAGTAGTTAAATCCTGAGTAGTAGTTTAATGTCAGTGTTAAAAAAAGAAAAATCCCGCTACAAATCCCAGGATAGATTTGGCTAAGAGGGACCCATAGAGGAGCTGCTTAACAGCTTGACTTCAGAGGAGGGCACTGCAGGGGTCTTTGAATCATATCTGCTGTGTGACAGGCAGGTGGACGTTCCAATGAAAGAAAACCGTGGCTAAGAGCAGAACTATCCACCATGTACTCATCCGAAGGCCTCCGGTTACCATTCCAAAAGTCCACCCCCACCAAACATACTTTGAAAGTCCCTTACTACTGGCATCTCCATTCTCTTCTTCACCCCATGACTCTCCAGCCTGCCCTCTACTACAGGAAGAACTTAACTGAATGTTGTCAAATAGTAAATCACTGAAAAACTAAAAAACCAAACACCCATTGGGAAAACTCAGCTATGAAATACTTGAGTTGCAGAACACTTTAAAGGTCTGACTGCTACTGGAAGAAAATAGTAGTTCATGTACTATAACACTCTTCAAATCTTGTATACTAGCTGTGAGGTAAGCTCTGTTTTGCCAACACACACACACACACACACACACACGTATATATACTCTTACATACATACACACAGACATAAAACACACATGGTAAGCGGGGCATTGTTTTGTTTTTTGAGACAGGGTTTCTCTGTTGTAACTCTGGCTGCCCTGGAACTCACTCTGTAGACCAGGCTGGCCTCGAACTCACAGAGAGTTCTACCTACCTCTGCCTCCTGAGTGCTGGGATTAAAGGTGTGTGCCACCACTGAATGGCTTCAGTGGGAAATAATTTTATTTTAAACTGGTATATGAGTGAAAACAGATCTACAGACTATGTGCACAGCATCTGAGTAGCAACTCAACGTCCTTTCGCCAGAGGGGAAAACAATAGTGACTTCCCATGGAAGAAGTGGCAGCCTAGGACAGCTGCTAAGGTCAGACTGCAGCCGGTGAACTAGGTGCTTCCTCCCTTCGACCCATGAAGACACAGAAGGACAGCTGCTCTGTGTCCTCCCAGCTATAAGCACACCCACACCCAGGAGCTATTCAAGCGACAGCATCAGCCAGTCAAGGATGGCTAGGAAAATTCCTAATACAGGATCCA
The DNA here is from genome assembly GCA_026225945.1 of Cricetomys ansorgei. NCBI lineage: Eukaryota > Metazoa > Chordata > Mammalia > Rodentia > Nesomyidae > Cricetomys > Cricetomys ansorgei. The sequence goes on along the minus strand of JAMJFZ010001791.1, from coordinate 1,250,409 downwards.
GGCTGTGAATGACAGAAAAGACTGGGCAACTGTCTGAAAGAAAGTGCAGGTGGTGAGGTCTGGAAGGGGATCTAATCCTGGGTTGAATTAGGGGATGAAAAAAGGTTGACTAGGCCCCTAGATTGGCTTTGAAAACTGTGTGAGGGATTTACAAAATGCTCACACTGGAGGAAGCTAGGGAATGATGCATGGGAACTCCCAGTGCTCGTGCAATTCCTTTTCTTTGAGACTAAGATTATTTCCCAACAAAGAGTTAACATTTTTTTTATCATGAATTCCATCTTAGGTCAACCCTTTTGTTTTTCTAAACCAAATGTGTGCAACTTTTAAACTGTAATTTTTACAAACCACAGCTTATTGTGTTCAATTTAGATTTCTTATTGTTTCTTACAGTTGTCCCATCTCCAAGGAAGCTCTAAAGTGGCCACTGCATGGCTGCACACCCCAGTACTATCAACCGTCATTCAGTGCTCCACCTTGTCTGGCAACTCAGCTCAGTTTTCAACAGTAGGCATGACTGTTAGGACCATTTTTCATTAAGGTTGTTCTCACCTTCCTGTGAATTATTTTCTTGGAATACTAGGTGAGCTATTACTGGGACATCATTAGTCAGGTTTTTTTCCTTAAAAAACAACAACAACAGCAAAAAGAAACCTCCAGTACTAAGGTATTTTCTACCTTAGTAGAAGCTTTTGGTAGCAGAGCTGTGCAGTTCTAACACATTGCTTCTCCTAATTTGTTTGTTATCACCCCATTAGTGGTTAAACCTGAAAATAAGCTGTCATCCAAAGGCTCAAGTGTCTATTGCTTTAGACAGGGGCCTGACACCTATTCAAACTATCTACTTTCTGTTCCTCTCTTCCAATGTCATTCCTTGGAGAGGAGTTGGAGCATCCGTGACACTCCATTAAGGGAAACTGGTCATGAGAATACAAACTGTTGCCTGGGTGGAGTCATAATATTCCTGGTGGGCCAAGGGACCCACTTCTAGGAAGGCAGGCTCATCTTAAGTCATGTTAAAGAGACCCCAGTCCTTCAATGAGGACTGCAATTACCCAGGATGGCCACCCTTAGTGCAGAAGCTTCCAGGGCCATTTGATTTAGTAAGTTGCCTGCTTTTCTGAGTAACTCAGAAAGGTAGTAACTTTCCCTTCTCTTCCTCCCAACCCTGTTGTAAGCATGCTTTCCCCAGCACTCTGTGCTTCCTTACTCTTTCTCAAAAGCGCCCCTCTGCCATGTTTCTGCCTGTCTGTCATGTGTCTGCCTGTGCGTCATGTGTCTGCCTGTGCACCGTGTGTCTGCCTGTGCACCGTATGTCTGTCTGTGCACTGTGTGTCTGTCTGTCCACCATGTGGACAGCCCCGAACCTCCCCCACACCCCATGCCACCTCAAACAGCATGGCTTTTTTCTCTCCCCCATTCTTTGGGCAGCTGCTGAGATTTACAACTCACCTGCCCTGGGGTGTTTAAAAAATATTCTCAGGCATCCTTTGAGACCATTCTTAAATTCCTTTATTAATGAGACCAACAACCCCAAGAAGGGGACCCTGATTTCATATCATCTGGTGACGCAGATGGGACTCCCCAGATTTCGGCAACAATAGCAGAAGCATCATCTTACCTTGTGTATTTTTATGTTGCTGCCATGAGACTTATAAACTTCAAACAATTTTCTATAGAACAACAAATGGTTGGTGGAGATTGAATATTTGTATAAAATTTTAGCGATGAAGCTATAGGCTATATTGTTATTAAAGTTTGTGGGTTTAACATTTAAAAAAGTCCTTCCAAGTAAATGATGAGCATGAAGACATTTATTTAGAGACAGTTTTTCCAAATGAGTTCTAAGAAGTAGAAAAGGCTGAAAGAAAACCAGTTGTCTGCGATGGTTTCTGGGCCACTGACAAAGGCTTTTGTTCTTTGAAGAATAGAGAGAATGGCCACTTGTGTAATCCAAATATAGCATCATATATACATGAAACAGAGTTAAATATAGAGGACGATGGGTTAAAAATTATACAGCTTTAAAGTGTAACAATGTACAGCACAGCTTCATTAATGTAACACATTCTTTTAGAAGAATATAAAATTCATTGGAGGGAAGGAAAGTGTTCACACCATCAATTTACACACTTATCACCGCTACTGCCGCCACTGTCTCCTCCAACAGGTCTACCATCACCACCACCAGTTCCATCACACTGTCACTAATAACACCACCACCACCACCTCCATCACCACCCTCACCTCTACCACCGAATCCCCCTCTCCACTCCCTCCTTGCTCAGCAGGTACCACAGAGACAACATTCCACCACGAGTACACAACAGGGGAAAACAGAAAGACAACTGATATTCAACAAGGTGTTGGGGGAAGAACAGGAAAGAATGGAAAGAACTCGAGCCCTAACCTTAAGAGTGGGAACTACTGTGCTTTCTTGGGTTAGGGGTTGGGGTTATTTCCATTCTTTCCTAAGAATCCAAGAACAGAAAGAACAGGAAAACATCTCATTAGATGTAAAGCTGAGATAGACTTTGAGTCTCAAAAGGTGAGAAGCTTCAGGGAAGAAGTCCCAGGAGACCCCATGTGCCCAGATAAGGGAACTTCAAAGTACAGCACCTCCTGGCAAACAGACAATTTACAGACTCAACCTTGCAACTTTGTAATCCAATCCACTTCCCGGCCTCTGGTAATGCTATAAGACCTCATTTGGTTCACATGCTGGACAGGTCCTACACCACAAGGCACATCCACTGGCACCCCTAAGGAGGGCATACTGTGCATTAGGCGGAACATGCAGCTGGAAGACTTGCAAGGGCATGCTGTAACCTTGGTCCTCCAGAGCCCCAGACTCCTCACCTGTAACAGGGCCCAGGCCGGTAAAAATTAAAGAGGATCCAAAGCAAAGCAGTATGATGTCCTGACACACCAGAAGCCTCTCACACGCACAGTGAGCACTCAGCTCCCCCTGCCAGCACCCCACTAGAGGCTGCTCTCAGGTGCACAGGGCTGCTGCTGCTGCTGCTGCAGGCAGAGAGACTGGAGTATGGCTGGTAAGGGAGGGTCTGATACGATGTGAGATGGCTCTGAGATGGCGAGTGTTCAATGCTCCCGTTTTCCCTAGTCTGCAGACAATTCTGATACTAGGGCCTTCAAAGGAAATGAAGACACTTAAGAAAATATTTCCCAAACTCTTCCATGCAGTTTTTAAATTTCGCCAACCTGCTACAGATTTAATTACAGCTATCAGTGTTGGTATCAAGGGAAAATGGTGTACTTGGCTTTACAATTTGGCCATTAATGACTCGGTTAAAAACAAATTCTCTTCCTGAGATGGAAGAAAGGAAAATGTGCTCTTGCCTATGACCTGATAAAAATGTCACCGTGTGATACCTTTCCTGAAAAGCCTGGGATGGATCCCGTTGAGAACTTCTTCAGATGCCCCCTTCTCAGAGAAGCAGGTCCACAGGGGAATCAACTGTCAGGGGTGAGCACAGCTGAGTGTGGAGGCGGCCTTCTGCAGATTGTATGCGGGAGCACTGTGGTCAACGCTGCTGCTGCTTTAAGCAGACAGGATCATGGTTGAGGGGTCTGATGTACCCCTGACCCGTGTTTAATGTTTCCATTACTACCAGTCTACAAACTCTAATATTAGCTATGTGTGGATCCTATACAAACATTCCCCAATAGTACAGGAATAGTACAGTGTAGACACCCTAACCTTTAGTCTGAGAGCCAGGCCACGCACCCCAGGGAGGCTCACTGTTGCTGTTTCCAAGCAAGAAGTTTTTGAGACAGATCAAAGAGACCCATTTCTCCCTAAGGAACAGGGATGGGAGTTAAGCAGGGCTGTGCAATGCCGGATACTATACACACTGCTAAATACCACTGCAACGGAAAATCACAACAAAATGAAAATGCCCCAGTGAAACCCTTTGTATGACTTAAAAAGTTAAAAGACTCCTGAGTTTAGTGTTGAACTTTTGCTAAAGCTTTATTGTAAACACTCTCGAAATGTTTTCTGTGACTAATCCAAACCCATCTAACACGCTTGTCCCTTATCCGGCAGCCCTGAGTGAGGAGCTGCCACCCAGGCAGCCACTTCACTGTCAAGTACCCTTGTGGCAGCGTGGCTGTAGAGAAATCGCTCAGTCTAAGGATACTCCAGCATCTACAGAGGACCACTACAGCCAAAGGCACATTCAAGTCATGCCCACTTGCTCAGAGTAACTCTGCTTGTCCTCTGCTATTCTCATGTAGGCCAGAGAGGGAGCAGCACTTCCCCCCAAGGCCCAGAAAGAAGGTCTAGATTCACCACCCAACTGGCTACTTCACAACCAGGCATTCAGCTCACTCTCCTTGCCAGGAAAAGCAGCCTCCTGTAGTGAAAAAAAAAAAAACTATGCTCAATAAACAGCTTCTCCCAAATGATCTTTCCTTGTACTGGCAAGTAAAGGGGACATCAGTGCAAAGATGCCACACAACCTCTGCCACACAGTAACAGGATAACAAGTAACTATATGCAATGCTTAATCATTACCGCCAACCTAACTGAATTTGGACTTACCCAGGAGACACAACTCTGGGAATGTTTGTGAGGGCATTTCCATGGAGTCATCCCACTGAAAAGTGAAGCCCCACTGAATGTGGGTAACATCATCCCATGGGGAAGGATTCCAGGAGTAATAAAAGGGAAAAAAGAAAGAAGGGAACCGAGTACCAGGCTCTGTCTCTTTGCTTGCTGATGGGTACAATGGGTCCAGCTGCCCAACAGTCCTGCTGCCATGACGGACCATGACCCTTCCTTCCTTCCTTTAGGTTCTTCTGTTGGGAATCTTGTCACAGTGATTAAAAAAAAAAAGTAACACCCATGGTACTCTACAGATTACAGCCCCCTGTCACTCAAGCCTCCTGGGCAAAGTAAGAAGTTGGAGGGGCCTCTACAAATCAGGACTAGGGCAACTACTGCTCTGAGCGTCAAAGGCCTCCTGGACTTGAGACCCCCACCCCCACTTTAGGTCACCGGATCAGTGCCACAAGATAGGTTCTTTCACAATTGCAGAGATGTGTACCCTGAGCCCCCACACAAGATGTAGGGCAGTGGTTCTCAATCTTTCTAATATTGTGAGCCTTTAGTAAAGTTCCCCATGTTCTCGTACCCCCCAACCATAAAACTATTTTTGTTGCTACTTCATAACTGCAATTTTGCCATTATGAATTGTAATGTAAATATCTGATATACAGATGATCTCAGGCAACACCCCTGTGAAAGGGTCATTTGACCCCGAAATGGGTCATGCCCCACAGGTTGAGAACTGTTGATACAGGATGAAGCTCCAAAGAACTGGAGACTACATAGATCAACCCAAGGGTAAGAACCATGCGGGCAGAGAAGACTCAGCATGCTCCTGCGGCAAGGTTCAGGCTCTCTACATACACCTCCTTAGGGTCCTTCAGTGAAGTCTAGATTCTCTCAAAATACCGACCACAGATCACATAGCAAGCCCAGGGCTTCCAAAAGCAGAAGGCAGAGCAGTGTTAGCTTTACAAACCTCTCCAAGAAAGGACACTCCAGGTAAAACTGAGACCAGCCTGTGGGGACCCCTGCACTGACAAACGGTCTTCACTGGAACCTAACTGCAACAGTAAAGCCACACTGAGTACCTTGGTCTCATTGGGTGGGACTCTGAGTCTCTCGACCTGTATAAGAGACACCCAAACAGAAGACACTGAAGCAGAAACTGTATTTTCCTGTTTGGAATCTCTGACTTGCACGCAGGCTTGCTGCTTGTCCCCGCCAACTGAAACCCACATTCGACTGTGCAAGTGTGTCGAGCTCGAGTGACCTCACACCTACTTGTGTGTACTTGTGTGTGAGGCAAGCTCCTGCTATCTCTAACTCCCGGCATGAGCATTAGGTCCTGGCCGGGAGTCCACAAAAGGGGAGGAGGCTGAGGCTTTGGGCTGTATAACTACACTCAAATATAGAGATTAAAAAATGCTAAAGAGAAAGAAGAAAAGAGAGTACACAGCTGCTGTCCCCCAAACAGACCTCCCATCTGCCACCCACGATTTGCATGTCACCTTCTCCGGGCTCATTTGTACTTCATTAACTGCCATTGACTTAACAAGATTTATGCAAATGACACCATAGGAGCTCCCTAACTCCCACTGCAATCAAGTGATTATGTATGTACAACTTGCCACAGCGATGAAAAATTAATACGTGACAAGCCCACTGGCCGCTGAGCTGGGCTGCTGGCTTTTATTTTTCTTGCTTTGCTTTTTCGTCTTTACTCGAATAGACCTTATCTTATTAGTAAGAAAAGAAATAGGACTCTCTACATCTACCTGTTCTGGGTACCCAGACAGGACAAAAGAAGAGTTGGATCTAGATCCTGAAGAAATGTGACAGCTTAGAAAACAATTCCTTACTCTTGAGGAACCCTTGATTGGGGGAAAGGAGAAATAAAGTCACAGGTGATGGTGATTTGGCCAGCTACCTGTTACAAGTTAAACAGGGGAAAGGCAACCCCTGCACATGGGCAGCCGGTACAATCATGAGGGGGTGGCAGGGCACGTAGACTATCTACTCAATCCCTAAGCACTTGCAAAATTCCTGTGGAGGAGCAGAAGGAGAGTATGCATTGACCGGAACACTAAGTGTTCAGGGACAGGAGCTTCTGAAGTGACTGCTCTGCCACGGGGCCAACGGTCCAGCTCTGACAAGTCTCAATCAGGATTCACTGAAGACCAAGGACTCTGCTGCTTGTGACGGGGGCGGAGAGAGTAGTCGCAGAGGAACAGTAGTGCTTTCCCTTGAGGACAGACGCACATCCCTGCAGCATCCCTGGACAGACATGCTGCTGCAGCCACAGCCTTAGACATTTCTTCTACACAGCGCAAGATACTTCTGTGTGCGGTAAGAGCTGCCATGTTTGATGTAACACCTGCAATTTGGAGCTGAAGAGACTGGCTTAGTGGTTAAGACCACTCAATGCTCTTGCAGAGGACCCAAGTTTGGTTTCTAGCACCCACGCGTGGTGGCTCATAACCACCTGCCTCTGAGGGTACCTGCATACACACAGTGCAGATAACACACACACACACACACACACACACACACACACACACACACACACACACAAAAGCAAAAATCCTAAACAATCTTAAAAACATAACATTATTTTGGAAGCTGTTTGTCACTGTGCAGTAGAAAGAGCACAGATGTGAGGTTCCCTGCTACCCAGCTGTCTAGTCCTGAATGCTCACTGGTTGCATTTAAGATCAAGATAACTTAATGGCCCCACTCTGCAATGCTAGGGGTTAAGTGAGATTACACATGAAAAACATTTAGATAACAAGCTCTCATTTAAATGTTCATTTATTTAAGAAATCCACCCACGGGCTTTCTAGAATATTCTAGGCAGGTAGTGCCCTTTCAGGCTCCATCCTTGTTTCTACACAGAGGTCACCACAGCAGAGTGAGGGCCGTGAGGAATTTAGCTACTCTCAAGTGATCCAAGTGCCTTGACAATGTGTGCATACACAGCATGCAGTGTTAGGTTGATATAACTACCCGACAATTTACAGCCTTGCTCAACAGAAAGTGGACACGAGGACCTGGAGCATCACTGGCAAAACCTGCAGTCTGGCTGCAACAGAAACATCCTCTGTAGAAAGTCCAGGTGTGTTTCAAGACAGTCAGTCTTCTCTGGGTCCACACTTTTGCATATGAGGAATGTGAGGCCCTGAGCATCAACTACAGGGAGACTATGCGAGGCTGGGGGCAGACCCCTGGTAGGAGTCAGTCCGTGGCTCCTCAATGTGGGCACAGACGAGGGAAAATTCAAGTATTCCCTGTGCCCAGGAGTCAGGAGGAAACCAGGATTTAGATTTAACGAGAATATCACAAACACTCAAGAGCGAAAGGTTCCCCAGGGAACACAGGGCCCTCACTTCACATCTGATGGTCACCTTCGGTCTTCACAAACTGAAAGTCCAGTTTGGGAAGTCAGCTCCATCCAAAGATGATCAGGGAACAAATTCAGTGAGACTCTGGTTACACTAGGGCCTGGCTGGCTCACCAAGAGTTTCATGCTAGGGTAGTGGGCACTCTCCCAAAGCAGGAGTGGACAGCAGTCAGGAAAATGATGTTAATTAGCAATCTTTTTCAATGTCCCAGTACCAGTTCTTCACATGAAAAATAGCTTAATAATTTTTATAACTCTACATTAAATAACACTGCACAGAAATCATACATTAAAATGGCTGTATGTAGAATTAGATTATAATTAAATAAACAAAATGAGTAACTGCTATGAACTTGGCTCTCAGAAGTAATGAACCTGTTGTAAGGAAAACATCGCCCATCACCAGGAAGGCTTCTTCCCTTGTTTGTAAACACAGGGAAGGTGAAATTTGTATTCAAGGTGCTGAAAGCTGACCCCCCCCAATTTATCGTCCAGTATAGCAGGGCGTCCTGTGCTGAGCCACAAAGCCTTGGCTGGCCCCTCTAGGCTTCCTTCCTTTGGGTGGGAAGCCTTACATCAAAGCTCACACCCCCCTGTGGGCAGAAGGTGTATGTGCCCACAGGGCACTCTGGTCTGCGGCTAGAGGGTAGAACTGCAGCAGTTTTTCTCAGAAATCCCCTGTGGCTCTTTAACTCCCGCATCTTCAATCTGAAAGGGTTCAGCCTTTCACAAGGGCTGCAGCCATTAGCTGCAAACAGGTGAAATCCGAACCTGCACCACTGATGTGAGCCCACTGTGTCTGTATGAACACTCTCCCCTCCCTCAGAGCAGCTTGCACCATGTGCACAAGCCAGGTGAAGCTGAGTGGTAGCTATGGAAGAGGAGACAGACATCCTAGAGAAGTGGTTCTCAGCCTTCCTAACGCTGGGACCCTTTCATACAGGTCCTCATGTTGTGGTGACCCCTCCAACCATAAAATTATCTTTGTTACTACTTCATAACTGTAATTTTGCTATTGTAATGTAGATATCTGTTATGCAGATGGTCTTAGGTGACCTCTGTGAGAGGGTCATTCAACTCCCCAAAGGGTCACGACCCACAAGTTGAGAACTGCCACTCCAGATCAACTAGCGCTATGAATGGGCCACTACTGTTATCCATGGAAGGCAGAGCTATTTCTTGCCCACGGATTTCCACCCAAACAGAATGCACTCTAAATCAATTGGCTTTCTTTATCAACCAAAAAGATGACATTTCCAGAGCTGCTGATCAGGGTTGAACTCTTTATTCTTATTGTTTTGGAAATGAAGCAGCAAAAGACGTCACACGTGAATTCCAGTGTGTCTTGCTGGAGACGTGAAGTAATTTAGGACCCAGTTTCCGGGCTAATGAAAACCCATTTCAGGCTAGCAACATTGGCCAAAACAAATGCTTGAATTCAAGTCCTGTTGTGTAATGGGGAAGTTTAATTAAGGCCCCACATTACAGCTGTAAATGTTCCTGTGTATAATAAGGTCTAAATGAAACTGAACCTAATCAAAGTTACAATCCCTTCATTAGCAAATTACAAACAAGAGCGCACAGCTGACACGCCGGCTATGATTATTACAACTAATTGCCTCGTTGTTACAGACCAGCCTGAAACAGTGTTCAGATGTCCGTCTGCAAGAGCAAATTAGGGCCACGTCAGGCTATTCCTGTGATCACAAGGGGTTCTTCTACAGCGATCTGATTTACCCCTGTCGCCTGGCGGCCAGCGGCCCAATCAAAGCCACGCTACAAAGGCAGCCTTTGAAGCTGGTGCAGCATGGAAACACTCCATATGCAGGCGGGCAGAACTCACTTCATTAGAGCTGTTGTCGCTTCTCCCTCTTCTTATTCTAATGATCCCATTTTAATACTCACAGGAACCCCTTCTAATTGATGTCAAGTGAGTGACTTCTACATTCATCAACAGAGCACATCAAACAAACCCTGGCGCCCAAGCCAGCACCATCCCAGGCTGCACCGAGGTGTGTCTCCAGCAAGGCGGGGAAGGGGACAAGTGTACCTGTTTAATTGGGATGGCTCGCCCGCTCCCGATGCTGTCCGCACGGCTCTCCAGGCCTTTCTTCTCTTTGTCTGGGTCGCTCCCTTTCCTAGACTGCAAAGCAAAAGTAAAGTTAGCATTTGGGCGAGGGTTGCGGCTGCCAGACGGGTCTTGCCCCTTCGTGTGGAGCTCCCGCCAACAGGATTCAGACTGCCACCCCTAGCAGTTCATCTGCACTGACTCATCATTCCAAAGAGAATTTTCTCAACTTTCCCCCTGACTTTCTACTTTCTACTGTGAAATTATCTTTTAATTCTTTTTTAAAGAGTTCAAAATGCAATTACTAGAAACCAATGGACCATTCAGGAAAGCAACGCCCAATGAGAAAACACATTCTAGAGCTGCAGTTAGTGTAGCTGAGGCGAGAGGGACCCTCAAAGGTTATCTGGAAGCCCAACTACAGAAATGTATGGATTAAATTAATGTCTGGATGATTTAAAAAGTCTATTAACCACTCAGCGGTGCGACTTACTGGTATACCCCTGATGAGTCCTTTCAAGGGGCAAGCAGTGTTTCCCTTTATTGCTTCTGGACAGGTAGAAAACAGCAATTTCAAAGTTAAAGTAGTCTACTGCACAACAAAAAGATAATAGAAGCAAAAACTGAAAATCTCTTTTTGGAAAAAAAAAAAGTCAATATTCAGGGAGCAACGAGCAGCCATTTGCCAGGTTCCGGAGCCAATTATCTTGGAAGGCTTGTTGATGCTCTGTGAACTGCCCAGTGGCAGGTGTGGGGAGGAGGGCACTTGGGGAACGCTGCAGGAGCGGCAGCCACCGTCCACGTCCCATCTCCTGCTGGCATGAGCAAGTGTAAGCACGGTGATTGTCTGACAGATTTATTTTATTATGAGAAAAAGATCTGAGACTCGTCCTCCTTAATAACAGTGCTGACAAGTGACAACTTCACTCCATTACTTTTCAATGGGAACATTACTCACGCAATATTGAAAATGGAGAAACATTTTCCTGTGCTTTTCAAATCTGAGATGATATATGAAATGGAGAGACTCGGTGGTGTCCGGTGCTGCTCGGAGCAGCTAATGGAATTCAGATTCAAAAGGATGTGGGACGGAGCGGGTGGTGCTTCTAAAACAGAATCCAAAAGGCAAGTCCCTAAGATGTAATAAAAGCAAGGGCTGATGGGACGGACTTAAGATTCCAGGACAGGTTGCTACCAAAATTCAGACAAGACAACCCAGAGGTGCCTGTGAGTTCAACTCAGCTCGGGCACTTCAAAAGCAGTGATTTTGCCGAGTGGCCAGGAACGTGAGAAAGCACACATTTAACTGACTACAGGAACTTTTGCATTGATCAAATGCCTCCCCTGTGCCCCGTGCCATGTGCCCGCGTCACGACCTCGGCCACGCTCCCTGCTCTTTACTCCAGTTAGTGATGTGTAGCAAGGCTGCACACAGCCAAGTCTTTCCTCTACATGTCAGTTCATGGGAAGGTGGGCGCATGAGGTTTCCAACTGGAAAATAAGTTCCAAAGCTCGAAGCCGACAACATTTCAGAAATTCGAAATCGATGGAGACCATTAAGGGCATTTGGGGAGCTTTATCAGTTCTAAATACCTAAATCTGAAAATCCATCTTCATTATTCTCCATTAAGCAGAATAATTAACAAAACAAACATACTTTTTTTTTTTTTTTAAATGAACATTTTCCTGGAGGCGGCGCATCTGTCCCCGGTTGCTGTTCTCAGAGCAGAATTCTGGATTCCACGGAAGCAGGAAGCAGCAGCCAGAGTTGCTGCACATAGCTCCAAATATGTAAAGAAACAGGAACTGTGCCGAGCACAATCACATGCTCAGAGACAAGACAGAAACTCAGGGGACTCACTGGAAAAAAGAAAATCCACCAGCGACGACACCATTTGTGTGGAATGCGCTATTAAAGCTAAAGGAAAGAGCTCCAGCCAGCTGCTGAACAGCAGGGTTTGCTGTGTACCACAGGCTGACTCGGGAAGACTGGAATCTGACAATAAACCACAACCAATCCACTAGATATGAAACCCTGTACCTCTGACTCCCCAGGGAAGTCTCCTTGCTTTCCTGCCCATTTTGGAGAGTCTCCAGAGATGCATATCCTCCCCTCCCTGCCAAAACTGCTCATTAGATGCTGCTGGCAGCCCTTGGTACTCATCGCTATATCCAGCCTGCTGCATTCTTCAGAATCAGGTTTTATGACACCCGTTGTAGGTCTGGAGACTTTAAGACCAGATTGAGACTGCTGAGTCCCACAGACACGGAAGATAGAAGGAAGGTAAGGATTATCTACTTTATTTAAAAAAAAAAATGTTTAACTCCCTATATGTGACAAAGTCATAGAGGCAGCCAGTCCCTCGTCCTTGTACAGAGGGCAGAGAATCATGGCTGGCAACCCTGCCTATCAAAGAGAGCCTGTGTTGCCCCCTTCAACCAGTAAGGCAGGAGCAGATGGAACACACCATGCCAGGCTTCGGGGCTCCTGTCCTCTGTAAGACACCAAGTGTCAATTATTTTATACTATGGATTTCATTGTCTTTTTTTCCCTCAGTGAGCTTGTCTGAGTGGTTCCAGGTTCAGCGCAATCTTTGGGAACTGGCATGCTTAGTTGTTTAATGGTATCAGCATCACACGGCAAGCTTTTAAAAACACCACGCAAAGACACAATCCTTAAAAATCTTAAAAAGACATAAACCAATGACATAGAGAACTTAAGGAGCCTTGCTAGCCTAACACCCCAAAATGTAGGCAACACATACACACCCATTCAGGTAAATAGCAAGCCCTGGGATAGAGGCAGAGAAATGGATGTGGTGGCTTGGACTTTCACTGAGGATGGATACACTTCATGAAGCAGCAGCTGCAAACTGCTCAGTCTCATGATATCACAGAGAAGGCATGTAGGAATTTTTTGAATTCTTGGTATATTTCAAAATATTATTCTATAAAACATTTCAACTACATGTAAATCAGGATACTAAATGAACTGTTCTAAAAAAAAACAAACCTGTATTTCTAAAGTAGGCATCCAATGGCTCACCTGTTAACATTTCATTTCTCAAGGCAATAGCCTTACATAAAAAAATTAACAAAACCCGATACAATTTAAATAAACGGCCGTTGGTAAGACATAACTGCCACTGCAAAAGAAATGCATAACCCGTTACAACTGAAGTGATTTAGTTTATGTAATTTCATACAAAATACATGGCATTTATTTGTTTGAAACCAGCACGTATGCCAAGAGAAACATCTGAGAGCTGAAGATGCGATCCCTGTGTAGCACAGAACCACTTTAAAAGGACGGGATGGGAACTGTGCATATGAATACCTCAGCCTTTGCAGAATGTGCTAATAGGTGAGGAGACGGTGCCCACAGCCTGCACATCTCCATCCTGAGCTGAGGGGACAGTGACTAAGACAATTTGCATCTGGCACAGCTGTTGACAGGTCTAAACACACACTTAGAGGATGTTAGTCAACAGCTGCCCATAGCAACAGAGATGAAGACTCTGCAAAACTGGACATATTTAAAGATAGAAGCAGACTGTTACCTATGAAAATCTGGTTTCTTAATTGCTTAGATTTCAGAATTGATTTGTCTCCTTTTCATTCCTTGTATGACACTGACATCTAGTGGAGTCAATGCTTCCAAGTCCTTCAACTCAAAATGCTCACCACCACCTCCACCACCGCTCTGCCCAACATCAAACCCAAACCTGCTAACGCCCCGTATGCAGGGCCTTTCCTGGAATTTCAGCCAGTTTAGCCTTCTTAAATGCCACAACACAAACCCACTGCAGCACTAGATTCTTGCAGGACCCCAAGTATCTGGTCCATGCACACTAGCTAGGCAGCAGGATTCAACTTTTTAAATGCTTTTCTCTCTGTCTTCTGACATTAAAGCAGAGCAAACATGTTTAACACACACAGCCAGAGGCATTGTAAGATACATCAATTATGATATAATTCCTGGGATCTTCAGTTGTTGTAACCTGAGTTCTTATCAGCTCTAGCACCTGCCCTACAGGGCCTGTAGCACTGTAGCTTCCTGGCCTGTGTGTGTGTGTGTGTGTGTGTGTGTGTGTGTGTGTGCTTGCGTGTGTGTGTAGGTGGGCTTCAATCAGCCAAAAGCAAGACACTGCCTCACTTCCCACCTCTCCGTGTAGTGTGCAGAGTTCCCTTGATTTCCACGCCACGCTGCTTTCTTTCAATGTGGCAGCTCTGGCAGCAAACATACCTCCTAGACGCTGAGCACAGTGAGGACTCTGAAGAGCTACTATTAGCCAAATCATTTCTTTTTCCTTCTTCAGGTATTACAATTAAGAGTGCTCACCAGGTCATATGAGCTGTCAATCACCCAGACCCCAGTCTCTTTTTGGACAGAAGGGACAGACTCTCCTTACAAATAGTTCTGTTTAAAGTGCTGTTTCCTGGTTTTTATATTTCTTTCACATGATAGAAACCAAAGTTAATGTGCACTGAATGGTGCGAGGCAGGAGCATAAGCTGGGCTTCCTCTCCATAGCCATTCCTAACAGTGATGGGGGGAAGAGATACAGGAACTTCCCATCCACCACTCCTTGACTAGAACATTTTTGGGGTCCAATGCCTCTGAAGCCACCTGTGGCTTTGGCAAATGTTTTTGGAGGCCCATTCAGTCACAAGCGAATGAGCAGCCTGTTTCGGGAGGTGGCACAGTCCTGTTCTGCTTATGTGACCACTGCCATGTGTCTAAGAAACCTTGTAATGTACCACCTTACATCTGTACTTACATGCCTAAGCACATCAGATACTCTACTGTCCTGTGCAGAAGCTAGAACAAGCCCTCAGCACCTATCCAGCAGACCTACCCACTACCTTTGCTGAACATCACCAGTGTCCATGTTCCTGACTTCAACAGAAGTAAGAAAAACAAAAACTAAGGCTCCTTTGCCCCTGAGAAGTGCTCCCAACAGACAGCTCCACTGCAAAATAGTACTGCTCCCAGATGAGAGAGGTTCAGTGATTTGCTAAGGTCAAAGAGCTGCCAGCAATGTCTATCAGAGCTATATGATACAAGCCAGCAAAGGAAAGGACAGGGTGGCTTAAAGGGGACCTGCTTTCACCAGCAGATCTGAGCTGTAATGACCTAACAATAATGGAGACACCCACAAACATGGTGGGAAAGAGTGAGCACCCACAGACCTGGCAGCTACCTACAACATCATGTGGCCATCTTCAAATGAAGGTATCAGGTCAGACAATGAACTTCTAGCTACTCCTGGGAGACCACTTTTAGGTCAAGATAAGAATAAGAAACTTCTTTGTTCTGATGTCACAAAGAAACTTCTTTGTTCTGATGTCCTGTCAGTAGCACCCAACAAAAAGAGGCCAAATGATTTATGCAGGCTTTAAGTGCAGACACTGCACAGAGCTGGGTAAGGATAGAAAGAGTTCCTGAAATCACATCAGAATAGCTCTGGGATCAGCGACACAGCCATCCATAATTGATTAGTGATGTCTGCTGGGCATAAAAGGCAGCAAACAGTATGTTTGCTTTTCTTTAGTGCAGGGAGTGTATCCGTACCCATCAGCCCAAGGAACTTGTAAAAGTGCACACGCCTGGCCACACCTTGGACTCTTGAGTTTCTAAATCAAAGCTCAGATTTACAGTCCAGGACACTCCCGGAAGGACTGTGAGGAAAGCCCAAGAGAAGTGTGTAGCACAGAGTCCCTAGAAGCCCTGGAGAGAGGGGTGAGGGTTATGATGCTGAAGGAAAGGCAAGCCCTGGGCTTAGTTCTGAGGCCCCAGCAGATGGACAGGTCTATGGCTAAGGCCCCTCTGTGAAGGGTCAGAAGCAAATGAGCATTCCCCAAGGTCTTCACCATGTAGTCCTGGAAGGGTACAGTTATGCACAAACTTCTTGGGGTTGACACAGTCCCCACCAGAAAATTCCCATTCTGCTCAGGACCCAGATCTTTTCTTCTCCCTCTCCTCGGACTCCACAAGAGTCGTCGCGGTTCTCACTGGTTTAGCTTGAAGTCTGTGAACATTACTGGGCCCTGGGACAGACATGTTACTACTGTGACTAAGAAGCCAGGTGACACTAAGACGCTGGTTCAAGGGACTGATGCTCACCGTGAACAGGTTGGACCTGCGCTTGGACTGCTTCCGGACGGGCGTTGGAGTGTTGGCAGTGGGAGGGACGTCGATCCGAAGCTCCTTCTGGCTCGTACTTGGGGTTGAGGGGACGGAGGAGGAGTAGTCGCTTAAACTCCCACCTCCATTGCTTGTCTGTAAAGATTAAAAGAAAAAAAGCTTTATGACGAAACAGCATTAAATCCGCCCAAGCATGGTCACAGCAAGAAAAACAGCCACGTAACAAGGAAGAAGCGTCTGTGAGAGACCAGTTACCTGGCCAGTTTGAATGGCACCCACTGCTTTTGAAAGCAAGAGACCTCAGAAGTCTCCATGATGGAGCTTGGAAATTTCTTTTTGCTTCTTGAGACAGAGTCTCATTCTATAGGCTAGGCCGACCTAAAACTCACTGTGTATGCTGGACCTGAAGCAATCCTGCCTCAGCCTCTACACTACTAAGATTGTAGGCGTAAGCTACTACATGCAGAGAGCTTTGAAAAAATTTGAGAGACAAATCACAATTATTTTTCCACTGAAAACCGAAGACACGGTTTAAAAATGGCCCTATGGTTGTCTCTTCAGTGTTCCTTCTGGGACACTCAGAACAAGCGACCATTCTTAAGTGGAGCCTCATAAGTCAGAATACTACCTTAAAATGTTTTCGGATCACTCAAAAGTTGAAGACACCAATAGTGACGGTGTTCAGGTGTGTGGCTGGACCATCCTAGGCACCAAGGCAATAGCTTCCAGGCAAGCTGAGCAACTGCAGGAAAACCTGCTCACAGTGCCATTTGGAAAAAAACAGCAATGGGACACTACTAAAAGGGTAGTGAAACAAGGACCCGCGAGTCACCATCTCCTTAACAAGGTCCTAACTGGATTCCTAGGACAAGTACTTTGCTTCCAAGTTAATAATTTAGCAAAATGTTGTTAGGGGAAATTCCCAGCTTCTGCGGGGCCTAAAGGAGATGGTAGTTATAAGCGAACGGCAGATCTACGCCCAAGTGCATTCTTTAGCCAGTAAGATTTACTCGCGACTGTTCTCACTATTAACTGACCAAGATCAGAGCCAGTGATTTCAATCAACAGCAAGACAGAGGCACACACCTGGCACCACCCATGCCAACATGCCTCATAACACAGGCAGTATGCAGAGAGAACATTAAACACTGACTCTCATAAAGCCCATTTGGCCACAGCAGCTTCTGAAAGAAATGGGAAGTCAATTACAAACGTGCTGTTATTTATTAAGTTGGAGAGGAAAGAAACCAAAACAGGAGACGACAGCTTTGGCACAGCTGCGAACGCTCCCTTGTCCCTCTGGCACGCACTCACTGCCTCACCGCCCCCCACCGCCACCGCACCACCCTGTGTACC
Source organism: Cricetomys ansorgei (assembly GCA_026225945.1). Taxonomy (NCBI): domain Eukaryota; kingdom Metazoa; phylum Chordata; class Mammalia; order Rodentia; family Nesomyidae; genus Cricetomys; species Cricetomys ansorgei. The sequence goes on along the minus strand of JAMJFZ010001791.1, from coordinate 1,232,865 downwards.
TGGCTGATGTGCACAGCCGACACCTGGGCAGAACACACAGAGGAGTGGCTTGGAGAGTTGGGTAAGGACTTGCAGGGGCCTATGGACAGCTGCTGCTTCTTCCTCGTGGCAACAATCTTCTGGGCAACTAGTGGACACAGAGACAGAAGACATCGGTGTGAGGTTGGTGGCCAGGTACGAGGTAAACAACAGGGACCTCTGATCATCCCCAGCTCCTGCCATTCCTGCGTCCACAGTGAGTTTCATCTGGACACCTGACCACCAGGATAGATATGACACTGCCCAGGGCTTCTGAATCCTGTCCCCCAGCTGAACATGGCCCACACGCAAGCCCTGGCCCCTGAGATGAGAGCACAAAGCTCATGTAGCTTTCAGGACCTGCCCTCAGGTGAGAGTTCTCTTTGCCCCCTTCTCCTTTGTCTTTTTGCTTGATCTCTCTGAAGTGTGCAGATGTGCCTCTGGCTCCAGCAGCCACCCAGGACCATTAGGTGACATTAGGAATGGAAGCCACAGCAGTGAGGTGGAGACAAAACAGACCAGTCCTGACTCCTGGGAGGGCCTCAGCCAGCCTGCTTGGACCACCTCAGGGGAGGCACATGCCTACACGCCCACCTCACATAGGTTATCCTAATAAAATAACATTTTCCAGTTATTTGGCATAAGAGTAATTCAAAATAAGGAAAACTGAACAAAATCCCTTTGAAAGCTTTTTTCTTTTCTTTTTTTTTTTTTTTTTTGCATTGTCTAAATAAAGACTTGTAACTTCAGAGGCTGTGTAAAATTATACTTAAGCAAGAGCAATATTATTCAAGACCTTTCCCCCCCCTTCTAACATACTGTCACACACATTGGAAGTTTATCTTAATCGATATAAATCTAAATTCAACCAGCCATAACTTCTCTCAGCAAATAGGCTTGCTGATGAAGCATATTGAGTCAAACGGCAAAGGAAGTCAACGATTAGAAAACCATTCTTACACCAATAGGTGCCACCGCAGGAGAGTAGCTGCAGTTCGGACCTGATGGGGGCATGTCTTTGGAGAGAACTGGACTTAAGCCCTGGCTTCCCAGTCCTTGCCTCTGCCCACATGGCCACTGCTTTTGAAGCACTCTGCCTCTCTAGGACCAATGGTTACAAGAAAGGGAGGCTGCGCGGTGTTCACAGATAATTTCACTTCCAAATGAACACAACTTTAAGCAGGAACTGCTGTGTCCACAGCTCGTGGCTTTTGTGCAAATGAATGATAGTGTTAAATGTGACTAAGTGGGAATGCAATCTATAAAAAATGGTTCCCAGAGACGAAGCAGCGGCTTCATCAGTCACGGCCCACCTCCAATAGGCTTCTCATCACCCTGAAAGGATGATATCAATTAATTTATTTTCCCGCTGTGTATTGATCATAACCTTCATCAGCTAATCATGTTTAAATTACAGAGGAATATCGTGGCACTCCGTCATTTCAAACCCATTGGTGTATTGATCAGGGACCAATGAAAATGTATATTAAACTATCTTAAAAAAAATCATTACGAGTACTTAAAAATAAAATCTGAGGTCAGTGTCCAAGAACTGCAAAGGTGTCAAAGGGAGGTTCTGAAATTTCAAGAACCAAATGAAGCCCAAATCACCGCCTGGGTGCTGTGGTTTAAGTATGAAATGTCTGCTTCAGCCGGTGTGTTTGAAACTTAGACCCCAGCTGGTGGTATGTTTGGGGAGGTACTGGGAAATCAGGAGGCGGAGCCCTGTGGGGGGAAATACAGCACTGGGGTTGGCTTTGAAGTTTTTAGAGCCTGGCCCCACTTCCTGTTCTCTTTCTGAAGCCGACAAAGTGTGAACAGCAAGCTTCCTGGCCACCAGTCCGTCCTCACGCTGCTGCTGCCATGCCTTCCTCACCACAATGGGCTGTGTCCCTTCTGGACCTGTCAGTAGAAATAAACTTCCCTCTCTAAGCTTGTTTCTTTTTTTTTGTGTGTGTGTGTTGGGGGGGGGGGAGTTGGTCAGGATTTTTATGACAGCAACAGAAAAGAACCAGGAGACTAATCATTTGTAAAGAGATCTAGATGATCAACGTTTGTTTTAACTCCCAGCCTGAGTTCTTATCAATCTGGTCCCACAGTGACTTAACCATGGACCTCAGAGGAGAAGCACAGAGCATGCTCACAAGGCGCTCTGAGCACTTTGTGCACACCTGCTATGACAGTCTTCCATGCAAAGGGAAGATTTAAGAAACTGAGTCAAGCATGTTAGGGAAACTCGAATCATGTGAAACTTCAAACACAAATCCCTGCCATCCTTCTCAGAAGGCACTGAGCACGTATTCAGGGATAAAGACCACAGCTCACAGCAAAGCCACAATCAGCTGCACGGAGTGTGGCTGCACACTAAGCCCTTGTGCCCCCATGGCAACTGCCGTGTTAACCAAACACAGACCCACAATACCTAACAACTGATGGCATTTATTTCTACTACATGTGTCATGTTTGACCTGTTTCCTCATTATGCTCGAAGACCTTCTAACTCACATACACCAACAAAGGAAAGAAAATGATTCTAAAATGATTTTGTCCTACAGTGTTGTGAGCACTTTGGGAAGATAAGATAAAGCACAAAAAAAAAAAAAAGGCAAATTTACTTAATAAAGTACAAGAGGACTCTGGGTAAGGATGAAGCAAATGAGAAAAGGGGGAAGGTAAAGTGTTGCCCTGTGCTGTGGGACTTGGCTCCTTTTTTGTCTAAGGGAAAATAGATATTTACTATCCAGTAACTTCTTGCTAACAGCATTTGCCAGTGGCTGCTGCTGTTAGCTGCTTTATGTACCAGGGAGGGAATAGCACACCCAGGTGCCTCGGTAAAAGACTTTCCTAAACGAGCCACTGGGTGAGTGAAGAGTACAGTGACAGCTCCAATCAGGAAGGGACCATGCTTACTATTACAGGATTGCGCCCACCATCACAGGGCTGTGTGGGAATCTGCACAGATCCACAGGAACCAGACCCCAACAGGAAAGGAGGGTAAGCTTGGGTGATTATCACCCTAAGGCATGGGCCACCAGGAACAGGAAGGCAGGCCCTGCTGGCTCTTTGAAACTAGAATTATTTGTGATAACTTGAAACACATGCTGGTAGGTCCGTAGTTAAGATATAACTCCAGACCCCTCTGGCTAGTGATCATTCAGCAAATGCACTGATACCTATTTTACAAGCGTGTAAATGTCTCATTTAATGTGTTATGCATCGAACACACAAACACCCAATTCCAAGAGAATCTGCTTTTTTTTAATTGTTGAGATTTAATATTTTCTCCTACTTGATGGGATTCTGGACACTATGTGCTGTGCTCCATCCAAAAGTATCACCTAGGAATAACCACTGCCCTTTTACCATAGGAGCATATCAACTCCTCTCTTCTCTATGGTGGTGCCTGGTCACTTTAAAGTTGCTTCCTCTACATTTAAGCTTTCTATTTGGACTTGAATAACAGGCAAAAACCTCCCTTTGGCCAGCCCTTCAGTCCAACCTATGGATTTAACATACAAGGCTCACAGCAGCCAAGTCAAGAAACAATTTCAGAATGGCGCCACCTTATAGTAGAGGTGGATTAGTGCCTGGGAGCGTGACAAAGCTCTCCTCCAGATTGGAAAGGCTCCATCCTAATCTGTGCTAATGTACAGTAACTGAGAACATATACTCATGTATATAGCTCATTCTTCGATTAGAAAAAGTTAAAGACAACAAAAACGGACACGCACTTACTTGCTTTCTCAAAAAAAAAACTTTATATTTTCTATTGAAAAAGGAAGAACCACGGAATGCTGAGATTGAATGCTCTGCTCAATCTGATCAAATGCCCCTTATCTTCTTCCATGACATTTCTGGGTCATCTATACAAAAGTACAAATCACCTTGGTCCTGCCAGGAGAGTAAGCCCAGTGACCATGCTCTGTGCTGCCTGAAGGCTAAGCATGGAGGGAGATCTATGACCTTACTCCATCCAGCAGACAGCCAAGGTGTGGTAGCTCACTGGTCTTGCAGAACCTGAAAGACTGAGGGAGGGTTAGTACTAGCTCCAGGCCAGCCTGGACTACACAAGATAGAGTCGATCTTAAAGGAGCAAAGCACAGCTCCAATGTAACAAGTAAACAAAAACCAGAGCAGTGAGCACAGTTGCTGAAACAATGCTTGGAGGTCTCAGGTATGACCTCCAGCCCAGCCCACACTCTCCCAGGACAGGAGCTGGGGAAACCCTTGCTCTGTACCTCTTCCTCCATTTCTAAGGGGACTTCCATAATTGACTGCAGTGATTTAAATGAGAATTGTCCCCGGTAGTCTCAGGCATTTGAATGCTTGGTACCTAGATGGTGGCGCAGCCTGGGGAGGCTGGGGGTGTGACCTTGTTGAAGCAGTGTGTTACTCAAGGTAGACTTTGAGAGCTTAAAAAGTTTTTAGTTCTCTTTCTGCTTTGTGCTTGCGCTTGAGCTCTCAGCTTGCTACTCCAGCTACCACGCTTGCTGCTTCCCTGCCCTGATGGACCCTTTCCCTCTGGAACTGTAAGCCCAAATGAACTTTCTTCTACGACTAATACAGTGACGTAAGGAAGAAGCTTGTCGTCCAGACAATGGTGTTCACCAATCAGGGGCACAGGTCCCTCTCTCCAGCAGCCTTCCTACAAGTCTGTGTCCTTGGTTGAGGCTGCCTCCCCAACTTCTGACCCCTGCATGTGAGGAGCTGGTCTGTCTGTGACCTTGTGTGGTGCCTAGGGTCCCTGGTAGCTGTCTGGAGGTCAGATCATGTGTTCCTACGTGTGCCCTGGGCGGTTTCCGGTACGCTTTTCTTTTCTAGACTTCCTGAACACACAAGGTCCTTGGCCCTACCCTCTGCCTGGAACTCAAGCTCCTTTATTGGCTTTTCACAAGAGCTTCCAGAGCTTTGGTCCTCAGCCCTCTCAAAGTCCAGATTCTCTCTTGCAGAGGCATCTGAACATTCATGCTTTAGTAACCAACTCAATGCTGATGGCTCTCAACACAGTCATAAACAGCCAATCCTGAGGCCTTCCTACATGACCACAGCCAGCCCAACATCTGACTTTACTGTGCCAGGGCACTTCAGAGTTCACACCGTCCAGTTAGTACCTCCTCCCTTTCCTCTGCGTGCTTAGTCTCTTGTGCAGCAGCCTCTGCCCCCAGGCATGGACAGAGAAGACACAGCAGATACTGGTCAAACAACCAGAGTTGCTCCCAAAATCATCTTCACTACCAATGCCCCTACCAAGCCCTCCACCCCCCACAGCTGATTATAGACAGAGCCTATAAAGGACCTTAACTGCAGACTGAGGCCCAAGCATGATGCAGGGTCATCTTCTCCAAGGCAATCCAATTGGGACATTGTTCTGAATAGGCTTTCAATGGTTCTGGGGTGGGTTCTGCAATTCTGTGACAACCCTACCTTGACACACACTATGTAAGCCGTGCCATCTCTTCTAGAACACTAAGAGATCTCAGATAAACTCCCACAAGATTCTAGAGGGAGCAGATGATATCTGAGGAGTAGGAAGAGCTCAGGGCTATGAGCTCAGGATGGCACACAGCCATGCCATCTAAGGTACACAGATCTGAGTCCTCATGACCCATGGTTAGACCCAAGTGAGAAGAGGGTGCAAATGGACTCTACTACTGGGAAAAACTGTAGCACACTGCTAATCTAGAGCTGGAGGGTCCACTCTCAGGGTACTATTTTAGATAAGTAAGTATACTAGTATTTATATAAAATTCATATAAAATAATCAAAATATTTTTAATGTTTGTAACAGATGTGCTTGCAAAGGCCAACAGCCACATGAATGAACATGAATTATACTGCACAGTGAGTGCTTGAGAGACTCTTGCTATATAGCCCAGACTCGCCTTTTATCAGCAATCCTCCTGTCTATCGCTCCCAAGTCCTGGGGCTACAGGTATGCCAATCCACCTTGACACCAAAATATTTTAAAAGCTCTGTTTCTTCAAGTCGTAATCACTACATGATGTGTGCTCTTCTCTTGTACTTCAACCCAAAAGCAATGCCTATCACACCTCTCACCACAAGGCCCTGTAGAGAACCATGAGGGCCTCACCTGGGGAACCCCATAAATAACAAGACGCACGGCATACTGTAAATCTTCCAGGGGCAAATAGAAGAGCCACTAATGACTCCACTTTAAATTACAGGAGAATGAACATTAAATTAGCTTATTAATTAAGGAGAAATTGATTACCATGTTACCTATATAGCTGTGAATGTGTGACTTAGGAGTGGAAAAAAAAATAAAGTGGAATATTTCTCACCACAAAAAAGGCAAAGCTGATACATGCTAGAGGAGGCATGTTCGGTTCTGCTGGTGATCCGACCTGTCTGGCAGCTGTGTTTTGAGTAAGGAGGAAGCTATGCCAGAAACACTAAGAAAACTGGAGCAAGGCTGGGATACAGCTTGGTTGGTAAAGTACGAGAAGCCCTGGGATCTACCCTCAACATGGTATAAACAGGGTGAGATTGTACACCCCTATAATCCTAGCACTTGGGAAGTGGAGGTAAGGGGGTCAGAAGTTCAAGATCATCCCTGGCTATATGGTGAGTTGAAGGCCAGGCTGTGCTACATGAGACATGGATTTAAAACCAAACCAATAACAAAACCGGGGAAGAAGCAGAAAAGGGAGAAGGGTAAGAGGCTGGAAAAGCAGAGGCGGTACGTTCCTGAAGCTGAGAATTCCCGCGGTGCCTCCTTGTACGTGAGGACAATTCCCAAGCCAGGGGCCAGCACAGTCTACCACCTGAACACCTGCTGGGATCCAGCCAAACTGTGAGGTCATCTCAACTGTTCCAGAGGCCCTAGATGCATGCTTCAATGCTTCCATGTGTCCTCAGCGCAACAGTCACGCTGCACCCAGGGAAACACAAGGAGGGATGACTGACAGAGGGGACGGGACAGAAAGGTTAAAAAAGTGAAGTGAGGAGAAGCTCTAAGAGGCAACTAGGAACCCATTTTGAAGGCTGTGATATGCCAAGGAGTGTGTGATTGCTAGCCTCAAGGCAACATGGGAAGGAATAAAGTGGCAAGACCCACACTTTTCAAAGACAACCGATGTGGTTTGCAAGATGTAGGTCATTCCCACCTGGACACCTGAGAAGGGGAGTGTGCTGTGGGTGGATGAGGTGGCAACTGAGCCCCAGAGATTGGCTGGCTGACACTTTGATTAGACACGCCCATATGTTGTCAGTCTACCCTTCCTGTTGGGTAATGCTCACCAGGCTGACTCTGCACCAAAGCTGCCAAAAACATATCTTTATAAGGGGTCACAGCTCACCACCATTGTCTTAACCCCCAAGAGTTTCTTTAACATGCATGGATGGGATCTTTCTTGGGGCATGGTGACTCTGCAAGGGAATTTCATTATCCTAACCTAGAACGAGCTTCACACGCCTCTACTCTTCACCATTAAAACTAGCTCTCAGCTGTTCTCAAGTCTAGTCCCTGCCGCCCACCCTGCATGGCTACCAGCTCTGCTCATTAAAACACTATTTGGCCCAATTGCATCCATGTTCCCTAGAAAACTATGTGTGTATAATATGCGTGTGTCTATTTCCCTGTCTACCAATATATGTGTGTCTTATCAATAAATTGGTGTGTGTGTGTGTGTGTGTGTGTGTGTGTGCACGTGTGTATCAATTAAGCAAGCAACTAGGTTTTGTTTTCTTGATTTTTAGTGCCGGCGTGGGACACAGATTCTTGGACATGCTAGGTAAGTATTCTACTGCTAAGCTAGCCTCCAGCCTCCACAATATTTTCATTACACTCTTTAAAATAAAAAGCCCTCAATCTAAGACAGCATGTTTAAAAACCCAAGCTGTAATTTCTTCTGGTGAGGCCTTTGAGTTTTTCCTGAAGAAATGAAGTCTGAATTCTTAATCTGAGATTCAGTTCTTATCTGTATTCTTTTTATCTCGTTGTATTAAAACAAATTTATCTTCATTTATGTCGCAATTACCTATTAGGGTTGTTAATTTGCTGGAAATGAAGCTATTGTTTAATTGCTCCTATTAATCGGGGATTTAAATGCCGACTGTAATAAACAGTTACCTTCAGGACGGAGCAAAGTCAAGGCCGGTGACATTAAATCGAGAATTTTAGAATGAGGGGAAATTTCTGCATTCAGGGCCACTGGATTTTCTGTTCTCAGAGGAAAAAAAAAGGAATACTGAATACTGAATACTCAAAAGAGAACCTCAACTCAAAAAATAAAGTCTGTTTGCCCCTTTTTACATGTGTAACAGACTGCCACATAAAATAATTTGTGATGGTAAAGGGACATGAAATCACGCTGCAGGAAACACACAGACCTCCCCATTCATGTCTCCACAGCACAAGGCCCCTTGGTAGCCGAAAACAGGCGTGTCTGCTTCGAGTGGTCAGCCTACGCACTGTACCAATTGGGAACGGTACTGCAGACAACCCTCCAGGATGCCAGTCTAAGAGGGACAATGTAAAAATTCACTGTCCTCACAAAGGACAGCCTTTGACTAGTTCTGTCTGCAGCCAGGGTGGCCGTGGGCTTCGGTGAGCAGAGCTCTGCACGGCACCCCTCTCCCAACACCTGCAGGAAAAGTGTGCCTGTCAAAGCCGTTACCCTCCTACGCATCCTTCAAGGTCACATCTCAGGGCAGGCCCCAGTCTGTTCCCCCGAGCAGACAGGCTGGCACGTTCAAGGGTGCACTAAGGTGCTGGTGGGGCCTCCAGCTCTCCCTCACCTGCCTTCCTCAGCATCTCAACTCACATCTGCCCCTGCCTGTTTTCTGGCACAACCACCACCCTCATCCATCCCCTGGGCTACTGCAAGTCTAACCCAGGACTTTCAATCTCCCATGTTTTCTGCTTTCTCTCACATCCTCATCTCAGTGAACCTTGCCTTTGGTCTGAAAGCTACATGGCTTGCTTACTGTCCAGCAGGGCCCTGAGGTGTGCTCTGCTTCCCAGGGCTTTCCCTGGTCTAAATTCTAGGTATGAGCACAGCCTTTCTAACTCTCCCCACCCCACTGCTGTGAGCTCACCCTCAGGACCGGGCTGGGAAGACAGATGATGCCTGCATGACTAGCCTGACTCAGAGGATACAGCTGAAATGTCAATTCCCAGAAAGGTGCCAGAAGGTTCTTAGTTAATGCTGATGGTCCCACAATGCTCTTGGTGATGCTACTGTTCCCAGCATGCTCTTGGTTCAGAACACTCTTGATTATGTTGTTGGCTCTGAATACTCTCATTAATACTCTTAGTCCTAGAATGCATTTAGTTATGTTGCTGGCCCTCGAACACTCTTGGCTTTACTCTTGATTGGTGTTCCAACAGTTAAGCAGGCCGATATCCATTCCACATTTAACGCACATGGAGCTGGCCGCTTCATCAGGTTGTACAGCATCCCTCACTCACTCACCGTTCCATACACTGTACCGAGATGGTGCACATACCATTGGATATACGCAGGGACAGTGGAGACTGCCAAACTCAGAAAGATCTGCCAACAGCACTGGCTGACCACCAACTTGCTACTAAGTACACTTTATGACCTTCCCATCCAAGCATCCTTGGAAGACACCAGACCTTCTGTGAAATTCTTCAGGACATTGTTTCCTTGAGTATCAGGAAACAGCACGTAGTTTCCCAAGAATCTCTGCTTCTTAGCACCTGTCTTGGAATTCAGTTTCTCCTGCTCCTTCTCTGCTTAGTGCCAGACAATAAAACAGTGTGTGTATGAGAGAAACACTGAATTTATACTGTAGAGAAAACTATGACAAGCAGGAAACATTCAGGTAGACAAAAAGTGACAGACCCACAGAGCAAGCAACCATGAGTGCACAACGAAGAAAGGTTTTGATTTTCTGCAGCGCTGTTGTCCATGGCGGAAGCTACACCAAAGGGCTAGGACAGCTTCTGTGATTCTAAACCAGGATCAGTGAGGAAACAGATGCAAGTAGCTGATGCTGACCATTACTCCAAGGTCAGGAGTGACATGACCCAGGCCAGCTCCACTCTATATCACCAAAGTCTATGGCCAGATAACTGGACCTCCAATAAGTGTCCAGACCATAGAAGGGGGCAATAACTTCCTTGAAGAGGTTTAATGTAGACGAAACTAGTATATACTGGGAAAAGCAATCCTAGAGAACCAGTTAGACTGACAGGAATGGAAACACGAGCTGAGCTCCTCAAGGAACCTAGAAGGCCCAGTGCTGACACAGGAGAGATACATCCTCCGCCTGGAGACTGCCTTGCTCCTAGGTAGGCTTTCCCTCCAGACTCTCACCTTTGCTGTTCTTCACTGAGTACCCTAACGATAGGAGGCTGATCACAGCTCCGCTCACAGTGGAGGCAGACAGTGATACCTTGTGGGGTGGGGGAGTAGAAGGGAAGAAAGAAGGAGAAGGAAACAAGAGAAAAAAAGAATGTGAGGAAGGAGGAGGAGGAGGTGGTGAGCTAAAAGCAGCACACACAGCTTGCACTGATCTGAAACGAAGGAAGATATGCAGAAAGCATGAACTGAAGATCTCCGGAAGAGCAAGCTGTGTGGATTGGGCATCCTGTAATCACTGATGCGGGGCCTCAGGGAGTGGAACACACACCCACACTGATTAGGAAACATGTAACATTTCAAACACTACAATTAAACACTGGGGGGAATCTGTTCAAAGGCCCAGGGGATGATTAACCTCCCCTCTCACTTGTCCTCAAGTTGGATGCAAATCAGTGCCTTTTGAGCCCAGGCAAGTGAATATTCCAATAAATTGGCAATACAATTCGGATGGCAGGCAAGGCGCTAAAAGATAAATGGCTTAAACAAAGGGGGGAATGAACCTGTCACTTCTCAACTCATCAAGCCGCTGGCACAGAAGCAATGATCCCAGAGCAGGGCTGCTCCTGACACCCAGAAGGGGAGACTCACCTGGGTTTTCTTCAGTCTGCAGAGTCCCAGCTAACCAGCCCCAACACAGACCTCACCGAAGACCAATGGGTCACAAAATACACCAACACACTTTCATCAGTTGCGTCAAAGAAAGCTGGAAGGAAGGAAAATGTGAAGGGCTATGCTGCCATGAGCGGGCTGCTGGAGATCAGAAAGCCAGTCAGACGAGGGGCTGAGTAAGGACTTTTGAACAGGAAGAGAACAGCAACAAGACAGAGTATGCAGATGACTACGTAAATCATTCAAGCCAAGGCAATCGCTCAAACGTTTAGAGAGAACGAGATGAGGAAATCAGGGTCAGTGGGGTTCAGGACACAGGCCGAGCCCCCAATGAGAAACAGCATGACAGGAAGGCCAGCGGTAGATGCACCTCAAGAGCTGGGAACAGATAAGGTTATGTGCCCATCACCTTTCCCTTTAGTGAGCTAATACCCCTTTCCACGATTGTCCTAAACAAAGTTAAAGGTCTAATCTGTTTCCCATCTGAAGATAACCATGCTCACAGAAACCCAAGGCTTAGAACCATTTCCAACCTCCATACCAATCTTCAGATGGTTTTAAACTATCAAGAAAACTAGCAGGGTCGTGAAATGGTTCAGGAGGTAAAAGCGACTGCTGCCAAGCCCAGCAACCTGAGTTTGACCCCCAGGAAGGACAGAGTGGACTCGCACGAGTTGTTTGTCCTCTGTCCTCGACATGCATGTTGAGGAAACGGGGCCTCCCCCACTTGCTCTGTTAGTCACGAGGCCTTGTTGGAAGGTCTCAGAAGAAGTGACAGTGACACACAGGTTAAATTACACAATGTATTGTGATGTGATTAGAAAGAAGGATGAGGTGACAGAACACATTTCTACTTAGTCTTCAGCTTGGCTTTGTGCATTAAGTCACTGCAGCTCCCCTCCCCCCCCCCCCCCACACACACACACATCAATTATTATTACTCAGCCGGCACCACCCAGAGCCCTGCCCTTCCTTATGCCTCACACAGAATTCCTAATGGGACAGGCTTGCCTTTGGGGACACTATAGTATGCTGGCCACATAAATGAAATGAGATCAAGACTAGCAAGATGGCTCAGTGGGCAAAGGCACTTCATGCCAAGCTTGATGACCTGAGTTCAATCTGCAGAACCCACATGGTGGAAGGAGAGAACGGGCTTCTGCAAATTGTCCTCTAAGCAAGAGTACCTACCTTCCCCCCCCACACACACACCCCAATAGTCCTCAAAAGTGAGAAGGTCTATGATGAATTTAAAGAACCCAGTATAACAAACAATATACTCTTCTACAGAACTAACATAAAAGTCTCAACACTTCTTCTGAATGGAATCCAGCTGCCAAAGAGTTAAGTATACAGTGGACAGAAACTTTCTTAACATTTTTCTCCTTTAATGAGAAATTAAGTTTATCAACTGCCATTGTAATTACACACAGCACCTTGGTAATTAAAAGGGATCTAAATCTAATTTTATTTACATTTAGAATACCTGAGGTCATCTCCGATCAAGACTTCACATTCGTGACTAATAATACTTCAGTGTTAATTAGAGTTCAGCAGAGAACATGGATTGATTTCTGAGTCTGTAATCTGCAGTGATTTAGCAACACCGAGAGTCCAAGGACCTCTTCCTGGAAGACAGCGGTTCACACAACTGACTGGCATCCTCTAGAGCCACCACTACTTTTAACTCAGGAAAGTCTTGAAAGAAGAGGGGACTCTAATTATACCGTGCACTTCTCCTTGTGAGAAAAACATGTCATATTAAATTCAAATTAATCCATCTTTATATGGGATAGCTATTGTGGCATTTTAAATACAATAACTATTGGGTTGAATTGGCCCTAAAATGTTTATAACCCAAGTTTTTATAGTGCAATGAACATGGATTTCTGTCCTACCTAGACTGCTGTCCTACCTAGAGGATGGTAACGTGTTGCTATGCCTGCTTTACCGCATACCTATGCATCCATCCTTCATCCCTCCGTCCTTCTAGCCATCCTCTCTCCCTCCACTGTCTGATGCATTTCAAGCCTGGTGCAGGCTTCAGTTCACTCCCAAACACTTTACCAGCAGCCATGAATAAAGGTTAAGAAGACTCTCAGACCAAAAAGTCAACCCATCCCTTCTCAACTCATTCATTGCCTTTCTACTTAAAATTCTTGCTTTAATCTACCCTAAGAAAATATGCTTTATTAACAATAAAGGTGAGAACTTGTGTTCTTGATGCCACAGGGGCTAGAACTCACAGGAAATGTGAGGTCTTAAAAGTCCGAGGTGATAAAGGCTAGGACTGAAGACTCTCAGGCCAGATCATCATACTGTAACATAAACACAAACACGCAAGCAAGAACACACACCTGTAGGTCACAAAAAAAAAAAAAAAAAAAAAAAAAAAATGACCATCTCCTAGTTTAAAAAAACCAAATACTAAAAATAAGCAAATAGACAATTTTCTGCCTGGAGGTGCAGAGAGCTACCCCAATGTGACACTGACGCTACCTCCAAATGCATACATCCATACACACATACATCCACACACACCCCACACACACATACATACCCCACACACATAAAAATACATCTACACACACATACATCCACACACATAGACACACACCACACACATATATACCTCCAAACACATACATACACACACACTCCCACCACACACATACACACACACACCATACACATATACACATCACACACTACATACACAAACATACACCACACGAACACACACACATACACCCTAACACATCTCTAGGCTTGCCTTAATTCTGAACACAGATGTCAGCAGCGCCAGGCTCCTGTTCCATGCCATTTTGGGGTGTTGTGTGCAGAGAAAAAGAGGACTCTTACAAGGTTTTTCTTTGGGGGTCAGAGTCCTTCTGCTTATCGCAATTTACAGAAATTTTATAAATTGTTTTTAATTACGAGTATGTGCATGTGTCTCTTTGTGGGAATGTGCATGAGAGTATGGATGCCCTCTGAGTCCAAAAGAGGGTGTTGGACCCCCTGGAGTCAGACAGTCACCTGACAGGGGTGCTGGAGACAGTATCTGCTCTTAATTGTTGAGCCATTACCTGAGCCCCATGACATTTTTATATATTATCAATAAATTCTTTACACACAAGCTTCTCTCAGGAAATTCATCTTGACTGCGAGTGGGTGAAAAGAGCTTGCTTGTGCTAGTTATTAAGCCGAATTCTTAGTGCCGTCTCAGACTCGGAGAAAGTGGTTGGAAAGCAATGCTCTCCCTTCATGGGGTACTCAAAAAATGCCTGTGGGGAGACACATTATGTGAACGGCAAATTACAACTGGGAAATTTAATGTACTAAATGATCACACTGGCAAACCAAGCTCAGGATACGGGGCATCCAGTAGGCTTCCTTCCTTCCTCAAAAATGAGAAAAGATGACAAGGTACTATGTGCCTTTGTTTCTAAAACAGTCTTCTCTTTTCATGAAAATAGTGTAAAAAGGGGTTATCATAAATATATAGAGTAGTCCACAACTGTCCCCCTTCAAATACACTGAAATATCCATGCAGCTATGCTCTGAACCAAGGTCCTCTGAAGCAAGGGTCCACTCTATCCCTGCAAGTTCTCTGGAGGTATGTGCTTTGAAAGACCAAATCCACAATCAGAAGAGCATACAATCCAGAGTCCCAAGCAGCCCTGGGCCTCAGTGAAAGGCACGCACAGCCACGACTGGCAGACTCCTTTAAGCCTCTGTGATCCACAGAAGTAAGCCAGAACCCCTTACAGACTGAAGACATTCCTCTAGAGGAAAAGATGTCTTATTCCCCGAGAACACACTGTCTGGGGGTGGGGGTGGGGGTGAGGGTGGGGAACTGCTGTTCAGGTGTTTTTAACTGGTTTGCAAGGTAAGGGCCTTATCCTTTCCAGGCCATGGAAGCAACTGACAATCTTGCTTGTCAAAGCCTCTAGATGCCCAAGACAAAGCCAGCTGGGAGGACCAGACATCCAGTAAGACAGGGCTTCATTTGGGAAGCAGTTCAGTCTTCCCGTGTGCCTCCCTGGCCTTCATACGCATCTAACTGTCATAACATCTATAATTCAGCATAGAAAAGGCACCGCAGAGCATTCATTATCAATCTCACAAAACATATAAGGCTCCTCTGCACCTCAATCATTTGCTAACAGTTACAATAAGATTGTATTAAAAATTTAAACTGCCCTACTTAAGCAATTTACCTTCAAACGTCCATTTCCAGGGAATGAGTCCGAGGGACATGAACGTCCAACCCTGGCTCAGATTTATTGCGCTGGAGAATATTTCTCCTGATAACGCTCTGACGAGTGAAGTCTAATGACTTTAGTTTTATTACTTTTTAAGCACTTAATGGGAAAATTTAGACATTTTCACAAGACTGAGCTTTAACACGAATGGTACCTTTAAAAAATGACAGGCAGAGACAGGTCTGTGAGATGACTAGACGCGGCCAGGATAGTGCAATCAGGAGGTTTTAAGGCAGTGACTAATACAGCAGGCTTGCCTCTACCATTATCAGTTTGAGCTTCCTTTTTTTTTTTTTTTTTTTTTTTTTTAAAAAAAAAACTGTCTTAAATAATAGCCCAGAGAATATTTAGCAAAGACTAGCTGTGGAGAATTTTATCATTACACGTGTGAAAATTTAAAGCCATTTAAAAAACCCCACAGTATTTAATCTTTTCCCCTGCACTTATAAACCACCTTCCGTGGGGACATTACAGGACAAATACCATAATTACCTCAGTGTCATTACCTAAGCCATGGTCAGTATTGGCTGCTTCTACCACCCACCATCCTGCCAGCAGGAAAACCACCTTTGAAAGGTGGAGAAACCCATATGAAAGTTTCCCTTCACTCCAAGTCATTTTCCCTCAACTTCAGCCACAGCTGTGATCACTCAGACTTCAATTAAAGCGGAGGCAATAATCCTATCAATCATGAAGGACAATAAATTTCTTATCTTTCTCATTAGCTACCCCGTCGCACAGCTTAAATATAAACATACCTTGCAACAGGACTGTAAATTACTCAGCCCTTGGTGACTACCCAGCCCTGGAAGAGGCAGGAATGATTTGAGCAAAATCTGAGGCGCGATCACTACACTAAAGCTGATTTACACACCTCGGAAAAATAAAAAGCCTCCGAGAATCACACTGACAGCAGATCTCTTTGAGTTTGTTTATTTGGCTTAAAACTGGCAATGACCTGTCTTTATTAGTATGACTAAGTTTTATGTGCAAAATCCAATTTTCTGTAGAAATATTTTTGCTGCATCTGCCAATAATATCTCTTGCAGTTACCTGTAGCTATTAATTTTTTAAAACCCAAATTCCTCAACATTTTTAAGCTTTAAAGGGGGAAAAGAGTAGGAAACTAACAAACGATTTTCAAAGCAGATCCAGAGCCAGCAGAAATGGCTGTGGGCGGGGCTCCTGAAGAAGCTATTACTCGAGCCCCATCTGAACAGCTTTCGCAAATTCTCCCTAATCCTGTGTTAAGATGTGGGCTAGGGGTGTGCTTCTCCCCAGCACAAACTTCAGATAGCACTTGCAACACAATCCAGAGGATTGTGTGGCAGAGGATTCTTGCTACCATCCTGCTGGGCGGCTAAGGAGTCAGGCAGCTGCCCCTGCAAGGAAAGCCACTTGTGCCTCGGTGTGAGCTTTCAGGTTCCAAACACACTACATCCCCTGTGTGCCCAGCTTAATTAACTGTATCTTTCAAATTAAAACAGAGGCAGCACAGGAACTGGCTACCACCTTCACCCACAAGGCAGGCAGGTTTCTGCTGATCACATCATCTGACTCTGTCTATGACAGCACTGCCACCTAGTGGCCTGCACTTGACTTAACATGGCAAAACCAAGAAGCAACTGGGGCTGTTTGACAACCCTGGAGGACACAAAACAGCAAACAAGCTGAGATAAAAAGCAGAAGCAAAGTCAGGCCAAGACAAACCCCTTGCTGGAGTTGACAGTGTGTGGCCGACGGCTCAGGCAAGCTGTCATTTAAGACTCATGGCACTCCCGTCCCAGAATGGTTACAAAGCATCTTCGAGTGGCTGTGATTTCTCCAGCTACCAAGACTCTCCACTGACGAGTCGAGTTTTCTGTGAACACTGAACAGCAATGTTCAACGGAGGACTTCTGGACACCAAATTTTCAGTATGGCAACTAATGACAGTGTGATCTCTGGCAAGGTATCTGACCTTCCTGTGCCTTGGTTTCCTTGGTTTAGAGGTGCACGCACAGTATTTGTATCAGCCCATGGCCAGGGGATACAGGCAGAGACACAGGCAGACAATTGCATACCCCCGCCTGCTTCTACCCTAGGCTCCAGCAAGTGCTGTGCTGAGCACTTTATGGCCTCCAAAGGAGGAGCCTGGACCTTGTCCAGCTCAGCAGCCCTGGCCCTAGATACTCGACTGAAGGCAGGCAGAATCAGAGGAAAAGAAATGTTTGTAAGATGTACTCGGCTGGGACCTGCTAGGGGCAAGAGTAAGCAAGGCTGGGGAGAGAGAAGATCCAGAAAGATGAAGCACAGCCTCACCCAGAGTGGTGGAGCAGTGCGATGCGGTGCTCGAGCGTGCAAATTCCTGGGACTAAACAGTTCCCTCTGATTACATCCATACTGAAAAGCCCTCTGGATGAGTGGGAAGACGGCATAGAGATGGAATGTGTGAGCCCACACAGAGTGGACCAGGTGGGCACAGGGAGGTAGGGGTAAAATGGAGTCAGAGCTACCTAGTGGTCTAACCTAGGTATCAGAACAGGGGCGCTACCATTGCTTGGGGGCCAAGATGCCCACAGTCACTCTGAGATATCCAAACCCTGAGTCCTGGTGCACTGTGGTGGGAAGGCCTAGGGCAGAGGGTATAGTGAGGACAGGCACCCACAAACTCACCACCCATATGTAACAGATGCGAATGTTTCCCTGTGCAGCTGCTTCAGCGCTACACTTGCCAAGGGAATGCACCAGGCCTCAGGCGTCTCAGCACCTTGGCCTTTCGCACTGGGAACACACATCCTTTGCAAGAACATTTCATGCACGACCACTAGGCTACTAGGCCACACTCAGAAAAGGTGCATGTGTCCCGGATTGTGTGGACAAGGCCTCACCAAAGAGTGCTGGTGGTCAGGATTGGGTCTGAGAGGTGCAGGAGGGAGGTACAGATGCCTCAGGGAGGCACTGAGGGTGCTGCTAGCTGGGCTAAGATGAACACAGCCTGATCTCTTCTCTAGTGCTTCCAACGGTGGAGAAAGGCAGAAAGGGATGTGCATAGTGCAGAGGCTGAGGGAAACCGAGATTCTGGAAAGGGGCACCAAGCTGGTGCTGGCATCTGTTGTAGGCCTCTGGCATAAGGTAAGCCGTGGCAGCTTCATGCAAATGAGTACCAAGTGTAAGCCAAGAAGGTAGGTGACTGTGCTCCAATGGGGAGCTGCCTTGGCTTTGGTTCCTACACAGAGGAGACCTTCTCTATAAAGAGCCTCACAGACAGCGAGGGTCCATCGGGGGCAGTTGG
Source organism: Cricetomys ansorgei (assembly GCA_026225945.1). NCBI lineage: Eukaryota > Metazoa > Chordata > Mammalia > Rodentia > Nesomyidae > Cricetomys > Cricetomys ansorgei. The sequence continues at coordinate 1,214,344 of JAMJFZ010001791.1, read as the reverse complement.
AGGCCATCCAGAGTGGGTGTCTGGAACTGAACTCTGGTCCTCTGAAAGAGCAACCAGTGCTCCCAACTATTGCGCCATCTCCCCAGCACCTCCAGTTTTATTTTAAGGTTTTAGAAATTGGATAGAAGTGCATTAATCACAGAATGCTGAGCTAGGACTGTAGCTCAGTTTCTAGAGTGCTTGCCTGACACTCTAAGCCCTGGGTCCAGACCCCAGAACCACACAGACCAGGTGGGGTAGCACTCAGGAGGCCGAGGATGAGAGGTTCAAGGGCATCCACATATAGAGTTGTGGGCAGCTGGAAGAAAGGAGAACCCATCTCAAGTACACTAAATGTTATTTCTAGTGATAGGATTCATAGAACACCTTTTATTGGCATTGATTATTTTTCCTAACATTATTTTAATTGGAAAAGTGCTAAAATGTTTCTGATATATGCAAATCTAAGGAAATCTATTTTACTAGAAATAAATGTGAATTTTAACTTTGAAAGATATAGGCTGTGAGGACATCTTAGCAGCATAAAGTCTTTGCTTCCCGAGGCCAAAAAGCCACTCAACGGCCAAGCGGGCTGCCTCTGCTCGCCACATACTGATAAGCCAGCTAGGATGCTGACAGAGACAGGAAGCCAGGAGGACAGCGAGTGTCCTCAGTGACCAAGGGCACCGAGAGGTGGCATGTACTCAGCTGCTACTCACGCGACAGCTTTTAAACCTACCCCACTTTGCTGGTTCCTCACAGCAGCTGACTTAGTTGCACACTATGCTAGAAGGGTTGTTTTAACAGCTTCCTAACTGCCCTCACCTCACACACCGGCACCAACTGGAATGACAGTTTGGAGGACAGAGGATGGGCCAGGTTGGCTCCAGGCTCTTTGCTGCTGGAGTCTGACTTTAAAAAAAAAAAATCTTAAACTTTATTATCATAGTGTGTGCATCTGTGCACACACTGTGCGTGCGTGTGTGTGTGTGTGTGTGTGTAGATGTGGGTGTGCACGTGCCACAGCACATGTGTGGAGGCCAGAGGACAACTCTGTAGAGTTGATTCTCTTCCTCCTCCTTTAGGGGGTTCCAGGGATTGAACTCAAGATCATTAGGTCAAGTTTGTTCAACAAGCCCCTTTCCTCACTAAGACGTCTCTCTATCCCCTAAAGTCCAACTTTAAAAAAATGTCAGTATTCTCCACCATGACAGGAAAAGGAAAAGAAAACCCAGAATGAGAAAATTCTGTATGAGTGCTTCTGGCACCCCCTAGTGGCAGCTCCCTAGATTACAAAAGCACTCAACCCTGCCTGCATACCTTGTAGATTCCATGAAGAAACTGCCTGTGTGGGTGGGTGAGTGGGTGGGGAATAGCTTGCATGCTGGCTATAGCCAGATAGTCTAAGAGTTCTGGGTGTTAAAAGGTCCCGATTCTATGTAACACAAAGAACTAGAAGCATTCTAGTTTACTACCAGGTAAGATCTTCAGCACAGTGGGCTAAGTACATGGTTCTAGTAATGTGCTTGCTTAGCTCGGGAGAGTTCCTGGGTTTGACCCAGCCTCAGCACTGCAAGAAGTAAATAAACAAATGCACACATAAAAAAGGGCTTTCCGTAGGACATCTAAAACGAAGGCAAAACTAAAGCCAAAATACAGAGAGCTGAATGTGTCTGATCTGACACTGAGCATGTACGCCCCAACAGGATGGTACCATCTGCTCCCCTAAGAGGGAGGGGTGAAGCCAAACAAGGCCTTGGGTCTCTTTACCTCTAACAGCTGCCCAATCTTTAAGTCAGGCAAGAGATAAACTCACAGAGTAAGCACCACTGTGATGTTCAAACTACAAAATCTTGGTGCAAAGACGGGGTGTTCCTAGCATGGTATCACTGGCATTTGTATTTTCTTATGGTTGGCACAAAAATAAATATAAGGGGCTTCCTGAGATTTGAGACCAGAAATGCACCCACAACCTGCACTCGGACCACAGCCAGCACAGCCAACTACAGTCTCTCCTGCAGACGGAGGTGGCACAGTGTTGCAGGGCTGCAGGCATCTCTGACAGCAGTGGTAACAGGAGCATTACCATCTCTGGGCTGAAAAATCCCCAGGAAGCCTGGATGCCTCCCACTGATCAAAACCTAGGTTTGAACACAAGGTCCCAGGGATGTGTTCTCAGCGAAGGGACCAGTGCACAAGGGAAGCTACGACTGAGCTGGGGTGGCACCTGAAGGAGCTAGGTGCAAAGTCTGGCACCAACCAGGTATACTCCCTGTTGTGCCCTTCCTGGAAAGGAGCCCACATACACACACTGTGCCCACAGCTACCCATGAAATGAGTCTTTTCTTCTGGATGGTCAAGATGGCTCAGCAAAGAAAGGCAGCTGCTACACAAGCCTGCCAACCTGAATCTAGTTCCCAGAACTCATGGAAGTTGACCTCTGACCTCTGTACATGCATTATAGCATGTGCCCCCTCAACATACAATAATAATAAATAATTTTTAAAGTCTTTACTCTTCATTGCAATGACTTGCTGGAGACAGATGTCCCAAACATGGAAGCACAAGATACAGTGACCACGGGGGTAGGGAGAGGCTTCAGTGTCTGGGAAACACTGCTGTGGGCAGCAGCAGGAGGTGAGGCCACAGCCGCTGTGCTGAGGCCCAGGCAGCCCCAGCACTTCTCTGGCTAGTTTTGTGTATGAAAAGAAGTGGAGTCCTCTAGAGCCAACATAATGCACAACAGGGACAGCACTGCCTCTGGAACTCCTCCAGAGAGATGAGAGTGGCTGGAAGAGGCATACCACTTCTGGGGTCTCAGCTGGAGTCCAAAGCTCCTAGCCATACGCAGGCCTGGGGTGAGCTCTAGGTAACTAGGAAATGCACCCTGTGGGAACAGGTCACTGTGTGCCACACACACCTGAGACACTGACTGCTGCCTTTCATGAATACAACTGGTGGTGGAAAATGAGCTGATATCCATATTAAGCAAGACTATATGTAAACAGTACTTGATTTATCTTTGTGTCTATAATGCAATGAAGGTTTTCATATGAAGAGAGACAGCTGCAAGAGGAAATCCAGATGTGCACAGGTGTACTGGATGGTTTTATGTTAATTTTGACACACACTAAAGTCATAAGAGAGGAGGAAGCCTCAATTGAGAAAATCCTTTATAGGATCGGGCTGTAGGAAAACCTGTAGGGCATTTTCTTAATTAATAATTGATAGGGAAGGACCCAGCCCATTGTGGGTGGGGCTATCTCTGGATTGGTGGTCCTGGGTGCTATAAGGCAGGCTGAGCAGGCCAGGAGGAGCAAGCCAGTAAGCAGCACCCCTCTGTGGTCTGCTTCCTGCGCTGTTTGAGTTTCTGTCCTGACTTCTTTCAATGATGAACAGGGACATGACAGTGTAAGCTGAAACAAACCCTTTCTTCCCCAAGTTGCTCTGATCATATGTTTTATTACAGCAATAAAAACCCTAACTGCTGGACACCAAAGGTCAGTGGCTCAAGCCTGTGATCCCAGTGCTCAGGGGGCTGGGATAGGAAGGAGAGTATAAGACCAGCCTGGGCTAAGAGTGAGACCAAGGCCAACCTGGACTACAGACTGAGACCCTGTCCTGGAAAAACGTAACAGTGCTTAAAATTATGCAAGTCTATAAGTCGACAAGTCCCCAGCTCTCATTTTAGAGGAGGGTCCCATGGCAGGAGGTGAGCCATTAGGTAAAGAGCATCATGCACTGAAGCATTGATTCTGCAAAAAAATTATCAAAGCATGAAAACAACAGAGCCTAGAAGGAAACCAACAGCTGTTCTAGCTACTCGTGGAACCACAGTGAAACGCAGCAATCGCAGCACAGGAAAGGCAGTCACTATGTCTGCCAAGCAGGTGGCAAGCATCTGCACACACAGCATGCCTCAGAAGGAACTGCTACAGAGCATTCATGTCCAGTATGCAAGTTTTCGTTTCTATGGCTCATTTCTCGCCCCACCTCGTGGTTTATGTCTTTTGGGGAAAATGAACCACCTCTTGTTACTCCACTACTCAGAGCGTTACACTACACTTTTCCTTTGGACAGACGAATACGTAATCCACTCTTTGTGGTATACTTTGCTTGAAGCAGGGAAGACTGGAATAGCTATTTGCACACTGCACAAATGGTTCTGCCCTAAATAGGCACACTGACCTCAGAGTCGGAGCTCATCATTTGGGGCCACTAGCCATCTGCTCCAAACTTCCCAACTCTTGGGGCCGATACCTGGCCAGGATCCGGACAAAACTGTCATGATAAAAGCTTTCCAACTTAGATCAATCTTGATCACAGTTGCTTCTCTCCCATGAACTGGGTGAGTGGACCCATGCTAATCAACATTTGTAGATTGTGCCCTAGTGAAGGATAACTCAAAGTAGAGGGGAAGAAGAGTCACCAATCACAAGACTTCAAATGAGTGGGAAACATGAGCTACGGTTTCTAACAGCTCCTGACTGTCCTAGTTAAGTGACGTTTTCTTATTCTTTTGATCAGTGCCTCCATGGAGGACTAAATAGGTCAAAAAGCACATCACTGTTCAATCATTTTAAAAACATTAGGAAGAGCAGAGCGCCGTAGCATTATGAACAGATTATGAACAAAAATAAAAGCCATTTGTATGCATTAATGATACATCAAGCTAATTCAAGCTGGCGAAAGTCATTAGGGGAAAATCCTGGGGCAAAACATGGTACTGATGCCTCGGCACAGACTCAGATTAAAATAACCATTTTCTATGTCATTGATAAAATTAATTCTATGAGCCAGAGATGAGTCTTAACATGAAAATCAAAATAGAGAGCATTCGCTAATAGTGTGCTTAATGATCTAATTCTGGCAGCGTGAGAGTTGACACAGGCGTTTCTGCACAGAGATACAAGCATCCGTATACAGAGCATTTCCCAGAAGACGGGCACAGCGTGAAGAATTCCAGACTCGGTAAGAAATTGTCATGACAGACCACAGCCTCCATTTCTATACCAACATTCATGTTATGAAACAAAAAGTCGCTATGGCCTCTGTGATAAAACTCTGCTCTCTTCCCGCTGAGTGTCAGTAGAGCAAATGCTAGAGATGTCAGCGTCTGAGTAAGAAAGGTTGACGTGGGCTCATGGTTTTGGAGTCGTACCCATGGTTAATTGTGCACATTGCTCTGCCCTCAGATGAGGTTGGCATATCCCTCTGACAACAGCAACAGAGCCAAACTACTAAACTTGTGGCCAGAATGTGATTGAAAAAAAGAGACTTCATTTTACCTTCCCTTCAGGGGCCCAAAGCCCTCTTACAAGGCCCCACTTCTGATAGGTTCCATCTCCCCAACACTGAAGCTAAAGGCCAAGATGTTAACATAGGAATCTCTGGGGACACTTCAGATCCAAATTAAGACAGAGGAAAATATCTTTCCTCAAGAGTAACCAAGATAAGATGTGAGACTCAAGCATGTTAAGGCCAGCCCAAGCTATGTATGGAATAAGACACTGTCTTGAAACAAAACCAAAGGAACCAGGGCTATAACTCAGGTGGAGTCCCGCCTAGCACACACGAAGCCCTGGGTTGATGTCCAGTACCACATAAAGGAGGCGCAGTAACTCAAACCTGCAATTCTAGCACTTAAAAGGTGGAGGGAAGAGGACCTTGTCTCCAAAGGAAAAAGAGAATGGCCAGGTTTCAGACCTGACTCCGAATCATTAGGGCAGCAGCTGTGGTCTGGACCATGGACTTTAACAACAATACTCATTGAAACGTGTTCATTTTGCATGAGTGACTTTAGACAAATCAACTAATAAACTAAGGAATGAATTCTTTAGAAGTCTGTCCTCTGGGTCCACTGAACAGTCCAATGGACCAGAGATAAATATGGCAGGTCCAATAAAAATGGGCATGTTCACAACATGAAATGATTGAAATAATGACATTTAGAAGCTCTTGGCTTGTTCAAGGTTAATCACCTCAAACCAATCCCAACTCTCTAGAAAAGTTCAGCGTCACTTAAACTAATTTCATCCTAACACCATCTTGTTTACTGTGTCAGAAGTTCCTCCAGATGTGCGGCTCATCCATGAAACGTGCTTGGACTGCAGCACAGATGTAGGCAGGGGCTAGAGAGGTGGCTCAGTGGGAAAGAGAACTGGCTGTTCTTCCAAAGGATCTATGTTTGATTCTCAGCACCTACATGATGGCTCATAACCATCTACAACTCTAGTTCCAGTAGAATTGACACCTTCTTTTGGCCCCTGCAGGTATCAGACATGCAATTTGCACACATATATACAAAATACCCATATATACAACATTAAAAATTAGTCAAATCATATGTGCACAAGAGCTACAGCACAGAGAGAGAAGAGAGGTGTACCTTGACCTATCAAACTTTCTCCCGTCTGTGGCTGGATCAGATGTGAGCTTGACGCCATCTGATGGGAGTTCCTAAGCTCTTGCCCATGTGACTGCTTGGGAGAAAACCTGCTGATTCTCATTCCACTGGATTGTTCTGTGTGAGGTCCCATCAGGTAATAACAGCCAGAGACATCCACTGCTGATAGTGACAGCAAGATGCCCTCCAATCGTCTTAGGAGCCACCTGAGGAGGTTCATTGGCTGACTCCAGAGCTTGAAGCATGCTTTTCCTCTCTCTTTCCACTTCAGCAGTGCACGGCAGCACTGAGTCTCGTGCAGATGAGCAACTTTCCTGTCATCTTTTGCTCTCGTAAGTTCTGAGATGCCAGACTCCTTTAACCAAATGTCATTGGAGCATCAGAACTGCTCTTTCCTGCCTTACTACAAACCCCATCCTTATGTTGTTAATGGTTTAGGAAAGCATAGATCCAGCCCTGACAAGTCTACAAAGTTTTAACCAGTTTTCAGTGCTGAAGGTCAGTGAGCACACCTGTGGAAGACAGGAGACTTGGCCTGAGACGGCAAAGTTCAGGCAGATACCAGAAATGCCTGCTTTGCGGGACACTAGAGGCGCCTTGTAACACTGAGAGCAAATGCCTTTGTGTGTACCTAACAGTCCTACCCTCCTTCACCAGAATGAAGGAGAGCATGTTAACAAGGCCTGGTTCATTAGCTTCCCCTTTCCAATTATATTCAATGCCTCAAACACTTGCAGATCATCTATGACTTGCTTGCTTGATTCCAAGACAAAAAATCTTATTTGGATATATTCTCTTGCCAAAATACATTTGTTTTTTCATAAACAAAGGAAAAAAACAACAGTAACAGAAATAATGAAATAATACTCCTCTGTTCCCCAAATGAGGATGAAGCTGTCTGCAACAAAGGATCAGGCGGGTCCGACTGACCTCTATACAACGGACGATGGTGTCAGCACAACAAAATGGTCCGAGATGCTCCAGTCCAGACAAGGACTTGCACACAGTGACTTTCCAGCACATGCCATCAGGCTGTCCAAGCAACTCCTTAACACAGCTCCCTTTGCTCTGAGTGCTTCAGCAATAAGGACTGGGCTGCCAAAGTGGGGTATGAAGAGTGTTTCTATGTGTACCAGATCTCAGTCTGTAGGAGCAGTAGGTGCAAGGTAAGCTGAGGCCTCCTATGTAACCCATAACCAGGAAGAAGTAGGTGACCTCTCCCAGCACAGGTTTCCAGTCAGCATTTGCACACAGGTGAGCTGTCACTAGGCAGGGGCAGAAGGCAATAAATAGACTAGCTAAGAAAGTGCTTTCCAGAATGGTAACAAAACACAAATGTAACCCAGCTAGGACAGTGGAGTTAAATAGGAATGGACTGCGATATGAGATCATTCAGGAATTCCCCTCCCTTAGGTGCACATGGTGACACACATCTGTAATCCTAACACTTGGAGGCAGAGGCAGGAAGAACATGGTTCAAGGTCATTTTTAAACACTCAGGAAACTCAAGGACACTTGGGTTGGGCACAAGAGACCCTGCCTTAAAACACATTCCCATTCCACCCCCCCCCACACACACTTAAACACTCTCACATACATGAAACATGATTTTAAAAATGCAGTATTAACTGAGCAAACTTTAAACCTTGCTGTTTAAAACAACAAAACAGCAACAGAAATCATGTCTGAAGAAACTTTTCTGCAACTCATTATTTTCAATGTACACCTCAATACACAGAATCCTCAAAGGGTTTAATGCTAGCACACAAAGGATTGCTTTAACTTTCAAAACGTGGAAGTCGGTGTGTGGCTAATCTCCCAGGCACTGCAGAGAAGCAGACAGACTGAAGACACTGGCTGAGGTGGACCAGAGACTGAAGACAGGCCTGCAGCCCACAGCTGCCCAGGCCACCGCCCCAAGGTGCTGCTGGCAATCAAAAAAGCCACAGGTCCTGGGTCAGAGTCACATGCCAGATCCAATTGAACAGAGTGCATTAGTCTTGTAAGGTAAAGCTTATTTAAAGGAATCCATAGAGGCTAGACTGTCCTAGTCCACCAGCCAACATGAACAAGCAGGGTGCCCCAGGCTGAGCAGATGGGGCCTGGAGGAGAACACCCTGGTCCACCATACCCACCCCTCTGTCCTCCACTTGAGCAGGATGCAGCTTCCATTCCCCAGATACCATTCTCCTTGCTGGACCCAAACCTCCTAATGCACAGGACCTTCCTCACTCCACATTGGGCGCGTCTCCAACCAAACACACCTAGGGCGAAGGCTGAGCTCAGGTGAGCAGGAGTGTTGGGCTGCACGCACCAAGTGCCGTGCACAGGTCACAGCCGCGTCAGCCAGAGGCTCGGAGCCAAAGCAGACAGAGCTTCTCTTAACATGTTACAGTTCACGCTGTTTCCTGGCACCGAGAGGCCACCCTGAAACACCAAGAAGTCTCTTAAAAGTTAAATCTGGCCTGCCGACTGGAGGGAAATGTGGCTCTGGTGTGCAGGAAGCACCTGGGGTGTGTGTGTTGGGGGGGGGGTGCCACACATGCAAGCTCCTCAGCCTTCCCCAGCTGCCTGCACAGGGCAACACACACTCAAGTCTAAGGACCTGGTCTGCCGTTTTAGTGACAAAATGGCCCACTGTCTGATTAAGGCTTAAGGCTCTGCAGCTCCGGAATGGCAGGTGGATCCAGGCTCTGTCCCGTCAATTCGGTTACCTCACTTTTTCCTGAGCCGCAGTTGTGTATTGATTCCTCTCGTGGTACTGGGGACCAAGCCAAGGGCCTCACTCTTGCTACCCAAATGTGACCACTGGGTCACAGCCCTAGCTCTCAAAGTTCTTGTTCTCTTTCTTGAGACAGGATCTTGCCATGTGGCCCAGGCTGTCTCCTAACTCATCACCCTCCTGCCTCTGCCTCTCAGCGCACAGGTTACAGGCCTGTACCACCAGGCCTGACTTTTCAATCTCCTTAACTTTAAAGGTCATCTGAACTGGGGTTGTTTTGTCTTTTTCCCCAAAATTCAGCAACTATTTACATCCTAATGAAAGGAGTTTATGGTTTAAGTACAAACAAACAAACATCCACTGTGTAAGTACCACATATGCAGGATAACCGCAATCTTATTTTTAAAACTTCATATAAATGAAAACATTTTATGGACAAGCAAAACAAAAACTACATGTTCTTGGATGTTCTGTCACCACCAGTGTTAATTCCTCTTGAGACTCTAAAACCCAAACATTTATTTGTGTCCTAAAAATAACAAGTAAAATGAACCGGTCTGCAGCCTGTGGAAACAGACCCCAAGAAAGAACGCACTGTGTACCCTCATGAGAGGACTCCAGCTGTCCAGGCCAGCATCCCTGTAGTATTTTATTGTTCTGGCAATTGGAATGGACACCATCCCCTCAGCAGCATCCCTTCCCGGAGAGGACAATGAAATGCCTCCATTCCACAGATGGTGCCAGGTGTGACCTCAAGTCTTCTGCTATACTGTGCCTGAGCATCTGTGTTGCCCAAATTCCTACCTTGAACTTTTAAGCCCCTGCCTTAATGAAGACAGGGAAACAGGACAGCAAGCCCTCACCAGGCCCTTGAACTTGGGCTTTCAGCATTAAGACCTATGAGGAAAAGCTATCTGCTGTGTGAATCACTCTAAGAGAATGTGCTGCAGCATCAGCAATGGACCGAAACTTTTCTCTGGTGTTGGCTGGTTAGTACCATGACCTTGATGCTGCCTGCTATCAATATGCAAAGTTATCTGTGTGGGAATAGTTCCTGTCATTATGGAAAACTCATGAGCATTAAACACAATAAATGTAAGAAATAAGAAAGTCATGAAAAGAGAATGAACCTACACAAGCATGCTCTGGTAGTTCACATTAGGAACAGCCATTCCCCGAGGGATAGATGGTACCTGTCTCAGGCTTGGCAGCATGGCGTCTCTGCTGGCTCCTCTGGGCTCTCTGCAGGCCCTAAGCAGACAGCTACATCAAAAATGTCCATCCATAGTAACAGTCAGCTAGGCTTGCATGTGACCCTGACGGGGCCCTTCAGATAACTTGGTCAGCTCACACAGGTGTTTGGGCCATGCAACAGTGAATGTGGACCCCATCAGAGTCCATGCTCTGGAAAGATCTCAAGTGCTTTCTTGCTTAATCTTTACAGTTCCCCAGTTACCAGGGGAGCAGCTGACCCTAGTGCAGCTCGTGCCCTGAGGCTGACAGCACACATTGCAGGCAGAGACATCTGAGGAGGCCCTGGATGTATGGGAATAGGAAGAAGGCACAGTGGGACCTAGAGACAGTTCATTGCTCTGAGAAGAGCAATCTTGGGCTTCCTTGGAATTGGCATCCGGAAGGATGAAAAGCAGAGTTAGACAGGAGGAACAGAAAAGGACCAAGTGCCAGGAAACAGGGAACCGTCTGTGAAGAGCCTGAATGCTACAGGAGGGGGCAGAATACAACGATGGAAATGTGGCCACGTGCTAAGTTATTACAATAGAAAGAGCTGGGCTCCACGATCCAGCTGGAGTCGGTGGGAAAGCCCAGGCCACTAGCCAAGCAGTCCCAAGATCACAGTTGCTGTTTTGAGACTGAGTCTGGGACAGCCTAGGCTGGTCTCAAACTTACAATGTAGCTATATTCCTGATCCTCCTGCTTCTACCTCCCAAGTGCTGAGGTAGCAATCATGTGCCACCACACCCAGTTTAAGTAGCGTTGGGGATTGAATTTAAGGCTTCCTGCATCTTACACAGGCATTCTGACAAAACTACGCTCCCAGCCCCTGCTCCCTGGCTGTGTTGCTGGTATTGAGTTTTCTTCAGGGTCTATGAACAGAAAGGCTTTTGACCTCTACTCATCCATAAGGATTACAGGCCTGTCCCACCATGCTTCCTGCCAATCCCAGACACAGAAGGCGACAGAAGTGGCTTGCCACATGCAAATTAGACCAAAGGCTGCAGACTGATTTCCCCCAACTGCACCAGAAATAGCTTGCCTGGAGTATCCTCCTAAGACCCTCAACTCTAAGACCATTGTTTCTCCAGAACTTCTAGTTCCTGAGGTTAAAGGCCACTCCTCCCTATGTCTTGTTTTATGGGTTCCTCTCATAACCTGCAGCTGGCATCACCATCCAACACAAATGTGCTCCCTTAGCAGGGTCTGAAGCTCCAAGAGGTGAATTAATCCCTCAATTCCACTGTTCCTAGAGGTGGGCAGTCAACAATAATTCAGTAAGTCAAAACAGTTCCTCAAGCTGGCCCACACCTTTAGCCCCAAGTTCTAATTTTACTTTCTGGGGTTCAATGTTTACTCTTTCAATTTATTTTCCCTAAGGCCAAATGTCAAATGTTTAAGCCTTCCATCTTAAAGACAGGGCCTGATTAAGAATGAGCAATTACAACCATGAATCTCCCTACGATGAATTTGATAGAGTTTCTAGGAGCTGTCCATCTAGGCAGAGCGGCTGCACAGTACAACCCACAGATTCTGTTGCATGTGTGTGTGTGTGTGTGTGTGTGTGTGTGTGTGTGTGTGTGTGTGTCGGGGGTGGTTACTCTACAGTGGCCCTCCCTCTTCTGAACACAGCCTTGAAAGTGGAACTAAGAGCTGCCACATGCCCCAACACAACACTGATGCGGACACACTACATGGTGGGCTTCTGTCCCCACACCCGTGTGTGACCATTCTCCCAGAGTTGAATGCCCATGTGTCACAGAGCCCGGGCAGTCACACAGCTGGGCATTTACCGTCCTGGAAGACCCGCTCCACGTTGAGCCCATAGGTGGCGCATGTCTCATAGTATGTGCACCGCTTCAGGTCGTTGGAGAGTTTCCGTGCCCTGGCATCATCGATGACCCTTGGGTTGGTGGAACTTATGGCATCTGCAACAGACAGGACAGTGTGCTCATAAGCAATTGCTTCCTATGACTCTAGAGCCCATGTAACTCAAACCTGCCCCACAGTCAGTTGCTTCCTAGGGTTGGGGGGGGGGGTGGCAGGTGTCCTTGCAACTCAAAACCTATCACAGCCAGCAGAGATGCCATTCTTCCCAGATGCTAAGATTCTGAAAAGTTTACCCCAAAACCATAGGCTCAAGCTACAGAATGGTGGGGGAAAGGAGGCCTATACCTGTCCAACCATTTGGGAGGAATGAATTCAAAGCCAGCCTGGAGAGAGACTCGGAACCTATCTTTTAAGCTTACTTCTTGATGTGTCTCAAAAAACCAAAACCAATGTGTGATTCGGGACACTCAGTGTCCATGTGACAACACTCTCCCCAACAGATGTTCCCCAGATATAACCTAAAGCACATTTCCACCTATCTTGCCTGACAAGTTAGTGAACCTGACATAGTCCTTTGTAAAAGGCTAAACATTTTTAAATAAAATAGGAAGAAAAAAATTAGAAACCATAATTTCTCAAAACCTCTGTCTAACCTAGGAACGACAGCCCGCTGAGCTTCACCAAGTTCACACTTCATCCAGCCTGGGACCGTAACAACCCTGCAGCCGCTCCACCCACACATGTATGCAGTTCCACCTGTGTGTCACAGGCACCACTGGGCCCACAGATCAGCTCAGCTCTACCTGGCCCTGCCTTGCACCCACTTTAACTGGTAGTTTTCCTAACCCCAGTTCTCCTTCTAATCAATCTAATTTGCAAAGTCTCTTGTGGGTAGAGCAGGCCTAATGAGTACTGAAGAGTCCCTCTTCACTCATGTGTCCCCCTGTGAACAGGCATAACATCTTGAAGACACATTGAGCTCTTCTTGAAGAGACATTGAGCTCAGCACCCTCTCTCAGCACTGGCCTCCTACAGGCCAGGTATCCCTAAGGGTGAATGGTTCTTCCGCTCGTACTCACCGTGGCCACTTCTGGCCTCTGAAACCACCTACCCTAGCCAGTAGAAAGGTAACCTCAGGGACCTTTTTATTATAACCTCATCAGCCCTACTGCCTATGTTCCATGGTGTCACAGGCATGTCAGGAGCCCAGTATGCACAAAGCGCATGGGAACTGACAGCTCATCACGGGGAAGCCACACACAGTCCAGCTTCCTGCCATAGGTGCCCAGGGTCCCTTAGCCCACTAGCAAGGTCCAAGCAGGGTTTCAGAACAACTGGTCCCACACTGAGATGCAAGGGATAAAAACAAACCTCAATCAAGGTCAAGTTCTGTGTCCACTAACCCTTGACACGGGACCACATGCCTTCTATCCATTCCTCAATATAACCTCCCAGAGCAGAGAGGCAGAAGTCAGGGCACCTAGCCATAGTAGCTACGGTCTGTGTGTGAGTCCAGCGCCTGGGCTCTTACTCTATTTCTCCACCAACAGAAACGAATTCTGTTATGCATGGGAAAATGCAGCAATCAGATCTGTTCTTTCCAGGCCCGCTGTGAGCCACAAGCCACTGAAAGTCTACAAGGGCATCACATCTCATATGCAAGCCCTCACAGCTCTCAAACATCGGGCTAGCTGCTGGGAAATGCCTCGACTGCCACAAGAGAAGATCTCATTCAGAATCCCCTTTCTCCAGCTCTAGGACAGCTGTGGGAAAAGCCTGTCTGGGAGATGCACTGACTTTAAAATGCCATCTGAAAACTTTCCAGAGCAGGTACCCCAACCATGCCCATGCTGCACGCTGCCATCCTCTGGGAGCAAGCTTTAGGGCTTCCTTGAGTACACAGAGCAGAGATGCTCCAGTCTCTTCCATGAGATGGCATGGTACTTGAATACGGCCTGTGTCATCTGCCTGCCATCTGTAGGTTACCTACAATGTGTAGTATGGCAGGTGTACCATGTACAAAGCTTACAAGTTCAGCAGGTGAGTTCTTCAGACAGGGTCTCACTGTGCATCCCTAGCTGGCCTGGAACTTGTTAATATAGACCAGGCTGGCCTTGAACTAACAAGAGATCTGCCTGAGTGCTGCTACTAAAGGCATGGGCCACCCTGTCATGACATTTTTTTCTGTTTTTGAGACTGTCTAATTCTGTAGCCCAGGCTAGCCTTTAGTGGCAACCGATCTTTCTCAACCGCCCTAGCACCAGGATCATAGGTGTGCACCATCACAAACATCTTCAGCATTTTAAATCCCCTGTTGTTGGACCCTATGAAGACAAGAGGGCTGGCTGCACTAGTTTGAACCAAGGCACTGTCTCCAAGTGACCAGCAGAGGGAGCTATAGGAACAAAGACTTCTATTTGGCTTTAGGTTGGATGGTCGAGTTCTGTGCTGCAGGTTTCAAAAGCAAGAAAGACCATTGGCTGACCACTGCATGCATCAAAAAAGGAGCAGAAAAGGTAATCACTATGAAAGCACAGTTCTAATATTTTAGAAGTGATGTGCTGAGGACATGGAGTCAGACCCTCACTACACTGCTCTCAACCCTGCCCATGAGTCCTGACTGCACTTCAGCAGGAGCAGAGCACGCAGCCGTGCAGGGTGCCACAGTTGAGGTCTTAACAGAACCCATCAGGGCACGGGGGACCGGAATGCCGGATTTGCCAGTGCCAACAAAAACACCAAAGCAGCTCAGAATTAAGAAAAGCCAGGAAAGGATACTACAATTGTACTTAAGATGACTATTTCCTAAGTCAATTACATTTTCTAAGTCAGCATCTTCACTGGACTCACACAGACAGTGAGGGTGCTGTCTGATTCTGTGTGACAGTCACCTTACTAAGAGGCTATGTTTCAAGGACCATGGAAGACAGTAGGACCTGGAGCCCCTGTGTAGAAAAGGAGGGACCTTGAGACTCTGGGAAACAGAAAGGATGAGGCCAAGCTCAGCTTTGTGCAGAAGCTAGTATTACTTTAAAAGGACACTGACGGTCAAAATAAATCAAACATTTGTTTTAATAAAAATAAATAAAAGCAACTTGATTATGTGGAAAACATGAGCATCGGGTATGTGTAGGGGAGGGCAGCTGTCTGTCTGCAGCTGACTTCTCCATAGCATCCATCAGGAAACACCAGGTGATGGCAGTTCTCACTTTAAAAAGCCAACTTCAATCCCAGCCCCCACTTCCAAATCCCTCCACACTGAGGTGTCAAGTCCTTCAAAACACTTGTGCAGGGCTGGCACTCACCCTGGGTCCCCACCAGTACCAGTGGGATCTCACTGGTGTTCCTGTAGTTGGCCATTCGGCTGTAATAATGGTATACAGTCTGGAAACTGATCTCATCCTCCAAGCTGAAGACGAAGATGACCGCATCCACCCACATGGCAAACTGCAGAGAGAAGGGCAGAGAAGGGCAGCTGAGGGGAGCCCAGGAGGAGGGTGTGAGGCCTGGCCTTTGTGTGCTCCAGGGTACCCGTTGGCTTCTGCCTGCTGCCTGGCCTCTGTTACACACTGTGGCTGAATTACTGAAGTCTTCTGTGTGTGCACAGGAATGGGACATAAACACACACACACACACACACACACACACACACACACACACACACACACACACACACGGGTTTCCACCAGGGCCCTTCACTTTCTGAGGACCCAGAGCTGCTGCCTCCCTTTCATCACTGTGATCCTAAGTGTCTCCTCTCTGGCCTGGCCAGCCAAATCCCACCCTGAAGACAGAAGGCTCTACCCCTGCCCTGAAGCCTCCCTCCCCATCTAGGGATAGGTGGGGGAGGGATGTCAGTCCCACACAACTTCCTTGGAGTCTCCAAAAAGATTTAGTGGACTGGGAGTTGAGTCCTCTGAGCCTCCACAGTCTGCTAGAAAATGTCCTGGTGCCTACGCTACCCACTACTGGAGACTGGTGGTGCCTCTTCCCAGAGTTCCTGGTACAGCAGAGGTTGAGCTGCCACCAAACTCACTCAGCTCCCTGATGGGAAATCATGACTATTTATTTTTAGGAAAGTTAAAGGGGGGACACTAAGGTTAATGTACACCTAGTCCTCTATGCTATCTCATTTACAAGAGCTCCCTTGGGAGGGGTGGAATTGAGGGAGTGGGGCTTCCCACAGTGTCCAGCATCCCACTCACAGAACCGACACAATTTCGTCCAGATCCCACATGTGTTAGGTACGGAGCACCTCTTTCTTTCCATGTGTTAACAAACAAGAGAGCCCCAAATCTCCTGCTTTTTCTAAAAGAAGCTTATCCTAGATAAGTTCTTGTAGTCAAGACAGGGCTCCCAATTCTTCATCATCATCCTTATCATTATCTGTGTGTGTTAATAAGGTGACACCCACTCACCCACTTACAACAAACCGTATTTATGTAAGTGTAGAATACACACTAGAAACTTAACCTCATATACAAGTCAGAATAACCCTGGGCAAAGTTCTCTTGAGGGAGACCGGCAGTCACTGTCATATGCACAGGAAGCCTGGGTCCTACCTGACAAAGTGTCTTTCTCTTCTTCCTGCCAGGAGGGGTGCCTTTACCTTGGTGGTGGTTGGTGTCAACTGTTGACTTGACAAAATCTATGATCACTTAGAAGACAGGCCTCTGAGCCTGTCCGTGGGGGACTATTTTGATTACGGTAATTGAGAGGGGAAGACACACCCACCGTGGGTAGAAACTGTTCTCTGGGGGTAGGTCCTGGACTGTGTACAATGAGGTGAGCTGAGCACTAGCATGCATTAATTCACTGCTCTCTGCTCATGACTGTGGATGTCATGTGATCAGCTGCATCAAGTTCCTGCTGCTCTGACTTTCCTGAAATGACGGATGGTATCCTGGTATTCTGGGCTAGCTAGCCTCTGGGCTACTAAGTTATGTTGCCAGTGTATTTTATCACAACAAGAAACTAAGACACAGTCTCTCCCAAGAGGTGGAAAATGGAAGGCCTTGCCCTGTATACCAGTACAGGGGGAGGGTTAAATGACCTCAGGGGAGATCACAATCTCTCACGTGAAATCTGGAACACATCCATACCTCTAAGCAGAGGTAAGCAAGTTCTCTCCATCTCCCTGGCCCTCCCCTCCACCCTCTTTCTCAGGGAAAGTTAGGGAAATTGAGGACCCACTCCTCTCAGGGAACCCACACTGAAGATCCTTCTTACACCACAACGCTTTCCTCATGTGCCAAGCCAAGTGAAGAGAGAATTCACTTTTGGGTGGTAATAGTCAGAAATCAAACTTCACTGTGACTCAGGAGAAGGTGTAAATGTTCAGGGAGCATGACCTCTAACTGCTATGAAACCAACATTTGTCACTTTGAATGTGTCTACGTGATTCTTTCTTACAATCAAGTATACCATATGATTGTTCAAGTCAACTTGGCAGGATCTTGAACTACCAAGGAGATGGATCTCTGAGCATACCTGTTGGTTATTGCTTGGATTGAGTTGAGGTGGGGAGACCCGCCCGCTGTGGGTGGTACAATTCCCCGGCTGGGATTCTGAACTGTACAAGTAGAGAAAGAGGGCTGAGCAGCAGCATCCAGACACCATTCTCTGCTTCCTGGTGGTGGATGTCATGCGACCAGCTGCTTCAGCCTCCTGATCCTTTGACTTCCCTGCCATAATAGACCATACTCCTGAACAGTGAGTCAGAACAAACCCTTTCTCCCTTAAGTTGCTTTTTTCAGGGTATTTTTGTCACAGCAACAGCAAAAGTCGTTAAGATAACATATCAGAGATGTTAAGAGAAAAAACGTTTAATCTCAGCATCTCCTACACGCTGATACATCTTACAGGCAATGGTGTCACAAAATGACTGAAATGTGACAGCATCTCCAATGGGTAGACAGTTCCTCAGCACCATCTACCTTAGGTACAGTCACTGACTAATCCAGCTCTTCACTTTTATATGGAAAGATGCTCAAGACAGAAATATGTCCTGTGTGGTCTGACCCAACGGGGTGTGGGTTTGACTAGGTCTTGGCTCTTACCACTTAACTAAAAAAAAACCAAACATGATGTCAGTAAAACGGTAAGCCAGATAAAAGTGGGGTGCTGTCTTCCTGGAGATTTTTCAAGGAACCACAGTACACTGTAGAATAGTGTTCAGTGGGGACTGACATGGGTCAAGAAGGCCGGAGGGCATATGGGGATGCCCACTCCTGTCAACTGCCAGAGACAGGAAGTAGGTCAGCTTCTCCATTCCGCCCAGTAGACTTTGAAAATGATGTTACTGTGGGATCAAATCAAGGGGGGGGAGGCAAGAAACAATTTTTAAAAGTATAGAAATTTCTAGAAGCCATTCCAACAGTAGATGTAAGAACAGGTGCATCTGCTTTTCCTTCCTTCTTAAAAACTTATAAACTTAAAATATTCAGCTAAATAGACTCTCATTTCATAAGTCTCTAAAGTCTCTTATTTTAAAACTTGACTCATTTCTTATTCCAGCTTTTAGATCAGGTCATCAAGGAGCAAAAGACAATCTGGCTTGAGTGCGCATGCAGTACTCACCTGTGCCTCCGGGGGGCCCCCTTCATCCCTAATCAGCAGCAGATAACTCTGTCCATCCACCACAATCTCCTTCTTGAACCTGCCACCTGCCACACATAAAACACAATGTCAAAGAAGAAAATAGAGGGTAGAGAGCAGACAGACATGGGCTTCGCTTGCGGAAAAATACACTCTAGGCCAGGCGGCCATGGTGAGGTGACTGGCTGGGAGAACTTAGGAGCAGATATTAGGTTATCTCCCATGAGTGCTGCATTTTTAGAGCTGAACTCAGATTTAAATATTTGCTTAAGAACCTGTGTTCCTTTCTGGTTAGAAGGCACATGGCTTCCTGTGCAATGCCAGGAACCCTGGCTGAGGAATGTAGACTTTTCACATAGAACTTACTACATAAATTGACAGATTCTCACCCATTGGCAAACAGAGGGTGGGTTCTCAAAATACAGAAATGTTTGTTCATGCTTAGCAGCACCCGAGAAATTGCATTCTCCTCAAGGGAAACCCAGTGCTTGGGAGGCAAACATACAACAGCATGAGGATGGTGTCTCCGGAGTCACAGGTCACAGTTAGGGAAGGATGCCCGACTACCACACACGTTAGACAAAGCTACCGATGGAACTGCACAGTCGAGACAGAGCGGTGCAGCCGGCT
This sequence comes from Cricetomys ansorgei, assembly GCA_026225945.1. Lineage (NCBI taxonomy): Eukaryota > Metazoa > Chordata > Mammalia > Rodentia > Nesomyidae > Cricetomys > Cricetomys ansorgei. The sequence goes on along the minus strand of JAMJFZ010001791.1, from coordinate 1,194,947 downwards.
GACAAGGAGGCGTTAGAGACTACACGGGGTTAGCAAGAAACCACCTGGGGCCCTGCTGGGATGTCAGGACAAAAAGGGAGGGGGGGCTGGTAGAGGGGGAACCAAAGGTGGCCCCCAGACATACCCAGGACTGGATAGTGGAGACATGCCACCTCTAAAGACAAACCGCCCTTAGACGTCCAGGGCTCCATGTTCCCTCTAGTCACTCTCTCAAGGGCTCTTGCTTTACTGTGGGGTGTGTGTCAGATCCCGGCTCTCACCTTGGAGCCCCTGTATAGATGGTCTCACAGGAACCTCAATGAACCCGCTGAACTCTAAACAAGTCTGCAAGAACCTTCCAGAGTCACTTCTGCCACTTTATCACCCATAAAACTGAATAACTACATCCCCCACACCAACTCAAAGTGTCCAAGACCTTCACTAACAAGTGGTTGCTGAGGCCAAGGAGGAGTGCCCCCCCCCCCCCCGTACAAGAGCCTCCTTTCTCTCCTGTGCGCCTAACCTGATGTAACGAGGAGCCCTGCTCACCTTTTCTCACTCCCAGCTCAATGACAGAACACAGTGAACCCTTCTAACCCTGCAATACAACAGACATACACTTGTGCTGGGATCTCACATCCTGAAAAGTGAAGCAGAGTCACAGAAACGGGTCAGAGGGAGATGTACTGGGGAGTGGGGTCTGCTAAAAACTTCCCGCATGGGCACATCAAAGCCACAGGAGGAACACTGTGACTTCAGGTCCCCCCAAACACAGATTTTTCAGCTAAAGAGACATGACATCCCTTTGCTGAAGGGCTTCTGTCCCACCTAATACAGTAGATACACCAATTACGACAGCTGTACCTACCCACGCTCTACCACCATTACCAACTCTGTCTGAACCAGGGCTGCCCCCCACGCCAGTCTTACCATAGATAGTTACCTCTCTCACCCTCAGTGATCCCCAGCCAGAAAATGGCAAGGATGCCACCCTGGTGGGCAAAAAGTATAGAGTATACACAAAGCAGTGTGAGCAACACTGATAGGTATGACTATTACTTACAATTTTAGCCAAGGGTCAGCATATGCTTCTCGATAGACAAACAGCCAAAGGACTTACAGAGGCCAATGTGCATAGGAGCTGGGGCAGCCCCATCAGTGCCACTTCCTTGATTTTACTTTTGAAATAAGAAACAGGAAGCCTACTATTTCTTGATGAGACAGATGGACGGGAAACTTCAGAGGAAAAACAGTATTTGCAAAGCAACCTGCCATTCTGGGCTCTCGGAAAACCTCTCTTCCCACCCTGGACCTCGAGATCAGGCTAGGCACATTCACCAGGCTCTGGTGAAAGCAGAATTTATGTGGAGATTTTAAAATCTTTCCCATGATCCTCTGAGTTCTAACTTTAATGATACCTAAGTGATGTAACAGCCACCTGCCAGAGAAATCATCTCCATGAGGTCACCGCAGCTAGCAGGCAGGACCAAGACATGCTCTTGAAGCTCTGGGGTCACAAAAGGAGGTGCGCATGCAGGGTGACCTAAAAGTCTCCAAGAAGGGCAAAGAATTTCTTTATGTGTCTGGCTGGGGCGGTGAGCCCCTCTGAGAGTGGGGCTAAGTTAATGGCACTATAGCTATATCCTATCCTCACCCCAGAAGTGCTGCCCAGTCATACCAGCAGACCCTGCCCAGTGCCCACAGAAGTCCTCTTTCTGGTAAACAACAGGGCTAGATCCACATGAGACTTCTTTGTCTTTGAGTCTGTTCTTATGTTCCTGTCCTCATTACAATGCATTGCCTCTATAGGAAGAGGTGAAGAATGTGAACCCGGAAAGTTCCTATAGCAGCAGCTCTGGCTGCCCATCAATGCCAGTCACCTCACTCTCTACCTCCAGACAGAAGGAAGGACTCTCTCCAGCGACCCTCCCTCCAGCAGGCGCCCTTTGGGGAGTTCCTGTCTACTCCCTTGGACCTGACCATAAGACATGCTTCTAGACAGCTGATTCACACCGAATCCTCTCGGGGCTTCCCCAGCTTTACAGAAGAAAGTTAGCTTTACAGGCGTCATGAGCCCACGTGAAGGGCTTTCAGACACACACCTACTTCCTAACAGAGGAAGGAGCCTCCTTCTACCCCAAAGACTTCTACCAACTCTGACATCACTCATACCCCAAAATACAGAACACGTGATTTCTATTTCAACATTTCAAAGAACACCCATGGGTGAGAAGTGTGTGTGAAGGCTCATGAATTTCAGTAAAATCAGGAAACAAAACCTAAATACAAGGAATTGCTCTGAACCTAGAGGTTTAATAATGAGACAAAAACCTAGCCAGGGACCTGGGAATTCGGACTGTGAGAAAGCAGTCCATGATTAAATGGGTTACTACCACCATTCAGCAGCTCTGCTGGAACAGACATACCTGGGTCTTGAAAAGCCAAGCCCAGGAAGTTAACAAATTATCACACTGACACTTGTCCTCCAGTCACCCAAATCACTTTCAACAAGTAACAGGCTCAGAAGGAAGTATCCTTGACAGGATGCTGGTATCTAGTTAACACCTCTGCTCTGGGGTCAGGATTCCACATCTGAAGTGCTAGAAAAGGGAATTATCCCAGTGGCCACAGCAGCTGGAGCCCGGGACTATTTGCCCAGGCTTCACCAGCTGAGCACCCTTGATTTGAACATAAGACATTTTCTGGGAATAAAAAGTATTGTGGATTCTGGAATACTGTGGATTTGGGGTTTTCTAAGTAGGGATGCCCGGCCTTTATTTTTAAATTCAACCTGCTATCTTATCTCGACCACTGAGTCTTGTTTTCTACCAAAATTTTCAGGATACAACCACATTCCAATTACATTTTTAATGTAGATTTTTAAAAAATGGAGTCTAAATGCCATCCTTGCCCAGGGGTCATACAAACCTTCACTGCTATTCCAACGTTAGTGTGTGTGCCCCCAATGTCCATGCAAGCACTTAATATAGATTAAAGTGTCTATTTGATATCCAAATTCCAAGTTATTCTCTTACAGGTCTACTTTATCCAACTGTCGGTTGCTAGCACATGGCTGTGATGCCATGAAGCTGTCCTGAGAAGGACAGCCAACCTTCTTTTAACTGCTGTTATGATCACCTCACATTAAATCGCACCAAGGTGTCACCATTCTAAACCTGACCTCTCCGATGGGTGTCAATGGCCTGTGCTTGGCTCACCCCATCTGTGTGTGTAAGTGCCCACCTTATAACTCAGCCCCATACAGTTGCCTCCCAGGTTGGGAACAGAGATGGCTGCACCTGTGTCCCACCCTAAAATGGTGATTGACAGGACTCTGCAACTGGGATAATATCTTTACATCCTGGAAAGTAGAGTCCCTTCCCTGCTCAGAGAGGTTCTTCCCCAGCTACAAGGCTCCTGTAGCTGAGTGCTTTGGCTCAGTGTGACTTCCTGAATTGAACCTGGCAGGCAGCACTGCATGTGTTCATCTCCTCTGAGCAAGTGAGCATGCAGTTAACTCAACCTCAAGTGCGAGGTCACTTGCTTGCCTCCAACATGTTTCCGGAGTTCACAGAAAACCTGCAGCTTCCTGGGGCCTTTGTGTGACCTGGGATCTTTTCCGTTTTTGGTTGTGTGTATGAATGTACCTGTGGATGGGTGGGTATACCTGCATATATCTGCCAGAGGTCAACCTTGGGTGTTGATCCTCTGGAACTGTGTACCTTGCTTTTTGAGTCAGTGATTCTTGTTAGACTAGAGCTTGCTCATCAGGCTAAACTGCTGGTCAGCCAGGCCATGTAATCATGTGTCTCGCTTCTTAGCACAAAGATTACAAGCATGTGTTGCTATAGCTGGCTTTAAAAACAAAAACACAGGTTCTGGGGAGTCCTTACAAGCACTTTACCAACTGGGCTAGCACCCCAATCCCCAGCATCCTCACTTCTCCCCCATGCCAGGGGTGCAGAGAGATGAGTTTCTGCATAGCAATACACATGGCCAGGAATTCAGAAGGAGACACGTTCTCTGGCTTTGAAGCGTACTTTCAAAGGTCTGACTAGGGGTGTCTCTCGCCATCTAACCTCAGCCAATTTCAAGGTGACTATTCTGAGACTCTCACTGTAGGAACCAGCTCTAAATCTGGGACACCACATGGCAGATAACTGGGTTCCTTCTGTTTCAGCTCACACTGGGAGGTGCTGCTGCAGTTTATTATTGCACGCTGGGCCAGGGTCCCATCTCTGGCCAGTTCTGCTTTAAGGGGTGAAAATAAGAGTAAGTGGAATTTTCCTATTCCAAAAAAGGAGCTGCCTGGAGTAAGCACTGCCACAGATGTCTGCTGTCCCTGTCTCGCCATCCGCAATCACCGGACGGAAAGCCACCGCCGCGTCTTTAGCAGTTCTCCAAGCAATGAGGAGTGAGGACACTGACATTGCCAAGCATCCCGAGGAGTCATTCCCCACAACCATCCTGTGACATGAGCTTCAAAGACAAGCCCAGGGCCTGTGGGGAACCTTTTAGACACTAAGGGACAGAGTGCCCCCTCCCCTCACCAGCCTGCAGGAGAGCTGAAGCTTCTGATTCCCCAACCTTAGTCTCTTCCGCGTGAATGCCAAGTCCTACACGACCCTACAGTGATCCTCTCTGCAAACAGTCCGGGAGCATACTCGTCCCTCTCTTCACCCCTGGGGCTGATATGGAAGATGCAGGGAGCTGAAGAAACTTCTCCCACTCCACACTCAGTGGGCTATAGCTCCAGACCCTCCACCGGAGCCATCAGGTCTCATTGGGGTTGCCCATGTACGATTTTGCATACATAAGGGAGGGCCTAAAGTTACACTGAGCCTGGAGCTGCCTTTGTGGAGGCTCATTCTCACATCCGAGCCTAACCCGGTGACTCCTGCAGCAGGTGCCAGCTGGCCCGGAGCCCCGAGCCTGACAGGGGAAGAAGACGGATGGTGCCAGGTCTCCTCCTGCCTCTGTTAAAAGATCTGCTTCTAGGAAGATATTCGTGAGTTCAACCTAAACTTCCCTTTTCCCTCAGCGTCTCAATAAGCAGGAAAAGCCCCTGCAAATGCTGTAATCTCCTTGTTATCTAAGCAAAGGGGTCTGAGAAGTGCTGAGAGCTGCAGGCCCTTGGGGTTCTCCCTAAGGGAACATAAAACAAACTTAATCACAAATGTGCCACACTCCTTTAAAAATTAATGTGGCTTTTAAAAACTATGACCAAAACACTTAAGTTAGTACTTTATGAGATTGGGTCTTTGGAGGAGTTTAGTATTGTGATATTTAAAAGGAATTTTGGACCACATCATATGTTTAGAATGGGAACAGGGGCTATTGTAACACACAGGTTCATAAAACTTAACCAAAACAGATTTCCTCTACTATGCTTTTTAAGCTTATGGTGGGAAATAGAAATGGCTAGAGCCATATGCTGAGAGCCAGTGAGGAGCCAAGCATGAAGCCTGCTCAGGGACTCTGTGGGAGGAAGCTGACAGAGGTAACTACACTTAATTCTAAGTCAGGAACAGGAAAGGTGGGGAACATCTCAGTCCCAAGCTGGGCTGGCACACCAGCACTCCATGGAAACCAAACTGACTCCTCCATCCCTAGAAGAGGGAGGAAGGGGCAGCGTGAGAAGGACTAGCACAGGGCAAGGCTGTGGGAATGACCTTAGGGACTCACTGAAGAAACGGAGCCCTCTCCCACAGCTGATTCCTAGAAGTGAATGCAACCAGCGCTCCCCACCTGCAGAAGCAATGCTTGTAACCCTGGCAATCTGAGGAAAAGGCAGTGATACTCCACACCCCAGAACAAGTGGTGGACACTGGGAGAGGGTATTCAGCATATGCACAGGAGCAGGGCTCTCCCTGATTTGATGCAGAAGTTTATTTTTTACTTATGTTTAAAATGGCTGTTTGTGCATTGTTGCAGGAAGGGCTACCTAGGCCTTGGCATTTGTATTGTCTGCAGGCGTCAGCTTTATGTAAAAGATGCTTGATTGCTCATGATCTGCACGTGCTATTCAACAGAACACCTGAAGAGCTTATCTAGCAATAAAAACCCCTGAGATTAGATGCTCGGGTTCCATTGTCCAGTATTATGCTTGCCATGATAGTGGTTCCCTATGCTGAGGTCTGGCAGGGTTTACCAAATGCCTATGAAAATGGCTCCGTGTCTTCCTTGAGGAGCCACCAGTAGGTGCACTGATACACTGATCTCTAACAAAGAGAAAGCTACCTTCCTGGATAGGTCACTCGCACCAATCTGACACTGTGATTGACAAGGATAGTGACATTTAGCCCCCAGTAAGGCCCTGTAAGGCCCCAGTGCCCTCCTCTCCTGCAGCTGATGACACACATGGCGGAGATCCACAAAAGGGCATTTCTGAGGAACAGAAACTAGTCTCAGAGCCCTAGTCAGTGTGAGCAACCCTGACTGGTACAGTACCTCTCCCCCAAATACTGTACAGATACAGTCTCCACCAAAGAGAATGGTAGGGCACAGATGCCCAAGTGGAAGAAATGGAAGGCAAACAATAAGGACAAGATGTTGGGCAAAGACCTCATGGGAGGAGGGAGCAATGGGACAGGAGAGGATGAAACAACCTCAGAGGAGGAGAAAACAAAACCCAAGCTGCAGAAGGCAGCCATGCACTAATGCTTCTCCCTCCAAAATGACACACAGCTAGGCATTCCATAAGAACAGAGGAACCAACAATAGCATTGGAGGCCAATGCCTGAAATTTGGCCAAAGAACAACTTGGGAGCTGAAATAGGGATCACTAGGGGAAACAGAAGCTGGGGACGGAAACTCCAAGTTATATGCGCTGGTGACACCACTGCTCTCCTAGACTGTGTTAAGACCTCTGGTGATGTCCACACGGTGATGACCTGGCCTAGCGACCCATTTCTAAAGACAGTCCCTTTTACTGAGCTGTGCCTGATTGTGCCATAGAATGAAATAAGCTATTTTCATAAAAAGCCAGAAACTATTTTAGGCTCTGCCAATGTCTATTTTTACTTCTTTGTAAAATCCTCTTCTTAGTTCACAGGGAGTGACAACTTAGGTCCAGGTGATCCCTGCTGGAAGATTTCTCCTGGGCCCCTACCTCTCATGCCAGAGACTGAATCCAGGGCTTCAGCCAGCCAACTCCCCCGACCCTACCGTGTTGCCGCTGCCGCCATCAAGCTGCGTGCCAGCCTGAACCTTGAGTATTCCCTCTGTAGATGTATATACTTACTGTTGTGAAGGTCGCACGCTGTTCTGTCCCAGGTCTCTGGGACACTGTGTTGCAATCCTATGTAATTTGTTTACTAGAAGGAATGCAGCATGTTTTGCCTCCAGGTTTCCACTCCTCCTCAAAGGAACTCATCATTGAGAGGAACAGTACCCCATGCTGGGGACATCGCCAGACAGCAAGGCAAGATGTTCTTGTGACCTCTCCCTGAGGCTTGGGCTACTGGCCTACATGCTCAACACAACCCTGATGAACCTCGCTTCTTCCAGGACCACCCTGCATCTGGAACATCATGGAACAAGGTCTATGTGCCACTAATGCTGGCGTGTGGGCCCCAAGCTGGCGTGTGTTGAAGTTCACAATCCTGATGGAACACCAGAGTTGAGTGCAGGGGGCTCTGGGGTGTTGGGCTCCAGCAGATCACCAGTTCCAAGGCCCAGAGGTGGTCTGAGAACTCCACAGTCTACCTCCACAGTCATCTCCAAAGCACGTACTATGTAATTCACAGCTAGCTGGCGGTAACCCTACACTTGGGTTGTGACGATTCTTCAGGAGCCCTGCTCTATTCAGGCATCGAACTTCACTTCATGTAACCTAAACCACTTTCCTCTCGGTGTGCAAAGGGCGGGCACAGTGTGGACTGGTTCTGTCACCAAGCCTCCTCCTCAGTGGCTGCGCACACTCTGTCCTTTCAACACAGCTGGCTCACCCATTTGTGCCTCACAGAACTTCCATGTTTCATTACTTCTTCCCTTCTGTTTCTCATGTGTTAACTTTTTAAAAATCAAATGTTTATCAATAAGCAATGGGGCTCAAGAAACAAACTGCTAGCCATGTGTGCTGACCTCATGGTCACAGGGATAGTCCAGCCTCAGACCCGGCAGCAGTTGTACATGACACACTGCAAGTGTCTCTGCCCATTTCAGAACCCTAACAGGGCACCCTGGAAACCTCTATGGACAGAGGCAGGACAGCACTACCAGTTATATTTGGTTTCCTTTTCTGGTCTGGGCCAATCACAGATAAATCAATTATACAAACTCAATATGGTCACACGAAGCTATAGTCATTCATAGGCTGCTGTCAGTATGAGGTCTCATCTGTGCTGAGATCACACATACAACATACACACACACACAGCGTTAGGCCCAGTCCTCCTTGGGTATTGTGGTCTGCACCCATTCATTATGACAAGCACACATATCCTTGTGTGGACCAGGAGGAAATTATTTCCAGGAAAGATCAGAGCACCCTAGGCTCAGTGGAGCCACCTGTGTAAGGCAGGTTTGGGGCATTTGGACAAAGTGCTGTCAGATGCAGGTTTGCACCATGCATCCTGAATGACAGGAGGATGAGAATCACTGTGTAGGCAGCCCATTGGCTAAAACTCCAAAGAACACTTGCCACTCTGTAGATATGACACAGGGATTGGATCTACCTTCACGCTCAACAGTTCAGGAGCCAACAGTGAGACACACCTCACTACTGTGCTCCAAGAGACTAGCTGATCAGAACATCTACTTAGACACACTGACTGGTTCAAGGGAAAGCATGTGATGTGAGCAAAGCCAATTAGAACAGTCCCTAAATATTTTGCTGGAAAGAGAAAAAACAAAAACAAAACCAAGAACTGAAAAGAAAAAGTGAAAAACATTCAAATTTTTCTCTGTACCAGGTATGAACAGCAAGAGTCACAGAGGAAGCAACAAAATGCTTAGCACCACGTGGGGAAAGCTAACTAGCTAGCCACTTGAGCGTTATGACCAGGAAAGGCAAGAGATGGGAGACGGGGGTGCCCCATGAAGCTAAGTACATTGGGGTCCTAATCTGCTCCTTAGCTGCTCCAGGAACCTACCCTCAAGAAGCCCGCCCTCCCTAGCTGAGCCACTTGGGTGGGTCCCCTATTCCTTGCCCCCAACCAGGTGCATACTGATACAGTAAACCTAGTCTTGCAGCAGCCAAATCCCAGCAGGCTGTTACCAAGGGGTGCTTTAAAAGTTGAAGCGGACTGTTCACTAGAGGGCAAAGTCACACACAAGTGACACAGCAGACATACTAAGTACTAGATGTGGGGTCCGGTTCTAACAGTCCCACAATTAATGATGGACAGGTAAAAGTGATGGGCCAGAAGTGTAAGAAACATCTCTGGAAAAATAACTCATGGCTGTAAACGTGGAAGTGCCTACAGATGCTATGCTTTTCCTGCATAGCTGTATCCTGGGGATACAGCTCAGTCGGTAGTGGTGGTCTAACATGCACAGAGTCCTGGTTCTTTGCAGCATGCATCAACTGGGCATGGTGGTGCACACCTGCAATCCCAGTGTTGGAGAAGTAGCTAGGCAGGAGGATCAGAAGCAAGTCATCCTCAGCTATATAGTAAAGTCAAGGCCAGGCTAAAATATGCCAAACCCTGTTCAAAAAATAATAAAAAATAAGAATGGCTACAATCAACTCTTGAGGTTTTGGGACAGCAACAGCTGCATGGAAAGCTAGACTGGCAGTTTCTGACTCTGGAGCCCAACGCATCCAAGTGCATTTCTAGTGACCATGAGGAGCTGCTGATCCTCTTCTGGCACATGCCCGCTGGTTGACCCTAGCTAGAGGGCTGGAAACTCGCGCCTGGCCAGGTGTGAACCACTTCCATATAATTATCAGGGAAACAACTTCTTCCTGGATGCACACACCAACCTTAGGCCCGGGCCAGCTTTCAGAGTCTTCGGCTTGTTGCTTAAGTAATGATAAAAACATGACCAATCCACTGAGTTCCTGCCAACCAACTGAAAAACACGTTTTGTTCTGCCAGACTCGGGGATGCCAGAAACATGACAACCTTCTCTTCCTGGTTCTGTCGCCTTTTCCCCTGTTCACAGCACATCCTCCTCTTTAGTCACATCTTTCAAAGCCTAGTAAAAAAAAAAAAATCAGCGTCCGCTGCCCGTTTCACGCAGTTATCTTCTGCGGGTTCTGTGTCACAAGGCTGGAGCCGCAGACCGCCACACAGAGGGTGACAACTCGGAAGGTAAGGTGGGTGACATTCCCATTAGGGTGCGGGTTAGCATCTCAAGCCACCCAGAACTGAACAGACAGCTGAACTGACCACCTATGGAAACAACCAACCAATGGGCCCACTAGTTTCGAGGCTCACAGGTGACCCTAAGCAGTTGCTTCTGCTAAAAATCTCTTGGTTGCAAGCAACATGGTAAAATTCACATTAAAAGGCATAAACGGGTAGATTTCAAACCACCCCAGTTTTATTAGGGTTATATGGATTTTTGTTCTTCTCCAAGGTTAAACAGGATCCAAGAACAGTTTCAGAAAGAACCCTAACATCTGTGCAGCAATGGTGGCCAACTCAACTTTTTTTAAAGTTTACTGGACTTGGAAAAGGTTCTAGGAGTTGACAGCTGAAATGTGTTGCAGCGTTTCTGAGAAGTCAGGCTGGGTGTTTACCACGGCATTTGTTTCTAAGAGACCAAGCAAACATCCATTAACAAAATATTTGAGATCCACGTGCTTCTGAGAACACACTCACTAGCCTGATGCTAGCCAGACGCATCTGTTAGGAGGCCAGTCAAGGCAGTCAATTTGGGGGGAAATCCAGACTGAGGCATGGGACAGTAGCTCCCAGACCACTGCTGGCTGAATATAAGTGATCACCAGGAACCTGTTGCAGCATGTGACATCAGCAGCCAAGAGGAAGCAACAGAAATAAAGCCCACACGGGAAGCCCTGTGCCCTGGTCTCTGCTGTACACGGCACCCATGGTCCTGAACCTTCCCACCTATCCAGGAAGGTGGCGGAGACCCTAGAGCTTCCAGCCCAGGAGAGGGTACTAACCACTTCGAATCCTCTTCTCTGGTCTAGGTTCCTTGTTGTAAGGTATGGTCCTAGGTGATATATAGGCTGTGCCTTTATTGGTCTCAATTCCACTCAGGGAGATGCCTGGGATGCCCTGAAAATGTCTGATGGTCTCATATGGACTAATCCAGAACAGGGTCCTCCAGCAGAAGACAGCACTGATGGCTACAGTCACGCCTCTGAGAACATCAGTGGGAGCTGAGGATCCAGAAGCCTCTCGTGGCACCCACATTAAGATAAGCCCACACGGGAAGAGGCCACCCATGGCTCTGCAGAGACAGGGCTGTCATTATACAAAGGCTGGGATTTTTTTGAGTCTTCCACACAAACCACTCTGTGTCTTCATCACATGCTGAATGTCATAAGACTGCTAAATGACCAAGATGAGCTGGGAGCACTGACTATTCAACAGCTCCAGGCAGCCATGTTTGCCATCAGCAAGCCTCTCCAGGGCAGAGCAGGAACAGGAGGAGTAGGCTGTGTGGCAGCCCTGGACTGCACTCTTGAATGCTGCCAGGTTATGGGGTGCATTTTGTGTCCCTCCTGTCAGCACCCTCACTCCCTTCCTAACCTCCACCTCTGTCCTTCTCCCAATTTGTGGGCTGGACTCCTACCCACAGACTGGCCAAGTTTCCACCAAACCTAAACTACTCTGCCAAATGTAAACTGACAACACACACGTGAGCTCTGAGCTTCTCTCAGAGACGAATCGTTCAGACCCATCATCTGCACACTCTCTTGTGAGCTGGGCCTAACAAAAGAACCCTGTCAAAGTTCTGATGATTCTGGCTCAAAGAGTCTAGTTTCCTGGTGTGAGTTATGAGACTGTTGTATCATGCTATTCTGTGAGAAAAACAACTGCCATCTTCATCGTCAGCTGAGCCTTCTTCCCAGAGTCAGTTACCACTGGAGGGCTCATGGACTGCTGACATTCTCTATGAGAAAGAGGCAGGAGGGAGGGCTATTAGACCCTTACCTGAGAGTCCAGCCACACCTCACAGCCATCTGCCAACAATTGGCCCTAAATGCACATGGTCTCAGGGTCTCAGGAGGCGCTAGTATATCTAAGTTTAGAAAGGTTAATAGAAGGGGACTCCATCTACGAGGAGTTAGAGGAAGCTATAGTCCATGCAGGGTGAAGACTTTCCAGTGCTGTTGCTTTGGGGTCAACACACTCCTGCCAGTCACCCCTCACCCATGCTCAGTAAGGAACCCCCCTGCCCCAAATGTCATTGGTTCTGCAGGGTGAGCTGTGGTGGAATTATACTTGGTGGGGTTTATCACTCCAAGTCCATGAGGAGTGGGCAGCATCACTAGGGCTCCCCAGGGCGATTCTCACAACAGAGACCTTCTGATTCAGTTCACTCGGTCTTGCTCGGTTAACTCTCTATACCCACTATTGCACATCCACAGATCCAGCCAACCACAGATCAAAAAATAACCACCCCCAAATTAAATCATACCTACTGAGCATGGACAGACATTTCTCATGATATCACTACCTAAACAATATAAAACTAACACATTTAGAGTACACAGAGGATGTATGCAAGTCATACATGGACCCTGGGATCTGAAATCAAAGACTTGAGCCTCTGCAGGCTGGGGACCAGAATGAGCCTGTGTCCTACCCCACCATGGATACCTAGAGGACTGCACTAACTAAGCTCACCCTCACTTCATGGTTATGATTCAGGATCACATATCTACAGCTTTCTCCAACAGGCAGATGTGTAGGCTCCTCCACCTCCCTCAACTACTTCAGTCTCTTCCTTCATGCAGAGGACACCCAAGTTACTTTTACATGTGGGAAAGACACTGCCAATCCCACACCTGTGCACCCCTGGTCAAAGACCCACCTTGGATTTTCTGCCTATACTCTAGCTTTCTTGGGTTACTGTGTGGCAAAATGGATAGCTCAGGACTAGACTTCTGATCAGTTGTTTTCTGATTCTGAGGGAGAAGATACCTGATGTGGGGATCTCCAGGATGTGTCCTGTGCGCCTCACTGTGTGTGGTTGAGGTCCCTGTGCATGGGGCCACTGTGTGTAATAGCTTCTGGGATAGTCAGGAGAGCATAGAAACAGGGCTTGGGCAGAGAGGTTGAGCCAATGCAGGACTCCTGAAGGTTATGTCCCCATCACCAAGCTACTGGCCAGGCACCTACAGCTATCAGCCTAGACGAATCCTGGGTAACCAAGCCTTGAAGCTTTCTACCTCCGAATTTGAAATGGTTAAGAGCCAAGGAGCAATGAAAAAGTCAGTGGCAAAAGAAACACCATGTGGGTCCATACCATACATGAATATAATGCTTCTTTATATCCTTTCCCATGACTGTAGCAGGTGATAGTCACTCTTGGGTGAGCCTACTGTGCCTTGCCTTCCTATCTCTTCAGGCTACATGTGAACCCTACAGCAGATGGGCCTGTTGTCTCCTGTTCTCCCCATCTGGGTGGGTAAAAAAGGTGGTTTGCTGGCAACACAATTTCAACCCACAATTTTAACCCTGTGTCCTTCCATCTGCACAGCCCTTGGGGCCAAAATCCACAAACAGGAAGAAACAAGACACAGTGAGGGCTTTCCAGGGACCATAGCTTATCGTCCCTGGAGGATACCAAGCGTAAGTGTCTTGGGATAAGACATGGTTCAATATCCCCCACATAGAGAAACAAGCTGTTTCTCCGATTCTTTCCCACAGAGGAAGTTAAAATTCACATGAAACACATGGGTTCAGTACCAGGGAAGGCAAGGGTGTGCAGTGAATGCTAAGCACCTAACACATAAGAGGGAAACTGAAATTACACAGCCCGAACACTGTTCACAACTCTAATTAGCAGCTATTAATAGGGCCTTGAAAGGGAGGTGTGAAGGTCACACCTGGACTGGCCCTGTCCTGTGGGACACCAATGCCAGCAGTGCTAACCAACCCATGTCCCGGGGAACAGATGGAGCAGAGTCATCCTCAATAGCTCTGAGTACATGGGTATGGTGCCTGGCTAAACATGATACATATGGGGTAGAGCTGTGTCCCCAAGAGGATTCATTTAAATTATCACCACTAAGCCAAGTGTAGGGGCTCTCATCCGTAACTCCAACACTCCGGAGGCAGAATGATGGCTACAGTTCAAGACTAATCTGCATGATATAGTAAGTCTCAACCAACAACAAAAAATAAAAATAAACAGTACAACAGCAAAAACCGAAGCCAGGTACCAGACAGGACCATATTTGAAAACACCTCTAGTTGCAGAATCTAGATGAAGCCACATTAGAGTAGGCTAGACCATAAATCAAACCACTAGCGTTCTCCTAGGAAAAAGGAAAAGCCAACATGTGGAAACAAGAGGTGACATCGGAAGCAGAGGCTGGAGTGAGATGTCTAGAGCCATGGACACAGAGAACTGCTGGAGCCAACCAAAGCTGGGTGATCCTGGGGACAGATACTAACACCCACCATCACCACCAAAGACAGCTGCTCTGCCTGCCTCCTAAAGGAACCAAACTTGCCAAAGGACTATTTCTGCTTTCAGCTCCTTGGTCTATGGTATCTTGCTACAGCAGCCTGGGACTCTGGTGCTAACCATACATCACACTCATACACACACACACACACACACACACACACACACACACACCCGCTCATACACTCACACATGAAGGAGACCGCCCATACACAAACTGCACTCTTTCAGCTCCTTCCATGGGGTCATGGACCTCTGCTGAGATAAACCCGTTGGCCCTAAGTCACTAATTAAAACTAGCATTTAAAACATAATGTTTTTTCCCCTGGACTGCATCTCCAAGGCTTTCAAGTCAATTCTCTTCTCTCATCTAATAAAATGTCACTAAAACACTGTCACTCAAGAAAAGACAACTGAGCTGCCCTATGAGGAGATGCTGAGAAGCATCTGAAGGAAGCGCTCTGGGGGAACCGCATCAGGAATGTTCCTGCCAAGAGGCAGCTCTCTTCTCGGAGCGGAGCTCTGTCTTAAGCTCCTGACCCCATCATCCTTCCTGATACCCAAACTTCCCAGGGGCAAGTTAGGGTCACAACAAAGGATATTATGTACATATCAAACCAGAGGAGCAACCTGACGCCACCATGAATGACAGTGGGGAGAAACCAGTGAGTTGTGTGGATGGGTAGACACAGCCATGTGGACCACGGAGTGGCAGCTGACCAGCTGAGTGCTCTAGCAACCATGGGGGATTTCTGTAGCTTGGACATGGTTTGAGCGTGGCTCCAAAGGCTTGTATACAGAAGCCTGCTTCCCAACCATGACAGGTGCTGAATCCTTTGAGAGGCAGGTCATGGTTCAGGGAAACTCATTGGAGACCCTGCCCTCAGAGGGATTATTGTAAGTCTGGAAGGACCGTGTGTGGTTCATTTTCAGTTGGAAAAGTTGTCAAAAGCAAGATTGGTCCCATCTCACACCAATCTTGCTTTGTACAGTTAGAAAAACCAGCTACCAAGGGTCTGCTCCCTGTCTCGTCATGTGTTCCCTGTTATATATGCTCTGGCTGTGACACCACCATGAGGCCCTCACCAGACCCCAAACATGGAGCTCCCCAAACTTGAATGTCAAGCCCTTCAAACTGTGGGCTAAACAAACCAGTGTTCTTTCTAAAGCAAAAAATACCTTGAGGATTTTGTTACACCAATGGAAAATGAACTGTCACAGAGGACAAATCAGAAGGTAACAACAACACGACACAGCTCACTCCAAACCCAATGCTTCAGACAGGCACCAGCCACACCCCTTCTCCCACGGGCTGCACCCTGCCCACCTGTGTGCTAATGAGTCACTGAAGGGGAATGGAGTGACAACTGTCACTGACAACCTCCTGCAAGCCACAGATGACCCATGTCACTAAGACTCTCCATGCTTCTGGACGAAGACAGTGAATCAGATTCCAACCCACAGCACTGTACATATAGTGTCTCAGCTTCAGTCAGCATAGGAAACTGGTTACATTATCTCGTGAGGGAAAGAACTGCAACCATCTCCCAGCTACAGAGTCCCTGACCCCATGGAAGGCTTGCAAGGCAGCAGCGTGAAGAACCAAAGGCTGATCACATTCCTCTGCCTCCTGCTGCTGGTGTAAATCCATGGGTCACAGGGATAGGAAACAGAAACCAGCTCTCAGATCTTAAGAAGCACAAAAACAATAGCTGCTACCTGCTGTATTCCAGACAAGAACACATGAGCAGCTCCAGGGAAACAGACTTGCCCAGCCCAATGGGCTTTCAGGCACAGAGGCCTCCTCACTCACAGCAGATACAGTGTGAGTATCCTGTTGGGTACATCTGGGCATGGTGCTGCTCTAAGCTTCCCCCACTACACAGAACAATTGCCCTGGGCCTCTGGTTCACAGCCAGAGAATAGACAGGTGGGTAGGTTGAGGGTGTGAGAAGAGATCCTACATTCTGTCTCCCAGATCCAGGAGCCCTCACCTGTGGGTCTGCCAGTGGGATGATATACTCCTCACTGTGCAGATGAGGTCATCTCACAGGGTACAATTTTTACTTCTGATGTGTGAATACAAGTCCTATTCTATACTGCAAAGAAATCAAGTCAGACACAGGTGCGTTAGGACAAATGTCCAATGGGAAAATGACAAACGCCTCAAGAATGACCAAATGTTTATGTGGCCCTGCCTCTTCCTTTAGAATCAGCACAAATTACCTCTAACATCCTAGACCTCCGAGCCACAGAGTGACAGCAAGAGAACCAGGGGCTGGGCTGGAACTTCAAGCAACTCTAGCCCAAAATGTGGTTGTTGGGAGGCATTCAAAACAGAGTTGCCTGCAAAAGGTGTACACCTGGCTCGGAGCTGGCTTAGCTGCAGACCCTTGGTAGCTGGTTTTTCTAACTGTACAATGGTGAGTCCCACAACACAGAAGCCCCAAGACAGAAGCACTACAGATTCCAAGACTAGTCAAGCTGGCTATAGCAACCATTTACACTCAGGCACAAAGAAGAAAGCACTTGCATGGCCCTGAATGGGTCTTGGGGGAACATACTACCTCCCTCCCTACCTCCCTCCCTCCTCCAAGCTATGAGTTCTGAGGACCTGGATCTATTATCCCCACAAAATCAAGCCTTTGTCCATCTGGCCTCATACATAAGCCTCTGTATGGATCCTCTTCCCTTCCCAAATCATCATTCTACGGGGAGAATTTAAAAAGTGGGCATTTCCCTGAAGTGACAGCCATGAGGCTTTCAAAACATGGTTTGAAAATTCAGCAGAATGATGGCAGAGCCCCAAGTAAGCTCCTCAGAATTCTGTTCTTTCTAGATGGTTCCACGGTCTTCAGGACAAGAGTTAAAGGGCTAAAACATGTGTTACAGGGGACACGTGATGCTACTTAGGACTTCTACTCCAAAGACAGCTAAGGGACAAAACAGGATGAAATGCTGAACTTAAAAAAATAGGTGAAATGAAACAAAATCGGATGAGACACAGAACAAGGCGGGAGGGGAGGCTACAGTACAGGGTTGTGCCTCTGCTCTTTCCGCAACGAGACAAGCACTGCCATGAAGGAAATGTATAGTTACCTGCGTCCATATCTGCAAAGAATGGAACAGCCAGTAAGAAAAAGAAGGAACCAGAAATTCAGTGTCTCAGAGTTGGATTTCAAAAGGTTACATGGGGAGAAAATAGTTTAAGACATGGCTTGTGGGTTACACTGTGATTAAGGGGACTAGAGGGCTTCCTACCACCGCTGTCAAAACCTTAAAGTAACAAAAGAAACAGAACCACAGTAAGACATGGATATGCCAACAGAAGAATCAAAATGTCTAATGGCAAAAGAAATGCCTAACTCACATGCAAAATGATTATTACATGTTTATAATACAATATAAAGGGAAACATACTCAAACACATAGTGGGGTGATCTGGATTTTATTTAGAAATGCTGGTGCCTGTGACTAAGCATCATACGGTCAGTGTCCAGATCAAAGACATGTCCAACCAATACTCAAGGGAGTAGCACTGGACTAAGGTCAAGCTTTACAGTGGAAACGCACTCAAGAACATCTCAGGGTTAATGCTCGGAATGCTGGAGTGAGTGCACTAAAACCCCCATGGGAGGGACAGTATACCTAAGTCTCTGTTGCTTGGTGGCTTTCTTATGGCCTCAGCATGGGTCATCAATGATTTAGAATACGCTAAAGAATAAACTTAACCCCTGAACTCTAAACTGGTAACTAACCACCTGCTGAATGGCATACCTTCTGGAGACTCCTCCTGCACGTATGTGCCTGTCAGGTACCGGTGCACCAGGGCAGACTTGCCACTGGCCAAGTTACCCACAATTCCCTGTGGCAAAGAAACAAAGACAACTGTTAGGTGTGATTAAATCACTCTGTTTTTTTTTTTTGCATACAGATGTTAAAATACATGGTAACCTCACACATGGTTGTAATTTCTACTATAACTATTTCTATTGGAAACACAGGCAACCCTAAATTAGCAGCTCCTGTCCTCACCAGTCTTGTATGCTGTTAGGGTGTCAGCATGGCTGGTGTTCTTCCAGGGAACACCCATGCTCTCTTTTATCTGGCACACGCACACTAGCTCAACTGTCCACAAGGATAGGTGCCTCCCCATACTAAGGATGGAAGGTTCCATGGGACATGATGCTACACAGAGCCATTTGCAGACAGTACCGTCTGGTGCATTCTACAGAAAGGAGGTGAACTTGGGAAAGATAGGGAGGCAGAGCCCATAGAAAGGACACAGCAAACCTGCCTCTCAGAAATACACAACCAAGAGAAAAGCAACAGTAAAGCTGTGGCCGAGACAGCCAGGCCAAGATGATCACAGTGGGTAGAAAGTAACACTAGAGGGCAAGGGTGAGCTCAGCAGTAACCAGGGAGGCCAGGCTGAGAGGCCTGTGCTCAGGTGAGAGGGCACTTGGCCTGTGCTGGGAGCTCTGCACTTTCCTCCCTTCTTCCTCCAGGGAGCTGCTCCACCCAGCAGCCTTGTGCATTCTAATTCTGCACAATGACCATGTATCAGTCCTGTGTTCTTCCCTATGTCCCAAGTGCTCCCACAGTCCACTGGTCTGCATGACTATCCCCAAGCCCACAGGATGTCCTGGCTCTCTCTCCATGCTTGCAGCCCTTCACCACTCAGCTTCTTACTTCCTGGTTTTGTCTCCTTATATCCACAAGCTACTAATCTCATCTCTACAGGCTCTACTGTCTCCAGATGACTAGAACTTTCCATATTGATAAATCATAGCACCAAAGCTTCTTCCAACTCAGGACTAGAAGACAGTTCAGACATCACAACCTCTGAAGACATTATGTTGGTTTCTGAATTCTCGTGTCCCTCCCCAGGCCCAGGTGGTGGGGCCTCTAGAGGGGATGGGTGACCAGGACACTATCCATATGGGATCAGCATACATTTAAAGTAGCCCAGCAGGGTGGAGAGGGAAAAGAACATTCCACCTGTGATCTACAAAGCAGGTGACCCCTGAATCCTCACCAGCCTCTAAATCTGTGGGTTCCTTTGACTTCCAACCTCTAGAACCATGAACACAGGTTTTACTGTTAATACACCACCTTAACTTGTTACAGCAGACTAGATGGATGCAGATACCTCTTAAAGGCACAGACTCACCCGCGGCCAGCAAGATGCCCACAGGTCCTGGCTCCTGCTGCTGTACTGCAGCACAACAGTGTCTAATAAACCTCAGTGTGAGGGTCTGACTCCCAGCTCCTTATGGGCAGGGGCTATGTCTCGCTCATCTTGTTCTCTGCCCTGCCAAGGCACCCAGCCCAAAGAAGATGTACAGCCCCCACAGAATCAGGAGGCGAATGACTGAGTGAATGACTAACACTAGTGAGTATAAATGAGCTTCCTCTACCACTGAGAGCTGGGCTGAGGGCCAGCGCGTGTAGACTGTTCCTGCACAACGCTGTCTCAAGTCCAACCTGCACCTTCCTACGTTTAGCTGCTACGATTTGGGAATATCTGTCTATTAATTATCCTTTTGCTCGAGGGCACCTGCTGTTTGTCAGCTTCAAACTGAGAAAACCCAAGCCAGTATATGCCACAGAAATGAAATTTTTAATTAAGATTACTTTCTCTTCCTGAAGGAGAAATGTTCCCAAATCTAGCACTGTGCAGCTGGGCTTTTTCTGTGTGGTGACACCAGCCACTCTTTCCTGCAACAATGGGTAAAGGTACGGCACATGCCTGAGCAAGATACTCTGCACTGGGAATGGGGCTTGCTTGGCTTGTGCACCCATCTCATGGATGATGAGCAGCTGCGTCTTAACTTGAAACACTGGCAGAACTACCGACTGTTAGGATGTGGCGCTCCTGTGAAGGTGTGACAACCGCCCCTTAATGTCACCTGCAGAGAAAAAAATAACTCAGCCAGGGCCAAAGGGTTTCATGAGCAGAAATGAGGTACCCTGGTAATGCCAGAGCTGGGTACAGCAGACAGGAGAAGACGTCACTCTGCCTCACCTACGCAGGCCATCAGTTAGGGCACCGTGCCCCGTGCTGTCACAGTACCAGAAGCAGCAGAGAGCACAGAGCCTTTATAATCGCAATGCTGTAGAAAACTGTGTTTTCTACTCAACTATTAAACACGAATATGCTGCAAAAGAAATGAAGCCTTTTAGTTAAAAATCCCAGCTGAGAGTATAGGGAATATACACAGTGGTAGCTCTGCAAGCAAGGTCTGTCGACTGCTTCCACCCACGCGGAGGCATGGAGCCTGTGCAGCCTGGCACAGATCTGCATGACAGCACAACTTCAAAGATCCCTAGGCAGAAACCCACCACTCTCACAAGGAGCAAACAGTGAACCGAATGTCCTGATGGACTCCGAAAGACTCACTGAAAAATACTCCATAAAAGATCCATTGGGAGACTCAGTGACATCATTCCATGACTGTATTTCCAAGCAGGGCCGAGGGTCCCAAGGCGATGACCTAAGGGCCACCTGTCTCGGGTGCTGCATGAGAGCAGAAACAATAGCAGCCCTATGGGCAAAGGAGGGGGGGGTGCTTTACAGGACAAAGGGGTTTCTTCAGACCTGAGCATCCTCACCAGAAAGGATCTGCTAGGGTACCCTTGACAATGAGGTGCCTGCTGATGCCACGAGAGGGCGCCCACCACAGCAGAGCTGACGGCCCTCAAGCCACAATGAGCCCTACCACAAGACAACTGCAGTGAGCTCAAGACAATTTTAAGTAGAACATTAGAAGAACCCCACACTATCTATTTAAATACCAATACTTGCTAGACACACCAAGTGCTTACAGCAGAAAACCGTGTACCAAAATGTAAATTTTTGGTAGCAATCATTCTCAATTATTATTGGCTGATAAGAATATGTGGACCAGACCAGGCACGGTGGCACAAGCCTGTATAATTCTAGCACTTGTGAGGCTAAGCCAGGAAGATGGTGAATAAAAAGCCAGCCTGGGCTACACAGTGAGTTCCAAGGCGGCTAAACCTACATAAGTAAGATGCTGTCTTAAAAAGACCAAACCAACTAAACAAAAACCATTCAGGCCCTGTCAACCTGCAACGCCTTTAACTGTCAGGATCTGGAAGATAACACCCAATAATAGCTAGTTTCCAGTCATCTCTAGTGCTCTAGAGGTTGAAGCACCCTAGCCCACCCAACCCTGCTGCTGTTCTGACTTAAATGGACACAAGGGCAACAGTCAGGAGAGATGCACAGAAAGCTCTCCAGGGCAGTGCTGACTTCACATCCCAGCTCTATCCTGCTGCACATGGCTTCTGATAAGCTCTTCATGCCCCAAACCTCATTGTGACACAGGATGACAACAGGACCTGCCCCTGATGAGGTAACTGTCAGGACTGAAGGCCATAATTAGATGGAACCTTCAGGCAGAGCATGCCCAGTGGAATGCAGGCTTCATGAACATCTTGTGGAAACCTAGCCTTGCCATTTGGCACTGACTTTAGAACCAAAGGGATCAGCGCCTGGGTTCCTGACCAGGAGTATCTGAAACTGGCAAATCTTTATGAAAAGGTGTTGTTAATGGCACTGGCACCCTTCTGCCATTCATTCATCGGGTATCTCCAGAACACTAATACTGTGCAGACTGTGCAAGCTATGAAACATACAAAAGATAGGTGAAGCAGCTATTTCAGGGCCAGTCTTGCGGGACCCCAGAGGCCGGAAGGGGAGCTGTCCTCCACAAATGAACAGCACTGCTGAGACACACAGAAATGAGAAAGACAGGCGACCCACAATGACTCCCGGTAAAGGCAACGGGATGGCTCCCTGCTAGGAGCAAAAGGCTACTCCTCCCACATACTGTCTCCCATTACTTAATCATAGAAACAAGCATTATTCCTATATGTGAAAGCTATACACGCCCCCCCCTCCAAACCCTGCAAGTTCTTTGTGGTTTACTTCTGTCTTTGGTGTGAGAAATGGAAATCCTTATTCTACCCTCTCCCAGTTACTGAGCAAGAGCAGGAAGGATTGGGGGTGGGGGGCTGGAGGTCAAGTGGGCCTCTCCTACCAGAAATGGCAGGTGAAGTCTTCCACCATCTGAAGCTTGATAATGGGCAGAGGCTTACCTGTCTTCCAACGCATAAATCATAGAGTCCAGCATTAGGGAAACAGGGGTGTGTGTGTGTGTGTGTGTGTGTGTGTGTGTGTGTGTGTGTGTGTGTGTGTGTGTGTGTTATACACAAAACATAACCAAGTGTCCCACATCTCACAATAAGCAACACAATTATTTTAGATGTGGGCTTGTCCCTGCCTTCCATGCTAAGGTAGGAGGCATGCAGTGCAGCTGGGCTCTAAGAAGCAACTGCAGTGAACAACTTTCACAGAAGCCAGCTCTAAGCTTAAACACTACTGGAAATTGCTTTTATTAAAAGCAGAACTCTTGATTTATGCCAAGAGTTCATAACTGCACAGCCATTACTTTTTAAAAATTATGACTACTTATGGCTTCTTAGAGAGGTCGTCATGACACCCAGCAAGGGACAGGTTAAGCGCATGGTGAAGTGTGTACACAAAGTCTCTGTGTGACACAGAGACGAGTGGGGGAAATGCAGCATAGGCCACATCCTTAGTCCTGTACACCGGCCACCACCTGTCGGGTGGCTGTTATGTCTCTTCCGGGCACACTCAATGCTATAGCTCCCTATTGCCATCAATGGCCCTTCCCAGGTACACACACTCCAGACAGAGCGTGCCCCACCTTCAGAACCCAGGAAACAGAATGTACTGTGGGCAAGCTTACATGCTTACACCCTGCTTATTGTAGCGCCCCCCGCCCCCACCAGAGGTGCCACTCACCACTTTGAGCTCCGGCACAGATCGGCTGAGTGTCCATTCCTGGCTGTTCACGAAAGCATCTGTAATAGAGAATTGAAAATGTGAGGCCACATGCCACAACTCAACGCAAATCAAAATATTCCCTATATGCCGTTTCTGGTAGGGGGACCACTAAAGAAGAGTCACACCAGTCTCCCCTGTGACTCTTACCCTGAAGGTCACAACTCACCCGAGTTCACTCGTTTTGGCCTCAAGTCTGTGGTGTGTAATGCACACCCCACCAAACAACACTGAAGGCCTCTCACAATGCCCATTCCTCCCCTACCAAGCTCCAAGTCTTCCTCATGCCCACAGAATGATGGCTGTCCTGACTCTTAGCACAAAGAGGAGACATTGTGGCAGTAGCTTGCCTTGCCTGGACCTGACCTTGTATCAAGCCAACTTTTCACTTTTTTATTCTACTAAAACAGTTACTTTTCGGAAATCTACCCCCCACCTCACGCACACAGATAGATGAAGACTAGAACCCGTTACAAGATTTCAGGGTACAGAAATAGTCTCTGCTGCTGGATATGTGGATCCTTAGAGAGAAACCAGACAGGTGATCTAGCCAGGATGGTTTGGGATGTGTCAAGAAGACAAGAAGGTCTTCGATCCTGAGGGGGTTAGCAATGATGCTTATCCCCCAGCCTGCCTCACACCTCACAACCCCACAATCAATGTCCATGGATTTGCTCACGTGACTTTCACACTCCCCATGTGCACTCTCTGTCGTAAATGACAGCCCGTGGTAGTGCCTACTACAGTCCAGCCACAGGCTGCACATCTCTTTCCAATGTGATTCATGCTTTAGAGTCTTCCTCAAATGCTGTCTCCTATGTTCTCTTAAGTTGTCCAAAAGCAAAGTCTCTCACAACACACGCAAAGTCAAGTTGACCATCATTTTCAGGAGGATGCAAGGTATACAGACCGAGCCGGTGTTGGGCTAGAAGCAATGGCCTGCTTTACTGTAGGTTGCTGGTCAAGGGTGAGGGGAACTTAGATGAAGCCAAGCAAACCAAGGGAGCCAAGGGAGACAGTCCACCTGACACTAAAGAGGCTGTAACCAACACAGGCCACGTGTCACTTTAATGTCTAATGAGATGAGCCGCCCAGAGGGAAGCCTCGGCTCAAGGAAGCTACATCAGGAAAACCAGAATGGCCTGTAGAAGCTGCAGATCCAGAAGACAAGATACATCCGTACAACAGTGATGTGCTGCTGTGTGGCACCTTTCTATTTGCAAATATATCCTCACTCAAATGGAATGACCATTTTTGTGACAGCTAAGTTAATAAAATAGTAGACTTTAATTGCTGAAAATGAGAAAAACTAAAGAATTAACACCCCTTCCATTAAGAAACCTGTTTAAAAACCACTGCCCAGTCTGCGGGGAAAGCTGACTCACTCAGGACCAAATGAAAAGTAACAGGTGGTTTAGTCAAAGACATCTGCACCACAGTCTTCTGTCAGCTTCCTCTGTGTGGCTTTTCAGTGGCTTAGCCCTGTGTCACAGAGCAAAAGAAATGCAGGCTATACAGCACCTACCTAGAAACTTCCTTAACCCAACAGGCAGAGGGGAAGGGGCCCGGGCCTTCTCTGTCTCACTCAGAGGCTCCAGAACAGTGACCTGATTCAAGGAACAGCCCTGGGCATCTCTGCACATACTTTCCAAGGATCTTCCTAGGTGGGCAGAGCCAAAAGTCACACATGTCTGTGGGCTTGCTTATTAGCACATACTAAGCCCAAGATTCAGTCCCCAAGATTGCATGAAACAATGTGATGATACATGCCTGCAATCCCTGCACTTGAGAGGGAGAACCATAGGATCAGAAGTTCAAGGTCATCTGAGGCTACACAAAGAATTCAAAGCCAACCTGGACTATCCTGTCTCAACATCCTAACCAAAACAATGTCACAGAAGAAACCGCCAAGCCCCACTTAACACCCCACTCCCTGGAATACAGTAACATGAAGAAAACACATTAACAGGGACAGGTTTAAATGAAGTGCTCCTGGACTGGAATTTAACAGTAGGGCAGAGAGTGCCACTGACGGGCTGTGGGTTGCCCACTGAGCAAAGGAAAGCTCCCTGAGCCTCTGATGGGTGTGGGCGAGGCTGCCTAGCTCCTGTTTGATGCCACAGGTGGTCCCCTTTGTGGCTCAGGACAAGAAGCCATTCCTCACTCCTCCTCATTGACTTAGCACTACGCTTCAATTACTTTCTTCTGCCTTTTCACAATGCAGTGCATCCAACCTGGGGCCTCCTGCACAATAGCCAAGTGCTCTAACACACTGGGCTGCCCTCCCAGGCTTAACAGTCTTCACTCAGTTCAACAAAAGAAAGTGGGTGCTGGGCCCTGGCTTCCCTCTGTAACAACACGTCACTGGGACTCCAGGTTAGACATGTAAAATGTGACATCCTCCTTCACTGGTCTCTGATAACCATGACCAGTGGGTTACAAATAGCCAATCAACAGAAGAACAAAGGTGCAAGGACTGCACTATCCACAATGGGCTCCAAGATTCATGAGGTCACACCTCAACTATAGTATGTGCTGGTGGGGGAGCCACTGACAGAGGAGGCAAGCAGGAAAGCCACAGGTGGGGCTTGAGGGCCAGGGCTGCCTCTATACTCCTTCTGAGCAGCCGGAAGGGCAGCTGTTGCCCAACAGCAGGACTGTTTCAGCAAAGGACACCATGCATCTCCTTTAGGAATACTACAGTGCCATCAACCCCATTGTGCACAGATACACTCAACAGCTTCCCTCGACTCTGCCTGGACCTTCCCTAACCTCAGTTCCTTCTGGCTACATCAAATCCTTCTAGATACTAAGGAGTGTAGAGGCAAAGGCATCCTGAACCTTCCTTTACCTAAGAAGCAGAGGATGCTCAGCTGGGTGTGGGCAAAGACCAGACACAGGAAAATGATCTCTCCCAGCTGGTGCAGCATGGAGATGTTTAGAAATCACCCTGCCCTTCTCCCCATACAGCCCTGCCCTCCCAGCCCCGTACTATGTCAGGCCAGATTCATCTTCCTATCCTGCCTGAAAGATGGGCACAGCTTCCAAGATCCCAAAGACTGGAACACGAGGAGTCTCTGCACAGTTTTTGTCCTCAAAATATCACTCACACCCACACCCACCTGCCTGCTCCAAAATTCCTATCCTCCTTTCAGGAGGCCTTGGGTTCATTCAGAGTAAACCCCTATTCCCTACTACAGGGGCCAGGTCACCAGCAACTAGAGAAGGCAGAGCAGAAACAGGTCGCTAGTAGGCTCTGTCCCTGTGATGGCAAGTGTTTGTCTATGAGACAAACTGGAACCACAAGTCAGAAGAGCCTGAATGATGATTTCACTTGGTTCAACCCCTAGTACATAAGCATGGACACTCGGGAAAAATCCATGTGATATGATCACAGACCTATCAAAAGTCCATAGCATCTTAAAACAATCAAAGATCCTCCAGTGAGCTGACCTCAGCAGCATGGCCAGACAAGGCCCAGCAGGACCAGAGAACAAACAAGATGAAACTGACTGATGGATGAACTCGAAAGTTCCAGAAAGCCAGGATCCATTGAGTCCTCACCTGTAGCCTGAAGGAACCTGGCTTCAACAGGTACCTTTCTAAGGAAACCTTCAACTCCACAGGGTGCCTTCCTGGGGCCTAAGAACCCTGAGTCTAATAGCTCATTGATGTTCTTTATCACCCCAGAGTCCAAACTGCATCACTTGGCTGGTGGACACAAGGCCCCTGAGATACGGTACTAGAAGCCCAGTCTGTTGGATCACCACAATGACTTCATGCTCCTCACCCCCACCGTCTTTGGCTCCAGGGACCACAGATACAAGCTCTGGCCACAACTCATGGAGCTGCCACTAGGTTAAAAAAAGGAAGCTAAAATTGTAGGTGAGGTTAAAAAAAAAAAAATTGAACAAAAAAGTCTCAGGGAATAGACTACTCTTGGAACCTTAAATTTCACTAAGGTTTTTAAACATGCACCTTTTTTAGCAACAGACATGAATTTTTTTTCTCGAACCTGAGATCATTTGCAAAGCACTGACATAGGAAACAGAACAACGGAGAAAAGACAGCAGGTCTACCAAGAGACCAGGAGGTGGGAAAACCAGGGCGCTGGCCCTGTCAAAGCCTCCCCTGAGAAAGTTCCCTCTTTCTATGGGGGAACGAGAGCTTTGTGGCACAGTGATTAACACCCAAGGCAGCACGGACTTCTAGCCTGTGTGCAATAGTATGGCTGCATTTCTTATCAAAACCCTCTATTACAGGAGTAGTCCCTGAGTAAATCCAGTCCTCAAGGGTGCTAGATGACTGTCGGGTTCCCTGTTAGTTCAATTGCTCCTTAGTGGCCCCAAAGATTCACAACCAAAATGGCTCCCTCCCCCTCATCCCTGATACTCACCTTCCCCATTCACAAGACCTTTTCTTTGAAGAATGACAAATGTCATGTCACCAAGATATCATCATGCCTACCAACCTGCAGGTATGGCCATACCACAGCTGCAATTACAATCACCTTTTCCTTAATCCTCTATGTGGCTCAAGATCCTTCGAGTAGAGACAACATGTAAAGAGGCGCTTTCTGGTCTCCCCTACACAGGCTCCAAGTCAAGAAGGATCTCAAGGTCTCAAGGAGTTGACTCAAGGGATGCATGATTCCCTTTAGTGACTTTTTTCCCATGGCACCCCTCGATGAGGAAGAACGGTGTTCTAAAAGCATGGCCTAATGCTGCATGCATGTCAGCAATGGCTTGAAAGCACAAGTCTGATGAGGAAAAGTAGGAAATGTAAGAATGTGAGATTGGAAAGGAGGAAAACATCCCTCTAAATGTGAAATCGGAAGCCAGCCCACAAGCTGAGGGGAGCCAGGGACGCCAACGACGGGCCTCCTGTGTGCGACTTGATACACCCATCCTCCACATTTCCTTGAGAAAGGCATGTGCTGGGTAGATCAGAGGCTGAAATATTCTGAGTGATATATTGGCAGCCCTCAAGTTTGTGCCCTCATTCCATCAAATTTCATTTCACTGCCATCGCCCAGGCGATGAAGGTATTTGTGTGAGTATCTTCCTTGGGCAGGCTACGATCCCTGAGGAGAAAGATTGCAGTCCCAGCTCTTGCTGAGGAGCAGATAGAACAAAGAGCATGGCATCTCTATTCCCCACAAGGCTACCTGAAAGCTGGGATGTCCAGAACTGACCACCCTCAGCCCTCTTAAAGATCCTTTGCTACCCTGGCACCTCTGGCAAAGAACACCACATTCCTGCAGTCCTACTGTACACGGGTCTCGCTTCTAGCCTGTGTTCTAAATCTGAACACATATATAGGTGTGAGGCATTTGAACACTTGGTCCTAGTTGATGGTGCTGTTCTGGAGGTTATAGGGAAATACCACCCCATTTGCAGTTTGATTTCTGTTCTGTTTACGGTTAAAGATGGGATTGCTCAGCTTCTGTTCCTGCCACCATGCCTGTAGCTTGCTGCCATGCCTTCCCCCAGCCATGACAGACTCTGATCTCTCTGAAACCGTAAGCTAAAAATGAACTGTCTTTCACAAATTGATTCTGGTCATGGTGTTGTATCACAGCAACAGAAAAGAAACACAGCCGGCCATCATGCTCTGTTCAGCTCAGCAATTCCTGGGCTCTGTGCTCTTGGGTCTCTCTGTAATACTGCTGTCTTTCTGCCACCTTTTGTCACTTTTCACCCAGCACGGTGCCCCAGCTATATCAGTCCGACACCCTGAGCGGCTGTTTAAGTGATATAGTACAAGCTCTGTGTGACAGTCATATATGCTTGGGCATAGGCCTGGCCCTGGAAGATACTAAAACCTTGAGCAAGATCAGGCTTTTCACAGATGAGGCTCCAAAATAAATTTGGTAAACCATATCGAGCACAAAAACTAGGTCACAGACATGTGCTCAGTCTGTCTACCAAGTAATGAACTAGACAGAGTGTGAACAATGCAGAGGAAGATGGAAGGAAGGTGAGGAATGCCCAACAAGCCAAGCCATGAGCCATGGTGGCTACCTCTGAGGGGCAGGATCTATAGGGCTTTGTCTTCCCAATTACCAACCTTTACCAACTTCTTTCCTGTCTTAATTCAGGAGCATCCACTACTTTTATAATAAGAAAGGGCAATGAAGGCACTTCTGCAGCCAGGGACAGTTCCTCTTATGTCCAGAGGACCACAGAGTTTCCACTAGGCGGCTGAGGCTGCAAACCCTTGAGCCTGTGAAGGTCACATTAAAATTGATAAAAAGCATAATTACGAAGAAAATGCATGGGGAAAGTCTATTTCTCCACTTTTCATCCCATACACAAGGGTCAAAGATTCTTACCTGCATCAAAAGGCCTACTCTGTAGAATTAGCAGATGACTAATACACATATCGTCAGCTATGGGGAGGGGCTCAGCATCTTCTACCCATCGCTGATAGCTGGTATCCACTCAGTGCAACACAGCATCAAAAGCAGAGGCTACAACTACAAGTTCCACCAGGAATCTCTGTCATAGCTGTTCATGTTAAGACAGGAAGGGAAACTCAGTATCATGTGCTCTGGTGCCCACCTAGCTCTGGGCACGCCTGCTTGAAACCCGGGACACGTTTGCCTTTTACTCAGATGTAACGTATCAGGAGAGAAGAGCCTCTCCTGTCTATATACAAAGTGAGGGCCCCAGTGATGGCAGGACACACCCCAAAATGTCAAGGGAATATGTCTGAGCAAGATGAGGCAAATGACCTTGGAAAGCACAAGTTACCCAAAAGGACCTCTCCACTCTTAACCGTACTGTTCTCTCCGTCTGAACCTGAGGACAGGTAGGTGCACACAATCAGCCTTTTGACTCAGGTGGCAATTTCTGCTGTTTTTATAAAAAGCCCACAATATGTTTTCAAAACTAAAAGAAACTGAATATGCAATGATTTTTCATTAGACAAGCCACAGACTACCAAGGAACCAACCTACAATCTACATTTTTGCCAGAATAATCAAGTCCATTTGGGGCAAAGGATGGTTTTCTGTGCCCGGATATATGGGAGCAGCTGAAATCAATCTGCAATCAACTATCCCATTTGGTCTATTCGGCCTCCTCCTGAACTAGCAAGTACCACTCTGCCAGGGTCTGCTCACTGAATTTAGACAACACAGGCAGAAGACTGTGGTGGGCACTGGTCCCTGCTATGTCCTTCCTGGTCCAAGTCCTTCAAGTGCCTGGGTGCAGAGGTGTTGGTGCCTTAGCTTGAGACCTCCTTCCTAAACTGCTCTTGGTTAGAGTGGCACTCAAGGTGTGATCCCAAGAGGGTCCAAGCAGAGACTGGAGTGAGTATAAAGGCCTGGCACCTGGCCTCAACACCACCACCACCTCAGCTCTTCAGCCCATCCCCACAGGTTCCTGAACACTTCAAGGAGAAAAAATTGTACTCCAGAGCACACTTCTTCCCAAGCCTGTGGCTAAACTAATGCTCAGGTGCGGAGGTGGAGAGATGTCCTGCTGTCAGTGTCAATCTCCTCCAGTGCCAGCCTCCCGAGGAGTGGGACTTCACCATGGTAACTGCTACAGGGCATCAGAGCCTCTGTCAGAATGCACCCCAGACAGGAAACCCCACTAATGCCTACGCTATGAACATTTGAGCCTAGCACACAGAGACCTCCCAGGCACACAACAGGAAGGTTTATCTTTCCTGCTCACAGCACCTGGCACCCCACTAGCACCCTCATCCACAGCAGGGGACGCCATTCACTAAATGTTTCTAGAACAAGGCACTGTACCCCATCATTAGTGATACCCCCAACCAATACCAGGCTTGTTAGTGCCTTTAAGAAACATGGGTCTAAGGCAGTGGTTCTCAACCTTCCTAATTCTGCAACCCTTATTAAAGTTCCTCATGTTGAGGTGACCCCCAGCTATAAAATTATTGTTACTTCTTAACTGTAATTGTTCTACTGTTATGAATCATAATGCAAACACCTGATATGCAGATGGTCTTAGACAACCTCTGTGAAAGGGCCATTCAACCCCAAAGAAGTCACAACCCACAGGTTGAGAACTGCTGGTCTAAGGTATGTCATGCCATACTGTGCTAAAAGCTATGGAGGAAACAGGGATAGTGTGGCAGATGAGAGGGAGGCTAGCTGTGGAGTGTGCTGGTCAGGGGTGGTCTCTGAAGTGCTGACATTTAGAATGTGGGAGGGAGAGGGGCAGGTGCTGAGGCTAAGGTGGGAAAGGAGGGCACTGGAGGACAAGGGTGGGGTAGGATGAAGAACAATATGGTGCTGGTGTTGAGACAGCTTGATTGGAGTCAACCTGGGAGCTCTTAAGGGGTAGGAAGATGGGGTAAGAGTCACATCCTGCTCTCCAAGAGACAGAGATATGGTATGAACCTGGGTTGTGGAGAACACAATAAAGTGTTAAGGGTGAAGATTTGAAGAAGAGGAACCCATAGAACCACAGATGAGCCTGGTGTGTGCAGAGACCAGGTGCCTGGTGGCGCAGTGTTCTCATGTTGGGGCAAAACCAGAGGAGCAGGTGCAGGGGCTAAAGGTGTACCCCTACATAGATGCTCCCCACCAAGGAACACCCTCAATTTGGGCTATAGATACATAAAACAAGCGTCCCATTGGTTACACAGTCAAAACCAAGCTTAACATGCACACTTGGGGTCTGGGGTTATTCTCTTTCAGTGTTTCAGACTCTTAAGGAACCTTTGTAGTTTCTGGTAATTCACACCACGCTGCAACGCACTAGCCAGCAACTGGGTGCTTATTTCTTTGACAAAACTCACAATAGAAGAAATGTCTGCATACACCTGGGAGTTTAATCTCTAGTCCCCATCTTACCCGCCACTAGGCACTGTCTGCAACTGCCCCACCCAGCATTTCCTCTCTGTGCCCAGAGTGGAAGAACAGGGTGAAGCAGTCCATGTAGTGAAGGCCATACTCAGAACAGAGGAGAATGGAAAGGGAGAAAGATGAGTCCCCAGAACAAGGTCCCTGGTGTCCTCTGCAGATGTGATGAACCCAGAGCAGTAAGATCTACTGAAGTCTTCCTGGGCATCTGCAACCCAGCACCTGCCACGTGTCATCCCGCTATGGCCACATTCTTACATACAGTCACCTGATCACTGTACACCTAGTGTGGAAATGAGAGAGAAGACCAGAAGCAATTATGGTTTCCTCAGAGCCTGGCTAGGTGAGGAGACATCCAAGTGACTGGCTCTAACATGGATCTTAAGCAGGATGTCCACCTCTGTGGCTGCAATTATAGCTCTCTCTATGCCTCTACATATGCATCTCTATAGACAGTAATTCCATCACTCAGTGAGTAACAACCCACTGCAAAGGACTGTCAGTACAGTCAGTACACTGCTAACTGTCCAATATGCACAACCTGGCCACAGAACTTTAAAAGCATATCCTCTTCAATCCCAGAATAACAAACAACGACAGCAGCATCCACAGGCAGAAAAGGCTGGCCTGTCCCTGGATCTGACAGCTCCACAGCAAGCTGCATGGCCCTAACTACAAGCGTACTGGGCAGACCCAGCACTCAGGGCTCCAGAGCTGGACTCTCACCAAAGTGACCAAGGCCTTAGAACTATCTGGGCAGACTTTTCTGCCCAGGCCTACACTACAGTCCTGGCTGGTTACAGATCTTCTAGTGACCCCAGTGCTCCTGGCACCCCATCTGAGCAGGCAGAGATCCCGAGCACACAGCTTAAATGGAGAAGAGCCCATGGTGAACAACTTTTAAGAAGGCTTCTGGCATACTGAAAATAGCATCCCCGAGTCCGTGCCAAACCCTCAGTCCAGGCCCAAAGTGTTTATGTGGCTGAATTTAGAACTCTTGACTATAAAGCCACTGATTTCAACTTCTCAAAACCAAGAGTAGAACCAGACTGTAGAAAAAAATAAACCATGATGCAACAGCACAAGGTTGTCAGATAAAGACAGCGAAAGGGCAACCATTCAAGACCAACACACCCAGGGCCAGGAAGCCTGCACCTTGCCCAGGTAGGCAGCCCACAGTAGGGACCCACACGGCACTGTGCCTGGCTCTTCAAATCACTGCTCTGTGAGGGACCCAAATAAGAATGCCATGCTGCGTGGAATTCACCTCCCATTTGGAGACCAAGACCCAGGTATCAGAGCAGGCTGTTTCCACAAAAGGAACTACAATAATCCTTTCTTGTGACTTCTGAACTGAGAGCTGCATCTATGTTGTTTCAAAGGTGTGGTACTAAATCCTATAATTTGGAGCGCACGTGAACCTGAAGGGCAGCCCTCTCGTCTGGCTGTCAGACACATCAACACCAAGGCCCACGCTGCTCTACCTGCCTCTCTTTGTTGCTTCAAGTATCGTGTCTGTACTTCAGCAGAAAATGAACTGATCCAC
The DNA here is from genome assembly GCA_026225945.1 of Cricetomys ansorgei. Taxonomy (NCBI): domain Eukaryota; kingdom Metazoa; phylum Chordata; class Mammalia; order Rodentia; family Nesomyidae; genus Cricetomys; species Cricetomys ansorgei. Next base: position 1,161,125 of record JAMJFZ010001791.1, on the reverse strand, counting down.
TAATTTCTGTTCATTAAGGAGCTTGATGCTATGCACAGCTCTGAGAGCCTAAGAAGGGCAGCAAGCCCAACCAGCTCCAAGCCCAGCCAGCTCCAGGCCCAGCCAGCTCCAGGCCCAGCCAGCTCCAGGCCCAGTGGCCAGCACTAGGCCACATGGATGTCAATCCCACTTTCCCCATCCCTGTGTTCATCTCAGTGCTGGAAAAGGAAACCAAGGCTTTCTACTTTGTTAGTTAATCTTCATTCCCAACTTAAGAGGAGATTTAGAATCACAATAGAAACAGATACCTGGATGTGTCCATAAGGGTATTTTCCAGGAAGGTTTAAGGATGTGGATCTTGCATCTGGGCAGCACCATTTAGGCTGACATTCATGGATAGCTAAATGGAAAAAGTGAGCCTGAGAACCAGCACTCACCTCTCAGCTTTTTGACAACAGACGCAATGTGACCAGCTGCCTCACACTCCTGTGGCCATGTCTTCCCTACTCTGATGGACTAAACCCTTCTAACAAAGAGCCAAGATAAATCCTTCTTCTGTAGCTGCTTTTGTCAAATACTTGGTGGCAGAGGAACCTGATTAACACGTATATATTCTAGGAAACGCTTTACCAACTGACTCTATCCCCAGCCCCTCCCTCTCTCCCTCCCTCCCTCCCATCATTCTTGCTCCAGTGTAAACTGTCAATGCCAGGTATTCTCAAGAAGTATTACCGAGGTGTAGTAGGGTAGGGGCGAAAACAGGAGCCCTGAAGCTGGAGGCCCTGGGCAGCGCAGGCTTATTTCTCAAGTTCTAAGCAGATCTCTCTATACCTCTACATATCTGTAGATAAGCATCTCTACAGATAGTAATTCCATTGCTCACTGGGGCAGTAATCCACTGCACAGGGCTGTCGACGCAGTCGGTAGACTGCTGACTGCCACACGCCTTCACAACACAGCCTGGCCAACACACCAGAGATGTGCTGGCTGCTGCAGCGGCTGCTTATTGTGACACAGCAACAAAGCCAGTCTAGGAATCAGGTCAGCTCCTTGAAGGGCAGTGAATGACAGGAGAGTGAGACTGAGGCATGGGATGAGAGGCTGGGTCCAGCCTGGCCATGCTCCCCTGCGCGTCTTCTCTGCGGCTGGTGAGAGGGCCAGTGTTTTATACTCATCAGTGGTCACTCCCCTGTCAAAGTCTCAACGGTTGCTCACAGAGTCAGAAAAAAATCTCTCAACAAATTGGATGAGTTCCAATCCCTGCTTCTCCACTCACGAAAGTGAAATGGGTACAGGGCAGCAGGGCCTGGTCCTTGGCGTGGTGTATCTGGGCCTTTCTGAAAGCTGTCTCTGCCGCTACATGTATGAAAGGCAAGTAAACTGATAGGTCCCTCCCCATCTCCAAAGAGAATGAAAGCCGAGAGCTGGCCACAAACAGTGAGGAGAACAGAACTGAACCCACATACTCAGTCTCAGATATGCAAGCAGGACCCCCAGACACCAGAGAGGGAAAATGAGGGGTCAGACATACAGACAACTCCACAGAACCAGAGTGTGCAAAAGGGAGATTCTGACCCAACTGCTCGGATCAAGAACAAAAGATAATTAAAGAATCTAGAAAGATCTGGTAGGAAGTCCAGATTCACCAGAAAACGCACCTTTCCTTGGAAGAGACACTTGGTTAAGTCCCTCAGACCTTCCTGGTCCTGCTAACATCTAAGGAAATCTCCAGTAACGTCCTGTGTAACACTGCATCTGACCAGAATAAAGATGCCTTCCTATTTTTGTTGGAAACAAAGGGAATGAAATGGCAGGCTATGAAGGCCTAGGTCCTGAAAACTGTCACTTCAACCATAAAACACAATTTGGTCTTCATGTTTTATCCAATTACATTGAAAAACACCCATCAAATCTGTGGAAATACAGATACTGTTTTTTACTGAGACAATGTTCTGTTGTAGCTCAGGCTGGCCTCAACCTTGGTTGAACTAATCCTGCCTCTGACTCCCAAGTGCTAGGATTTTACATACATACACACACACACACACACACACACACACACACACACACACACACCAGAATACTTCTTTTGGAAGGTGGTTGGGATAGAATCCAAATCTTGTTGTGTCCCATGCAGGAACTCAGCCACTGAGCTAAGCCCTCAGCCCCTAACACAGGTTTCAGCGTAATACTTAAGATGAATATCTCTGTGTGACAGATACACTGGGCCTTATATATACAACACAAACTGTCACTCCCATAGGTTCATCAAGGACAAATAAAAAGTCACGCCTGGAATGCTCACATGGAGCTGAAATTCTGCACTGTCAACACTGGCCACATAGAAGCCAAACAGCTGTACCCGAGGAAACCTGAGCCCTTCCCCTACAAAGGCACAGACACTATCTCAGTCAGGAAAAGCGATGCATGACTCTTGTGCTGGGTGGAGATCAGCTGTCTTTAAAATGTGAATCTGTGTGACAGCAAAGGCCTAGATTGTGCCACTATAGAATACCCAAGAATGTGTTTCCTTTCGAGGGGACGTCTCACTGCAAACATGTAAACTCAGTCCCTCCCGTATGACCTCTTCTCTGCAGTGCACTGAACATCCTTGTAAGTGGTGGAGCCACCAGATCCCTGGGTATCAGGACAGGTCAGCAGATAGGTGGTGAAGCACTTGAGTCCTCAGAACTAGAACTTGGACAGGGCATTTGCACTTGTCAATGGCTGTAACCAAGATCACACTCACACCCGTGCCTAACTCCAGGTATACAATTTTAGTTCTCGTCTGGTGACACGGGTGGCATTAGAAATGTTATTCTGGAAGCAAGCATTTTACAACATCAAAACTCCATTTTCCTAAGCCACAGAGAAAACTCCTGAGAAAAATCCATCATAAATCACACCTGCCAAGGAGTAGAACCTCATCATCACCTGCCACCTGACTCTCTACTTGCCTTAAGCATCACCTCTTCTTTTCCACCCAGGACCCAGCCTGGAACGGGCTTTGTCAGCTGCCAGAGACTCCTGTTTAACTGCATTGTACACTTAACATTCCTACAAAGAGCTCTGACATTAGATAGCTTTATTTCTCAAGTTCAAATGGTGATAGCATTAAGTGGGTTCAGTTGTCTGAGTGGGAAGCTTTACTGCCACTGACACCCTCCCTGGCCGGGTCTGGTGGTGTCATCAGCTAGACAGGATCCAGAATCACCTGAGTCAGGCCTTTGAGCGCACCTGTGGGAGATTATCTTGATTACAGTAACTGAGCTGGAAAGACCCACCCACTGTGGGTGACATCATTCACTTGCTGGGATCTCGGATCACACTACATCCCTGGAAAGGGACCTGAACAGTGGTAGTGTGCGTTCTTTACTCTCTGCCTTCTGTTAGTGTGATGCTCAAAGTCTGCTGCCTTGATTTCCCAGCCAGAACAGACTGTGTCCTTGAACTAAGAGCCAGAATAAACCCCTTTTCTGTATCTGTTTCCCTCGCTGCCCAGAATAAACCCTTCCTGCCTGCTTTTGCCAGAGAATTTCATCAAGGTACAAAAAAGTAACTAAGACATTAGGCTAAGGGAGAGCCCTGCAGTCACTCTAGATGCCACTGGAGACCGGAAGCAGAGCAGAGTGCTGAAGCTCTAAAGGCCCAGCTGCTTCCCATAAAAGACAGCGGAAGCATCCTGGGCATGTGAAAGCAGCACAGGAAAGGATCTGGCAGGCTCCGTGTGGTCCAGAGAGAGAACCCCACTACGCTGAACATCAGAAGTAAACTAAGTTCTGCTAAACGAGCATTTTATTGACTGAATAGGTGGGTGAAAAGATGAAACACTGTCCCAAAGCAAGGCAGGCAATGACCAGAAAAGACTAGAAGGCCAAGTCACCAGCTCCCCAGCAGTGGACACAGCACACCCCCTGCTGCTACAACTAGACTTGCACTCTTGGTGAATCCATAGGACGTACACAGCCCAGCCAGCAATCACATCTCTTGGGGCTCAACAAATCTGAACACAGAGGAGCACCCAACTGTATCAGGACCACATGGCACCCAAGACTTCATGATGGTCACAAGTGACCGTACACCATGGCTATTGCCATCAGACCAGACCAATGACCTTAGTAAATACTACCACATGATTCCAATGCCCCAGGGGAATGCCTTAGGTGACTCTGTTAGGTGACCCCAATTCTTCAGCTCTACAAGATCCTCCACCATGAAGAAGCGACACCCATAAGCCACTAAACTCACTGAAGTAGCTTCAAAACACAAGCAGAAACTGATGGCAGATGGCAGCTGTCACCACGGAAGCAAACACCTTATGGTTTTTCTGTCTGCATTTCCTCTACCAGCATTTTCCTATCCATGTTCCAGAAAGAATTGTGCCCAGCCTTGATTCTAAAACACTGCTCTGAAACTGACATGCTAACACCACAAGCTGACATGGCATGCTAACACTCAGAGAGCTGAACCTGACCTGCAAACATGACATACTAGCACCCCAAGCTGAACCTGAACTGCTAACATGACATGCTAACACCCCAACCCTCTGGTTCTCTAAAGGAGGCTGCAGAGGAGCTGGCTCCCTGAAATTAGATTTGAGAATTAACAAGCAGGGGATTGGGTGTGGCCTCGGTGTGGCTCAGTAGCTAGACTGGCATGTTAGGCAACCGGGTTTCATTCCTCGAACAAGGGAAAACAAATAGAATTAATTAACATGCACTGTGTGCCATAGACAATGATTACTTTTACCTAGTTGACAGCCAATCCCAGGCCCAAAGGGTGGGGGAAAGTTCCCCAGTGCATGCGCCTCCACCTCAGAGATTCTGCCCCTAAAAAGTCATTGCGCGCTTCCAAATTGTAAATGTAACAGATTTATAAATGTTAAGAAATACTAAGCTTATTCAATCATCTATAAATTTTATAAATTTATATCATGTGTAGGAACTCATTGTAATATATATCAAAGAAAATCTGAAGAAATTGCTCAGGCTCTCAGATTAGTGTGGTTTGGGGGCAATGACTTCAAAAGCCTGGTATCCATCCATCATCCATCTCTCAGTCCATTCCACAGTCTACCTGCCTGTCCATCTTTCAGTACAGCAAGAATCAACAAGGGTTATGTGAAGACTCAGCTCTCAGATTAGAGTTCTGGAATAAGCCTGCACATGGCTTATAAGAAGGGAAGAGACTGTGTGTGCTTCCGAGTAACAGCCCTTCTCCAGCTATAGGAATGAATGGGGGAGAGGCAGTGAAGCCAAAGCAGGAAACCAACAACCCTCTTCTCCTTCCTTACAACCATAAGGTACACTGGTCAATCATTTTAAAAGAAGTAGCAACATCAATATTGTGAGAAAATATAAAACAGGAAGGAAGAGGAGAATCCACGGCTAGCTTAAACTGGTAGTTTCAAGCATGAGAAGCCGATCCACCAGGTGTGCATCCTGACCACAGGTTCAAGCACACCCATGTGCTGGATGTTTCTACCCACAGGTCCTTCACAAAATGTATCACAGGCAAGTAAAGCTAAGCTGCACAGGTTCAAACCTGTTGTCACGCCTACTTCTGCACCTTCACAGGAACCAAGTAAAGCACGAAACAGCTACTTAAGTGCAAGGGGCAGACAGCTCTGGGTGGCTTTGACACCTTTGACAGCTCTGTCTGGGCTGCCTGGCTTACCACACTATTGCATCAGAGACAGAACCCACATGGCCAACCCCAGTGGCCCCTCTTTCTCCAAAGTGGCAATTGAGATGTATTCTACAACCGTCAGGAAAAAAGAAAAACCAAAAAACCTCTCCCTTCCATGCTCTGACCTGGCGTTACACACTGCAAACCAGCTTTTGAGAAAGCAAGACATGAGACCTGTGTGAGAAACACGTATGGTCAGGCTTGGCCACTGCCTATCGCCTGGACTCCAAAAGAACTGGCAGATCAGGGCTCCGAAAAACCCAGAAAACTCTGCCTGTAGGGTCCCTGTTGGGGAGAGAGAGGAGGGCAGAGCAGCTCACTGTTGCCAGATATGTGCCTGCTGGTGGGTAGGGTACTCACTAAACCTCCAGTGAGAAACAAAGGCAAGGCAGGAAGGAGCAGACAGGTCTCCCGGCCCGGACACACTCTAGACGAAGCACACCTCTTCTTCACACTGGAAGAAACCAGCCTCTGGGAGAGGACCAGTGTAGACCATCAGAACCCTAGGTGGCAAGTTCAGTCTTTCGACATTGTGCCGTGATTGATGTTTTCATCTACAGAGTTTACACTTGAGAATGGTACAATCCAGTCACCAAAAGAAAAAGGTAAAACATAAAAAAACCTATTAACTTTTAAGTTTACAATTTTGCGTTGAGGCACATTCAGAACCATCCTTGGCTGTGTGGGCTGCAAGGTGAACACTCCATTGACCCAACACCTATGGAACTCTACACCCACTGTGTCGCTCAGCAAGGAGACGCAGAGGCATTATCACAGGTGCAAACCCTGCCAGACCTCAGCAGAGGGAACCAACCACTATTGGCCAGTGCCATACTGGACAGTGGAACCCTAAGCACCAGAGCTTGGATGTTTTTATTGATTCAGAACTCCTCAGGTGTTCTGATAGCATGTGCAGATCATGAGCAATCAAAATCCCCTACATAAATCCAACACCTGCCGACAATACAAAACACCAAGACCTAGGCAGCTCTTCCCCCAACAGTGCACAATTAATTTATACATAACTAAAAATAAACTTCCACAACACACGTAGAAAAACACTAGAGCAGCAGCATCTTCAAAACTTAAACTGTAAGGCCCACCATTCTCTGGCATGAGCGCCCCAGCGATGGGAACTCCCCACCCACTCAGGAGGTCCTGCACAGGTAGGATGCTGTGCTATGGACGGTGAGCCACAAGCCTCCCCTCCACAAGTTCAGCTGACTCCGACTACGTATCTGTTTCCCCGTTCCTGGAATAAGCCTCCAGGTCCCCAATCTTCTATTCGAAATTATAGGTTCTCAGAGTCTTCATGGAATGTAGCTTCCAGGCTCTACCAGGAGCTAAGTCAGGCTTGCCTTTAACTTGTGACACCTTGGGATCCTGGCAGACTTCTGAAAGGTTCTGATGTAGGGACTAAAACGGTCAACAGAATGGTATATCCACACATTCTGGAGCTCTGTGTTGTAATGTGAAGCACCGGGCAGAAAGAACAAGGCTGCAGCACCCATGAGAACTGTGGGCAACCACCCTGTTTCTGAGACAACAGGACTCAGATTGTGGGGCACAATTACTACTTTTTTTTCCCCTTTGAGACAGGGTCTCATGTAGCCCAGGCTGGCCTCAGATGAAAATGATCTTAAGCTTCTGATTTCTCCTGCCTACACCTCCTAGGATCACTGCTAGGATTAGTGAGGTGCATCACCCCATCTGGCTTATGTGGTGCTGGGGACTGAGCCCCCCGCTTCATGCACACTGGGCAAACACTCTACCTATTGAACAGCATCCCCTGCGAATCAGATTTTTTTTTTTTTAAGAGCTCATTGAAGCAACAAGGTAAATACCAGATAAATACCCATCTCCCACACCAACAGAACCCCACCAGAGTAATTCTGCCCTGGAATAAAAACTAATGAGTAAGGGTGGGGGCACCTCATAAGGAAGGCTGCTGTCATTGTTTATGGAGTCAATTCTCACAGTCAGCAGACCCGCTCAAGGCAGCCCTCGCGATGACAGGCACAGAGGGCAAGGGGGAACACAGGATTCCCTTTGACAACCATCTCAAACAAAAGGACACCCACTCTCATCACTTGAGCCCCCCTGTCCTGCACCGGCAGTGCACTGAACAAAGAGTGCCTTCCTGCATGCTGACCAGACCAGCTGGCATGCCAGCTACATCTTCCAAAACCTCACGCGGAGCAGCGTACCGAGAGAGAGGAGGAGAAAAAAAGAAAAAGAAAAAAAAACCCACAAGGCTTCTTTGCTCTGCCAGGCAAGGGTGGTGTGGGAATGCAGCTCTCTTTTCCCATCTACTCCCATGGACAGAATGCCGCTCATAAAATTATCTTCACTTGCTAGATAAGGAGAAGCCAGAAGCACCCTGTCCAGCACTCGCCCTGGAGCACCCTGGTACTGACAGTGAGGGTGGTGCTGCTTCTGAATCAGTGGAGCTCAATGCATGCGAAGCTTTCTGAGCACTCAGACCTGTTTGTGATGTCAGGATGGGAACCAAGGAAAAGCAGAAAATGCAAAAACAAGTACAAGAAAAAAAGAGTCTGAGAGCCCACTTTTAAACTAAAACCAGTCAAGTGGAGGGCATGCAACTCCACTCTTTTAAACTGCAGGGACATTTACAGCAATGTCTGAAATAGTGACCAGGAGGAGAACCAGCTAAGCCAGGGCACCTGCCTCATCAGGGGCCATCATGAGAGGTGGAACCTCAGGGCTGGCACCTGCCAACAAGCAGTAACTCAGCACTCAGCAGGAATCAAACAACCATAGGCAGATGGTCCTCCCCTCAGAATAATGAGAAGATAATAATCTCCTCTCTTTTCTGCTAATCTGTTGACCTTAATACCAGTTCTGTCCTTAATCATGTGGAGCAGCCGCACAGCTGCAGTCAACCCCAATGGTGAGGCTACTTCAGTAAGAAAACATTTTCTTTCATTATCTTACAGTAACAATTTCAATTTACTATAGCTGTTTCAAGTCACTGCACTGGAAAAAGAAAACTTTATGCCAGGAACATGAATATTTTTTCAGAAGATTATCCAATGTCCCTTTCTCTGCTTCATGCTGGTATAGTTCTAACATGCATAAGCATGCTGGTGGGACGTCCTTTCCTCATGTAGTCAACTCCTGATGATTCTGCAAGATCCAGCTCATTTTACCCCCATGACACCACCAGCCAACTCCTGCTGCAGCTTAAGGACACTTGTTCCATGGGTTGGATTCCCCTAGCTCTCCTGTCCATTCTTCCCACAAGCATTTAACAGCCTATGCGTTGTATGCTGTGTTTGTGCTCCATAGCCCATGGAGGGAGAACAGCACGGTTGGCCCAGGAGGTACTCACTTTTGAGTCTCATAGGTCTCTAAATAAGGTTGTGGCCACCCATTGGCATGGCAAAGCCAGTGGAGGTGACACTAGAGAATGGTCACAGCTTCCCTGAGTGCCCTGCAGAGCCACTGGAACTTCTCAAACTCCCCCAAGCTGCTGCTGATCTCTGCAGACAGGAACTGTACCTCCACTAGCTCTCAGATTCTGCTGGCTAGAAAATGCAGAGCACACTACAGATGCCCCATGAATTTGATAGTGCATCAAAAAAACAAGACAACCCAAATCAAAACAAAGCAACAGTGCTCCCAAACAACGGGTATCAGTTAGTAACTGATTGGCCTAAACAGACTGCCACAATTGACTAGTGTTTCAATACTCCTCTTGTGGCAGGAAATTCACAGCTCAGGTTGTCAGAGATGCAAGCAGGTGATCTATGGTTAAATGAAGCCCCACCCAGAGGAAACAGGCCCAGGGAGACAGGGAGCAAATCTTGGTTGCCCAAAGATTACCAGGTTGACCTTCAAGGCTAGTCTTCCTAGCATATCCAGTGCAACTGCCGGGTCTCCAGGAGAGAGCAATTCTAGCCCATGCCCCCAAACAACCAAAAAACACCCACTGAATGAGCTCTTATTCTGGACTTTCAGTTGCCAACAAAGACTGAGTAGATAATCAGTTCAAAATGTTTCAAATGAGAGACTTTGAATGACACAGCCTCATTACAAGCGATTTGCCCTGTCCAGTGGCAAATAAAGTTGAAAACAATGTGCCAAGTTATACCAACAATTTTCTCTCATTTAATTGCTATTTCCTCCTTCTGGACACTAAAGTTTCTTGTTGTTTGCTTGATACTGTAACAGTCTTTCATCCCATAATCACTAAGTGCTACAAAAGCCAGGGAAATCAGAAACCAAGGAAAACAGTCACTGATGAAATGTGTTCTCAAAACTCTGTTGTAAATTGTTAATTTAAGAAGCTTGCCCTAGCCAGAGCTATCAAGGAATCACTTTATTGCAGTAATCAATCCTCCCACACAGTAAAAAACTCTGCATGTATCTCCAGTAGGGTGGCTAGTTCCCAGGAGAGTCAGCAAGTTAGTCTGATGGCACCTGTCAGACACAGAGAGCAGGCTCAAGAGAGTGACACTTGTCAGTGCTATCATTTATAATTTGGTGTTTCCTTGTGCTGAATTATACTTGCGTCAACAGACTGTCCTAATACACATGTCACACAACACAAAACTGCCCTTGATCTGACAGAAGGACTTTCTGAAAACTGTGCCTAAGCCTGTGAAAGCACTGGCACTCTACACATCAGTGAGAAGAGCCTACACAGGCTGAGAAAGCCCAGTGAAAGATCCTGGGAAGGTGGGCTGTTTCCACTGTTTCACCCTAAAGCTCCAGTGAGGATTTTAGGAAAACCAAGCATACTTTATCTGGAGCCTGTGTGTGTTTTAAGATAGGATTTTAACCATTTTGCTCCTGCCTGTGAAAACAGAGACATCATTCAAGACCAGCCATGGTCTAGAACAAGGAGACTGTTTTCTATAATAAGGATTTTAAAGTAACTTTTCCTACAGCCAAGTCAAAATTTAACAGCTGTTAGAAAGCATCTCTAAGTGTCAGCACCTCTAATTCCCTTTATAATCATCGACTCCAAACAATTATAGCCTGGGTTTAGAGGAAGTCAGCCAGGGATCTGGATGATGCTGATGGTGTTTCGGGTCTGTAGAGGTTTAAACTCTTGGAGTGGTAAAAGCAGCATGGGGCTGGCATGGGTCTGGTTCATGTCACTATTGAGCCAAGCAGCTCAGGCTTTGCTCTGACACAGCAGCCAGCAGCTGTAGGGAGCCCCTGACTTCACACTTACATTTTGTAATAAGCACCATTCTCCCTTCCTAGAAACAAAATTTCTGAGTCCCGAAAAGCCACCTGGACCCAGATGGGCCCAGCCTTGGCGGGTTTCATAAGGACAATATATAGGCTCCAGGGTACCCAACCATAACTTTAGGGAGGGGATTTTCCCATAAATTCAAAAATCATTAACATAACACTTAAATTCTGAACAACTGGTATTTTATCTTAGATTACGTATATTTGTGTCTTGTATGGACATGTGCACATCCGGTCCCTTTGGAGCTGGTGTTCCAGGGCATTGTGAACTGCCTGATATGGGTACTTGGAACTGGGTCCTCTGCAAGAACAGTTATATACTCTTAACCACTGAGCCATCTCTCTTTCCTGCCCCAATTGATATTCTAAGAAGCAAATACATAAAAACACCCGGACTTAATAAAATGGGAGGACCAGAAAGCTGGGGTCTGGCTGTTCCCAAGACTTGAGGACACTGACCTGATACTTCTGACATTTTCACCAATGGCAAAGACTTTATCTGGGTGAAAAGTGTAGAGTTTTATATATACACCTGTGCATACACATATAACCAGAGGTTTAGAATAATGTGATGCCCCAAAGTTCTGAGTGTATGTGTATGCTGTGACCCAGTGTCTGTACATGTATGTACACACACACACACAGCGCCATTTTCAGTTTGGATTTTGTTTTGTTTTTTTCCTTTTTCTGAGACAAGGTCTGATGTAGCCCAGGCCTCAAACTTTATACATATCGGAGGCTGATCCTCCTAATTCTACTTCCCAAGTGCAGGGATTATAAACATGCACTGTCACACCCAGCTTGCTTGCAGTTTTTCAACATGATCCATAAAGTTCGTGGTGCCAGTCTGTCCACAGAGACAAGCAATAAGATCATTTCTGCAGTCTACTGTTAAAAAGGCTCACCAGTAGGGGGTAAACTTCCAACACACTTAACACCTTCACTATTGCAAACCCACTTTCAAGCATAAGTCCCAAAGGAGGCATCAAACCCTCAAATGCTTTTAACTTGTATCCAGGTGCAACTGAAGCATGCTCACACCAATAATGTCTGTGCTTTCCCTCCTTCTAAGCCAGGTATTTTTCTGGAACCCAGGCAACTAATTACTGTTTTCTACGGAGTCCACAAAAACAGAGATGCAAGCCTGTTGTTATAGTGAACAAGGATCTTTCAATTCCCACTTGCTCTGTGCAAATGACCACAACAGCCACTTCATGCAAACCAACTCTTGTCTTCTTCATTTATTTATTTTCATGGGTGAGCTCAAGCTCTCCAGCTAGCATTGTGGTACATGTGCGGAGGTCAGAGAACAACCTGTGAAGAGTTAGTTCTCTCCTTCCTCTGTGTGGGCGATGGGGATAAACTCAGTCATCAGCTTGGTGGCAGGTGCCCTTTTACCTGGCTGAATCAATCTCAAAAATAACTCATGCCATTTTCTAACCTTTTTAAAAGCAAGTTGGGAGGGAGAGAAAGTGAGAGATTAAAGATTAGAGTGGAACAAGGAATCTGCTAAAGTGCTACATGGCATGTTAAAACCAGACAGGTAAGGCAACTCAACCAACCAGGCTTTTGACAAGTAACTTCATATCAAAACAAAGAAAACAAGCAGGAAAGTACAGCATGGTTGGGTCTGGCTCCAATCCTTCTCTACCACATTCCTAGGCCCATAGGGAGCAATATGAGAATAGTCTTCTGTGGATCCTCTGCCATGGTTGGTTCTAATGTGAACCTGGACCTGGGGCTGTCAGCTAGCCTATGAGGCCCAGCTGGGAGAGACTCTTTCCAGGATGGCAGGAGCAGACTCAAGTTGGCTTAACAATGACAACACTCCGCTGCTTCTGCTGCCCTTGTGGCCAACAGCAGTAGGTTTAGTAATTAAGAAGCATGATTAAGGAGTCTTCCTAGTGCAAGGCTTACCCCTCCCACATAGGTGTTAACAATTACTCCACTCAAGCCCAGGCTTTTCCCTCCAGGTGATATACAGAACCAAATCCATGTTTTGTGGTTTCAGGAGGTTTCTGACCCCCAAATGCTGCCTATCAGATGGCTGATCTGTTGTTTTCAGTATTTACAAGGCCCCAGTAAGCACATGAGAGATAAGAGACTCCTTTGGCTTCAGGATGGGTTGCAAGACTGTCACCTCACTTCCCAGCATTCATTACCTGTCCTGGCTTGCTTTCCCCACTGGCATGTGGAGAGTCACCCACTCTCATCGGTTATGAGCTGACTCTACCAAATGCTACCTAAGTAAGACCCCTCAAATCAGCCATCACTCAACTCACACATGGTATAACCAACGGTCTGTCTCACTGAGGAAGGGTCAACTCAAAAAGAATTCGGGCTCCACATGGCCGGCCAAGAGCTGCACCTGCATAGCACTGCCCAGGACCAGGGCTACTATGCTCACCCCACCCTCTACCCCTAGTCTGGTCAAAGACACACTCTTGCTCCATCCCGCTGATGGACAGAGCCACCCCTCTCAGCATCAGCAACAGAGGGCAGCAGTTGACCAGGTGATCTTACTCTAGTCAAGCTCACTAAGGCCAGGTGACAGGCATAGAACTGCTAAAGCACATAAAGCCTGGGGTGGCGCATTCAGGAGCACTCAGGCTGCTGCAGAAAGCATCAGTCTAGTTCACACGGGCGACCACTGGCCGGCTGGACACCTGGGAAGGCAAGCGACCCCGCTGCTCCCCGGCAATAGTGTGCTCACGCCGGCAGCGGGAGCGCAGGCCCAGCCCCCACAGCTCTCCGGCCGGCCCAGGAGGCCCCTGGCTGAGCTGCCCACCTCTGCGTGGCGACCCGTCGATGCTCTCGGCGCTGGACGAGTGCGTGTCGGCCGGAGCCCGCCGCAGGCTGAAGTACCCTCGCGAGCGCAGGGCGCCGCTGCGGGGTGAGGGCCCGCCGTCCCTGCGGGCGAAGATGCCGCTGAAGAAGCGCAGCAGCCGGTGCTCCGAGGCGGCCCCGGACCCTGCAGCCGCAGCCCGTGCGCGCTCTAGCCGCTGCAGGTCGCTGTTGTCCAGCGTGCGGTTCTTGCTCTTGCTGCGCTCCCAGCGCTCCAGGTCTGAGAGCGCGTCGTTCTTGCTGAGCACCTCACCCACGTCCAAGGTGTTGCGCTTCTCCGCCGCGGGCTGCGCTCCGACTACCGGCTCCGGGATGGCCTCCGCCTCGACATCGTCGTCGGCCGCCCAAGCCAGGCTCCCAGAGCTGCTGTGGCGCCTCCCGCCGCTCAGCGCTGGGCTCCGCGGCACCTCGGGCTCGCTCCAGTGCCTGAAGCTGAGGCTCCGCCGCAGGGGCGCGGCAGGCGGTTCCTCCCCATCGGGGCTGCTGGGCCCCTCCGCCGAGGGGCTGCCCATCAGGTCCGCAGGCTCCGCGCCGCGTGCGCAAGGCCGCAGCCGCCCGAGCTCCAGCTGCCCGGTACTGCGTGTGCGGAAGGCGCGGAAGTCCCAGATGCGCGGCCCAGCCTCTGGGTCTTCAGCCGCCGCCTCCTCGGCCTCCTCCTCCAGCCGCCCGGGCGCGTCTGGGGAGCGCGCGGGCCGGGGCCTCCGAGTGGGGCGCGGAGCAGGAGCGGCCAGCTGCTCCTTCCTGACCATGGTCACCGAGATGCGGTAGACGGTCTTCCTGGGGGGCGTCCCGCGCGGCATCGTGTCCGCGGGCGGCGACGCGGGCTCGCCGCTGCCGTCCAGCAGGTACATGTCTCCAGGGCCCGCGGCCACCGCGCCGCCCTCCGAGGCCCGGCTGCATCCAGTGCCGCCGGCCACGCAGACGCGCGCCTCGGGCGCAGAGCCGGCCAGGTGCAGAACCGAGGCCGGCGGGGAGCGGTGCCCACGCCCCCCGCGCGCAGCGAGGCCCGCGCTTAGGCTGCGGGAACAGCGCCCCTGGAGTCCTCCCGCCCGCGCGCCACGCGGCCCGAGTGCCGGGGTCCGCGCCCGGGGAGCCGAGCCATGGGGGGCCGGGCGGGTGCTCAGGCGCGGGACCCGCCTAGCGGGCAGGTGCGGCCTGGGCGCGCGGGGCCCGCGGCGGGCGGCGGTGCCCGCGGCTTCATTGTCTAGGGCGCGGGGCCCGAGCGCATCCCACGGCCTTTTCCTGCACAGCTCGGCGGTCCTGCAGCCTCCGCCTCTCCCGGGGCTCCGGGCGCGCGGACAACTGCGCCGGCCGCGGTCGGTCGAGGGGCGGGCGGCGGTTTAAAATGGAAATGCGCGCCGGGGCGGGGCGGGGCGGGCGGGCGGAGGCCGACGTGCAGAGACTGCGGGCCGCGCGCCCAGCGGGGCTTGCGGGTCCCGGGAGCGCGGAGGCGGCGGCGAGCGCGGCGGAGGGCAGGCCCAAGCGCTGGGGTGGATTCCCGCCACTTGGAGCGGATCAGCCACGCGCTGTAAATGTATACTGCTCTCCAGGACCTTCTGCAGGGTCATCTGAGGCCTCCACTATTCCCGCAGCTAGGAAAATGAAACTCAAATGACTTGCTGAAAAAGCACTCCGGAGGCTGAAGCAGGAAGGTCGTGAGTTTGAGACTAGCTTGATCTCAAATGACCAGTAACTCCAGCCCACCCACCCACAAGGAGATACTAAATCTCAATAACAAAGATTTCTTTGGAACCTGAGACCTTTCACAGTTAATTCCTAGAAAGCAAGAGGCGTTGGAAAGGTGGCTCAGCATTTAAGAACACTGACTGCTCCTACAGAGGATCCAGGTTAGGTGTCCATCCCACATAGGGGTTCACAACCATCTATAACACGAGTTCAGAAGATCTGATGCCCTCTGTGACCTCCAAAGGTGCCTGGGTCTTGCACTTGGTACACATAAATAATTTTTAAAAAAGATAACACAAACAGTTGCTCCCTGAGGCACTGGGCCAGCGTGTCTATAAGGTCATTTATAGGGTATTTTCTAAAATATAAATATGCTACTTGAGCAGCAGACTTAAGGAAGAGCAACTTGCCAGGCTCTTTTCCTTCCTGACCATCTGGGTTCATGTGTAAGATGAAGATAATAGCTCCCTAATTTAGATTAGCACTCCTGGAGTAACTGGTTAAAACTGGGGGGGGAGAAGTGGCACTGGCTAAAACACTGTGGGCAAGGCATACTCAGCAGGAATATGTAAAAGTTGCCTTTCCCTTCATCCTCCCCTACTGTAAGCACCTCATCTCCCACAATGTTCATCTGTGACCCCACCCCATGTAGTACAGGATTTATATACAGTCTTCAAGCCAGTTATTCATAATATCCTGAACACAGATGCACTGCTCCAGTCTTCTTGCTTACAAGTTGCTGGAGGACAATGCATTATATACAGTGCCCGCTAGTCAGATGCTTATGGGGTTTCTCTCTTGCCCTGAAAAGGCCAGAGGTCCCTGAAGGCTACATGTAGGCAAGGTGAAGGTGTGTGGGAGGACAGACATTTCTAAGGCCCAGCATTTCCACACTCATCACTCTGTAATCTCACCACAGAATTTTTTGGGGCATGTGGTGTGAATGAAGACCAGGTCTCATGGAAGAAACTGCAGTCTAGGAAACCTGGACTTTAAAGGGAAAATATCAGAAAAGTTTCTATGTGGTTCACTGATGTTGCCTTCATGTAGGCGAGCATATCTATGGGGGAGAGGGACACACAGGGGTGCATGTGCGTATGAGAGCCAGGGTTGATGTCAGTGTCCTTCCTCAATACTTCATCTTACTCAGTAAGGCAGAGTCTCTAACTTGAACCCAGAACTTGATTTGGCTAATCTAGTTAGCTAGCTTGTTCCAGGGACAACCCCACCCCACCCCACCCCATCCCTGCGTCTCTATCTCCCAAATGCTGGGATTACAGGTGGGCTACAACATCCACCTGACATTTAGGTGGGTACTGGAGGTCCAAAGTTCTGTCCCAATATTTGACTAGCAAGCAGTTCTCCCACTGAGCTATTTCCCTAACCTCAATTTTATTTATAAAGATGCTTGGAAACATACCTAAGCACCAGCTCAATTACAGGATCCCTCTCATCAGTCACAGGCAAGGTATATTTCTCTTTGAAAGTCTTGGTCTCTACAATGGTCCTTCAGACACTTCATTCAAAGGTCAAGGCCATCTTACCCTGTGTTTCAATAAAAACAATGTTTTTTGACAAAACTCAAGAGCTACCAACTAGTCTAGGGTGGAAGGCAGGCATGAAACATTAATATATCTAGATTAATCCAGTTAGGATGCAGAAGCTCAGAGAGGGTGGGGACATGCCACAAGACTGCACAGCTCCTGGGTGAGAATGGAACTTCGAATCAGAATCTTAGTGCCCACACCTATGCTAATGTCTTGTTTTAGCAGCTTTATTAGCAATGAAGAACAGACAAAATATAAACATCATTGGCTTAGACACATTAAAAATCAAAACCTTGATATTACCAAGAAGTATTCTTAACGTATTTTCATTGTTTTTCTATTGGTTCATTTAATCATCAAAATGTGTGTGTGGTGTGTGTTACATACGCAAAGAAAAGGCAGGGTATCTTGCCTCAAGGAATTAACAAACTTATAAAATGTTAGCAATTTTAGGTTTTATAAAAGACTGAAGGAGGTCAAAGTGTAGAGGACAGTCTTGGAGATGCACAGTAACCAGCACACTATACAGCTAATAAGTTAGCACCACAAGACCTGGCAATAGTCTAACCTTACAGTTGTGGCTGTACAACATCCAGGTCACCAGGTCTGTAAGCTGAGAAATGGGAGCCGCACACTGTGGAAGAAGAGAGCCTTGCTAGGGGCTAATGTAAGGATTCAACCCAGGGGTCACTGGAGCCTAGGGCTAACTCTCAGCAAGAATAGGGCTTCTTTCAAATGTCGATGTGAACCTTAATAGTAACCAGGGCATAGTGAAGACTTGGAAATACATTTTCCTTATTACCAGAGGCATTCTTAGAGCCATATTGGGGAGTGGAGGTGGGGGTGAATTTGCATTCCTTTAGAGCATAAGTACTAGACTATTAGTGTCAGGCCATGACTCTTCCTTGGTATGAAATCCATCCCAGGTTTTGTGCTTTGCCATATAAGGATGCAGGCTGCAGAATAGAAGAATCCATTCCATCTACCTCAGATGACACAGTCTCCCAGGGAGACTCAGAGCACCCAGCCCGCCAGGCTGTTGCTCTCTCTCAGCATTCATTCTCTCCACAGGAGGAAGCATAGGCTCTACACACCAGTTTCAGAGACTCCCCTGAAAGCCTACACATCCTGGTCACATGCAAGGCCTCTCCCTACAGCCCTGGAGACTTGGGCTCTCCCAGTCTCAGAAGACACAGGATCCTGAGCCTGTCACTCCAAAATCTAAATCCCCTGCACAAAGCCAGACCTGCCTCTGCTGAAAGGAAAGGCTTCACGAGCATGCTGAGTGTTCCAGGGTTGTTTTGTTGGGTTTTCCTAAACGGATAGACGAGACCCAAGACCACATCTTAGATTTTCCACACACACACCTTACAGCATATCACCATTTTGGAGACCTCCCCCCTTCTCTCTCTCTCTTTCGATCTCTTTCTATCCCCCACTCTCTCTCTCTCTCTCTCTCTCTCTCTCTCTCTCTCTCTCTCTCTCTCTCTCTCACACACACACACACACACACACACACACACACACACACACACACACACAGTGTCCTTGATCTTTCTGCTCCATCCTTCAGAAGCACATGGGCATGGCCTGAGCACTGCTGGGACTCAGCTGCCTGAATAAGAAAGCCCCAGAAGGTTCAAAGAGCCCTCCCAACCCCCTAACCCCAACACCGTCCCTTGGCAGCAAACCCATTCCATTCCTAAGCTTACAGTGCCTTTGGCCACACTCCATGACCTGTATCCAGGGCCACTTCTAGCAGACCATCAATTAAGCCTCCCTTGAGAACATTTGATTTTTTGCGAGTGTTGGTTAGGAGAGCCTATAAGCCTTATTTAAAGGAGACTCTGCGAGTCAGCAGAGGAACCATCTGCTTCGCAGGCCGACTTTCCAAAAAACAACTTGATAGCTAGTAATCAGGCTCACAGTCTCTTAGATTCATGTCTGCTGGCAACAGAAACCACCAAACATGGTCCTACCCTGGCCTGGGCACAGACACTCAGAGCTAAAAAGAAGAACTTGCTGTGTCTCAGAAGCTCCCTTCTGGTAGCTGAAGGCTGCAAAGAGAATCATGTCAGGCCTGTTATCCTAGCTACTACAGAGGCTAACATGGGAAGGACTGCAAGGTTGAGGCCCACTTGGGCCATGGGAAGTTCAAAAACTTGAGACCCACTTGGGCCACAGGAGAAGTTCAAATTCCTCTGGGCCATTTAGCAAGACCCTGTCCTGAAACAATGCATAGGCTTTTGTTTTTGTTTTTTGTTTTTTTTTTTTTTGGTTTATTTTATTTATTTTTGGTAGCTCAGTAGTAGAACATCTGATGTCTAGCAGTGCAAGGCCTTAGGTTCATACCAATACCCATCTCCCCCAAGGAAAAAGGTAGACAGGTAAAAGGAGAGATCTAATCCTGGCAATCCAGTCTGGAAGGGGAGGTGTGTAGGCCAGGGCAGGAGGAAGACTCGGGGGGCGGGGAGACAAGAGGGGCACGGACACAGGACGAGACTTCTGAGCATCACCACCCTCCAGCGCTGTTCCTGTTGGAGCAACCAAAAAAGCAAAGGCTGTCAACAGGCCAGAAACATGGCTGAGTGTGGCCAGAATACCAGCAGGCAATGTGCCTCTGTGAGCTTTTCAACTGTGACTGGAGGCTCCTGGCTGTCACCCCAGTGACTGCCACCACACTTTGGACATTCACAAAGAAGGAAAACCAGTCAGGGCAACTTACCAAAACCAAATTAGGCTTGACTCCAGGAGAAAGAGTGTTGATCTCCACCTCCTATCAGAAGGCAGCATGGTAGGTATGAGTGGGTGCCAGTCCCCCTAAGTCAGGGGAAGGACAGTGGAGAACAGGGGATCCTGCTGTGTCTCTGGTGAATAGAGGTCAGCTCAGAATCCTGCCAGCCAAGGCCTCCTGTGGGCAGACTTCCCAGGGATCCCTAGATCCTAGATCCTAGACAGGGGGTGACAAACACAGCTGCTTGATGCAGTGGGCAGGACACCTGCCCTCCCTGCAGAGGACGCAGCCCTAACAGGTAGTGACGAACTGCCAAGAAGCCAACCTGTGTTCGCCCATTGACACTGGTGGCACACGCACACGGAGGAATCCAAGAACAGTAAGTACACAAGCTAAGCCCGGAGCTTGTTGCAAAGAGAAGGAACTGGCAGACCAGAAGGTCACAATTGAAGTTTATTTCTATTGTTGGGGAAGGGCTGCCTAAGCCTTGGCAGTTTGTATTATCTGAAGGTGTTAGCCTTATGTAAATCTGTGATTAAGATGGGTGCTCCTCACAACTTGCACCTGCTCACTGCTCTCTGGCAGAAGCCATTGTGGAAGAGCAGAGTTGCTGTGGAGGAATTCTTGTGACCCTCTCTCCCAAGGTTTCTGGCAACAAGGAGAGAACACTTCTCTTAGGCCTTGAGCTCCTCCACCATAAAGGTGTCATAGCTCTGTTACTAAAGGATTGTGGGATGAGACTAGGCTACAGGTTTCCTTCATTATGCAAATAGGCCTTTGGATGAGAGGATGGAGTATCCGTTATACCCGAGGAGCTTCTGCATCAATAAAAACCCCTGAAATCAGACGATCAAGGTTCCACTGTCTAGGATGGTGCTTGCCATGACAAGTGGTTCCCTCTGCTGAGGTCTGGCAGGGTTTGTATCTAGGAAAGTGTCTCCTTGTCTTTCTTTCTGAGGCCACAAGGTAGCTATCTGCTATAGGTCACAGAGAGGTGGGAAGCTATTCATTAAGGCTGAAGCAAATACAAAGGGTTGCAAGAGGGAAGTGGACAGAGATCATGGTACAGAGGCAGGGTGACGCTGAGAGGACAGAGCTTCCAGGCCAGGCATCCTCTATGCTGTGACCCCGAGCTGGCCAGTCCTTTGTTACAGCGCCTTCTTACAGGCTATGGAGCAGCCTCCTCTACCCACCTGATGCCAGTAATATTCTTCCTAGCTAGACCAGTAAAAATGTCTCTAAGTGTTGTCAAATGTCCCCTGAGGACAAGATTGCCAAGGATGGAGAACACCTGCTCCAAACGTACAAACACTACACGCTGAGTAGAGACTAAACGATGCTTCCCAACTGCACCTCCCCAGTAACAGTAGCAAGCAGCTCAAGTTGAGCTTTCTAGAAGAGAGACAGTGTTCTTACAGGAACCAACCCCTAAACAGAACAGCAATAGTGAGAGGCAGGTTACCAAACCAGCCATGAAGATAGGCCACCTACTAAAATTTTTCTGAATGAACAAATATCATGTCCATGAGTAAAAGGATGAGAGAGATTTAGTAGAAGTCAACACCTATGCAACAATACACTTACTTCGCCTACAAACCCATTAGGTGTGTAGGGCTCAGGAAAGCCAGCAGTGACTGGCTTCTTGGGATCCTCCACTATCACCCCCACAGAGATGCTGTCCCGTGAGACCAAGTCACCAAGGAGGATATGGAGGATGATAGGCCTCCTGTGGGAGGACCAGAGCGGGACCCAAACCCAGCTACAGCTTCTCCACACAGCCTGGAACAGTGAACTCGGGGCACAATCCCAAACCCAGCCGCAACTCATTTCCACCTCCACTGGCCATTGAGATGCTGTAGTTTTCTACCACATTCTGTGGAGCGTCCACTGTGGGTAGCCTCACTAGCCACATGGGCAATTTCTAAGTGTCAGTGAAGACGACCTAAAACATTAAGTCAGATCTATGAGCCATCACTTTATAGAAAGGAATACAAGCAACACTTAGCATAGCAGCTCCCACTTAAAAATGACTCCCCAAGGACTGTGCATGGCTACAGCCAGAGCATGCTAAAGGTCTTCCACGCCATCCTTCCTCCAGCCTTCCACATGTCAGCTCTGTGCACATGCAGCCAAGGAAAAGGAATTGGAGGGTGTCAACAAAGCATACAACCCTCAGTGGCTATGAAACATGTCCTGGTGTTGTGGGAACTTTATCCTAGAGGGCTGTAAACATCTACCCTCTTCTTTAAGAGCACCAAAGACAAACCAAAGTATGATGCTGCCACAGTCCAACTTAGAGAATCTATGAGTTGGTCAGGTTTTCAGAGCTGGGTAACCCCAATTCTGCACCACCAGAAAGTCTCTCCCCCACATGGATGATGATTTCCCCATAGATGCAGAGATAGAGTCCCCCTTCTGGTAGCCTTCCACAGTCTATAAACTCTAGCACCTGCAGGAGACCCCAAGGCCATGTGCAATTACAACAGAATTGCATAAAACTGGCTGTAAGGCGCAGAACAGAGTAACTGAGATCCAGTGAGAATCCAGTGATCTTTCTCTATGATCTTTCTCTATGAGAAGCAATCTTCTATAAGAGACCGTCAACAGTTAAAGAGGCCTGATCTTGACGGTCTCCTGCAAGTAGGCACAGCTGCTCTGATGAAGACAATAGGAGCTAGGGAAAGAAGATGGCACTACTCAGCAGGTGTTAGGAGAAAGTCAAAGAAAGAAATCCTTATGGGCCACCTCACTTTCTCCATCGGGAGGTTTGACAGTTTTCCTTTAGATCTGCTAACCTCAGAGATTAGGTGGCCTGGTATTTATATGAAGATCAAAATAAAGACCCCAAATGATGGCCTGGCTCTGTGCAGGTCCAGACAGAACCAGGCTTCTAGAGGAGCACATTTTGACAGTTACAACTTCTGCATCCCAGGTTGGGTTCTCCCAGAGGAGTACCTAGAAGTCTATGACCAGAGGCTTCAAGGGAGGATCCATTTTTCCCCTTTAAATGTCAAAAATAAAATGTCTAAATTGCCTATTTAAAGCCCAATACACCACACACACCCTCCTGGCAGCTGACATACCACCACTCCCCTGTCAACCAGTGGGTCATTTCAGTGATCCTCAGGCTCCAAGAATAAACAAACTCAGGCAGTAGACAGCAACCGCTTTCCCTGACTGTTGCAATTTGTATTTGAGCTCCTGGGAAGAGAAGAACATGTCGCTATATCCTGGCTGGCACTAACAGAGAAGCAACACATCCACGGCTTCTTATCCACCTGCTCACACCTGCTCCCAGGGTTCCTATGTAGATAACAGACTAAGCTTCTACAGCAGCAGAGGATGGAGCAGGTGGGGAATATGAAGACACAGGCTCTGTCAGAAGCCCAACCATGCTATAGCTGCTAAGCATCTTCATCATGCTCTGGTGTTCAGCTAGCTACCTGTGACTCTATCCAAACTTGCCACCAGCTCCAAAACCTTCCACAAAGAAAGACAAACTGAAGGAGAATGGTGAGCTACAGAGCAACAGCATGATTCAGAGCATCCCAAGAAGTGTAATGGCCCTCCCACCAACTCTGCACTTTGTCTCAGGAGTGGTGTTGAAGGTGGAGAACTGGCTGGTCACACACAAAGACAAAGCTTCCAGGATCTGGGAAACAGAGGGGCCCTGGCTCTGGGCACTGATGGGTAGGGCCCTCTGAAGTAGGAATCCCGACACTGCAGCATGTTTGGCAGTTAGGGACATATAAAACAGGGGTTAACTCATGCCCCATTCACCTCTTACCCCTCCTCAAAATCAGAGCACCGCAAAGGGGGTGAGGGTGGGGTCTCAGATCAACGCACCACACCTCCCTTTCACTCCAGGACTCCTCACATAAGCCACACAGGTGACATACCTAGAGCTGACACCACTGTTAGTCCTGGCTTTCTCTTCTCTATCCGGCAAAGAACAGGAGACATTACAGTCCACAGCAGGCACTCTTCTGCCCACGCCTTGTTATTCCAAGACACCACACCTGGTCATGGCACAAAGGAGACCCTTTCACACCCAATTCACACATGGCTCTTGGAACAGCCCACTGGCATTACCTGGAACATGTCCCACCCCGTCCTCATCCCTGGGAGGGAAGGACACTCTAACATATGTGCAGTACCATCAAGACATGTCACCGACCTCTACTGTGATAACTGGACCTCACGGCAGCCCTGGCCAGCCCCTCCCCACCCCAGAGATTTCAAGATGCCTGTCCCCTTAGGATGGCCTTGGGTCACACAGTTGGCAGATGACCCTGTGCTGTTCATTACAGTCACCTCTTCCCCATCACACTCAGTTATGTTCACAAAATGAAAGAGCCCTCCCCCATCTGCAGGCCTTCCAGCCAGCTCCCATCTCCTTCCTCTCTAGGGGATTCCCCATCCCCTCAGCCATCCCCCACAGGATTTCCAAGCCAAGCATCCTCCCAGCCTGTCCCACGCCTACGCTCAGCTCTCTTACTAGAACAGTCCTCAGCTCTGCTATCAGGGCTTCACTGTACAATTCTACTCAGTAACTACCTCTTGACTACAGAGTAACCTGCACACTCTTCAAGGGGCACCAATCCTGACATCTTCTGCCACCTTGCAGAATACAGTGGCTGGAGCCAGGTTCCATGACCTGAATGCTACAGATCCCCTGACGAGAGCAAAGGGGCCCTGAGTCTGTGGAAACCATGGTAGAGCTATGACAATCAAATGAACATGATCTGAGAGTGTTAATCTAGTGTTTAACCCCAGTGTCTGTCCCCACTTCTTCATGGGCACACCTTTAGATCCTTTCTCATCCCTAACCATGCCACACATGGTCACCCCACTGACTCCTGTTGGGACCAGCAAGATGGAGCTAAATCCAACTCATCACCAGGGCCTAATACAGGGTTTTTCTGCTAGCCTTGGCCGTGCCCTCCCTAAAGAATAGACACTCTTCCCTACCTTTGCCCTGGGAACTTATACAACCTCCCACCTCAGTGGAGAGCAGCTTCACCCCTCACCTCCCCCCTCAGTTCCAGCTAGACAAATACTGCTGGCAGGTGGTTCTGCAGGGTAGCAGTCCTGCCCCAATCATGCCACAACCCAGGTCAGCTGACTTGCAAAATGCCCCTTTTTGGACCCCTCTTTCTACAGTGCACTGCATAAAAGTTTATCCACAGTCTCCAGTGGTTAGGGACAGGCACAGGGAAGGGAAGGTGATGAGTCACTTCTTCCCTGACCACAAAAATCCTCAGCTGCAGCTGACCCTGGGTGGCCGCCCTCTGCGATAGCCTGTTCCTCCCTCAGTGGAAACCGTGAAAACACACTGCGTGCACTGGGGGGAAGGGCTTCTCCAAATGTGACTGCCCAAGGAAAGCCCAGCCTTGCTTCATTTCAGGCAACAGGGTGCCTAGGCATAAGGGTGGAGGGAGTACAGAGGCTTCAGGGAGCCCTTGACTTTCAGGCTCACATGGTAAGATCCATGGCAGGCCTATCCTTGGCATTCCCAGGATCGGAAGTGGCTGTCTGGTGGCTGTACTAAGACAGTAATAGCTTGACATTCTAGGGCTTATTCACAGAGATCCAGGCCTGGGGTTCATAAGTGCCACTGAGAAAAACACCTGAACAACCTGGAGTTGCTTCAAAGGAGACTGGTAACAGCACTGTACCCAGGGAGGTGGGGCCCAACATGCTCGGCACCCAGCTCTGCAAGCTTTCTCACGATCACCACTGTCACTTCTAGGGGCACAGGCAGGGGCTGTGATGGGTGGATATGCAGGGATTCCAAACTGGATCCTAGAGAAAGAATGGGGGCCTCATCCGCTGCTCCCCTAGATGTCAAAGGATTTCCAAAGAAGCAAGTCATTATGGGAAATTTCTGAGGGTGGCAGATAGATAAAAGAATGTTCCCCTGGGGACTTTTCTCAGGAAGACCCTGGAGAGCTTGGTTTATATCCAGGAGGAGCAAAAGCCTAATGCAGATGTTCCTGAGCAGCTGTGGGAACACACTGCACCCAGAAAACCAAGCTTTTAAGACCCTCAGTTCTTCTGTAACTTGGCAACATTCCCAGGCTATCATCAAAAGCCAGCACAAGCAGGTAAACACAGGGTTTCCAACATTGCCAGCTTACCTGGCATAGGCTCCTGCCAGCCTGGCCAAGGACTGGCCTGAGGAGGAGGCAGAATGGAGCTAGCTACTGTAAGGAGCTCTAAGAGCTCATCTCATTCAAAAGGTACAAGATAAGAGAATGGAGATTCCCAAGACCCCAAACAGTACTCTATGTGGCTCTTAGCAAAACAGCTCATCTCTGGAAAGTTAAAACCACTGCCAGCCAAGGGGCATCATGGTGGGAGACAGCCCTATTCCCAGCTCTCCCAATCTCTCTGCAGTCAAGCTCCCTACATTAGGGCTCAGCTTGCCCCTCCTGAGGCAAGCTGGCAGGCCAGTATTTGAGAAGGGAATTCAAGAGCAGGTGTGGCTACTGTTATCCCTATTTTATGAACACAGAAAGTGACAGATTCTGTGTCTGGATCCCACAGGAGATGGTAGAAACTGGGGGAGGCCCAGTAACCCATGAGAATTGCCTTTCAACCATCTGTTGGGCAACCCTACCCCCACACCAAAATCTAAGACCCTCCAATTCTTTCTTTAAAGGGGTGTACTGAGTGTTACATGGTTGTGTCTCTAGAAACCTGCCGGAACTAATGCAATGTGCTAGCTCAATGGTTGTTTTGTTATACTGTAACTTTAAAAGGGATAACCGCAAAGACAGAGGTCTGCCCATGTTCTTACAGCTTCAACTTTGCTACCTGTATGTCTGACTAGTGGTCAGCTGCAGCTGATGCAGAACCCACTGAGAAGTTGTGATTTGTTCTGCAGACCTAAGTGTAAGCAGGAAGGAAGAGGAAGAAGGAAATTGTGGAAGGGAGGAACAGAGAAGGGGAGGGGGGCCCAGCATGGGGAAAGAGGTGCAGAACAACCAGGCAGAAATGGTAACTGAAGGAAAACACAGAAGCCAGAAGGTCCAGGACCAGAGCTGAAGAGTGAGGAGACCACCAAGGCCCAACCCTAAAGTCAGGACAATCCCCAAGATCTCACCCCATCCTCCTTGCCTTACTGAGGTCCTGGAGCAGAGCCAACGAGGCTCCTAGACCATCCCCTTGTTGGCTTTCTGTTGGCTTCTGCCTTAACACCCCACCCCACCCCCCCAACCCATGGCCCTCATGCCAAGTCCACACGCTGCTGCCCTGCCCACCTTACCCCAGGCCACTGTGGTCCCAGGCTTTACCGGGCTGGGATCTGGCATTCATCGTCCCAGGTTCCACCTCCAGCCTGGAAGGCAGCAAGAAGGTCTCCCAATTGCCAACTTCCCTTCCCTAAATCGGAAACACTCACTTATAAAGCCATAAATTCTTTCCCACAGAGGCATTCTGGATATAATTAGATCCCTGCCCAGGCCTGGGCATGAGAATTGCTTGTTCTTCTGAAGACATACTGACACCTGCAGGTGCCAGGAGTGGCCACTCTGTTATTTCTGCTAGTGGAGGCCCTTGCACGAACAGAAAAAGACGCATACATTCTGTAGGTGGGAAAGGAATGTGCAAAGGAAAAGCTTGCATAAATATGGAACTGTTCGCCAATATCTCAATGGTCCTGGCTAGAGCCACCCTCTGTTAGCTGGGACTGCCATAAAAAGATCCAAGGCCTGGGGCTTTGGGGACAGGTGGAAGATGTTCATGGCTCTGTAGGGTGGAGTCCAAGACCAAGATATAGGCAGAATCAGGGTTCCCCTTAGCTGGTGGATGTCGCACACCACCTGTGTGTTGCATGACCCCCACCATCCGTGCATTACATGGCCTCCCCCGAGTCTTTCATGTTGTGATTTCCTTAGGGCATCAGCCTTCTGGACAAGGGCCCTGTGTTAACCCCCTTGTGAAAGTCTATCTTTAAATGCACATTTGGAGGAACTGGGGCTAGCATATAACTTTTGGAACAGACAACACGCAGTCTACAGTATTCACCATCCATCTTAGTTATTTTTCTTATTGTTACAAAATAACTGACAAAAATTCCTTAAGAAAGGCTTATTGGGGCTCAAAGTTTAGAGGTACCAGGCCATTGTGGCAATAAGAGCAGGAAGCTGCTGGTAACACTGCATCCGTAGCTCTTTTTTTTATACAGTCTGGGGCCTCAATATATGGAATGGCATTATCCACATTTAAGGTGAGTTGTCCCACCTCAATAATTAACCCAATCTAGAAAATCACTGAGAGACATGCCCAAGGCTTATCTTCCAGCTAATTTAAGATCCTGGCAAACTGACAATGCTAACCATACCTTCATAATGTCTGAATTATATCTTTTCTCGTTAAAAGCTCAGGACAACAGTATCACAAACAGGGCCCAGTGTTGCAGCCTGTGCCTGTACTCCCAGCAACCTGCAACTAGAGGACACCTTGGAGTGGCAGGGGGACCTCCTGTCTCTCAGGATGAAGACCCACCTCTCCACTTGGAAGAAGCAGAGTGCCCAAAGCTCAAACCCACTGTCACACATTTGGGAAGCTAGGAAACAAACTGCACTCAGGTGAGTTAGGCCAGCTCATCTAGACACTCATCTCCACCTCCTGATGAAAAGACGTTAGATCTGTTTAAAGTCAGGCATGTCTTGCTTAAATGCTTTAACTGTGTTCATCAATGCCAACTACAGAACCCTTGTGCAAAGCTCCCCCCTTGCTTTGAAAGCTGTGTGATGGCTGCAGTGAATTCATGCAAATCCAGAGACTGAAAACCAAACACAAGCACACTAGCTTGCCCTGCACAGCAGCTGCATCCTCCTGGATCCAGGTATCTGCCCCCACCAGGGCACTAGGCACCAAGACAGATGGTGGCAATATTCACTCCCTACATGTGGCCTCATTAGCCAGCAGCTACAGAAGCAGTCCCAGAGGCATCAGAATGGGGGTTGCGGGCTACAGGGAAGGACAAAACTAAGAGACTTGCAGGGAAAGAGAGTGTGGTGGTCTCCCTTCTCCGGACATGGCATTTCCTTGGCTTTCTTGGTTGAGCTGCGTTGCTGCCAAGCTAGCTATTTAGCTGGAAGCAGCAAAGCTCTAATCACTGCCTGCCACTCCTTACCCCTCCTATAAATCTCTAGAGCAAAATCAGGCTCTTACTCCAGCAGCAATCCCAGGGCATTCAGAACAGCACCATAAGCACATGCACACACATGCACACACAGAGATACACAACAGAGGGGAGACACACACACACACGAGGGGAAATATAGAGGAGAGAGATGGAGACACAGACATACACACAGAGAAGGGCCAATGGCCTTAGAAATCCCCACTGAACACGTGCGTGCGTGCGAGTGAATCCTGCTCTGTGAAATGTGTTAGAAATGCATGCCCGGCACTACAGATTCCTTCCTCAGCAGATAAGGAACTCAGGCTCTAAGGCACCCTGCAGGGCAGCACACTGATCCAAAGCCCTGCCCCTGCCTGACTCACACACAGCCTTGCCAGAGAAGCCTTGTAACTGACCTTAACTGATGAGATGAGAGCAGTCGGACATGGGCTTGATAACCCAGCCACCTTCCCTTTGGGAAGTGGGGATGGAAAGGGCAACACTGAACACATACAAGGAAAGACACCACCTCCCCGCTCACCCCCACCCCAAGAAAGTAAGCTCTGGCCACTGAGCTGGAGACATCACTGAACTCCACTGAGCTTGAAGTCACCTATAAACGAAACCTGGACCTCGCTTTTGAGCCTGTCTGTTATCACCATCACTGGCTCAGTCTGGTGACACACAAATGGAGCATCCCAGGCGCTGACCTCCCAATGGAATAAAGCGCTTTAAAGAACAAAAGCAGAAGCCACGGCCTGCCTGTCTTCCGGAACCTGAACACTCAGTAACTCCAGCTCTCCGTTCCAGGATGAATTAAATTTCAAAGCTTACATCTGCTTTTAAGTCTACCCTGACCTTGTACTTCTAGATGAACATACAACTCAGAGGGGGGAGGGGCTGCTCTGGATATAGCAGTAATTAATATTCTTTATTCATGGAAGACATTTGTTTGAAATGATAGGATTCCATCAGAAAGTCATTTTCTTTCCAAGTTCACTGGGCTTCCTATATGAATGCAAATCACGGTGACAAAGACAAGCAGACTGAACCCATACTGTTTGCTCCTTGTAATTGTTTGACTTTGGCCTAGACGCAGCCGGGAGAAACAACTCAGAGATCCCATAGGCTATTTTGGATATTTTCATTCTAATTTAGAGACCATTTGCCTACGTGATAATAAAGCAGAGATTCAAGGCAAACAGCTTTCTGATCAAATCATAATCAAGCGATGTTATGTGGGAGGAAAGAGGAGTAGTCTTAAAACTCCTGTAGGTTGGATCAGAAGCCTGTCCCCACGGGTGGCTGGGGGCGCCATTGACTACTAATAACTACTAGTATCTAGTGCATGTCACTTCAAATGTGTCATCTTCTTGGGATCACTAATCTTCCATATAGCCACACAGGGACCTCAGAGGACGACTTTCGCCTTGGCTGACCCTCCTCTTCACTTTGGTGTCTGTGTGAGGACAGAGGTGTGCTATGATGGTCTCTCCTGCCATGCCATCTATGATGGGCACAAGAAAGAACACCGAACTTTATTTTTCAGTGACTGCATAGTAAACATTCAAGTGGAAATGTCTCCTTCATCCCTCTTGTATTTTAAGTCCACATACAGCTAAGCAACTCCTGTTGTTTGGAAAGCCACTGTGGTAATACACTGCCCAGGGAAGATGGAGTCTCTGTCCCAGATTCCCATGCTGCAGAGGAGCTGGGGAGAGGACGCTCATAAGGCATTAAATATGGTACTGTAGACAGATTCCCTGGTTCCACAGCCTTTCTTGACTCACCCAAATCTACACTGAAGCGAGCACCCAATAGCTTCAAGAACTGGACTCTACCCTGGGTAAGGTATATTAAAGGCTACTTTTCTGTTGTTCATTTTATGTTTTTGAAATAGGGTACCCAAGGATGATTTTGAATTTCTGGTGCTCATTCCTCCAGCTCCTGAGTGCTGGGACTGAAGGCGGGCACCACAATGCTCAGCTTTATGTGGCACTGGGGCTCAACCCAGGGTTCTGTGTATATTAGGCAAGCACTCTACTGAACTATAGCTCTAGCCCTAACAAAAGCTATTTTTAATTTTAAAACTTGGATGCAAACTGGCCTTTCAACAATTGTGTTTATGCTCTGAGCAAAACATAAATAGCTCTTTAAAACTATCTTTGTATCTAGCTCCATGATTTGCTCAAGCCAACCATTTTTAAATCTATCTTGATTTCTGCTCTATTTAATCAATGGGGGTTGGGAAGGTGGTTGAGGATAGCAGGTGCCAAGCAATGCATACACCTACCTTTTCATTTAAGAGAAACAGGTTAATGTGCTTTCAGCAATGGGTACCACCTCCTTCTCAAGGAAGGGAAACCAGCCTCGAGGAGCTGGTGATCCATCTAAGGCCAGCGAGCTAACTTGGGATAAAGAGAGATTTTTAAAACCTGGCTTTTCCCTCCCTGAACTCTGCTGAGAGGTCAGAGCACTCTTACTGTCCATTTCTATGCTTTTGTTAAACGCTAACCACAAGCTCTCTTCCCATGAAGTGTGGGGTTATAGACACCCTATGCCCAGCAGTGTTGCCCTCTTAACACAAGCACCACTTATTACCCCCACTGACAGGTAACTCCTTAGGCTATTATAGACTGACAACTAACCAAAGACAAAAAAGGTTCAGAGAAAAGAGGACGGCTCTGGGTAGGATAAGGGGCCCAAATGGACAGGGTGGTGTTCCCTGATAAATATGTGTCAGGACCAGGGCTCCACCACAGGAGCCAGCTGAGAGCCTGTCAAGAAACTCATTGAAGACACTATGCCATCCAGCAACCTGGCTACTAGAATCTGGCCTGGTCCAGTTATCGTTTAATATGAAAAAAACTAGCCCCCAACTTCACCATCATCTGTAGTTATGAACCCTTGGTGTTCCTGTTCCCATTAGGCAACCATTAGAACACAGTTCAAGAGACACAGAAGGCATGAGGCTGAGAAGCTGTCCTCCTGGGTCACATTTTGCCTTCATACACTAGTCTATCTCTCTAGGTGAGTCCATGTCATTTGTACACCAATCCAGGGTCGGAATCAAGGGGGAATCAACACGTAATCATAGTAAAAATCTAATTATAATTTTTTTATTATTTTATTTATTTGTATTTTATGTACATTGGTGTTTTGACTGCATGTATGTCTATACGAGGGTGTCAGGAGTTTCAGACAGTTGTGAACTGCCATGTGGGTGCTGGGAATTGAACCTGGAACTGCTCTGGAAGAGCAGCTGGTACTCTTAATCACAGAGCCATCTCTCCAGCCCCCTCTAATTACGATTTCAGCAAACAACCCCTGGGTCAAATCCTGTGAATCTTTCTATAATCCCATTTACAAACTTGGGAGGAATGAACAGGCCCCAGCCTAAGGCCGTTTCTTATGAGCCCACCCCTCAGCCATGCTACAACCACAGACCTGGACTCTCTAACTCTTCGTGGTACCATTTCTAATCTTTGATCACTAACAGCCTCTGAGGTGAACTGAGTTTGTCCATGTGTCTGTGAGAATTTTTGTGTCCGTGTGATCTGTTTGAACTCTCCAGCACCAGGGACTGCCATTTGTCTGGATCATCACCACAGATGTATTTTCTTTAAGTGTATCAAAATGGAGATCTGAGTACCCAGCGGAGGAACACTTGGAGAGCGCATCTGGTGAGGATATGTGGAATGCAGTTTTCTCAATGGTCCGGGGCTCCTCCTGTTTGTCGGCACCCATGAGTCACTTCCCATCTCTTCCACTGGGCTCCTCTGCCTGTGGCTGCTGCCTTTAAAATATCTCTCTCCCTGCGATCTCTACCAGTGCCAGCCTCCCTTCTCTGCCCCTCTCTCTTAAAGCCTACTGCACCTGGTATTTATTCTCGGGAAGTCTCCTATCCGTGTGTGCTAACAGAACCAGACCTTGCTCGTCTTCCAAGGTCAGAGATGGGCAGTGAGGGTAGGATGGCCGCAGTCCCTACGCATTCTTCCATGGCACATGTTGGCTCTTTCCAGGATACTGCTCTTGAACACATTCTTCTGAACTTTTCACTCACTGAGAGCTGAGCTCAGAGGTTTGTAATCTGCAAAACCACACTTTTCCTATTCAGAAAATTAGTAGTTCTTTTCATGTTTTTTTCCTGTGCTGTATTTACCAAAGAACCCTCAGCAGAGCAGGAAGGAGCAGAGAGAGTTAACCCCCACACACACCCTGAAGGCACTCAGGACACAGTGAGAGCCCACCCCATCCCCCTGCCTAGAACCAACACAGAGAACATCCTCAACTAACACATGCCACAGGAGAAGGGCTGGGTAGGATGTGGGTGAGTGGATGAAAAATGACAAACCCCTTGCATAGCAAAGGGGGCTACCTTGCAGCCTCCTTGTGCAATCCCCAAACCAATTATTACTTCAGCCTTTACAATCTAAAGACCACCCTATAAACAAAAGCTTATTTCTGAGCTAGCTGTGGTGGCTCAGGTCAACACCCTGGAGGCTGAGCCAGAAGAACTGCTGTGAATTCAAGGCCAACCTGCACTATACAGAACTGCTGTGAATTCAAGGCCAGCACGGGCTATACAGCAAGTATCAGGCCAACTGGAGCTACACAAAGCACAAGTAACAGAGCGAAGCCACAGTCTCACTTACTGAAATGTGTCCCTTGCAAGTCCAATAAGTGAACCCAAACTGGACACTAGAGGACCACTCTTTTGAAGTACCAGGCATCCTCAGTTGAAGAAGAGAAAGCATCCATGCCTGAAGGCAGGGGCAGATGTGGTCCACCTGAATTCACGTTCTAGGAACCTCCCAGTGCTTTAGAGTAGTGAATCCCAGCAAGCTCAAAACAGCCACATGTAGACTAGACTCTCTGCCAGGAAGAATGAAGGCTAGAATAGACCCTTGTGAAGTCTGGAGAGGAGAAGAGGTAGAAATGTCAGTTCCAAGGCCTGAACAACAGGTAGACAAAGGACAATCCAAAGTTCTCACTAAAGGGTCAGAAAAAAGTGGGAGGCAGGGAAGTGGGGTGACCTAATAGGGAAAGCAGGAGACAGATGTGGTGGTGCTGTACAAACAAGACAGACACACGTTCGCTTTCTGTCGCGCTCTCCTCCGTAGTCACAGTCACAGACTTTTCAATGCTACTTCACAGCTGCCTGACTTTTGTGGGGTTTGATAAAGACAGCAATGGAGGGGGCAAGGCACAAAATGTGAGTCAGGTGTGCTGACCTTGCCCATACTCCTGGCTCCTTCCTCCTTCGGTGACTGTGAGGAGGGACAAGAACTAACTGTGCTCTAACCCCAGCCTGAGGGGAAAGGCATGGTCGGATGGTGATCTAAGGAGCAGAAATTGAGAGACCTCCAGGCTCCTTCCCAGATCCCCATGCATGGGCCAGGCTTGACCTAGATAACAAAGCAATGATGATGAAAACTAGGGAGGAAGCAGGAAGTAGGCAGCTTGTTACCACACTGCAGGCTCTAGGTTCCCACCTCCACACTGCAACTTAAGAAAAAGAAGCTTTCAAACATAAAATGGCTCATCAGGTAAAAACACTGTGGAACTAATCTGATACCTGAGTTTGATTCTTGGAGGCTAGGTAAAAAAGCCAGATGCTGTGGCACACATCTGAAACCTCAGCACTGCTACAATGAAAGGGGCAAGCAGAGATAGGAGAGTCACCCAGAAGTTCATGGGCCAGGTATCTTGGAGCACAAAGCCTGCTCAAAGCAAGAGATCCTGCTCATAGGAGAGCTGGCAACCACAAGCTGTTCTCTGACCTCCACATGTGCACATGGCAATTGCATGCTTGCCTGTGCGCTCTCTTTCTCTCTCTCATGCACGCGCGCACCCTCTCCCTCTCTTCCCCTCTTCCCCCCTCCTCCTTCTCCCTCTCTTCCCCCCTCCTCTCTATCCTCCTCCCCCCTCCCCCCCCCACACACCCCAAGTAACTCTTTAATGCTGAGACGAGACTAGGACCATTTGCTAGTTCATGGGCACCACAGCTCAACAATGTGAGTAGCATAAGCTTTTGGTTAGGCCCTCACAATATGATTCTGAACTGAAAACCTCTAAAGAGCAAGTTCAAAGGGGCTGTGGGATCTGAGACCCTCACATCACTTGGGTGATGGTAAATGGCTCAGCAGATCATTTAAATACCTTAATGGTAGCTTAGAGAGTGCCTAATTATCAGCTGATAATTACACAATCCATTTACACAGTTGTGATCAGACTTTTCACCTTGAAGCCACCAGCTACCCTGGTGTTGCTGGGAAGTACTCACTGTCCAAAACCCTGCCTTTGCACGACAATTCCTCTTGTCATAGCCATCTTGTGAGTCTAGCCCCTGGCTTTTATGGAATACCTTAGTTTACATCACTCAAGATCTAAAGGTGGCCTCAGTGGACTGTTCCCCAACTAAAACTCTAGCACTGACCATCCCCCTATGAAAGGTGAAGAGACCAGAGTACATAGGAAAACTGCAATGCAGTGTATAACAACCCTCCAGGCCCCAGACACAGGGGAAGCAAGTCCACTTGTCAGACTTCAGCTAGGAGAAGCTGGCTCATGGGAATGCCCACAGTTCCAAAATGGAGAACAAGACCCAATCAGCAAGGAAGGGCTGAGCCGTGTCTCATTGCAGTTGATAAAATTATTCCCCAGGCACACTGTCACTGTGACACTCCCACCCACCTGCATCCTGGGCTCTGGTAGCAAGGCCAGTATGACAAAACATCTTGCAGTGGATTTGGGTGTGGGGAGCCTCCATCTTGCAATGGACTATGCTTGGGTTGTAAGAGTTTCCATCTACAGGTATTAATTGAACACAGTCATCACTGAAGGGTCCTTTCCTGGTGGTGTAACACAACAGCCTCCTTGTCCTCCACCCAGGATCTGCAGGCCCTCTTGCCACCACCACAAGATACAGCAACGAAGGGGCAACTGCTGGATTCTAAAGTACTTTCCCTACACCGTCAATTTTGGATGAGAACCTCACTCAAAATGTATAAATGCTCTCAAAGCCAGGGAACAGTCACCTTTCAGCCGGGTGTAGCTCCATGGTAGGGTGCTTGCCTAGCATGCACAAGATCCTGAGTTCAAACCCCAGCACTGCAATAAAACGTCTCCTCAAAATGCTTGACTGAGCAGGAACATAACAGAAGGACAAGCTGCTCCCACACCAGTGGCCTCCTACACAGACACTGTCTCCCACCCTCCCACTGAAGGACTAGGTGGTCACTTTATCAGATCTGACAGACAGAATGTGGGTGAGCACACTGTGCACCCCACCTAGACCCCTCTGATGAACACTGCCTGTGTCCCCAGAGTTCCTCCTCCATTCACCGAGGCTCAACTGTGACTGGACAAGTGCATCCCTGAAACACAGGGCATCTCTTTGGACTTCAGTGAAGGACAATGAGCTTGTACTTGGTTAGGCCGCCGGGGAATGGAGGCTTCTGCTCCAATAGAGAGCTGGAAAGGCCACTGCTGAGGACTTCTGCTCTCTTACCACCTTCACCTGGACTAAGTCTACCATTGTGAGCAACTCTACAGCCACTGTGTCAGCCCATCCTTTACTTTACGTACAGTTAATCATTTTTCTACTTTAATTTCACACTGCCCTGTGACAAGGTGCAGCTCTGAGGCTAGGGGCTGCTAATGCTTCCCTACTGTACTGCACTC
Source organism: Cricetomys ansorgei (assembly GCA_026225945.1). Taxonomy (NCBI): domain Eukaryota; kingdom Metazoa; phylum Chordata; class Mammalia; order Rodentia; family Nesomyidae; genus Cricetomys; species Cricetomys ansorgei. Next base: position 1,124,599 of record JAMJFZ010001791.1, on the reverse strand, counting down.
AAACATGTTTTGTGTAAGTCATCTGAGAAAGAAGCAAGGGTGAGCAGAGATTTCTGGTGTTCAGATGGAGGGCACCCAGCCTGACAGAAGTACAGTGCAAAGAGACAGGGCCGAGCACCCATCTCTGATTCCAATAACTAATTCTCTAAGTGGACTGTTTATTCAAGCAGATGATGATGGCTGATGAGCTGCTAGGGGATACACTGGGGTGCGCCCCAAAGTTTCAGAGTATAGTTTCCTTGAAAACACTTGTACAAACACCAGACTATCCAAGGGATAAACATAAGGCACGGACTCTCAGTGAAGTCCCCACAGACAGACACACGTCCGCAAACATGTCACGTGACAAGGATATCGGGAGGAGGCAGCATTGGCAGAGTGCTCTCTTTTCTCCTTCCCACTCTCCCTCGTATTATCTAATCAGGAAGAGATCCAACTGTTCTTCCAGACTCATCCCATCCTCCTCCAGCCTCCAAGGATTATGTCCGGTATTTCCCTAGCAGCATCTGCAGCAGGAGCTTCTGAAATCACCCTATGTCGTCTGCAGGGCCAGCCCTGTGGCTCCCCATGGTCCCTCTCTGCAGGGCATGGATCTGCTTGGCAGTGCAGTGCTTACTCCCAAAGGCATGGCCAGGGAGCCATCTTTCTACTCACTCTGGGCCTCCTCTGTGACACAGCCAATGGATACAAGCAGTACACATTATGGCCTCTGTGCTCTGCTTCCTTTGATTGGATAATCTGCTTTTCTTCAAAGGATGATCAGACCCAGATACCAGGGACTCTACTAAGAGGTCAAGTAGGGGAAAGGTGATGGCTTTACAAGCTATATCTCTGGGCTATGTTTCAACAATGCGCTGCTCAGTTTCTGACTCCCACAGGTTATGCTCAGGTGAGTATCCAAGATGATCTTACCTCACAAGCCTCTGCAATGAGGCCGGTGGTATACCCAGTGACTTTCCAGCAAGGTGCTTGGAGTCTTACTCAGCAGCAATCAACAGTGACAACTATTCCTTTATATCACATGAGTGTTTCCCAGTTTCCTTCATCTCCCCAAAGCCACTATGACGTTCCTTGACAAACACAGCTGTAGATTAGTCGTATAGCATGTGCTCAGCATCCACAAGGCCCTGGATTCAATCCCTAACACCAATGATAACACACAGGCAATTTGGCTTTGGTTGGTGTGTGTGTGTGTGTGTGTGTGTGTGTGTGTCTGTCTGATTGTGTATGTGTGTGTGTGCACATGTAAGTGTATTGTATTTGTGTGTGTGTGTGTGTGTGTTGCCATTTGCCCTTCTTCAGCCTCAGTCATCTTCTCTTTAGTGGGGAGACCTTCTTTCTAAGGTTAGATCCTACTGCATCTCTCCCACACCCTTCTGGGAAACTTCTGCACCCTATCTTGAGTGCCCCTCCTCCATACAGAGCTTCACCAAGTCCCCACTGTATCTTGTCTGACAGAAAGCAGAGTCAGGGCCATAGAGAGGCAGCCAAGCCCAGCAGCTTAGGATCTTTCTGCTGTTTGTAAAGCCAGACCACCTTACACACACACAGCCAAGCCTCTCTCAAAGAGCTCATGCCTCTCTAGGGATTGACCCCTGCACTTCCTCTTCTGAATGCAGATCATAGCCGTGCTCATGACTGAGGTAGAGCCCTCTGCTGCTGGTGCAATGTCTGGGGGCAGGAAGACATGGGAGGCAGAGGCCAGACACCCCCTGACTTATGCCAGGCTAGTGTAGAAGTCTGAATCAGCTACCTTCCAGAAGGGCTGTGCCTGTGGACTGTAGATACCTATGGACAGCTAGTTCTCGGAACAAATGGAAGAGGAAATGATCAGGCTGGGACCCATTGTCCCTTGCTGAGGCTCCATAAAACCAATAGCCAAATCTTTGCCCAGGGCCTGCTGCTGCTGACAAACTGTCCTAGACCTGCAAGGACCTGCAGAGGTCTCACCAGGTCCCTAAAGCCAGGCCTGCCTCAATTACAAAACTCCTTCCCAATCTTGTAAGTGGTCACAGCCTGAAGGTCCAAAGGACAGGAGGGATGCAGAAGGCCTTAGCCTTGGACTTCTTTGTACATCTTTCCCAGGGAAGGTACCAGACTCTTACATAACATGCCAGCAAGACACTCCAGACAAATCCTAAAGCTAGGCAGACTGTGTGTATTGAGTGAGCAGGCAGTCTTGGGATGACTCTGTGAAAGAGAACGCACAGTCCTGGACCCAGGAACTGCAGCTGACACTTTGTGTGCGACATAAAACAAGATGTAAGAAGATATCTGCAGAAATGGACAGCCTATACCAACAGAGCAGATGCTCCCCAAGGGTGTGGAGACAGGCAACTGATGCCTGCCACAAGGTCAAATAATCATTGCCAGGACAAAAGTAGCATAGAAACATGAACGGCAATTTCCTAGAAGCACTTAATGTTCTTACACACGGGGAAAAATAAGGTTGACAGGGAGAGAATAGCACAAAAAAATGATCTGTTGGAAAATTAGATCGAAGGATAAGCTCAGAACAACGCAATGACAGACAGCCATGAGAGTGTCTCTAAAACAAAGTATGTATTTTTTTTTTTTAAAGTTAAGGAGACATTGTCCCAGACAGTATTCCAGAGACAAAGTAAAGTTTTGGAGAAAGACAGAAGCTCTGGGCCCGGAAAACAGCTGGCAGGCACAGGCAGGCCAACACACACCGCCCTGAACATCCAACTTTTTGACATTTACGAAAGTGCTGCTTGAATTATGCTCAGGAATGCTAGGAAGGCATTCGACCCAAAAAAGGAGGTGGGGTGGGTGGAGATATTTATTTTCTAACCCCGTTTCCCTAAAACACAATCACAACACATTAAGAGAAGGAATTCTACATTATGGGAACCTACATGTACTTCTGGCTCAGATCTGTGTCCCTGAATTTGTAAAATGCAAGAGTGTGTTGACAGTACTCTGAATTCCCATCACACATCCCTTCAGAGAATGCACAGGTGTGCCCGTGTATGGTAGTTTGTCACTGTGTGGGCTCAGCAAGGAAGAGACAGAGGCATTTTCATTTGTGCAAAGCCCTGCCAGACCTCAGCAGAAGGAACCACCATCTTCCTGGCCAGCGCCATACTGGACAGTGGAACCCTGAGCATCTGAGCTCAGGTGTTTTTATTGATTCAGAACTCCTCAGGTGTAGATCATTATCAATCAAACATCTCCCACAGAAATCCAACACCTGCAGACAATACAAAATGCCAAGACCTAATGCAGCCCTTTTCCTAACAGTGCACAAAACAATTATTTTATACATAGCTAAAAATAAACTTCTACAACACCTGTGTGTCTTGGTCAGCAGACAGGGGATACAGCAGGTGCTTCTGGTGGCTTATGAAAGACCTCCAACCTTAACCAGACTACATATCTGAAGAAAGGGGAGCTCCTGTAGGCAAATGCAGGTGGCTGTCTACAGAAAAAGACAGCATAGGAGATGCAGCTACTCATCTGGGGAACACTCTGGAGTGGAGCCCACCTCCCACTTCACCCAATCTCAGTGAATTGGGAGTACGGGGTCCCAATCCAATGATTCCCACACACCAGCCTTCCCACATTTCTCCTCCAGTTGGCAAGAAAGAAACCTGCATCCCAGACTCAATGAGGGGAGCTTCCTAGACTGAAGTTGAAAGGGTTTGCCGGCCACTAGGCTACAGACTTTGCTCCAGGACACTCTAAACAAGACAGCAGGGGAAGAAGAAGAGTGGCAGGTAATAGGAGCAGACAAATGGGCAGAAGAAAAGAGGCCATCCTGTCCCACACGCAAGTTTCCCCTGCAGAGCCCCTCCCAACTAGACGATTTAATTACAGACTCTGCCTTATGCACTGCCCTGTGGTAAACAACCAGGAAATGCAACTCTGCCTTACTCTCTAATTAAGCCAACCCAGTGGTGGGGAAAATGGTATTCTGAATTTTAGGATTTCCTTGTTCCTCGGTTCTGAGATGGGGGTTTAGGAACCAGGAGGCGAGGCAGAGTTCAGTCCTCTTCTGGAGCAGTCCTTCTGTGTCCAGTTCCAGGCTGGACCTGTGAATTGAGGGAGCGTGTAGCATGGCACCTTCCCTCCTGGCCTGGAGCCATCAAGGCCATTAGTGATCATTTGTCTTGACTGTGTGGCAGAGAGTGTAGGGAGTTGGGCCAGTCTGAGTCAGAGAACAGGAACTGCTAACATCTCAGGCGTGTCCAACATGCTGTAACCTCTACCTGGGAACTAGTCTTCAAGAGCAGTGTGAGGCCCTAGTGGAGACCTGGCTCTCTGCAACGGTGTGCCTCAGTCAGAGACAGAGAGCACCAGCGATGGACAGTCTTCTGCTAAGACCTATGCTCAGAAGCTAAGAGCTTCTGTAAACAAAGCACTATAATGAGGGTGCCCTGGAGGCTGGGTGCCCACTCCTAGCCCAGAGAGGAGTCCATTCTGCTGGACTCACAAGAGCCTAGACTGCTAGGAGCACCCTCTGTGGGTCTCAGAACCCCACATGGTCAAAACACATGTTGAAGAGGGAAGCTTCTGTTCTTGATGGCACTGTCAAATTTTTGATCCCCCAGGGCCTTGCAAATAACCCAAGGGCGAAGATCTAGGGCAGCTGAGAAGCAAAATGTGACATCCAGCTCACAGAAGGGAGTGCTCTGAGCTTGGTCTGACAGACTGAATGCAGCAAGCCAAGTGGCCACTTTTCGAGAAATGTTCCCTGTGGTTCAAGCCAAGCAAGCATTACCTCTTATATATTCCCAGAGGCAACAAAGGTGATGGGGGATGGACAGAAGCCCCACCCCGATGAGGTCACCTACCCCGGCTTCCAGATCTGGTGCTGAACATCTTCCTCCTCCCCTTCTCCCACATCCTTGGCCAGAGTTGCTGAGCAACAGCTACTAAGAGAAACAAACTCCCTTTCTTGACTCTTCTCTCTCTGTCCACCCGACAAGACTGGGATTCCCCAGGTTCTATCCTAAGCCATGAAGTCTCTGGCCACGCAGCCACCATGAATAACTTCATCCACCCCTGTGGCTTCTTCCCAACCTCCAGCGAGCTTCAAGTGGTCAGAGCGCTCAGCTCTAAGCTGGAGAACCCTTGACCCTACTACCTCCTACATACTGGCAGAAGGCTCTCAGCATCACAGCCAGTTGAACTTTTTGCAATCCTGTCCTCCAGCACCCTGAAAGCATCTATTCAGTAATCCCTTGTCCAAGCTCCCACTCACCTTTCAGTCTTGTCTCTCCCAAGTCTGACCAACCAGCCCCTTCCGCTGAAGCTCTCCAGACAGGCGTATTCTCGGTTCTCCAGCCCTGGTGCATCACGTTAGGCCAGCGGTTCTCAGCACATCATAGTGCCCTAGAGAGGATATCTGGTGTGGGCTGTCCACTAGAATTAGAAGGATGCTGGTGGCATGTAGTTCTCGGAGGCTCAGGATGTTAATGGACATTCTACAATACTCAGGACACCCTGTTAGACATTCTGGCCTGGGATAGAATGCTGATTGCACCAAGTTGAAAACCCCTATCTGAGGCCAGTGCCAACCCTCTCAGTTCACTGCCAGCTTCCTCTCCTCCTCTTCCAGCCTCTGCTTTCCCAACCTGCCATCCACTGAGAAGCCAGAGCCATCACCCAACCCCACTGCTATGTTCCTCTTCCCCTCATCCTGAAAAGCAAAGCCAGTGACTAAGAATGTCCTCACCCTAACACTGTGGTCTTCCCTTTCCTGGACAGCTATACAGTTTGGAAGGGTTTGAGGTTTGTTTTAATATCGTGTGTAAGAGATATTCCACCTATTGCTTATTAATTTGTCTTACTCCTTGTTTAAAGATGTGTGTAAGCGCGCGTGTGTGTGTATACACGTACAACAGGAAATAGCTTTATGAAGTCAGCTCTCTCCCTCCACTTTTTACATGGCTTCCACAGACTGAACTCAGGTCATCGGGTTTACATGATAAGTATCTGTACCCACTGAGCCATCTTACCAACCCACCTAAATTCTTAATAAACTTTTTCTGACAGTGTTTTTTGATATTACTTTTTTACTCTCAGAGCATGCTCCAACCCTTTTCCTTGCTTTGGTCAATGTTTTTGGAACATTCTGAAGATAGTGCTCATTGCATACTCACTTTTCTCTATCATCCTAACCCTAACATTCTAGGGTCAACCTGGTCAACCTCCCATCTTCCAAATGAAGCCAGGGATGGAGGGATTCGGGAAGATGGGAAGAATGTCCCTAACACACACATAGACAGTAGGTACGAAAAGCCTATAAATATGACCTCCTGACTGCCTAGCCACATGTGAGAGGGTGAATTTATGTGTTGACCTGACTGGGCCAAGGGATTCCCAGACAGATGCTGTAAAACATGACTTCTAGGTGTGTCCACAAGGATGCCTGGGGAAGAGGTAGTATTTGGATTAACACACTGTGCAAAGCAGCCCACCCTCATCCAACACAGATAAACACCTTCTACTAGATGGAAGAGCAGAATCTGAAGGCAGAAAGAGAGTGAACTCACTCTCCTAGCTGGGACATCCATCTTCTAGCCCCAGACATCAGCACACCTGGTTGTGTGGCAAGCTTCAGCTTATAGATGGTAGAGGATGGGATTTCTCCCATCTGCATAGTCACATGGCCCAGTGTTCAGAAAAATCTCAGGCTAGGTCTGGCCTCTCTCAGGTTGCTTAAGATAACTCTCCTTCTATCTATTTCCTCTGTAACAGGACACACCCTCTTCCCACTCAGAATAGTCTGATATACACTGCCCTTTGGTCTAGAACTTTCCCCCTGAAAAATCACAGCTACATTGTGAGTTCTCACAGGGTACTGGCAGACTGTCACAGCAGCCTAAAAGGTTATCCTCATTAGAAAGAGAACTTGACTCAAGGGTAATCACCATGTACAAATGTTCAGCATCACAGTGTTATATGGAATTTCAGTGACCTGAGGCTGCGTAACAAAACACCACAATCTGAGAAGTTTAACATACATGCATGGTCCCGCAGCCTACCTCTGATTATTTTTTTGTGGCAAACTTTGACATTCCTCACCTGGTAGGTATATCATCTCAATTTCTGTCCTCATCTTCACTAGACATCTGTATGTCCATCTGTGACCTTTTTACAATAAGGACAGCTATCGGTGGATAAGGGGTGACCTCACTCTAATGAGTCACATCTGCGGAGACACTATTTCCATTCTGAAAATCCCACTCAAAGTGCAGATACTAGCGCAGGGTATGTATTCAGGGAGGACACAAATCAACCCAGCCAGCTGGTAATGTGAACATGGAGTCAGGCTGAGTTACCTCCCAGCTTGGAGGTCCTGGGAAAGTTAGAGCCGGGCCTGGTGCTTCTAGAAGTTGACATGAAGAGGGCCAGACGTGATGGATGCCAAGGACTTGGGAAGTGGATCTTTTGGTTTCTGTCCGTGTCCTCTGCTACCCCCAACATGTGACAGCTTTTGACTCTCTCTACCATAATCATGTCCAACACTGGAGAACATCTGCCTCAGTGTACCTTCTTTGAGCCCAGTAATGCCTCAAAAACACAGGGATAAAGTGCAGCTGTTTTCAGTACCATTACCCCCAAATCAGTGTGACAGGTTCCACCCTGACACCTCACATATTATCAAAGCCCTGGGAAGGCCCAAGAAGGAAAGACTCAATGCCCTTGCTGAAGTAAAGACAAAAACAGAACCCAGGGTGTGAGAAGCTCAGGGCCACCCTTATTCTTCAGCAGCTTTTAAAGGACTGTAGAGAAACACTTGTCAGTCTTCAAGACATCCCACTCCACACGGAGACACTTCTCAGCAGTCACGGCTCTCCACCGCTCTGCTCAGATGAGGAGTGGGAGAGCCTAGAAAAGTCACTGATCAAGCAGATTCCCCCTAAAATAAAACCAGAGTATTTCTTTTCTGTCTTCAAAGCATGTTCCACGTCCCTGTGACTATTTCAATGGCATGTGGAAGAAGGAATGCATTTAACGTATCTAAAGACATATAACAGATTTTGGAGCAACTTGCTTTCCAGGTGGGCGTGTTACCAAGTTAATCCTTCTTCAGTCTAATCCAGTGAAGGAGAAAGGGGGAGATGAAACAGCCACACTTACAAGCTCACTGATGCAAAGCTCATCAGCAGGTGGGTACCACTTCTTCCCTCAGGCTACCCTTGCCAGGCAAGAATTACTAACCCACTTTCCAGCCAGAGACTCCAAGCACTGAGTGGTTGAGTAACTTCCCCAGAAACACACTGATGTCCGGGCTAGAGAGACAGGATCCACGGCTTCCAGTCAGGCCTGGGAATGCTGGCCCTCCTGGGATGTAGCGCCACAGGAAAGAGCTTTGGGTAAGGCAAGTCCTCTGGAGAGAGTGTTCCATGAATCCTCCCTCACGAGGGACTTTGCCAGCCTGACCTTCAGAGGGCAAACTGGTCATGGCAGACATAGGCACTCAGTGTGGTCCTTGGCTCAGGCCCTCACCTCCCCAAAAACGAGTCAATACGTTTTTCCCTGGCCGAGTCCATCTAGGTTCTCCCTGCTAATGTACACGGTCTAGCTACTCATGCTCAGCCAATGTCTCATCTTTTATGTGTTCCGTGTGTGAACTTCTGTTTACCTCTGTGACACAGCCTTTCTAAGCCCCCAGGCACACGCTGGGTCCCCTAGGATCTGGCAACACTGGCATAGACTTTGTCATTTATTTATTTATGTTGGAAGAAAACAGTTTCCACGTGTTTATTTGCAGGGGTGATGAACCCTGATGATGCCAGTCTCCAAGTCCTATGGATTTTCCTTGCGCTTATGTGATGCCTGGGCATCACTGACAGATTTGCATCTGAAGGAGTGTCACTGTGGACCTGTCAAAATATTTTTTGACAGTCTAAAGACACATTTTACGACAGGATTCGCAGTTAGCAGAGGGTAGCTGGCAATATTTTTCTGCAATCTGCCCACCATGCAGAGGCATCTCTTTGTTTTGATCAGGCTGTGGCTTGCTGTCACCCGGTGTTCATACATTATGCAGACCCCAAACAGCAGGGCCAACACACAGACCTCATTCAAATAATTAGGAGGAGGCTGCGGGGCTGAGCGTTGCCATGGCACCACGAGGAATGATGGTCGTATCCCTCGAAGGACGAAGGCAATGACAGAGCAGCAGAGGACAGCAGCAAATGAGCAGTTACCTTCCATGAGACCTGCAGCAGAAATCACTCCCTGCTCCCCAAACTGACCCCCTAATTCTGTATGAAATATGATTTACAGACACCATGGATTTGCCAGAACACAGTGTGGGAAAGTGCTTATGCAGTAAGGCTAAAGAGCCCTATCTCGAACATCTTTTCAAATGATGCACGGAAAAATGCTAGGGAGGAATCCCACCAGAAAAAATACAAGGGGTGTGTGATAAGCCTCTGGGCTTTAAAAAAAAATAACTTCCCCCTCAACAACATGTGTTGTATTTGGCACAGAAATATTTTCCATAGAGTTATATTTTGGAGTTTCATGTTCATGTCATTACCATACAGTTGGGAAAATAAAATGCGAAGAGTCACTCACATAATGCTATCTTGCTTTAATAAAGCATAAAATTCCCTTTTTTTGTTTGTTTGTTTGTTTGTTGTTTTCTAGACAGGGGTTCTCTGTTCTAACTCTGGCTGTCCTGGAACTCACTCTGTAGACCAGGCTGGCCTCTGCCTCCCGAGTGCTGGAATTAAAGGCGTGCGCCACCACTGCCTGGCAAAACTCCCTTGAGTAAGGATCATTAGCTTACCATGAAGGTTTCTTACCTTCTATGAAGTCAATTCATGTCAGATGATCAATGGTTTTTCTGACTCTTAGAAGCCCCATGTGAACGAACCCTTTAAGTTCCCAGGCTGGATACTCAGTCCTCCAGCAGACCACTTTCACAATGGACACAGGGATCAGCTGCCAATCTGTGCGCCTCTGTCCTGCTCGCCTCTCCTGATCAAGAACGTCCTAACTGTCCACCTCCTCATTCCCCACATATGTCATCATGTTACATCTAACTGAAGAGACAGGCCAAGGCTCTCCATCTTCCCAGGTCATCCAAGGATCCACCAGTCCTGTCCTCCTTCCCTCAGAGACCTCACCTTACTCTTTCCTCCCTGGGCAACACCACCCACTTGCTCTTCTGTCAGTCCTTCCACCCTAGCCCGTCAGCCCAATAGTCCCCTGGAAGCCCCCAAGTTCCTTCTGTCCCACACTTGTGTCTGGACTCCCTTTCCATATCTGAGGATACTCTTTCCTGAGGACTTCAGGCGCATGCAGACAGTGTCTAGGTGTGGCACTCCCTGCTCCAACAGAAGGTCCCAGCTCATCTTAAGAGCCACAGACATGGGACAGTGGCTCCCCACATGGTGGCTGATTCACATATGCTAGACACAGAGCTGTCTTCTCCCCACTCCCTGACCAGTAGAAACATTGTGGGGTCTTTGCTTCTGTCCCCTTCCACTGGACCTGGACTAGCCTTGCCAGCAGAGAATGTGCCCATTAAGTCAGCAGGGGCCCCTCCTCTGCATCAGTGAGGAACACTAGCCCTCCATTATCTCCTCCCTTCTTCCCACCACACAGGCCACTTCCTCTCCTAGTAACACTCTCCCTCCCTCCAGTGGAGAAGATTCCAGGGCATAGTTTTTATTCTGATCTGGCCCCCATCTCCCCTTGGCTGAAACTCAAAAATAACATTCAAATCACTGAGAAAAATTATCAAGTATAACTATTTCCGGTCTCAGCAATAAATGAGTCTTAATATCAAGCTGTTTCAAATGGGAAAGTACACAGTAGATTGAAGGCACATGTGGCACACACACACACACACACACTCATCTGCCCTCCACATGTGAATACATACAACAAACCATTGGTTGCATGCCAGACGCTGACGTCTAGTCACCTGGGAGTACACCCAGGGTACACCTGGGAGCATGGCCACACTTCCATTTCCTCTCCCTCAGCAGTTAGCAGTGGTCGGTCCCCAGGAAGGTTACAGACACATGGTGTAACCTAGCATGGTCGTGAGACAGTGTAGAAAGGAGTGCTGCGAACCATAAACACGGACTACATATATTAAATATGACCTACTGGTATATTACAGATTCCAACACCATAAGGCTAAGAAAAGAAAAATCTGATTTGAAATTAATGACAGGATGGCTGAAGGCAGAGACCGATCATCCACTCAGAAAATGTGTAAAATCAAGGCAGTTGAAGCTCCAAAGAGAAGCCACACACAGTAGCTTCAGTCCACCCCCCACATCCTCAGTCCGACCTGGCTCCACCAGCAGTAGCAGCTGGCCTGAGAGCCACTCTGGAGGACCTAGCAACAGGGACAGACAAGGTAGTGAAGCACGTGCCCTTGGACTAGACGAGTTGGCTCATGACAACCTGAAACCCAGACGCAGCAGAGCCAGCAGCCGCTCAGTGCAGAACCAGCAGTCTAACAACCCGCCATTTCCCAATTAACTAATTTTCCATCCCCAAAATGTTTTGCTAATGTTTGCACAACGAGGCAGCCCGACTCTCCAAGTGCAAGCTGACGCCCAGAGATGCATTTGTTGTTCCCAACAGGCTCCATCAACAGGCAGAGAGGTCAGCCTGCACGGAAGGACCCAACCCCCTCCCCCCCAGGGCAGCGCGCCCATCCTGGTGTTCCGAGGCACTGTTGCTGCAGCTGTGCCAACAGTTCCGAGGGAGAGAAATAAATATCATAGCCATGGCCACTGTGCTGACTGTATCCCATTCTTGTGTCCCTCTGGGTCTGAGTGAAGAGAGCTAGGAGCGGAGGTCACAGGCCACCAAGACCTTGTGCTCCACTCTCCTTCTTTGAAGCAAACTGACCATCAGAGGAGAAGGGGACTATCACATGTGCTCCCTGCAGGAACAGAGAAGAGCAGACTGCCATCCAGGGACCCTCACTGCAGAGCAGGGAACAGGCTAGTGCTAGGGCCCCCCACACAGCAGGGCTCTACCAGCTTTAGCTGCTGGGCACCAGCTGACCAGAGACCCAACTATCTTACTTCTGCCAGTTTGATGAATTTCCCAGATGACATTCTTCAACTATGCTCCATTATCTGAAGAGACAGAGTCTCTAAGGCAACAGGAAATGTCCAAGGAGGACAGACAAGAGGGCTCACTGGGTAGAGTTGCTTACCACTAAGTCTGATGACCTGAGTTCAAGTCCTGAACATGGTGCAAGGAGAAAATTGATGTCCTCTGACCTCCACAAGCATGCATGTGTGTGTGTGAAGGAACAGTGAAGACAAAGAAGAGGAAGAAGGAAGAAAAGCAATGCACTGCAACAACAATCACTCCTGGGGGCTGCTCCCACACACACACTCCCTCAAGCACGCTGCACCTCAGAAGTGATGGCTGCGGCTTTTCTGTGTTCTGGGCCATGACATGACCCAGGACGGACAGCAACACCCAACTCCCAACACACTAACAAACAAAAGATACAGGGCATGACTCACCTTTCTAGAGGAGACACCAGAGATGCTCCCAAATGTGCAGTGGCCAGAGGTGAGAGGGGTCATCACAGCCTATGGCCGGAAGAGCTGGAGCAGAGACATGAGGGGATGCTGGGGACTGTGTGGGTGTAGTGACACTAGTATCACCCTGCAGGGTCCAGGAGTGCTAGGCACCCAAATGATGCTGACATCACAGCCAACAGTGTGGTTTTCCCTGGGCTCTGAGGAAATGGGCTCTATTAACACCGTCTGTTTATTAGAACAGATAATGAAACGGGCACAGAGAAATCAGGGAATTGTCCAAGGTCACTCAGCACTGTTGGCAACAGAGTCCAACAGGCATACTGTAGTCAGGCCCCGGCTCTCAGCTCTCCAGCAGAGTGAGATAGGTGACAATCTGTTAACAACAGCTCTGAAGAGCTAAAAGCTCAGGAATCGTTTAACCTGGCAGGAAAATCCAGACCAAGGAAAACGGTGAGGCACCACTACTGGCTGATCCCTGGACTAGGTGCTAGGGACATGTGACAAGTAGCCCCTATGGGACTACCACCCTATAGGGTAGGGTGAAAAAACACAGATGTCTGGGTGGTTAGTCCTGTGGAGAAGCAGAAAGTGGGAAAAGGAGGGGGCTGTGCCGGGAGCCCCGCTGGCTTCAGTAGGACCCGTTGATGCCACTGGAGCCGAAGCTGGTAACTGGGGAGGTTGTGTAGGAGCATCAGCACTCCCGGGCACACCGAAATGAGAGCAGGGGAGGATTTCGGCTAGGTGGCCTCTGTAGCAGGCCTCCATGGGGTACTCTGAAGGCTCAGGGAAGGCTGACTTAGGCTGGAGGCATTCCCTGGCTGCTGTTGGAGCAGACTGTCAGGCGGAAAAGAAACATTTGAAAGAACACTGCACACCCATGACCCACGCACATCTTCCCTGTGAGATCTAAATCAGCTCTAGATGACCCTGGATGCCTCACACGATGTAAATACTGGGAGAGTCACTGCACCACATGGCTTAAGGAGTAATCATGGGAGCAAATAATCTGCATGTGCTGAGTACAAATGCGGGAAGGGAGTTTGCAACCTGAGGCTGAGAATCACGGTTAGAACCAGTGGAGAGGTGTCTGCTATCCTAGCAGGCGGAAAGAGCCGAGTCCTAAGAGAAACACCAGTCTGTTACTACCTGAGTCCTACTGCTCACTGACAGGCTACCTCAGCCTTAGTGGCTTAACAGCATGCACCGTGCCTTAAATCCAAAGCCAGTTTCAGATAAAATGAGCCAGGTCTTCTAATCAGAGGATGCACACTGAAGAGGGGCTCTATGCTGAGCTGGCCCCTCTTCTTGCCTTCATTCTTTGGATTCTGGCCCCCTTCTCCAGCCTTGGCCTTGGTGGCCACATCCTTCTTAGTCACTGACCCAGAACCTGGTTCTCGCTACTGCCCTCTTACAAAGACCCCTCTGACAGATGACGATGGGCCCACCAGACAAGTCAGGAACACTTCCCACTTCATGACCCTGACTTTAGCCCTTCTACAGTGGGAAGTAACCTGGCCATGGGCTTCAGGGGTCTGTACATGATTAACATGGGCCATCTTCTATGTACCATATTTACAATTCTTTACAGGAACTGTTTCTGTGTTATGGTTAAATGAGTTAATATATAGTATTTTAAAAATAAAGCCCAATGCCACTCAAATATGACAAGCCTCTCGCTTCTGGTAACAGTGATTAAGAACTGAAGAGTCAGCCGGGCGGTGATGGTGCACACCTTTAATTCTAGCACTGAGGAGGCAAAAGCAGGCAGATCTCTGAGGAGTTAGAGGCGAGCCTGGTCTACAGAGTGAGTTCCAGGACAGCCAGAGTTACAACAGAGAAACTCTGTCTCAAAAAAACAAAACAAAGCAAACAAAAAACTATTAAAGTCTCCTAATTCCTAGGGTTTACGATACATGACCTAAGCATAAACTTATTACTGGGTCTTGTTAAAGAGAAGAAAGGTGAAACAATTTAAGACTGTTGTGTCCGTACATCCTTTACTTGAAGCTTCATGCCTGTACCAGGCCTGAAAGCTATACAGAAATGTTAAAATGGGTCTGTAAAGTTTAGGGAAGGAAAGCAGGGCAGAAACCAGTCACACTGATTGGGTCAAAGATACCAAATCCGAAGATCAATAATAGACCAAAAACACACACTGCCCCCAGAACCTATCCAAGGTGGCAGGAAGCAGAAGAGGGGAGCCCATAAAAGCCAACTCTTCCACCAAATCATCCACAAACCTGCAAGACTTTCTCCATTTCAACAATGATACAGAAGATACTAGACAAAAATATCCCTCTCTGCACCCCAAGCAGAACAGGGTCCAAACAACTCCAGTGACTGGGAACACGGTAGACAGAAGCCCCCAGCCACAGGGGCAGTGTGTGTCCAGACAAAGATGGTGTGCATCCAAGCCCACGATTGTATAACCTCTAAGAGACCCCCATGTGACATGAAGCCTTCCAGTGTTGGTGTTGTGAAACCAATAACATCCCACACTCTCAGGGGATCTCTCATGAGATAGTATTTATAATTCACCCCCAAGTTCCACCCCACACTAATGAGACTCGGACCCCCAAGCTCAGTTTCTGAAATAAAAAATAGGAGTCTGAAGGTTAGGGGATCAGCACGGACATGAAGAGCACTCACGGTTCTTGCAAAGGACCCAGGTTTGGTTCCTAGCACGTACGTGGCAGCTCACAAACCACCTGTAACTCCAGTTCCAGGGGATCCAATGCCTTCTTCTCACACTAGCTCCTGCACGCACACAATGCACACACATACATAAATACCATAAAAAAAATAAAAGCATTGCATCTCCAAATTATACAACATATTCATTGAATGATCAGTCTGATGTCAAGGGTTTCAAAGTCAAAACCTTCTGTGTTGGGTAAGTTTATTTTTAGTTATGTTTGAAATTGTTTTATGCACTATTGGGTGAGGGACTATCTAGGGCATTTTGTATTGTTTGCAGGTGTTAGATTTCTGTGGGGGTTGTTTAATTGCTTATGATCTGCACGTGATATCAGTAGGACACCTAAGGAGTTCTGAACGAATAAAAACACCTGAGCGCAGATGCTCTGGATTCCACTGTGAGTATGGCGCTGGCCAAGACGGTGGTTCCCTCTGCTGAGGTCTGGCAGGGTTTGCAGTTATGAAATATGCCTCCATGTACTTCTTGCTGAGCCCCCACAGCAGCACAGGTCACAGGCTGCAGGAGCAGAAGGCCCCTGACAGCAGCCCACCTCCAAGTCCCTGACACCCATGGTTATCAAAGCATCCACAGGAGGAATCTCAAAAATCACATTCTCTGGACAATTTCTACCGAATCTTAAAAACTATTACCCATGTACATACATGTACACACACATACACACACGTGCATGCATGCGCATGTGCATGCGCGCGCGCGCGCGCGCACACACACACACACACACACACACACCTATACATTAATCTATTTTAGGAATCAGATTTCCTATATCATAATTAAACCTTAAAAAAAATTCATAACCTATGGATGGGTCACTTCAGTGTGCCAAAAACAAACTCGTCAGATGTGAGCCCTGCCCTGTCTCTAGAGAGCTGCTGAGACTCTGACTTTGCTATTCAGTCAAACTTAAAAACTTAAAGATTCCCATTTGCTTGTTTCTGAGCATCTCTGGGGACATTAATCATGGCATTCAGCATTACACAACAGCCCTCATCCCCACCTGCCCTGTTATGACGCAATGAGGGACATCTTCCCAGAGCTTTCATTAAACTACAAGTGAACTTCACAATTACCCTCAAGATTCCTTCCTGACTACTCATTTTTCCCACATCTGTTTGGGGCAAAAACGTTTATTAACGGTCTAAGTCAGCCAGGAGTAGTGTTGCATGCCTGTATCCCAAGGAAAATGAAGAATCAAAGCCAACTTGGTTTATATTCAAACGTCCAACTAGGCAGTGAGAGACCACAGATGGGGCTGAAGCGTGAACCTACAGTCAGATAGATGTTCTATTTGAAGGCTGGATTAACCTGGGGTAAAGTTAGTCCACAAATGGAATTCCCAGGTAGAAAAGCTTTTACTAGTCTGATATAGTCACCTCTGCACAGTTATCCCGCTTTCCTCTCCTTACACCAGTGTAAAAAGAAAACATTTCCATGAACTGGTTCCATGAACTAAGCTGACTGGGGGGTCTTAGTTTTCAAGGTTTTAAATGTCAGCCCATTATTTTAATTGTTCTCTAACTGAGCCAAATGTATTTATGACAATATATGCCTGTGTGTTTTTTCTTTCATGGATCCTGTGCCCATTTTCTTTAGTTGTGGAGTTTTCCTCATTGTTTTGTAAAAACTGTTTACATATGAAAGACCATTCCTTGCCATACTACAAATACTTCATTCTTGCCCATTAATTTTGCTTAAAGTGATTATGATAGGTCGAAAAATTATTCAATCATTTGGATACTATCAAAACAAAAGTCTTTTTTATATTGCCTTTGATAGTCATCCTAAGAATATACAATCACTCAGGGAGACCTTTTTTTTTTTTTTTTTTTTTTTTTTTAAAGGAAAGGATTCTGACTTTGGAATAGACCAAGGCAAAACAAAGAAAAACAATGATCTGACCCAGTTTTGAAACAGCTCAGCTCTCCAGAGGCAGAACACATAGTTGTCCTATGAAGTAGCAAGCAGAAGATAGCTGACCCCCTGCCTGAACTCAAGAAAGAAAAGAAAAGAAAAGAAAAGAAAAGAAAAGAAAAGAAAAGAAAAGAAAAGAAAAGAAAAGAAAAGAAAAGAAAAGAAAGAAAAGAAAGAAAGAGGTCAACAGTGGCCCAGCAATGAGAATACCACCAGCCACACCTCGGATTTGGGTCTGCAGACAGATATGCCTATGCAGCAGACCCTCTGCAAGATGCATCAGAGGATGAGGCTCTGGAAAACACCTCTCCGGGTATGTGGAAAGATGTGGTCATCCAGCCTGGCGTCGTCACAGACCAGCTCCACATGAGCAAAGCTGGCATGCTGCTGGGCAGATACCACTGGGCAGAGAAGGCAGGAAGGGGTACTGTGGTACTGTGCCCTAAGAGGGCAGGGTCTCCCACTCCCAGCCTGTGACCCTGAATGACTCAACCATAGCTGTGGAGATGGGGAAGTGGCCAGGCCAACTCAGCAAGCCCTTCTGGCCATAGAAGAGGGAGAAAGCAAGGCCACTATCATTTGCAGGAACACAGAAGAACCACTCCTCAAAGTAGAGTTCACTCAGCACGTGACCCTGGCAGAGTGACTTGGACTGGAAGTCACATTGAAGACAAATGAATGGAGCTGGAATATCACTCACAGATACACACACACACACACACACACACACACACATACAAGTACACACACAAGTACACACATGTACACAAACACATGCACACATGTACAAACATAATTACATACACACATGTACACACGCATACACACATACACACACACATGTACACACGTACACACATGTACATACGTACACACATGTACACACACACACATAGCTTTGAGCTCTAATGCAGGAAGCTTCCAAGGTGAATGACTGACAACCAGTGAAACACACTGCCCACCCCACCTAGGTATAATAGAGATGGGGAGAGTTGATTCTGTCCTCTTTCACACTAAAGAACTGTGATGTGCCATTTACCATGCGGCCTCTTCCCTGGCGTTGTAAGAGGTGTGTTTTCCCCAAGTAGGGCACACCCCGATTCCCAAGCAGACACTGAGGTGCAGAGCAATCTGGACTCTTGTGGCGACCATCTAGTGCTCCAAGTATAAACCAAAGGTGAAGAGGACTTTATGTCAGATGTGTTGCAGGGATGTCCCACTGAGGCAGGCTGAACACTAAAGTCCACCCCTTCACACTTTCTGTCCTCTCTGAGCTACTGTAGCCTTCTTCATGATCTCCAAATACCCCGTTTCCCATAGGCCTTAGCACTGTCCTCAGTGGTGGCACATTCCTGCTCCCACCAAGGCCTGAGCAAGCAGCAGCTGCCTAGACAATGCCCACTGTCCAGCAAGGTCCGACGGGATCCCGGGTCACTTACTCCAATCCAGGTCCTGATGCTCACTTCACAGCCACTAGGGTGACTCTGACCAACAACTATGCTCCCTTGCTGTCGCTCCACAGCACCTAGAGGCTGCTTCTGACACTTGCTCAGTAAACATCTAACGAGTGGGTGAGAGGGACTAAGGGGCATTTAAAATTACTTGGCAGAAGACAGACACACACACACACCCCCAAGATCCATCACATTCCTGACTGACAATGAATTCTGCTACCCAGGTATCATCTGGGCACCAATGCCCTGTTCCCCCAGCAGCAGATGGGCACGGTCCCCTGCAGGAGTCCAAAGCTGCTGTATGCTAATTCACTGTTAATTGCAAAGGACCAAGGCCCTATAGGGAGGGCTGCACCAATTAGGCCACTCACAGAGGAATACGTGAGTAATTACCAGCTTATTCCAGGCCTCCCTGTAATCTATCAGTCCACACCTGGAGGAAGCAAGGGTGATGGGCTCCTTAGTGATGTGCACCGTATGTTTCTCTCTTCACTCTCTGAAGCCAATTTTCAGCATTATTTAGGGAGAACAGGAAGGAACAGGGTGTCTAGGGGCAAAAATGTCTGACTATTTAGTTATTTTCCCCTGGCTTGCAACTCCTTAAGAGGAAGAGGATGTTCTGTCCCTTTCTGAATGCACTGTTTCTACTCACTGGGAAGCTGGGAGGTTTTGGGGGTAGGGGGTCACTGCACACATGCGCATTACAGGCACACAAGTATAGGTTACATGGTAGAACTCACTTATGAAAACAAGCTGCCAAATTAGAAGGTTCTAAAATCTCCTGGAAGGTCTGCTTCAAAATACTCAGAAAGGAGCTGGAGAGATAGTGGCTCAGTGGTTAAGATCACAGCTGCTCTTTCAGAGGACCAGGTACAATTCTAGCATCCACATGACAGCTGACAACCATCTATAACTCCAATTCCAGGTGATCCAAAGCCTTCTTCTTGCCTCCTCCAGCACTTGGCATGCAAGTACTGCATAGACATACATGTAGGCAAAACATCCACGCACATCAAACAAAAATAAATAGATTTTTTTGTTAAAGCACTAAGTACATAACTATTTTATTACAATTTGTATTAACTGGCTACTCCTGCCTTGGGAAACCAACTCTCCTCCTATCAGAAGATGGAAGACTATGCTCAAATGTACAAGGTCAAAGGTTACAGAGAGGGCTGACAGACATGCCTCATGGAGGAGTCACTGAGATTTAGAGCTGTTGGGCTATACATGTGCAGGAACCTAGTGCCAGATGGGAGGCTGAGACTTGGAGTCAGGTGTGTATCCCAGTGTATGTACCGACCCGGGTGGGACTCCTGGTACAGGTTGTCTGGCCAAAGACACGCAGGTTAAGAACTATCCACCGGGATCCCAACCCTTCTTTGCAGGTCCCACACCTCTGTAGGCGCTAAAGGGCAGAGGGAAATCACCTTCAGCATCACACACATCCCTCAGCACCTGAGCGCCATCCGCTATTAAGTGTGTATTTGTCAGTTTGAATAAGCACAAAAGCAAAGAGCAATTCATAGATCATGAGAAGGGTCCAGGCATGCCAGGCACTGCCCCTGAGAGCTCATTACCAGCTGGCATGAATTATTTACGCAGACCTGGCCTGCTGCACACATGCATTGCATGCTGTGATGAAGCACCTGGGCCAGCTTTAACTGGGCCACCAACCAGAGGCTCTGCCTTGCTACCCCAAGAGAAGGTCGGTCAGCATATTAAGAAGATCTGTAGGGGGCAGAGGGAGAGGAGAGACTGGACAGAAGGGTTGAGAAAAAGCCCCATGGTGTCAAATGACCAGCACTCTTTGGGGCTCACAGAGATTGAAGCTGTAGACATAGAGCCTGTATGATCTCCTAAATATATCTATGGTTGTCTGGCTTGGTGTTCTTGCAGAAGTCCTACAAGTTGAGGTGGGGAGAGGTCTCTGACCCTTTTACCTCCCCTTCCCTTGGGACCCTTTTCCCCCTGCTGGGTTGCCTCATCCAGCCTTAATGTAGGGGTTCTTACCCGGACTTGTTCCATCTTGTTTTGCCCCTTTCGAGTGGTATCCCTGGGAGGACTGCTGTTTTCTGAGGGGAAGTGGGGGTAGGGGGGTGGAAGGTGAATCTGGGGGAGAAGGAAGATGGGAGGCTGGGAGGAGTGGAGAGAGGGGAGAATGGGGGTCAGGATGATTTCTCCTATTTAAAAGAGGGGGAAAAAAAGATCTGCAGGGATGAGAAGATCTACAGCCCACAGGGAAGGCCTCCCAGCACAGGGACATGCCCACTGTGCACCTGAGGAGCCCACCAGAACACCTTGCTATGAGAAGACACTCACTAGGAAACAAAAGGCAATTTGGGAAACAAAGTCTTGAAATTGCACTATGAAATTGCACTAGGGTGGCAAATAGGGAAAGCAAGTCTGTCTGATCCTCAGGTGACACAGAAGGCTGCAGACCAGACTGATTTTTACACAATAATTAACATGAGTACTGAGGGACGGCTGCCTATTAGGTAGCCTGCATTCTGACCAGCAGCCTGGGATGCGGGGTTAGCTCTGCAAAGCTGTGCCCCTAACAGGACACACTTTCTGCCACAGAACACCAGCCAGACATTTTCAAGCTGCAACAACTAGGAAGGGTTCTTTGCATCATATGTAAACATATTTATGTAAACATCCCACAAAGGTAAGAAACTGAGGTCCAACATGTAACTCGTGTTTGTCAAAAAAATGAAGGCATTCACCCCAAATCTAGATGTGAGCTGAAGCTCAGGGTCCTTCCCTCCAGCTGTAAAAGAGACAGCTTGGTCTCCTGCTCGCTAGGATAGCACCTTTGGACTCCTTGTTGAGAGAACACAGAGTCTCTAACTACACTTACGTGCAGCTCAGCCAGCCTCAGCAAGGAGCTAAATGTAGATTCCATAAACCACCTGAAGGATCTCAGAACCACCTGCCCACCCCAGGTGACAGAGTGCACATGCAGCTGCGACCACTCATTACGGCAATGCTTAGGATAGCATGACCTGGAAATACTGCCCACATCCCGACTGGGCCCACCATTCACCCTGACTTCACAGGGCTTGCAACCAAAGAGTGAATCTCTGTCTCCAGAATGTTATGTGGGTCAGATGGGTACCAACCCCAGAAGCACCAGCCTGGGAAGGTGTCTGGGAAGACAGTGAGGTGCTGGAAGCTGGGTATGGAACACAAGTGACAAAATGACAAGTGGGGCTGCGGTCAAGGACAGAGCCCTCACTCAGAAGCTGTGGCACATTAAGGCTCCAAGGCTAGAGGAAACCCAATATCCAAGGAGACTACAAGGGCCAGGAGAGATGAGGATTCCTATAGGAGTCAGTTGAAAGGACCAGAATGAGAACACGGGGACGCAGGGGTCCACAGAGGTGGGACCCACAGCAGACATCAGCAGTCCTACTGTGTGTACCTCTTCTCTGATAGACTCAGCTCCAGCAAGATAGAGTCCAGGGGAGAAGGGAAGGAAGGAGGGATGGAGGGAGGAGAAAGGGAGGGGAGGGGAGGGGAGGGGAGGAAGTTGGGCCACTCAGAATAAGTGGGGGAAGGCTGCATGTTCTGGTTTCAGTGATCTATCTAAAACATATGTTGAAACCCCAACACACAGTATTTTAAGTGGGGTTTTTAGGAGGCAACTGGGGTTAGATGAAGCCAAAAAGATGCCCCCGCCAGAGGATTAGCATCTTTGTGCCAGACACCAAAGCCCTGAATATACACTCCTTAGCTTGCTCTCCTGTGTGTCTCTCTCCTTCCTTTCCCGTCTTCCTCCCAAGTACAGACACAGCAAGAAGAAGACATCTAGAAACTTGGAAACGACTCTCATCAGATCCCATCCATGCTGCCTTCTTGGACTACAGGAAGACAGACTGGCTTCAGCGCTGAGGCCTTCTGGCCTCTAATTTTATTATGCTGCCTGGTACTCTTAAAACAGTGTTCACTTGTTCCTGGGGAAGGAGGTACTCATTACTCTAAGGTGGCCAGGTGAAAAAGCATCACCCATCCCCAGGCAGGTGACTCAACTTCTTGTAACTCACAGGCCAGCACCCAGTTTCCTCACTTAACACAAAGCCAGCAGAAACACCTTCAATCCCTCCACAAAGGTTTCCACCCTTCTCTGTACTTCCTGGATACTGTGGATTCCCGGGAAACCACTTGCCAGTCCAGGTCTATGATTCTGAGCACATGTGACCCATTCCATGAGCCAGACAGCTGTTTTCCACACCTGGCTCGGTCTCCTGCTTGCCAGGGAAACACCCTTGCTCTTTAAGGATGCTAAGCAGACTGTGGCAACGCACATACACAACCCTCTAAGCAAGTTTCCCGTGACACAGAATGAGGAAGGTATGAGATAGGCCGCTCCACCAGACTGAGACTAAGGGACATGTCCTTGGAACTGACGAACATGTCCTTGGCCACTGTGGTGGTTTAAATCGCAAATGTCCCCATAGTCTTGGGCATTTGAACATTTAGTCCCCAGCTGCTGCACTGTATGAAGGGGCTGAGGTGGTGCAGCCTCGCCTGGAGGAAGCGTGTCACTGGGGATGAGCTTTGAGACGTAAAGCCCCTCCGCTGCATATGCTCTCTGCCTCTGCTCTGAAGACTGAATGACGGACTTTTACCTCTCCTGGAACCATAAGCCCAAATAAACTCTTCTATAAGCTGCCTTGGGCGTGGTGTTTTACCACAGCAACAGAAAAGTAGCCAAAACAGACATCTCCCACGTGGGGTGGGGTAACAAGGTCAGACAAGATCTGGACATTCGCTGTTTGCTCTGAGGTCACTGAAGAGCAGCTGAGGCCGCCTCCCTCAGGTCCACCTGCCGCTGTCACTTCACTGGCCCATCCCCAGCCAGTGTCAACTTCCACTCCTATAAATCTCAAACCATCTGGCACAGACTGCCTGGCTATTTTTCCACCTGTTGCTGGAGCTTCCTGCTATTCTCCAGCTCCCCATCAACACAGCCTCGCTCTGTGATGGGACGGGTCGCTATGCTGGTTACTTCACTTTCAACCTCTTCACTTCTCTTGAATTCTCACTGCCCATCTGACAACTATGATCAATGACCAGTACTCAATCCCGTCACTACTAGCAATAAACCCGCCCTACCTAGCAAGAAAGCAAGCTGCCTATAGGAATGGAGAAGCATCCTTTAAAGCGGCAAAACACTGACTGCCCTGCAGAGCTCAGCCACTCCCTGGCTCCCCCCGTGGCTCTCCCTCTAGACACTCCATGCTGCTGTTCTCACTGTCACTACCATGTGCATGGTCTGCAGCTGCGGGGTACAGGGAGAGCAGAGAGAAGGTAATGGGTTAGGACGAGAGCTTCGCAGCACTGCAAATCTCCACCTTCTTCATGAGGTTGTTTTTGTCCCCTCACCCAGGCCTCCAGCAGCATAGAACGTTGTTCTTCTCTCCCATTAAAAGGAAGTGAGTTTAAAAATAATTGGGGAGCGGGAGGGAGAGGACTCGGTGCACACCACATATGCTGCTTGGTTTTTGTCAACTTGACACAAACCTAGACATATCTGAAAAGGAATGATGACAACTGTGAAAATGCCTCCGAAAGACTGGTCTGTGCGAGTCTGCAAGGCACCTTCTTGGTTGATGATTGATGTGGAAAGGCCCAGCTCACTGTGGGAATGAATGTGCAGCCTGGTTGATGGTTGTACAAGAAAGCAAACTGAGCAAGCATGAGGAACAAGTCAGTAAGAAGCACTCGTCTATGGCTTCTGCACTGAGACCTGCCCTGACTTCCCTGGATGATGGACAAGCTGAAGATGAAATAAACTCTTTCCTCCCCAAGTTGCTTTTAGTTGTGGTGTTTAATCGTAGCAATAGAAACCGTAACTAAGACATCACAGCAGCATGAGGACCTGGCATGTTCTTCTATTCCCAGAACTGGGGAAGTAGAGATGAGGATCCCTAGAGCTTCCTAACCAGCCAGTCTAGCAACTGGTGAGCTCCAGATGCAGCCAGAGACCCTGATTCAAAAAGGAAAGCATTTGTGGAGAACATCCGATGTTGACTTTGAGCCTCTACACAACACACACACACACACACACACACACACACACACACACACACACACACACGGTAGCTTGAATGAGAAATGCCCCCCATAGTCTCAGGCATGTGAACACTTGGTCCCCAGTTGGTGGTGCTGTTTGGAGAGGTTTAGGAAATTCAGCCTTGATAGCGAAAATACATCACTGGATATGGGCTTAGAAAATATGTCACCTCCTCTGACTTCCAGTTTGTTCTCTCTGTTTCATGTGAGCTTCCTGCTTCCTGCCCCTGCAGTCATGCCTGCTGACTGCTGCCACACCTCCTCTCAGCCAACATGGACTCTTATCTTTCTGGAACCTTAAGCCAAAATAATCTTTCTTCTGTAAGCTGCCTTGGTCATGGTGTTCTATCACAGCAATAGAAAGAAAGCATACAACATACATGCATCACATATAGCATATCACCCAGACAATCTTTTGGGCAGAAGTCAAGGAAAAATAGGATATCAAGGAGTCAAGGGCCCCCTGTCCAGCCCTGACTGTCCTGTTTCCCAGGTCTGGGACAATGGATGACTCCCTTGACCATGTTACTTCTCTGAGCATCATCACCTCCCATCATCCTCTTCATCCCCCAGGAGGCAGGGAGAGAGGCAAGCAAGCACCTCAGCTCAACACTAAGCAGGACAGATCAGATCAGTGTCTCCACCTTTACTATGGGACTCAAGGCCTAGTCACCAGCCTCCCTTGCCACCTCCCAGTCCCTGGCTTGAAACATCTCTACCTACTGAAAGCTCCACCCATAGACTCTCCACCAAATCCTCATTGGTCATGGTGACTGGCAGGTTTATTTTTTTCTAGCCCCAGATAACAACAGGGGGTGTTGAGGGGTGACACAGTGGAACTTCACAGAATCTAGCCATGAATCCATCTGGCTCCAACAGCCTTCAGCACTGTCTGCCAACCCCTCTTTCCCTGGGAGCATAAGAAGGGACTAGATATGTACTAGGGAGGAACCCGAAAAGAAAAGTGAGTAAGGCTAAGAACTCCACAGTCCACCAAACAGGATGTGGATCCCTTCACACAGTGACCCTGCCAGCCCACTCAGACAGGACACCCTGCAACACACAGAGGTCTAGACTGATGGTCTCTGTGAAGCTGGACATGGGCACAAACGTGCCTAAATCTTCTCAATGTAAAGCACACACTGAGAAGAGCAGGGTAGTTTCTGTCCTAATACATGTTCAGAGTAATGATATCTGTTTGCAACAAACACAACATGCAACCACTATCTCCCTTTAGAAGTCTAAAATACCAATAAAACCTCAAAGAAAATTCCTCAGGAACCCAGGACCTGGGAGCACTCACCTCTGCTAGCACTCCTGAAAGCTGTCCTTGGGGTGACCTTCAGCTTTCCATACACAGAGAGAATCCAGATTATTGATCTGAGCTGTCCTCTCCAGTGTGCCAGCTGACAGGGGTCTCAGAAGGACCGGGACTGAGACCCCTCTGGTTACACAAGAAGCAGAGGCTGATGGAAGGCCTCAGTCATTCTCCACCCTGACAGTGAAGAGCCAAGCCCCAGGTTCCAGGTGTCAGCCCCCCACCCCAGCAGTCCTGCTCTGCTCTGGATCCCATATGCTTACTCACAGTAGTAGGCACACACACAGGAACAAACAGGACTCCAGAATGGTAGCTGTGTTTCCTAGCTGGGCAGCACCACCCTAAAACCATGCCTCACACTTTAGTACAACGCCCACGTCTAGGCCTGTCCTTTATGTAAGCTGGGAGAGGCCTCAGCACAAGATGGGTGGGGGTCCTCTGTCCCTGTGCATGCCAAGCTGCAGGGTAGTTCTCTGGAGAAGGCAGGGTGGTGGAGGGAAGGGAGTGTTGCACTGAGGAAGGCCTTGGTTCCCAGGCCACATAATCCTCTGTGGGACTATTCTTTGAGGTTTTATTAGTATCTTAGACTTCTTTAAAGGGGAGATAATATCTACATGTTCTTTCTCCCAAATGCACTCTGCTGTGCAGAGATGTAGGAAACCTCTCTCCCTCATGCCTCCCAGTTCTTGCATTCATGGGAAACAAGAACACTGGGTTCAGTTCCCACTCTTGCCAGCCTTCTTGGCCAGGTGAGGCCAGCTGTACAGTCAAGTCTATTTCAAGGTAAGAAGTATGGGATTTTGCTTTAAAATTCCATGCTGCTGGTAACTACTTCAATTAGGACTGGCGTTAGATTCCATCATAAGACATAGGGCTCATTCTGATGCACAAGGTACT
Organism: Cricetomys ansorgei; assembly: GCA_026225945.1. Lineage (NCBI taxonomy): Eukaryota > Metazoa > Chordata > Mammalia > Rodentia > Nesomyidae > Cricetomys > Cricetomys ansorgei. The sequence continues at coordinate 1,097,707 of JAMJFZ010001791.1, read as the reverse complement.
CTGTTAAAAATGGCTCCTTCTAGACTTAAGAACCAGACCTCCAACACAGAGCAGTTCATGTTCTAGTGTAGTGGTTCTCAACCTGTGGGTGGTAACCCCTTCGGGGGTCGAACAACCTTTTCACAGATACGAAGACCATCTGCATGTCAGATATTTACATTAGAGTCACAATAATAGCAAAAATACAGTTATGAAATAGCGAAAATTTTATGGCTGGGGGTCACCACAGCATAAGGAACTGTATTAAAGGGCTGCAGCCTTAGGAAGGTTGAGAACCATAGTGGATGAGGTCTGAGATTCTGCCTGTCCTTTGCAAGCAAGTGCTGGTCCAGCAGCTGCCAGTATATCTGGATATCTACAGCCAGAGTTCTGAACTGATGGGTGTCAAGCGCTGCTGAAGCTGGAGTGACAGCAATGGGCAAATGGCCAAGGAGGATGACAAGTGAACAACTATCACAGGCCCCACAGCCCTTCTCTGCAGACACAACACTGCTTGGAGTCTAGAAAGTCCTTCCAAGTGCAAAGGAACATACTGCAATCCCACCAGGCACCGTGTCTGCAACACTGTTAAACAACCGTGTGCCCAGACCAGAGGCTGCGGACCAGGGTACATCCTCTCTCCTCCCAATGGACACCTGTGTTCCAGAGTCACTGGCTGGGCCGACCTGGAGAGGCTGTCTCCACAGAATCTGCAGACTTCCCTGCCTCTACTGAAAAGTACATCTGAAACTATGGCAGATGTGTGTGGTGTGGTGTGCACTTGTGCTTCTGGATGCTTCTTTCTTGTTCTCTTTTAAGGGAGAGGGCCCGAGGTAATGACCTGTTATGTACCCACGTGTCACCTGGCAACGACACAATGATGCAGGAGACCCAGTATCAGATAACATATGGCAGCAGGCAGAAGACCTTGTGGAGAGCACTGTGCAACTCAGCTCTGCCAGGAACTGACTATACACACTAGGACAGCCACAGACCCTTGAGCAGAACTGTCTCTGTCTGGAAAGTGGGAATAAGAACATTCATGAGAATGACTGACACAGAATGTGTGGGCACAGCATTAGAATACCAGAAAGCTCCATCAGTGTCAGCCCTACTTAGGCATTAAATATTACCTCCAGGGGACTGGGAAGATGGCTCAGGGGTTAAGAGCACTTGCTATTCTTGCAGAGGACCCAGATTCGGTTCCCAGCACCCACTTCAGGTGGCTCAACACCTCCTGTAACTCCAGTTCTGGATATGATGTCATCTTCTCGCCTTACCTTGGTGGGTACTTAATACACATGTGGTGTACATACGCTCAGTCACACGTGCACACATATGAAATAAAATTATCATCTGCAAGAAGTATGAATATGATATCTAAGAAATGGCACCAGGAGTGAAGTGGCAGTCACATTCCCTTCCTAAACCCACCAGGGTAGGAAGGATAATTAGAGTTAAAATGGTTTTTTATATCTACTCCTAATGCCACCTTCTGGAAACTGCCTCCATTCCAAATGCAGTGATTATATTTACCTTAAGGGGAGAAAAACAAAATGAAGAAACAAACAAACTGCACAGCCAGAGAGTGCCTGACAAGATCCAGCTGCTACGGACATTTTTCCATCTACAGTCTTAGATTAGGGATCTATTAATAGCAAGCTTTCCCAAAACAAGAGTGAACCAGCATGAGGATGAACAAACACTTCAGGGCGGCCTTCACACCGCAGACAGCAGAAGCAGCAGCCAGCATATCGCTCCACTAGGTGCTCGCTCACACTGGCATGGTGTGCCAGCCAATACAGTTACTCGGAGGGGAGGATGACACCGCCCAGATAAATGTCCAGACAGGAAAGACTCCAGAGCCAGAGCAGGGGTGAGCAAGTCCTCACAGGCATGAGAAGAACTCGGTGTCAAAAGGAAAAGCAAAAGCCACTCTGAATGGACCGGGCAGGCAGGGCAGCGTTAAGGTCTAGCTGGAAAGGAGGAGAAAGCCAATGATGCACCTGAGAGCAAGAGGACTTGAACGTTCCCAATGTGAAGAAGTGACATGGGCTTAAGATGGTGAAAAATGCTACGTACTCCAATATGGTCCTCACACAGCACACACACAGTCAGAACAGCACAATGTGTCCCATGGATATGCATAATTACTATGTGTCAACCAAAAAATAAAATTCGGAGCTTAAGGGGTGGATTGGTGAGTGGGAGTGCTTGCTGAGCAAGCATGAGGAGCTGTCCTAGATTGCTTTACAGTGATATGGTAAACACTATGATAAAGCTACTTGGGGAGCAAAGGGTTTATTTCATCTTACAGCTTCACCATGAAGGAAGTCTGAGCAGGTACTCAACCAGGAACCTGGAGACAGGAACTGAGGCAGAGGCCGTGGAGGAGTTCTGCTTACTGGCTTGCTTTCTGTATTTGCTCAACTATCTTCCTTACATAGCCAGGACCACTTCCCCAGTGATGGCACACATTCATTCATTCATATTCTCATTCTCATTTTCTCTCTCCATCTCTCTCCCCCCCCTCACTCACACACACACACACACACACACACACACCATTTTACTTTTTCCATGACAATGAGGTCAAGGAGGGCTGCCCTTCTAAGGACATCCGATCCCATAAACTCTTCTGCCCTTTCCCAGCTTCAAAAGCCTCTGAGTAAAATGATTTGATAACAGAGAACATAAAATGAAAAGGTAACTTCCAGTTTCAGACTTAGTGCCTCTAAGAAGCATCTGAGAGATCCTTACTTCTCAGTGTGCACTGGTTTTGAAAATTATCCTGTGACTTTGGAAACTCCCAAGCATTTAGATTGTATTGTTATTTATTCTACATGAAGTCTTTTGACAACACAAACTAAATGCTCCAAAGCTGGTTCCAACCTCCATGTCTGCACATCAGTACCTTCGAGGACCTTACAGTCCAACAGTGGAGGTCAGGCAAACAATCATCTTCACAAGTATGTTAGATGCCAGGACAGAGATCTCTGCTGGTAAAGGACACATAAGAGCCTGTGTTCTAACCCCAGAACCTACATTTTTAAAAAGACAGGCACGGGTTGATAAGATGGCTCAGCAGGTAAAAAGCACGTGCCAACAAGTCCAACAACCCGAATTCGATCAATATGAAGGAAGGAAAGGACTGACTCCTTCTAGTTGTCCTCTGACTGGTATGCCTCCACCGTGACAAGTGTATGCCCCCACACAAAATAAATAGACTATAGTTTTAAATTTAAAAAAAAGGCCAGGCATAGCTATGAGGTGAGTGGGTACTCAGGGCAGGGTGTGCAGGAAGAACGAAGGCCCTGAGATATGTTGGAGGAGCACTCCAGAGAGGCTGGAGCTGAGGTAAGACAGAGCTTGGCGGGGATGGAGGCTAGAGTTGGAGGCAGGAGGCTGAGAAAGAGATTGGCAAGCTTCTGTCAAGAACCTGAGAATGAACGTTTTAGTATTTGTTAAGCCAAGAGACACAACCAAGGAGTCAGTATGTCTCTGTTTCAACTATGTAACTCCACCAATTAATCGTGCAAGCAGACAGCACGTGAGACACTAGGCATGGTATAGCAAGTCTGCAGACCCTGCTCTTCCACACTGTAGGCTAAGGTAAGGACTAAGTCTTCACACCATGTGCCAAAAAGAGTCACCACAGGAAGAGGCCCAGGGGAAGACCATGGGGCTTGGCTTTCAAGAGTAACTCTAAAAAAATTAGCTGGAGTTCTGGATCATGGGGCAAGACAGCAGGGACCCACAAAAGAGGCCAGTGCATGTGCCGGTTGAGTCACACAATCGGTTGAATGGTTGAATCGCGTTGATCCACTTCTCTAGTGAATTGCTGGGGCCCTGTTCTTCAGAAGATAATTACAGTTCATTACCTGAGGCCACAGGCAGATCAGATAGACCACGTTGCTCCTTCTTATAGGAGGAATTAAGGAGGAGAGGACATAGATCTTATCTCCCACCCTCAGGTCAGTGCTGAGCAGAAAGGCCAAGTAAGGACACAGAGAGGTGTGGTCTGTGAGCCAGGAGAGGCCCCACCAGAACTGATACCTTGACCTTGGCCATCGCTTCTGGGCCCCTGGAAAAGCAGGCTGCTTTCTTGCAAACCCCTTCTCAGGGCCTGCTGTGTGGCGAGTGACATATGTAGTGGCTGACAGACTGTGAAAGACTGACAGACTCTGGGGGGCCAGTCCAACTCCCTGGAGGGATCTATCTCAGAAGCCATGAACAAAGAGTCCACAAAGAACTCTGGGGAATGGAGAAATAGAGAAGCTAGATGGGAAACTCAAGTGGACAGGTGAGCTAAGGCAGGAGGGGTAGTGGTGGGGAACCAGGCCATGATGCCCTGACCATGACCCACCACTGTATCGCTTGTATGAAGATGCAAGAAAACTGGAGGACAGTGTCAGTGACGCAGGCCCTCCCACCTACGATCTACTTCCTTCCTGGTACTACAGAGATTTATCCACCTGCACTCACCGAGGGCAGAAAAAGACCAAATGCTAGCTCCCCAGACTGTGAGCCTGACTTTGCTGCAGAATGAGTCCCAGGTGCCTCCCTCTCGAATTCTGGATAGGGAATATGGCGCCTGCATTTGTGAGGGGGACTCACTGGAAGTCATTCATATGAATGCTAGTAAACTAGGGGTCATAGTATCTACAGTTTGCTCCCTACAGCTTCTTTAAGGTTGTCGGCAAAACTATCTATTAAACCCACTGACACTTCTTCCTCAGTGAGCTACACAGAAGCGTGAGCCAATGCCCTAGGCACAGCCATTGTCTCAGACTAACCCACGTCCCATGAGCCTTGACTCAGGCCCGAGGATGTGTGGTGCACACCAAGTCCTGAGTGAGTGAGCACACAAAAGGGACCAGGAAGAAACCCACAGCAGCATGTAGGGTCATGCCCATAAGTGGCCCCAGCCTCCCCATCCCATGGTGACGAGTGGGAGCAGCATCACGGCTGTGTGTGGCCACTTGGTGACATCTCTTCTGGAGGCTTTTTCTAGATTTGTTTTGGGGTCATGGCTGAGACCAACACAACTCTGAAGCATTTCTTTCATACCCTCCATGTCAAGTACTCAAGCACACCTTCCCGAACTACACTCAAGTTCACTAGCAGGGCCACATTCTTGCCCTTGCCCTGTACAGGGTACCAGGGTAAGAACATGTCCTCAGCCTCCCTGGACATCACCTGCTCTGTCTTCTGGTTCCTCCCGGGCATGACTAGGTTAAGAAGAAATCCATATACAGGCATGCTCATGCAGATGAACACACCCACCCCCCCCACACACACAGATGCACAGTCACATGGGTTGTACATGCACACGCACACACCACAAGTTTGTGCATCCTTGCAGACTAGAAATACACATCTGCATGGGGCCCCTCAGCATACTCAAAAGCAACAACGGGCTGTGGTAGATGCAGGTGTGCCTTACAAACATCAGGCAGCTTTTATTCTGGCTTCAAGCATGATCATCCTATGTGAAACACAGAAGCCAAGCCAACTGACCCATGCAAGCTCCAGGAAAAACGAGCTCCTCGGAACACACTGGACACTACACTCAGGGAGGCAGTCAAGCTCCCTCCCCCTCAGCAGGCCAAACCCACAAAGCAACTGAGTCTGGCCACAGCCCTAAATATTTACACCAATGAGTGACCAACTCGTACTTTGTGTGCTTTTAAAATAGCTCCATGACCGCACACACAGCTGGAGAGAGGAACGTGGGGGACCAAGCATACTCCATCTCTCTGGATCTGCCTATAAACAAAACATAATCCATCCCTGCCACCCCGCTCCCTGGTGATCCAAGGTTTGCCAAAGGAGAGCAGCTCTCTGTGGTCTGCCAGTAGTGGAACCATGATGTGACGTTCTCATCTCTCCTGGCCTCACCTTCCTGGGCACTACACAGTAGGAGTCCCTGCTTTCTGGAGGGAGGACACCCACTGCTGTGAACTCCTCCCAGGAAAAAGCCCAGCTCCTCAGGCTGCATGGAGAGAGACCTCACTCCAGCACAACCTACCTGCATCTGATAGCACCACCAAAGTCCCTCCCTCTCCTGTGGGGACTCTAAGTGTAATGACCAGTAGTATGTAGGGTTTTATATCACCTGAGGGGAGTTCCATGGTTCGAGCTGTCCAAATTCAAGGTCTCTGATCACTACTCCAAGCTCCCTGTAATCTAACATCTATGCTGGGGTCCCCAGTTCTGCATGGGTCATGCATGGAAAGCAAACCTAGTCAATTATCCTAGGAAGCTCCAGGGAAGAGTGGCCCGAAGGGGCACCCTAAGGCTGCTCTGTACAGCCTTGGGTGAGGAAAGGTCTTACAGGTGTTTTCATCCTTCATTTCACTTAAAAATATCTTCTAAAATTAATCACCATTAAAAAATAAAACCAAAGATGTTGCCAGCTGAGCCCAATAGAAGCAACATGTTCTCAAGACATCCCACGTCACAACTACCCTGGGCCACCTGCATGGGCCACCACGTCCGGTACCAGTCACACACCCAACAGTGGAGCTCAGCAAGAAACACCTGCCACCGTTCTGGTAAGCAGCTACTTTGGAGACCACTGCACCTCACTTTGCAAGTCTAAGCTGAATGACCCACTGCAATGGACAGAGTAAGCTGGGGTGCTTTATGTACTAATGAAACATGCGCACAGGACACTTCCCCAGCAGTTGGAGAAAGCCAGAGGGAAAAGCCACTCAGAATGGACTTGGATTCTCCTGGGGGATAAGGTCAGAGGAAAGGACAGCCTCTGGGAGATGAGAGAAGCTGGGGCTACCATCATGTGGTCTGAAGGGCTTCAGAGTGTGTGGCCAGGGGTCAGGCCCTACACTTGACTGCCCTGATGCACAGTGAGGTAGGCTAGATCCAGATCTCTGGGAACTGCATGTGGAGAGATAACTGAGGCCCAGGGTGGACCAGAAGAAGTCCTTGCTGCGGTAGAGGTGCATTATGAGTACAATGGTTCCAGACTGCTCACTTTCATTTCCTCCCCCATAGAGCTTACTCAGTCTGCTTGGGCTGCCATAATGACTTGGCCACACACAGGTGTTCTAGATGCTTAAGTCCAAGGTCAGGGGTCAGCCAGGATACTTTGGTGGCAGGTCATCCCTTAAACTAAAGAACATTCTGTCCTCATATTGCATCTCAACAAGAGTGGGGGTCACACACTTTGCTTTGCTCATTTTGTTTTTGAAAAAAGATCTCACTATGTTGCCCAGGCTTCCCTCAAACTCCAAGGCTAAAAAGATCCTCCTGCCTCAGTTTCCCAAGTGCCATACTATAGGCACTGACCAGCCTGCCCCAACTTCATGACCTATTCCCTAATACCTCCACTCTACCCATCACAGTGAGCGTACAAATCCATCCAGAGTCTTGGTTCAGTAAACAACACCAGCAATCTCTTCTGTAGGACTGATGTACAAGAAAACAAAGGGAGCATTCCCCAAGCTTCCTTCTCTGTAAAACTCTGCCATTGGCAATGTCATCAGAAACACCAGCATTTACTTCTAGCAGCCTGTCAATATACCAGGAAACCCAAAGGGTACTCCCAGCTCCTCCTGCATCCACCCAGACCAAGAGACAGTGGCAGAGTACTCCCTGGAGCTCATCAGAGACAGATTCTATGCACCCCATATCTGCTGGACCCAATTCTGCATGGATCTGGAGCAATCTGCACCAGATGCCCTTCCTGAGAGGACTCCTATTATCCCAAAGGTCCAGCAGGCTCCCGTCTGAGCTGCAGATCATCTCCAGGGACTCCACAGGGTGTACCTCCTACACCTGACCAGATCCTACCTCAAGGTATAACCAAGTATTGGCTGAAAACACGGAGGAATACAGGAAATAGTCTGTCACCCCAGATGTCCCATCTTGACCTAGGAGTAATCACCTCAGATAGAGCTGGATGCTCTCAGCATTTGTGGCCAGCTGTGCCACTTCACTTCACTGTGACTTCTGAGAAGTCAGATCAGGATAGTGCTTATGGGTGACCCCTGAAAGTATGCATGCCTTCAGAAGCGCAGTGGTCCACTGCATGCCTAAGCATTGTCCAACCACCCTCACTGCACAACCGTATGTAACACTGCACTATCAACCTTTGGTTCTCTGCCATATTTCTACACCACTCTGGCTGCTACTGACTTATTAGTAAATGAGTGTTTGCAAAACAAGCAAATGTATAAATGACTAAAATTTTCATAAACAGCCTTCGACACTTCATATTGCTACCAACAGCTAATTCCCATTGATTTCTTTCAGCTATAAACACTCAGCCATATCAGCATGAGATACATTAATACACAGCTTTAGGGACGGACTTCCACAGACACCAGGCAATGGGGACAGCACTCTTTGTTTACATGTCTCACCACCCCCATCTACTGGTAGCTGAGGAAAACGGGTCAACCAAACGCCTGTCTTCAAGTTTAAAACAATTGACAAGACCACAAGATCCAGCCACACCTGGGAAATCTACCCAAAGCACCTAGTGCACCACACCTGCTCACCCATGCCTACCTACAGCAGCACTGTTTCCAGCCCAGGTGCCTGGCACCAGCTGAATGGACAAAATGTAGCACATACACACACAGGAGCTTTATTTAGCCATAAGAGGAAATAAAGTATGTTACTGGCAAGAAAAGGGATAGCATCAGCAACTGTTATATTAAGTAAGCCAGGCACAGAAAGACAAATACTGCCTATTTTCTGTCATATGCAGAACATGGATGTTATACAGACCACACCACACCACACACACACTTTGAGAATGGGAGGACTATTTGGAAAGAGTAGGTACAGGAGCTGGGAGAGACAGAGGCGGGCAGAGGGGAAAGAAGATAACAAATGTGAACAACACACTTAAAGATGTGATTCTAAAACACATTCTTTGGACAACTATAAAATAATAATAAAAAAACAATCAGCACTAACAAATGCCCACAGCATCATTATGGTCACATATGAAGAACAGAATAATTTTTTAAAAATCAAAACATAAGCAGATTCATGGAGACACCAGAGAGCCCTGGGAGGAAGCAGGATCCAGATCTCACTCCCTTCTGGGGATGTGTTTTCCTGTGTCCTTAACAGGAATGCTACCAAGTCTCTGCTACCATTCCTAGTGGGCAGGGGCATCCTCCCAAGATGTCTGCTGTTCTGCAGTCAGCTCTGAGAGCTAGACCATATAGAAGTCAGTTATCACTATAATCATACAGGCCCCCCTCCACTTCTACACCCTTCTAGAGAAATCTAATCTGAGATCCCCTCCTTCCTGTCAGCTGACTTGGGCCAGTTCCAGCCACTGCTCCTAGATGGGGAAGATGATGATTCCTTTCAGGCTCTTAAATTATGTTTCTATCTTTTAAAAAGCCTAGTAAGCTGTTGTAGTGGCACACACCTTTAATCTTAGCACTTAGGAGGCAGGGGCATGTGGATCTCTGTCAGTTCAAGGACAGCTTGGTCTTCACAGAGAAACCCTGTCTCAAAAATGAGCAATGAGTAAATAAATAAATAAAAGTAGGAAGAACAATCAGCTTACAAAAACACTAATCTTCTTTTCAAACAAAGGGGGGGAAAGGTTAAACTCATGGAGCCCTGAACATAAAATAGCTCCATAACACAACTGAAGGAAGGGCAGCAGAAAGAAAGCGCTAGAAAGGAGAAGATTACTATTTAAGAGGTCAGACCAGGAGACCAGGAAGTCAATCTTAGTCTTGGGGAAGAAGGAATGCCCACAGAAGCAGAAAGACCACCTGGTTGTGCGCGAAAAACTGAAAGTCAACTGGCTGCTAAAAGCGAGCATCCGCAATGCAAAGACTGACATGACCAGCAGGGGGTGGCACAGGCGAGCGAGAAGCTGAACCTAAGAAACTGCTACCCACTTAATTTCTCAAGCCTCATATCCCACTTCCTTCCTGCTGCACGAATAGCCTTGTTTGCCGAACGTGAGTTTACAATCACTGCAGAAAAAATTTTAATCTATGTGTACGAGTTTACAATTACTGCAGAACAAAAAGTTTAATCTTTATGTTTAATCTATATGTACTCTTAAAATTTCTCTAAGGATGATTCATCCCTCTTTTTATACTACTTGAATAAACAAGTTTGAAAGCCTCAAAGCCAAAATTCAGCGTATGTGTGTGTGTGTGTGTGTGTGTGTGTGTGTGTGTGTGTGTGCACACGCGCGCACGCACGTGTATGTGTGTATGTATAATGTATGTCTGCTCACATGGTGATATGTTTATGTTATAGTCAGGGAACATAGCTTGCTTAAATGAGGCAATAATCTTGAGGGCTTTTTTATAAAGCCAGGTTCATGAGAAATATTTAATACTTACATATTTAATATGTAAGTCAAGCGGTAAGATATGATCTAAAGGGAAAAAAAAAAGGCGAAAAAAGGAGAAAAACCCTCATTACCACCACTGTAACTCATCCTAAGATTTTAAGCAGCTGCTTTTGAAATTAGGCTCTTAGGTCCCCAGGGATCATCACCCACCCACCTACAGTGAGGGCTGAATGACCCCACCCATGTGAATGACTCCTTGCACGCCAGCATGGGAGCCTGGAAAAGTTCTGAAGTCACAGCGGGGTGAGGCAGGCAGCTATCATGCAGGATTGCAGCTGCAGCCCATGGCTTACCAGCTACCTCATACCTGGTCAGAGGGCTGGCAGCAGGAGGAAGCTGATTCTGGAAGCTCAGTGGCCCCGGAGGCTGTCCTTTACGCCACAGTTCCAAGTCCCTTTCATCTGATCACCACTGACAGTCATCAGGAGACAAAACTGTGCCTCTTTAGGGAGCCGAGAAGTCTCTGTTCACACTGTGTGTATTTCCAACTGGCCATTTCTTCTATGATCAAACAGCCCACCCAACACCTTCACCCTGGTGAGGGTGTCACTTCCTCAGCCACCGGTAGCAAAGGTCAGGCTTCTGGCTCCCACCAAGACCACCACATCACCCCCCAGGGAAAGGAGTGTTTGGAAAACATGGCAGACTCTACCCAAGGTCAAAGAAACATGTGAATTTCAGTAGACAAGGAGCTGAAGAACAGTAGGAAATAGCAACTGCTGAGAAACTAAGGGGCCAGCTAGAACATCCAGAGTTTTCCCCAGGAAAACAAAGCCATCTGGGGGCCATCTCCACCAGAAGAATCTTTAGAAGTCCCCCCAGCAACAGAGTCCCCAGTGCAGTGCAGCAAGGCACAGTGGCATCTAGAGCGGTCAGTGTCAGTGGGCTGGCATCCATGGCAAGCTGGATCTGTAACTTAGGCTTGCAATCTCCAAGTAAAAGACATCCTTAAAAGGAACCAGAAAGTAATTACTGGTGTCATGCTGCGAACCAAAGAAAATGCAGTCTGGCCAAGAGTCCCAAATCAATTAATATAACTGTCCCGTGATGTGGCCTTTGGAGAGTCTACGAAAATGCCAGGTATGGAGCCCATTGGTCAGAGGCTGGGTGGAAGGGGACACAGATGCTTCAGCATGGAGAGTAGAAGGAAGCCTGTGAGGAAGAGAAAGCCGGGCACAGAGACAGATCTGAGGGGAGGAATCCCAGTGATCTGTTTGTTCTAGAACAGTGGTTCTTACCCTTCCTAATGCTGCAACCCTTTAATACAGTTCCTCATGTTGTGGTGCCCCCAACCAGAAAATTATTTTCTTTGCTACTTCATAACTGCAATTTTGCTACTGTTATGAATTATAATGCAAATATCTGATATGTAGATGGTCTTAGACAACCCCTGTGAAAGGGTGGACCCCTAGAGGGGTCATGACCCACAGGTTGAAAACTTCTGATCTAAAGTAATTACCAAGAGTCACTGGGAAAAGTACCTTCCCCACAGTTCCCATTTAACACTGGTAGAGCTAAGCTATGAACAAAAATTACGGCTCATCCTCCAATAAATGGCTCCACTTCCATCTTCAGGAGAGGAGCTGTGGCACCCAGACCCTGCACCCCCACCCCAGCATGCTCTACTGGGACCCTCAAGCTGCTGGCCGCTGTAACAACTCCCCAGCCACAAGGATGCTCTTTGGTGACTGCTTCAAGACTGTTGTGGCACCCTCTTCCAGAGGAGACATGAGACATCTTCTTTAACCCCACCACCCACACCTTGTAAGGCGCCAACCGCAAACTACACAGTAAGATCCCACTGAAGCCCAATGGGAACCAATGAAAGCACAGATGAGTTATTTCCACGAGCTCGAGTAACTTCAAAGCAGCTGTCCACCAGGGAGCCTTGACCCATCAAGGATGGCAAGGAGCTGCACAGGAGCCTTCCCCAGCTAACATTCCACTCTTTATAGCTTCCCCTAGACCATGAGGCCACATGCAATTAGGCAGAATTAACATACAGTATTCAGATGGCAGGAGGTGCAGAAGGGAGTGCCTAAGAGCTGGAGGAGGGGAATCCAATGAGCCTCCCCACAGCCCCTCTACTATGGAATGTCAACAGTCAACAAGCCCTATCTTGAGGGTCTCTTGCAAGCATCCACAGCTGCTCAGATGACAATCACAAGTGCTATGCTCAGAGGACAGCACTCCACAGCAAAGACTTTTTAAAACAAAATGGTGTGTTTCTATCCTCTCAAGAATGCCAAGCACACAGCAGGCAAGGCATGGGCTGAGCTCGGAATCTCAACCTCATACCTGTCATTCTGACTTGGCAGAAGCACAACTCAACGACAGCTGCACCTCTGGCTGTCTTTCACTCACCAGCTGTCTGGAGCTCAAGACAAGAATCTCTCACCTTCCATTGGACTCTCCATTTCCACCCAGAATGCTCTGCGAGTATACAGAGGAGGCAGGAAGGAGCAGGTTAGCAAGATGAACAGAAGTGTTGCTGTTACTGTCATCATGCTGGGGTTCCCGCCCCCTCGAGACAGGATTTCTCTGTGGTAACTCTGACTGTTCTGGAACTCACTCACTCTGTAGACCAGGCTGGCCTCGAACTCACAGAGATCCACCTGCCACTGCCTCCTGAGTGATGGGATAAAAGGTGTGTGCCACCACCACCAGACTTCTCATCATATTTATACATGGGTAATGCATTCTCTCTACAAACGGCTCAAAGATTAGTCAGTTCTAGCCACGGGCTTCTCCGCAACAAGTGAGTATTTAGTGAGCATTTCCATGCTCAACAGCACAAAGATCAACTACAGGTGGAGTTAAATAAAGGAAATGCAGTGTAGGACTTGAACTTGGTTGTTCTGAGTCTAGCAGTTTTCTCAAGCCATCCATCCATCCATCCACGGGTGTGCTCTGTATGTGAAAGAGGACTCTCACAGCAGGAGTCCCCGAGAAAACTGTCGCTCTTGGATATCCCTCAACAGCTGAGACAGAATTCCTATCTGGGGACTTCTCCCAATGGTAAGTTTTCTAATGAAAGAATGTGCCGTGTCTCCAAGTGGCCAGTTTGCTCACTCTCTACAGTCCTGGGCAGCCTCCTGCTCACAGCACACACAGAAGGGCTGTGAGGCCAGATCTCAGACAAGAGGTAGGTTACTGCCCAGAAACCTCAACCTACATGGGCTTGGGACACAAGAGGGCTCAACAGAGGCCAACATCACCTCTACCTTGCATTTGAGGAAGAGCTGTTGAACAGGGTCTGTCCTCCAGCCTGCCCATAGGAGGTTCCCAAGGGTGGGGAAGCATTCGGGTCCCCTTGGGCAATCGCATGTGCCTCAGGTCTCATGGGCTGGGTCTCTTACATATAGTAGGGTGCAAATGTGAGGTCAGTGTGCACAGTCTAGCCAGTGAGAGGAAAGAGGTTTTATGTCTTTGAGATAAAATGTCCAAAAGGCAGTCAGAGAGCTCAACAATGTGTTCCTAAGTGCTCTGGCCTGATTCACACTCACAACTCAACAAAAATCTTAAGTCTACTGTTTTCTCCAGAAAGGATTTCTCAGCCACCACTCCACAACCCATCGGCATTTAACCAGTTAGTTGTGAAAGTTCCAAACCTCCCTTGGTTCACATCCTGTCTTAGGGTTACTAATGCTGTAATCAAACACCATGACCAAGGCAATCTGGGGAAGAAAGGGTTTTATTTTGCTCAGTCATAATAGTTCATCATCAAAAGCAGTGAGGGCAGGAACTCACTTAGGGCTGGAACCCGGGAGCAGGAGCTGATGCAGAGACCATGGAGGGAGCCAGCTTGCTGGCTTGCTCTCCGTGCTTTCTCAGCTTTCTCATAGAACCAGGACCACCAGCCCACAGATGGACTGCACCACCCAGAATGGGCTGGGCCATCCCATATTGATCACTAATTAGGAAAATGTCTTACAGCTAAGATCTTATAGAGGCATTTTCTCAATGAGGCTCCCTCCTTTCTGATGAATGTAGCTTATGTCAAGTTGACATAAAACTAGCCAGTACACACCCCATGCCTCATCTGTCAGAAACTGTCTAAACATGCCTGAGTGACAGCTGCCACCCTGTAACACAAGGACAGGACTGACTTCTACACTCGCAGCTCCTTAACAACTTGCCTGTGACCTCAGCTTGTCCAGGAGACCCAGACAATGAACCCGCCTTTCTCTGGGCCTTGTCAGAAAACAGTGAACCAGAAGAACAACAGGAAGGAAGACAATGGTGGGCATTATAGTATACAGGAGAACACAGCTATTGCTGGATTCTACCTATATGTCTTTAAAGACCAAAAGAACAGTTTAGGTAGAATGCATACGTTCAGACAGATACCCAGTGCAGAACCTGAGAATCTATGATGAAATGGGATAAAACCACTTCCCACATGTATAGGTTAAAGATTTTGAGCTGAGGTTTTTTTGATGACTCTGAATTATTCAGTGATCCAAAGTAACCCTAAGAGTCATTAGGAGAGGGATGTAGGTGAGGATCAGAGAGGGCCACATGGCTGCAGAGGCAGAGGGAGAAGTAGAACTGTAAGCCAAGGCAGGGACACCTGGAAGAGGACAGCGTAAGCTCCCCAAGGGCCCATGAATGACCACAGCATTTGTTTCAGTCCTATAAGGCCATCCTTATACTCCTGGTCACCAGAACTTTAAGATAATAAACCTGTAGCAGTACACTACAATCTTTTACCTTAATTTAGGGAAAGAGAAAGGAAAGATAGAAATCTTCATCATGGCCTTGATATACAATGAGAGAAATGTAGAAATCTTCACAACCTCTTTTAGGCTGTCCTAAGCTTGAAGAGGACCAGCTGACACTGAGTCAGACTGGCATCTCAGCTCACAGTCTGTAAACTTACGAATTATCACACTAAGGGCAGCAACACAACCAACGAACCACCAACCAACGCCCACCCCGACTCTCAGGGACTCAGACTTTTTATACCCTAAGCCAAAAGTTCCCATCAACCCATGTGGCACCCATCCCCAAAAACAAGCTACAGGTGCCACAACAACTGGGCCTAACCAAATTATAGCCACCTGCATTAAGCATTCCAAACCCAAATCAAACAACTATACCACGGCTAGGATGGGCACGCAAACCTAATCCAAACTCCATTTTGTGTTTTTAAAGAAACCAAAATAACAAAAACTTCTTCCAAAGTGTTCCTTCTACATAAACCTGTGTTGGCTGGGGCCACACATGCATCCAGATGGCTGAAGAATGACACCTGAATGACCAGCTAGTGTGACGATTCAACAGTGAAGTGGAACAAAGATGTGCAGAACCAACTAACAAGGGGAGCTCAGGTCAGGAGGGGAAGTGATACACAATGTCCACCAGAGGTGCAAGCCCTCTGCACACTGTTTCCTTCTCTGCTCCAGGAGCCTCCTTCCCCTCCCCCCTCACTCTCACACACACACACACACACACACACACACACACACACACACACACACAGCCCTGTCCAGGCCTTGCTAACATTGTCTTTCCTCCAGTACAAAGGCAATCTATTAGGTCCAAGCCTACAGACATGAGGCTTTTGTGCAGCACTGAAAGGGGGATCGGATGTCGGGAATAGCAAACCTACTCTCTCCTGGAGGAGGGCTGCAAACAAGGCTGTTGAATGCACTTTTTGTTCACTAGCTCAATTAGCAGAGCCATCGAGGGGGATGACGACACACTCTCCACTTGGCCAATGTTCGGGATGCTCAGAGTTCACTGGCCAAAACGAAGTCACTCGGGGGAGAAGGAACAGCTAACTGCCTGCTGGCCGCCAGCTGCATGGCCACATTCTGGGCAGCAAGGGACTCTCGGACACTACCGTCCTGCAAGCAGCCAGGGATATGGGCACTTCAGGTGATCAGACCGCAGGTGGAAGGCAGCAGGCAGCAGTTCCTCTGGTAAGGGCTCCAGCTGAAGTTGAGATTGTCACTGCAGCCTGTTCTCCGGCATAACAGCTGCCAGCCACATGTAGTTAAGAGTGCTTACAACATGACCAGCTGAAGCTAATGCTATAGTGCAACCAAAGAGCACACCCCGCACCAATGAAACCCACTGATGGCAACTGAAAGGGAAATGCATCGATCCGTCAGATTAAACAGTTTAGTCAAGTTCACATTTCTTTGTACTGTTCTTTCATAGCTACTGGAAAATGACATCCAAGGCTTCATTCTATTTCCAACAAGCAGACTTCAAGAGAGCCCAGGTGCTGTGGCCATATAAATTCTGCTGGATGAGGATGAAGAGGTGGAGCTTGGTGTTCATGGCTGAGTGGCAGGGAGTATCTGTGGAAGAACTGGGGAACTGGGATGGATCTGAGATAAGGTACATGTGATGCAAGCCCAAGCACGGTGTCACCTACAGACACGTGGGTCCAGGATGGAGGACAGTGACTGAGACCCTGTGTGAAGATCGGTGTGGACTGTACTTCCACACTGTGAAGACACAAGCATGAAGGGATGGCTTTACCCGACTTCAACAGGCAGAAAAGTGTTAGTTATTTTACAGAAAGAAAAGAGACCTCATGGACTCCTAGAAGAAAGCCCAGATGCACGGTCATGTAAAAAGAGAAAAGCTAAATGGAGTCTTTCCCATAAAGACATCTATGGCTAAACAGTCCTATCCGTGCCCTACCGTCTGGCAGCTTTTCTCCAGGTGCCCCGAACAGGTCCCAGTGCATGTCTGACTTCTGCACCAGAATCACTATGTTGGTCCCTACCCTCAAGGGTAGCTGAGAGTGCCACTCACTGTTCATTGAACCAGAGGTGGAAAGGCAGAGTAAGAGCTACAGAGAGAATTACATTGGTTCCAAAGGGTCAGGTCAGGTCTCAGTCCCGGTCCCCCAGCACTGCTTCCCAGCTTGGAGCACTCACACCATCTCAGCTATTTCCGCCACACAAAATATCATTTCTACCATCACCTGCTGAGACTCCTTTAAGTCAACTCTTAATTCTTCTACATCTAAGGATAACGTAGGCAGTAGCATTTGATGTCTTTCTAATGCAAACTAAATGAATATAAGCACACACCACACTGAGTACCAGTTTCAGAATGCTCAATTACACCAAGTTACAAGCCATACAGCCTCCAAGCAGCTGGAATAGCAATGGAGCCAACCATCTCTTCCCTCTGCTAGTCATTCATCTGCAGTTTACATTCTAAACCAAAGATGAGACCTACACAATTAGGTGTCTGGCCCTGATTGCTCTTTTTTCCTCCATTCTTCCCTCCTGTGTTTATTACAGCATATTCTTGATCTCAAGTCCCTTCAGACCCCTCCAATGCCATGTGCTTCCCTCACTCAGTAACTGATACAGAAGGACTGAGTACAACAGGGAATTCTCAAGGTCAAGGAGCAAGTGGGGCTCAGCTGGCAGAGGTGGGCCACTAGGGACAGGCCTCTGGAGGACTGGCCCCTCATTTCTGTCACACCCTGTGCATCCTGACCTGCCAACAAGTACACAGCCACTGTCACATACTCCCACAGCCATGGACTGGGTCATTTGGCCCCTTTTCTCTACAATGGACAGCAACTCTCAGAAACTGTGAGCTAAAATAAAGCTTTTTCTCCTCTACACTGTTTCTGTCTGGTAGTCTAGTCACAGGAACACAAAGCAGCCAGCACATCTGATTGTTACTACTCAAGTAGGACCCAGACATAAACTCCTGTGCTCACAGCTGCAATTCACTTTATCAGATAATACATGTGAACTTCATTTCATTAAACAGATTATGTGTTTAGCACGACAATAACATACTTAACACACAATTAACTCAACCCACTTGCACTACCTCATTAAGGGGAGGGAGCTTTCCTGTTTGAGTGTCCTGCCTGATGACAAACATAGGGTGGGTTTAATGGCTGGTTTTTTGTTTTGTTTTTTATTAAATTATTTTATTTTATGGGTATAAACGTTTTGCCTAGATATATGTATGTATACCGTGTGCATGCCTGGTATCCACAGAGGTCAGATCCCCTGGGTCTAGAGTTATGGATGATGCTGAGCCACTGTGTGGGTTCGAGGAATTGAACCCAGGTTCTATGCAAAGTAAACAACAAGTGCTCTTAACCACAGAGCTAACTCTCCTGCCCCCTTATTCCAGACTGCTTCTGGAATAAACATCTACATGGATGTTCACCAGTTATGTTTAAGAAGGCTGGCTCCATTCCACATTCATTGACTAAATTCCAGTGTGGACTCATGCTGTGAACCAACAGCAACTTTTAGAGACTTTTGACCAAACACCAGCTCCATGTGCTAAAACCCCAGGGCACCCAGACCAGCCAGCTGGCCTCAGCGATGGGAACTGGATATAAATGGATTTTAGAAACAAACACTGCATAGGGTAAAACATAGGCTCTACCACCCAGGAACTGAATACCCATGTTAGCCAGCACTCTACCACCCGGGAACTGAGTACCACATTAGCCAGCCAGCATTCAAGTCCTCCTCCTACCATACGCTGGCCAAGCTCACCTTTGTGGGGCTGCTGGGTGTCTCACCCCTGTGCTTCCACACCCACCAGAGGACCGGGACTTGAGACCAACAGTCTTGATCCCAAACTTATGTTTCCTTCTAACAGTAATTACATAGCTTAATTAAATATCACACCAACTGCTTAAATTAGTTTTAATAAGACTAACTATATCATTGGACAAAACATTGCACACATGGACTAAATCACTTCAAAACAGGCTTTCCTATGAAAAGCAAGTAGAACATTTTGGGAAGACTCAATGAAGACAGTTTACCTTTGAAAACAAGAGATATGCCAAGAGACGTGGGCAACAGCACTTTAAAGGTGGAACGGCACAGCAGCCCCAGTCTCTGCTCGTTTACTTACATGTGTTTATCCATACCCTAAAAACAACCACAGTCAGTCAGCACTAGTAGGCTCCCAGGCTTGGTCCCTGTCACCCCATTAGCTCCTGTTCTAGCACATGCTAAGCAAGCAGTAGGTCCTCATTAGGGAGCAGCAGTCAACAGTAGGACTGTGAGGTCTCTAGAAGGCAGATGCCAAGGCATATCAAAGGCTGAGATGGAGTTCCTGGCCCAGATGGAGAAGGTGGCTATTTCCCAAGTAGGTGAAATCTGAGATGGGTCAGAGGCCTTGGTGTAGAAAAGGGAACAGGAACATGTTCAGGTAAGTAAATCACAGAGGAGGTGATGGGCAGGCAGGGAGGGAGGATGATTCAGAATAGTAGCCAGAGGACTTGGGGGGGGGGGCAGGGCACCATGGCACAGGTACCCTGTGGAAGAACCCCACTGATGTTGATGGATATCAACCCATGACATGGACAACAACCCTAGGGGAGAGCAAACATGACCCAGAAAGGCTCTGCTAATGAAGCTTCAGGCCAGGGCTACCCATAGGCCAAATGCCATTCCTAAAATATGCTTAAAGAAACCCTGGGTCACAAGGCACAGCTGGTGTTCTGGCAGCTGGGACAGCCAGTTGGCACAGAGGGCAGGGCACATTCCCCCCTCATTCTCAAGGACTATATTTCTTCATTGTAACTGTCAATCAAAGCACACTGATGCTCAGACCCAATCACTGGCTGGGTCCCAACAATGTCAGCAGCACAGGTCTGTGCAGAGCTCAGACCTGTGACTGTCTAAGGCAAGAGGCCACTTTCCCTTCCCTGAGTGCTGCCTGTGCCCAAGGGCATTTAAACAACCCATCTCTAGATGAGTGGCCTTAGGAACAATTTCACAGGCTCCATATTTCACAAAGGTCAAAGTTGTGCCGAAAGCCTGGCAGGTGGTACACACTAGTAATCCTAGCACTCAGGAGTCTGAGAACCATGAATTTAAGGACAGTATGGACTACACAGCAAGACCTTATAGTCTAATACAAAATTTAAATTTAAAAAAGAAAAAAAAAGGTATTGGAAACAAACCAAAGCTAACAGGGTTAGCTCTCAAGTGTATATGGTTAGCACATCAACTGTGGCCGCACAACTGTCCTAGTGACGGCAGCAGTCCACAGCGGTGCAGTCCAGTGAGGTCACCGCAGCAGCACATGGCTGCCGAGACCTAAAGATGTGATTCCCGGTGTCAGGAAACAGAGTCCCAGATAGCCCAAGCTGGCCTCCAACTGGCTATATAGCCTCTACCTCCTGAGTGAAGACAAGTGACTACAGGCGCGAGCCTCCATGCCCAGGCTTCCTGCATGCCAGGCAAGCACCCCACCATCTGGACCATGTCCCCAGCACCCAAGAATGAATTGTTAATTGAATTTAAACAGCCAAAGGTAGCTAGTATCTGCCATACTGCAAGGCACTGAGCTGGGTAATGCCTAGATCCTCACAGCTCCACTGTTCTGCTACAAGCAAAAGACACGTAAGATTTCTCCAGTAAGAGAACACATAGAGCCAGCATGGTGCTGTACACCTGTGATCCAGCACTGGAGAAGCAGAGGCAGGAGGATTGCTGCAAGCTCCAGGCCAGCCAGGGACATATAAGCTTTGCGTCAAAAGGCTTTGTCTCAAAAACACAAGTATTAAAACAAACAAAAAAAAATGTTAATAAAAGGTAGATGAAAAAGCAGACACTATGCATGTCGAAATTGGGTTTAAAAACATACAAAAACTAAAGCAACTGGAGGAGGGGCAGAGGCGGGGAAACTGGGACAGTGTAGTGCTGCTTACAAAGCCTACCCCGTCTGCATGAGAGCACTCATGTAAAATGCTTTCCACTCTTCTATGAATTTGAAATGTTCAAGGATAAAATACTGTAGAAAAATAATAGATCAGTAGGCACACATCCTTGCAAAGTCTTTAAATCTAAGTTACATGGAAACATTTCCACACAGGACAGTAAGAAGTGTGTTCACACCGACATCAAACACGGGTCCTACTCACTTCTCCCACAGTCCCTTTCCGACATCACACATTAATTATGCCGGGTAGGGGTGAGCTCTGAAACTGCTGAGCAAATGCTGAGAAGCAGAATGCTAACGAGGTCAGCATCCCCTTTGCTCCTGAGAAAGACAACACAGAACTAAGTGGGTCTCCTTTACCACCTTGGTTCACTAACGCTGCAGGGGTCAATGACATGTTCATACTTGGCCCTGGCTGACAGTTCAGGCTCACACTTAGCCACACATCGGCTCCAGGTTAAATGGCTGACTAGGGCAAGAGCCAGCAGTCTGGGCACAGCAAGCACTACATAGCACACTGGAGTGTCAGTACAGGAACAGAATCTGCAGAAAAGCACCAGCTGGTCTCAGAGATTTGGACTAAGGTCCTTCCAAAAGTTGAAGCACCCAAGGCCTCCAGACCTACTGTACAAAAGGCAGAATCAGTGTCCATGGGAAACGATGGTAGTAATAGCTGTCACTTCCCCAGAGAGTCTTGCCTGCTCAGAGCAAACTGGAGGCTGACATTTAAATCCAGCTCACTGGCAGCATGCCAGTGCTCTCACTCTTGGTTGTTAGTAGATGGGCCTCTGGAAGGTTCAATAGATACAGGCTAGGGCTGTAATCATAAACACAAGGTTCAAAGGTTGTGTAGGCTTGGAAAGAAATGGTACCTGAAAAGAAGGCCCAGAGACCTCTCAGGAGCCACACACCAGGAACACCACCATACACTCACCATAAAGGTCCAGGGGAGGCACCAAGAGCCACACTTTAGGAATACAAGACCCATTCCCTTCTTCAGCTGGCTTTCTATTCAGAGTCAAGTGACCTGAGGCAAGCTCCTTAATTACCCAAGCCTCTTGTTTCCTATCTGCAGAGACAGTAACCATATCTACTCCACAGTGGTAGTGAAAGGGTTAGGTCAGACAGCACAACTAAGCCACAGGCACAGTGCCCAACACAGGGGGCTACAAAGTACAAAGGCTGTTCTCTGTCTGCTCTGACTCTCTGACTGTCTCTGTCTCTCTATCTCTGTCTCTCTGCCTCCCCCTCTCTCTGCATTCAGGTGTTCCTCCCTAAGCCACAATAAAGGTCATCACAATGAATACTGAGAAGTTACTCAGGAATCCAAACTTACCCTACCCAAAGAACAAGATGCCCTGTTTTAAGAAGAAAAAGTCCCTGGGCTACAACCTATAAAACAAAAGGTCATTAAGCTATAAGGTCAGGCTGGAAAAACAGAACAGTGTGTGTTGAGGACCCTGGATCCAATTACTGTACTTACTTCCTCCACAAAAGGGACCAAAGTGCCTAAGCTTCACCTACCCTGAGAGGGCTGTTGAGCTAGGAGGAGCAAGAGACCTTTCCAGAAGTGAGGTGTGAAGACAGCTACAGTGCAGGGGCTTTAAGAGGCTGAGTGAACAAAAGAGATAGGAATAGAAGAAAAGGCTCAGGGCAGAAATTGCTGAGATACGGTATGGGGGTAGCACTGACCTATGGGCACAGGCTAGGGCTGGCAAACCTCCAGCTCCAAACGTCCACCCTATGGCAGAGTGACTGCACTTCCTGGCCCAGGCATGGCATGGAGGCCTGAGGTGAAGGCTCCAGCAACCCCAGTAAGCAAGCAAGCAGTTGTGCTGTTACAGCCCACTGCACAGACCCGACAATGGAAGGGCCCTGTGCAGAGAAGCAGAGCAGGGATCACAGAGTGCACAGGCCTGGCTCCTGAAGATGACTTCATGGTTTCACCCCGAGGAGGGCTTAGAGAAGGAGAGTAGCAGTAGACTTGAAGGGGTTGGCTGGACTCGGGGAGAAAAACAGAACCCCTCACACATCATGTTCAAAGACAGGAGCCCTCCTCCCTACTGAAGAATCTCAATCCCTACCCCCCCCCCCCTTGCAAACTGTACAGAGGGGGCAGTCTGCAGGAAACACACACTCAACAACAGAAGGCCTGCACCCCATCCCACTCCCACCCTCGGCAGTGAGAAGGACCCCATACACTGTAATCACTTGATTACATAATACTTGATTCATAATACGTTCTGATTTGACTACACAGCTCGCTTATTATGGCATGAGAAAATAGAGGAACAGTTTCAATTACACTTCATGTAGCAGATGAATAAAAGCAATAACTTTCAATCATGGTGAAAGGGTGTGAAAGTTCATTACACGCTGATCCTTTAAATCGACTGCTTGAGATGATCCTCTACAGGCAAAATTTTAATGCATACTTATCCCTGTCTCTGAGCTCAAATATTTTATCACCATTTATGGAGATTAGCATTTTTGTTCATTTCGGCAAAGCTGAGGTATTAGCTAGTTTGCTTTGGATAAAAATCCCAAGCTTGTCCAGGGAAGACCCAGAGAATTAAGTTAAAATTAAAAGCTGACATCTTGAAAAATAGGACAAAAGTCCAACTTGGTAGGGCTAAAAGAAGTTACATTCCAGCCAGACTGGAAGCCAGTAGCCTTCCTCTGCAAGTAGGAGTGCAGCTCAAACCCATCAACAGCTTTTAAATCTGAGGCCTTCACTTGCCTTAAATGCTAGGTCAATTAGAATCCTAATCCAAAAAGGGTACTTAATGGACCTTCATTAAAGTTCACAGATACTTGTTCCAAATGCTGTTTGTTGTTTGATCCTCCCTACATCCTCACCAGAAAAGCTGCTGAGCCACAATTGGCCCCGGCTCTCTTGGATAAGGCCTCAGCCTGAGACAGGAGCTAGGCTCTCCTCCCCTCTCAGCAATCTTCCAGCTGAGGTGAAAAAAAGGAAGCAGAGGATAATGAGTGTCTGTCACTAGGTACACAGCGCTGCCAACTGCAGGATTGTGCACTCCTATTAAAAGCTGGGTGTGGTGGTGCTCATTTGTAAGCCTGGTGCTAGAGAGGTAAACAGGTGGATCCTTGGAGCTAGCCAGCCTAGCCTACTTGGTTAGCTCCAGGACAATGAGAAACCCTGTCTTCCTGGCTCAGTCTAAGGAGTACCATGGTGGGAACATCACAGCAGTGTGAGCTTAAGGCAGCTGGTCACTTTGCATCCACAGTAAAGAAACAGACTGAGGAATAATGGTTACTTAGCTTACCTTCTCCCTTTGATACAGCCCACGATTCCAGCCTAGAGAATGATTCACACCATCCACAACGGCACTAACAGCAATTCACCTCAAACTAATCAAGATCATCTTCCTGACGGGCATGCCCAGTGGCTGGTTGTGGGATTGTCTTAGAGCTAAGAATGAGTCGAAGCTGGCCTGGAACCCTGGATTTTCTCATCCTGAGAGCAGTAGGAGGTTTGGCTGTTCTCCACCTTAGCCCCGGCCAGAACCCAGCTAGATATTAAAGACTGTCTGCTTCACAGAAGCAAAGGAATGTGGCTTGGTTGATGCTTATCTGTGCTGTAGCTGGAGGCAAAGGGAGGCTTGAGCCCCACATGCAGATGGCACTACTCCCAGTATCCTAGTCTTAACCAATGGATCCCATGCTTGGGACCAAGGACCCGCCCTCTGCTGTACCCTATAAATGTACCTGACCCTTGCAATAAGGAGAACACCCTCTGACAGCCATCTTCCTGACTTCTTGCACTCGTGGACTCACAGAGTTCTATCCATCCAAAGACAGATGGATACGTGCTGAAGGACCACACCATGGCTTTCTGCCTCTACCTGGCGGCGGCCAGCCACAGGTAGCTATGACTTCTTCATCAGGCAAGGAAAAGCACAGCCAGGGCCACGTGTGGATGAGATTCATTACTAAAGATGGTCTCCCAAGCAATTCCAGACCCTATCAGGTTGGCATAAGATAAACCATTTGTAGTTGAACGTTGCTGTGTGGTGGCTCAGTAAGGAAGACAAGGAGGCATATTTCCCTGCCAGACCTCAGCAGAGGGAACCACCATCATGGCAAGCGCCACACTCACAGTGGAACCCTAAGCATCTGAGCTAGGGTATATCTATTATAAATTCAGAACTCCTCAGGTGCAGATCATAAACAATCAAACATTCGCCACAGAAACCCAACACCTGCAGACAATGCAAAACGCCAAGACCTACGGTAGTCCCTCACCCAACAGGGCATA
Organism: Cricetomys ansorgei; assembly: GCA_026225945.1. Taxonomy (NCBI): domain Eukaryota; kingdom Metazoa; phylum Chordata; class Mammalia; order Rodentia; family Nesomyidae; genus Cricetomys; species Cricetomys ansorgei. The sequence continues at coordinate 1,072,394 of JAMJFZ010001791.1, read as the reverse complement.
AAAACATTTAAACATAATGAAAAATAAACTTTCACAACATTTCCCCTTTTCTATATAAAAAAAAAAAAACAAACTGCTTTACCTTTACATCTCAATTTAACACTACACCAGCAAAACTATTTACAAAAGGAACAATCATGAGGGTTACTATTGCACAGGATCAAATAAAAATCAAACATCTATCAAGTTTTTCATAATGTCTTTGGACAACAGAAAAACATCAATGTCCAATTATCTGGAATTCACTCATGATTTTCTGGGCTCCTCCAAAGGGCTTGGATCACTTCTCTGGCTCTGCCCACTGCAGCACACACAGCTTGTCCTCCGGAGTCTGGATGGCTCCACTCCACTGCTGCTGCTGTTCTTGGTGGTCATCCCATGGTACTGGTATCTTCAGAACACTGCTGGGGTCCCTTGCCACAACTGGGCTGCACTTTTACCAATAGCCTCTTCCAGGCTCTCTTCATTGTGCCAAGCCTCAACTTTTTTACATGAACCCTTCAAATCTAGGCCTTTAACTGCCTGCCACTGAGGTTGCACCTTCACCAATGGCTTCTCCTGGCCTCTCATAGTGCCAAGCCTCAGCAGCTCTCCATGGCCCCTTCATGCCTTCAAAACCAGCAACACCTGGGTGACTCTTACAGTACCAACCTCAGCTACCAGCATGAGATACAACCTTGGCCAGTTCTGGAAGACAGTTTCTGTGTGCTGACCCTTAGGAAACACTTTCCAGATTTTAAGACAGAGTCTATTTGCTGGAAAAATAACTAGTCCTGGTCTGCAGGAAGGGTTCCCTCGTGGATGGAGTTCTAATCATCATCACCAGTGCCTGGACCACTTGCAGTCAGGTTTGCAGACAAAAAAAAAAACAAAAAACAACTAAACATCTTTTTGGCACTAAGCTGAGGCTTCCACAACAAGGGGTCCTGGGCTAGTGGGAACTGAAACATTCTGGCCTGTTGAAACATTCCAGCCATTTGGTGTTCTTTTTCACCACTATTAAGAAGAATATATGCACCCTTCTTCATTAACCTCAAACACAATATCTTGAGCTTCATCATACACATACAATGCAGCTATCAGAAAACTCAAGTTTGTGGAACAGTACACTACCACCTGTGTCAGGAGGGAATGTCAGCTCCATGATCCAGAAAAGGAGTAAGAACCTTGCTTTTTCCTGCTTCCAGCTGAATTCTTTATCTCTAAAGACCTCTATTCTGTGGCACTCACCTCAGAGCTTTCTTTCTCATTTATTAATCTCACAGCTTTTTTTCTCTATAGAGGCTTATTTCGAGTCTTTCTCTGCTCTTCCTTCAGAAGCCTTCAATAATGCCTTAATCTCTATCCTCTGGAAGCTTTGCTGAATGTACATTTACCCATTACTTTGCTGAGTGTACATTGCTTTGAGATTTGTAGTTTCTTTCTTGTTCTTCCTTGTCTCCATATTGGATTAGCTAGTGTAATGTCATCCCCCAAGTTGGTCCACCACTTGTAGTTGAACACTGCTGTGGAGGCCCACCAAGAAGGACAAGGAGGCATTCTCATACATGCAAATTCTGTGAGACCTCATCAGAGGGAACCACCATCACAGCAAGTAGCTAACTGGACAGTGGAACCCGAGCGTCTGAGCTCGGGCGTTGTTACTGATTCAGAACTCTGGTGCAGATCATAAGCAATCAAATATCCCCACAGAAATCCAACTCCTGCAGACAACACAAAATGCCAAGACCTAGGCAGCCCCTCACCCAACAGTACATAAAAACATTTTAAACAAAACTAAAAATAAACTTCTACAACAACTATTACTAAATTCCCTTAAAATTAAAAAGCTTAGTGCATCCAAGAACACTATGACGAGCATAAAGTCAAACCACAGAATGAGTGACTGCACCGTGACTTCAATCTGAGAAGGTACAGATGCCCAGAATACATGAGGAAAACTTATAACTCAACAATAAAAAGCCAGCCAGCCCAATCTAAACATGGACAAAGACCTTAAAAGGCAATTCTCCTAAGCAGATACACAAACAGATGAAAATCACAGGAAACACCCAAAACCACAGAGACACCCCTTCCCACCAACTGAGGCAGCTGCAATGATGAAGACACAAGAACAGTGTGCAACGGTATGGAGAAGCTGGAGCCCTCAAAATCTGCTGGCTGAAACTAACAACAGCCAAAAGGCAGAAGCAATCCTGTGCCTACGCATGGATGAATGGATGAGCAAAAGGAGATATGTACAATGTATGTATACAATGAGCATGTTCCACCCTACCTTAAGAAGAAATTTTGATACATGTTATGGCATGACTGAGCCTTGAGTGTACTATGTTAAGTGGGAAAAAAAAAAAAAAGCCAGTCAAAAGAGCCACATACAATATGTTTAAATTTATTTGAAACTGCCGGAGTAAGTCAGTCCACAGAAATTAAATGTTGCCAAGGCTGGGAGAAAAAAGAATCTGAGTAGCCACTAGATTATTTTTATTTTAGAGGTGACACCAAAATATACAAAATTAGACAGTACTCTGAATAATGCAAATATTTAAAAACTTTTCAACTGACCACTTTTTTTTTTTTAAATTATAAAGGGGGGACGGGTTGCACTTGAGTTCAGTACCCACAGAGGCCAGAAGAGGGGATTCTATCTTCTAAGTCTGGAGTTATAAGCAGCTGTAAGCTGCCCACATGGTTGCTGGGAACTGAACTCAGGTCCTCTGAAAGAGCAGTATGCACTCGGCCAAGCCACCTCTCCAGCCCCACCCAGACTGTACACTTTGGAGGGGGTCACTGGGATGTCCTCTAGAAAGATGCATCTTATGTTCAACCCCTTCCTCTTTCTCCCTCTCTGCTTCCAGCATGAGGTGGGCATCTCTGTTTTGTCATGCCTTTCCTACCATGATGCATCTGCCTTGCCCCAGACCTGAGAAAGTGTAGCCAACTGACTATGGTGTGACAACCTCTGAAACCATGGGCTAAAATAAATCTTTCTTCCCTAAGTTGCTGCAGTAGAGTGTTTTACCGCAGCAACAACAATCTAACACAATCTTCAAGAAGTGCGACCTAATGCATGGACTAGAGGTGGGGGGGGGGGGGGTGTTGCTTGAAGAGGCCCAATCCTCACTCTTTTGTCTCCTGGCCATGAAGAGAGCATTTCCCTCTTTTACACTCTCCTGCCTTGTTGGGCTGCCACAGGCCCAAGCAACTAAACCAACCCATCATAGACAGAGTGCCTCTAAAACTATGAGCCACTGTCAACAACAACAAAAAAAGCAGCTCTCAAAATCAAAGGAGTAAGAATCAAGACACTTCTTAAAAGCAGTGGTGGAAATGGGTAGGTGGATACAGCAGAGCTGGGAGATCTTGCCATAAATTCAGATACAGCCTGACGCTACAATTCTTACCCTTGGATAGGTGGAAGGTAGGGGTGTTTTGCACATCCCAAAGGCTTTGTCTACTATCACAAGGAACTTAAGTCACACAGAGAAGTGGGCAAAAACATCTATTAAGGGGACTCAGAACAAGCCAAGATCATTGGGCTCTGGAACTACAGCATTCCACCCTCTTACATCATGACTGTCTCATCAATCAATCCTTATAAGTGCAGCTTCTTTCTGGGATTTTTGTTCGCATCCACAATAAACATTTCCTATAAAGTTGATGATCCCTGTTTTCTTGTTATAGCAACAGAAAGAAACACAGACACTATCTGAAAGTATCTGACGTACCAGGGACCAGTGGCTACACCTGGGGATCTGAATAAAGGAGCACAAGGTTTCCATCATCTCAGCACCAGGTTTCCATCAATGGCTGATTTTTCCTAAGGTGACAATGTTTCACTCTCTCTCAAAAGTTTCACAGACCTTACCTCTGAAAGAACAGTGTCTGATGATCAGTGTGATCAGCCATCAGGCAAAGGCAGCATCACCAGCATGGGAAGTATGATTGTCACAGGCACGCACAAGGACACATCAGACACCAATGCTCGCTCCACTACACTATCACCCACATTTTCCTGAGACTCTCAAATTACCCCATCATCATTTGGTTGCTAACATTTTTTTAAAATCTTTAATGAAATGTGCTGTGATCATTTCTTCATTAAAGGCAGGCCTGTAACGATCTCACAGGGCTCAGATCTGTGTGTGTTCTACTTCTACCCAAGCACCTTGGGCTCCCTGTGAAACCAATTCACACTAAGCGCTGGGGCTGCCAGCATGGCCATGTTTCTGTAAATTACAGCGGCTGTGGCACGCGGGTGCAGCTTTCTAATTCAGCATCTCAAGGCTGAGTCTTTGGTGAAGAATGCAGCCCTGTCCATCAGAACACTGATCTTATGGGAAATGCAGACAGGGCTTCCTGGAACGCCATGTGAGGTGAAGTGGGCCAGCCTCTCTGGGGTCCTTTTATTGCTCCTGAAGGCACGACAGGAGGAAAAGTTGGGTTAAAGCAGAGAGGGAAAGAAAGTGGATGGAGACATGAGAACATTCTGGAAGGCCTCAGAGTATTTTCAAGGGCTTTAGAGGTCAAATTGCAAAACATTTGGTTTGCCTGGTCACTCTTTATTCTTAGAGCCAACTGTATGCAATGAGAGCTACTGTGAGAAACAGAAACCCAGAACAAATAAAGACACCACAGAACAAACACCCATGAGAGAGAAAGAGAGAAGGACAGACAGACAGACGACAGAGAGATGATCACTATGCAGAAAGCAGGAACACTTCCACAAGTAACAAGAAATCTGAAGGTCTGAGGAGGCAGTAATTTTAAAGAGGGGAAGGGCCAGCAAATCACTCCGTGGGTAAAGGCATTAGCTGTACAACGAGCCTGAGGACCTTAGTTCGATCCCCAGAACTCATGCAAAGGCGGAAGGAGAGAACCGAATCCACAAAGTTGCCCTCCAACCTCCACACACACTGGCACAACCATACTTACACTTAACAATATTTTTAAACGTGTTTTTGGGGGGTAGGATAGCAGTTATTGGTGTAAACATGCTATGAAGGTAACATAATTAAGCCAGCCATAAAATGGGGAAATAAGCATATGTGTGTGTGCGTACACACACACACACACACACACACACACACACACACACACACACACATGCACACACCAATCTCTGAGAATCTAAATCTCCCCACCTAAGTCTTTGCATATTGCATACCTGTATTGGCTAGGGTTCTCTAAAGAAACAGAACTGATAAAATGAATGGCTTCCTGCTCTGTCATCTTGCAGGGGGTTTTGCTTGCAGTTTCAGAGGTTTATTAGTCTATTATCACAGAGAAGAGCATGGCAGCATGCCTGGTGCTGGAGTAATAGCTGAGGCCTACACCCTGATCTATAGGCAAAAAGAGAGAGAGACTCTGAGCTTGTTGTGGGTTTTTCAAAGCACATCCCCAATGGCACACTTCCTCCAACAAGGCCACACCTCTTAATCCTTTCCATTAGTGTTGCTTCCTGATGACTAAGCATTCAAACATAGGATCTATGGGAGCCATTCTTATTCAAACCACCACACAGTAGTAACTGTTATAGTCAGATGACTCTGCTTCCTGGGGCAGTTGGGAAGCTACTGCAGCCATATTCACATCCACCAGCTTCCGTGATTTCTAAGTGCAATTCATTACTTACACATGTTTCGAGGCGCACACAAGTAGGGGGATTGGGACCAGCTCCCAGGAGCTAAGCAGGCATCCTGGGGCCTAGATGCCTGGCTAATCAGGGCAATGCTGGAGTTAACACTACTGGCCTCACTAGAAATGTTTTCTCTGGTTTGTGTCCCCTGTTCCTTACAAGCCATGAGTAGCACAGGCCGTAATGCCTTTCCTCATCCTAAGAAGCCTGGGTAAGGGAGGTGAGAAGGCAGGATGAATTGGCTTATGTCCTAGGGTCAGCTTTCCTCTTTTCTATAGCTACTGAAGCAGCTATGACCTAGAACACGGAAGGCAGATACAGCCCAAGGACAAAGTGGCCAGGACTATTACTGGGCCAGTACCTGGGGCCCGATCTGTGGTCTCATTAGTGGAGTTACCAGTGACCAGCCAAGCTCACCAGAGGCAGCTGCAAGCAACGGGTAAGTCCGGAGCTCCTACAAGCACACCTTCCTTCTCCCTTTATGTCTCAATTCACCTGCACCTTCTCACAGAGACTTCCAGAAAGCTTCAGGATCTCTCCTCACTGCCCAGTGCTCTCCTCCTACACAGCATCCTCCCATCCCTCAGTCCTCTACTATACAACATCCTCCCATCCCCCAGTGCTCTCCTCCTAAACAGCATTCTCCAGTACCCCAGTGTTCTCCTACACAGCAACCTTACATCCATCCCTCAGTGCTCTACTGCACAGCATTCTCCCATCCCCCAGTGCTCCCCTGCATAGCAACCTTACATCCCCCAGTGCTCTACTGCACAGCATTCTCCCATCCCCCAGTGCTCTCCTACACATCACCCTTCCATCCCCTAGTGCTCTCCTACACAGCATCCTTCCATCCCCCAGTGCTCCCCTGAATAGCAACCTTACATCCCCCAGTGCTCTACTATACAGCATCCTCCCAACCCCCTATTCCCCTCCCCCATGCTCTGCTGCATAGCAACCTCTCATCCCCCCCAGTGCTTTGCTGCATAGCAACCCCTCATCCCCCCCAGTGCTCTCCTGCACAGCATCCTCCCTCACAGCTTCTATGATGAGCAACTGCCATCAGCCCACAGACAGACATATCAATGATAGCAGCCAAGACTATGAGGTTCTGCTTTGCAGTGAGGTGTCACTTTGCCTCGTTGTATAGGTGGCACAGAGAAGGTGTCCTCCACAATACAACCAACCAATTTACCAGGTGATCTTCTCAAATCAGCCAGGTAGCAAAGCTGCCTAGCTAAGTAGTGTATCTCCTTATGGTGACACAGAAATAGTGATGATCACAACCATGGCTTCCCAGGAAGGTGAATCACAGAACAAGTCCAGACAAAAGTTCATGACTGTGATTTAGGACTAAGTCCTCTGATGAAGACTCGGGACTGCCCAACCCCCACAGAGCCAGGCTCCACACAGGACTCCCTGGTGTTCACCGGGATATTGTGGGAAGTAGAGCACACTGCATCCGCATTCTTCGCTGTACTGTGAGCTCTCCCATGAGATCCAGCCCAAGTGTGCCATTCCTAGGATCCACCTGCTCCACCTGTGCTTGCTATCTGTGGCTACTGGCAAAGGCTAGGGTTGTGGCTGCCTTCATTTAGACACTCAAAATGGAAACTGCTGTGAACAAAGTGTCAGGGGACTCAGGAGGTAGGCAGCAAGGACTCTGCATCACAGGAGAGGGAGAGACAGTGAGAGCACACTTGCATGCAAACAAGCAGCTGGATCCTTTAAAAAGAGATACTCTTCTCATGAGCCAGGATTCCTTAAGACACCTCCATCTGCAGAAGAAAATCAAGTTGATGCAACTCTGTCAGGTGCTGTGATGCTTAGCCTTGGAACACACCAGCCCCACCTTCAGGGCCTTGCCTGGCTCTACACCATCATACCTGACCAGGGTTCCCCCAGGCCCAGGCTCCAGATAGCTGAAAAGCCAACTGCTCTGGGGCTTCCTCTGCAGAACACCTTTTGCAGGACACCTCTGAAGTTTTATAGGCCAAAGAAAAGGCACTCTCAAAACAGTCCCAAATGCATCAAGGCTTATCTGGGCACCTGGGACTTCCAACTGTAGGGCTCCTATAAAACACTCTTGCTTTTTTCTCTAGAGTAGTGATTCTCATCCTGTGGGTCACGACTTCACTGGAGGTCAACTACCCTTTCACAGGAGTCTCCTAAGATCATCTGCATATCAGATATTTACATTATGATCCATAACAGTAGCAAAATTACAGTTATGAAGTAGCAATAAAAATAATTTTATGGTTGGGGGTCACAACATGAGGAACTGTAATAAAGGGTTGCGTCATTAGGAAGGTTGAGAACCACTAGGCTAGAGACTGGCTGAACTGTCCCTGGAAAGTGGGTGTGGATACGAAGAGCTGTAACATGGAAGCTGGGTGGCTCTGAAGTTTCCTTTCCTTTCCAGGAATCCTCCAAGTATACCCAGAATGCCCAGAGGATGATGATCCCTGGCCCCACCCCATAGCAGCAACCAAGAGCTGAGACATCATATGACACAGAGTTAGACCACACTGTGAATGTAATTTACCCCTGACCCTGCAAACTTCCTACATAAACATCCTGAATAAGCAGGCAGAGCAGCTGAGCAATATACATGTGCAGCTCAGCCCAAGCACAGCACTAATTAAAGCACGCTTGAGAGCAGGTGCCTAATTGCCTGCAAATTAATGTACCATCCCAGGACTCCCTGCCTTCAACACACCTTTCTATGTCTGAAGATGGCTTCCGTTGGAGGCCTTCGGCAAGTCCACTGCAGCCACCTGGCATTCGCTACAACAGTCCCCCTTGAACTTAAAGTCCAGGTGACTCCAAGAAGAGCATCTGTTCAACCAAAAAGGGCCCCAGGAGGCTGACCTCAGCCCAAGTGGGACTCAAAGTAGGTGGTGCATAAGAAAGGTGCTGATGGGCTGACCCAACGTTAACTGAGCCCCTGTGAAGAGGAAATGTGACTTCAGCAACCGATCAGGGAAGCTGCACTCATCTGTACTCAAGGCTGTCCTGCAGGGTTCCTCTCCCTGAGTCACACACACACTGTGTGGGATGGGGAGAGAGGTCCTTGCTCTAACCAAATCCAAGCCCTGAGAGAGCCTCCTTGGTCACCCTACTGTGGCTCTCAATTTAAATTGCTAACTGGTGCCACCAATGAGTAGACTCCATCTCATATGGAGAGGCCAATGTTCCCAAATGTCAACCGACAGGGCTTGCAGGATAACTCAGAAGATTCAAAGTCTTGCCACTAAGCCTGACAATCTGAATTCAATGTCCAAGATCTACATAGGACAAAGAAAGAAATTACTCCTTCAGATGTCTTCCGACCTCACATCTAGACCATGGTGTGCCATCCCCAGCTTTTAACTCAGGTGCTAGGGTTTGAACTCAGGTACTCATGCTTACAGACCTCATGCTTGCCCAGTGAGCCATCCCCCGACCCCCATCTACACTATTTCAATGTAATGAAGAAGTGAGTCAAATCATCTAACCAATACCATTACTGTTAAGAGCCTTCTGAGCCTGACACTCACTGACTGAGTGGCTCTGGGAATGCCCACAGTACTCGTGCATGGGTCATATTTCCACCCAACAGATTGCCATCTAAACCTCCTTAGATTGCCATCTAAACGTGACGGGCAGTCACAGGGTAAGAAAGATAGGCTTAGACAATGGGCTAACTGTGATCACCATGGCAGCAAAGACTAAGATGGAAGCAACACAGAGAAGACTAACATGGTCCCGGTGCAAGAGTGACACACAAAGTTGTGAAGCAGTCCATTCTAAAGATGGTGACTGGGGAGAAGGAGGAAAAGAACAGCCTATGTGAACTACACAGGCACAATGCATGCATGTCCAAGAGCCTATTTAGCTCCTTATACCACTACATAGCCAAACTTAGAAACCTTACAATTATCATAAAAACATCTGCCCATGGGAGTACTATAAAGAACCAGTAGATGCAAAGCAGTTCTGAAATCCGAGACCAGAGACCAACAGCCTCCCTGAATTCCACATTCCAGCAGGGAGACAGATTCTCCCCTTGGCTGGACTGGAAATTCAAGTCAGACAGCTTGGACAGGGAGGGCCTGCAAAAGAATGTGCAGCTACAAAGAGAACATCAGGGTCAGGGGCATCTACAAAGGAAGAGGTGGTCCAGCAGCCATGCCCAGCTCCACCAGGTATAGGAAACACTGAAGCCACATTGAGCACAAACCAGATGTGAACAAGTCTGGGTTCACAAAGTGAACAGAGGGAGGAGATCACAGGTTGGCCAAGCTGGCTCCACTCAAAGACTTCCAATCAGTTAAGGGTATTTCTCCCAGCTTCTGGCTTGGGAAAAGATTATATATGTTCAACCCCAGGGCAACTATTAGGACCACCCCACACACATGGGAAAAAGTACCCCGTCCTTCTAAATAGAGACACTGCTCAAGGAAGAAAGGTACCCATTGGTGGGACTCAGGCCCCCACAAGCCAGCCAGTTACTCCTGAATATACAGAAGCAGGGCCTGCAGCATGCAGCCTGTACCTGGAGATTCCACTTCATCCTACCTGTGGCAGTCTCCAGCTTTAACAACCAGGTAGGAGCGGATCCCAGAGTTCCCAGGGAACTCATACCTGAGGCTTCTGGTCACTCAGGAAGATGGGTGACCCTTTCACACACACACAAAGAGTCATTTCAACATCTAAGCATCTTATTCATGAGTCTCCCAGAATCATGTATCACCCACCCACTCAGGCACGCCATCTTGAATAACGGTGTGAGTGGCTTGGCCATCAGCACTAGGAATAGGGACAGACAAGCCCAGCCCAGTGTAGGTCATGAGGGTGTCCCAGACAACAGACACATAAATCCTATCTGAGGCTAGATGCAGCTATATGTTATCTTAGGGTATAAATCTCCGGTCTCTCTGTGCATCTGAAAGTGCATTCAGTCACTGGACATCCCACATCCGCCTCCCAGGACTAGAGACCAGGAGCCACTTGGTGTGGCCCTCCTACCACACCGCTGTCCCTATAATTGGTTTTCAACCTTCCTAATGCTATGACCCTTAAATACAGTTCCTTGTTTTGTAGTGACCCCCAATTACAAAATTATTTTCATTGCTACTTCGTAACTATAATTTTGCTACTGTTGTGAATCGAAATGTAAATATCTGAAAGGGTTGTTTGACCCCCAAAGGGGTTGCAACCCACAGATTGAGAATCACTGCCCTGTTAAGAATGCAGAGGCAAAGAGGCAAGGCCCTTCAACAGACCCAAACAGCATGGCAGAGACTCTGAGGTGGCAGAGCTGACACTGCAGCTCACTCATCAGTCAGCTCTTCATCCCTCTCTGCTACCAAAGCCTGAGGCAAAGCTGGGGGAGGGAGGGTGTCACTAGCCATCCCATGTGGCCAGACGGCTACACCTCTCACCTGGATGCTCTGACACATCCTATCTTCTAGTTAAGACGTGTGAGTGAGACCATCGTCAAATCTCTGGCCTAGGTTCAGCCTTCTCCATCAAAGCACGCTCCCACAAAAGAAACTGAACCACAGTGGGGCCTTTTATCCCAAGAATAGCTACATTTAGCTGTGGGTATTTCTCACTGAAGCTTAGCTCCCAGCTCCCTGGCTCATGAAAGTCCCCTTTCAGAAGCTACAGGTCATACTGAACTACTATGGCTGGCATGGCAAGGGGCCTTTGAGCCTCTCCTACACCCTACTGCCTCCTTTCTTCAGGGAAGCCCTGGGGCCCTACACCTTGGGCAGGACCACACAATGTCTAGGATCTACTGTGGCTCAACTGGCCTAACAGGTCCCAGCCCTCTTGAACAGGAAATCATAGCCAATGACAGGACTCAGTCAGTGGGCATGCCCCAAATCCTGCAACCACAGACAAAAGCACCACTGCAATCTGACCCCCTACTCTGGTCAAAGTGGGATCAATTGTCCACACCCCCTACACATACACATACTTTTTTTGTTTGTTTGTTTTTCAAGACAGGGTTTCTCTGCTGTAACTCTAGCTGTCCTGGAACTCACTCTGTAAACCAAGCTGCCCTAGAACTCACAGCAATCCGCCTGCCTCTGCCTCCTGAGTGCTGGGATGAAAGGCATGCACCACCACTGCCCGGCTTGGTTGTCCCTTTTAAGAGCTATTAGGACTACTGTCAGGGGTGCAGCAGTGGGAGTGGAGCAGGAAAGAAAGTGACCCTGGAATAGCATCCCCATCTACATTAGGAGAGGGCCCCAGTCTGCAAGTTGAAGGTAATGGTGTCTGCACAGCTTTGGGACCTGTTGACAGTTCAGGAAACACATACATGTCACAAATGGGCAGAAATGAGAACACAACAATGGCTCAATGGGCAAAAGAGCTTGCCATTCAAGAGTGTGGACCTGAGTTCAAATCCACAGAATCCACATAAAGTCAGATGCAGTAAACTGTGTCTATACTCCCAGGGCTCCTACTGCAAAGTGATAGGAAGAAGCAGGAGAATGCCCAGAGAAGCCTGGCGCACTCAACACAGCAGCAAATGAGTCAGACAAGGTATAAAGTGAGGACTAATACCTGGGATTCTCCTCTGGTACAAAACACAAAAAATAGTTTTTTAAAAAGTTAATATTGAAAATCTTTTCAGATTAGCACATGTTTAAATTATTTCAAATGCTACATATAGGATTTATAAGCATGCATAAGGAGTGTACGTTTTCAAACACATGGTGGTTTTCAAGGGGTTCCACACAGGTCTAGGGGTTTCCTGGTACTGTTTGATGAACATTAGCAGAAAGGAGTCTTTATTTGGGGCAGTAGAGGCCGAGAGCTGATGGGCTCTTCTGATCTACTGCAGACGGAACAGCCTGAAGCTGCAGGTGGACAGATGCTTCCTTTTCATCTCAGAACTCTGCTCCCTTGGTCTACAGGAAGGGCTCTCTGAAGGCCAAGGCCAAGCCCCCAAGTCTTGAACCCTGTGCTCAAGGCTTCAAAACTATAACACCTGCTCTGACAAGTAGCCCCATGGGGCCCTCGCAGCCTGAACTGCACTCTGCTTCCTAGGTCCGCTCTGAAGTCAAACACTATGAATTAAAGGGAACACAAAGCATGCCCACAGTCCTGGCCCTAACTGCAGAGCCCTGCTTCCATGAAGAATATCAAGCAAGCCCTTGTTCGTCAAGTTAAAATGGCACCTCTGATCCAACATTAGCATCATCATCGTCATCATGCAGTCATTAAAAATAAGACAGAACCACACTGGAATTTGTACAATGAAATTCTAAAATGGAATGCTACACAGCAGTGGAAATTAAAAGTACAGGTACATGCATCATGACTAATCTCCCAAAAGGTCATATTTAGCCAAAAAAAATGAATCACAGATCAAGTTGCTATCAGGTAAAGCTTATAGAAACCAGTAACTGACGTATACGGATACATAAGTGGAGAGGCGGGAGGCGGTTAAGTGACCTGTGGGGAGAGGAGAACACCAGTTCTGTACACAAGAGGTACTTGGGATACTGGAAGGTTCCAGAAACCATCAGCATGACATCCGAAAAGGGACAAAACCTTCCAGGCAAGAGGTTGGTGGCAGGAGCCCTCCCAGGTGGCCCCCAGCAGAGGCAAGTCCAGCCAGCCACACCCACCCTCAAGCTGGACTGTGCTGTTGAATCAGAGACTCAGCTACCTGCAGCCACTGCTCTCTGGCATCAATCTTGTCAGTTCTTTTGTACTGTTTTTGCAGTGCTGACTGTTAATGTTTTCTGAAGCAGAGACAATCCAATGGAGTCCAGAAAGTTCTACCAGGAAAAGGTGACATCCCTATAACAGCATTTGGATACACCATTGCTTGCTGTGGGGTGTTGGCGAGTCAGCGGTTCCCAGACTGCACAAGGGCTTCCAGACCAACTGGGACCATTGTCCGAACTGAGAAACAACAGTTGCTGGCTCTCCCCTTCCCTACACCAGCTGAAAGCTTGAGTGAAGGGACACAGGTAATCCACAGCTGTCAATCAGATATGACCAAGCTTTTCTCTCTGCCTCCCACCAGGAAAAAAAGTTTTCAAATGCTATAATAAAGTAATAACTTGTTCAAAAACCATTTTACACAAACACAACAAAAGGGGGAGGGGTAAAATGCTGCAATAAACAGCAAGTTTTAAAAGCATCTTTCTTCTGTATTTTTGTCTCCTTTAGAGAACCCGACTGCCACACTGGGGTTCCCTGAGTCTTGCACTGGACACTAAATGCTGTCTGGAATAACAGACTTCAACAAGGTCCCTCCAGCAAGGAAGAAGGTGGGAGCTTTCCCTCAGTGGGAAGAACCACCCTCCGTCTGCTCCACACCCCTCCACAATACAGGGACAGGCAAGAGTGGAACTCTGGGCTCAGAGGCCATCCCCTCTCATCTCTGTACAAGGATATGCCTAGACACACACATCACAACTGAATGGCTAAGGGCCCTCCAGAGCCAGAGTGAGACATCGCATTCTGATGGTACAAACAGGCAGCCTGGTGGAACAGGACCCCTCGCAGAGCAAAACCACTCTTCTGTCCGTAGATACAGTATACCTCGGCTACAAACAAATCTGGAAACTAAGATTCCACTCACCATCTGTAAAACCATAAACATGTCCACAACCTTACGGGCTTCTCCATATCACAGTACAGATTAGATCTTGTTATTGTCGATCTGAATACAGATTCTTGTGTGAGACAGGGTGGCCTCAAACTATGTAGCTCTTAACCTCTGACCCTCCACCTCCAAAGTGCTGGGATTATAGGTGTGTACCACCACTGCCAGTTTACATGATACCAGGTATTGAACCTGGGACCTTATGCATACAATTCATGCACCTTACCAAGTTAGTTACATCTCCAACTGTGGTTTAAATTGTGTAAAGAATCTCTGCACTTGGAAAAAACAGCACAGACTGAGTGGTCAACAGTTACAACCATGGCCAACAGAAAACTCACAGCTGCAGAAAATACAAATTACACCTAACAGGACACCACTCCGTGTGGTCGGTATGCACTATTAGAAAAAAGACTCTGAGCCTGCTATTTGCAGCAAAGCACGCCCAGTTTTCTATGACAGAAGAACAAAACACTAAATGTGGCTGAGCTGACTTAAAAGCATGCTGATACAGAATGCACAGGAGAGGAAGAAAACAAAACAAAAACACGGGTGACTGCAGTGAGTCCCCCAGGTCTCTCAGTTACTTCAGCCGTAGAACCCCCGTGGCACAGAGCTGGGAGATCACCAAGATAACTGGCTGGATTCAGAGTCCAGCGCTATGACAGGGAACGCTCCCACAGGCTCAGTGATGGGAGCACTAACAATAAGAGAAGCAAAGTTACCCCTTACAGGAGCGGCCATGCCCTGAGAGCGTCCATGGTTTACAAACAGTGGCAGTGGGGGAGCATAGAGTGGTCCCCTCATCCCATCCCACCTTCCATGTACTTGAGGCTTCTTGTCACCTGGCCATGTGGCATTCCTTAGCTCGGGCCTCTCCTGCTGGCAACCCCAGTTTCCTTCTGCCTGGAAGACCCAACCACACATGGTGGAACATGGCTGTCCTTGGCGGCCAATGCAGAGTTCTAGCTGGGCATCCCTCACAAGAGCTGCTCAACAGGGAAGGATTGACCAAATGGGCACGTGGACAGATAGATGCACAGAGGGATATTATGCCCCTGCCTGCTATTGGTTCAGTGACCTGTCAGTCTGTGATGCTGGAAGGTGGGAGGGCAGATGGGATGTGTGCAATAAGAAGGAAGAATAATAACTGCAGTTTTGCAGAGATGGCACTTGAACTTAGAAACCACAGCATGAAGACACCCTGCGAGAAACTCAGAGAAAGGTCCAGGTCTCTCTACTGCAGACTATGGCACCAACACCACAGCCTGCAAGAATAGGGAAATTAGAGAGCATTTACAGCCCCAAGGCAGCAGGCTGCGTACCATACATACTATTAGGATAGTGCCTAAGGGTGAGAGATTATTCTGATTGGGGGTTGGGGGGATGTAAAATATCAAGAGCAAGAAAAAATTTAAACAACCTACAGCCTTACAAAGCAAGGCACACTTAGAGCCCAGGGAGTCATAGAGACAGAAGCAAGGATCACCACACCCTCTCCTGCAGGATAAGGTGGGAAAGCCTCCAAGCCCAAACTCCACAGTTTGCAAAGGCCAGGCTAGCTGGGGGGTTGGGCATGCCTCCCACTACCAGAAGGTTCTGGAAAGTGGATATGCAGAGACTTTCCAAGCCCACTGTGTGTCACTTATTAGGCATGAAAATAGAAGTTTTGCTCAAGGCGACAGAAAGGCTTTTCTCTAGGAAATGAAAGTAAGTGGTAGAACAGCGAGACCATGAAAGGGCTCGGCTCGGAGGCGATGCCCGCCCTGTACAGCCTGTCGGCCCCAGGGTCTTTGAGGAAACCTTTGCCACCCCACCACTCCTTACTACCTGCAGTGCAGAACAGAGAGAGGGAGGGTACAGAGGACAAGGACTTCATTTCATGTGTTTTTCACATCCCAAATACGATCCTAAGATCAATTCCTCCAGTACCTCGATGGAGGACAGGCGGGAAAGCTCTAACTTCATTTAGTAGAGGCTGACATAACGAGGGTCAGACACCGGTGACCTCCACACCCTCTTCAATAAACTTGCTCATTGGCACAGTACTTCGCTTTCTTGAACTCAGTTCTCCATGGAAGTTCCCGTGTATACCTGCACATGCTGAAAAGCTGGCTCAGATGAAACAGGCCTGAGGCTAGCTCCAGCATCTCCTCACAAAGGGCAGAAGCCACCTAGGCAGGGCCCAGGATTGGGGGGGCGGGGGGGGGGGGACTTCTGCAGCTGGGACATACCTCTAAGCCCTTAGTGGCAGAGGCTTCCGCATCTCAAATACACCTGCCTGACTCCTAGAAGGATGGGAAATAAGCAAAAGGTATTTGCAGAAAAAAAGCCTCCCAAGACTGTTCCCTGGAGCAAGTACTCGCTTCCCACTGGCACTCACTGGAGCAGCCGCTGCAGAAGACTGGAGAAAGTATCACAACACCAGACGGTAGCCCACCCCAGAATCCTGGACACAGAAGAATGAGACCAGAACAAAATGCCCTGATGGTTAAGAAGAGGCTCTGCTGCTCCCTGCGTTATATGAGACAGAGCTTCCTTGGGCTCCCTTACTGCTTTGAAGAGGTACTATTGGTATCCCTGTGCCATGGAGGAAAGGAAAGGAGACAGTCTATCCCCGAGAGGCTAATAAAGTAACACACAGTGGGTATGTATTAGGCTCAAACTAGATAATTTACAAATTAATGTGCATGAGTCTCCCCTCACACTAAGAGTCAAACATTCACCATCAAAAGGTGCATGACCTCGAAGCTGAAACATTTTATAGAGACCAAATTAACCATCCTAATACTGAGCCGCCCAGGACCCATCAGATCTGTGAACACAGCACACTTTTGGCACTTCTGGCACAGAACCCACGTTCCTTGGGAAGTGCGATGTTTAGCCAAAAGAGCCCTCACAGGGATGATGACCTACAAATGATGGAAACGCCTTGCCAAAGCCCTGTACCAACACAGCAGCTATCTTGCTCAGCACTTCCATGCCTTGGCAATGTGGCAGCCGGTAGCCGGCACTCAACTCTCTTCCTCTGTCTTCACCTCGCACCCACAGTTTATAAGCTGTCTTATTTTGCAGAGAACATGGAAATCATTAGGCCCTTGGCCAAGCCAAGCAAGGTCAGTGGGGCCTGGAATCTGGGGGCTGACTGCACTACTCACAGGAAGACAGAAAACCATCAAGATGACACTTACCCATGGCCCTATGGCATGCACTTCGACAACACTGGGAGGGGGGCTTAAGCTCCCACCTAGTGCTATAGAAATGCTACTTAGAGCTTTTCCTATTCCTCTCCCAAAACCCATCTCCTTCCCAAAGAAGTTCTTTGCAGGGATTACTGGTTTGGCTTAGCACATAAGAAGCCAAAGTCAACAGAGCCTAAACAACTAGCCCTGGCCCACCAACACCACAAGCCAATCAACTCATCTTTGCTCCCCTACCCCCCAAAATGATGCTTTCAGCACCAAGGGGAAGGTGGGGAGGGATCTAACCCTATGAGCCCAGATAAGGAACAAACCAAGAGGCTACTAACAAGTCAGTTCCTCACAGGTGAGAAGTCCCAATAATGACTTCTTGCTGGCCTTCTACGCAGATTGCATGAGCATCTCTTCTCATTAGGGACCACGATCTTTACAAGGGAGTAAGAGGCATCCCTATGTTTCACCTCAGCCGGAGTAAAATTCTCCAACATTCCAAGCAAAATTTTGGTTTTAATCCTTAGCACGAATGCCACCCAGTTTCTAATCTATGTGCCTATAGACTGTTAATTACACACGAAGTAATGGCCAGACATGTTTCCCTAAAACTCTCTACTTCTCTGATCCAGAAATATTAGTCATTAAGCTTTCTTGTGTAATTGCCTATTAAAATATGCCTGATTTCCTGCCTGCCACAAACATTTAGGCTCTCATAAAATATAAAAAGAAGAAAACCAAAGCCTCTTTTATCTGGAGGTGGCTGACTGTGGCTTTCAGTTTCAGAACTTGGTCGCTGCCGGGTTTTTCCCACAGACACAGAGACTGGAATGTGGCAGATGCCTGATGCTCCTGACTGTTTGCATCAACACATCTCTACCAAGCCCAGCCACGTGGAGCCATGGGTTGCAAAGAGAGGGGTTTTAATAGTTTATATTTGGAGCTTTTGCTGTTTTTAATTGGTAGTGATCTTTTCTTTCCTTTTCTAAAGATTGGTAATAATTTATTGATAAATATTCATTGTTTCTTTTTCCCTTCAAGTAAACAATACCACAACTAGTCTGAAGCACCAGCAAAACATCAAGTCAAGAGAAGCCAAACTTGTGTTGACTGACTTTCAAAGGCACAGAAGTGTAAAGAGACCTTGCAGGTCAACATCAGGAATCATGTCAGCCACTCATAACCACCCCCTTCTCCTGTGTTCTGAATCACATGATACAAGAAGCGGGGGCACTGAAGATCTTAGCTTTCTTTTCTTTACTTTCTTTTAAAAAGACTTATTTATTAAGTGAATGCATTATGTCTGTACATAACAGACACAAGCTTGTGCCTGGTGCCTGAGAGGTCAGAAGAGGGTGTCAGATCCCCCTGGAACTGGAGTCATGGATAGCTGTGAGCTGCTATGTGGGTGCTGGGCATGGAACCCGGGTCCTCTGCAAGAACAAGTGCTCTTAACCACTGAGCCAACTCATCAGCCCTCTTCTCCTATCTTTCCAACTTTAACTTTGGTCAGTTTCCACCTAAAGCATTCAAAAGGTTGAAAACTTAGGATGAGTCCGTGTCTACACATACACAGGACTAAATATCATGCAGCCATTTTTAAAGAAAACTATTGATGAAAATATAAACAGGAAGCATCATCTGTGATTACAGACAATAAAAAGTATCCATGACAGCATTGTATGTGAGACAGTCTCAACCCTTGGCTGCCAAACACATAGGTGGGAAGCAGAAAACATGGCAGACAGTCAGGGCAGCTGCTCCAGCCAGTCTGGGTTTCTACTGTATTCTTTATGAAGGCCCTTTGTCTTCTAGTAGATAACACACGTCACAATCAAAAGGAAAGAACTAATTTCCCAAAAGTTCTTTTTAGATCAACTTTACCCTTTCTCCCACATTTGTTTTCCCTTTAAAATTCTAAAGCAGGGTCCTGCCAGCAGTCCTGTCCACTTCTTGCAGACTTGGGCTCCTGCTTACAAGGACAAAGCCAATGGAGAAGTACGAGTCTTCCAATTCCCTGCCCCAGTGTGGGTGCTGCATGAACATGGGAACCTTGAATTGCACTGAATCCCTAAGAAGAAAGCAGCAGGTGGCAAGAGGGAGGGGGGAGGCTCAGCTCACCACCTTGTGGCAGATGAGAATGAGCAGCACCAGGCAGGGCTGATGGGACAGACTGGCTTCCTTTAGGTATGGGGCTAAGTCTGCTTGGCTGGAGAAACTGCAGGAATGAGCCAGACCTCTCCCTGCAACTGAGTGGCCAGTTGGCAGTCCCACAAACTTCCAGAGAGATCCCTATTTCCACTACAGAAAGCAGAGCTTACACAGGGCAAGACAGAGCCCAGAGCATCACACCCTGGATGAAGAGAGCAGGCTGTCACTTCCACATTTATCTTCTAATGCTCAGAACAGTCAGTGGTCAGTTTCAGACTTTCTAACTGTACCCCAAAACTGAAGGGTAAACCCACAGAGACACTAGTGTCCCCCTGCTTCTTGCCCCAGTGACAAGAGACTGTATGGTCCCAGTCTCCCAGGATAAGAAGAGTCAGCCACATGACTAAGGGGACTGAGTTGGGCAGAACCACAGCACTCCAAAGGCACCCATGTCCAGCTCTGCAGATGCACTGTGGTTACAGAGTTTAAGACAGGAACTCTGCTGGAATATGGGCAAAGCCACCATGGGGGGATTGAGAGGTGGACTGAAGAGGTACTGCTACTCTGCTGGCTGTGAGGTTGGAGCCAAGGTGCAGATCGCTTCAGGAAGCTGGAAAGGACCATTCCCTGGAGACCAGCGAATACTCTGAGTTTATCCCTCCCAAACCATGGAGTTTTCAGCACAAAATCCAGGCAACTTGTAAGGGAAACAACAGAACACTGACACAGGGCAAAGGTCACTTGTAACTGGTGAGAGCCTGAGGAATGACCATGTGTCCTCAGGCCAAAGGAGAGTCAAGTGAGATGGACACTCATTCCTCCTCCTAAGCTCAGAGGCTGGGACTGACTGGGTCTTCGAAGCGGTGCTTCCGACAGGTCACCATCACTGAGGTTTGCCTGCATCTTTGGAGTTCCCTCCCTTTAGGTCTGTGGGGCCACCACTGGACCGAAGCTTGCTGTGCTGTCTGTTTGGGGGCAGTGGCTTGTGCCGAGCTGTCCTATGCTTTCATGTCTTAATTACTTAAGGCCTCTTGCTTCCCAACCCCTATGGACCCCAAATCCATTTGATGTTTAAGGCAGAAAAGGCTCCAGCAGCCTTATTTCAAACCCCTAGGCCCCAGAGGACAGGCATCTGGCAAAGTCCACCACCCAATAAGGGAGACACTGGCCCATCCGTGACCAGACAGTGGCAGTCACAACTCCAAAGGCTCTGGGAGACAGGTCAAGGGTACAACCTTACAGTTTGAGATACAGGTCACCATGGAGCAGTAAGCATGGTACAGAGCATAAGGCTGCTTGCCCATAGCTGGGTAATTCAGAAGCAGCATGGGAAGCCTTCTGCTGGCATTCGCCTTCTGTCCTTTTTATTCAGTCCAGTCTATGGGATGGATGGCGCTGCCACATTCGGAGTGCGTCTTCTTCAGTTAGGCCTCCTGGAAACACCTTCACAGCTGTTCCCAAAGGTATGGCTCCTGAATGGCCTAAGTTTTCCAAAATCCAAACAAGCTGACAATTTTTATTAGCCTCGAAACCACCATCTGGATTCCTGCCAGTCCAAGTTCTTGCCTCTCCTCCAGGGCCCAGAGGCTACTGCTTTCTGGGGGTCTCCACAGCCTGACTGACTCACAGGACAAGCTAAGGAGATGGGGCGCACACTGGCCCCCCAACAGGGACATAAGAACGCAGTAGTGAAAATGACCTGAGTACGGATGCTCTGCGCGCCCTCTGAGGCTTGGATTCTGGAGTAGATGAACAGAACCTGCAGAGAGGCAATCACTCACAACTGAAAGAGAACAGTTCTCAGGCACCCCACACTATTTAGCTCCCAACCTGACTCTCCAATGTTCCCTGGGGTTTGGGGCATCTCCTGTCTCACTTCTGACCGAAGTCAGCACAGAGTCCACATACAATACTGTTATGAAGCCTAAGAAATAATGAAACAATAACAAAAAACTCTGGGATGAGGGTGATGGCCAGTGGGGGAGGCTGGAGTGCGCAGGTGGAGGCTGGCCTGGCCGGGGGGGGGGGGGGGGGGGGGGGGGGGGGGGGGGGGGGGGGGCGTGGGGGGGGGGGGGGGTTGGCTGGTCAAAGAACAAAGGGCCTCCAACAACCTGGTCAGGCTTGAGGCCTCTCAGCTCAGCCAGCTGCCCCTGGGGGTACCATGAGCCTCTTGTTTGGAGGAGTGCTGGGAGGAAGGCCTCTTGTCCTGGCTGCAAAGTAACTGGGATGAACCTCGGGAAGCAAGTGTCTGTTTGTTGGGACACTGTAGCAAAGGCTGGTCCTAGCTCACTACTAGCTCTGGCTGTCCTCCAAATCAGCCTCCTAGTGCTGGGATTATGGACATAAGCTAAATGGTGTGTCATTTTTATTTTTTTAAAAATTTAACAAAACAATTTCCTACTAGGTCAACAGCAAAAAGACAGTGGTGAATGCCTATAATCTCAGCGATCAGAAGGAGGATCACTGAGTTAAGACCAGCCTCGGCTACACGATGAGTTCAGCCAGCATGGGCTACATAGCAAGAGCCTGTCTCAAAAATAACTAGGAAGAAGGGAGGAAGGGAGGGAAGAAAACAGAAGAATAGAGGAGAAAAGAAAAGAAAGGAGGGAGAGAGGGGGAAGAAAGACAAGGAAGGAAGGAAGAAGGAAGGAAGGAAGACTGGTAATTATTAAAGCGTCCTCTACTTAACTCAAAACTTAAACACCCAAAGTATATCTAGACAAGAAACATCTGTTCACCTAAAAGTGACAGAGAAATTGGTAAAGAAGCTGTAGTTGCAGGACCAGTATTGCAGCAGCCTTTGTCCTGAGGTGCAGCCCAGGGAATCTGCAAAGACATGCTCAGGCACCATTGCGCTAGGTGGGGAAACGCTAGGTGTGGGGAAAACGCTAGACTACAGGTGTTTTTTCCCCAGATCGCTGCTGTGAATAATCATACAATGAACACAAATTACAGACATTTAAAATAACAGTGTATTTAAAATAACAGGATGGCTCGGGCAGACCGCAGTAATTGAGGGCTATTGTTCACAGTGTTTTGCCTGCTTATTAGTAACATCGTGATTGAGGTCAATTTCAATGCATAACTAGCCACACCTCCACACTGAGAATCACAGGATCAACAGGGCTGGTGGCCCCTCTGAATCCTCCTCCAATCACACACCAGCCACCACTTCCAGGTTTCCAAGGGATTTACCAATATCTGGTCCCTCTTGATTGACAAAAACAAAGCCGTAACCTCACACACAGGCGGCAGCCACAGCCTCACAGATGCACTTCTGCTGATCCAAGTTTGACAGCATTTCCATTTCAGAGAAAAACCAAGTCTGCAGACCTCCACCCCAGAGGCGGAGCCATCAATGCTTCCCAAATGAGACAGCGCCCACCTCTATTTGTTCCTTTGCTCCACTCATCAATGAAAGGAAGTGGGGGAGGGGACAATCAAAACTCTGCAACCTAAAGAGGCAACAGGTGCCTCCAACATCAACCACCTGGCTGGCCACACCTGTTCACCCACCCCTCACTCATGTCTCATCTGCATTTCCCCTGGACGCTAACTTAAAATAGTCATCTTGTACATTCCTGTTGCTTGTAAGATAAGGAGTTTTTCTTTCCTTCTTCAAATACTGTTCACCGAAGGTTCATTAAGTCTTTGTATGCAGCACATTTTCAAGAGGGTTACACTTCTCCAAACGATTCCCTCCATTCCTCCATTCAGAGACAGACCCTGAATTTACAGACTCTGAGGCTAACAATGATGACGCATGAGCAGAGGCTTCAGCCACACCTTAGCCTTCCTAGGGCGGAAGGCCAAGCACACCTAAGGCACCCCAAAAAGTCTCCCCACATACTCCTTCCAGGAGAGTTGCGGGATGAAGAACATGCAGCTGGGCGGGCAAGCCCACCGAGAGAACCCAGCATGCCCAGCGGCTTTGAAGCCAGCCACCAGCTGTAAACATCTCACCATCCATCTCCATTACACACCAGCCTTCTTATGTCAGGGATATTTGTTTACCATCACATCAATATCTTGACTTTTCAAAACAGACACTGACATAAATACAAATTTAATATTAAAACCATCACCACCGGAATCACCCTGGGGCTGGGGGCGGAGCAGTAAATGAAAGTAATCAATCTCAATTTTCTTTGCCAAATTTCACGCCTGTCTCATCTACTAACTGTAAGAAATTTAACCCTGACATTTTAAGGTGACATTCACATTCTGCAAACTAAGAGGGAATACATGATAGATATTTTTTAATGAAAAATCCCATTTTGCAATGAAGACATTTTACTTACAAGGTTTCTCCAGAATTTAATAACTCCTTGGCTAGCAATACCCAGGAATCAGGATTGGAGAGATGGCTCAGTAGGTAAAACACTTGTTTCACTAGCATGAGAACCAGAATTCAGATCCCCAGCCCTAAACGCCGGGTGGATGTGGCAGCCCACCGTAATCCCAGCTCACAGGGCAGTGGGCAGCTGTACCACAACAGGCCTGACACTCACTGAGTTACTGCTGGATTCAGGGTCTGCTGCACCCACTGCAGAGACCAAAGTTCAGTCAGACATCAAGGGACAATGACGCTGTCCACCAGCAGTGACGATGCTAAC
The DNA here is from genome assembly GCA_026225945.1 of Cricetomys ansorgei. NCBI lineage: Eukaryota > Metazoa > Chordata > Mammalia > Rodentia > Nesomyidae > Cricetomys > Cricetomys ansorgei. Next base: position 1,048,184 of record JAMJFZ010001791.1, on the reverse strand, counting down.
TGGACAAACTGGACAAGCTCCTACAGTATGATTCACACCCTTTGACCCTCACCTCAAGCTCAGAACAGCCATCCTCACTGTCACTGAACAGAGGGGAGACTGAAGAGTAACCCTCACCCTGGCCAGGTCACACAGTGCTCAGTTGGATCATTTGACTCCAGGGTAAAGGCAGGTGCAGAAGCATGACAATGCAGCACTTAGGCTAAGACAGATGTTCTGGGCTACACGGTGAATGCAAAGCCGGCTTAACCGGATCCCATCTTTAAGTAAAAAAGCTCCAGCCTGCATGAACACGGATCACCACTGTGGGGCCTCCCTGAACAGTTCTTTACCCTGAACCCTACCCCTCTCTCGCTGGTTGGGATAGAACAATTCCCAAAAGGCTTATCACAGTGAGGGTCACCGAGGGCTGGCAAGGAACATGGGGACAGCTCCACCCTGCTGTGGGTGGGAAACCTGGTCAAGGAGCTGCTGTAGTGCGTAGCTTCCACCCATGGAGCGTGGATCTGTCTTGGGCACTAGTAATGGGCCTGCTGGAAAGTGTCCCCTCCCCCGAGACACTCCAACTGTAAAGAGGCTCCAAAGGTATGAGATAAGCATAACTGCACAGGGAAGGCGTGGCTCCACAGACAACCACCTGTGACTCCACCCGAGGCGGAGACACTGGACGCCTCGTGCCTACAGGATTACACCTGATGGCCAGTGTCCACCAGGAGCCACAGTGGAAGCCCTAAGCCCTGGGTAGGGCCTTCAAGGGGTGACTATGTTTACATGAGGCCATGAGGGAAGGGGACACGGGAGGAACAAGACCCACACTTACTCTTCCTAACTCTCCCTGCCTCATAAACACAGGAGGAGGCAAGACCCAGAAAGGAGACCGCCCCAGGAGCTGCCTCTTCCAGCGGCCTGACCTTTGACCTCCCAGTCTCTGGCAGAAGTCAGTGACTGTTACGCCACTGCTACAGCAGTCCAAGCAGATGAATACACCCACACCATCTCCATGCTAGCCACCAATCCCAAATGCAAGCAGAACGATCCACCCTTCCCCGCCCCTGCCCAGCAGCTGCCCAGGGACGCAAGACAGTCTAGATCAGCACTAGAAAGACATTGCCAGCGCCTGCACCTCCACTCAGCTCTGCAGAGAACACGGGAGCAGGCTCAAATACCACACTTCCTCTCCTCCTCCTCTGCAGGTCCGAGTCCCCATTCTGCCGCTTCCATGCTCCCTCCGCCTCCTCTCAGCAGTCACGCCCTCTCCAGCAACTTCAAGCTTCCACAGGGTGTTCTGGGAACCTTGTCCTGGGCTTCCCCCTCATTAAAGAGCACCAACAGCAAACCAAAATAAGATGCCATCAAAGTCCAACCTAGGCTTACTTATAAAGCCTGGGTGAGGGGTTACTTAAAAGCACATGGGTGGCATCCAAACAGCCATACCAAAGGTTAAGTCTGACTCTAGCAAGAACAACTCTCCCATATATGCACAGGTAGAGTCCCCAACTCAGTCACCTTCCAGTCTACCTACGCTAGCACCTCCCAAGGCCATGCCACCGTGTGCAATTAAGGCATTATTAACTACCATCAGCTGGGATGTGCAGGACAGAGTAACTGTAACTGAGCTAGGGGATAGTCCAATGACCCTCTGCACACCTCCTCTGCTAGGTGGAAATGTCAACAGCCAACAAGCCCCAAGAGTCTCTTACAATCAGTCACAGCTGTTCTGATGAAGGTGATGATTGATAAGCTTGGAGGACAGCAGTCGGCAACACAGGTTCACTGTGCCTCCCACTTAGTCTATCTCTGCAATCTTAGGGGCCTGGGCACACCAGGAACCCTCCTGCTCACCCTAAAACCTGCCCTTCCTCGTGGCAGGTCTTCCTCCCCTTCCAGCTCAGCCCGCTCGGTGTAACGCTGTGGCTCTTCCAGCCTCCAGGTCCGCACCTCTCTCACCATCTGCATTACCATCAGCACCTCCTCCAGAACCACAGGTCCATCCCACAGGACATAGGACTACATGAGAAGGTAGAACCTCAGTTGCAATGGAGACCCCTAACTTTAGTGGTACTGTCCCATAGGCTGGGGGGTCCTCAACTGAATAAAAATGACAAGGTAAGCTGAACATAGCACTTCCTCATCCTCTGAGTCCTGAGTGCAGAAACAATGCAACCAGCCAGTTTGAGCTCCTACTGCTGTGACTTCCCGCTATGATGGACTGAACCCCGAAACTGTGAGCCAAAACAAACCCTTCCTTCCTTAAGGAGCTTCTGTCGGGTACTTTCCTCACAACAAGCAGATTAACTAATACACATACACACTCATGAGCACAAGTAGCTCTGTAGTTGGACACTGCTGCTGGGTTGGCTCACCAAGGAAGACCAGGAGGCATTCTCATAGGTGCAAACTCTGCCAGACCTCAGCAGAGGAAACCATCGTCATGGCCAGCGCCAGACTACATAGTGGAACCCCGAGCTCTCAGCTCAGGTGTTTTTATTGATTCAGAATTACTCAGGTGCAGATCATAAGCAATCAAATACCCCCCCCACCAGAAATCCAACACCTGCAGACAATAGAAAATGGCAAGACCTAGGGTAGCCCCTCGCCTGACAGCGCATAAAAACATTTTCAAACATAACGAAAAATAAACTTCCCTAACATACCTCTCTACATAAAATTCTGTACTCCCTACATCTGCCACTGCACCCAGAGGGCATGAGATAAATCACTGCTCGTCGTTCAACCTACATTCTGGCATCGCTAAGTCGGGAATGATGTCTCCGAATTGTTGTGAGGATTAAAACAATTAATAAGCTAAGAGCACAAGCTTTGTCACACAGCACACAAAAATCGCTGCCATTGCTAGTACTAGCTGCACACGTGTAAAGAACGGTATGAGGACTGCTCTATGGAGTGGGACCCACAGGCCGGAGTTCCTGCCAGCCCCAGCTGCTGAGGCCCAAGGACGAGACAGTGTGCCAATGAAGGGTCAGTGTGAGTGAATAATGGAACCCACAGAGCTATTACAGCTCAGATCCCCGGAAAGCACGCACAGGTAACACAGGAGGCAGAAGGAGAGGACACGTGCAGATTAAATTGTGTCTTCCTCCAAAACGCTATGTTGGAGTCCCAACACTAGACAGTACTGTCACTAGAATCAGAGGTAAAAGCATTGAATGGTGTCATCAGGGTGAGACCCCTAGCAGTATGACGAATATTCTTAAGAGAGGGAGAGAGAACACCCATGCTTATGTCTGCAAACCACACATGCAAAGAGAAATGACCTCAAGAGGACACTGTGAGGAACTGTCACCTGCTAGCCCAGGAAAGAGGCCTCCAGAGAAGCTACACATACCAGCATCTTGCTCCTGAACGTCCAATCTTAGAACTATGAGGAATGCTTTCGAATCACTGGTTCTCCCACTGTGGTTTCTTGCTGTGGACACCACATGCACAATGCAGACACCAAGCTCTCCCAGTGTCTTGAGCATCCCCCACCAATCAGCCTGCCATCCTCCCATCTTTACCTTGCAGAGTCAATGCCTCTGCCTGCCTTGTGCAGCAGCAGCAGCAACAGCATACTGACCTGAGAAATGCCTAGTATAAAGGCAGTGACAGAGGAGAGCCCACACTCTGCCCCCTGATGCCAGGCAGCTGCCACACTGCCTTCCAGAGAATCTGACACCTCCTAAGGAAGTTGACTGAACCCACATCCACACATCCATCCACCTGACCAACACCCAGGGTTTCTGACTGTGATAGGAGGCTAGAGGCACAAACTAAGAATAGACACCAACTTGGCCCTGCTGCTGCTCCCCCCACCCCACCCCCACCAACCCAGTGACCCCCACCACCCCAGTGCAGGCAAATGGCCTCGGGCAGCACTGGCTGTTCTGTAGGACACAGGGGACACTAACACTTATTTCCTTTGGACTCAATTAAAAGGTCTGAGATGGAGTACAGCCACAGTGTTGTGTTTATATCTGTGGCTGGAAGGAGCAGTAGAATGTTCAGGAAACATTCATTCCACAAGCACTTACTGCCAGACATGCATGGGAGAGGGATGCCAAGTGCCAGAAGGATGGGAAGACAGCAGACTGTGACCAAAATGTCTTGGAGGAAGAACAGGAGCCCAGTCAAGAGGAGCCATGGGAATGGGAATGCCCACTTCAACAGCACCACAGTCTGAGGGGCCCATAAGCAAGAGTCCACACCTCAGCAGCCCGCCACCCATGTGATCCACAGAATGACCCAACCAGGAAGGCCACACTCAAACCAACAACTGACACTAGCAGACCCTAAAGTCACTTGCCCCTAGATCACCTTCCTAAGGGGATCTATCCCATTTCCATTAGGACTCCAACACCAACACCACACCTCAGCATCTCCCCAGTTCTCTCTGAATGTCACCTCCAAGCTTTGTTCACAAGAAGGAGCTCAAGATGCTGTAAACATCAGATTAGTTTACACACCTGTGTGTCAGAAGTCAACAACACAACATTCCATTCTTCCCCACCTTAAATGCTCTATTAAATAGAACTCAACAGCAACCCAACAGGCTCATGCAGAAGTACACAATAACACTGGACTTAAGGAATGTGCAAAGGAGCTCACAGTGAGCAGCTCACTGCTGGCAAGAGAGCTGTGTGCCTCCCCTACCATGAACGAACTGTGCTGTTCTCTAGCCCTAGCCTTTGGAGCACTTTTGAACTTTCTCTTGAGGATCAGCCTGCTCATTCTTCTCTCTGTCACTATCCTGATGAATCTGTCAATCAAATTCTCCTGCCCAACCCCGCCCAGCCCTGCCCTGCCCAACCAAGCACTGGCAGAATCCAGGGGAACAGACAGCCCTGGATTCAAGGGACTTGAGCCTATGCCGTGGATCCCAAGTTCAGTCCATCCCAACAGCTCTTTGGTCAAAGCCAAATTTTTCCACTCCCATATAAAACCCCAGGTCACTTTGCAGTATCCAAATTGGTGTTTCTTATACTTCCAGTAATGGACCCAACCTCGCCCCAGCCAGGTTTACCCAGAGGTAAACAAACCCTGGCACTCTTAAAGCAGGAAGCATGAGCTTACAAAAAAGATCTCAACAGGGTTTCATGTAGTTCAGCCTGGCCTCAAACTGGTTGTGTAGCCAAGGCCAACCTCAAACTTCTAATCTTCCTGATTTGGCCTCCCAAGTGCTGAGATTGCAAAGGTGCACCACCACACCCAACATAAGAGGATCTAACCCAAGGTTTTGTGCCCTGTAGGAAAGCTCTCTACCACGCAGGCTTCTTCCCCAGCCTGAGATTTCCTAAGCCTAAGGACTTTACTTAGTGCCATATAATCTGATGACAAGTCCCAAAGAAAGAGTCCCTCACTGATAGCCATGGTGACCTCTGCAATCTGAGTACACAGCCTCACCAACTGGTCACTATGGCACAGTCCCTTCCTTACAAACCTGAGTCCCTGCTGCCACACAGGTACAAGGAGCCTTCAAGGACAGCCCTCTTGCCCCACAGCCAGGCTCCACAGGGTACTCTCTTCAAGCCCAGTCCTGCATAAGATGCTAGCTTTGTCACATGACCACAGTCCCTCAGCACTTTGAGCCTTATTGGGGTAACATGTGCAGCCACCCTTAAAACAAAGTGTACAGTCACATGAAGCCCCACACCCAACACTGGCACAGCCATCAGGAGCCATCTACACGGACTCAGGGAAGCAATGGCTTCAGGAAAGCTGTGACCTCAATCATCAGGTTATAAAACAGGCCAGGAAGAGTCAGGACACAAGATGATCCGGAGCCCATGGTAGAGCCTGGGGCAAAAAGAAGCCAGCCAAGGAGAAAGGTAGATGGTACCCCATGCTGGCTCCTAGAAATGAGTCCACAGGCAACAGCAAGACTGGGCTGGAGAGCAGCCAGGCCTGTTGCGAAGACCTGGGTGTTGAGCTGGGCGACTCCATTTGTATTTCTTTATTTGCCTCATGACTTATCCTCAAAAGCCTTCAGGGCAAGGCCAAGAATGCCATTTCATTCTGGAAGCTCTGGTGGGCCTTTTAAAGGCTTAGGCAGAGCAAGGCCTAGCTAGCTTATGCTTTCAGATCTATTTATGGATTAGTTGGCCAAACATGGCATTCTCCAAAGGGAGACATATGTGTGTGCAGATCACACTAGCTCACTGATGTACAGCTTGCAGAATCACCTGTTATTTGGTCACCTAAACACACATGAAGGCTATGAAATACACACATCAAAGGTAGGCTAGATAGGGGAAGGGTAGTTCAACTGGTAAGTCACTTGCCTTGCAATCATGAGAACCCGAGTTTGATTTCCAGAACCCAGGGGGAAAACTAGGTGTGGTGCTGTTTTATAACTTATATATATAAATTATAATTTATATATAATTTATTTCCAGTGCTGGGATGGAAGGCTAGAGAGAGAAGGATCTCTGGAGTTTAATGGACACTAGTCAGTCCAACCTAACAGGTGAGCTCCTGGCCAATAAGAGACCCTGTCTCAAGGATGGCAGCCTTCCTGAGACATGACACCCAATATGCACACATATTCACCTGGACACACTTCATATGTACAGGCATGTCTGTGTGAGGGTCTGTGCATGTGCATACAGATACCCACAAAGGCCAAAAGTCATGGGATCCCTGGGAGCTCCAATTTCACACAGCCATGAATCATGCAGCATGAGTGCTGGGAAACAAACTTAGGTCCCTTGAATGAACAGCAAGTGCCTGAACTACTGAACTGTCTGTCCAGCCTCAGTGGTCTGTCAAAGTGAAAACTTGAAAAGCTACAGATGCGTGTCACTGGGGAAGAGTTAACTCGGCCTCAATAAAGCTAAATAGTAGCAGGCATGCGCCACTGAGCTTTTCATTAAAAAAGCCTGACAAAGGATCCAAATGCCCAGATATCACAAGATGGCACGTGGGTCCACCAACACACAAGCAGGAAGATAACAGGAACCATCCCATCCCCAGACTTCCTCCTACTCTTCACACCATGACAGCTAGAATGGAAGGCTCCAGATCAGCAGTTCCCATAGGGTAGCATCCAAACTAGCAGTACCCCATCTGGGAAACCGCATACCCAGGTGCTACCCTCACATCCCTTTGTTCACCCGTCCAGGACTAATGAACTGAACAGTGATCCCTCAATGCCATGGGGCTGTTTCCAGTACTTCTGAGAATATCAAACCCACTGGGTTCAAATCCTATCTGTACAATGGAGTTGTAGCTACTTGATATCTATGTATGTGCTCCTGTTACCTACAATCACTAACATAAAGCTGGTGCTAAGTTCTTTTGGAAATGGGGTGGGGTCAGAAGGAGGACAGGGTGGGGTCAGTACATCTGAGTACAGATGCAACTTCCATGAATATTTTCAAAAGTGGCTGAATCCAAAGATGCAGAAGCTGCAGGTGGATAGGATGACTACACATATGTGGACATGTGTGAAATGGGGGTGTATAGTCACAGAGTGTCTACACCCACGTGGACACATGGGAAATGGGGGTCACAGTGTAACTACACCCATGTGGACACATGGGAAATGGGGGCCACAAGGTGACCACACCCTATATGGACACATGGGAAATGGGGGTCACAGGGTAACTACACCCATGTGGACACATGGAAAATGGGGGCCACAGTAAGCACGCAAGCACACCACTGTCAGAGTAGCCCTCCTGAACACTGAGGAAAGAAGAAAATGGCTAGTCTTAATTTTCAAGCTTCATGACATCAAGATCATTCAGTATCAAGTAAGAGCCAGGGAAGCCATGTTTAAATTGGAGTGTGGAAGAAGCTGCTGGAATAGACATGAATCTTCGTGAGGAATAACCTTGATCAGATCAGGATACCGGCCCCAAAAGGACTGCCAGGGCAGAGGTGCATGCACGCTCTGATTAGAGATGATGAGTGTTGCTCCCAAGACTACAACTTTCAGTTATCTGCTGTCACCATTTCCTGGAAAGGGAGACAAAGGCAGACTCTCCAGCTGGTACAAAGGTTACTTGCCAAGAAGGAACAGAGAGGCCACATGGCAGCAACTAGCAAGACAGAAGAACCAGGAAGTACGGCATCTGCTTGGCGGTGGCACACAGCAAGGCATGCCCTAGCAGGGAAGGCATGTCAGGAGGAAGTAAGCTCCTACCTTAAGGTCTGCACAGCCCTTGATTATTCCCAATGGGAAACAGACTCTTGATCAAGATCAAAAGCAGAGTCCCAGCATTGCTGAAGCAGTGTCAGGCTCAAAGATGTGGTCATGGACAGCACAACAAAAACAACTGAGCATTCACCCAAACACACACACACACACACACACACACAGAAAGAGAGACAGAAAGGGACACAGAGAGAAAGAAACAGGCACAGAAAAACACAAGGAGAAATAGACACACTAAGTGAGACAGAGACAGACAAACATGGAGAAACAGAAAGGGACACAACTGAGAAAGACACAAATATACAGAAAGAGACAGAGAGATTCAGACAGAGAGACAGAGACAGAGACACCAACCAACATACTGAACCCCTCCAGGGACCTCTCTATGAACAAAGTTCCCATTTGGGCAAACCTCAAAGATTTCTCTTCCTACCATGTGAGTACCAGAGAAAGGCTCTAGAATGCAAGTTGTCAAAAAGGTTTAGATGTGAAGGTTTCCAGGGTTTCCAGGAGGCTTGCTGCTGGCCATAGATCAAGTTAGTGATCTGGTCAAGCAAAGGTTAATCATCAAAGAAGTTCCTTAAAGGCTATCAGGTGTCAGTCACACAGAACTGGGGGTGGGGGTGGGGACGGGGGTGGGATTGTTAATGTTCCTAGAAAAATCAGGCTGTACTGGAACCATCCCTGGCCCGGGGGCAGGCAGACAGTCCCTGATGAAAAAACAGCAATCACAGGCAGCCTTGGTTACACAAAAGGGCTGGGTCACTCTAGCACACAGGCATGCACACCTCCTAGAAAATTCCACCATCTCCACCTGAAACAGGTGTGCAACCATTTCTACACAGAACTTTGTACTGCAGACCAGAAACAGAAGGGAGCCCACGGTTCTCAGCCTCAAAAACTACTCTAACTCTAGGCTGGGTGCTATTTAACAACAGCCCTGCTCTCCATCCACAAGTTGCCAGTAACAACCCTCCCCTAAGGTTGTGTCAAAGCAAAAAAAAAAAAAAAAAAACTACACATTGCCAGAGGGTTCCATGGAGGACAACATGGCTTGCATACCCACCACACCTTGCACCCCAAACGGAAAGGAAAGAGATTAACACACATTCACTTTATGGCCAGCGAAGGGAGAGGCATGCTGGCTCCTGTCTATACTTTCTGACCTCCAAGGCAAACTCTTCCCCTCCTTGGTCTCACCCTTCCCTATAGCACTCTCTGCCCACCCCAGCAGGTACATTTGTGAGCCATGAGATACAGCTGCAGATGCTTTCTGAGAGCAGGTGCTAACCCTACTGAACTTAAACCCCAAGCGGAGACTCAAACACACAGCTGGTGAGACTGTGAGCGCCAACATGGGAAAACGGTTTGGCAGTTTTCTTAAAAGTTAAACATACACCCACTGTACCTCCCAGTCACTCTGTTTCTAGATATCCGCCCAAGAGAAATGAGAGTGTCTGCCTATCCAAAGATCACACTTATCTGTTCATGATAACTTTATTTGTAAGACACAAACTGGACACAACCAACCATCAGCCTTACCACCAACAGGGCAAACAAAACCTAAGTCTAACCAGTGGAATATTACTCTGCAATAAAAAGCAAAGCAGCAGATGCATCTCCAAAGTCAGCTGAATAGAGAAGGGGGCCTCTGCTGCATGAGTCCGTTCCTCCTTAATTCTGCAGAAAACAAAATGAAGGCGCTGACAGAAAGCAAACCCAAGCAAGTGGACAGTCAGGAGGAAGGGCAAGCCGCACAGGCTGCGAGGAAATATGGAAGGGCCGTGGGTATACTCTGCAGTCCCCTGTGGTTTTGTGAGCATGTCAAATCCCATCACACTGTACACCTGCAGGACATAGATCACACCCTCAAGTCACAGGACTGCACGCAGCAAGAGCACTGTGGGCGTAAAGCTGGCTCAGTCACCGTTTGCATCCTGCAGTAGCACCGCATTTCAGGTGAGTCCTGCTCCAAGTTGGGGAAGGACACCACAGGTGGGGCCCTCCACTGCAGACACCAATGACAGATAAGGTAACATGGCTTCCTCTCCGCCTCCCACAAGGCAGCAGGCCAGGCACTACACGCCTCCTTTCTACCTCGGGTGCAACACTTTCTTTCTGAGGGCCTTGATTACCGTCAACTATATGATAATTACAGGTCTGGATTCCATCTGTTAGACAGTGACTTCAGCCGGATGGCGGTGGTGCACACCTGTAATCCCAGCACTGGGGAGGCAGAGGCAGGCGGATCTCTGTGAGTTTGAGGCCAGCCTGGTCTGCAGGGTGAGTTATAGGACAGCAAGAGTTACAACAGAGAAACCCTGTCTCAAAAAAATTTTTTAAAAAAAAAGTGACTTCTGTTGGTAATGGTGGTTGGTCTCAAGCAGGAGGACCTGAGTTACAGTCCCAGGAGCTGAGAAGGCATAGAGGTACATATTTAGAAACCTAAATATGGGGAGGAAGAGACAGACTTATCCTCAGGGCTCACTGGCCAGTAAGAGTCCATATCAAAATACAAGGTGGACAGCACCTGAGGAGTGACATCCAAGGGTGACCCCCAGTATCCACAGGCGCACACGCACACTGGACTGCCTGCTAGTGTCATTATTATTAATGCCATGAAATGTGGCTGGTGCTTAAAAGCTATCTTCTCAACAGCACAAGCTGCCAGCCAGGTGAGTTTCAAAGGCACAGCATTTGGATAATCCTCCCTCCTCCTAGACTGCAGAACCTGTAATCGAAAGCAGCCAGCTTGCCATGTGCCTCCTCCTCATGCAACTGAAACCCTCAGTCACAGTTCCCAGCCACCACCGAGCCTCTTCGAAAGAAGCCCTGCTGCCGCCGCCTCTATGTAACCTCTGAGCAGGACGGCTCACAGATCAGATGTGTGGAGCTGAGGGACGCAGTCCTCCCCAGGCTCTCTGGCTAACCTTGTTTGCTTTTGTTTCCAGTTGACTTCATTAAGACATTCCAGTTGTTGTGACTGGTGTCAGTGGCCCTGAGTTCAAATCCTGCCTCAGCCGCTGCCAAGAGCACATGGCCTTCAGGTGCCTGACCTGAAAATGGGGGTTCTACCACTTCCATTATGGGATAACCCAGGTGACAAAGAAGGCCCTGCCCTGACCACGGGGTCCTACAGAGAGTGCTCAGCAGCTGTAGACAAAAGGATGAAATCAAAGTACATGAAGTGTTTAATAGAAATTTCTGGAATCCAGAGCAGGAGCAGCTGTCAGAGATGCCTGCAGGCAATGGTATTACTTACAAGGCAAAACCAGTCAGTCCCTGTTGCCGGAGCAGACCTGACCTCAGGAGCCAACCCAGCCCACCCTGGCAGCTGGCATCTCGCTGGCCCCAGCTCTGCTCTCTGAAAAGCTCACACCCTCTCTTCTAAGAACTGCTCAGGATTCAAACCTGGACGGAAGCCCTGGGGAGGTGCAGGGGACAGTGTGCACCTAGTGCTGGGTAACTGTCCACCTCTGTTTGGCAAGACAGACCTGCGCCAGCTTTCTGCAGAGCTCTGCAGACACACAAAAGACAGCACGCTGCTGCAAATCAGCCCCCAGGAAAAGGACTCATGGCCCCTCCAATCTCAGGAAAAAATGTCAGACTCTCTGTCTCTATGAGCAGATGGCAGGGTTTCCATGAGTTGGGGAGTGTCTGCTCCTCTCCCCTGCCTACCCTAGCCTAACTTTCCAATGTTCTTAAGAAACAAGGAGCCAGAATCCGGAAACAGGGACACACAATGTCCTGCGGCTGAGTCCTGGCAGTCTTGCCGTGGGCAAACCTCTGGAGGTACCTGACCAAGAACGTTTCTGTGACATCACAGTCTGCAGCTTCTCAAACTCAAACACCTAATGAAAACGTCTAGTTTTATGTTCAGAATAAAGGATAGCTTAGTCTTGTGGCTTAGGTCATTTTTTTTTTATGGAACCCTCAATTGAATCTGAATCTAACAGGAGTTATGTAACAAGAGCCAAGGTAACTGTAACCATGGAAAAAAGATCTTCTAGACATGTTTCTGGATAAGTTCACCACAATTAGTTTGGCAGAGCATCTTCCTACAGAACCTGAAGGCAGGTGCTGTTTCAAAAGCCAGTATTTGGCTACAGGATGCAGAGTGGTGCCCTCTGACATGAGCCAAGCCAGTGCTTGTCCCAGTATCGAGAGCTGCATCGCTTCATCCTAACTCAGCAGTACGCATCTGCCCCTGATGTAGGCTCCAGGATCCAACTGAGAACAAGACAGACACTCACCCTTGTCCTCATAGAGAGAAGACACACACACACACACACACACACACACACACATACACACACACACAGCTTAGTTTCCACATCTGATATAAACTTGGTGTACCTGGTCTGTTGCAGACACTAACTACCATTTCTGAGGTGTATCCCCAGCAGATCCTGTGTATACTCAGGTGCCCTGGCAAGATACTAGGTGTGCACACTACACAAGACACAGGAGTCTATCTCAGCCACTTGCCACACACATGGCAGCCACACACAGTGTGTGTTCTTCCTTTTGGACATTTTTCTGCTATCATCCCTCCCCCTGACTATGTTTGCTGTGAAGAGGTCTGTGGGTAACACTTGGTTAGATATACAAGAGCAGTCTGGCCTCTCTTAATTCCAACTACACCAATTCAATGTGGTCCTGAGCTCAGGAACAAAGGAGTAATGGGTAAGTCATTTCAGAAGTAGAAGGACCCTTAAGACCAAAGCTGGAGCAAGATGTGGTGGCTTACCCAGAACCATTAAGTCAGGAAGATCAGAAGTTCAAGGCCAGCCTGAGCAACTCAGCAAGAGCCCATCTCAAATACTAACTCACAATAAGAGTACTGGGTGTGGGGATATATGCCTGTAAAACTAGCATTTGGGAGGACGCTGGAGGATCTACAGTTTAACATTATCCTCAACCACATAGAGAGCTTGAGGCCAGCCTAGGATACATGAGGTTCTGTCTTAAAATAAAATATAAAAATAAAGACTCAAGTCCAACCCCATGGGTCTTAGATACGGAATTGGAGGCTCAGAGGAGTGAGCACTTTCCTCTAGGCCCCTCTGGCAATTTGGTGAGGTAGAAGCCTGTCCCAGATCTACAGGTCAGCCACGTTATGTCCCCAACAAACCAAGCAGAGCCATCAAGGCTGTGATACTAAAGGCATCATCAGTTTGCTACTAGAAATCAGTCATGGTATTACAGGGAAACCTCTGTGCTCTGCACCAGAACAACTGTGCATAACAGCAGTCCTAGAACACCCCAAAGTTACTGAAGTCAAAATGTGGGACTGCCCTTCCAAGAGGGAGTGGAGAGTTTTGTGTGTGTACGTGTGTGTGTGTGCGCGCGCGCGCACACACACATACACTACACTGTTACTTAAGTCAGGCCACAGGCTTCCCTCTAGGCTCATCTGTAAATTGTACCCAGGTTAACACAATTAAAAAAAAAAAAACTGTCCTCCAAGTATATGCTATACCCATGTCCCCAGAAAAATGAGACACCCTTCCATTCAATTCCCACTTAATGGGTACCTTGTCTCCACTGTCCCTACCCACACATGCAGACACTTCCAGCTCCAAGCCACAGCTGGAGACACCTCTTGGCAAACTTTGCCATGGACCAAAACCAAGTCTGTTGGGCTGCCCTCCAGGCATATGGGGGGAAGGGGGGACACAGGGTGGTAGCATGGAAAGCCCACCTTGCAACCACTCAGCTCCTCTATGTGCCTCGAGTTTTTATTTTAAAAAGTTGAAGACTCCTTAAGGATGTGCTGAGTTAGCAATCAAATCACTTGGTTAAAAACCACATGGTCACATAAACCTCAAGCTCGACAGACCTACATGATGCTGAGGAAGGTGCCCACAGGAGGGCTGCATGGGAACCATGCACTCTAACCATACCCTCAAAAGCAAAAGTAAGCCAATACCTCTGGCCACAGGTCCCACAAAAGTGAAGCTATATGGTCTAACTTGGCTTTCTCTAGCTAGGCCACCTCCAACCAAAGTCCTAAGCCTGCCAGGCACCTGTGTCGCACAGAGAGTGGGTGTCGGGTTCTGGAAAAGAAGCCCCAGGTTCGACAGCTCCATGTGGGATTCTGAACGCTCCTGTGACAGTTTTCTGAGCCTCAGGCTGAGGATGGGGTCTCAGTGTCTATCAATAGCCCCACCTGCCTTAAGCTTCCCGTCTTCTGGAAGGTGGGCAGTACCCACCCTCAGCTCATTTACAGCAGGCCAGAAGCAAGCTCTGGAACCCTGTACACAAGGCTAGAATTTCATGGACTAAAGCCTTTATGTACCCAAATATATACATCTGGCCCTGATAGATGTGTCAAGCAGGCACCATGTAGGACTTCATTTACTGTATTTCACAAAAGTCTGCTTGGTTAGGAGACTTCAGGGGCCAAGACAACCCAGGTAGTCTGTAAAATCTCAATCAGTTTAAGCACTCCTGGGCCAATTCAGCCCACGGAGATAGAACCACAGTAGCCACATCCACAAGAAACTGATGTACACCTCTAACACCTGTATAATCATCTACAGCCAGCAAGTGGCTATAATACTGTCCTTGCCTCCCCAGACTCCCAAGCCCATCCCCACAGAGAGACACATCTACAAATCTCACATAACAATCGTGACCGACATGTCCCATCCACCCAACCCTTACAGCCCTGCTCCCATGTTGCCAGAATAAATCCTCAGCCTTCTCATGTCCTTCTTGTTGTGTACCCCAATGCTCAAAGGCTGCCCTCCTGCAACATCTTTTAGAGTTGTCTCTTTTGACCCACCTCAAGCCCCTGCTTGGTCTCCCACCTCCCTTACCAAGCCCTGAGACCGTTCACAACCCCTGCTATTGCCTGTGCAGGCCATGTGTAGGCCTGGACAGTTCTCTCATGCCCTCTTGCTTCCTGGTTTCTGGGTCCTCCCTGACCTCCACCCCACGGAAAGATCAATGCCCTGCTCATCTGCCAGCTCCGCAGCCTCTGAGCCCAGCTCTGCCTGATGCAAGGGCTGGATAAAATCTCTCTGCTGCTCCCACATTAGCTTCTTCCCATCCCAAACAAAGTGAGGATAAGCGAGGCCCTCCCACTACCAACCCTCAAAATAAATATTTGTCTTTGCAAAGCCACTGGAGAAATTCACACAGTCCTGATCCATGTCCCTGTGTCCTTCCTGGTTGGCCCAGTGCAGTCAGGGCTGTATAGAGGGGGAGGGGCCGCTTCTGGGACAGAGCAGCAAGAACAAAGAAAACAACCCCCTGAGAATTCAGTTGGCAACACTTGGCTTTTCTTTCTTCCTCTGTGTCTTAGCTCTAATTGTACAAACAACAGCAACTGAATAGTGTTAATATGTTGTCATTAGGACCACAGACAGCTGGGGCCAACTCCATAGCCAGTTGCCTTTCAATACCACAGAGAGCCCAGCACTCAACCCCAGGGCAGGGTACAGAGGGTGAGGGGACTCCATATGAACAGCTTGGCCACATGCCCCACAGGCCTAAAGTCCACCCCAGGCCAGGTAGAGTCCATGGGGGCCAAACTCCAGTCTCACCCAAAGGACAGGGCTCCTCACTGCAGGACTGCACACACAGCCATAGGCAAACAGTGCTATTCAACCAAGAAGAGAAAAATCAACGGGCAATCCTAGAACTGAAAACTTGATGCCTAAGCCAGAGATAGGAGAGTACTGGCCACCCGGATCCTTAAAGCTAATGGTGAAGAAGAGGAATGCTAGACAGGAGGCAACAACCAGCCCACCACCCTGAGTACAGTGTCTAAGCAGTGGTGTCTGATGTTGTGTACAGAGTGAAGGAGGAAGCCAGAAGAACCTACTTCCCTTCTAGCCTGCGCCCAACAGAAATGAGGACACAAGTGAGGCAAAAGGCTCATCCAAGAACGTGCCCCGCGATGCTGGTCATAAGAGCCAAGACCAGGCACCAGCTGAAAAAGCTCACAGCACAGCTGATCCCTGCCCCTGCCACCATGTTTGATCTACTCAGTATGCAAAGCCTTCCTTCCTGTAACTTGGGTGTCTTTGTTATACGTCAAAAAGGGGGTTCCCGAAACTGAGGGAGTCTGAAGTTCTGTCAATCCCACCATTCCCAAGGCCCCAGAGGTGATGAGGCCACTGACTTTCCAGAGTAGACCCAGCAGGGGTGACCAGGGTGCACAGCACTCCAGGACCTCTGACTGATCAATGCCAAAGGTGGGCAGCAGCCTCCAGGAAGCTGCACAACTCGCACGTAGAGCAGAGCCTTAAAACAGCATGCACATGTTAGTTAATACTGTCAACCTGACAGGTTCAACATCAACTAGAAGGTGACCTCTGGCCGTGTTTGCAAGGGAGTTTCCAGATTGGGTTAACCGAGGTGAGAAAACACCTGGGAGGCGACACCATCTCGTTGGCTGCAATAAAAAGAAGAAGAAATAGAATAAAAAGAAGAAAGTGCTCTGCTGAGCATCAGCATCCATCACTCCCTGATTCCTGACTGGTGGAATGTCAGCTGCCCTGCTCTCCTCCTGCCGCAATGGACGGCACCCTTCAAGTGCAAACATACTCAACTTTTCCGTAAGTTGCTTCTGTCAGGTATTTTGTCCCTGTAATGATAAACATAACCAATACAAATCCAGTACTGAGAGGGAGGGGACTCTTGTAAAAAGCGAAATAGCAAATGCTAAGTTCTTTTCAAACATCCTCAGTTAGTATGGCCAGGAAAAGTAAAACTAAAACGCTTGCATGGAAACTAAACATTCCTAAGATGATGACTTCCCTTTTAGACTGTGACCTGAGACCAAGGTGAGACTACGGTGACAGATGTCCTGAGCTGTTTTCAGCATGGTCCTATTCGCTCAGCCTGTTGAATGCTGCTGACGTGACTAAGCGTGGTCGGCAAGTATTTGGACTTCTTCTCCCAGAAGCAAAGTGTCTCCCACCTTTAAAAGTGCTTACCCATGATGCTAATGACAGGCAGCCAGCATGTGAAGCTGTAAGGATGAGACAGTTGCTTGTATAGAAACACTGAACAAACACTCCAACTCTGCAGCCCGAAAAAGACAATCCCCACCAAATAGCGGGAGAAGTGTGAAATGTGCAAATGAGCCTGCTTAAACAAAAACCCAATCTGCTCCCAGAGCGTGCAGGGTGGCCACCTGTTCAGGGCTGGTGCAGTCCTGATTACAGAGGAAGAAACAATACCAGGGAGATGACAGCCCCCTCTTGGGTCCTGGTCCCCACCCTCAAGCCTATATTTAGTCTGCTCTCTATGGAAAATGTCCCGACCCTGCACACAAACAAGCTATTTGGCTGGTTATTCAAAGGCTCCATTAACAACCTCTCTGCCCACGTGGTATTTGCTC
The DNA here is from genome assembly GCA_026225945.1 of Cricetomys ansorgei. Lineage (NCBI taxonomy): Eukaryota > Metazoa > Chordata > Mammalia > Rodentia > Nesomyidae > Cricetomys > Cricetomys ansorgei. Next base: position 1,030,671 of record JAMJFZ010001791.1, on the reverse strand, counting down.
TCCTCCCTCCCTGGCCCCAGACACAAGTGTGATGCCCCTCTGGCCTCTGGCCTCTGCTCAGCTGTGAGCAGACAACATAGGATGGCAAACAGATTACACCTAAAAGACTAGGCTCGCCCTTGTCCATGGGGCATCTCCAACCTCAGGAAAGGCGTATGTCTGGGTCCAGGTTCCAATGCACTAGACAAGGGGTACCAGAAGTCCCTCCCACCCCCTCAAAGGCCAGGACTCCCTGCAGCACCACACAAAGCCTCTCTTCTCCCATCCTAGAACAAAAATAACAGATGCTGTAAAGATTAGAGATTACCATCTGTAGAGTGCATTTTCTTTCTCAGAGAAAGGTACTTAACAAAGAGAAAGAATTATGTAGCTAAGCACCAGATCAGAACCCCAAACCTGGGCTTTAAAAATAACTAAGCCTCATCCGGCTTTTCCAGACTCAATCACTTAGACTGAGGATAGAAAGGTCCCCGCGTGTCAGGAAGGGGACGCAGAGGGGGGCATGAGTCTGTATGAATGTTGGAGCCATGAAATAAAACCGAGAGGGAAAGAGCAGGTACAAGTGATTTGATGGGGGAAATAGGAAAAAGAGAAGACTCTATTTAGGGAGAGGGGGTAGGTAAACACAGAAGAGGGAAAAGGGTAAAATAACAGTAAGGAGGTTTTAAAAAGTCATAAAGAATCATACTATTATCTATCTAAAAATACTTATAACATATACAAGTTGGTGTATAAATATACACAAAGAGTTTAAATGAAATGTTCCCATCTGGACTGACAATTCTCCCCCTAAAAGCTATAGACCATCTAACAAAAACTTCAACACCAGACATGAGAGCCCCTCTTTTGAGTTCTTGTTCAGGATTGTCTAAGAGACTCACAAAACAGTCCAAGCTACTGTTAATGACCTTGGTTACTCCTCAGAGGTAGAAGGTGAATACCTATTGCTGAAGACCCAACTGGATCTGACCTAAAAGCCTCCTCCTTTAGTACTAGCTGCTCTCATGGTACCAGAAAGTGCCATGCAAGCTTCCAGTGGAGGGAAGCAAGCAAAAGTCCTACACAGGTATGCCACGTAAGAACCACAACAATGAACAGCATGACATAGTAACCCTAAGGGTGCAGTAGTGGCACACACAGCTTGGCGATAACCAACAGCTTCCAACTGGTCTTTAGGCCCCCTCAACAACAAGAAAGAACTCGTGACTGGTACCTGAAACCTAGCCAATGATCCAGGGCTAGTGAAGTAGGAGGAGAATCTGCAACCACCACTTTACTAGACCAGTATAATCCCTAACTGATTCTAAATATTTATCCTAACACCCACAGGTAAGTATAATTCCCATCCCTCATCAAGGAAACTTCTCTTTGCCTTAGACAGAGACCATTACAGAAAACCACAATCAATCAAAATGAGGAGTTGTGGAGCCCAGTCCCAACTGATAGATCTACAATACAACTCCTGAACCTAAGATTTGGAGATTAAGGGGGTGTGGTTGGGGGTGTAAGAGCCAGAGGAACAAGAAGTTTGCTGTGAGGAAGTGTCTTCTAGAAATGTCAGAAAACCTACACCCATGCAGTCTCACAAACATGGCTCCCTAAACATGACTTGAACACAGATGACACTGGCAAATATGCTAACTTGGAAGGAGGAAAGCTCATGAGGCCTCAACCCTAGACAAGAAAACTACAGGCAACTAAGAAATACTAAAAATGGGAGAAAAAAAATCTTCCCCAGGGAGAGCTCCCTGGTGGATTATCCAACACCAAGTGGCCAGCCCTGAATTCATATATATTCAGGTAACATTATACAAGTTAGGAAGGTTGTATTTGTATATGTAAGAATACACACACACACACACAAAGGCCACAAATCTGAAAGTGAGAGAGGTGGGCATAGCATGGGGGGGTAGAGGGAGGAAAGAGGAGGGAGGAAAGAGAAGAAATGAAAAATTTATATATAATTTCAAAATTTTTTAAATTATTTGAAAAAAACAAACAAACCCAGGAGTTACAACCAGCCAGAATGAGACTTGCGAACTATAAAAGCCTGCAAGGTGTCAAGGGAAGGAGCGATACAAAGCAAGATCTGGTTGCAGCAGAAGAGGAGGTCTGGTTTGGACAAAAACAGAGGTGGTGGTAAGAGGGCCACAGGTTTTGTTGTGTTCCTGCAGCCGCAGGACTCACCTCCTTTCCCTCTGAGTCATTTCCTTCAGGCTCTCCCATGGCTCTTGCAAGCTGCTGGTAACATGCAGCACCTCTCTTTTACAGATGCTCTCTATTGCTGGGAAAGAGTGGTAACAAAACTTATCATCTACCAAATTATCACAAGAAGCAAAGATCTAAACATGCGTGACCTGCACTCCAAAAGCTAGGGGAAGAAGTCCACAGAACCAAAGCTTGTGACTTAGGAGGAAATGAGGCACCGGAAGGGTTTCGCTCCCTACTGGACCCTTTTCTAACAAAGCCTGCTGTCCCCCTGACCCCCAAAAATCCAGACTCACAGGGTGCTCACTCCTCCTACGACCATCACAGAGACAAGGTGAACTTGTACTTGAACCATTCAACCTGCCTTCCAGTCCTTCAGCATTGTTCAAACTATCTGACATGACCAATGTCCCGGGCTGCTGGTGGGGACCTCACTGCTGGCTGTGAGCCCTGCAGCCCCAGAACAAGTGTCCAGGCGGAGAAAGTGTCCTTTCCTCTTTTCTACTCAAAATGGGGTCCCTGGACAGCATTTCTTCTTAGAAATTCGAGTCCCCAGGCCCACTCCAGCCCCCAAAGTACCAAGGGCTGGGTTGCCATCTCTTTCTGCAAGCCTTCAACATCAGCCACTTATACATTTAGAGAACCAGCCGGAGTGATACTCAGTGCTCTGTGACATCAGCTACATAGCCTGTCACTCACTGATCCCTCTGGGTCATGCTGATTCTCTGAATTTAATGGACTCCCGTTCAGAAAGAACCACCAACTTTTTGCAGACCATTGATTTAGAAAAGCCACCAAAATTTATCAAGTTTCTCCTTCCCCTACCTGCGAACAGTAAAGAAAATGTCATGGTGTGTCTTTCAGTCCCATGAATGTTCTAGATCCAAAAGTTGCCCGGCCATGACTTCTATACTCTGGACACAGGTTCACTTCTGCAGGAGGATAAGTCAGTTCATAACTCAGTGAGGCACAAAAGGACCTGTGCCTGGGAAGAAATGGCTGCCAGGTGCCAAGTCCAGGGCATTCTTCAAGGGCAGATACTAACCGGCCGAAGCACTGAGGACTCAAATGTGAGGGAGGCCTGAGTTCTGCCCTCTGGAGGTCACGGTTCTCCAGGCTGGAAGGAGACAGCAGCTGGCCACAGAGCAGAATGGCCTCAACTCCAGTGAGGCAAGGCCAGCTGTCGGTAACACTGCACCAGGCTTCACAACATCTCTGAGAAGGGGCATCCATGCCATACCTGCAAGCCACCAGATTGTGAGGGCATCCAGGGCTGGTTGGACATGAGGTTTCAATGAGAAGCAACATCTAGCCAACAGAGCTGTTTCCAAAGCAGGTGGCAAAATTGCCACCTCTGAGTAAACCTGAAATATTACCAGCACAGCAGACTGAGCCCAAGGAAAAGGAGACCCACCCATGGCAGTAGGAAGAAACCTTTTTCCCTACATACACACCTGCAGCAACCAGACTAAACAAACTCTTACCAAGTTTACTGCATTAAGCAACTCTACAGAGAACAAGACACCTTGGTTACTTGGGTATCTTCAAGCCTGCCTCTTCCTGGAGGTATATGTCTCTATGGCTTAGACAAATGGCTATGGGAATTACACTAAGAAGGGGTTCCAATTCTACTTCCTGCAATGAGGTTTGGCACACCAGCGCAACTCTCCCAGGTAAGTTTTCTACACTTCCTGGGCTGCAGAGGTGTGTTGTGAAACAGTTTCTCTGAGATTGAAACATCTCATCCAGCAGGTAAAGTCTTTAAACAAGAGGGAACAATCCAAACCAGCTCTAGGAAGTCCCTGAAATTGACTAGATTCACTAGGTCCCTCGCTCCCTCCCAGAGTAAGCAATAAAAGTTGAAGAGTCCCTCTCAGATAAGACAAGCTGCACAGAAGACTCTTGGTATCAGACCAGTTGCCCGCAAAAAAAAAAAAAAAAAAAAAAAAAAAAAACCAGAGACCAGCCAAGCTGGAAGAAGTTTAGACCAATTGAGTCTCTGGGAAAGAACATTTCAACCTGCTGAGCTGCCCCCAGGCTGTGCAGTATGCAGTATGTTCCCAGCTTTTGTAAGCTGCAGTGGGCTTTGGTGATACAGCTGTATTTGAGTTGTTTCTGCTCCTATAATTCTGCTCCCCTCAACCATATTCCTATAAGCAACCCCAATAAAACTCATTGGTTCACAAGTTGACGAACTTTGGTTGGTACTCTGGTCTGTAACTGTTCTTTGATCTGTCATGGGATGTCTTTCTGGGGTGAGTGTTTCTCCCCAGGAAATGTTTTGTCACACAACAGGGTAGTAGCTATGTTTGGGGATTGCCACATGATGAACTGGTATAACACAGGTTAAGTACTCCACACTCCACTGGGCAAGATATCCGACAACACAATTGCTTCATGAGATTGAGCAGACTCCCTGCCATCTTCCAAGTTTCCCAAATGCTGAGATTTAGATGCTACCAAAGAGCCATCAAACTTGCACATATGCATGATCATATAAGAGGAACCATGGAAGGATCAGATGCCCTCCCTCTTCTAGCTCTCCTGTGGTAGACCAGGGCAGAACATAGGTGTCTATAGATCAGCCATGGCTTGAACACTGATTGAGGGAGGTGTCTCAACTTCAGAGACTTCTGGGAAGCAGTGTCTGGTAAGCTGAGAAGCATACTGGTGGGCTAAATGAGCAAGTAGTAGGCAAGCACATGGATCCTGGCGCTGCTGCTGGCGAGCTGAATTACAATGTGTGACAGCTAATAGAGGCTTTAGCCTTAGAAGAACAACAAGCTTTATTTAACAAGAGAGGTGGTTGGCTAGTGCACTTCAACCCATCCACCCCAGAGAGAGTCTTTGGAAGAGCCAGAGGGAAAGCTTACAGGAGGCTTGACTAGAGGTGAAAGAGGTCCCAGCCTCTCTTCTTGACATGGGATGCTACAGGCTACATCTTACAGCAAGCCATGCCCCTGCAGGCCACCCCAGAAACCTGCTGGGCTCAAAATGAAACTAATCTAATGTTTCCTTAAATCCCAGAGATTTGAGTCAAGATGATTTTCAGAGTAAGAAATAAAGACTAAAGAAATCAATCTTTTAAAACGAAAAATAAAACCATAAAACAAAGAAGGTAATGTTTTAAACAAGGGGAAGGGTGAAATCACATGTATCCAAGGCCACAGACAGTATCCCCAACACATTGTTGTTTGGGAATTTCAGTGAGCTCTTACAACTAAATAAAATACATTTTGCCTGTCTTTAAGAGATTTTCCAGTGAGGCTAAAATAAACTCACTGTGACATGGGGCACCAACCAAAACAACCTCCCCTTTCCCAAGGTCATACCTCACCCCAAGAGCAAAAATTCATGTGGATGCCAGAAAACAGGGAGGTTTTAAAGATACTATGCCATAGCCAAATGCCAGCATGCAATGTCTACACAGATACTAGGCAGAAAAGGGCTCCTGTCATGACAACCCAAAGGCCTTGATAAGGGGGCCACAGATAACGAGAAAGGTCTAACTAGATAGCTTAGAAAATGACAGGTTTTATTTTGTGAGGCAAGTGATTTTTTTAAATATTTACGATGCTATGCATATTCTTTCCTGAAAGATTCTTGTTTTTCAGTCTCTCATGCTCACTCCTAGTCAGAAGGGGATTAGAGTCTGTCTCAACCAGGAAGAGGACTTCACTTCAGTTTCTCTGGTCATCCACCACATGCTCTAGTCAGGGTTTCTCCAAGTTCCTGCACCCAGCTTGTACCCCCAAGGTAATACTTTCCCAGCTTAGTATCAGTGAAGACACATCCAAATTTGATTTTGCTTAACCTTTTTGTTTTGTTTTGTTTTTTGAGGCAGGGTTTCTCAGTTGTAACCCTGGTTGTCCCAGAACTCACTCTGTTGACCAGGCTGGCCTCAAACTCACAGAGATCCGCCTGCCTCTGCCTCCCAAGTGTTAGGATTAAAGGCGTGCACTACCACTGCTCAGCTTAGCTTAACCTTTTTTTTAAAGATCCCCCCACCCTACCCATGTGTGTGTGTGTGTGTGTGTGTGTGTGAGTGTGTGTATGTGTATGTGTATGTGTATGTGTATGTGTATGTGTATGTATACCTACAGAGCCAAAAGAGGGTACCAGGTCCCCTTGGAGCTGGAGTTACAGGCACCCACCTGACTTGGATGCTGGGAACTGAACTCTGGTCCTTTAGAAGAGCAGCAATGTTCTTAACTACTGACCCATGTCTCCATCCCCCACAAGAGTTACTGATCAGTGGGCTACCACAGACACCTCTGAAACAGACCCTATTCATAGGCTATTGCCATCACCCTTAGTTAACTTCTAGAATTTGATAGTAAGATCCTATTGCTGAAGACACCACATACTTGAGTCATAGGACATGAAAACATCAAGCTGGTATTGACCTTGGAGTTTCATCCCCACTGGCTAGCTTTCATAGTGCTGGAAGGTTCTACTTATGCTACCAAGAATGAAAAGCGTTTGACAATTTTACCTAGCTATGAACCCCACAAGCTACAGCAATGACTGGCCTTGCAAGGTATATCCACTGGCATATGGCAAGACATGCATTAGTGGCATGAAGGTTATGGAGGTAACCACCACTTTCTGGCTGGATTTAAATCCTGTCCACAAGATGCACCCTATGCCTGGTACTGTTAAGTGAACGAAAACTCATGACTGGTTAGGTTATAGGCCCTAGAGGAGAACCTCATACTAGTATTCTGCTAAATGGGCATAGTAATAAACTGGCCCCCTGAATTAATCTTTATACCCACATATTAGTACATCTCTCAATGCTTACGAGAGACGATTCTTTTTGAAGTAGATGGAGATTAATACAGAGACCCATAGCTGGTCAGTATGCAGAGCATAAAAGACTGAGGAGTGCCCAGTTCAAAATGGAACCTTTGTATCACCCTCCCACCAAGGCTCAGGAATCACTGCAGAAGAGGGGTCAGAAAGATTGTAGTGGAAGTCAGCAGTAAAGCAGTATTTGCTGGACATGACAGCACTATGCACATGAACAAATGGCAACTGTGACAGCATACACAAGACCAAGCCTGCCAAAATCCCAGCACAGATGGGGAGGGGTTCATGAAGTCCAACCTTTAGCTGAGGAACTACTGACATTTAATGACCTCTGCGGGGAAGAAGAGTCCGTTTTCTTCAGGGATGTGGTCCCTAAAAAAGCAATACATGCTCCAGTGGGTGGTCCTACACCCGTACACATATAGACAGTGCTAAAATGACTCAGTGTGTTTTCAAAAAGAGACTGAGAAAGTATATGAAGTTAGGAAGGAAATGGGAAGGGATTTGGGAGGTGATGAAAACACATTACATGCATGTATGAAATTCTCAATAAAAAATGTTGTTCTCTCCTTACCCAAGAACATCAAGCTACCACAACCCAGCAAACCTCTCCCCATGCCAAACATCAATGGAGCAGATGTAAACCTGCCCATATCTTAAAACTGACATGGAAAAACCATTCTGTTATAAGAAATTAATTGGGATTTAATTAGAAGAAGTAGGGTGAGATCCTGAAAGAGTATTGCTTTGGGAAGCCAGAGAACCGGGCCTAAATGACCCCTTCATTCAGAAGCATCTTTGGACAACTTCCCTCAAATGTTCAGGAGTCATCACCCCTCCTAAACTGCTACCTCCTCCTCTATCAGATGGGGCCACTGTGAAAACCAAAACATTTGTGCTCAAGTTCTCCACAAATGTGTACCACTGTACACAACAGTAGATAACAGCAGGAAAACAGAGGCAGACACAAGAGTTTCTCCAGCCTCAATGAATTTACTACAGTCCTGGCACAATATAGGCATTCCTAGTCCTAGCAAAAATAATACCATTATCAAAGTGCCCAGGAGGATTCATCCATAGTTTAAGTTTTATTGAGAATGACAAATGTTACAGGCAAAAAGGGGCTTGGACTCATGTGATTAAGGTGAGCATCAAGCTATCAATGGCAAGGAAGGAAGGAAGGAAGGAAGGAAGGAAGGAAGGAAGGAAGGAAGGAAGGAAGGAAGGAAGGAAAGGAAGAAAAGGAGGGAGGGAGGGAGGAAGCAAGCACAACTTCTTGCTAGAAGTACAAGACCCCAGAGTGCAGCTTGAAGAATAGGAAATGAGTCACACCCAGCTGGTGGTCTCCCTCTCCTCTGCAGCAAGGTGCTCCAGTCAGGTGCATCCATTCCTGGCACTAGCTTTCAAAGGGTTTCATCAGACTTCTGTATATGCAGCCAGAGAGCTGAGCAGAGTCAGCTGAGAGAAACATGAGCACCTTTCAGTGCTTCCAAAAGGGATCCAGACTGCACTGAGAGGAACCCACCACCCACATCTCCTCACCAAGTGCCTTGCCCTCTTCAACACAAGACTCCACATCACACAGAAGCCATGACTTTTAATGGGTCTGGAAGCATCTGAATTCACCACAGGCAGCCATGAACACTCAGGAGTCCCAGGTGCAGTGAGAGCCAGTCCCACATAAGGACAGAGCTTGCTGGGACCCTCCCCTGGAATTACAACATCCCCTGTAGTTAGTCTGCCAGCCTGCCTGAGACATGGTTCAAGTATACAAGGCTGCCAAATGTCAAGCAGCACAGCATCCACCTTCTCCACTCAAGCAGCCAAGTTTCAAACCCAAACACTTCAGGGTTAGAAGTTCAGACTGCACAGGAGCCAAGCTTCCCTGGGAGCAGAGGCCTCTCACACAGGTGGAGGGGTGGAGGAGCAGAGGGCGGTTCCTGCACCTGTTTCTGAACACTCTCCTGCTGGACTTGGAAGGTTCTCGTGGTCCTCAACAGAGGACTCACCAGCCTTTGGCAGACAGAGTATTATACTAGGACAAGCCACCTGCCGGCCTTTTACTGTCAGTGGCCAACAGCAACTCAAGAGGGCAGGCTGCTAATCCACATTACCCACTTAGATGCCACCTGCTCCCCCAGGTAAGTGATGGTAGCCCAGAGAAACAAAATAAGGAAACAGTTCAGGCACCTAGTAGCAGAGAAATAGGAGCCATTAGTGGTCCAAAGAACACAGCTACAGCAAAACAGCCAGCTCCATCCTCTCCTGCAGGGATACTGCCCTGCCTGACACTGGAGGTCAGGACAGTGTTCTGTACACAGAGGCTTACAGGGAGCAGAATCATCCACTTTTCCTTCTCCTCTTGGGTGGCTCCCAAATGGCAGGCTTATCAAAGTGCCCCCTTTAGGAAGAGAGTGTGGAGGTGTCCTACCTCCCTAGAAGGATTATAATTTGACCCAGGACTTTGGCACAAAACACCCAGCGTTTGCACAAGGGCAGGCAGACCTGCACTCTGAGACATGATGCTGCCTGGATCCCACTGGCTCCCTACATGTCAAGTCCAAATGCCTCCCCTGTGTCCACGAACTGGGAAAAAAACAGCCAGGAAGCAACTGAACAGGCTGGCCGGCACAGCACCCCCAGCAGCAGCGCTTCTCAAAACACATCTTCAACGTCCATACAAGACGCTCAGGCCCAGCCTGATAACCTGTCATGGATCGAGTGGCGCCATCGCCGGCAACTGCCCCCAGGCGTCGGCTGGGCCGGGCCGGGCCGGGCCGGGACATGCGGGCGGCCCAGGACGCAGCGGCACCACGCCACTTTCTCACAGGAGGGACTCCATTGTCCATTATCAAATGAACGCTGACGATTCATCTTCCCTGGCAGGCTGGCTGCACCGCCGGCCTTGCGGGACAAGAGGCACCGCAGTGCTCCCTCGGCCGGGCAGCCGCGTGTGTACACACACGCACACACGCGCGCGCGCGCATACCCCGCCGCGCCAGGGGCGCCCGCTCCCCCGCGCTTTCCAGAAGCCCCGGGGCGGCCTGGCCCTCACCTTCGATGGCGATGACGTGCTCCCGGATCTGGTTCTGCAGCACCGGCTCCTCCACGCGCTCCAGCAGCTCGTAGATGGAGTAGATGTTGGGGTGGACCGACTCGAAGCGCTGGATCTCGGCCCGGATGGCAGCCGAGTTGGCCAGCTGCTGCTGGTAGTTCATGGTGCAGGCGCGGTGCCCAGAGCCGCGCGCCCCCCGTCGCCACCGCCCCGCGTCCCGGAGCCCGTGGGCCACCGAGACCCGGGGCGCCGCAGCCCCCGGGGAGCACGGAGCCGAAGAGGTGCAAAAAAGAAAGGCGCGGGTGAGGCAGTAGAGGGGCTCAGTTCATGGCAGGGACGTACGTCCCGGGTCAGCGAGCCGTCCGAGGAGACCGCGGCGCCATGGAGCGCTGCCGGCCGCGGAGGAGGCTCGCTCGGACGCCTTCCCGCGCCGCAGCCGCCTGCACCCCCTACGCGCCGGCCGGCCGAGCAGCCATTAAAGCGCAGGCAGCGCGGCGCTGCGAGCGCCGGGGCCGAGGCCCCGGGGCAGTGGCCGCTCTGCTCCCGGGCGCAGGGCTGCGGTTAGGTCCGCACGCTTGTGAGAGCCCCGCTGCCGCGCGCGCCGGAACCTTCAGCTACCCTGCGCCGTCCGCCGAGCCGGGACCGAGCCGTGGGCGCCGTGCCAGCCGCGGAGACCGCTCCGAGCGCTGCCCGCCGCTGCCCGGCCAGCCCCCTCCCTGGCACGCAGGGCCCTGGCCCACGTCGGCCCCGCCCCCGCCCGCGCTCACCGCCCTCCGGCCGCCGCTGCGTCCTCCACGGCGCTTCCCAGCGCGCCGGATCCCGGGGAATTGCGCCAGGCCCCGCCCCGCGCTGCCTCTGGGCTTGCTGGGACTTGTAGTCCATCGCGCCGGCCGGCCCGCGCGCGTGGGGTGCGCTCTGCGCTCGCGTCGCAGCGCGCTGGGCGGGCCCGGCGGGGAGGTCGGTTGCTATTCTAGCCGAGCTGTCTGCGAGGTATCCCTGTCCACCTTAGCCCTCTCGGTTGTCCCCACTGCCGCGTGCCAGACCCCGCGCCTTGGCACTGGGAAGGTGGCGCGCGAGCCCGCTCGCGCTTTTGTTTGTTTGTCAGCGGCGCGCTTGAGGAACCTATGGGACGCGTGGGATCCCCTCCCCCGTCTGTCAACTTTCTGCCTGGTTTTCTGAACCCAGCTGGAGAGTTGTTTCACTTCCCGTAGGGTACCCGGGGCTACACGTTTCATCAATAAACTGAAGTCGAGGCTGGGATGGAAGGCGAGACGGGATTCCACGGGGGCTTCAAGACGGTCTTTCCCACGAAAATGTTGCACAATTAAGTTGTGGTTTCCAATCTTCAGCCCTCCGAGCGCCGCCTGCTCTGCCCCAGCCCCTTGCAGGCTCTCGCCACACTAACCCCTTTAGCTCAGCCTAGGAATGCTGCACTGCAGCAGAGAGCTCATCCTGCAAGGTCCAAATGAATAAAATTGCTGAAGCTTTCCAAGGAACCAGGGCGAGTCCGAGGCCCCGAAGTCTAAGCACTATGGCAGAGTCCCTGTCTCATCGTCCAGGGGTGTTTCATAAATAGCACCACATCCTTGATTCAAGTGTCCTGTGCCTTACTTACCTGGTTCAAATGCAAGCTAATGGGCAGCCCAGGGACCCAGGCAGACAAGTTCTTGGGTTTCTCTTCCGTGTTCCAGTATTGCTCAGGCTAGTGTATTGACCCTTTTGATAATTCACCCTTCCTTGTCCCTGATGCTGCAGAGGCCCTGATTTGTTCTGTGCCCTGCCTCTGACTTTTGCCCTTAGCAGTAACATTAATATAGATTCTGGCATGTGGCTTCGTTCTACTGTTAGCAATTTGTCCTTACCCCATCCTGAAATACCAACTCTGTGTGAATGGTTCCAGGCCTCCCTTCTCCACATGTGACTGACTCATCAGTCTCTTTTGGAGTTCTTTTTTACTTCCCTAACCTCTAAATATGGATGACCCTGGGACATGTCCTTAGACCTATTTTATTTGTTGTGTATTATGGCTTTGAATATCATAGAGGTTGATGACACTAAATTTTCTATCTCAAACCAGATATCACCCCTGAGTGTCAAACATTTCCACCTGTCCCATCTCTTCTCATCCAACACCCAACTGTTGGATTGAATATAGCTTATCTCATGTTGGACAGCCTGAAGTCTCAGCACTCAAGAGACTGAAACAGAAGGATTGCTGTGAGTTCAAGGGCAGCCTAGACTCAAGGTGAGACCCTGCTTTAAGATAGATGATAGATAGATAGATAGATAGATAGATAGATAGATAGATAGATAGATAGATAGAAGATAGAGAGGCAGAGAGATGAGTTGGGCATCTTCCCCATCCCTGTGAACGCCTTCTCGTCCCAGTCCGAGGCAGCACAGATCTTTGTTCACCAATCTGAAAATTCACTGTGGTCCTTTCATCTCTTGTCCTATATCCCAGAATGTCAGCTCTGCCTTTGGATGATCCAGGATCATCCAGCTTTCCATCACCCCACAAAGGCTTGACTAACCAGCCTCTGAGTTACTGATAGATTACTAACCCAGGGATCTGCCTCCTTTCTGTTTCCCCTCCAACCATTCTCAAGAAGGTAGTCCTAGTGAACCTTGTAAACCTAAACGGGGGCTCTCTGCTCAAAACCCTCCCTCCAATGCCACCCATGCTCTCTAGCTCCCAGAGCCCTCCTGGCTTGTACTCTCACCAAGAGCTAAGCAGAGTCTCACTTTCCCCAACTTGTTTTTGTTTTAATTTTGAGACAGGATCTCACATATCCCAGATTGGCTTCAAACTTGCTATAAGGTCAAGGTTGACCTTTAATTTCTGATCATCCTGCCTCTGCCTCCCAAATGCTAAGATCATAGACATGTACACAGGTAACCTAGTTTATGCTGTGCAGGGGATCATACCCAGGACTTTCTATATTCTGGGCAAGCACTCTACATCTGAGCTACATATCCAGTGTGCCTTCTCCTATATAAGCGTGTAAGATGGCATATCACAATCCTAAGGACCCTATTAGAAGACACAAAACTTGGTTGTTCACAGGAATAGCAGTGGACAGGGTAGTGGTGGTTTTATGCATCCATGAACTGAATTCCAAGTCACACAGGGTTGCATCAGGGTCCAGGAGATACTGGGTGGCTGTATATGAGCAGAACCCTGAACATAAAGAGTCCATATCCTTCAGAGAAGAGTTTGAATATACATCTCCCATGTCAGAAAAGGAGCTCCTGGCTTAAGGGTCCACCTCCTTCACTGGAGCTCAAGCCACTATAGCAAATCTTCACAGATTACACAACTCAAACAGAAAAAAATCCAAGATCAAGGTGCCAGTGAGGTTGATTTCTCCTGTGGGCTCCTCAACTTGTAGATGAAAGTCTTCTCCCAGTGTCCTCACCCAATGTCCCTTTGTGTCTGCGTTTTAATCTCCTTGTTGAATGACATCAATGAATCAATTCCTGTTGAATTAGAGCCTGTTCTAATGACATGATCTTTACTCGATTGCCTCTTTAAAGAGTCAGTCTCTCAATATGTCCCATTCTGACGTCATGGAGATTGGAGCTTCAACATATGTGTCTGGGGGATACATTTCAGCCATAAGAGTACCACTCTCGCTAGACCACCTCCGCTTCCACCCCATCCTATCCTCTCCAGGCACACTGACCTCCTTGCTGTCCTCTGAGGACACCAGGTGTCATCAGTCCACAGCATCTTCAAAACCTTGACCAGTTTCATCACTTCCTGCATGTATTCACTCCCAAACCTTCTTTCAGGAGACTTTCCCTGACACCTTGTGGAATGTGGCAAGCCTCTTCACCAACACTGCTGTCTCACCTCTTTGTGGATAAAAAGAACACTGGTTTCTAAGAATGTACCACTGGGACCCTGGAGCTGTCCTATAAGTTCTAGAAGGACCATAGATAGCCCTGTTAATATGCTTTGAACTTCTGACCTTTGAAGCTGGGATCACCAGTTTATGCTACTTAACATCAAATTTGTACTATTGCTTCACAGCAGTGAAGGGTACCAGTGTGCTTGCTTAATTTTGTTCCTACCACTTAGCATATCTAACTCACTTCTCTTTACTTGCTCAGATATAAGGTCCCTAAGGCCTAGGATTCCATCTGTTTTATTCTCCATCCCAACCTCAGCCCCTGGAAAAGTGCCTTATAGAGAGATGGTGTCCAAGAAATGGCTTCCCATTAAATTTTGCTCACCATGAAGACTGGGACCACATATTTCTTGGGCATTCTGAAGTGCCTAATATAGAGGGCTGCCATAAGGGCCACTCATCATGCCCAGCACATAGTAGGTGCTGAGTAAAGATTAGTCCAGTTAAAATGGGAAGTGCTCTATGAACACTACCCCAGGCGTATTCTTCAAGCTGTGACTACTGATTCTTCTCCTGTAAGTACAACCAAACACTGCGATTGTTTTTCATATGATGGTTCTTCTAGATATTTAAAGTTGTAAGTGAAAGTCCCAGACTGAGAATGAGCTGATTCTCAAAGTAGTCACCAGAAGCATCCCAAGTTGGGCCTGGTAGGGCTGAAGAGATGGCTCAGCAATTAAGAACACATATTGCTTTTGCGGAAGACCTAAGTTCAGTTCCACCACCTGTGTCAGGCAACTCACAACCACCTGTAACTCCAGCTCCAGGGCTCCTGACACCCATCTTCTGACCCTCCCTGGGCTCCTATACCCACAAACACACAATTTAAAAATAATAATAGTAAATCTGGAACTTTAAGCAAGTAAGCAAGGAAAGTAGGGAGGGAGGGAGGAAAAGGAAATGAAGGAATTGTTTTGGGCTTCAGTTCAAGGGTACTATCCATCATAGCAGGAGAGGCATTGCAGCAGAAGTGGGAGCCAACTGGTCGTAATGAGTCCACAGAAGAGGACTGGAATCCATGCTGGATTTCTCCTCTTTATTCAGTCTGGGACTCCAGCTCATAGAGTATATGTAGGGTGGGTCTTCCCACCTCAACCCATCTAGAAACTCCCTCACAAACATGCCCAGAGAGTTGTCTCCTGGGTGATTCTAGGTACTATGGAGTTGACATACCTATGTTGTCCTAAGCTCAGCCGTGTGAACTGTGGCCTCTATAAGAACAACTTCATTGCCATACTTTAGACATCAAAATGTTCCCTTGAACACAGCTCCATAGCCCTTCCTCCTAAACCGTCTGTGAGGAGTGTTTGAGAAATGCAGGCAGCATCTTGTATCTGGGGAGTTTGCTGTACGGTATCCGCTCCCCTGCACTTGACCTGGTTTCGTTCAACCCCTTTGCATGCTTGGCTGAAGAGTGCTGAGACTCCTCTTTGACTGTGTGTGGCAGTCATGTGAGCCTGGCACATAGCACAGGCCATCTCTAGGTCTTAATGCCCCATAATGGGAAGTGTCTTACAAAGGTTCCTGGTGGCCATGGGGGAGAGGTCACCAGAGGAGAGGCAGGAGGAAGGAGAGTCCAGAAAACACAGCAGATAATTTCTTCTCAGGATTTTGCCCCTGTCTGATGAAACAACACAACAGGGGAGAACAGAGCATCTACCTGCCTGGTGGTTTGGTAGTTGACCTGAGAATGTGTATCAGTCCCAGATGCTATCATAACTGACACTCAAAGATGGCATCAGTACCACATTGACTGTTTGATTTGCTCAGACTTCCTTCTGGATCAGCTGATGTAGTTAGACTAGGCTGTATCCCATGCAGCCTTCCTCAGAGCTAAAAGGCTCTGGAGCCTTTGTTTTCTTAACCAGAAATGACAAATCACAACAACCAGGACATTCGGTTATGACAGCAGAGAGAGCAGCGATCCTGGTCCTGAGGCCTACACTGACAACTGACCGAGGATTTGAATACTTGGGATTTGAATCCATAGCTGTTTCACTCCACACTTTGATGGGAGGCTACAGAGATCTGGCAACCATATTTTCTCTACATGTAACACCTCCAGCCACAGAGCACAGTAAAGGCTTTGGTGTGAGATATGTGAACTGGGAAACATTAATGTTCAGAGCCTTACGGTCTCTTCCTCTCTGTGTCTGTCTCTACCTCCTTCCACCCTCTCTTATTCTCTGTCCAGCTTGCCCTTGACCACCATGATCTGAAAGTCCCAACTACCCAGAGAGAACTTGTGTGAGTACAAGCCTCTCTAAAATGTTCTGGCTGCTAAGCTTCAAGTCTTTCCCTTGGTACCTACATGCTATGGGGACAAGTCATCCTGTCCACACCTTCTGTGAATTCCTGATCCACAGAAACTCAAGGATTATAAGGGTTGATCAGAGGCTGGCGTTGCCTTAAAAACTTCAGATACTGCAATAATCTGACCTTTTTTATTATTATTATTGTTGTTGTTGAGATAGGTTTCTAAAGCTAGCCCAGGCTAGCTTCAAACTCTGGGTCCTCCTGTCTCCATTTCCCCAGTGCTGGGATTATGTATGTGCATCACTACACCCTGGTAATCCTTTCTAAATTTAGACATACTCACAGGGTACCTGGAATGCTGTCAAATGCAGAACTGTGGAATGTGTATGACTGTACTTGCAAATGTGTGTTGTCTTCACTTCCCCCATTTATCAAGCTTTGAATGTCGTAAAGGTCCCTGGAGTGTCTGCTCCCTTGGGCTCTGCTTGTCAACTCCAAGCAGCCCTTGTTTGGGGGTCATGGCTCACCTGGACCCTCAAAGCTAGCTGTCTCTTGCTCCTCCAGGCTCAGTGACAAAAACACAAGAGGGTGTCTGAAGGTCAGAAGTATGACACAAGCTCTCAAATTAAAGTCAACATGTCTGAAAGCTGCAGGCCCTTTTGAGAGTCAGCTGGGATTTCAGCTTTCAGATGCTGCAGAGTGCCTTGTCTTGTAAGGCCTCTCTCCCTTCAAAGCCAGCAAAGGCCAGAAAAAATCTTCCTTATGTTTTCACTCTGACCACTTCCTTCTCCTCCATCTCCCATTTCTTCAGGACCTTTGGGATGGTCAGAGCCCAGGAGAAAACTTTAGGTTTGTCTCTCCACTTCAAGTCGTCTGACTAGCACTTTTAGTCCACCTGCCACCAGCGTTTTCCTTTGTCACATAAAGTAACATGCGTCCAGACTCCAGAGGTGCGCTGCTCTGCCCACACATTAATAAACTCACAGCTCTCTGTTTGCTACAGGTCTTGGGCTTCTCGATCATAGCTGGAGTTCTTGAACCCACAAAAACACACAACCAGAAAAATATTCTAAAGAAACACTGGCTGCCAGAATTAGCCTTAGAGCCAGTCACACTAACCTCTGTGAAGTCTCTCCAGCTTTGTGCGGCCGGATGGGTCCACCTCCACTAACTTGTTCAGAATCTCACTCCAGGATCTTGTGTCCCATCCAAAAACGATAGGAACGGGAGCACAGGTGGGCAGGATTAGTTGTTGATGGCTCTTTGTCACTATTATTTTGTTGATTATTATTATGGTATATGTGCATGGTGTGGGGTGAGGGGCACACGGAGCCATGATGCAAACAGGCCACAGCCAGAGCACAGAGGTCAGAGGACAACGTTGAGTGGTTTGACCTCTTCCTCCTCCTTCTGCCTTTATATGTAGGCTCCAGGTATGGAGCTCAGGTTGCCAGTTTTGCATAGCGAGCATTTTGCCCACAAAGCCATTCCACCAGGCCTGTCTTTATTTTATTTTATTTTTTTGAAACAAGGTCTCATGTGGCCCTGGTTAGCCTTGAGTCCACTGTGTAGCAGAGGATGACCTTGAACTTCTGATACTCCTGCCCCAAACTCCCGGTGCCGTGATTACAGGCCTGCACAACAGCTCTTAATATCTATGTCTTACCTCTCCTGCGCTGATATTTTTAGGTCAGTGCTTATTTTTAAGAACACAAAAGACTGCCTTCCTGCTATGTAAACAATGGGCAGTAGTGCTCTAACCTAGGTTACTTTTTAAAGGACTTTCACATTAATTGAATATCTGTAAGATTTACTTAATGGGCTACTTATTGTTGAACATTTCTAATCCAAAAAAATCCCGGGATGGAAATTCTCCAAAATCCAAAACTGTGAGCAGCACCGACATGATGTCAAAAGTGGAAAATGTCACACCACAAAATTTGATCACAAAACCATTAAAAATAGTACAGGGCTGGTGAGATGGTTTGGTGGGTAGAGGTGCTCACAGGCATGCCTGACACCATGAATATCAAATCCCAGAGCCACATGATGATGGGAAAGATCTGACTCCACACCAGAACCATGGTGTGCTTGCTCCTGAATGAGACACACACACACATACACACACCACTAAATATAGATATATATAATACATTTTAAATGACACAATTTAAAAATAAAACAAACATTATGTAAAATTACCTTCAAGCCATATGAGGTTGTTGTGAAACCCTGTCTTCCAACAAGAGACCTTTACAAGATCCTGTTGTCCTTCTCTCATGGAAGAAAAGAGTGGGAAGGGTCATTAGACCTTCATCTCTGATTCCAGTGCCTCTCTCCCTTCTGGGTCCCTGACCCAGCTGTGAATAATTCTGCCCCAGTCGTCTTGAGAAGTGCTAGAGTATATGGAAGGGCTGAAGGGGGCTCCACCCATGCAGCTTCCTGGGGGTCATCACCCATGCCAAGGTGGGTTGGGACTTTAAGTGATGTAGCTGCTTGGGGCTACCCATCCTCCTGTAAGTAAGCCCTGGCCCAATGCTCCTTTAAAGTAAGCCCCATAAACTTGCCAATTCACCAAGCTGGACTTGGATGGAATCACTTCTGTCAATTACTGCCTGCCCTGCCTAGGGTGAATACCTATTTTTCCATGTCTTGCCAAGAAAAGGTAATCCAAAAGAGACATATGTGAGGCAAGAATGAGTTTTATGCTTACCTGTAGGTCTGTCTTCCAGATTTCTCATTTCGTAAGAACACAACTGTTCTGACTTCCGGAAAAACCTGAAACTCATCTGTGGTCACAAACATTTTGGGGAAAGATATTTAATCAGCAAATGAGCCCCAGTTGAAATCCAAGTCTTATTTTTCCAAATAAAATAAAGGTAGATTTCTGAAGGACCCTTAGCTTTGGGGCGACAAGAATGGCAGGTGGTTAGGGTCATAAGGGGTTAGCGTCAAGTGACGACAGAACACCGGACATTGTTCAGCTTGGGAATCCCTCGGTTCTGGGCGTCTGCTCATGGCCAATCATAGCTGACCTTCACCCTCAGGACCCAGCTCCTCCTCTTCCCGTCCCTCTTTTCCCCTGAGGGCAATCATTCCTTCCCAGCCCTCCAGGGTTATCAGGAAGGAATTCAACCCAAGCCCTGCTTTGTTATGATGAAGAGTGGAGGAGGAGTTCCATGGTTTCCCTAGATTAAAGAACACTATGCAGAGATCACCAGATGAGCCATGATTCTTTGCTAGGTTGGAAAACTGTGTTGAGGAGGGGGTGGGGGGGGGTCAGATGAGATAGGACCAGATAGGATGGGGGTAGGATAGTCAATGCATTACAAGGGATAGGGACAACTTTGTCCAGAGATAGCAAGTGCTCTCTGGAAGACTGGAGTTGAGTGAAGACAGGGAAGCTCAAAGGCATCGAGTTTCTCAGGGACAAACATATACACAAACCCACCCCCCCACCCCCCACCCCTGCAACTACCAGACTCTGCTAAGCATCACAATTGTAGAATTTCCAAGTTCTATCAGCTTCCTGTTGGTGTTGCAAGACATGACCACCAACAGTAGCATAAAGAAATATGTAGTTATGATCTCAGTGGTCTGAGGATGTCAGAAGTGGGTCCTCCTGGGCTGAAATTCAGGAGCCAGCAACACCACCAGAGGCTCCAGGGAGCAACTGCCTCCTCTGCTTCCAGCTTCTGCTGACACCTACATTCCTTGGCACTTGGCCTGCCCACTATCTCAGAGTGTCATAGCATCTTCAGGTGTCTCCCTGCCTCCACAGATCACTTAGAAGAACTTTGATGAGTTACAGGGAAGGCCCTCAGAACTCCCCACCCAGACAATCTCCCTATCTCAAGACTTTTAATTTGGGCTGGGGAATGCAGCTCAGATGGTAAAGTCCTTGCCTGGCGTGCATGAAGGGTTTGATTATCAGCATTGCACAAAACAGAAAGTAGAGGCAGGAAGATCAGGAGCTCAAGATCATCCTCAGTCATGTAGTGAGTTCCACGCCAGCCTGGGCTACATGAAAACCTGTCTTGGAGGAAGGAAGGTAGGTCAGAAGGAAGGAAGGAAGGAAGGAAGGAAGGAAGGAAGGAAGGAAGGAAGGAAGGAAGGAAGGAAGGAAGGAAAGGAGGGAGGGAGGGAGGGACAGAGGGAAGAAACTAACTTTTGGTAAGATGTGTTTTTACTTCTTAAGTTTCTGTGTGTGCAATTGCATGCATATGTATGCAGGATGTGTGTATATGCGTGTATGTGTGTATATATGTTGCGTATATACATGTGTGTTGTGCGTGAGTACAGGCATGCATGTAAACGTTGGGACAACTTCAGGTGTTGATCATTACCTTCTATCTCATTTGAAACAGGATCTCTTGTTCTCCCCAGGCTAGCCGCCCCAAGAGCTTCCAGGGATTCCTTGTCTCCATCTCTCATCTTGCTGTCATAAGACATGCACTAACACACCTGGTTTTCATGAGCTCTGAGGATCTGAACTCAGGTTCTCAGCACTTGCATGGCAAGCACTTCATCCACTAAGTCATTTCCTCAGCCCACCCTCTCAACAGTGCTGTTCATTCCTGCTCATGGTATTCCTGTATTCCCGTTGTCACTATCCATCCCCAGACCTTCTACCCGACAGAAGCAAAACCTCACGTGCCTTAAACACTACTGTTTCCTGATGCTCTGGTTCCTGACCTCCACCGCTCTGCATTCTGTCACTTCATGTGAGTGTAAGCAGAGTCACACAGCATTAGCCTTCTGTGACCGCCCTTCTTCACTTAGCACAGTGTCCCCTGGGGCTCCTTTGTGTTGCAGCATGGGGCTGACTGATACTGCACCATATGCAGATGCCGTGCTGAAATAATTCATTCATCTACCCCAGGCATGTACATTGCCTCTGCCTTTTGGCTCTAGTGATATTGTTGCTAAGAACACAGATAAACCAACATCTCTTTCAGGTCCTTCTCTCAGTCCTTTGGGGTATATATATTGAAGTGGCACTGCTGAGCAAGTCTATCAGGTGAGGGTCACATCTCCGAAGATTCATACCCTAAAAAAACTAGCTGGAGAAAGTCGTGGTGAGGATACTATGAGATGGACCTTGGTATCCATTTATATATATATATATATATATATATATATATATATATATATATATATTTTTTTTTTTTTTTTTTTTTTTTTCTGACTGTATAGGATAGGCTGGCTTCAAAGTCAGAGATCTGCCTCTGCCTGCAGAATGCTAAGATTAAAAGTGTGCAACAGTTTACCCGGTCTCTCAGTGTCCTTTAAAAACAGCAGTGAGAACACTGAGGCCACACAGGTCCAGTGATGTGTCACTCTCCCACACTTCTTGGGAAGCAGACCAGCAGCAGGCCTGAGCCTGGGATGCCAACAAGCTCCTAGCCAGCATGGATGGAAATTAACTGACCGTGGTGCGGAGTGACAGAGCACAGAAGTGGGCCTGTGATTAAGAAGAGGAAGGGACCACAGAGAGATTGCCGTGCAGTGTGTCAGTGCTCTTTCTCTGATTGCATAAGAACATAGCCATCCAAGATCTGGTTTTCTACTGAGTTTTTGCTGAGTCAGCTTCTGGGTTTTTTGGTTTTTGTTTTGTTTTGTTTCCATTTCCAAGTGAGGGTTCTAGCACAGACACCTTATTCTTCAAGCCACCTTCTCAATCTGCCTTCTGCGTGTGTCATAAAGCCACTGGTCCCTGTTGCTGTCATCTACCCAAGATGCTGAGATCCACAACTCATTCACACACCCACACCCACCATGTCTTCTTTCTCAGCGGTGTTTACTGCGGATGTTTATAGCCACACACACTAACGGAGTTGGGGAAATTCTTTTCTCTGTACATCAAGTGCAGAATACATGATAGTTCTCAGCCCGTGAATTCTTCTCCCATAAAATGGAAGATTAATTTGCTTGCATGCATTCTGAGAGCTGATTAAAAAGCTGGTTTTATACACATAGCTTTGGCTGATGAGCAAATTAGACATTGAGAAATCAGATGCAAATGAGTAGTTTACAGACACTTTCGAAATTATATAATCGCCTCCCAGATTGTGTGAAAACCAAAGAAATTGATTTAGAATGGGCCTACGGAGGCAGCTAAAAGGAAGGTTTCTGAATGTTTATCCGCTTTGTTTTTTATCACGTGTCATGTATATTACATTTACTTACTTATGTGTGTCTATATGTATGTGTACGTGTGTGGGTACACAAGGGAGGTCAAAGAGCAAATTTGGAGGCTTAGTTCTTTCCTTTTGTCATGTGTATTCTGGGAATCAAACTCAGGTCTTCAGACTTGGCAACAAACACCTTCACCCACCGCACCATCTTACTGGTCCTTGTCACAGATTTTTAAAGTATCTTTGGAATTTAGTGTTTGAGTGTTTGTTTGTTTGTTTTAAGATTACCTGCCACAATATCTTGGCAGCTCTTACGAAGTTTCAGGATTCAATGCATCCAGTAAGTGGTTCATTTCAACGGACCATCTGAACAGAGAGTATGCAAAACGACAACCAAAAAAAATCTCTTCTTTATTCTTCAGTTTTTCACTGGAAAAAGTAAAGTCTAACTATAAATTCAGTGTACATGTTTATGGAGTGGTGACTGAATGTTATGTTAGTTGTCAGTCAACCATCTACGACTTCCAGGTCTCCCAGGCCATATGCCTTCTCCTCCAGCACAGGGCTGCTCCCGATTTTATAGATGGAAGGGACTGCTTCATCATCGTGATGGTAATGCCTTTCAGAGAGTGCATCTGATGGATGCGCCTGGATCCTTCAGGCACTGGGTGATGAGTATTTGCATTGCTTTAGCCCTTGTCTCCTCCCAAGGCAATGTTTTTTGTTTTTTTGTTTTTTTACTGAGTCTTATGACCCTTATGACTCGGTCCTTCCAGGGCCAAGTGTGCACGTGACAGAGGACTCACCAGCACTTGCCCACTGGGATCCTCACTATAGTATTCAAAGGTGATTGGCTCCAGATTCCCAAGGATACCAAGATTCACCATTGTTCATAGCACAAAATGGTGTGATGTTTGCACGGAATTTGTTTACAGTCTCCCCTGTATTGCCAATCATCTCTAGATGACATATGGTACCTAACACAATGGGAATGCTTTATAAATAGCTATTTCAGGCCTCAGCTGACTAGAGATCCATCTGGGCTGCATAAGACCCTGTCTCAGAACAATAGCTGTTACTTTGTATCATTTAGGGAACAAACACAAGAAAACAAAGTTTGCAACATTTCACACACCATCACAGGCTGACTATACAGTCCACAGAGACTCCTGGAGAGGAGGCTGCTGGTCCTGTCTACACCACAGAATAACCATAGTGCTTGGCATGTGGAAAATTCAAATTTTCCGTTTTGGATTTTTTTTTCCCTGTGTGTGTGTGTATGTGTGTGTGTGTATGTGTTGAACTCATGGTTTAGAATGCTGAATCTGGTGTTCTGTGGCTCTGTCACCATCTCTGGGTATCACCTACTTGGGACAGTTCTGAGAAGAGCAGAGCCAGAGGTGATATGGCAGGAAGATTGGTGAGGAAGACTTCTCTGTTTCTTTTCCACTCTCTCCTTCTAGTTCCATCCTTTTCCTCCACTGGCTCCCTGCACCCTGCAGCCTCCTGCCCAGGCCACACCCACTCTCTGTTCCCTGTTCAGTAGTGTCCAGAGGCCAGCTACAGAAACCTGTCATTTCCTTCTAGAGGCAGTTCTAGGAGCTTCCCAGCTGGACCATCCTCTGTCCTGGGCTACAAGAAGAAGGATGTCTGATAACTGGAGAGAGGTGCCGGGTAAGTGCAAGGAGCAGGGATGTCATGTGGGTCACCTTGGCCACACCCCAACTTCCCATCACCTGGATAATGGACATCCTCTCCCGGACCTTCATTTCTTCTCCTGAAACATGTCATCAAGACCACAGGCCCTCACCAGGTGGTAGAGGCACACACCTTTAATCCCAGCACTTGGGAGGCAGAGGCAAGCAGATCTCTGAGTTCAAAACCAGCCTAGTCTAAAAAAAAAAAAAAAAAAAAAAAAAAAGACCACAGGCCCTATAGGCCATGCTGCTCAGACTTGAATTCGCATACAAGTCACTGGAGCCTTCTGTAAAATACAGGTCCTGACCACATAGGTCTGGGCTAAGGCAATGAGATCCTGTGCTTTGCAATGCCAGAAGAAGTTGCCTAGCCACCTGCTGTTCTTGTGCTGAGCAGACAGCTATAATGACCCTGTCTACTGGGACCTCCATTAGACAGCACAGTATGGGTGCAGGACCTGGAACTTACACACACACTGTCCCTGGAAAAGGCCTTTGTTGTCAAAATGTACTCTATTTAATTTCTCTATAGGACTGGTTTTGGCGGTGAAGTACCTATGCAGCATACAGGAGCCTTCTATCCCCACACAACCCGCTAAATAAAAACCAAATGAACACATCCCTGTTTCTTTCCCTGAAAAATCACTTTTCTGGGACCCCAAGGTCTTGACTGTGCCTCCTTTGTACACTGCTTGCCTAGTTTTTAGAGGCAGGAAGTCACTCTCAGATTTATAAGGTCAGATGTTCCCAGCAGGGCCGAAGAAGGGTGCAGAGCTGTGTGTGTGGTACTCCCAGAGGGCTATAGAAACAAGAGTCACACTGGCTGATGGTGGAGAAAAGACCAGGGCTCTGTCTAAGAGACAATCAAGTCCAACCACAGACAACACTGCCTGTGCTAACACCACAGTTCAGATTCTAGCTCAGACACATTAGCTGCCCGACATGGGAAAACATTCCCTTTGCTCAGGTCTTAGTTTCCCCATCTGTAAAATGGAGCCTCTAAAATCCCAGTCCTGTATAATGTTATGGTGTTTCTGGAAATTGACTCCTCTTACAATCTCAGAACATTAGAAACTTAATTCCCACAATACAATTACATCGATTAATATTCTTTCACATTTGTTCACATCCTCAAAGAAGAGCCAGTGAGATCTGGGAACACTCATCCTGCATTCTGATTTTATTCTCCACAGTAGCGGTGTGTCTAGGCTAACCCAGGTTAGTCATGAACTAACAGCAGGTAGCCATTGAGCACAGGCTCTATGTGAAGCAATGCACTGGAAATTCTGGACACCATGGTAAAAGAGATGCAGTCACTTCCTCCTCAGAGCTGTCATGGTGGGCAGAACCCAAGTTAATACCTCCTCATCATTAATTAACTAGCTTCAAGGGTGTACTGCACAGACTTGAGGTAAGCCACACTTTACCTTGGCTGTAGTGTCTGCCATATTTCCCTCTTCCTGTCCCCTTAGTTCATGCGTATTACTCTGTAATATTTGAATTTTCCTTTGACCTTGACCTTTATAAGCTGAACTCCAGAAACTCATTTTAAGGACAGGAAATTGGTGAAGACTTGGTAGGGCTTATGTGGTTTGGAGGGAAAGTGAATAAGGGTGAAGCATAGAGCTGAGAAGCCCGGGGTGGTAAAGCATGGATATTTAGTCCCTGAGTGAAGAAACAGAGGGAGAAGAGATTGGTAATGGTCAGGCAGGTCTAAAACTAGCAAGAAAAGCAATGTGACTAATAGGAAAGTTTAACTAAATTTTACTGTATGGTGCCCTTCACTCTGCATATAAAATCAGCAAAGTCCACATTACATGTGCATGTGTTGGCTCTGAGTATGGATTTTGGTGGTGAGGGGATGCTGAGTGGGTGGAAGAGCAGTTGACATCATTTATAGATTCCAATTCCTACAGCTACGGGTGTAAAGACTAGGTCCAAGTTGGGGATCCCGCCTCGCCACACTTGCTAGAGCAGCCTCTGTGTGAACTCTTGGAAACCCCTGGACTGGAGTGTTGGCCCCACCCTGGACTGTCTAGGGCTTCATAGAACATGTGGATGAGGGCCCAGAGACAGGCACTCTGTATCTTAACTTCAAGACCCCTTGGCGATTCATGGTTATGGGAGGAGTGGGAACCCGAGATGCAGCATAAACCAGTTTTCTGGAACTGGCTCCTCTGAACCTTGCCTCAGCCATTGCATCACCTCTCTCCTGGGTGCTGGAGACACCAGTAAGCTAGTCACATTGCCAAGAGACAGTCTCTTAAGCAAACACCCCCATCTTTGTTATTCGAGACCTAGTGGTTGTTGAGGTCCACTTATTATCCAAATAGATCAGAAAGGGCAGGAATCCTTTCTGATCATCTGACAGATGATTGCCTCATTTCAGATGTACCTCAGCTGAGCTCACAGTGGTGCTCACTGGACTGAGTCACCTAATCTCAATGGGGTCTCTTGTCTTAACTTCCTCCATCTCTGTGAAGGTGTGGAGATTTGTTCCCTTTGCATGCATCATATAGGCTTCTTTGCTGAGTAGGGGTTGATGTGAATCCTTGGAAAGATTGGGCTCAGATGGCCCCAGAGCTTCCTTAGGGCAAACCACTGTTGACTGGATCCAGATTTGCATGTGGAAGCCCCAACTAACCCTCAATGTGACTGTGTTTGGATGTGAGACTTTTGGGAGACACTTAAGATTACATAAGGTCACTAGAAGAGGTACTTGAGATGAAGTGGGGTCCTAAGTGGCCTTATAAAAGTCTCATTCTTTCTATAAATGCATACACCAGGAAAAGGCCATGTGAAGGCAGCAAGAAGGTGGCATTCTGTAAGCCAAGAAGAGTCCATAACAGAACACGACCATGTTGGAGCCTTCACTTAAGACTTCCAGGAACTAAAGAGATGATAGCTCAGTAGGCAAAATGCTCCAGTTCGATGTCCTGAGTTCGACCCCTGGAACTCACATTTAAAAAATATATGTAAAGGGATAGGCATATTGGTGCATGCCTTTAATTCCAACACTCTGGAAGCAGAAGCAGGAGGATTTCTGTGAATTCAAGCCTGTCTACATGCAGAGTTATAGGCCAGATAGGGCTACATTGTGAGACCCATGTTCCCAACACACACACACACACACACACACACACACACACACACACACACACACTGTATGTGTATATATATTGACCTCCAGGCTCCACATTCATGTGCACACACCGTGAGCTGCACCATTCCCTGGGTAGGTAGGTGGCCCCTGGCTGTATAAGGAAGACAGTTGAACGTGAGTCAGGGAGCAAGCCAGTAAACAAAAAAATTTTTTTTTTTTTTTTTTTTTTTTTTTTTTTACCATTCTTTCTGCTTCTGTTCCTGCCCTGACTCTCCTCAACAATGGACTGAGACCTAGAAGTGTCAGTTGAAATAAACACATTCCTCCCTAAACTGCTTTCGGACATGTTTATCACAGCAACATAAAAGTAAACTAGAACAGCATCAATGTGGAAAACATATTGTATAGGCTTTAAGAAGGAAGAAGTGCTACCTTTTGTGAAAAGTATGTATCCCTGCAAAGGACATAGAAAGAACAAGACACAATACGATTTACCCAGGGAGATGAGGTCTTGCAGAATTTTCAACATGTCCACTGTAGCTGAAGGTTCCTCAGAGGACAAAACATGAACACTCTGTGGCTTGCGTCCTCAGCAGTATCTCTCTTTGAGCACACTTCTCTTCCAGGAGTTTCTGGACCCACAGGACCTTCCATCCCCAGTCCCAGGGGCTCCATTTTCCCCTGGGACTGAAGAGCACCCTTCTGTCAGAGCAACCCCCCTTTCATCACAGCAAAAACAGCTGTCCCCTTCCTCAGCACCTCTTCCCTAACTGCACACCTGGTTATGGAAAGCCTCCATCAAGCACACAGCCAAGATCAAGTGTGATTTTCCACAGTGCGCCAGCCTGCCACTCTGCTCACGGGTATCACATGGCTTGCTCCTCATAACAAAATTCCCTGGAACCAGATCCTTCTTTGAGTCAGCGCTGAATCCTCTGTTGAGTATCAGGTGGCTGCAATGAGCTGATACCTGCCTGGCTGTTTTGACACCAGGACCCTCACCTCTGCTTGCAGTATGTGCTGGGTGGACTCCACTACACAGGCCAGAAGTCCCATGTTACCTTTATACATTTCAAGTACACACAGTCTTTCAGGGATGCATTCATTCAGGACATGGCTGTTTTCTATTTACTTAGCAGCTTCATTCATTTTTGAAAACATTTTCTTTTTAATGTAAACAAATGAATGCAAATGTTGAGAGGCAAAAAACAAAAAGCACAAAAAAAATCTAAAGGGGAAAACAAACCAATGTTCCCACCCAGCTTTACTCATGGAGAAGAACTGTTAGCAGTTCTTGTGTTCCTTTGTGTCTATCTTATTTGCATATATGCAAAATATACATATGAATATTCTGTAGGTCTTGAAGACAAAACAAGAGCACGTTAGGATTGTGCTGGACATTGGCTAACTATACATTCTTTCACTTCTGTATTTTGGGGACCTTACATATTTGGGAGACTTTGACATATTAGCATGCTGTCTATCTTTCTATCTTTCCTTTTTGTTTGTTTTTTCTGACAGATTCTTACTCTGTAGCCCACACTGGTCCGGAACTCTGTCTTCCTCAGCCTCAGAGGTGCTAAGATGGGAGGCATATGCTACCTCACATAAATTTGTAATGGGGATATTGTACCTCCCTGCATCTCTACAACTGATTGTTTTGTTTTGTTGTGTTTGTTGGCAGTACTGGGGATTGGACCTAGGACCTCATGCAAGCTAAGCAAGCCCTCTAACCACTGAGCACAGCCTGAGCCCTAGTACTTTTAGATAGGATCTCATCATGTAGTCCAGGCTGGCCTATAACTCCTGACCTCCAACAGAGTGCTAAGGCTACAGGTGCCCATGCATCACCACATCTGGCTTGTTGTGTTGTGACAGGTGATGGGGTTAGGTGACCGTTCTGTGAATATAACTGTATGGACCTCTAAGTATGTTTGTAGCCTACATTCCTTTTCTAAAACTAACTAATTAATTTTTGGTAGTTTTGAAATATAGGCTCACTCTGTACCCTAGGCTGGCCTTAAACTCAAGGGCAATCCTCTTGCTTCACTTTTCTGAGTGCTGAGTTACAGGCCTGTGCCACCACATCTGGCTTTGTAGGATAGGTTTCTTTTTTCTAAAAATAGATAGATAGATAGATAGATAGATAGATAGATAGATAGATATAGAACCTACCATGGCAGCTTTAACTCTAACTCTTGGGAGCAGAGGCAGGCAGATCTCTGAGTTTTAGACCAGACTGGTCAACATAGCGAATTCTAAGACAGCTAGGGTTACATAGTGAGGCCCTGTCTCAAACAAACACCCCCATAATTTTTTTACATTTTATTTACTTATTTTGTGCGCGCGCGAGCACGCGTGCGCGCGCCACAGTGCACACCTGGAGATAAGAGAACAGCTTTGAGTAGTTTCTCTCCTTCCACCACGTGGGCCCTGGGAATCAAACTTGGGTCCAGGCCATCAGGTTTGGTTGCAGGCACCTTAACCCATGACCTTGTAGGATAACTGGTTCTAAGGTACCCTAAGGTACCAAATTTTCAAATTTGGCTCCTGCTGGCACTGCTCTCATCGAGGCTGCTGAAGTTCACTGTATGACACTGTGTGAGCCTGCAGGCTCCCCACACTCTAGCTGAGCACACGCAGATTGTTGAAGAGCGTCCTCATCCGTGACTTAATGACAGCACCATCATTATGTAATTTGCATTTCCCCAATTATGAGGGAAGTTAAGCACCATTTAATGTAATTATATATTTGTTGGCCATTTATATCTGCGACTCTACGAAGGGCTTTGTCCTTTTCTAATTATTTTATTGAGGAAATTAGTTCCTTGTCTGGTTATAGATTATAAATCTTCCCTGTTTTTTCACTATTTAAAACTTTGTTATTTTTCTATGATACACATTTAAATTTGTGTACCCTCCAAGATGAATGATTTTGTCCTAGTTTCTAGTTCTTCTTCTATTTTTAGAGAATTCTCCATTCCAAAATTTTAAAGATCCATGTTCATTTTTCTCCTACTGTTTAGTAAAGTCCACAACTGAAACCTGCCAAGAGTCGAACCGTCTACTGCAGCTTGGTGACTAGAGTCACGGTGGTGGATCTGTCATGTAGGTTCCAATTTTGCAGCCACAAGCCAATTGGCTCTCGCACACTTGAACTGTGCTTGCCCCAACTGAATAAAACAGAGTTTACTTCTGATTATACGCTTCTGGCTAATTTTATTTATTTCATTTCATTTATTTTATGTGTATGTATGTTTTGCCTGCTTGTATGTCTGTGCATAATGTGTGTGCCTGGTGCCCTTGGAGGTCAGAAGAGGCTGCTGGATCCCTGAAATTGGAGCTACAAAGTGTTATAAGCTGCCATATGGGTGCTGAAGTTGAACTCAGGTTCTCTAGAAGAATAACTAGTGCTCTTAACCTCTGTTCTAACTAATTTTTTGTCAACTTGACACACTAGAGTTATCTGAAAGGAGGGAACATCAATAGAGAAAATGCCTCCAGAAGATCCACCTGTAGGCCATTTTCTTAATTAATGATCGATGGGAAGAGCCCAGTCCATTATGAGTAGTGCCACCCCTGGGCTGGTGGTTCTGGGTTCTAAGGAAGCAGGCTGAACTAGCCAGAAAGAAAAAGCCAGTAAACAGCACTCCTCCATGGCCTCTGCATCAGCTCCTGCCTCCAGGTTCCTGTTCTGTTTGAGTTCCTGTCTTGACTTCCTTTGTTGATGGATTACAACGTGGATGTATAAGCCAAATAAATCCTTTCTTTTGCTTTTGGTCATGGTGTTTTATGGCAGCAATAGATACCTCAAGACAGCCTCGGAGCTATCTCTCCAGACCCTTATTCATTTATTTATCTATTTATCTATCTATCTATCTATCTATCTATTTATCTATTTATTTATTTATTTATTTTGAGATAGGGTCTCACTTTGTAGTCCTGGCTGGCCTAGAAGACCAGGCTGGCCTTGAACTCACAGAGTTCTGGCTGCGTCTGCCTCTCAAGTGTAGGAATTAAACGCATGTGCCACCATCCAGCTTTAATTTTTTAAATTAAATTTTATTCTATTTGTTGTATGTGAACACATGCGAGCATGCATACATGCACATGGAAGCCAGAGGACACCTTTCAGGAGTCGATTCTCTCCTTCTACCGTGTGGACTCTGAGGATATAACTCAGGTCATCAGGCCTGGGAGCAAGCACCTTTACCCACTGAGTCCCCTTCCCAACCCAGTTCTTACTTTCATTTAATGTTAATTTATTTCTCAATTGTTGTGTGTGGCTACCGGTCATTTTCTAGCAAACCATATACATGTGGAGAATTTTTATTTTTTAAAGGCAAGGACTCATACTATAGCCCAGAATGATCTGAAACTCACTTTGTAGCCCAGGATGACAAACAAATTCATGACAATCTGCTATCTCAGCCTCCCCAGTGTTGGGGTGACTAGCATGAGCCATCACAACCAGTTTAGGGTTTCCATTAGTGCTAAGACTGCAGTGAGGCTTACAGCTCCTTTGCTGTCAAATGCCTAACCAGTGTTCTAGCAACATCTTATAAACTGACCTGTTCCCTGGATCTGAACTGTCTCCATTATCACAAGTTCAAGCCCCAAGTTTATAGGTTTATTTCTGGACCCTGACTCAGTTCCATTGATTACAGAGAAGCATCCTGCTTGCACCGGGCTCCCAGCAAGCTTCCCCAGCCACTGGCTTTCAGTGCTGTGGGATGACTTCACAGACCACCCTCTTCACTGACCATTGCACAGAAAGAGGGAACTCATTTCTGGTTATTGCCTATTCTATTTTTAATCATTAATATTTTCACCTAAACTTACCATGATGGAAGAGAGCATAAGAATGGGTGAAGGTTTGATAGCTATGATCTTAAGAAGTGAACACACAGTCGGACATTGATGGTGCACACCTTTAATTCCAGCACTTGGGATGCAGAGGGAAGCGGATCTCTGAGTTGTACGCCAGCCTGGTCTACAGAGTGAGTTCCAGAACAGCCAGGGCTACAAAGAAAAACCCTGTCCCCAAAACCAAAGGACAAAAAAAAAAAAAAAAAGAAAAAGAAAAAAAGGACAGACAGACAGAAAGACAAAGAAAGAAGGAAGGAAGGGAGGGAGGGAGAGAGCGAGAGAGGGAAAGGAACTCACGCATGGGGCTGGGGTAAGGTCAGCATCAGGCTTCCATCTGTCCACAGCACATTTCTAGCCAGCAATGCATCATGGGGCATCCATGCATCCCACATCCGTCCTCCCACTTACTCTCAAGGGAGGCAGGCTTTACACTTCCTCACAAGAAAGCACCACTGATCATTACAGAATGATTTTCTTTTTCAGAGAAAAAAAATGCTGGCTTTATAATAATAATAAAGGATAATTTCCATGAAATTTCAGGTTCCGCACATGAAAGAGACACATAAGGAAATCACCTCCTTGTGTCCTGATTTTTTTTTGTAATTGTTTATTTTTGAGACCAAGTCTCAGGTAGCCTAGGCTGGCCTCAAACTTGCTATGTAGCCAAAACTGATTTTGGTCTCCTGATCCTCCTGCTTCCACCTCCCAAGTTCTGGGATCGTAGGCAGGCATGTGCCTCCACTCCTCCTAGGAGACGTGATTTGTAACTGGTCGGTGGAACTGCCATCTCGTAGTCGAGTTCCCCACCTCACCTGGAGTGTCTGCACTCTCTACTCCCCCCTCTACCCTCTCCTGTCTGAGCCCGAGGGTCAGGGCAGGAGGAGAAGGGACTATCAGAAAGGAGCCGTCCATTCTGAAATATTCTTCACAGTTCTTCCGAGGTTCTCAATGTCTTTAGCCACGGTAGGAATCTCAAGTGTAGTCTCTACAGTCATGCGAAAGGGATCCATTCCTGGGGCTGGCAATTCTCTGCCAACTGAACTAGCATGCCTCAGCTCCTATCTCTTGAGTCTTCTCCATGGCCTCTTAAAACCAAGGTAGATGTGCTCTCACAGGTTTCACCCAGGGTGGGCTCCGTAACACATGCCCTAGAGTATCTTTCTAGTATTCCCTGCCCCTCAGAATGCCTACGTCATGCTAGTTGTGCTGCACACCTTAAGTCCCAGGACCAAAAAGGCAAAGTCAGGCAAATATCTGAGAATTTGAGGCCAGCCAGGTTTACACTGTGAGTTCTGGCCAGGAGGGATTACTTGATAAGACAGTGTGTCAAGGACAACCTTCCCCCACAAAAACCCCACACCAAAACAAACCCTCACACAGCACCTCCTTCTGCCCAACCTTCCCTACTTTCTCTTCCTTTCTCCTCTAGTCTCCTGATGAAGTCCAATTCTTTCCCCAGAGCTCGTGAAATTTAGCACAAAATACTAGAGCAACGGTTACTTAAAATAAAAAGAGAAATTAAAGTTGACAGGGCAGGTACTCAAACCTAGTTTGAAGTTCTTTCTCTGTGCTACTGGGAAGGCTTTCCCACTTCCGGGCAGAGGTGGCACCTATTCCATCTTCTTCCAGAAACAGGGAGTGCTGGACCGTGGGAAATCCTACACCTGGCTTGGCGGCACGTTGCAGCTGGTCAAAGCCTAACTGTGCAATACAGGTGTGAGCCACAGAGACACCCGGATGATTGGCAGGGCTACACAGCTCCTCATGGGACCTGGTGGAAATGATAAGAGGTATCTGATTAATGAGAAATTTAAAGAAGATCCAATCTGTGCCCCACAGCCTACAGTCTTTGATGAATTCCCCAGACCAGGGCTATTGAGGGAACACACGGCTACAATGGGCCTAATTGTCCATTATTGAAAAACAGTAAGGCACAGTGGATAGTCAGGGATCCGGCTGTGGGAAGGAGGAGGCATCCAGTTCCAACGTCTTTCTTTTCTATTGTTGGGGTACAGAGACATTTTCCTCACCAATAAAACACAAAGGGTTATTTTCCTTGCTGCCGACACTGGCTTTGAAAGCCAGGCTGTGGCGGTCTGTGGTGTCATATTTAAGTGTGGGTCCCTTAAAGCTGTAAATGGAGCCCGCCTGGCCACTCTGAACTCAGCTCTCTGAGTCTGTCTGCTTCAGCATTTTTTTTTCTCAGAGTAATTATTTTGTGACTGAACCCCTGGGAAGGTCTGTTAACTGGTTCCCAAGTGAGCAAAGGAGGTGGTTGCAAGGAAGGGGATGTGGGTTCTAACTCTGGATCTGGATTAAAGTCTAAGTCTGGTCCTAACTAGTCTATGGGCTGCCATAGCAAAATGCTACCAACTGGAGGCTTGAAACAGCAGAAATTCATTATGGCTGGACAAAGCATGACTGGGCTTCACTGGAAGGATAAAGATTATGAGTGTTCTTTTTATATTTTTTAGTGTGTGTGTGTGTGTGTGTGAGAGAGAGAGAGAGAGAGAGAGAGAGAGAGACTTTTCTATTACCATAATGAAAAACCATAACCAAGACATACAAGAAAGAGTTTCTTTGGGGATTGCAGTTTCAGAAAGCCAAATTCATCATCATCACGGCGGGGAACACGGCAGCAGGCAGGTAGACATGGCGCTGGAGCAGGAGCTGAGAGCTTGTATCTTGAGACAACAACCATGAGGCAGAGAGAAAGCCAACTGGAAATGGCACAGGCTTTTGAAACCTCAAAGCTGGACTCCATTGACACACCTCCTCCAACAAGGCCACACCTCCTAATCCTTCCCAAACAGTTCCACCAACTGGGGAACAATCACACTACCAGAGTGTGCATGGGTGCATGCATGTGTGTGTATGTGTGTGTAGAGGTCAGAGGACAACTTGTGAAAGCTATTCATTCTCTCTTTACATTGTGCGAGACCCAGGGTCAAAGTCAGTGGTTAGGCTCAATAGCAAAAGCCCTTTACTCACTGAGCTGTTTTGCTGACATGAAAGTTATTTGTTTGATTAAAAAAAAAAAAAAGCCCAAATTGATGCATTAAAAAAAAAAAAAGCAAATGTTAAGCTGGGCAGATGTAGTGGTACATGCCTGTGGTCCCAGCTCTCAGAAGGCTGAGTCAGAAGAACCAGGAATTCAAGGTCAGCCTGTGCTGACAGTGAGACCCAGGCCAGGCTGAGCTACATGGTGAGATCTTTCCTGCCCCTCCCCCAAGTGTAAAGAGTCACAGTTAATATCTGAGCTAGTAAGATCCGTTGACAACCCCTCTTCACACATCTCATACTCTTCATGAGCACCAACCTTTGATGCAACGGAGACAGGATACTTCTTCCTTTGCTATCTCTGTTTTCTCCTAAGATCTGAAGTGGGATCCTTGTCTTGAAGGCATACTCATCATGAGTCTTCTGCCTTCTGGACCCTTTGATTACAGTTCTGCGTCACCAACACCCATCCTGTTTCCTGCGCTTGCTCTGCACTCTGCTCTCTGCTCTCTCCCAGCAGTGACTGTGAGCTGTGTTCCTACAGGGCTGTGGACTCCACCAACACTGGTGCAACATTCCATCTACCCCATCTTTCCAGCATACTCCTTTCAAACTCAGTCTGAGAACTTCAAACTGGCTGATGCTGGTGTTTAGGATGTGGAGGGCTGTTCCACCACCGTCCCTCCTCTTTCCTGATTGTCCTGCTTCCTCTCGTCATCCTCCATCATCCCCTTCTTCCCCTCATGTCCCCACTTTACCCATGTTCCTCTTCTTTCTCCATCACCTCCCCCTTCCTCTATCATTCCTTCTGGGTCCCCCATGTCCCTCCTCTGTCCCCCATGATTCCCCACCTCATCCTGCTTTCACTGGTCCCAATTGTTGTTCTCTCCCTCGTAGCTCTCTTGAATCTGAAGCCCTGGCATTCATGCCCTTGGCCTTTTCCAGAGGAAGAGCCCATGGCGTTGTGCCTGGAATACAGGCCCTGGAGCCTGTGCTGAGGATCTGATAGAGCACAGGAGAGGGATCCAGAACTAGCAGAGAAACATGCTCTAATCTTCTGTCTTCTGGAGGGGTCTGCTCTAGAGAGGGCCTGCTGCCTGGGCTACAGAGTTACCGTAGGTTCTCAGGGGTAAAGTCTCCTTCGTTCTGCTCTTCCTCTTTAAAATTTAAAATTTAAAAAATTTTAAAACTCCATTATTGTGTGTGTGAGAGAGTGGAGGTGCATGCAGCATGACACATACCATGAAGATCAAAGGAAAATCTGATGGAGTCAGTTTGCTTCTTCCGCCTTTACCTGGGTCCCAGGGATAGAATTCAACTCAGGCCCTCAGGCTTCTGAGGCAAGTGCTTTGCCTACTGAGCCATCTCAACAGCCCTGGTTTTCCTTTCCTTTTTGTGGTGGGAGGAATCATACTCATGCATGCTAGGAAAGCAGTAATTTTCTCAGATGAGTTCAGCTTCAGTAAATTCTCATGTTTTGATCAGCCCTGTATCTCCTGTCTGACCCTTCCACTCATGGGTGTCTGTGGTCCACCTCCCTAGACTTTGAGAGATGCTACGCTTAGACCACAGCCTTTGCACTGCTTCCTTTCAGGACCTCAGCTCTGCCAGCTCTCTGTTACTCGCTGGACAGACTTCGGATTTCCAAATCCTAGTGCTCTATGTGACTGCCTTGAAAAACTTTCGCTGTTGCCTGACACTATTATCATCAGTTGGCTCTTGTTTTGAATCTTTAAATTGTTTTTATTTTC
Organism: Cricetomys ansorgei; assembly: GCA_026225945.1. Classification (NCBI taxonomy): domain Eukaryota; kingdom Metazoa; phylum Chordata; class Mammalia; order Rodentia; family Nesomyidae; genus Cricetomys; species Cricetomys ansorgei. The sequence goes on along the minus strand of JAMJFZ010001791.1, from coordinate 993,869 downwards.
ATACTATCATGTAGCTGCATTGCACACTCATACATATTTACAGAGCTCTGCTTCTTAGAAACAAGTCACATGAGAGATATTGCTACATATAGAAGTATGTATGCGCATGTATATTTATTGTCTATGATGTGTATCAGAAGGCTTATTATGAGTATGTCACCTCATATCGAATGTGTATGTTGCAGACATACAATATATGCAATATTTATATACATTGCATAATGATGCATAGTGTGTATGTGTGTGTGTGTGTGTGTGTGAGAGAGAGATATGGTGGATATTGCTAAAAATGGCTTTGGTACTGTCTAAACAAGCTTTTCTTTGATTATCTTTATGGCTTGGGGGCTAGACTGCTTGAGTTCAAATCTCAGTTCTGTACTAGCATTTGGCATCTAATCCTTTCTTCTCGGAGTGTGCACCTGGTAAGCGACTGTACGAGATGGGTGCCTGGGGCAGTGATGAAGATTCGGGATGGTAAGGTCTGGCTTTCAGGGTCAGTAAGTGGCATCGCTCCCTCTGATTTCAGGACAAAGGCAAACTAAAAAAAGAAAAAAAAAATCAGCAGCCAGAACTCAAGGTCACCTTCAGGTTCAGGGGAAGCTCTCTGGCACTCTGCACCTCATCTAGACCTGAAATAGACCCGAGGGAGAGCTGGGTCTGTGCCCAGCTGCTGCACTTTACCTGCTCTAGCCTTTGTCTGAGCAGAGGTAAAGGATGGGGGTGGAGTGGGGAGGAGAGAGTCGGGGGAGCAAGTATTGGCTCTAGGCTTCAGAAAGCTCACTCTCCCGCCCAGCTTGGGACAGAGGTCTGGAGTATTCCAGGAAGTCTTCTTTGGGAGAACCAGAAGCTTGTTCCCAGTTTCACACAAGACCTTCCAGTTCCAGATACCAAGCTTCTGTGGGTTTTCTAGGGATCTGGAGAGCTGGACAAACACTATTCCCAGAAAGCTGGCTGGCACACTGTAAGGACGTGATGGATTCAAGGTTGTCTTTCGGCAAGGCCCAACACCTATTCTCTATTGCCTTTCCTGCTTCAAGTTTTATCCTGCTCTGCTGTCTGACGTCGCTTCTCAGGGTGCTGTCCTGTAATCAGTGGCATCCCTGGACACTCCCAACAAGAAGGGACATGCAGAGGTCACCCTGTATCTGAATGCATTAACAAGTTCCAGGGTGAGCTGATGAGACTTAATGGGTACAGATGTCTGCTGCCAAGCCTGAAGACTGGAGTTTAGTCTCCAAGTGGAGGAGAGAGCCAACCCCCTCAAGTGGTGCTCTGACTTCTATATGTGTGCCATGACAGGTGTGTGCATGCACACATATATTAATGAATAATAATAAAAAAGACTACCACCATTGGCCACACAAAACTCAAAGTGTGACCAGGCAAGAAACTGGAGTTACTTTATCTATCATCTATCTTCCTATCTATTTATTATCTATCTATCTATCTATCTATCTATCTATCTATCTATCTATCTATCCATCCATCTCTATCTATCTATCATCTATCTATCTATCTATCTATCTATCTATCTATCTATCTATCTATCTATCTACTCTTGTGAATTAAAAGTCAAAGAATGAAAGATGAGCATCACATTCTCAAGTTTCAAGCTCATCCCTGGCTCAGACAGAGGACACCCTACTTAGAGGAATTGATTGACCTTCCTCTAAGTGAAATAGTGAAAGAGGCCTGGGGAAGATACAGGATACAAGACAGAGAGAGGACTCGGGTATAGGGATGAGGCTTTTTGCTAACTGGGTACAGAGACCCCTCATGGCCACCACAGTGCTAACAGCCAAACACTAGCCCAGGGGCTGACTGCCACTGTGCTCACTTTACAGAAAAAGAGGCTGAGTGAGATCAGATAATTTACTCAAGGTCACTCAGAGTAACTGACAGAGGCACAAGTCAAGGCCAACTCCTGTCTGCTGTCCTGTCACTTTAGCTGTGTTCTGTTGTGTGGAAGTGAGTCACAGTTCCTGCCCACACTCTTTTATGAGGCGGCCACATGAAGGTGTGAGGTGTGGTCATGAGAAGCTGACATCATGTGAGCATTTTAGAGTCTGTGCATCGTGGAGTTGTTAAGTCTCAGACCCTGGACAAATGGCTGAGATGCCTATTTATCATATTAAAGTGGACCTGGCACCAGGGTATCCCAGTATCCATCAGTCTCTACCGGTTCTCCTGGCTGGCATACCCTGACCTCTGCCCTGAACTCTCCAGCCCAGGGAGCTGGGCTGCTCATCCCTATAAATTCCAGCCATTTGAATACCAGGTCCTCTTTTTAGCCTCCTGGCCTCTTGGTCTCCAGATTTCCATCTTTCCCTTCTCCCCGCCCCCGCCCCCGCCTCCACCCCCATCCTCACATGGCCCAGCTCAGTCTGGATCCTTCCAGATGCCTTTGGCTATGCTCTTCCTCACATCTACTATGCTCTCCCTTTTGTCTACAATAAACTTTCTCCTCCACCACACCTAGGAGCAGTCATGTCCTTCCTTTTTATTCCCCTTTTCATTTAGGAATCTCCTGGAGGCCAGTTCTCAAGTAATTCTCAGAAGCTAGTTATTTTTTGATAGCAGCCTACTAAGTATACAAAACTCTCTCTTTTAAACCTTTGTTCAGAACAGAGGTCCTATCTTACACACATTCCTGTATACTCATATTCTAGCTCAGCACCCCATCCCCACATACTTGTTGGAAGAGAATATTCTTGGTGTTCCACAAAGAAACACATGAAAAAGGTGGAAGTAACCTGGCAAAGCACTTTCTTTTTGTACAAATTTTGTTCAAAATGCCATGACCCTAACCAGGCTAGGAAGGGGGACACATGGACGGCCAAGGTAACCTCTGTCTTTCATCCCTAATGCAAGGAAGAGCTCAGTTGTTCCTCATTGGCTGAGGCTCAACCTCACAGTCGACTCCAGATTGGATACTTAGAAAAGGAGTATGAAAGAAATGAAGAAATGGGAAAGAGATGGACCATTCCTGGCTATCAGGTTCTGGAAATGTAGCAGGGGCTTTATATAAAGAAAAGTTTTACCAGCTGGGAGACATTGATGGGATGTTGGCCCTTGGCAGGGTAGCCACCTTTGATATAGAAAAAATTCTCACAGTAATGTGGTGGTTTGAAGGACCATGGCGCCCATAGTCTCATATATTTGAATAACTGGTTGCCAGTTGATGGAACTGTTTGGGAAGGATTAGGAGGTGTGGCCTTGTTAGAGGAAATGTTTTCAGGTTTTGAAGACCAAGCTATTCCCAGTTGTCTCTTTCTCTCTGCCTCATGCTTCTGGATCAAGATGTAAGCTCTCAGCTACTGCTCCAGGGCCATGCCTGCCCACCTGCTGCCATGCTCCTTTATGGGGTGGTAATGAATTCTAACCCCCTGGAACTTCCAGCCCCAAACCAAATGCTTTCTCATGTAACTTGCCTTACAATTAAAAATAAACTAAGACAAATAACGCGTTTGTTGGTATGAATGAAACAGAACAAAGTTGAGTTGCTTCAGAGCAGTGATCACTGGATGACAAAAGCAGAGACAGAATAGAAATATTTGCAATAGGAACATTTCCAGTGTGTCCTGTAAAGGTTAAAGTCTTATGATTAAAGTTGTCTGTGAGGCGGCCTCTGGGAAACACTGTGTCAATTTCAGGTGGGCTAGCTATACAAGGATGAACCAGAAGTAGAATGCAGAATCCCAGACATCCCCAGGAGGTCTCTTTCACCTTCAGAATATCAATGGAGCAATGAACTCCCTGTGTGTTAGTGCCTCCTGCATTCATAGCTGTTGCAAATGCCACTTACAGAGGTTGATTCACTGGCCACAGTTTTCCCAAATGTATCACTTTGAAATGGGCAATATTAAAAACAAAACAAAACAAAACAGTAACCTTTCTTATTGGTAAAGTGTCATTCCTCTTTGGGAACTCTTTCTCTTGCCACAGATCCTTCACTCACATCAGATGCTGACCATCTTTTGAGCAATGGACTTGGCATTGACACCATCTGAGAGGCTTCCAAGGCTTCTTCATTTTGCCAAGTGAGACAGCTGGTACTCTGTCCCACACCTTGTTCTGTGACGGATTTTTTTTTTTTTTTTTTTTTTTTTTTACTTAGATGGAGAACAGAAGATGATTTAGAGTACAGGAGGCAGGGGATGTGAATGCAGAGTGGACTCCAACGCCACTTTCAAAGGCCACATCCCACTCTGCCTGAAGAGCTTTTCCTTCCTGGACCTGTTATTCTTCCTCATTCCTCCGCTCCTGGTGTTCATTTCTATTTTCTATCATGCATACCTGCAGACAAGAGGTTCCTCACAAGCTTAGACCAGCACAGGACATGAGAATTGTTTTTATTTAAATGATGGTGGAATGCTAGGGATGAATTACAACATTTTTTGACAATTATAAAGTTATTTCCCCTCTAAACATTTAAACCCGCAGGAAGGTCATGACTGCCACCAAAGCAGTTCAAGGTCATGTTGGAGGTGATTGATGGTGCTGGAATTGTCAGTTGGGAGGAGGCTGTGGATTTGATGCAATGCTCATCTAACTTTTCTCTGTTAAGTCTCAGGAAAGTGTCAGTGGGTCTTGGGTCTATTAGGCATCTCTTTGTCTTGTTCCTCAGGGGAGAAAGCCTTCGTCCTTGGACTGAGTCCTGTAAAGTCGATAGCATGGATGTTGCTCTTGGCACCTTCAACCACCATGGTCTTTCCTTTGGGCCTCTGCCAACAGGATGGTACGGGCATTTGGTGCCAAATGACCCAGAAACAGAGGCTGTGAGTCGAATAGAGTGGAAAACTACCTTGTATCCACATAGCTGCCCGAACAGCTCCACCTGTGATTTAACTGTAATTTACTTAGAGCAGGAAGAAAAGCCTGTACATATTTGCCTCACAGAAAGCACAAGTCCACTCTCAGAACGAGTCTACTCTCTCAGCAGAGCTTTCTATGTTCAGACTTTCCTTCAGCAGGGGAAACACCTGCAGGCCACTGGCACTTCATAGTGCTGATCATTTTTTTTTCTCCAAAAATTAGGAGTTGACATGGCAGTTTCTACCACTGAACGATGTTAAAGGAGGGTAGTTTTTATTTTTATCTTTGGTTTGTTTTGTATTTCAGGGTGTGGTGGTTTGATTGAGGAATGTCCCCTGTAAACTTAAGTGTTTTAATACTCAAGATGGTGGTACTGTTTGGGGAGGGTTAGGAGCTATGGCCTTGTTAGAGGGAAGTGTGTCCCTGGAGGCAGGCTTAGAGAGGTTTTTTTCCTAAATTTGGTTTTTTTAAATTTTTTTATTTTTTGGTATTTTGAGACAAGGTTTCTCTATTGTAACTCTGGCTGTCCTGGAACTCACTAAGTAGAGCAGGCTGGCCTCCAATTCACAGAGATCTGCCTGCCTCTGCCTCCTGAGTGTTGGGATTAAAGACGTGCGCCACCACTGCCTGGCTAAATTTAGGTTTATTTATTTCATTTTATGTATATGAGTATTCTGTCTGCATGTGTGTAAGTGCACTATATGTATAGCTAGTACTCACAAAGGTCATAAAAGGGCATTGGGTCCCCTGAAACTGATCCATCAAGTGGTGCAGGGAACCGAACCTGGGTCTTCTGCAAGAACAATTGCTATTAACCACCAAGCCATCTTTCCAGACCTGGGTTTTGAGAGTTTAAAGATTCATGCAATTTCCAGTCGATTCTCTCTGCTTTGTGTTTGCCGTCCAGGGTGCGAACTTTCAGCATCACACCCCAGCCACCATGCCTGCAGCTTGCTTCCAAACTTCCCTACCGTGATAGACGCATCCCTCTGGAGCGGCAAGCACCAATAAACTCTTCTATAAGTTGTCCTGATCACAGTTCCTTACCACATCAATAGAAAAATGACTTCTATCCAGGATCACAGAAATCTGAGTGTGATATCTCCAATTCCCGGCATCCTAACTTCTTCACAGCACTCCACTTTAAATCATTTAAAACAATTCCACTTTCTTATTCTCTCCTTTCCCACCTTGATTTCAAATCTCGTTTTTCCTCATAGATTCTGTTTGTAGTGCCTCTTACGTTGGCACACAACTTCACCTCCTCTTCACTTCTGGAGCCTATCGCCAAGTGTTTTACACGTGATGGATCACCTGGTCTATCAGGTGATAGAACTACCAGGAAGGGGCCAACTGCAGTCTCTGCAGACCTTATGCGCCAAGACTGACGACCACATTGCTTTTCCACAGCACATAAGGACTGCTTGCTAGAAAATCAAACCCGAACAGAGAAAAGATAGGAAGGCAGCAGGCCTTTGTTATTTGAATCCCTAGGTTCAACTCTTCCTAAATCCAAGTCCACACTTTCGACCTCTCTGTTAAGGGAGCCAACACTTTTTTCACAGTATGCTGATTTGCCCTGAATTTTTCTTGCTGTCATAACCAAAGAATTCTGATATTTATTTGTGCTGGTTCATTTTTTTGGTCAACTTGACATAAGAGAGGGTCATGTGGGAAGAGGGAACCTCAGTTGAGAATATCTTTCCTTCCTCTTGGCCAGTTGGCAAACCTATGGGGGGATTGTCTTGATTAATGATTGGTATGGTAGGGTCAGCTCACTGTGGGTGGTGCCATCCTGGGCTGGTGGTCCTAGGTTCTGTGGGAAAGCAGGCTGAGCAAGCCCTGGGGAGCAAGCCGGTAAGCAGTACTCCTCTGCATCAGTTCCTGCCTCCAGTTTCTTGCTTGAGTTTCTGTCCTGACTTTCTTCCATGATGGACCATTAACCCGGAAATATAAGCCAAATAAACCCTTTCTTCCTTAAGTTGCTTTGGTTGTAGACTTTATCACAGCAATTTAGAGCAAACTGGGACAATGTTTATTGACTCAGCAGTTCCATTTCTAAATTACCTGTGTTAATCCCAAAGATGGAAGGAGAAAGACCATCGACCCAAATCAACATAACCAAATTAGTTAAAGCAAGCAATTAATTAAAGCAAGCTTTTACACAGGCTGCCTCTCCCTAAAAGTGGGGTTCAAGACATCAGCATTGGGTGTGAAGAAGACAAGGTTTTTATAGCTCAGGGGTAGGGGCTCCAAATGGGGGAAATAGGTGGGGTTACAGGAGCAGAACACAACAAGGTGGCCAACAAGTTAGTCATAACAACAGGTAGTCATAACAACCTTTTTGAAACAAAGGTAGGGTTGCAAGATGATTATAAACAACTCTTAAAACAAAGACATGATTACAATTTCCCAGATCAGGCAGTCCAGAGCCATTTGCAGTTAAGGTTACAGGTGGGGCATAGTCCAATCCTTGAGAAACTGAGGTTTAATCATAAACAGGAATGACCTTGTTTGTCTTTACTATAAGGTGGCTTTTAAGCATAAGATGGAGACTGGCTGGTTCTTTACATGTCCAAAGGGAGGAGTAGAGTAAGAGGAGACTTCCACACTGTATGAGAAATGAGTCCTTACATACAGTGATGATGTGCACAGAGTCCGGGGAGTGGAGAGAGGTGGATCTTCTATGAGGCATCACAGAAGTCTTCTGGGACAGAGTGGCGACTCCCAGCAGTGGACATGCTGAACAGCAAGGAATGTCCATATGTTACTTTTCGATACATACACTTCCAGAGTGGCAAACCTGTTCACATTCTCAGGAATACCCATGAGTTTTGCTTAGCTTCTTCCCCAGCAGTAAAAATGCTAAGCCTTCTCACCAACAGGCAAAACATGACTTGATTATTGTTTTAACTTGAATTCCTGCAATTACCGTGATGTTGAACTATTTTCATATACTGAATGGTCACTGTTCTGGGAGAGACAGTGTGATTTTTCGCTTGCCTTTCTCAGGGCATAGAGGGAGCTGTCTGTCTGTAGATGGGGCCCCTGTGTCTCAACCTGGGAGCAGAGCCACTGTGTTTTAGAAAAGCAAAGCTGGTCCTGCCCTCAGCTCAAGCTAGAAGACTTTTTTCTAATCATTTTTTCCCTTTATCTGACAATATCAATTCCTTCCCCATATCCTGGTCACAATACCTGTCTCTGTGTCTCTGTGTCTGTCTGTCTGTCTGTCTGTCTCTCTCTCTCTCTCTCTCTCTCTGTGTACGTACATGGTTGTGCTTCTGGAGGGAGGCAGAAGACAAGCTTAGATACAGTCTCTCAGACTTTGTCCACTTAAAAAAAATTTAAACAGCTCTCCCACTAGCCTGGAACTCACCAAACAGACTAAGCTGGTTGGCCATTGACTCCTCTTTGAGATCCTCCTGCTGCTGCCTCCTCAGAGCCTGGAACTGAGAAGTGTGTGCCACCATATCTAGTGTTTGTTATTGTTTTAAATTACGTAGTTCTGAGGCTTGAACTTAGGTCCTCGTGTTTGCAAGGCAAGCACTTTATTGACTGAGCTATCCCTCCTTACACAGTGGTTTTAAAATGGCATTTCTCCGAACTTCCATCTCTCCGTCACCATGGAGATCATGTTGTCTGGATCCTATTCCCAGCTAGAAGGTGAGTGCATTTCAGTTTTCACATGACATGGACTTCCCTTCTGCTACACTCTGTTCACTCAGGAGCTCAGGAGACCAGCCAGCCCTAGGCATGCCTCTGCTAGTACCTACAGGTCACAACTGAGCCAAGAGGCCTCCCTATGCTGGCAGCCCTCTCTCACGCCCTGTGCCAGGATCCTGTCCCAGAGGCTTCTTTCTGCACTTTCCGGCAGGCAGTGTCTCAGAATAACATCTCTGGGCACACGATCATCACTTCTGTCCACTGCCAGGCACCTGCTAGCTTCCTTTCTCTTTGGCCATCAGACGGCTACTCCACTGAGGTCGGTCCAGCTAGATGCTCTCCCTGTCTGGCTCCCTCTTTCTGTCAGAGATCTACTTTCTCTCTTGACACAGATGGGGTTCCTGTGTTGGAGAGCAACCATGAATGGCCAAACACTGCACTGTCACCGAGAGCGCTAGCTACGACAACACACTGCTTTCAGTTGTACCCGACTCATAATTGCCATGAGGAGTGTTTCAGAGCCTAGTGTTTTTATCCCTGGGAGACCCAGATCCTAGCAACCGTAAGGGAGACTGGAATGGTTGATACAGTCAGTTAACTTGACAAGATCTACAATGACCCAGGAGACAAACCTGTGGGCAGGTCCAAGACAGAGTTTCTAGGCTGGGTTAACTGTGGTGCGAAGACTCACCCTAATTGTGGGCAGCTCCATTTTGTGAGCTGGGATCCTGGACTGAATAAAAAGGAGAAAGCCGGCTGAGCACCAGCATTCCTCTCTCTCTCTCTCTCTGCTTTCTGAGTGGGAATGCAATGTGACCAGCCATCTCCCACTCCTGGGGCCATGCCTTCCCCCACCATGTCAGATTGTACCACATACTGCAAGCCAAAATAAACTTTTCTTCCCTTATGCCAAGCACTCGGTCACAGCAACAAAGTAAATAATATAGACGTAAAAGAACTCATTTTAGCCAACTAGTCCAGAAGGACTCAGAAATCCTTGTCGTCATCTTAGCCATGTGCATGTGAGGTTTGCTCGACTGATGACTGACAGACAGATAAGCATGAGAAAGGGGGAGGGGCGTGGCCTCAATGATGAGGGTGGAACTGCACACGGAGGAGAATCGATATGGTTGGTGCGCAAGTAGAGCCAGGAAACACAGTCCTGGTAGCCTAGTTCAACTTGGAGAACCTTGTTTGGGTCCTGCTCCTGAGAGGCCTGAAGTAGTTTTTCCACTGTCCTACTGCTGCACCCCTTTAATACATTTCCTCGTGTTGTGGTGATCCCTAATTATAAATTATTATCATTGCTACTTCATAACTGTTATTTTGCTACTGTTGTGACTCATAATCTAAATATCTGATATGCAGATGATCCCTGGGAAAGGGTCGTTTGACTCCCAAAGGGGTTGTGACTCACAGGTTGAGAATCACTGTCAGGCAGAGGCTACAGGCTGGAGAAGAGCATCAGGGTCCTGCAGCACTGTGGCCCCACTGGGTTTGGAGCTGATCGTTTTCCTTCTCTTTTCTTACCCGTACTTCACCTATAGTTTTCAACTGAGCATGGACATTAAATTTCCTTTTTTGTAAAACTATTGGGCTGGGGAGATGGCTCAGAGGGTAAAAGTATTCTCAAGAAAACACAAGGACCTGAGCTTTGGTTCCCAGCACTCAGGAAAAATCTGGGTGTGTCTGTGTGAGCCTGTAACCCCAGTGTGACAGAGGGTGGAGACAGGAGGATCATTAGAGCTTGCTGGCTGACAATTTAACTTCAGATTTAGAAGATCCTGCCTCAAGAAAATACTTGATATCTCCTTCTGAGTCTGTACACACTCAGACTCACACCACAAATAACATGCATACAAATATGCATAAAATCAATGTTATTAAGGTGGGTTTACGTACAGTAAAATACATTCTTCAAGCATATAATGAATTTTAATATGTCACCTATAAACTCTTACACCAATCAAGACAAGGGACATTATTCTAGGATATCCCATTATCGATCTTTCTAGTCCCTCTCCTAGTCCTAGACTAGCATCTAGTCCCTCCCGCAGGATGTCGAGTTATTTCTGCAGAACGTTGCATTTCCTCGGCCAGTCTTTAGCATGCATGTTTTCCATATTTTAAACATGCAGTGTGAACTGTCCCTGCTTCTACTGTTCGTCCAGGGAGGACTTCATTTCCTTCCAAGTATAGGGCATTTGTGATATTTCAGTTATTTGAAGTGTGCAAGGTGAGCGCACTAAGAATGTGTTGTTTTCAGGTTATAGACACGGTTCCATCATAAAACGTCATGGGTGCGATCCCACCGTCTCATGCTTGTTAATAACAGTGGTTCACTCTGTTCTCTTACCTTGCCTGCTGGAAGAGACTATGGGAGAATGGCTGCCACTTTTCCTTGTTCAGAGCTGCATGCTTTCTGAGCTGTCCAGAGGGGAAGGTGCAAACATAGGCATCTCCATCAGCCCCACCCCCGTGACCTCCAACTGCACCTTCTCGTCTTCCTACCTCAAATGACACCTGCTACCCAGGCCTGAGCTTGTGTGTGGTGAGTCACCATGATCTTCAGTGGGCTATGGAATTAATTTAGAGTATTAGGATTTGCATTTGAGAAAAGGGAGGTAGAAGAAAGGACATGTGGGAGGTACTGCATTAAGAGTATCTCTTGCTATATAGAGCTTTTGTGTGTGTTTGCGTATATGTATGTATACATGCATGTATGTATATGCTTATTATGTGTGTATGTATGTGTATATGTATGTACATGTGAGTATATGCATGTGTATACATGTATATGTATATATGAATGTGTGTATATGCAGGTGTGTATATATGTGTAGGCGTGTATATGCGTATGCATGTGTGTATGGGTATCTGTGTTAACATAAGTGTGGCTACCTTACAAAATATGGTTTTGATTTTGAGTCACAGACAAGTTGATGTTTGACAGTCAAGGTCTGGGAGAGACACAAAGCTCTGTTTTACTCTACAGCAGAGCTACTTCAGTAGAGAATGGGTTGCGGTCCTGTTGTAAGCTATCCAAGTGTTCTTGAGTGTGCTGGGTCTCCTGGGATGCCATAGCTGCTGTCCACCCCCAGCACGCAGTCTTGCTTGTCCATGACGCCATGCTCTCCACAGCTGGCTGATATCTTGCTCCACTGGCTGCTGTGAGCACTATTGAGTCTACCTGGCTGGAGCTGCAATGGGAACTTTTCACTTCTGGGTAAGTGTTTTAGTGGTTGGGCCTCTAGGCCAGATGGGCAAGAAGGTGGTATCCCAGGTGGTACTGCTGCAGGAGATGTGGCATCCTGGTTGGTGGGGGAACACCGGGAAGTCAGTGTACAGAGGAATGAACACAAGGTTGGAGTAACTGAACACTCTGGGCACACGACCTCAGAAGAACAAGGGTGGAGTCTGTGAAGGGGGAGGAAGATTAGAGGTCCATTCAATGTGGCGCTTGACAGGATGGGTGGGTAGACTGGAGAATCTAGTGAGAGCCTAGTAGGCCAGTGAGCTGTCAGGTTACTGGACTGCTTCTGGGCTTCAGCCTCTCAGCAACTGGACTCACTGGCTTTTCATCAGCTCAGAATGAGTCCTTTCGTTTTCACGGTCCCAGCCAGGGTTGCTGTGAGATGCTGCGTCCTGTTTTAGCTGTCAACATAGAGCACCTCAGCTTAAGGTAGTGTTATTGCCTGAGCTCCATGTGCTCCCCAGAGGGCCCTGTAGTAGTCTTTGGGCTTCTTATGTAAGTAGAACTTTGGAACATCCCTGTATCCGAACTCAAAGACGTACCCCCACACCCCCCCCAACTCTATCCAAAGTGAGCCATATAGAAAACCAAGTAAATAGATAGGATCCTTGGCTGTGGCTGCTGGTGAAGAATCCAGCCCTGTGTGCCTGGAATCTCAGTACCCAACATGGTGGAAGCGAGCCTGAAGAAAAAGTATTCTGGGAAGAGACGGTGCCCACCCTGGGGAGCGGCACGACAAGCACAGCACAACCTCTGGTTCCGTGTGTCCTAGGCTCCGGAGGCGTCTTTACCCCATCTACCCAGGCTTTGCTTAAGAACACCTCCTGACTTAAGTTAGTAATTAGCATGGTATAAACATACTCTGTTTGTTTACACACCTTTTCCTTTCCCAAAACTCCCTGCTCCTTTGAAGCCAGAGATAATGCAACAGCGTCTTTTATTTCCCATCACAGCTGGAGATTGTACACAGTAGGTGCTAATTAAGGATTTGCCATATTGAACTGGAAAGCCACAGCAGAGTGTTCTCCTTTCTCACAATGTACTATTCCTTGTGTTTTTGAAGTCGCATTCAAGAGCCTGGGTGCTAGGATCCATGAATCACGGGCCTGAGTTAGCCTTGTCTCTTCATGCAGAGGAAGAGTTTTTAAATAGCTGTGCCACCCATTCTCATACTGGCTGGCTTCCTGGGAAGATAGCTCCACTGTATGCCGTATCTCTTGCTGGAACGGTGGGTGTGGATGTTGAGTGGAGCAGGGGAGGAGGTGTTCAAATGCCAGGGGAACAGGATGCGCTGAAGTAATTAAAGGGCCAGGGTGGTGGCTGTTGTCTCCCCATTCAATTAAATGACTAACACAGTGATTAGCTAAATGGGACTTCCTGGAGAGGATGTCCTGGCCAGCTGCAATGGTGAGCAGCAGGGCCTGCAGCACTGGCATGCTGTATGGCTGTCCCACAGGCCAGGTGGTGCAGGGGAAGAGGCAGGTAACAGCTTGGGATGGGGAGTGGACATTAGACTGAAGTTGGGGGCGGATGAAGGATGCAACCCTGGCTCAACCTTAAACTCACCTAAGACCTAGGTAGGTCACTTCTCACCTCTGCAAACCAATGCCCCCACCTCCCTGAGTGTTTGATGGGTGCCCTTTTATCAGACACTTTGATTCTTCTGGGTCCTGGCATTCTGTAGCTGAGAGGGATGCACAGGATACGGAGTCCAAAGCTGAGGGCACAGCATGGGGAGGCCCCAAGATGACCCAGCCCAGTGGGAATCTCCAAGAGAGTCCTGGAGATGCGAATGGAGGCCAAAAGTCTCAGCTCCTTGGGGCAGCCAATTCTATACTTTCCCCCAGTCTTTCAACAGCATAGCTATTGAGGATATTGATGGAAATCTACTCTATATGTAAATGATGTGTCAAATATTCCACAGTGAGGTTGAAGGTTGTATATCTTCACACACAGTACATTGTGGCAGCCTGTGTTCTGACAAAGAGACTTGTTATCAAGATAGGGCTGCATGATAAAGTGTTGGATGTGAGCAGGTAATGTTCGCATTCAAATCATACGTGGTGCTATGGGAAAATGGCATTTTGTATAAAAGTTTTGAAAGAAGGACCCTAATTTCCTCCACCATCGCAGGTTTGACGAAATCATATTTTCTCTGAGAAAGGCAAGACCAGGGTAGTTCTCTAATTCAGTATCTTTCAGACGTGCTGGACAGCAATAGGCTCACACGGAAAATACTCAGGGACTCCAAAGTTTATGTCTTTTAAAAACTGCATGCCCCAAGTCACACAATTAGTACAGCCTTTTGGGTACATGTTTGAAGTTGAAATTAGCGTGATAAGGGACTATAGAGATGGCTCAGGGGTTCAGAGCACTTTCTCTGCAATCCTGTGGACCGGTATTGGACCAGTATTGGACCAGTGTTTGTATCACGGCACCTGTGTTAACAAGTCACATATCCCTGCAAGTGCCTGTAACTATTGACCAGAAAGGAGGGGGAGGTAAGCTGGAATTTTCTGGATTCCAGCCAAGCTGACAAAACGTGGGTCTTGGAAGGGCTGGAGAGATGGCTCAGTGGTTAAGAGTACTAGCTGCTCTTCCAGAGAACCTGGGTTCATTGCTCAGCATCCACATGGTAGCTCACAACTGTCTGTAACTCCAGTTCCAAGGTATCTGATAGTCCACTCCCCACACATAGACAAACATGCAGGCAAAACACTAGTGCATATAAAAACATAAAAATAAATCATTAAAAATATTAAAACAAACAAAAAATGGGTCTTGGGTTCAGACAGGCCTGTGTCTCAAAATAAAAGGCAGAGGGCAATAGAGGGGGACAGCTCTGGTCTCTTTTTGACCACTGCACACATGTACAGGAACACAGGCCCTTGCATACTCGAGGGCACACACCACATACACACACACACACACACATACACACTATCAAATACAATATAATAAATCAGTAAAAGTAATAGCATGATGAAGGAACATTATATGTTGAAATCTCTTACAGATTGACAAGTTCAAGGACAGAGGTTCACATGGGAGAAAAAGGCTAACCAGTTGTATAGAGCCCTTCAGTAACAGCTGGCACCTTGAGAGACTCCAGAAGCCAAGGGCTGTGCTGAGGATATGTCCCTAAAGCCATCATTTATTACATGGAATGTATCTGCATTTCTTGGAAAGCAATTTAAATATTAATGGTCACTTTAAAAGCTGATAAACTATTTATAAAGACAAACCATTTTTTTTAACACCTATAATGGGTTACTTCAGGAGTTTTAGTAAGAAGTAAGTATCTCTGTGCATACTGATGGTCTCTGACAAAGGACAGGATTATGTCCTGAAAGAACCACCATGACAGGGAAATTTTGTAAGTCAAAACCGCATCTAATATTTTTAACCCACAGAACCTCTTAGCTTCGCCTGATCCACCATAAATGTGCTCAGAACACTCCCAGTAGCTGACAGCTGGGCAAAATCGTCTCACACAAACGCATTCATAATAAAGTACAGAATAACACACACAGCGTGGCACCCCGCTGCTGCCCAGAATCTCAAGAGAGCACTGTAGATATTGCTAGCCTGGGGACAGATCAAAATTCAAATTTCAAAGTACACTCACTACTGAATACACTTCTCTTTCATATCATTGCAAAGCTGTAAAATCCCGTTGAGCCATTGTGAGTTGGGACCGTCTGTGCATGATCTGTTACCTGGAGCCACATAACAAAGTAACCGCAGAATAGAGCGTTCAGTAACGGACGTTTACCCCTGGCAGTTCCAGATGCTGAGAAGTCCGAGGTCAAGGTTTGGTTAGCTAGGTAGGTTTCACTCCAAGGCCCCTCTCTTCTTGCTTGTGGGCTGCTGCAATCTCACTGTGTGCTAGCATGACCTTGTATGTCATGTAGCATGTGTGTGTGTGTGTGTGTGTGTGTGTGTGTGTGTGTGTGTGTGTGTACATGAAGAGAGATGAAACGCTCTCTTCAAGGGTACAAGGACCACCATGAAGTCACTCCTGCACCACCTATTTTGGCTCTGATTACCACCACAAGCTCCATCTCCAGATGCCAGCACACTGGAGGTTAGGGATTACACACAGGACACTTGAGGAGATCCAACCCATTAGCCCATTAGCATGTTTCTTTTCTTTTCTTTTTTGCACAACAATATATACTCCTGACATTTATTTGCTTAGGAGCTAAACCTCCTTCAGGATAGCCTTAAAAGCTCATAGCATCAAAATCAGGAATACCTGTTTGGTCCAGGAGGCCAGAGAAGTTAGTAGATAAGGATTGAGGAGAACCTCAAGATGCCAGTTTGACTTGGTGAGCTTTGGGAGAGCCCTCTGCCTTAACCCCAGACCTCCTCAGCACATCTGAGATCAGCACATGCTTAAGCAAGTTGGGTGGATTCTAGAAGGCAACAATGAAACTTTTATTCTGAAATGGTGGCTCAGCCCCTGGCCCTGGGCAACATTCTCAAACCAAGGAGGAATCAGTCTCTTACTCCAGGTTCACAGAGTTCAACACCCACAGCTGTTCCTGTGTCTTGACTCCACGCCAACATGGCAAGCTAGAGCTCCAGCTGTGCCCATAAACCGTGCCTCACCATAGCCCCTCTCCTGGCTGAGGGACTGGAAAGGACCACCCAGCACCTTCTTGTGCATGAGAATGTGGTCCTGAGGAGTGTTTGGAACAAGATGCTCTTCCGGTCACATGAGACTCCCATTCAAGATCCCGACCCTCTGCTACTCCGAAAGCCACCTGGTCTTGTTGCCTGCCTTCCTCCATAGAGGGCTTCAGGCAGCTTCCTAGAAGCTTTGGTGCTCCCCAGATGGCTCTGACTCCCTTATCTGCTGGTCTACTGGACAGGGAGATGAGAAGCCGGGTTGGATCTGGAGTCCTAGCTCAGCAGCTTGAAGTGCTGCTTGGTATCAAACAGCCAGAGAAGATCCCAGTCTTTGCTTGTAACATGCTCGGTATAAACTAAATCTGAGAAGGCAGAAAGGTTCAATTCAGAGTTAGAGAAAATCCAACTGTAGGCCAACTGTGCGTGCGCATAGGGGAGAATAGTGGACGGAGTGCCCACAGCCTCCAGCTTCCCTGGAACACTGACCCATACCCCTTCTCAGCACCTTTTTTCTGTGGCTCCCTTTCTCTGTCCCTTCTCCCTTCCCCCACTGTGGGGGAAGACCTGGCAGAAGCTCAGGTCTTTTAGAGTCTGTAGACCAAACCATTCCTCAGGCAAATGGTCCTTACTTAACTTCTAGAGCATCACCCGATCTTTGATACAGTGACCTAGGGTAACAAGGCTTCTGAGTTGATGAACAGTGTCCCACAGAGGACATTGTCTGAGAGAGGTGTCTAAGAGGAAGAGAAGAAGGAAATGTGGAGGGAAGGAAAAAGGAGGTGAGGAAAAGGAGAGAGTAGGGGGAGAAGAGAAGAAAAGAAGGAAGAAGAAAGAGGGAGGAAGGGAGGAGGGAAGGAAAGAAAGGATTCAGAGAAGAAGGTAGGAAGAGACTGAGGAGGGGAGGGACCAGGGGAGGAGGGAAGACAAGAGAGGAAGGAGGGAAGGAAGAAAGAGAGAAGGAAGGGAGGGAGGGAGGAAGGAGGGAAGAAAGGAGAAAGAGAGGGAGGAAGGGAAGAAGAGAGGGAGGGAGGCAGGAAGAAGGAAGGGAGGAAGAAAGGAAGGAAGGAGAAAAAGAAGGAGGAAGAGAGGGAGTAGGGGAGGGAGGGAGAGAGGGGAGAAAAGAGGGAGGGGAAATAAAATAATAAACAATTTTGTTGGTCTTCTTGGAGCCTCAGTCTTATCTTTGAGACTCTGGTGTTTCTTGCTTTGGGAGCTTGGGTAAAAGCATGTGGAAGGTTTAAAGCTTCTCAACCAGGATTTCCTTCCTTAGACTTCCCTGCACATTCTGGATGTCCACCGTCAGGGTCCACATCATTTCAGCACAGACACTCATGTGCATGGAGAGAAGGGAAGACACGACTCCTGGCTCTGCTCCCAGAGACAAGGTGTCATTAGCACTCCTGCAACTGTTCCATAGATCCCCACCTACCAGGGTAGTCCTCCTCTCAGGCTGTCACCGTGTGCTGAAAAGACAACAGGGCTGAGGGAGGGTGTGCTGTCTCCCATGGGGACTTCATAGCGCAGTGAGCCTTCAGCAGCCCAGCTCCTCAGATGCACGAGCCTCTTGTATTACGTACCTTAAAAAAAGGTACGGCATATGGATGTTTTATCTGCACGTATGTCTTTGTGTCCTGTTGTGTTCACGGTGTCTGCAGGATCCAAAAGAAGGTGTCAGATGCCCTGGAACTGGAGTTACAGATGGTTGTGAGCCACATGTGGGCTGAGATCCCAGGTCCTCTGAAAGAGCAGCCATTGCTCTTAACCGCTGAGCCATCTCTCCAGCCCCATATGTGTTACTTTTAAAAATGTTAGGGGACATGTAGATGACTCAGTAGATGAAGGTGCTTGCTGCCAAGCCTAGAGAAGAAGCTCAGTCCCTGGGACCCAAGTAATGGAAGGAGATAACTGAGTCTCCAAATTGTCCTCTGACCTCCACATGCATGCTGACACACACACACACACACACACACACACACACACACACACACACACACACACAAAACGCAGATGATGCAGCAAATTTTTTTAAAATGTTGACTTGGTCATTGAAAATCATGATGCAATTTTGATGTGGTTAAGAGGTGAGAACTGGAAAATACTCTCTCTTGGAGTTAGTTTTTATCTGTATTCTGTCCTGCTTTATGCTAAATATGCATAGACTATTTCTTTTCTAATACGAAAGTCCTTGAATCATGTCTTAAACACGGTGTCAGTCTTAAAAGTATTATCCTCATCTGGGGAAGAAACCTACAATTTCAGAACAGTAATGCAGGCCCGAGGCAGTGGGATTGATTTTCTTGTCAGAATGATGCCCCATTCTGACCGTGCTTCAGGCAGACCATGGAATAAATAAGATTTCCTCTGTGCCTTTCTCACAAAAATACATCACATTTAAATTGTGCTTCTAGGATTCAAAGCACTTAATGTGCTCCATGCTCACCCTTCAGTCAGTGGCTGTAGATTACTTCTCTCACTTTATAGCTGAGGAAAGGCGCTCCAAAGAGATGGAGTGACTTCCTGTTGTTAAAACAGGAGTGCAGAGTCACACTTGAGATAAAGACCCTATGGATTCTTTGCTGGCCTAGAGATTTGAAAATGCTACTAGCCCCGTGCTTTAGCTTATTTTTAGGGATTTACTTAATTTAGAAAGTATGTATGTATGTGGTATGTGTGTGTGTGTGTGTGTGTGTGTATGGCCATGTGCCTGTAAGTTCAGATGCCTTTAGAGTCCAGAAGAGGGTGTCAGAACCCCTGGAGCTGGAGTTATAGAGAATTCTGAACCACCAATGTGGGTGCTGGGAACTGAACTTGAGTCCTTTGCAGCAGCAATGTGCACTCTTAACCACTGAGCTATCTTCCAAGCCCATTTTGGTGCATTTATGTAACAGAATCTGTGCTTTCAGACTTTCAAAAAACGTGGTGCATACCCTCTGTCCCTTTGCTCTGCTCTACTCTGCTCTGTCTGCCATAGACTGTTGTACTTTGAACTTTGACCTGTCTTTTCTAGGGTGACAGGTTACAATTGCAGGACCTCTTCCTCCCAAGGGTATTTATACTGAGAACTTTGCAAACCTGGATTACCTTATTTTCCCCCATTCTCCCTCACTCCATTTTTCAGCTGCAAAGGAAATAGACTTTAGATATGGTAGTGAAGTTCCAAGACAGGGTAGGCATTATTTAGGGACAGAGCTATAGGTTCTAGCTAGCCCAGAGAGTCACACCGCAACCTGTCATGGAATGGCATCCTCTGGGCATGACATGGTCCCTGGCTTCTTGAACTCTCAGTAGCTATGGCTACCCATGCAAGACCTGTACAAGACTGGACACATTAATGTTATCTTATGGGGAAGGGGAGCTAATAGGGCCCTGCCCTCTCTGAGGATACATAAATACATAGTAATTAACAGATTACTAGGGAATCTAGATTATCTTCTTCATCGATATAGCTACCTATAACTTGCTCTTGTTCCTGTAAATAACTGTAGTCAAACTCATTAGTCCCCAGCTTGATTTGGGTGGGATTGTTTCTGTATCTATCACTGGTGTCCTATCTGGATGAGCAGACATTTGTTCCTGGTGTCTCAGAAAAGATCAGACAGCACAGCTTGATGATGATCTGGCAGCTGCCCATTGGTTTACAAACATTTACTGAGGTCCTACTAAGTGTTCCTATGCAACCAGACTTCTATCCATCTTGTACTAAAGGAACTGGATATAAGAGTGCTTTAAGGGAAGATTTGTAAGGTGAATATTTCACATCACTTCTCATGTCATGGCAATTTAAAACTTAATTTTTCTTTAAAAAATTCCTATAAGCTTTGGAGTGACCACTTTGCCTAGAACTGAGATACTACTGTTGGGGTACAGGAATTTCCAGCGCTGAAGTGGAGGGAGTTGGTCACAGTAGCATAGGAGTAAGGTTCAGGCTCATGAGTCTCCCTTTTAAGATCCCAGTTTTGGAGTATAGGTCCTCTTGAGAATTAGCTGATGCTAGTGTATTGTGGTTGCCCCTTACCCTTGGCACAGTGATGCCCATGAAAAGTAGCCCAAGTCAAGCACGCCACCCACAAAAGTGGATTTAAAAGGTTACTTGGAAGGGTTACTATGAAGCTGAGATAAACAAGCACTCTATTCTAAATACTTACATACTGTAATGGACTGAGGGTTCTGCTAGCTTCAAGTCCACTGGAATCCACCAGTGGGACTTTATTTGGAAACAAGATCTTTGCAGATGTGATCAAGCTAATGATGGGTACATTAGCTGCTTTTCTGTTGCTGTGTTATAAACACCCTGACAAAAGCTGCTCAGGTGGGAAGGAGTTTATTTTGGCTTATAATTCTGGAGTCTACAGTTCATCATTGTTATAAGGCCTGGCGTCAGGACCTGGGTGGTTGCATTGCTTCCATACCCCCAAAGCAAAGAGTGAGCAGGAAGTAAGACTGGGCTATAAAACCTCAAGGCCCACCCCCAGTGACTTACTTCCACCAGCAAGGCTCCACCTCCCAAAGACTCTACAACCTTGCTAAACAGTACCAGCCTCTGGGGACCGGCTGTTGAAGCCTATGGAAGACATTTCACGTTCAAACCACAATGATGGGTCCTAAAATCAGTATCACTTTCATTCTTTTACTAAGAGACTTGGACACAGGGATGGGCAGATGCCAGAGAAGATCATGTGAAGACTAAGACAGAGCTCCGGGAACTAGAAGAGCCAAGGATGCGTTCAAGAGCCTTCAGTGAGAGC
Organism: Cricetomys ansorgei; assembly: GCA_026225945.1. Taxonomy (NCBI): domain Eukaryota; kingdom Metazoa; phylum Chordata; class Mammalia; order Rodentia; family Nesomyidae; genus Cricetomys; species Cricetomys ansorgei. Next base: position 972,758 of record JAMJFZ010001791.1, on the reverse strand, counting down.
GTGGCCCTCTAGCACCTTGATTCTGAGCTGGAATCCTTCAGAACTGTGAGAGAATAGGCTGCTGCTCACCCATCGTGACAAGCAGTTATAACAGCTGCAGGAGACTAACACACATCAAAATGTTCTCTGTTTTGGTTTTGAGCATTTTATTTATCATTTTACAATCACACACACACACACACACACACACACACACACACACACACCTTTGATTAAATGTCTCTCCCATTATCCCCTCCCACCCAAACCTTCCACCTTCCCAAGTCCTCCTCTTACTTTTGTGAGTGAGTGCGTGTGTGTGTGTGTGTGTGTGTGTGTGTGTGTGTGTGTGTGTGTGGTGGTATTCCACTACATTTACTCAGGATTGCCTGAATGAGGATAGGTCAACGGTAAGTGATTATTTGCTTGAGTAGAGGCAGTGTACCAGTGAACATACCACTGAGGAATGTGACTCTGTGACTTTCCTCTCCTTTCTCCTTTAGGTTTCCTGGCTGCTCCCCCATTCAGGATGGACCGTTGATTGCCCCAGTCTTAGGTGTGACCTCTGCTGCTGTGAGTTCACGGATGTAGCAGCCATGCCACGTCCAGAGGAGAGCCTTTCCCAGCACTCCTTCCCTCCTCCAGCTCTGCGTTCTTCCTGCCCCGTCTTCCTTAATATTGCAAGACTTCCTTTTTTTTTTTTTATACCCTCCCCCACTTCTTTATTTCATTAGCTAGGATCCCCTGTAGTCCAGGCTGACTTCACACCCACTAGGTAGGATGGAATTGAACTCCAATCCTCTTGTCTCCACCTATTGAGTTCTGGGATTACAACAGATGTGAGCTGCCCTTCCTGGTGTATGTGGTGCTGGGGATCAAACGCAGGACTTCCCATCCGCTAGACAAGCGTTTGTCAGCTGAACACATCCCAGTTCTCCTTTTCTTTTTCTTTCCTTTTTTTCTTTTTAACTCACCAGTGGGTAATTTGAAGTAAAATTTGTAGCTAATGGGAAATGTTTGCAGAGGTTTGTGCTTTCTCTAACTGTGTGGCCTCTTTTAGTAAAGGCCTGTTGCTTTTGTATTTTGTGGTTTGTCCAATTGTCTTTTTTTTTTAATTATTTATTTATTTTTTGTTTTATGTGCACTGATGTTTTGCCTGAATGTCTGTCAGTGTGAGGGTGTCAGATCCCCTGGGACTGGAGTTACAGACAATTGTGAGCTGCCATGTAGGTGCTGGGAATTGAACCTGGGTCCTCTGGAAGACCAGACAGTGCTCTTAACTGCTGAGTCATCTCTCTATCCCCCACTTGTCTTTTTTTTTTTTTTTTTAAATTCCTCTTGAAATCCTCAAAGCCCATGGCTTGACCAAGAATTTATTTTGAATAATATTTATTGACCAAATGAGTAAATATAAGAATGTAGGCTGACTCATTTATGCACCAAGCAACCCACAAACCTAAAGTCCAGGTAGATACAGGTAGTAGCTGTCCTAGAAAGAAAGGGGGGGTGTTTCTGTTGTTTTATTTATTTATTGGGGAATTTGTGTAAGGATGCATATGTGGAGGTCAGAAGACAAATTCTCTCCTTCCACCTCTATTTGGGTTTGGGGGATCAAACTGAAATTTCCAAGCTTGTATGGCAAGTGCTTTGCCCACTGAGCCATCCAAGTTTTGCTAGAATGGTCCATGAAAGTAATACAATCTATTCTTATAATTCAAAAGCAAATAGCTCCTCCCTCCAAATGCCTTATTTGGCAGTGTTTATGGGAGAGTTTCCCTGGGCTGGTGAGGGCTGTGCTGGTAGAGAACACTGTCCATCAGGAGGTTTTACTTCCTGTATCTTTTTATTGTTCTGCTTTTCTGAAGCAAGTTTGTATTATTTTTGTGATCAGGAAAAGCAATAAAGAGAAATTATTTCCTTAGGGTAAAAACATTGGGAAGGAATAAAAGTCCTTTAGAAAACAATTTTTGGAAAGTCTTATAAAAAATTCAAGGAGGCTTTTGTTGCTAGGTGGTTGCCAAGGAACAGAAGTTTCTAATAGAATCTGCTGGGCAGTGATAGATGGGTGGAAGACAGCACCAACCCCCTCGAAGGACCAGAGAACATTCTTTCCTTCTGATTGGAAGCCATCCAGGAGGAAGTTCAGGGTTAGTGCAACAGGACACTGCTTGGTTTTTGGAAAGCCCGTGAGAGGTGCCATCGGGTCATAGGAGTGGTAGATGCAGCAGAGATCCTGTGACGCATGGCCATACAGAGCATGGCCCAGGGCAGGCAGGCACTCATAGGTTACACCTCACTACCATCTTACAAGGTTGGACAACAGAGAAGGAAAGAAGGAATAAAGGAAGGACAAAAGAAATAAAGGGAGTGAATGATGACTTATTCTCCCAATCCTACTACTAACTGCAGGTCTGGGGCTCACAACCATGTATGACCCCCGAAGGTGGTGTGCTGGTTAGTTCTATGTCAGCTTCACGAATGCTAGAGTTAGCTGGAAAGGAGGGAAACTCGATTGAGATAATGTCTCCGTAAGATCCAGCTGTTAGACATTTTCTTAATTAGTGATTGATGAAGGAGAGAATACAGCATACTGTGGGTGATTCCATCCCTGGGTGGTGGTCCTGAGTTCTATAAGAAAGCAGGCTGAGCAAGCCAGTAAGCAGCACTCCTCCATGGCCTCTGCATCAGCTCCTGTCTCCAGGTTCCTGTTCTGCTTGAGTTCCTGTTCTGACTTCCTCAATGAAAAACTGTGATATGGAGGTGTAAGCCAAATAAACCTTCCTCCCCACATGGCTTTTGGTAATGGTATTTCATCAGAGGTATTACTGTGAGAGACCTGACCATGTTGTCTTGGGAGGATTTCAGAAGTTTGTGCTAGAAAAACCACTGAGTGTTGAGAGCTCAGTGGGCTGTTTTTAGGAGCTTGAAAGATAAGAATGTTGAGGGCAACGAAGATGATGGAGGCTTGGCTTTGAACTTTCAGAAGGAAGATTAAAAAGTCTGTTGGGACTGTTACTATGCTACAGTTCTTATTAGCTGGGGATGAAGAACCAGCCGTGATTAACAATATCCTAGGGCCACTAAAGTGAAATCTGTGCTTTCCTGAAACAGTAGGTACGCTGAGACTGAAGAATCAACTGTTATTAAGAAGAGACCAACATCACTGGGGTAAAATCTTCTGGAAAGAATTTCCTGAGAGTCAGCACACAGAAGCTGTGGTCCAGTAGTAGCAAGGTTGTACCTTGTGCTGTCAGCCAAACTTGGTATTGTAAGAGACACCCAGGCGGTACTAGTGTTGAAGGCATAAAGGGGTCATGGAGAGCAGCTGAGGTCAGCATTGTGTGGCAGGCTGGAGTCCCTGAAGAGAGCCCAAGAAGAGGCTATTGATCAAACTGTAGCCCAGTTGCAGCAGAAGATTCGAGCATTTCGGAAACGTCAGTATAATGGATGTCCACTAAGAACAACAGCAGCAGTGGAGTGGAGCCAACCAGAGCCTAGATGACAAGCTGTGTGCTGTAGAGCCAGAGAAGTGGCCCATGTCTTTGGAGTAGCCCAGAAGACAGTGGGTTGGTCCTTGACATAGGACACTGAGTTATTCAGAGTTTGTTTCTTCAGGTTGTAACTATGCCCTGGTTCTTTCCTCTTGGAATAAAAAAGTATTTAACTTACTTTTGATTTTTACAGGAGCCCAGCACAGTTGAGACTGAATTTTAAAAGATATCTTAAAGAGACAGAACTGTTTTGTTTTGTTTTTGTTTTTGAGATAGGGTTTCTCTGTTGTAACTCTGGCTGTCCTGGAACTCACTCTGTGTAACAGGCTGTCCTCAAACTCACAGACATTGGCCTGCTGAGTGCTGGGATTAAAGGTGTGCACCATTACCACCTGGCTGACTTGAACTATTCTTTATAAAAATTTTCATTGATTACTTAAGTTCTATACAATGTATCTTGATCACAACTTCTTCCCATCCCTCCCTGGTCTATCCTCCCACCTCTGTGTCCTCAAGAAAAAAAAATAACAAAATTAGGTCTACTTTATGTGGCAACAGTGTGGATCGCAGGCATCACAATGGATTTGGAGGCAGCAGGCCACTCTCATCATGAACATTGACTTGGTCCACAGTAGCCTGAGATCAAGCATGACCAAGTTCAACCTGAAGTTGGGCCCCATCACCCAAACACAGAGACACCCAGACATCATGCAGGCACTTGGGCATCCCACAGGCACCTAGACATCTCACAAGCACCAGGACATGCAACAGGGGCCTGGATGTCCTGCAGATCCCTCTGGGCATCCCTTGGGCATCTGGAAGACTGAGCTTTTAATGTGTTTGAATTTGTACTTTTAAAGTTATTTATGTTTTATATTGTGATATTACTATTCACATGCCATCTTGGGGACAAATGAGAAAGGGAATGTTCTAGTTGAAAAATGATGTGTTTGTGAGAGTTGACAAGGGCTCAGTTTTGCTGGCTAGTTTTATACCAACTTGACACAAGCTGCAGTCATTTGAGAGGAGGGAACCTCAATTAAGAAAAGATTAGGTTTGAGGCAGGCCTGTAAAGCATTTTTAAAATTAGTGATTGGTGTGAAGAGAAGCAGGCTGAGCAAGCCATGGGAAGGAGCTCTCCGCCATGACTTCTACATCAGCTCCTGCCTCCAGGATCCTGCCCTGTTTGAGTTCCTGTCCTGACTTCCTTCAGTGATGAATGGTGATGTGGAAGTGTAAGCCAAGTGCAAGACAGTCAGCAAGCTAAGCTTTTGTCGTTAACTGGTTCCCATGTTACAGAGTCAGCTTCAGTCTTTGAACTTAGATTTGTATATACCATTTCTGCTGGTGGGGTTTGCTGACCAGGAGTTTATAGACATTGTTGACCCCTTACCAAGTGGCTCACAGGTTTTCCTTAAAAAGAGTGGTGTTTTCCCAATGTGCAGAGAGCCATAGGGAGATACTGGTTGGTAGAGTCAGCAGTCTTCCTCGTGAAAGTGTGACATAAAGAGATGTGAAGATCTGGCTGACGGACTTTGGAGTAAGCCACACTGCTGAAAACAATTAGCCTCAAAGCCATTTGGAGAATGCAAAGTGGCCAGTGAGACCAGCTGGGAAACAACAGATTTGTCAATGAAAGTCCACCACAGTACTTTGAAAATTTGTAATTCCCATGCACCACAAAAATGGTTTGTAATAGTTTTTTTTTTGGCATTTTTTCCAACCAATTGTTTCTTTCATGCTATTTACATGAAGTTTCTCATTTGTATCCAATGGGTTTTTTGAGCTCACTAGACATAGAGGGAGATGGGGATGTTGGAGGAAAGAGGACGGAGTCCAGATGTTGGTGTGAGAACCCAAAACAGAGGATTGAGTGGCAACTCAGTACAGCCAAGGTAGGCTTGGGTCTGAGGGTCAAGTGGTCCAAACAGACTGCAGCTGTGGCTTTTGAAGCCTGTAGATTCTGCCTCTCATAGGTAGCATCTCCAGCAGGTGAGAACACCTGACAATATCTAAATTCGAGATCATTGCAGGCTTTTGCAAAGTGATTTCTGCTGTCTCTTTAAGTTTTGGAAGAAAGTGGGGGGCTGACAGCAGGCCTGGAAATGGAAGTGACCTGACTATGAAATCCCATGTAAAGTGGAAGCCCTGGCTGGACCACTGCTTACTGACTGGTCCTTTCCTGTCAGAGAAACACCTGTCAACTACATGTGCAGAGCCTTGTACTGTCTAGATGCCATCAGCTGTCCAAGGAATTATGTGTGCTATGTGCCCTATGCTTTGCAGTCGGTACAGTTTATAGATCTTTGATTTTTGATTACTTTGATCCTGTAAATTGTAAGCTCTTTTATCATATGATCTCCCATGGAGGGAAGGATTCGTTTTCTTGGAGGAAAATCCCAAAGGTTAAATAGGGTATCAGGCATAGAAATGCCTGCTGGGTATGGGAGGGTGAACAAAGCTTTTGCAATGATAGGAAGATGTACCAATGGCCCAGGGCTAAGGCGACCTAGCATGAGCAACAGCTACAAGTTCTTTGAAAAGCTCGCACAACAGAGAGATGGTGTCTGTCATAGCCTCCAATGTGATATGATGTTTTTATTAGTCGCCTCTTTCTGTCCAGAGGTATTACACATGGTGTCACAGATGTAAATAGTGTTGTGCTAGGGACTTTCAGATTCTGCAGCCATATCAAGGACTGGGCTGACAGTCATTCTTTCCTTCCTCTTGGAGGTGCATGTTATTGCTGGCACTGCCCTGTGCTTCACACAGCTCTTCCAGGCATGGCATTTGCCTGTCTTGTCTCTCAGGAAATTTCCAATGTGTCAGGAATAAAATCTGTCACCTCTGAATGGAGTTTTCTTCACAGGCTTCCTTATTGTTACTGAGACACCTGTCCATGTGAAATCCCAGGGGAGTCTGAGTGTTGCACCCCTCTACTCCCAAAGGCACCTGTTCCAACCAAATGCTAGAACACAATGCTGTTTGCTGAACTTCCCTATGCTCTGTGGAAGTCAGCTTTGAAAGATGCATACGGAGGGACCCAGTCGTATTTATACACAGGACTGAGGGAAAGCCGCATCTTCGCAGTATCTCATGTGTTTACAGAAAACACGCATATGGCTTGGTGTGTGCTGAATATACACGACACATCTCTATTTCTAGTCTGTGTCTACATCTAAAACCTTAGTTTACTGGAGTTGAAGTAAGAGAAGACATTTTTTAAAGGAACAATTTTCAGTTCTACAGCTCATTTTGAGTGAGGAAAGTAAAAACATTTGCAGGAGGAAAAATGGGAAGATACATAGCTCATGGAAATGAAGCTGTTTGGTGACCCAGCAGGATAGAAGGTAGCAGGGCAGTTGTCCCAACAGGATCCCTTCCCTCCTCTTCTCTGTCCCTCAAGACATCCCTTGGAATCACATCTCCTGGTGTATTCGTTACTTTTCTTATTGTAGTGACCAAATGTTTGACAAGATACAACGAAGTGAGGAAGGGCTTGGTTTTGGTTTAAGATTTGAGGAGATACAGTCTGTCGCTGTGGGGAAGATACTATAGCAGCAGGATGAGTTGGTTGGTCACACAAGGATCACACCAAGAAACAGAAAGTGCACAGGAAGTGGATCTTCAGGCCCCTCCCTCCCTGTGACCCACTTCCTCCAGCAAGACTATACCTCCTAAGAGTTCCGTGGCTTTCCTGTCTTTGTTTCTACTGCTGTGCTAAGAAACCATGACCAAGGCACCTTATAGAAGAAAGAGTTTATTGGAGGATTACAGTTTCAGAGAATAGATGCAAGACCATAATGTCAGGGAGCACGGCAACAGGCAGGCAGGCATGGAGTTGGAGCTGAGAGCTTACATTATGATCCACAAGCAGGAGAGAGAGAGAGACAGACAGAGAGAGAGAGAGAGAGACAGACAGACAGACAGACAGACAGACAGACAGAGAGCACTAACTGGGAATGATGTGGGCTTTTGACCTCTAAGCCCACCCCCAGTGACATAGTCCCCCAGCAAGGCCACACCTCCTAATTCTTCCCAAATAGTTCTACCAACTGGGGACCAAGTATCCAAGTATATGAGCCTATGGGAGGCATTCTCATTTACACTATCACACTACCCAAACATCTCCATCATCTGGGGGACCAAGAGTTCAAACACATATGCCTGTTGGGGACATTTCACATTCAAACCACAACTCCTGGACTCCATTTCAATTGGCACCAGGGAGGGTTGGGCAGAAGCCCAGATGGCAGATAGGAGAGGGACTGGGGATTTCTGTGACTTCCCATAGTTACCCTGACTTCTAGTGACAACACTCACTGGGGTTGAACTTGGCCTTGGATTGGTCTGTGGATCCTTAGCATTTCTAAGCTGGGATCTGATGTCTGCTCTCCTTGAACCCCATACCTGGAACCATCTTCACTCAGGCTTTGGTTGGTAGACATGACATTGCCTCTGCCTCAGTCTCTTCTCTACTAGTGTAACAGCATCCCTCAGGCAGAGGACTGCATAAACAGAATGTATTTCTCACGGTTTGGGAGGCGGTATAGTCTAAGAACTTGGTTCCAGCTTCTAGCAAGCATCTCTGTGCTGCGCCATCTCATGGTGGATGATGGAGAGAGTCACCCAGAAGTCCACTGATGCCATAACTAACCCAATCCCTTGATAACTGCATTAATCCCTCCCTAATCACTTAATCGCCACTTAAAAGCCCAGCTTCTCAACACTATTGCATGGGGATTTGTTTCTAACAGGTGGATGCTGGGAGATACATTCAAGCCCTAGCAGCTCGTGGTCGTTTGCCTCACTGGTTTATATTATGGCCGACATCCCAACAAAGGGGTCACAGCTCTGTGCTTCACAGCAGGAGCAGAGGCCTGCTTTGGACTTACTGCAGGTAAGAACATGTCATCTTGTCCTGAAGTGACAGCCACTGTGGGTCAGTGCAGCTGCTGAGAGCCTCTCTGTCCCTAGCAGACACCCTGTCACAATGCAGTTTGCACACTGGGGCTGAGGGGTGTAGGGAGGGCATGTAAATCGGGGCTTTTCATTCTGGGTGGCTCACATCATGGGGGAGAAAGGTCATTGCGTGGCCACACAACCCGGGGACCATTGAGAGGGCTGTGCGGGAACTCTACAGAGCGGAAATGAAATACCCTGGCTCAGAGCTACCAGGCCAGATGACATGGCCCACACAGTCACGACTTTATTTTTGAGGCCCCAAGCCGTACAATGCATGTCCCAGGGCTGAAGCACCATCGCCCAGGGAGACAGAGGCCTTTTCTCTCTTAGGCTAGTGACTTCATTATGCATTCCTCGGGTGTGGGCAGCACCAGGGAAAACTGTCTTCCGCCAGGCTCTGACAATTCTGGGAAAGTAGACAGGGAGAGAGCGCTGCACCAGACCTGGCAAGAAATGGGTGAGAGAGTCTTTGGTGAAAGATTGCCACGCTGGTCATGGGGAGCTTGGGCCAGTCACAAAACTTCCTCTGTGTGCTGGAGTCAGTGGGGTAGGCTCTGGGTTCCTGTCACAGCTCCCCAAAGGAGAAAATGTAGATGAACAGAGCAACGAAGCAAAGCCAGGTAGGGAGAGGATGAATGGACACTGGCCACGCATCCATAAGATGACCAACTGCAACTGACATATATAGATTTTGGAAGCTCTAGATTGTTCTGTCTGAAAAGAAATCTCACAGCCCGCTTCACCTGATGGCCACAGATCAAACTGCATAAAGTATATAACAGCCATGGCTGGAATAAAAGTTAGGAGTCTGCCATGAGCTGGTGTGTTTGAATTCCTGAGCCTCGGCTGGAAGCACAGTTTTAGAAGGGTTTAGGAGGACTCGTTGGAGGAGATGGGTCATTGGGCCTTTGAGGGTTATAGCCTGCTCCTGCCACAGGTCCTCAATTGAGAAATTGCCTCCATCAGATTGGCCAGTAGGCAAGTTTGAGGGGGCATTTTCTTGATTACTGACTGATGTGAAAGGGGCCCATCCCACTGTGGGCAGTGGCATGCCTGGGCAAGTGGGCCTGGGCCGTGTTAAAAAGGTAAGCAAAAGCTGAGCAGACTACAGGGAGCAATCTAGTAATGAACACTCCTCTGTGGTCTCTGCTTCAGTTCCTGCCTCCAGATTCCTGCCTCAACTTTTTTCAGTGATGGCGTGTGCCTGGGAGTTGTAGGCTGAGCTAAACCCATTCCTTCCTGCATCTCATCTGTGTTTTATCATGGCGATAGGAAACCCAAGTAGGGCAGGGCGCTTCAAAGAACTGGCTCTGATGCCCCACCCACCTACTCTGAGGCTCATTAGGGTTTACTTCTCAGCACATGGCAGGGGCAGGGCTTCAGTTTCCCTCCCCTCCCCGACCCCTGGCCAGCTAGTCTTGCATTTTGCAGAGGACCACAGCCTGGTAGAAATCCCAGGCTGTTCATCACCAAGACTTTGGGCCTTTTTTTTTTTTTTTCTGGCTAAATCACACAGTGGTCACTAGGGCAAGGATTGGCAGAGGAACAGCACAGACATGGCCCACAGAGGAGACAGATGTCTATGTAAAGCAGAATGTAACCGTCCATGTGTTTTCTAGGAACCCAGAACCACACATACAGGCCAATGAGGTGGCTGACCCCATTGACATGGAGTAAGAGCCCACATCTAAGCTCATCAGTTTTCTGCAAGTATGCACATGTGTATTAGTTATTTTTCTTGTTGCTGAATTCTGCTAGCTTGTTAGAGTCCCTTCCTCTTCATTTGGGAAGACAAATGCTTGCAAGAACCTGCCTTAAGAAATGGTCACCACAGCTATCTAGTCACTCAGAGAGCCTGTTTGCTAAGGAAGGGATGTTAGAATTGCTTTCTGCAATATTTTTTTCCTGCAATCATGTCTAACTGGGATGGAAAGTCAGCTTTGTGGGCATGGGAGTCAAAGGCCATTCCTAGATGGTCACATAGCTTGGGATTTCAACATTGTCAACCAACCCAGAAAAGCTATAAAGAAATGTGCCTCGTTCCTAGACTTAGGCCTCAAGCCTTGAGAATAAAGCTGAATTTCCCTCTTCTCCCAGTGCCTGCTTGGTTCTTCACTGGTCTGGATTTCTGTAACATTACAAGGCGCATTTGGGAAGTCTGTATTCTCTCACTTGGTTTATCACCTTTGGTGGATCATTGCCAGTGATTATCTTACCTTGATCATTAGCAGGGCAGACAGGAGCAAGCACCATGGTGAAGTCCATGCTCTGCCAGAAGGAGTTTTGTCTGGGATCCTAGTCCTGTAGTCAGCTATGTGAGGGTGGTCAAGTTCCTTGCTGCTCAGCCCAGGTCTCTTCTGTAAAGTGTGTGTGGCCGTTGCCACAGGAAAGAACAAGGTTCTTCAGAAAAGCAGAGAGGTACTCTCAGCTGCATCTACTGTGTCCCTGTGCATCCTCAGGACACTGGTTCTGGGTGCCCTGTGGATACCCAAATCCACATGCTCAAGTGCACTAGACAGCATGTGCCCGCAGTACTTGTGCACGCCTCCTGCGAATTTTACATCATCTCTGCAGCACATCTTAACTGGTGAGGAGGCCATGTTAGTGGATGATGGAGAAGAAAAAGATGCTCATGTTTAGGGGCAGTCATTATCTGTTTTTCTCAGGGTTAGGTTTCTACGCTTGGTTAGGTTTGTGAATGTGGAACCTAGAATTCAGATGGTTGGCTGTACATATGCATACACATGTTATACATATTCTTTTTTGATTAAAGGATAATTTAAAGGCCGGTTTGATGGCTCAGTGGGTATAAGTACTTGCAGTCAAGTCTGATGACTTGAGTTTGATACTCAGGTTCCATGCGGTAGAAAGAGAGGCCAATTCCTGCAAGTTGTCCTCTGAGCTTCTTCACATGTGCAGCCTGGCTCATGCATGCTTACAGACATATATGTACATATACACATATGCATGTATTCCAGTTATAAAATAATAAGTCAAGTAAGTAAGAATATATCCACATGAAAATTGAGCCTAGTTTTTGTTTTGTGTTTTAAAGTCTTAGACATGGAGTGTTCCTATGATCCCACATCTTGTCTCCCTCTTCCATCTTTGCCTTCTCAGTGTACATTTATGGCCACATGTAGACCTAGCGCATTTCTCCTAACTGTCCACTCTTGTGGCTGTTTATTTGGTTCACCCCACACCTGCGGGCTTTGTTTTTCATTTTCTGCTGTTGGCGATAATTCTCAGTGGATGTTTTATTTCCCTGGGATCCAGAGGTAAAAATGTAAATGGCTGCACTGCAAAGCATCTGTATTGTCATAGACACAACGAAGCATTCTCCAAAATGGCTGGGATAATTTCTACTCCCAACAGTGATCTAAGAAGATAAATCTTGGTTAGGGAGTGGCTCAGTGAGGAAAGGTGCCTGCTACCATGCCTGGCAACCTGAGTCACATCCCTGTGTCCCATGGGGTGGAAGGGGAGAACTGACTTTGCAAGTTGTCCCCTGATCTCCTCACGCACTCTATGACACGCATACGCAGAATAAAGAAGTGGATGTAATCAAAATGGAAAAAGAGGACCTCCCCATCCCTGCTTATACTGTGACACTTGATCTAATGTTTATGAGTCTGATTAATGAAAGTGACACCTCACTGCTGTTTTAATTTTCAGGGTTCACTAAGAACTGGCAAGACAACATATCTTTTATGGTTTTGTAATACATCTTAATGAGTAACTTACTCACCTAAGGTATCAGTTATAGAGCAGGAAGAATTTGTAAGAGACAAATACTTTTGACTTTAAAATGTTTGTTTTACTATAGAATAGTGAATGCTCCCCATTAGAAAGGTAAAGCTTGTGCTGGTGAAATGGCTCCACAGGTAAAAGTGTTTGCTGCCACCACTGACAACCAGGGTTTGATTCCCAGGATCTACATGGTGGAAGGAAAGAACCAACACCACAAGCTGTCTTCTGACCCCCACACTCATGTCAAGGCACGAGGCACCTCATAAATAAAAACATAAAAAAATGAATGACATAATCCCCCCAAATCAGAACTCTATAGATTTAAATGATGTAAAGCGATGTCCCAGCCTTCCTTTAACTGCTTGGTGAACGTATGACTTATCACCCCAGAAGGGGCTCCTAGGAAGAGGGACTGTCATGCATTGCAGGACAAGGTAGCCAGGCTGTCCCGGGTAGCAGACTCTGCGGACACTTTATGATTCCCATGCATTGCCCCGAACATCTGTGGCTTAGTTCACAGACACTTAGCTGTGATACATCAAGGGCCTCTTTCCATGCCAGAATATAATAATTGGCTTCTTTTTCTCCTATTCTTTTACCTGGTTGTTTCAATTATTAGATTTTATTGCATTTGGTCATGAGGTTATGAGTGTTATCTCTCTCTCTCTCTGTCTCTCTCTCTTTCCTGCTCCATATACATGCTCATGCCCCTGAGTGCATGCACGCACGCGTGCACACACACACACACACATTGATATAATATTGATACTGCAGACACATTTGGGACTGAGCCTTAGAGACTCACTGTATTTCATCACTGTTTCCATGTGTATCTCTACAGAGCAAGGAACACTCACACGTGCAGAATAGAAATCATATACACAACTCCGTCTCCTAACACACAGTCCACACTCAGATTCTATTTTTTTTTCAGTAATGTTCCTAATTGTAATTTATTTTTCTGATGCAGGACCTAGTCCAGATCACTCATTGCATATGGATTTTAAGCCTCTTTATTCTTTAGTCTGGAACTGTTGGTCACTTCCCTGTGTTTTACAACACTGACTTACTTCTTCTGGGCGTGCAGCCAGTGCTTTTGTGACCCTCGATTTGAGCTCATCTGAACAGTTTCTTAGATGGCTCACTGCTGGCTGGAGGGCTGTGTCCGCGCTGCTGTTTTGCTTGGTGTCTCACACTAGGAGGCTCCTGATGTCAATGCCTTACCTTGCTGCATTCCATGCTTGGGATGTAATGTAATTACTCCAACCCTGCCCTGTGGATGGGCATGTGCTCAGGTTGCTCCCAGTGTTTAGCTAATGAGAGCAACGCTTGGAGCATCACTGAATCTGCCAGAAGGGTGAGAATAAACCTGGTCAGGAAGATAAAGAATGATGGAGGGGGACATTTGAACCCCAGTCTCAGGTACAAAGCTCAGGGAAGGGTGATGGCTTCCACTGGAAATAGTATGTTGGGGGCTTTGGCTGCCGTAGGGGATGGCTGGAAGTGGGGAGACCATGCTAAAGGCTCCACAAACATAAAGGGAAGGAGAACGGTGACAGGCTTGGAATAAGGGTGGTGGTGGAATTTAAATAATTTCAGCAAACTATTGAAGTGCCACAATTGGGTGTGCCTCAAAATCATTATGCTAAGCAAAAGAGGCCAGTTACAGATATATTTTATGTATGACAGATAGAGGATGAGACAGAAAATATAATGCGATCCCATTTTTAACAGCAATAAACAGAACTGACAGAATAAAATAGCTGAGAATGAATTTCAGGAGTGTCTGCCACTCAGATGAAGAGAACCATAAAACCCTTCTGAAAAACGCAAAGGCAGATCGTTAGTAGATGGAGAAATGGAGGCAAGCTGAGAGAAAATAATTAACAATTCATTAACGTACACATTCAGCATAATCTCAATAAAAACACCCACAGCTCCTTGCCATGGGGGCTGAACTAGTTGACTGTAGAATTTACTGGGAAGAAATAATTAGCAAGAATAACCAGGAAACTCCAGAAAACAATGTTTTCTTGTATGCCCGTTGAGTGGAGGGCCAGGTGAAAGTGTGGAGCCCACAGTGAGACATGTCAGAGATCTGTACGGGTCCCTAGGTAGACTTAGGGATGCTGGGAAGTGTCCGGGTTTCCTGAGGCTCTGCTGGAGGTGGGGGGCAGATGGGTGCCAGGCTGAAGTCACAGGAGAAGCAGAGCTTGAGGACACTGTCAGTGGTTGGTGACTAGGGAAGGGAGGCGGATGGATGTCAGGAATGAGGAGCCCTGGGGACGAAGGAGGGTAGCTGAGAAACAGTAACCGGGGTCGCAGAGGACAAAGGTTGGAAGCGGCTTCTGCAAGGAGGTGGTGACGCCAGTGGGTGAGAGCCTGGCGAGTGGACGGAGCATTTATTTCATCCAGGGCTTTTGTCAGGAATCCACTCGTGTGGCCCGCAGGCCTCTGGGGTGTGAAATCTAAGTGCACGAGATGGAGATGCAGATAGAAACAGTGGAGACAATGACCACAGACCACACTTGGGTGACTTTCCTTCTGGCTGTGTGCAGGTGGCCTCTGTGAGCACACATTGCCACTGACGTATGACACCAAACAGAGCGCCTTTGTCTGCGTTGCCCACTAAGTGACACGTTGTGAAACTCCCGATGCCATGCCTTGGTTACCGTTCTACGTCTGACTCAACACAGTAAACAGCAGGGAAAGTGGACTGAGGCAGATGATGCCATTCCTCATTTTAATGGGTGTATCTGTGTCAGGCTTGCCTCTGGATGCTTGGGATGACGTACGGTGAGTGAACATTCAAAGATTTCTCTCCTCTAGGAGGTCTTATCACAGAGTGGGCGTGACAAGCATTCATTTGGCATCCTGTTTTTGGAGGTCCAAGGTCAGGGAGTCACACGTGGTGAAGACCTTGTTTGCACTGTCCCAAGACAGTACTAGGTATTACACGGGGATAGACATGGAGAGGGCTGGGGAGAGGGCTCGGTTGGTAAAGTGTTTGCTTTGCAAGCATAAGGACTTGTATTTGACTCCCAGAAGCATCCCCTCCCCGCAGAAAAAGGCTAGACATCTTGGGGCATGCCTGTAATCCTGGCACTGCAGGGGGGGCTGGTTCACTGGCCAGCCAGCCTAGCCTGTTCAGCAAGATCCAGATCAGTGAAAGACCCTGCCTCAAAAACAAAATGGATGGAAGGTGGCTGCCATCCTGAGGAATGACTCCTGCGTTGACCGCTGGTCTCCATCCCCACCCCGTGCGCCCGTATGAATGAATATACACACAGATGCACCCTATCATGATGACAGGGTGTCTAGAATGTGACATGGCCGGTCATACTTCACTTCTACTGAGGACACAGAGAGGTGCATGCTGGTATTCAGCTTACTGACTTCTTTTTATTCAGTCTTAGACCCCAGCTCTTGGCACAGCACCACCCACATTCACTCCTCAGTTTGGCTTTTCTGGAAACATCCTCGCTGAGGAGTCTAGAGGTTTGTCGCTTAGGTGATTCCATTCTTGACAGGTTGACACTTCTGAGCAACCATCACCTCAGGGTACCTGCCTGGTCTCCAGTACAGAGGGCTGGAGCTGTTAGAGAAGACATTTGGCTGGAGCTGTTAGAGAAGACACTAATGCAGGAACATGTTGTCCATATTTGCAGGATAATTGATTCCTTTGGGCAACAAGTGACAGAAATTAAGCAATGACAAAAATTTTTGACGGGCCCAAATGTTCTGTTAAGAATGGAATTAGTCAATATTTAATTACAATATACACTGATAGGACAGAAAATATGGGCAGCATGGTAAAAAATTTTAAATGCACAGCAGTTTAAAAATGTAATTTAGCAGTGATGTATAGCCAACCGAGGCAGAAACCACACAGCCAAACACTGACAGATTTTACAACATAAAAAAAGACCCTTCCACATTCCAGAACATACTGTGTACAAAAATAAAAGCCAAGCAACAAATTTCTTGGGGGAAAAAAAAAACCCCATGTATGCTCAACAGGAGCAACAGGAAAGGAGTCAATATCTTTTTTTGTGGTTCTGTTTGTTTTGGCTTTTGAGTCAGGGTTTCACTATATATCCTGGGCTCGATTTGATGTGGTGACAATCCTCCTGCCTCAGCCTCTTGGGTGCTAGGATTACAGGTATGCTCTGTTGTACTCAGTCATGTAAACACTGGGCCTCTAAATTAATGTACATGCTAGGCAAGCTCTCTCCTGTTGAGCTTAAACCCACATGCTTTCTTAATCTTATATTGACCCCATGGGCTGGGGTATTGCTCAGTGGTAGAAAGCTTGCTGTGGTGGTTTGAATAAGATTGACCCTCATAGGTTCATATATTTGAATACTTGGTCCTAGTTGGTGGAACTGTTTTGGGTAGGATTTGGTGGTGTGGCTTTGTTGGAGGAGGTGTGTACCGGGGGTGTACTGGGCTTGGAGGTTTCAAAAGCCCATACCAAGCCCAATCTCCCCTGGTCCCCAATTTTAAACTTGTGGATCAAATGTAAGCTCTCAGCTACTGCTTCAGTGCCATGTCTGCCTGCCTGCTGCCATGCTCCCTGCCATGATGCTCATGGACCCACCCTCCGAATCGTTAAGCAAGCATCCAATTACATGCCTTCTTTTGTAAATTACCTTAGTCATGGTGTCCCTTCCCAGCAACAGAAAAATAGCTAAAACATTTGCCTAAGATATATGAGGCCCTAGGCTCTATTCCCCCCCACCCCCGGAACTTTTTTTTTTTAAGTTTAAAAAGTCTCTCAAAACCAGTAAGAACAAGACTAATAGTTCAATCAGTAAATGCTTAGAAAAACAGAAAAATTGAGCTGAGGATGTAGCATTGTTGGTAGGTACTTGCTTAGCATTCATGGAAAACCTGGGTTAGCCCTCTAGCATGGCATACCCTGGTGTGAGGGCAAGCATCCGTTAGGAGCTAAGTCCTTGGGAAGCAAAGGCAGGAGGTTCAGAAGATCAGTGTCATCTTTGGCTGCTTGTCCTGCTCAGAGGGTCCAGGGAGGGAGGATCTCACCCACCCTCATGGAGTCGTGCGCAGTGGAAGCTAACTACAGTGTGGGTCAGATATGGGGTAAGCAGGGAGAGGAGCATCTACCCGCTGCCTAATCACGGCCTCATCTCAAGACCGCTGCTGGTACCCACAGCCTGCTATAGGGCCTCTTCCGACTGTTGGGTTTCACTGTGTGACACTAGGAACAGAATCGATTGCTCCTGCTTTCCTTGGTTATTCTGGTCTGGAGCCACAGGTTGGCCAAGTCCGGTTGTACCTATTTTCTTTCCTGGAGGTGACTCCTTATTCCCCACCCATCCCTAGCTCATTCTGGGGAATTAGGAGGGTGTGGGTAATTCTAGGGCGTTCGCATGAGTCTCGGCGTCTTTGAGTCTCCCTTCAAACAGCTCCATGAGCTGGGGTCAGGGTGATCCCAGAAGCATGGCTTCCAAGCATACTTGGAAGGAGCAAATATCTAGGCCCTCCCTCTGGGGAGAGCAGACCTGTGATGCTCAGAAAGCAGTCTTTAGGAGAAAAGGATCTTTTGGATGAATCAAGTTCAAGTTCTGAACCATAACCCCCTTTAAGGCGTCCTACTCTGCCCCCCCCTTCCTGAAGCATTCTTTCCTGCTTCTACCTCCTTCCTTTTCACCTCCCTCTCCTCCTGTTTATCCCATTCCTCTTCTCCACTCCTTATTCCCCTCCTACCTCTCTCCAGTGTCTCACCATATCTCCCAGGGTAGCTCCAAACTTGTAATCCTCCTGTCTCAGCCTCCTAAATGCTGAGGTTACTGATGTGAGCCTCTATGCCCAATGTCACTCCATTATCTGATAGAGCACCCAGGCCAGATGACCACTGTTTTCTACATGTGCTTTTCCCTGGTCGCTCTGTCTCTGACATTTGAAAACCTAAGGTCAGGCCCAAATGCCACCTCCTTGTCCTGTGGTGAGAGGAGCCGTCCTTCCTCCAGACTTGAACCTTAGCCTTCCTGTCTCTCTCCTCACTCATCCACTTCTGCCAGAGAGGCACGGCGCATTTCTACTCTCATTTCTGGACCTGGGTGAGCTCTCTGCCCACATGACCCTTGCCTCATTCGTTTTAAGAGTCTGTGACACTTCTGTGGCGGCTGGTCCATACTGCCTGGCACATGGCAGAGATCTGTGGATGCTTACCCAAGGCTTGTAAGAAAGACCTTCTCCCACTGGTGAGGTGGGCAGTGTTGGAAGGGGAAGAGAGACCCGCTGAGGGTGAGACTAGGCATCTAATGCAAACTTTGGAAAGACCTTAAGATTACATCTTAACCTATATATTTATCTTGTGGATGTGCAGGCATGTGGAGGTCAGAATGTAACATATGGGAATCAGTTCTCTCCTTCCACCATTTGGGTCCCCAGGATCAAACTCAGGTTGTCAAGTTTGGCAGCAAGCACCTTTATCCACTGATCTATCTTGCTGGCCCCTGGAAAAGCTTTTTACAAAGTCCACGGCCTTGATTTCTGCTTCTCTCTGCCCCTAGAATGTCTTACACGTGCAGGATTTTGTTTTCCTTTTTGTCAACAGACCTTTGCATAGAGGCGAATTGTGGCACTCCTCTGTCTCCCCTTGGTGTTAGCTCTTGAAAAGAAATTCAATATCTCATTTGCTTTTATCTCACAGGTAGAGCTGGCGACAGGTCTTTGACATGGTTCTGGAGCTCTTTGTGGGAATGTGCTTCCTTGCTAGTGAAATGAGCAGGGACCTCAGCTAGTCAAATGCGCCTCCTGCTCAGAGCAGATTCTCACAGATGGAGCTCACTGCTCCTTTTCCCTGTGAAATCTCAAGCTTGTGAGCGAAGAAGCCTTTAAAAATGCTCCACTGCAGTTCCCAAGGTCGCCGTGGAAGCAATGGATGCTTTTTTCTTGCAGGGTTCCCTAGATTCCCCCGGGGTGTTTTCTCAGATGCATCATAAGGCATATTTTCCTTCATCACCCTTTCATGCTCCAAATCGCCTCACAGACTGTACATGGCTGACAACTCTAGTCCCCTGCCATCCCTCTTCATGTCACGGAGTCTGTGTTCTGAAGTAGTCAGCAGGGGCATGACAACTAGACCTTGGATATTCTGTCTCTGGTTGGCATGCTAATGACATGGCAAGCACAGTGACATGATGATTCATCGTTAGAAGAGGAGGCCTCTGCCATCTGTCAGATATTCAAAGAGAAGGCCAGGCTATGTATCTCTTCTTACCATGTCCTTGCTGAGATGCCTCAGTGGCTCCTTTTTTAAATTTAAATTTAAATTTTTTTAAATTGAGACAGGGTCTCAAGTATCCCAGGCTGTCCTCGAACACTATGTACCCGAAAAATGACCGTGAGCTTTTGATTCTTCTGCCTCTATCCTTGAAGTGCTGGGTGGGGTTACACATATGTACCACGGTGCCCGGTTATGTGGGGCTTGGACTGAACCAGGGTCCCATAAGTGCTAGACAAGCCCTTACCCTCCTGAGCTACATCCCAGCCCCTTAGTGGCTTTATAACTAACGATCCCTTACGTGTCTCCATGTTTGACAGGGTCTCATCACCAGCTTGTGATCTAGAACATTTGAGGACTGCTTGTTATGGCCTCTGCTGTGTACTTTATAAACCCTAATGCTTCCGGAGCCACAGAGCAGGCTTGCGACGTCTGGCTTATAAGTGTTTCCAGCTGACGAGGAGCAAAGAGGGCCTCATAAGGATGAGAAATCTAAGACTTGATGGTGCTGAGCCTAGAAGGAACGATCCAACTTAATCTGTCCGCTGGCTGCTAAGGACAGAGCAGACTGGAGTGGTAGTGTTTCTGGAGACAGTGGTGGTGACAGGGGTGAAAAGCAGGCAGATTCTGGATGTATTCTGAAGGTGGCGCTGCCTTATGGCTCTATAATGGGCTGGCTGTAAAGTGAAGTGGAGGTATGGTGGGGAGGGGGATCCCTGCTGTGGCCTGGCTGACTATATTCCTCGTGGACAAGTTGATGGCTGACTGTATTCCTCATGGACACGAGCTGTGCTGGGAAGCAGAGGTGAGCGGCTAACCTCTGCGTTCCCTCTGGGGCAGGCAATGCTTAAGGAGCACCCTAGGAGTGGCAAGGGGCAGCCCACTGCATCTCAGGACTGGAAGTGTTTTTGGAGACACTCAATATTGAGTCTGAAACCTGGAGGCTCTGGTGACCTTGACCAGGTTGCCCTGGGTGGAATGGTGGGAAGACCTTGATGCAGTAGGTAGGCGTGTGGATGTGTGTGTAATAGATAAGCCATCTAGAGCATTGAGGAGAAAGCAGGAAATGTTGCAGAAGCAGGTCAAGAAGCCACCATGCTTGTGAGGCTGATTTCTAAGACCTTAGCTCTTAGAACCTGACTCCTGACTGCTTCCCCTGGCACCCAGCATGGCGTATGTCCAAAGGAACCTGACCTAGGACAGGTGTTCATTTGCATCGTTAGCCTCACTAAAGCTGGCATATCCTACTATAAGGATGTCTTAAATCATGAGACAACCCCTGCCTAAAAATAACACTACATGGATGTTATCCAGCTCTTTGCTTGCCAGTTAGCTCATTCATACTCCTGACTGACTGCCTTCTATACCTTCTCTTGAGGTGGGGAAGGTAGAGGTCCCTGCATCATGAACTGGATTTACTTAGCCAGGCTTCTCACATGCTGGTGGCTCCTCAACCTCTGGGCAGCCCTGCCTTTTTCTATGTCTGTCTGGCTGTTGGGAAGCTCTCCTTACAGGCGAACAAGAAGGAACCTGAACAGCCAGGAGCAGAGGGTTGCAGGAGATGCTCGGGGTGTGACCTGGAGCTGTGAAGCTTACCTGGTGAGAGAGATGGATACAGTCACATCTTGGCAAGTAGGAAGCTGTAAGCCCTTGTCTGTCTCCATTCCTACCAAATACAACCCTTTCTAATGAGGCCAAAGGTCAGCATGATTTCTGATTTTTTTTAAAGATATATTTCTTTATTTTTAATGCATATGAGTGTTTGCCTGCATGTATGTCTGTGTACCATATGTGTGTCTGGAGCATGAGTAGGCTGAAAAAGAATGTTGAATCCCCTGGAACTGAAGTTACAAATGGTTGTGAACCACCATGTGGGTGCTGGAAATTTCCAGTCAAGCTTAGACTGCAGTTATGGAGTATCCACTGTCTGTATTCTCTGAAATCATGTGCATCAGTGGGGACTCTCCAAAGGATCAGAACCTATGGTGTGTATGTGTGTGTGAGTGTGTGTATGTGTGTGTGTGTGTGTATGTGTAAAGAGATTTAGCTTAAAGTATTGGCTCACATAGTTACAGTGGCTGGCCAGTCCCAAATCTGCAGGGCTGTGGGGGCAGTTCAAGACTAACGGCTATTTGCTGCAGGATTTCTTCTATCCTGGCAGATGCTCCAAATGTCAATCAGGACACTCTTTGGTCTAGCCAGCCCTTCTAAGGATGGAGGAGGTAAACCTACCAAAGGCACCCTTTATTTAAAGTCAGCTTATTTGAATGTCAACCTTATTCCTAGAAGATAGCCTCACGGACACGCCCGGAACAAAGTCTGAACATACAACCAGGCAACCTGTGGCCCAGAAATGCTGATTCATTAATTAACTACTGCACCACCCAAACTATTGCATTATGGGAGGAGCTTTTCAAAATGTAAATAATTCAATCTCTTCACATTTGAGGAAATGAAAATGTGGGACATTAAGGCCACTAGTCTTTACTGACTTTCAAGACTAGTGTCCCACCTCAGCTGGAGGTTCCCATCCATCACCAGCTCTCCTGTAGCTTTGGGAAGCCTGTGTTAGCAGGAGGCTCGCCTTCTTTGCTCTGAGATGGCCAAGGTCCTTTGTGGCAGAAGGAAGCTATTGGAAGCTTTCTCCCACTCTCTGGAGGGTGTGACGTCAGTGGAACTCGTGCCTTCTCAGCTGTAAACACATTCTAATCTTAAGTCTTTGTTGTGACTTGGGGCCATCCTCTGCTTTCCTGATGAGGAGTGCCAGTAAGTCAATATCCAACCCACAGCAGTAAATGTACCACAGTGTCAGAGGAGCCATCAGCACCTTCCCCAGAGCTGAACCACTTGTTGGTCCAAATACCTTTGGCTGCGTGACTTTGGGCAAGTTGCTTAGCCTCCCTGTGCCCCTATCAGGATGCTGATGGAGAAGGCAGTACCTCCCAACACATATGCCCAACTCAAGTTAGGGCTTTCCATGTCCATACTTGTGTCTTGCGTACTGGTTGAAGGGCCCAGTGTTGGCTTTTGCCAGGGGCAGTGCCTACTTTTCCTATGGGCAGCTTAATCTGGGAGCTTCTTCCTCACGGCTGTACCTCAGCTGGTATGTCTCCTTCCTCAGGCTCCACTGTTGCTGCTGAGCTGCCAGACCCCTTATAGGACCTGGTAGAAACTCATGTCTGATGGTGGGTACTCTCAGGGTGGGTCTGCCATGTGAGACCTGCTCTTGGAAGTCTAGAGGATGCTTCTGTCATTGATTAGACAGGAAGTGCAGAGGAGAGGGACACTGGCGTCTCTGTAAAGGTCAGAAGGTTGGTCTCCATGGCTGGAGTGAGTCAGAGGGTCTCCTCCAGAACTGGGAAAGATGGGTTTAGGGCAGTTACCCAGAAGGGGCAGTGTGCAAAGCATCTGTCTCAGTGATGGTCCCTGGATTCCAGAGGCAAGCAAAGTGCATGGGCCCTGGGGGATCTGTGTTGGCAGAAGCTGAGAGCCCCTAAAAGGAAAATCTGATACTTTTTAATGATTTGATATCATATGTTTAAAATTCCATACTTGGAAACAATTTTGTGTATAAAATTGTGAAAATTATCAAGCTATACATGAAACAAATTGATTTCATGTTTGAACTTGGGTTCTATCTTGAAGAAATCTAGTATGTATGTGACGTATAAACTGTTTGGAAAAAACTAAAACTGGAATGCTCCTCTGGATCCAACACATTCTCTGGGAACTCAACCTGTGATGATATGGCAGATAATGGTTTTCTTAGAAATGAGAAAGATGGGCAGCAGTCAAAGTCCCTTTCGTTCCTTCCTTCCTTCCTTCTTTCCTTCCTTCCTTCTTTCCTTCCTTCCTTCCTTCCTTCTCCTTCCTTTATTTCCTTTTTGACACAGGGTCTCATGTAGCCCATGACAGTCTCAAATTCACTATATAGATGAAGCTGGCTAACAATCCTGCCTTCACCTCCCACATCCCATGCCTGGGATAACAGGCATGCACCCCATGTTGGTTGGTTTCTGAGATCAAAAGCTGTGGCTCAGCCAGATGAGCTAGCAAAAACCTGTCACCCCAGCACTTATGTTTGAGGTCATCTTCTGCTACACAGTGAGTTCGAAGTCTCCTTAATCTATAAAGGAAAAAGAAATTTCTACTTGAAGCATGCTTCTAAAACCATATGTGGAAACCCTCACTCTGTACTGTTGATGTGATCTTATCTGGAACAGGGTCTTTATGGAAGTGATCAAATTAAGGTGAGGTCATCCTGGGTCAGGATGACCAATAACTAGTTTGCTTATGGAGAGAAAGATGTAGATAGAGGCACAGAGAAAGCCACTCAGCAGAGGAAGCCACGTGACAACAGAGCCCAATCGAGAAGGACCCTTCCCCAGAAACTTCAGGAAGTGTGCTCTGTGGACACCTTGATTTTGAACCTGAAGCCTGCAAATCTTGGAAAGCACAGCCCCCCCCCCCCGCCTTTTTTAGTGTAGCTTGTCATGGTGGAGCTCTCAGAGACTCATAAGCAACCATGAACCAATGAGTAGGAGATGCTGCCTCACCCTATCCCTGGGATGGGAAAGTGTGCCCATCACCTAGACATTCAGATCTGGATCAGATTACAGCAGGGCTGGAATGGCTAACGTTCCCTGGATCTATGTTTTCCTAACAGGTAATGGCATGCCTACAAGCTGAAGGGATGCTATGTTCCCTGGTGCCTGCAGAGAAGGCCATGATGGTGGGAATTCCTCTTGGCAGCCCTTCAGTGACACCTGGACTCTAATCCCATCCCTGCCCCGTGCATGGCACACTGCTGCAATAGAGTGGCCACCAGGATTGCTACAGAAGCTGCTGCATCTCCTTTTCGTCTCCTGAGCTACCAGCAGGCAAAACTGCCACACCATGCCACATCCAGGTGTTTGGCTCTGGGATGTCTCATGAAACATGGAATGAGTTTGGGGGCTCAGCTTCTGGTCTAGTTTCTTTTCTGCTGCTGTAGTTAAAACAATCTGACTCAAAGAAACATTGGAAGAAAAGGTTTGTTTCACCTTACAGGTTGCAGTCCATCATCAAGGGAAGTAGGGCCTGAGAGGCAGGTGTGGTTGCTAGTTTACACAGCCTTATCTCTGACCAAGGAACTCACTCAGGCACCATGGAGGAAATCTGATTGCTAGCTGACTCACATGGGCTCATGCTCAGCTAGCTTCCTTATATAGCCCAAGGCCACCTGACCAGGGAATGGTGCCCCCCACAGTGGGCTGTGGCCTCTTTCATCCATTAACAATCAAGGTAATCCACCGCAGACATGCCCATAAGCCAATCTAATTTAGGAAATCCCTCATTTGAGACTTCCTTCACAGATGACTCTAGGTGTGTCAAGCTGATAGTTAAAGCTAAACAGGACAGCCTCCTTACCCACCATGTAACTACCTCGCCTCGTGCATGCTCCCCTCAACCTCTGAGCCTCATGATCCTAACTGAATAGGGTTCACTTAACTGACACTACTACAGTCCTCCCCATCTACTCAATCCCAGATAGGAAACATTGAGTTTCCTCTGCCACTACTACCCTTACCAGCACACTCTTTGTTCTTTTAAGCAATGTTATAGAAAACAAACAACAACAAAAAAGAAATTTAAATAAATTTGTCTTATGTATTTCTTACCAACAAAACATCGGTCCTTTGAACATCCATCCATTATCACCTGTAGCCATGAGATGAGTCATCTTCTATCTTCTCACCCTTTGTGCCCCTGCTGGATTCTCTGGCTTTCAGCGGACCTCCCTGGTTGAAGGGAAGCGGAAGGGGTCAATTACTCGGTGACTGAGACCTCAGTGCTCCAGCAGCTGCCTAGATTACCTTGGTGGGAGGTCTCTTTCCTAATTGTACTTTGGTTCTGTTATACTCACCTGAATGATGATAACTCTTTTCAAAGGTTCAAGATAACTCTTTCAGTTCTCCTTACAGTGTCTCTGTAGAGAAATCATTCCCTATGATAACACCATGGCCAGAGGAAAATAAACTCTTTAAGTAAATCCTTCTGGAGACATGGGACTTAGAACAATAACACTTCCCTTTATGCCTCTGTTTAGGATATGTCTGTGGCTGGAAAACTCAAAAGACAAAACAGAACTCACATAACGCACAAACACAAAGACCTTTCATACCCCAAGGTTTGTGTGTAACCTTCAGTGTCTAAGAAGTCAGCAGGAAGAGTAGGGAGACACATTCTTCTTCCAAGGGGGCTCTGGAGCTTTCCCAGGTGGTCGGTAGCTTTGCAGGGGCTTCACGAAAAGCCATTCCCAAACACAAAAGGCAGGTTCAATGTACACTCTACTCTGACCCTGCGTCTGTCTGTAGTTAGACTTCCATTTATTATGTAACTGTTGCCACACCCCAGGCACTCAAGCTCGCCATCTGTCTAAATGTCTGATTTCTTCATCCACAGCTCTTGTGTTGTTACTTTCTCGTTGCTGCAACCAAAACACCTAACAGAAAGAACATAAGGGAGAGAAGGTTTACATTGGCTCATGGTTTCAGAGAATACAGTCCAGTGTCGTGGAGTGCTCTGTCGTGGGCATGGGACAGAGTCTCATCCCACAATAGTGAACTAGAAACCAATCTGGAATCAGGGGTGTGTGTATCTTCAAAGGTCCCCCCAGTAACCTAATTCTGCCAGTCTCACCTTCTAAAGCTTAATACTCTTAAATAACACCTGGAACTGAGAATTCAACACGTAAGCCTGTAAGGGGACACCTTTCAGATTCAAACCATTACATTTCAGTCTTGGCTCCCAAAGGTTCACGGTCATCTCGTAATGAGAAGTGTATTTGGGCCAGCTGCAAAAGTCCCTATAGTCTGAAGAGTCCCAGAACTGTTTGGAAGCCCAGTTTCTTCTGAGATGCAAGTCAATTTTCTTGCTGTAAAACGAAAGAGATCTGACCAAGCAGATTTTCAGTACACAATGGTGTAAAGGAAGTCTTTCTCATTGTGAACCGGAGAAACAGACAACAGCAAGGAAACATTGTTTCAAAGCAATACTGAAACCCAGCAAGGGAAAACAAAATGTGTAGCTCAGGGCATATGATGTCAGCAACCGGGCTCCAGCAGGTGTGGCTACCTCTGCCTCTAGAGCCCCGCTGTTTTTAGCACACACGGCCCTTCTCTTGGGCCTGCTCCACTCAGTGCCTGTAATTTCCCTCAGCAGACATTCCACATTCTTGGAAGTCCCAACATTCTGTGGTCAAATTATTACTCAGGCTTCATCCTTATAGCTTCAGAGGCCCCTCAGAGGCTCACTTCAAGGAATTTGGTCCTGTTATACTTAGCCTGGCCTTAAAGATTTGCCTTTGGAATCTTGGTGCAAGCTACTCAAGGCATCCTTCCTTCTTGTCCAGTGCAAATGGGGCTGCTTCTTCTTATCAATGCCATTACCTCTGTCTCCATTACTCTGTCCA
Organism: Cricetomys ansorgei; assembly: GCA_026225945.1. Classification (NCBI taxonomy): domain Eukaryota; kingdom Metazoa; phylum Chordata; class Mammalia; order Rodentia; family Nesomyidae; genus Cricetomys; species Cricetomys ansorgei. The sequence continues at coordinate 945,868 of JAMJFZ010001791.1, read as the reverse complement.
CAACGCGAACACACACGTTTCCAAATTCCGTGTTTTCTGCTCTACTGTCTGTTCCTCTCAATTCTCAATACATATATAGAACTAAAAGCAGGTAGCAGCAACCGTGCTATTTATTCCCTGAATGCTGTGCTGTCTTGAAAACTAATTTGCAAATAAGTTGGACCATTACTTTTGAATTTGGCCTCACTTAAATTTTCAGGGCACAGGAAAAACATAACCAGGGCCATTGTCAGAATTTAACACAATGGGCTCTAGTCTGACTGCTGATAGAGACCTCATTTATGTTTAGTATACTGTTCACGTTTCTATCAGCATTCTGGTCTTGTATACTCCCACCAAGCTTTCTGCTGTTGGGAGCTTCTTTATCTCGCATTGTCAAATTCTTTCCCATTCCTTCTGCAAACACATTTCAAAGGCCCAAGAACTACTTGGCCAGATTTACTCTTACTATTCATTCTACTTCACTAATACTATCTTTACCCCTTAGGCATTTTCTCATCGCTGTGACCCCAAACCTGACAAAAACAATATAAAGGTGGGAAGGTTTATTTTGGCCCATGGTTTCAGAGTCCCTCACAGTGGGGGGAGACATGACAGAGTTCATGGTGGTTGCAGTGTGTGACAATGATAACCTCACAGGAAACTGAGATTGTAGGATAGAACCAGGGTAAGTATAACCCTCAAAGATCTGTCCCCTGTGAGCTACTTCTGCAAACTGAGCCCCGCAGTCTTCTAATAACACTGTAAACTGGGAACTGAGCACCCAGATTGTGAGCCTATCGGGGAAAGTTCAAAATGTAGGCCATAACAATTCTGCAAGATGTGAGCCCTTGGCTCTCCTATGCCTTTAAAGAATTGCTGACTTGCTGACGCTCAGGGACTCCTTTCTTTATAACGCTCTCCAGGGGAAGGTCTTGGGCAGAGCCTGTGTTATGGTAGCAGCATGATTCCTGGTTCCAGTGTGAAGTACGACAAGGTGGGAGCTGATGAAGAAGATGGTCTTGGTGCAGTTACACAGCGAGGAGTAGGGAGATGGCTGGTGGTGAGTGCTTGCTGTACAAGCAAGGAGACTTGAGTTTGGATCCCCAACACCCACATGAAAACCAGGTGTGGTGTCCTTTCCTGTGATCCCAGTGTCAAGGAGGCAAAAACAAGAGGATCCCAAGGATTGCTAGACAGCCAGGTTTAGGCGTATAAGCAGACTCCCTGTCTCATGACTCCACCAGCAAGAAAGGCCATTACCAGATGCAGTGCTTTGACCTTGGACCAGATTTATGAGCCAAATTATACCTAGCTACCCATCTAGGGACTTATGTATTCTCACCTCATGTTTAAGGGAGCTTTGGGACCTGTATGATGCCTCTTGAATAATCTGCATGGAATCTTCTAGGGAGAAGGCAGGGGCAGAGAAGTGGAGATGGACAATCAAAGACATGGCTGTATTTGGTGTTCAGGCCTGCAGCTACCCATGTGTTTCTGTCACATGGTGGTCACTCAGAGACTGGTCCAGGTACTGAGCCTGTAGAGGATCAGAGTGATTCGTTATTACCTAGAAGTGATGGCGCCCCTGCTGGGCTCTCTAGATGTGCTTTCATTCTGTTTTCATGAGCAGAAAGTGATGTGAGCTTCCAATGTCCCAGGCAAAGCCCATCCTAAAAATATTCTGACATTTTGTCTGACTTGATAAAAGACTTGTATTTTTATCACTTTTTTCCCCCCACTTGCTGATATTTTTATTCCTTTTACCAATTAATCCTAACTGACAGGTTTCTTTTGTTGAGGTTTTTTTTTTTTCCTTTTACAGCATCAATAATTGGCAGCTGACTGTCATGAAAACCCATCCATTTCCAAGACATCGATGGGCGCCATGGGGTGTACAGCTCTGAGTACTGATCAGAAGTGCAAATTTAGATGAATAAGTTGTAGCGGCCACTCATGTAGCAGGGTAGTGCAGTGGGTGTTTAAAACATTTTACGTCATTTGTAATCAATTTCAGGAAGCACGCTAGGATTCAAGCCAAAATAGACTGCAAAGCAAGTCCCCAACATGACCTTGAATCCTTACATATACATATACACATGCTTAAACCTAGCCTATTCACACCACACGGAGAGATTGATTTAAGCCAATGAGACAGTTGAGGCTTTTCTAGCGGACGAGACACCTGATTACATCTTCAGTTTCAACCTGCTTCCACCTACCAGGGACTCCATCTAGAAACTGTAGAACCCACAGCATCCTTCACCTCTCTTTCTATTACCATGCCTCCCCATTTCCAAACCTTAGAATAGGCCCAGAAACTGAACACATCTCACTGTTCCCTACCGACTTCCCTGTTTGTCATTACCCTGTCTTTTCTGCATTCCTGGGCAGCCTTCCTGTCCTCACCCTCGACCTCTATCTCCTCTTCTCCCTTCCTCGTTCCTTAATCCCAAATGGTTCTCAACCTGTGCATCTTGGCCCTTTTTTTTGGGGGGGGGGTCAAACAACCTTTTCACAGGGGATGCCTAAGACCATCTTTATATCAGATATTTACGTTAGGATTCATTAACAGTAGCAAAATTACAGTTATGAAGTAGCAACAAAAATTTATGGTTGGGGGGTCACCATAGTATGAGGAACTGTATTAAAGGGTCGCAGCATTAGGAAGGTTGCCACTGCTTAACACAGTAGAGGAATGATACAGGAATATGAAGACGTCCTTGAGAATGACAGTGCCTTTTTTCAGGGGCCTAAGTTACCCCAACCTCAATGGCTACCAAAGGTGCCCCACGCCAGTGGATTTGAGGTTCTTATCTTAAGAAATTGAAGAAGAAAATTCATGACCATAGAAAGTAGGTTATAGAGAGAGGTTGTTATAGATTCATAGGTTGGAGCTTAAGAGGGACGGAGGAAGGGGGAGAGAGAGAGAGAGAGAGGTTGCTAGCATGTCCACAGTATGTTTGAATAGCAGGAGGGGGGTCCCAGGAAATAGGGCAACCTTGATCTATTAGTCTGGGGGCCTTTTGAAATGAGTTAGGGCAGAACTGCGGAGAGGGCTGAGCTGTTGAGTCCAGCGGGCCCACCATAGGGGTCCAAGTGTCTCCTCTCAATTTCAGGCCCTTAAGTACCACAGCCTCTCAGCAGAGGTACTCATTTAGGAGGAAATGAAGAGAAGCCAGAGCACGTTTGAGATTCCTGGCCTCCTGCCAGGACGTTCTTGAAAATGCTGCTTGGGGTCCTTGACCTGCTGCCGGATCAGTTTTTATCTCCCGCTCTCATCAAAAAAGATCTTTTACACACGAGATGACTCCGTTCTTCTTCAACTCAAAACCACGGCTATGAGGACGGCCCTCCGTCTAGAATAAAAACAGAGATCCAACTCTCACAATGGTGTCCAGGGACCAGCATGGACCTCCTACCCTCTACGGTCTCGAGGTCCGTGTCAGCTGTCACTCTCCATGTCCCCCTCCCCCCACGGTCCCTTGATAGAGCTGGATGCTATCATTCTGAGTCTGCACCCGCTGCTCTCTCTCTCTGCCTGAAGGGCTCATGCCCAGGTGTCCCCATGCTCAGCTAGGCCTTAATCAAAAGCACCTTCTTAATGTGACCTGTGCTATAGCTTGGATCTTGAAAGTCTTCTAAAGGCTCTTGTGTGGAAGGCTTGGTTCCATGGTGATGCTACTGGAAGGCTATGGAACCTTTAATGGGAGAGTTCTGGTGGGAGGCTCTCAGGTTATTGGTGGCATGCCTTCGGTGAGGACTGTGGGAACCCATCCCCTGTCTCTTTGCTTCCTGGCCCTTAGGTACCTGATATGTCCCATCACACTTTCATCTAGTTTCCTCACCAGAACTCTGCCAAGGGTGCCGTGGCTGCCTGATCTTGGCTTAGAATCTCCAGAATCACTTAAAGAGCCCTCTTCTCTAATAACTAATTGCCTCAGGCATCTCAGGTTAGTGATGGCAAGCTGATAAATACAGTCCACTCTTTCGCTGTATTTACTCCAACCTGCCTCCCTAATCCCAGAGGCTCCTTCCTCTCCTGCCTGACTTTCCCCTCCTCTGTAGCTTTCAATGTCTTCTAACACACAGTAGTCTCTCTATGGTCTGTCTGCTCCAGCTAGATTATAAGACCCTCTGAAGAGGGTTGAATGAACGGTTGTTAAAGAATTTGCTATACCCTTGACCTTGACATTTATGAGAGTTCTGTCTGGAGGCCTTTGCATGGTTTGGGGTTTGGGCTGGATAGTTTTATGTCAACTTGACACAAGCTAAAGTCATCCTAGAGGAGGGAACCTCAATTAAGAAAATGCCTCCATAAGATCGGGTTGTAGGCAAGCCTGTAGAGCATTTTCCTAATTAGTGATTGATGGAGGTGGGGTGGGGGTTCCACCCAATTGTGAGTGGGGCCATCCCTGGTCTGGTGGTCCTGGGTTCTATAAGAAAGCAGGCTGAACAAGTCATGTGGGGCAAGCCAGTAAGTAGCACTCCTCCATGGCTTCTTCATCACCTCCTGCCTCCAGGTTCCTGTCCTGCTTAAGTTCCTCTCCTGACATTCCTTTGACAATGAAGCGTGATGGGGAAGTGTAAGCCAAATAAACTCTTTTCTCTCTAAGTTGCTTGGTTGTGGTGTTTCCTCAAAGCAATAGTAATCCTAACTAAGATAGGGCTATAGTTATGGCTTGAGGTTTACAGTTTGTCTGACTTAGGTATACCAGGTGTGTGACTAACTGTGTCACTGGATCACCCTGAACCTGTTCTGTGTATTGATAGTTCTCTCATGGTTTTTGTGAGATGAGCCATGCCAGACACTCAGCCCTGTATTAGTTTGTAGTAGATGCCCAATAAATGGTGACTACTAATGTTATCATCTCTTACTCATACCCAAAAGCAAGCGCACAGAAGACAACTGATTTCTCATCAGGGTCAGGCCATGAGCAGAGAATGTGATGGAGCTGAGATGCTCCTCGTTCCCTCACTGGTCAAGCAGTGTCTCCACTCACATGATCTTTTCCCAAATGACCAGTCACATTCCTTTGACAACTTGAGCTCCTGTGGAACAGGCTGGGCCCTGAGTGAGATGCCTCACCAGGGAGGTCAGAGTCTGTTTTCTATTCTCTCTCTCAGAACCCTTGAGGTGTGATCCACGGAACACATCCAGCATGGCTGCATGCTTCCTGTTGGTCGTGATCTGTTTCTGGTGACTCACTCGAGATCAGCAGAAGCTGAGGCTAACTCCGGACACTTCTTTCTGCCTTTCTTTATCCACAGTGAGTGAGACCCCATTTCCTAGACCACGTGTCCTTTCTGCAAGAGAGAAATATTGCTCTCCTAAGACAAGGCGTTGCTTTATCAATAAAGTTGCAAGCAATCACGGCGGGTTCCAGCTGTGTAAAGCCAAAGACCCCAGCTTACTTATCTGATTTTTAGATATTATGTGTGGCAGCGCCACTCCTCCTGAAAGGAAAAAAGCATTGTAGTCTACATCAAATCTATAATTCTGCCTAGATTGGCAAAGCGTTGTTAACAGAGCCGATCACTCTCTCTGAACTCCAGTGTGATCTTCACCTCTTCTTCCTGAGCCAGCCTTCTGCTGCTGTCGGGAGCCAGTGATGAAGTACTTCATCCTGGTTTCATATTAGACTCCGTGCCTTCAGTGACCCAGTATGTTAGATGATGGCTGTCATCATTTCAAGGCTGCCTAGGTGGGCCCTGGGCCATAGAACCTGGCTAGCCATCACCCTCGAGGGCACAGCTTGGAACTGGGGACATGGCTCAGTTAGTGAAGTACCTGGGATGCAAGCATGAAGACCTAAGACCAGCACCCCTGTGGAAAGCTGGGTATGGTGGCATGTGTCTGTAATCATGACACTGGGGTCTGGAGACAGGAGGATCCCTGGAGCTCCCTGGCTGACTAGCCAGTCTTGTGGAATCACTGAGTTTCAGTCCAGTGAGAGACCCTGTTCTCAAGAAACAAGAGTGATCGGGAAGGACATCCAACACAGACCTCTGGCCTCTGCATGAACACACAGATGCACACACATACCCCAAACCAGCAACACAGCGTGACCACGTTTCTATATATTAAAAAAAAAATCAGAAAGAAAGGAAAAGTGAGACTCTATAGAATAAATACTGAGCTGTGGTGATAAAGTTGAGGGCGAGTGAGCTAGAAAAATAGAGGTACGTAGAGGCATTCAGACTCTGGTTACAGTTGGGTCAGGGTTCACTTGGGAGGGTAGAGATGCAGAGGAGACCTGGAGTCCTCACTCCCTGTGACCCGCGGATCCAGCGAATGAGGTAATACCCCAGACAGGGTTGAACAATACCCTTGTGAGGGAACAGATTTCACCAAAGCTGGGGGGCGGGTCAGTAACAGCATTGGAAAGGCACAGTGAGTTTGGAACGCAGCAGTCCCCCTTATACACACACGGCTTCACTTTCCCTGGCTTAGTTAGTCATAGTCAACTATGTTCCAAAATGCTAGAAAATCCCTGGAATAATCAATTCACAGCTTTCGAGATGCATGCTGTTCTGAATAAGGTGACAGGTCTCTTGATGTCCTACTCCGTCCCACCCAGGGTGTGAGGCATTACTGTGACCAGTGTACCCATGCTATCTGTCTACCTGCCTGTTAGTCACAGTAAATGTTGCATTACACTGTGGCCATGTGACCTCTAATGGCCCAAAGCATAAAAGTAATGATGCTGGTAACCAAATGATGTAAGATGCTTCAAGTCCTCTACTAAATAAGGAAATGTTTGTAGAACAGCGACTAAAATGGCATAGGAAGTTATAAATTGAACCTCGTTACAGGCACATATATACATTATAGGAGCTAGCATTATATAGACAGAGTTCGACACAATTCTTGGTTCCACCGAGGTCTTGGCTCATACCCTAGAGTATCAGTTCTCAACCCATGGGTCACGACTCCTTTGAGGAATGAACAACCCTCTCACAGAGGTCACATCAGATATTTACATTATGATTCATAGCAGTCACAAAATTACAGTTATGAAGCAGCAACAAAAATAATTTTATGGTTGGGATTCACAACGTGAGGAACTGTATTAAAGGCTCACAGCACTAGGAAGGTTGAGAACCACTGCCCTAGAGGGTAGGAGTTGGGTATATGTGACTGCAACTGCTGTCAACAGGACAAAGATTCCAAAGCCAAGGTCCTGAAGGAAGAGGATGTGATGGGGGAGCCGGGACAGAGCAGAAGGGAAGGGCTAATCAAAGTCATTGGCTTTAGAGCTGAACTGAGACAAGCGATTTCAGAGACTGGGGGGGGGGGGGCGCGCCAGGCACAGCTGTGCCCCTAGGAAATGGTTCAGCAAGCCTGGGTGAAATGTCCATTTGACTGTGGAAAGAATGACAAGGGATGTCTTTGTAAGCATTGGTGCATTGGAGGGCCCTGCAGTTCATAGATGTGCTCTTGAACTGGGCCCTCAGAGGTGTGTCTGATAGGGGACAATTTACTAAGATGGGAAAAGGGTAAGGAAGGCTGCGCCCTGGGGTTAATGACCCTGGAGATGCTGTCACCTCTCTGCTGTGTCCCCATATTCTCTTGCTGATGGATTACCACATAGTGGGGTCGTGGAGTCGAGGAGTTATGAGGGGTTAGTGCCTTGTAAAAGCCCCGGAGAGCTAGCTAGTGCCCTCCTTCATGTGGGCACAAAGGCATTGCCTGTAAAGAAGCAGCCCCATTCCTAGCAGCCCCCCAAACCTGCCAGCACCTTGATCTTGGCCTTTCAGCCTCCAGAATATGAAAAATAAGTGTTTATTGCTTACTAGGCATGCAGCCAATGATGCAGGTACCCTTTAACTTACGGTGGGATAGTGTTTGCACAAAATATAAGAAATATCCTGAAGGGAAGTGTGTTGGGCGGGGCTTGCTAAAAGAACAGTGTCCCTGGGGTGCACATGTAGGTATTATCAAGGGAGATTTGCTGGCTCGGGTTACATGGCGGGGGCTGGGTAATTCAACAGTGGCCAACTCCCCGGAAAGACAGAGAAGCAGGTTTGCAGTCAGGAAGTAGGACACCTGAGCTGTCCCATTTGGTGCTAGAAGCTTGGAAACTCCCTGGAGAGGAGCTGGTATTGGGTCAGCATTGAAAGGCTGAAAAACAGCAGAAGATCCAAATCCAGAATTTGAATGTGGGTTGCTTTTGTGTCATTATAAAGTAAAAAAATAAAATAAAATAAAAAGACTGGCAATGATCTTTTATTATTTCCTTACTGGCACCTGAACATTAACTGAGGTCAGTGAATGGGGAGAGCGGCCAGCCAGAGTCCATTCAAGGGAGCAGGGAGCCATCTGTCCCTGGCTTCCTGCTTCTCCAGGGCTCCCATGGGCCACTCTGGAATCCAGAGGGTCAGAGGGTGGCCATCTGTAGATGGTCAGGCAGAGGCTGTGAATTACCTGCTGGTCATTTGGGCCATCATCAGCCTATCTTGTCTTTCTTTTTGGACATTTTGTATGGAAGTAGTCCTGGTCTTTGTGGATCAGCATCTACCTCACGGAGTGGGTACTTCCCTGACCCCACCATTGCCCGGAGGGAGCTGGTGTGAAGTGACAAGATGGCAGGGCTGTCTCACTTGAACCCCACTTTGGCGCCGTGGCCGGTGACCTGCCCGCTCCATACTCTGTGACACTGGCATGTGATGCTTGTTCTAGTCTGCTTTTCTGTTGTGATAAACACCACAACCCAAAGCGACTCAGGGAGAGAAGGGTTCATTCTATCTTGCAGCGTATAGTCCACCACTGAAGGAAGCCAGGGCAGGAACTCAAGAAGCAGAGGCCATGGAGGAACACAGCATACTAGCTTGCTTCCAGACTCCTGTTTAGCTAGTCTTTTTATGCATCTCTGGACCACCTTCCTAGGGATGATGCCCCTTATGGTGGGCTATGCCCTCCCACATCAATCATTAATCAAGAAAAATGCCCCACCGACTTGCCCACGGGCCAATCTGCTGCTAACAACTCTCTACTTGAAGTTCCTTCTTTCCAGATGTGTAGAGTTGACAAAAACTAGCCAGGACAGTGTTTGTTCTCAACGAGAGTCCTTTGCAAAATATTTGAGTGTAGGGGTTTGGAGACCTACCTGACAAGGAAGCACAGGTTCCTGGGGGAAAGAAAGCTCTAGATTGGTGTTATTGGGGCATATAGGAAGCTCTGCAGGGAGAGGCCCCTGATGTTTACTGCTTGCTGTGCTGCCAACCCAGCTTAGAAATGCCCCCTCCAGCAAGGAGAAGGTGCTTCACCCGTCAGCAGTGTTTTGATATTTCACAATCTAATGTGTTGGTAGAAGTTGATGGGAAAATTTGAACTTTAATCTGCTCTTAAATTGCATTTGCTGATGTTGCTCAGAAGTCTATTGATTAGATAATTTCTATTTCCAGAAAAGAAATTCACCGTTGGGTTGGGACCAAGCTGCAAAAAAGACAGTCAGAGGAAAAAAAAACAAAAAAACAACTGAAAATAAAATAAAAAACCTGGCAAAGGGGAAATTATCTTTTCAGAATCCGTTGGTCATGCGGGTCTGGGTATTATCCTGTTCATGGGTACAGAGACATAGACACATACCACACCCACCACACAGGCACAGACACACACCACAGCTATCACACAGACACAGGCACTGCACACGATACACCCACCACACAGACACAACCACACACCACACCCAACGCACGCAGGAATCCCTTGTGCAGACATACTAGACCAGCAGTTCTCAACCTGTGGGCTGCAACCCCTTTGGGGGTCAAACAATCCTTTCACAGGGGTTGCCTAAGATCATCTAGATATCAGATATTTACAGTACAATTCATAACTGTAGCAAAAGTACAGTTAATGAAAAAAATTTTATGGTAGGAGGTCACCAGAGTCTGAGGAACTGTATTAAAGGGTTGAAGCATTATGAAGGTTGAGAACCACCTTCACCACCACCCGAACTCATATCTCACTAGTATTACATACCAAACACACACCACCATACACAATCACAAGTATCACACACATACAACATTCAATCATGCACATTACACAGACACCATCACCTTCATGGACACACATCAACTTGTGCATGTGTATCCAAAACACTCAAACACACACTTACAGATTAACCTGTGTGGACACAGACTTTTAACTCATCATACCACTCAAACACACCCCCCATCCAATAATCTATACCAACATACAAACCACATCACCCAGGACAACCACCTCCAGGGCCTCACCCCCACCCCAATAGCTCTGTCAAACAGCCTAATGGGAACTAGCTTGTCAAGTGGTCTCCACCGTAGAAATGACTGCAGAGAAGGCTGTACGAGTTGCTTTGCGTCAGCAATGTGTGCTGTCTCTGCACAGTCCCAGCTAGCTAGTTTTAGTTTGTGTTGACAGGTGCTGAGCCCGAATGAATGGCATCTCTGCTGACACAGGGAGAGCCTTGACTCTCTCTTCTTCCTTGGTGTTCCACAGCGCTCTCTCTCTCTCCAGCCCCCTTCGGGGTTTCTTGCGAAAGTGTACAGTGGGAGTGATACACAGCTGTGAGTTCATATATAAGTGTGTAGAGGAGAGTGTGGGGCCGGCGTGTATCCGTGTATATGGAGCTGGTGTGCTTGTGTATGTGTGGTCTGAGTTTGGGGCCATTGAGCATGAAGGTGTGTGGAGCTGGTGTGTGTGAGTGTGTAGAGTGGAAGCCCGGTGTGCGGCATAAGCATGGTCTGGTGATGGGGGACAGTACTCACCTGTGGGAGCAGGGCTGGCTCAGCACCTCCATAAAAGCTGGAGAAAAATCCCAGCTCGTTTGAACACAAGGAGGAAATACCAGCCATATCTGCAAACCAGCTCAGGGCCCCAGCTGCAGCGGGCTTCACATAACTAGGTTCTGAGTCTCTCAGCCCAGCTTCATTCAGCTTTTCTGGTGGGCTGCCTGTGGTCTTCTATCTTGGGGCACGAAGCTCCTGCTACAACACATCACGGTACGCCATGTGGGCATCTTAGTACCTGTTGAAACATTCCAGTACTCCGAGGGAGTAATCAATGCGAAGAGAAAAGGGTCACTGCCACTGTCCCCTGCCTTCCTGTGAGGACCCCTCTGGGAGGGTCTTAGCATGTGGATGTATGAGGAAGAAAGACATGGCAGTGGATGAAAAAAAAACCAAAAACATCCCTGAGCTCCTGCCCTCTGAGAGTGTTTTTCTGTCTAGTTTACAGAGTGCCACCATCAACAGGGAGGTGCCCTGAAGGAAAGAAAGGTGAGCCTTACTGGGCAAGTGTAAGTTATCTTCAATCTTTGAGGATATCTGAAAGACAGACTATAGCAATGCTTTCAGCGTGTGCTAGCTGACTTTCCGGAAGTGAGTCCCAGCACAGAGCTTTCCAAGCAGCTTCCCCAAACCCCGTCAGGGTTGGGGAGACAGGCAGATTGTGATCCTGGATTTCTCTGTGGTTCAGCCCAGCTCAGCAGTGAGGCAAGCCATGCTTAGAGAAACGAATTTCATATGATGAAGGGAACACTCAGTAGGCTTGTGTCCTAGGCTGTAGGTCTCCCTGTAAGATGCTTCTGTTCTTAATCATTCTGTAGCATTACCGTGTTCTCTGACCCCACAGTCCGGGTCAGGTTCTGTTTGGTCCCATATCAGCCTGGAGTTTGCTGCTGACTTGCTGAGTTATTTGTTATTAATCTCATACCTGGCAGTGAAGATGATTCAGAGTGATGAGAGCCAGCAGAGAGGGCTGGAAGGAAATAAAGCAAAGTGAGAAAAAAAAACAGCTTCCTTTATTTCAATGTCCACTTAGCATAACATCATTGAAACACTCACCGCTAAGAGACTGTCGTGGTAGTACTGTGTGACATGCTCCCGAGACTCAGTAGCTTATAGTAGCAGCTGTCTGTTCATCTACACTCATGGGGGGCCTTAGCCTGACAACCATGCACGGTGGGATGAAGTCTCACCTTACACTCATAGGATGTCTGTAGTATAGCTTTAGACTCCTGGTGGTCTCAGCTTGACTATACTCACAGGTAGAATGCATTGCACCCTAATGGTGGTTCTCAGCCTGACCTGACAGCAGTGGTGGACTCCAGTCTGACTTTACACTCATAGGCGGTCTGTTGCCCAAGCTCGCACTTACCGTGGGTTGCAATCTGACCTTGCACTCATGGGGAGTGGTAGCATGACTCGGACCACTGGCTTCAGATGATAGTGACGACGGGTCTGAATGAGCAGGTGGCTCCACTGGCCAGCGGAGATCCAAAGTGTCCAGACACCAAGTCAAACTGTGAAAATGCCCAGGAAACATCTGTGTGCACCAAGCTCCAGACGGTTCCTATGACCAAATAGCCCAACAGCCAAACTGAGATCTCAGCTGGGTAGGACAGTGCATACACCCCACAAGGGGAGGAACACGGACATTTTCTCGGCAGTTATTCAAACTGTCAGATCCCATCATCTTAGCTTTTTCTTTCTTTTTAAAAACTATTTTTAATTTTTATTGTTGTTTTATGTATTCCCTGAGAACTTTATATATGGATTTCAATCATGCCCACGTCCCATCCTCCTCCTAACCCCTTCCTACTTCCCCTCCCAATGTCACATCCTTTTTTTTAAATAACCCATTGAGTCAAGTGTTGTTAATATATGCATGGGTGTGGAGCCATCCACTAGAGCATGGTCAACCTAACAGGGACCTCATCCTGAAAGAAAATGTCTTCCCTTTCCCAAGAAGCCACCCACTGTCAATAGCTCCTCAGCTCTCCGTGGGGGCTCCTGTGATCACCACAGTCCCCGTCGGAATGTTGACTGGCCTGAGCTTGTACAGGTCTTGTACAGGCAACCACAGCTGCTGTGCGTTCATGGGTTCAATAGTCCTGTCATGTCCAGAGGACACTGTTTGACCCTAGTCTTCTGGCTTGAACGTTCTTCCTCTTCCTGAGCCTTGAGGGGAAGGTTGTGTGATCTAGAGGTCCCTTTGACGCCACACTCACTCTGAGTTTTGACATTTTAGTGTTTTGATCCTTTTCTGCCTGGGATTGGTAGCAGTAGCAATACTTAACATTTATTGAGTGCTACTTAGGTTGGCACGGTGTAATGTTGACACCGCTGGCCTGTATTCCAGGCTGGAAGAGATTTGACGTGACCCAGGCACTTGTTGAGACTACGCCCAGCACGGAACTCTGTCTAATAGTGTCCTCACCTTACTCTTCTAAGCCTGAGGTTGGGAAAAGGTTCATACAGTTCTTTTACTTTGGTTCAATCTACCCGAAGGAGGTGATGATGGGAAGCCAAAGCAAACAGACGATGAAGCGGAGCCTGGGGTAGCTTCCAGATATCTTACTGTTTTGTGTTGTTCTAGTAGGCTGTCTAAGGCTAGGTCATGTATAAAGGAACGGAGTCTGTTGGCATGATTCTGTTGACTGCAAAGTCTCAATGGCATGGTATCTGCTCTTGGTGAGGCTTACCGGGCAGTGCCACATGGCATATGCCATCACCCAGTGGGACCCCATGCACAAGATTAGAGAGGAAACAAGACAGCAAACTGAGGCAGCTGGACTTGTTTGACAAGCCCGCTCTCAGTCACCAACCCAGCCCTGTGAGATCTAATGCACTACCTGAGATAGCCAATCAGTTCTGAGTGGGGAGAACCTAGCGATCTGATCATCTACCCTAACGGCTCCATCTTAGAAGTATTAGTTACTTCCCTCATTGCTGTGACCAAATACCCAACAAAAAGCAACTTAAGGGAAGGTTTATTTTGGTATATTTATTCAGTTTGAGGGGCTGTGTTCCATCACAACAGTGGAGGCAAGGCTTCAGGAGGGCGAGACTGCTGGGCACAGCGCACTGGTACTCAGTAGTTAGTGAACAGGAAGTGGGGCCTGGCTGTACCACCTCACGGTTGTGCCAAGAGATCCATTTCTTCCAGCAAGGACACTGCTTCATTAAGGCTCTACGACCACCCCAAACAGCGCCCCCAGTTGGACACAAAACCCCATTCAACACAGCATTAAAGCATAGCCAGGGGCAGCCAGGGGTAGCTGGGGGCAAGTTTCCCTGATTTCACTACCTGGCTTTGCACTGACTCTGAATGAACACACAATTTCCCAAACAACGAACAGCCAATTATCAAAGACTATAGGATGTGACAGATGGCATGTACTAATATTTCACTAACCCCAATTCCTGTCTTTACACCCCAGGAACTAGAGCCTGAGGAAGGGGAAGTAACCTGTCTGGGACATATGGCTCCTTAATGACAGATCAGGATGAAGCATGGATTTGGACTTGCAGGCATAGAGCTCTGTTCCTGCTAGCTCAGTGGGAACCATGGAGGTGGTGTTGGGTACCACTGACCTGGGAGGGCCTTCTGGGTAGTAGACCCTGACCCGGTCCCATGTATGCTCCGGGAGCAGCCAAAACATTTGTAGTATGCAGTAAATACTGATGAAGTAAACAGACGGGAGCTCGTCCTTTACAGCTGGTTGTTTGGCATCCTGCAGGCTCTTGCACCTTCTTGAGCTGTATTTAACATGCAGCCATCTGGCATTCGAACAGACCTGCGAGCTATCTGGTGGCATTGATGTGAATATTAACTGGTAGTTGATCTATTTTCCTTAAGACTGAAATAATGTAAAACTGAGTGCTAACCTGTGAGTGGCAAAAATTTTCTAAAGATAAAGTTTATTGTAAATGTGTTTACACGTGCATTTCTTCTCTTCAGTCACTGCCTGTGTTTTATGAACTGTGAGGTAGCTGGGATGGATTTAATTATGGCTTTCAAAGTTAAGGAGGGTGTGATGGTTAATCATCATTGTCAATCTGACTGGATTTAGAATCACCTAATTCTAAATTAGGAGATTTAGAGACACGCCCAGAGGCATATGTGGGTGTTTCTAGAGAGGAGGGAAGACCCACCCTCGATATGGGCACTTTCGGAGAGTTTCGACCTAGTTCTGACTAGTTCAGAATATAGTGTCCTTCACACTTGCCTCTCCCTGTGTGTTGTTTTCCGTGTTTCATCACGAAAAGGCTCATTGACATTCAGGAACCTTAAGCTATCATCGTGGACTTCAGACCACATACTTTGGAGCCTTCTGCCTGAGTAAGGAGTAGCGTGGGCACCAATCCCCGCTCCTCCAATTTGACCAGGCAGCCCACCAGCAAGGGGAGACTTCCCTAATTCTCTTGGATCTGGGGTTTAAGTCTTCCACTACTTTTTTTTTTTTTTTTGGAAAATCTCAGCTATCTTCTCTCCCAGTATCTCTTCTGCTCTTTTATCTCTTTGATCCCTGACTGTGGATGTCTGTGTGCCAGCTCACTAATTACCATCTCCTTCCCAGGGCTGCCTCCTTGTCTCCTAATATCTGTCTTAGATTTGTTTCTTCTTTTGTTAGAAGTTTCAGATCCGTTGATGAGCCCGGAGAGAGGAGTCTGTCTCGGATGCCCTTGATTCGGGATTTAACGTCTTGCGTTTTCTTTTGGCCCCTGTAGCAATTGACCTTGATGCCGCAGTTCTCCGTTGCTTCACGCACTACAGCCCTGACATCTTAAACATCTTCATTCCAAGCTTCATATCTGAGACTAGTAGTATCTGGGTCATCAGAGTATGATTTTGCAGATTTCCTGGGCTCTTGAAAAATTACTGTGTCTTGCTGTCTCTTTGGGATTTCTATTGTGTCTTGGGATTCCCATGTCGATGTCCTTCCTCATATGGAGACTGAGCTGAGGGGGATTGTGCTTGAGTGGGCAATGGTTGTTTCCCATACTGTTAGTGTAGGCTTGAATCACTGTGGTCAGGAGCTGAGTTGAATTTGGGTTTTCTTGTTGCTAGGGCTGTTTTCTATCTACCACTGTCCCCTTACCCTTGGACTCCTCCTGTGTCATTGTGCCCCTCAGGGAGGCTGCAGTAATTTCCTTAAGGTTCCTGCTCCACATGCAGCATGGACATTCCTGTGTGCTTCTGCTGCAAGCCAGACCCCTCATGCCCTATCTCCCTCAGTGTGCACCCTCTGTTCCCCTTACTTAGTAGACAGCCCAGTGATCCAGGTTGATTAAGTTCTTTGCTGCTTTTGCATTTCAAAGCAACCCAGGCTCATGGTATGAAGAGTAAACTCAGGGTACCTTAAGACAGAAGAAAAAAGACAGACAGATCCAGCATTACAGAGACCCATGATTAGGAACTCACAGAAGCACGCTTCTGGGTAGCATCAAGACTGGTTGTATACTCACTATTTGGGCCCACCCAATAAAGACAAGGTGTATAAAGGGTCAGAGCAAAAAAGACCCTATCTGGGGGCAAGAGAGATATCTTAGTAATTAAGAGCACTTGCTGTTCTTCCAGAGGACCTGCGTTTGGTTCCCAGTATCCACATCAGGTTGCTAAGGATTGTCTGTAACTGCAGATCTAGGGCATGCGATATCTCTGGCCTCCTCAGGAGACTGCACCCGTGTGCCCATGCCCACTTGTAGACACACACACACACACCTAAACACAATTTTAAAATAAATACCCGTTTAAAAACACATTTTAAGCTTTAACACCCATCCTGGTTGCAATGTACCTGGTTTGTCTTGAGCTATTGTTGAAGACGCAGGTCTATTTCTTGAATCAGTATGGAGCCATAAAATTCCAACACTGTTTGGCTTCTAGCCTGCTGGGAACCCATGCAGGAAACCAAACAGAACTCCTTATGGGCATAAACCTGGTCATGCCTTAGTCTCAGGCAGAACTGTGTACCCAAATCTGTAGTCTGGGACTTTGAATATGCTGTTTTCATTTCCATGGGAGAAGACTTTAATGGTATTTACCCATTTTTCTCTATTTCTTCATCCCATCTGAGGGCAAAGGGCCTCAGCCTTTCCCCTAGCTCTAGTGCCATTCCTCATGCTGTATAGGATATGGCTCTTATGATCCTTCGCAGGAAGTTCAAACATTTTCTCTCGTGGTGGACTATGTTCAAGTGGGACTATATCTTTTTCTGACCTGTTATCACTCCTTTTTCAGGCCTGTGCCACAGGGGAAGCCATCTCCTGTGTCCTTTGCAGCCCCTCACCTCCCTTGGAGTATTTGCTAGAAGTCTAGCAAATTTGCTAGGAGGGCAGGCATTCGACTGTGTGCACACGGCCTGTCTCTGCAGAGCTTCTGTACTCAGCCTTTGCCGTCCCCTAGAACTGCTCCTGAGGCACTCAGCATCTCCTTGCATGTGTGCCACGGGGGAGCAGGTGCATGCCCCACCTTGGAGCAGCAGTCAGCTCTCTGGGCTTCTGGATGCTGAGCTGCCCTAAGGCTGAAGGCTATTACTAAGGCCGGTTTTGTGGCTTGCTTGGCTATTTCTCTCTGGGTCAGGGACCCAGCTTTTCCTACACTTTTTTCAGATGCTTTTCCTATCTTCCCATATCCCTGATGGAGGAGGAGTGCTATACTTATTTTTCAACTCAACTTTAATCTTTCTTTGGATTTTTTTCTAAATATTTCTGGAAAAAAACCCTTGATTTCTTCCTATATTTGATTTTCAATTCAGGGAAGTCAAGCTGGGGCTAATAGAGTCAGCCAAGCAGCTTAGCTCTGCAGGCTCTCTGGGTCACTGTGCTGAAGAAAGAGGCTCCCAGTCATGGTTAAATTTAATTAAAGAAACATATAGCACCTTGAGTTTGAAATAAAGGACCTTAGGATGACCCTACATTTCTTATATTTAAAAAGTGTGTGGGGTGTGTGTGTGTGTGTATCTGTGAGGCATGGTGTATATTTGTGGTGTGGTGTGTGTCTGTATGAGGTGCTTGCATGTATGTGTGTTATGTGTATGTCTGGGGTATGTGCATGTGTGGGTGTTTGGTGTTGGTGTGTGTGGTGTATGTATAGTATGTGTGTGCTATATGTATGGTATGTGCATGCATGGTCTGTGTTGCATGTATGTGTATATGGTGTGTGTGTATGTATGCATGCATGTGCGTGTGTGTGTATGCGTTTATGTATTCATGTGTCTGTGTGTTTGTGTGTGTGTGTATGTGTGTGTAGGCACATAGTACCATGCAATTTGTGGAGATCAAAGGACAACTTCAAGTGTCAATCCTCACCTTCCACCTTGTTTAAATGGGGTGTCTTGCTTGCTGCTCCATACCCCAGGCCAGTTGGCCTGAGAGCTTTTGTGTATTCTACTGTCTCTTCCCCCATCCCCAATAGAAGCACTGGAACTACAGGTGTGCAGTACTGTGAGTTCTGGGGATTCCAACTCGGGTCCTCATGCTAGCATGACAAATCCCTGTCAATGCCTTAGAAGGCTCTGGAATCAGAAGCAAATAGCATACAAATATAGCATGGATTACTACAAGTGTTTCAGGGTCTTCTTCCGCAATGATCGACTGCGGATCATGGGGTAGCTGACTTGATCTGCTGTGTCCTGGGTAGGAAGTTGTAGTCCTATGTAAGCACCTAGGGAGCCCCAAAAATTAGGAGTGGCCACACTTCAGGAGTGCAGATCTATAGCCTTGGGGAAAGAGGTAAGAGAGTGAGGAAAATCAATTAGTGATCTCCCACATGTGCCCAACATTTAAAAATTAACCATAGCAAGCACATGGGCAAGTCTAGCCCTGACTTTCATTTCCCCATGGAGAGGAGGGGTACCCTGAGCCATAGATGTCCCAGCACTTGTGGCTACAGATGGACCCGCTCCAGCCAGACCCGCAGCTCCTCACAGAGACTTTGGATCTTCTGTTTCCTTTAAAAAACGTCCAGTTAAATCCTTGCTGCGGCTCCAAACTGGTCTAGGCACTGATGGCTCAGCAATGAACAGAAAAAAACTAAGTCTCTGTTCTCCTGTGACTGTACCCACACATGGGGGGGGGAGAGAGAGGGAGAGGGAGAAGGAGAGAGGGAGAGAGAGGATGAGTTAAGATGGAGAAATAATAGCATCTTTGAGCTGTAGATTTTTCAGCATTACTACTGCTGCTTTCTAGCCACAGACTGCTGGATTTCTGTCGATGTTCATCTCAGACACCCTTCTCTGCCTCTTTAAAATCTACTTTATTGTCTTGGGCTCTTGTAGTTGACCGTTGTCTATGATATGTTGGGGCTATACAGTCAAACACTCTTATTTGTTGTAATTATTGACATATTTGATCATTCCTTCTATTTGCTCACCATTTCTTTAATCAAGCCTTCTTTCATAAAAAGCTTTCTGCTTTTATTCTTTAATTATCGAGAATCGATCCCCCTCTATGACGTCTCCAAGTTTTTGTAGACAAGATGTTACCATTGCAGAGGCTAGCCTGTGCAGCCCTGGGGAGCTGAGACTCATGGTGACTCCCCTAAGCCACCTCTGTGCCATAGCTCCGCAGATGCACCTCACGGCTGCGGTGTCTTACTGCGAGGACCAGGCTGAGCAATTAGACTGATCAGGGCTCATCTTGTTAGAGCCAGTCCACTGCTCCTGCTGTGAGAGTGTTGTTGGATCTCTCCCAACACTATGTCACTTACAAAAGTGTATGTGTGTATATATATATATATATATATATACACACACACACACACAAATATATATGTGTGCATATATATATATATATACATATATATATGTATATATATATATATATTCAGGTTTACAATTTTCCTGGTTTTGACCCAATAATTTTTATATGCCTCATCTTATTTACAAGAAATATAGTCAAATCTGTGGGCAGTTTCTGGAGGGTATAGGAAGGTATTCCCCCAAAACATGCTGGCATGACCTCTCTCAGCTCAATTAGTCTAGCTCTCACTTGTGCATGTGATTAGCGAGTGTGAAAACAGACTGCAAAGGATGCCCGTGTGTGACAGTGTGGGCGCACTCAGAAGCCCAGCCAAGAGAAACATTAGGCAGGCACATTTCCACAACAATGGAAATGTTGGGGGGTCTCATGGTGGGGGGTCTTGCTGGTGGGTCTCAGGGCCCTGCCACAATAACTCCACACTGCTAGGGCAGTAGAACAACAACTATAAATGGCACAAAGCAAGTGGGTATGGCTGCGCTGTAGCCTGTAGATAAAACCTTGCTTACCAATCAGGCAGTGGCCCAGCTTGGCCCCTGGTTATCCAGCCACAGGCAGAGCACCCATGCTATGAGCTCCTCACTGACTGGTGATGTCTAGCAGATGAGGAGAGGGGCCTTGTCACCTCAGAACCAGGAAGAGTAAGGGTCTCTCATCATCATAATCATCTCATCAGCTCCCAGGCTCTGCCCGCCTGCCTCTTCTACCTTTCATGTGCTCTTAGGTGAGCATGGCAGACTTCTCTCTCTGCCTCGCAGCCTAGCGCTGTCAGGCCATGTGGGGCCTGGTAGGAATACACACACACTCAGATGTCCTTCCCAGAGAAGCCTGAACCACAGGTCACCTCAATGAGGCCCTCTGGTAAATGATGAGTCAGCTCTCAGGGCTGCTGGCTAGCTCCACTGCAGTCTCACAGACAGGCTGGCCCTTCCACTTCCTCCTGCAGCCCTGAAGAGGGTAGGCGGTTCCCCTGAACGACTCCCCCACATTTGTGAGCTCCCCGCCAACAAGGCTCTTCTGTTCCCTTCTTTAGACTTCATGCCTCGTGGGCAGGTCTAAGCTTAGCTGGTTAACACCAGAGTTAATTGACCATAAATTAATCGCCACCCTAAATAGTTCTGGAAATGAGTCCCACGGCCACTTAATTCAGATGTCAGTGAGGCCTGTCCCAGGCTGGGCTCTACAAGGGGAGATCTAAAGATGAGAATCTGCAGAGGGCACGAGAGAATGGCCAGCCAGACTCGTTCCATCTTGTGTTCCCTGCTTGAACATGCGGTGAAGTGATCCACGCTTTAACAGCAGAGAAAACACCACACAGAGAACATTGTAGGCAGAAGCAAGTTTTTCTAAAAGGACACAAACAGTGTGGACAGGCAGGACCACCATGGCCACCAGGGGTTGTGATTTCTGGATAGCTATCTTTGGTCTAGGCTTCCCAGAATCTGCACAGCCCAAGAGGACAGTTTTAGAATAAAAATGGATTGTTTTGTGTTTGGGGAATGGCATTGGGGGGATAATTCGAGATGCTTATTAACCAGATCTAGTCATGAGGAGACAAGGTAGTTCAATAGGTGAAGCCAATAATTTGGGGAAGATGACTCAGGGAGCCCAGCAGGCTGCAGCTCCCTTTGCCGTCACCGTCACCGACACTGTGGGTTCCTTGGCACACAGCACAATTCAGAATTATTTCTTCTGATCATTTCACAAATGTTCATATCAACAGTCCCTGCCAGCTTGGCCTCAGATGTAGCACTGTAAGTGTACAGAGGGCATGAGGGGTTCAAGGCTGTGTTCATTTCTTACAGCCACTCCTGTAACAAGGAGCAGCAAGCTGGGTATCGTAAGACAAAAAAAATCTGTCTTTGCCCAATTCTGGAGACCAGAAGTCCAAGATGGCCATGGTGTGCTCCCCCAGGAAGCTCTTAGGGAGACTCTCTCAGGCCTCTCCTAACATGAAATTGGGTTTTAGGCATGCCACTCCACTCTCTTCCTCCATCTTCGTGTGGCCTTCCTACTTGTGTGTCTTCTCTGAGAACAGTGGCCACTAGATTTTGTCCCCACTCTGAGCCAGTATTAACTAATTATACCTACAAAGACCTTGCTTTAAAACCACTCCCTTCTGAACGTCTGTGTGGACACAAAGTTTTGAGAGGATGGACTCCAGGCCACTCTAAGGGCCTCAGTGAATATGCAATGGAGCATCAGAGGAGAGAGTCTGGAGAAGCAGCAATAGTCTTGGGACGGTGCCAGCACCGAGTCCTGGGGTGGGGAGTGGCATTGCATGAGGAAGGAAATGAAATCAGAAAGCCCTGGCAGAGATATAAGAGCTCACAGGTGCGCCAGGGTCGGGCAAACAGTAGCCTGATGTGAATGCACCTTCTGAGGTGTGTTTGGGGTAGTGGAGACGGAGTGGGGAACCTTACAAAATCATGCTCCAAGAGAAGCAGGTATCAGGAGGTTCTGGATGTCAGGCTATGTTGGGTATCTTTCTGTGAAATGGGGACAGAGTGGAATTGGGTTTCTGGATGTCGTTGTGGGCACTGATGTTGAAGCTGGAGATGGCCACAGACCTCTTGCGATGTCTTACTCAGCATCAACTTCAATCACCTGTGAAGGATGACACTCATCCATTTTCATATCATACCAACTCTGACAGCTCTCAGAGCGTCCAGTGGCATAGCTTTCTACCTTCTGCTCTGGGCAGTTAATTTGGGATGCATTTTGCACTCTCAGAAGAATAAACTTTGGTCCACTGTCCTAAAAAAATTCAGGAGGCAGGGGGATTGCTTGCTCTGTGCTATACAATATAAAGAGTAGTTTCCAAAGATGGGAGTCTCTGTTTGGAGGGACATCCACCTTGGTGAACCCCAGAACCTCTTGGTAAGTGTTGTACTTGTAGCAAGGTCCCAGGAATGACTGGGAGGGAACTTGGATATGTGATCAGCTGATAGAGCATTCTTGTCTTTGTGTAACTTTATCGTATTTTCTGGATACATTTATGTAGATAGCATTTATGTAGGTCATTTAAAAAATGGGGCAGTAGTGAATAAGGATGGGAGGCATACATAGAGACTCTCCAGAAAATCATCAACAGTCTTTTAAAGGCTGGTGTCTGCCCTTCCAGCCCCCCTACAGAGCACTGGGGAAGCACAAATGTATGTAGAGGGAGCTGCTGTCCCTAACCCAGGGGCAGACATCCAACAAACTCTTAGAAGTGAATGAAATCACAAATATGAGATCAGATTGTGTTACAGGCGTGCGCAAATAGTCTGCGTATATTCTGCTTTTAAAAAAGATTATTTATTTTATGTATATGAGTATTTTATCTGCGTGCGTGTCTTTGTACCACATGCATACCTGGTACCCACAGAGGTCAGAAGAAGGTATCCAATCCCCTGGGACTGGAGTTACAGATGGATGGTTGTTAGCTGCTGTGTGGTTCCTGGGAACCACACCCAGATTTGGAAGAGCAGCCAGTGTTCTCAAACAGAGCCTCAAAACTTTTGAGAAAGGGATACCTCAAGATAGTGAAAACAACCTTACTACAAAACACCTCCCAAGTCCTCGCCAACCCCAAATATTTTAGCCACTGTATTGTGGAACGTAAAACCTAAAAGACAAAATAAAAAATTGAAACAATAAAATAAACGAGGTTATGTAGGCCACACTGCTCTGTTACCTGGTTTTCTTTCTAGCATAAAGATTAAGAACGTTGTCTGGGTTGTTACAGAGTCTGTTCCCTGTGTGGTATAAACACTAAGAGGAAGAGCTAGGGAACCAAACCAACCAGGATTTCAGTTCTCAGTATGCCAGCAGTGCATGCTTAGCTAAGTTACTTGACATCTCTATGCTGTATTTTCCCACTGGAAAAGAACAATATATTAGGATATACCTCAGAGAGTCATTGTAGAAATTAAATGAGATAAAACTATAGACCAGGTGCTTCTCGATAAGTAATGCTTTATAAATACCAACTCGCATTTTTTTTCTTTTTTTGTAGTTATCCACATGTGTGGGTGTGTAGGCTGAATGATTGACATTGTGTGCCTTCCTGATTCATTTCCCCACATTATATCTTGAGACAGGGTCTCTCATGGAATCCGGTGCTCACCAATTGCCTAGGCTAGCTAGTCAATGAACTTAAGCAACATGCCTGTCTCTAGCTTCCCAGTATTGGGTTGTAAGTATATGTCACTATGCCCAGTTTTTTATGTCTGTGGTGAGATCAAACTCAGACCCTCATGGTAGTTTAGCAAGCACTCGACCACTGAACCATTTCCCAGAACTTATTTTTTCTCTTAATGCAAATTTTAATGGCTGAATAATAATTCCCTCAATGGGTTGCCTATGAATTTCCTCATCATAAATTTTGTATTTCTACTTCTTTGCTATTATAAGAAAAAACGTCCACAAAATTCTAGACATCAAATTTTGGGAGTATATATATTTTTTTAACTGTCTTTCAGTCTGATTAAAAGTTGAAATTATCAAGAGAGATGGGCATTTTCATTTAATTGGATTGCTGATGTAGAAGTTTATTTTTAGTGGTGTTTAAAATATTGCTTTGTGCACTGTTGGAAAAAAGGCTGCTTAGGCCTTGGCATTTTGGTTTGTCTGCGGGTGTGGATTTCTGTGGGGGGTGTTTGATTGCTTACGATCTGCACCTGAGGAGATCTGAATCAATAAAAACACCTGAGCTCAGACGCTCAAGGTTCCATTAGCAGGACAGCACTGGCCAGGATGGTGGTTCCCTCTGCTGAGGTCTGGCAGAGTATGCATCTATGAACATGCCTCCTTGTTGTCCTTGCTGAGCCCCCACAGAAGAGTACTACTACAAACTGGTGCCTATCACACACAAGGAACATGTCCACCACAGTTAACCAACCAGAGCTTCATGGCAATGGCAAGGGTGTCTGCTTTCTCTGTGACCTGCTGGAGAAGAGTTATTTCAGAGCGCCAGAGTCAATCTGAAGTGTCAGGCTCTGCCTCATCCCTCCAACACAAGCTCCTTCTTCCAGGTCCTAGGCCTTAGAGCTTGGCTTTCAGAACTGGCAAGGTGTCTGTAAGTATTGCCTTCCCATCTGTCTCTCTGGCCCTCAACATACTGGCTGTAGTGGTCTGAGTGAGAATGTTCCTCATAGTCTTAGGTTTTTAAATCTGTGGTGCCCACTTGTTGGCACTGTTTGGGAAGGTTTGTGAGGCGTGGCCTTAGAGGAGGAAGTATGTCGCTGGTTGGAGGCTTTGAGAGTTCAAAAGAGTTCACCTCTTTTGCAGTTCACACTCTCTGCTTGGTGCTTGTAGTGAAGATGTGATCTCTCAGCTTCCTGGTCCTACCACCATGCTTACTGCTTGCCTCCTTGGCTCCCCACCGTGATGTACTCTTAACCGTGGGGAGCCATAAGCCAAGCTAAGCTCGAAGTTGTTTTTGGTGGTGGTGTATCACAGCAACAGATGAGTAACTAATATACTTGCTTAGCAAGACTCCTCTCCCAGGTTTCCCAGAGCTGCCCTGCCCCCAGCTGCATGTAGAGTTCTTTGTGGTTTTCTATTCCTTGCTCACATCAGGTCCCTCTTGCACCTCCAGCTTCACGAAGAGCTGGGAGCCACCAGACTTCCTCCCTCGCTGTTTTCCATTCCCAGGTGGCCTGGACTCCATTCACCCACAAAAGGCCTACGATCCTATCTACGGCTGACTAGTTATCCAACCCACACAATGGGGATTTGTAAAAATTGGCTTCAATTTTAAGGTCTGTATTCCAGCATGGGATGTGCCTGCACTCCAGAGCAAAGATCAGCCTGTACTCCTTACAGCTACTTCCTGTTGCTTCTCACTTAGCTAGTGATGGAAGTTTCCTCATGATCTTGCCACACTAATGGAGCAGCTGTGTACCCTGGCTTCTGTGCCACCCTTTCAGAGAAGTGCAGTTCTCGCCTCTATCCATTTACAAGGAGTCGCCTTTCTGTGCCTCTTCCTCTTGCCATTGCATCTGCTCTTTGCTGTTCCCCCTGCCTGGAACCCTGGTCCCCTAGTCACTGCATGCTCAGCTCCAGTGGTTTCTCTTCAGGGAAGCCTCCCTGGCTGCCCACTCTGCAGTCCAGGAAGCCCAGAGTAGCAGTTAAGTAGGAATGACCTGAAATGTCTTGGTTTCTCTTGGGCTTCTCCAGTTATCTTAGTTGTTACACAGTTTCTATTACTGTGAAGAGACACCATGGTCATAGCAATCTTATAAAGGAAAACATTTCATTAGGGGTGGTTTACAGCACAGAGGTTTAATCCATTATCATCGTGGCGGGAAGCATGGCGGCACACAGGCAGACATGGTGCTGGAGAAGGACCAGAGAGTTCTACATGTGGATCAGCAGAAATCAGGAAGAGTGAGAACAACCACGGCCTGGCTTGAGCTTCTGAAACCTCTAAGCCCCACCGCCAGTGACACATTTCCTCCAACAAGGCCATACCAACTGTAACAAGGCAATACCTCCCAACAGTGCCACTCCCTATTAGCTTATGATGCCATTTTTACTCAAACCACTGCACCAGTAGGTCACAATCTCAGCAACGGCAGGAAGGCTTTGTGTATAGCAAGACAATGCATAGAGACTGATGGCTGGGCAGGAGAGTGGCATGAAAGCTTTGGTTCTTATTGTCACGCATAGTAAACATGCCTTAACCAAAACAGTGGGAGAGGCTCACCAGGCTGCCTCTGCCAATGCCTGGCGGCTTGCTCCAGCAGTGACATCTCCACCACATCTCCTCTTGTCACCATAGCCTAAAGTCATACAATATGGTTCTCTTGCATGGTGTGGTAGTGTGTGTCTGTAATCCCAGCACTAAGGAGGCAGAGGCAGGAGGATTGCCACAGGTCTGAGGTCAGCTTAGGCTACATAGTGGCACTGTGTCTCAAAACACTGAAAAAAGAAAAATGTTCTTTCCCTCCTCTTCCTGTTTCTCACCTCCATCTGTCTCTTCCAGGAGGCAGAAAGGAGACCACTCAGGGGATAATAGTCTCTAAGTGGCCCAGTATTGAGGCTTCTTCAAAGCCAAGTGGGAATTTTCCAGATGCCAGTTCCTGAGGGCTTTCCTTTCCAGAACCAGGGCCTGATTTACTATAAGCAATATCTGGACAGCCAATGGATTTTCAGACTGTGTTGATTCCAGAGGTTGCCTGGGATTACTGATTAATGGGGTGTCCTGGGGAGGATGGAGTGACTGCCCATCAAGCAAGCACCTCACTTAGGCACAGTCAGGGGCTACCATGGTTGCCACAGATGGTCTCTGTCTAATCTGATCATCAATAACGAAGGCCACTAGATGCTTAAGGCAACATTTGCTTCACAATGTCAAATTATATCATTGATAGTTTTGGGAGTGTAGAGGAATAGGCCTGTGTCAAAGCTAGGAAGGGTCTACATTTCAAGGGTCTATGTGATGGGATTGCATTCAGAGGCCTGTGTGGTCTGGATGGAATGTAGAAAGAATGTTAGGAATGTTGGTACACATCTTTAATCCAGTATTCAGAAGGCAGTGGTGGTCCATGCCTTTAATTCCTAAGACAGAAACAGAGTGTGGAAGGGCTGTGAGAGAAACAGAGACACAAAGGCAGCTTAGCAGAAGAAGTCAGTATCCCACAGGAAGAGTGAGTCAGTTTGAAGCTGAGCAGACTAGTTCAGTCTGAGGCAGTCAGAGAGTCAGCCAGAATAAGCCAGAGTCAGGAGAGTTCAGTCAGAAACTGTCAGTCAGCTCAGAAGGTCAGTTTAAACCAGTGGCTTGGAGGAGAGTTTGAGCCAGAGAAGTGAGTGAGTTGAACCAGAAGAGTCAGAGTTCAGAAGGAGCTAGTCAGAGTGGCTCAGTCAGCAGTAGGTCTCAAAGTTTGATTAGATTGTACAGAGGTTTAAATGTTCTAGACTTTACTGGAGGCTAAGGCTGAAGCCTTCCAGTTCTAGGCTTAAGATTAGACTATATGGAGGCAGAAACACTCCAGGTCTCCAGACTAGAACCAGTGATTGAATTAGACAAAAGGGTAAAATCTTTTGTCCCAATCAATGCCTACATCTAGTGAATCTATGGCTAAAGGGAACATGAAACCCAGTAAGAAAAGGAATAGAAAATGTGTACTGTTTCAGGGAGCTTTATCAAAAGAGTGACAGTAATTGCCTTTACTGCAGACAGAGCAGGGCAAATCATCTATTTCCTTCTTTCACCAAACCAACAGCCTTTGACACTGTAACTTACTTGTTAATTGATTTATCATAAACACATCTAGCACTTGAGAGGGAGTGGATAGTGAGCGCTAGTGAACTAGTGAATACATTCACTAAGAAGTGATATGAATATGTGTGGGTGGGTAAAGTCCTCAGAAGCCAGCAGGTACCAGAGCTGCAAAGGCAAAGCTCTTACTACACGGCAGAGCTTTTAAAATGTGTGACTTTTCCCAGAGAGCAGCCAGGCAGAGCTCAAGACAGCAGTCATGCATGGGAGTCCCCATGAGGATATAGAGTGCAACTGTTTGAAATTACATTTGCATAAATTCCCTCCTAGGGGAATTCTCATTAGGGTATTAAACACATACAATCGGTTACTGTTACAGTTATTAACTGATTCCTAGTCCTGGAAAGAAAGCACTGTGCTGGGTGCGTGAGATGGCTCAGCGGGTAAAGGCGCCTTCTGCCAAGCCTGATGACCTGAGTTCCATCCACAGCAGAAGAAGAGGGCTGACTCCTTCAAGTTGCCCTCTGATCTGTGGCACACGTGCCTCCCCACAATAGATATGACAAAAAAGAAAGCCTTTTGCTGCACACTGTGCACAGGGTCAATCTATGATTTACAGGCAATCAAATGAGAATTGGGTTTCTTCATCATCAGAGAGGTGAATGTCTGCACTTGATGGGATTGGTGCTTCCTGTACATAGAGTCCATCCATCACTACTCTTCCTTCCTCTCTGTCTTCTCAGTGCTGGGCATCAAACCCAGGGCCTGCACGTGCTGGGCAGGTGCCCAACTTCTGAGCCCCACCTCCAGCCTATGGATTAAGAATACTTCTACAAATGTCACTGGTCCCACACAATCAGGGCCACTACAAAATGACTTCAGTGATGCTTAGGCTACTGTTGCACTTTGGCCTCTGACTGGCTTGGAAGTGAAGACCCCCTGCTGACTCTTGTTTACTTCAAATGCTTCTGAAGAGTTTTCGTCATTTGTAACAATGCAATTAAGGCCTCAGAGCCCATTTCTTTCTTCAGACTTGCACTTCCTTATTTCGGGCTCTTGTTCTTTTCTTGGGCTGTTGATTTCTCTGGCTGTCTGTGGCTTCTGCGATTCGATGTGGGATCCTAAAGCTCTGGTCTACTTAACTTCCACCTCGGTAGAAGAATGGCTAAAGTATAGTTTTGGATTCCAAAATCACTTACAGTGTTGTTTGTTTTTCTGTGTTAAATTCACAAGGATTTCTTTTTGCTTCCAGGGATTGATGTACGTATTTAAGGTCTACAAGCTGAGGATATGTCAAGCGTACACGCTGAGACATGATCAGTACAATCAAGGTATTTAGCATTTTACAGTTAACAGCTTGTAATGTGCATGTGTGTATGTACGCATGTGTAAGTATGTGCATACATATGTGTATGAACATATGTATATGTAAATCTGCATGCATGTGTGCATGCATTCAAGTGAAGTAACAATAAGATCTAGACTTTGATTACATTTCAACTATGCAATGTATTCTTGTTAACTATTGCCACTGAATCGCCATTTGTGACCATTTGTTTAAATGGTGTGTGTGTGTGTGTGTGTGTGTGTGTGTGCATGCGCGTGTGTGAATGTAGGCATGTGGAGGTCAAAAGAAACCTTGGGTCTTGGTTCTCACCTTCCACCTTGTTGAGATAGGGTCCCTTAAACCCTGTAACCTGACAGTCTATCTGGCGCAAAAGCTTCCAGGAACTCTCCCGTTTCTACCTCCTACCCCACTGTAGGGGTGTGTCTGGCTTTGTGTGAGTTCTGGGGATCGGAACTCAGGTCCTCACACTGCATAGCAAACACTTTGCCCAGGCAGCCATCTCCTCCGTCCACTTTGTGCCCGTCGATCACTGTGTCCCCATCCTGCCTCCCACATCCTGGAAGCCACAGGTCTTTCATTCATGTTGGACTGGCTTCTGAAGCCCTGACATCATCATTCTGCAGGTGTTTAACCTGAAGCCGTGCTTGTCAGTAGAGAATGGAGGCAGTTGGCCATGCCTGGGGCAGTTCTATTGACATGGCTACTGTAGGTCTCTAGTCTAACCAATGCTACTAAAAGGGATGCAGGATTCTCACCCATGTCATCACAATGGCTTCATCAACTGCAGGGCACAGTGACCTCACTTCAGGCACCAGCTTGTTTGCTATCTTTATGATGGGAGCAGGGACTAGACTCTGCTCATGGGCCCTCCACCAACAAACAGACCTCTGTCTCCATCTGTTTTAATGGGAAGTGACATCCATCCACCAAGAGCCAAAGGCTGGTTTCTGTTTGTGTAGAAACCCCAAGGGATAGAGATAAAGGCAAAATGATTTGACTTCTGGAGTTGACAGCCAGGTGCCAAACAAGCCTTCTGTTGTTTGCTTTTTAATTATGTCTTTTTAAAAGTCCCTTAATGGGGTTGTTACCTATGTTTATATTCTCATTCCAATTTTCCTCCAACTCTGGAAATTATACCATTCAAAGAGTGCATTTTGACTTGTCACCTCCTCAAGAGACTGGCTGTCTTCTGGTGTCTAGAGGGCTCTCCTTGGCTATGAGAAAAGTAGCTGTCTCATCAAGGTGACTGGCACGTAGCTCTGTGCTAGTGTCAATCAGGGTCGGGTGGAACCTTGAGAGGATGGCTCTGAGTGTAAAAGCTGGGGAGATGCCAGAGCTGGACCATTCTTGGACTCTGAGCCATCTGATCTGGCTTTGATGAGCTCTGAGCATACCTCAGGGTGTGCCCTGAAGACCACAGAGCGCTGCTCTCAGAAGGAAGCCACAAGTACTCACGGGTCACCACAGGGCTCTTTAGTGGGAGGCAGGGCTGAGAAAGATCAGAGATGTTTCAGACATAGGCTGTGGAAGGGGCGGTCAGAAGGCACACATGATTTACACATGCACTAGCAGGAAGCTGGCTGTCCAAGGAGAGGGAGGAGAAAATAAAGAGATATGATGTGCTTGCTGCATCCTCCGGCCTTAAAGTCGCATCCACTTTCTAGAAGCTTCCTGAAATATCAGATTTCAAGGCCCTTGGTTTCAAACTGTCTCTGGGTGTTGCTTCTGTTTCCTTGTTTAATATTTTTGACTAGACCACAATGCTAGGTTCACTTAGTATATAATCATGCTGTGGCTAAGAATTTTGTAGCTCTGTTCTTTCTGAGATGGCTCTACTATTGGGGGCTGGAGAGATGGCTCAGTTGGTAAAGTGTTTGTTACAGCCGGCCTAGAGAACTCCAGGTTCAGTGAGAGACCCTGACTCAAAAAGCAAGATGGAGAAGCAATTGAGGAAGACATTGAACGCAGATCTCTGGCCTCTATACACATGTAAAGCCACACCAACACATGCGTACACCACACCCACCCACACCTACACACCAACCATACCTATGCACCTCCTCCTCACAAAGCCACTCATACATGCACACACACACACACACACACACACACACTCACACACACTCACAGGCCCACACACTTGTACAGTTCCTCTTTTAAATGTTAATAATTTCTTGTGCATTTTCTCCTGTAATTTTTGGACTTTTAAGATTTAGAAACTGCCTTTCAGTTTGTTCTATTTCTACTTCATTTTCATCACACTATGTTATTTTTTTACACTGGCTGCTAGAATATTTAAATTTCATTGTAATTACCATGCCTTTTACCTCTTGACTATAAAGCCCTTTCTCTTGCGTTGGTTTTTATTTCTCTAGCTTCACTTTGCATGTTTTCAAAGCGGCAGATGCTGTGGACCCTTCCTTTAAAGTGAGCGTCTGTGTGTATCCCTGCTTCTCCCTCGAAAATCCTTTGTAGCTTTGTGGACCTCTGTTGAAGGTCTGTTGAAAGTCAACAAAAAGTACAGGCCTCTGATTGGCTGTCCTCCTCTTCTACTCTTGTATCGCCATTTGTCATGAAGACTGAAGCTGAAACTAGCGCCCCTTAGCCAGGTACAGAGGGACTTGTCCATACTCCAGACTTCTGGGAGGCTTTGAGAGAGGCTGAGGCAGGAGGATCACTTGAGCCTTGGAGCTCCAGGCCAGCCTGGTTCTCACCGTGACATGCAAGACCCCCAAATCAAAACCAAAGCCAAGCAGCTCTCATTTGTTAGCTCCGCACTGGCTCCGAGGGCGCGGGAGGGCTGGCGGACTCCTCACACCCCCGGAGACCAGGGCCAAGCTTTCATGGCTGTGTCCTCCTTTCCCAGCTGTTGTCCAGTCTCAGTTCCTGGTGGCTGTAAGAATGAGGCTCCTGTTTCCTTTTAGACTGCTCTTAAAGGCCTCCTTTCACAGTGACGCCCAGTCTTCAAAGCAGCAGCAAATCCTCCCGTTTTTGAGTCTCCCATTGCAGGTAGAGCCCAGGCCCTCCATGTTGATGTACAATCCGTACAGTGTATGGTTCATCCGCGTACTCTGTACAGTTTCAATTGATTTCAATGTATTCACAAAGATATAACAGTAAACAGAGTCTGGTTTGGGAACATTTTTATTACCTCTCCCAAGACTCCAGGCTCTTCAGCCTTTAACCCTAGGCAGCTACTGATCTACTTGTGCCTATGAATTTGTGGAATTTGAGTCTTTCATATAAATATACTTATACAAGGGGTCATCCTTTGGATCCTCTTTCACTTAGTATCTTAGTTAGGTTTCTGTTGCCTGTAATAAAACACTATGTCCAGAAGCAACTTGGGGAGGAAAGGGTTTATTTCAGCATACCGTTCAGTTCCTGTACCACAGTCCATCCGCAAAGGAAGTCAGGACAGGAACTCAAGGCAGGAACCTGGAGGCAGGAACTGATGCAGAGGCCATGGAGGAGTGCTGCTTACTGGCTTGTTCTTCATGGCTCGTTCAGCTTGATTTCTTATAGAACCCAGAAACACCATCCCAGTGATGGCACCACCCACAGTGGGCTGGGTCCTCCCCTATCAATCATTAACCAAGAAAATGCCCCACAGGCTTTCCTACAGGCCAATCTAGTGGGGGCATTTTCTCAACTGACTGAAGTTCCCTCTTCCCAGATGGCTCTAGCTTGTGTCAACTTGTGATGAAACTCGCCATCACACTTAGCATAAAGTTTTCAATGTTCATTCATGAAATAGCACATATCAGTACTTCATCCTTTATTGTTAAGTAATATTCCACTCTATAAAGGTAATACATTTTCTTTATCCACCAACCATTGGTGGATTTGAACCATTTCCATTCTTGGCTATCACAAGTCCTGCTGCTATGACCATCTGGACCCAGGTCTTTGTGAAGACATGTGTTTGCATGTGTTGTGTGTTTGTCAGGAACAGAATACGAGTCAAATGACAGCTCTGTGCTTCACTTTGCAAGAATCTTCCAAGGTTTTCTTTTTCCACAGCAAGGTTTTTTTTTTTTTTTCCATTGCTTTATATTATTTTCATGTTTGGTTCCCATTTCTCCACATCTTCATCAACAGTGACTTTTATCTGTTATGGCTGTAACCCCCTAGAGTGTGTGAAGTGGCCTCTCACTTTTATTAACTTATTTTACTTTATGTGTAGGTGTGTGTGTCCGTGTATGGGTGTGCACACATGAGAGCAGACGCCTGCACAGGCCAGAAGTGGGAAACAGATCCTCTAGAGCTGTAGTTACAGTGGTTACGAGCTGCTAGAAGTGAATGATGGGAATTCAACTTGTGTCTTCTGCAAGAACAGTACATGCTTTTAACCACTGAACTATCCTTCCAGCTCTGGTATTTCACTATTGATATGAACATTTTATGGGCTGATGCAGTTGAACATTTTTCATATGCAGAGAGTCCATTATTAGTAGTCCATGTATTTTTAAAGAATAGTCTACTGGAATTTTACTCCCATTTAAATTTTTTAATTATTCCCACTTTTAAAACATTGGGTTATAATAATTTTTTACATATTCTGGATACTTGAGGTGATTGTCTCACATTCTGCAGGATATCTCTTCTCTTGCCTGATAGTGTCCTCTGGCTCACAGACACCTCGACTGTTGATGAAATCCAGGGGACCTGGTTTTGTTTTGGATGGCTGTGCATTTGTCATCTTATCTAATGAGCTTTTTTCTACTTGCGCACCATGCAGACTTGATCTTCCCTCTGTCTTATGATTTTAGTTCTTACTCTTAAGTCTAGTTTCAACATTGACCTAATTTTCACACGTGAGGCTGGTTCAGCCCGTTCCTCTGCGTGTAGATGTCCACTGAATATCTTGTCACCCTCGCCAAAACAAGACAAAACGAAACAGCCTCAATGGACTTCCCATGAAAGAGTGGATTTCTGAGCTCTTGATTCAGTGTCATTGGTTTTTATGTTTATCTTTGCACCGCATTATTTTGATGATATGTTTGTTGTAAATTTTGAAAATAGAGTTTTCCAATTTTGCTCTTTTTTTTTTTTTTTTTTTTAAGATTACTTCAGCTCGTCTGGGTTCTTGGATTTTCAGGGCAAATTTTAAGGTCAGCAGCTTTATTTTTTGCAACAACAACAGCAACAAAAAAAAAAAAAAAACTAGGGTTTTCACAAGAATCACCTTGGATTCTTGTAGATTCCTAATTTTTGAGGAATTCTGATTCTGATTCTGCTATTTAGCTAATATTAATGAATACATGAACATGTTTATACATTTTTAAAATTTATTGCAGTCTTCTTTTTATAGTTCCTGGCACTTAGATCTTGTATTTGTTCTGTTAGTTTTTGTTTGTCAGTTTGTCTCTTTTTTTTGAGGCAAGGTCTCTCTCTATAGCCCTGGCTGTCCTGGACTCATTACATAGACCAGGCTGGCCTCAAACTCACAGAGATCCACCTGCTTCTGGCTCCCAAGTCCTGGGATTAAAGTCATGTGCTACCACACCTGGCTGTTTTGTTAAATTTTTGTTAAAACATTTATTACTGGATGTTTTATAATTTTCATACTATTACTATAAGTGGAATTTCCCCCATAATTTTATGTGAGACTTTCATTGCTAATATAGGAAATATAATTAATTTTAATATGAATCTATATCTTGACTTCTTGGTTCATTTACTAACTCCACTTTCTTTGGGTAAATTCTTAATGATTATCTAGTTACAGAACTGAGCCGTCTACAAACTGTTTTACTTCTTTTCCAATCTGGATTTTTGTTTGTTTGTTTCTCTTTTTTGCCTAATGACTTTGGTTAGAATCTCTAGTATAATGTTGGATGGAAAAATGAGGAACAGCTATCCTAGTCTTGTTCGTGGTCTTAGGAAGATGTTTTCAGTCTTTCACTGTAAGCATGAGATTGGCTTTGTGTTTTAACAGGTGTTATTGAATTGTAATTTTCAGATCACATCTTGGCGATACCTATTGGAATAGTCACAGGGCAAACAATGAAATATCTTGGGTTTACTTTAACATGGTCCATCAAGAAGGAAATAGTGGGCTATAAATGTCTCCATAGCTATCAAAGCTAGTTGATGAGAACAAAAGTCTTCATTGTGCTAATCAGCCTGATTTGTACTTACTTAAAAACTCTTACAAAACCTGCCAGACACACGTCCTCTATTCAATCTTTAGCCTAAAAATAGATGAAAGGTTTTAGAGTGGAGGAAGTCCCTGTTGGATAGAAATGTATGTTCAGTGATGAAGCCAGCATCCAGCTGGAGGTTATAAGATAAGATGGACCCCAAGAGCTATGCTCTGCCATCTCTGTCTCTATGATGTCGTTTATGAGCTGGAGGGCACAGGTGATTTGGCACAGATGAACACACATCAGTGAAAGACATGTTAGTCCGATGCCTTGGAAGCAAGCTCTGTCAGGATCTTGGTCTAGAAAATTTTTTGGGAGGTGGTCCCAGGAAATACTAGTGAAGAATGGAGAAATGAGGAAGGACATCCAACAGGACTGTTTTACCCAGCCAGTGACTCTGGACCCTCAGCAGCTTGGGACTCTGGGCAAAATCAAGCAACAGACCGCAGACACATCACCAGGTATTTACACACTACTTCTTGAAAGGCCTTGGTTTTCTAGCAAAAATCCTTTTGGTGAACATAAGCAATTGCTGAGGCCAGAGACAGGATGGACTTTGTGGCAAGGATAAGTCCAAGGCTATATTGGAAGGAGGGGTTAATCCACCTTTAATGGATTTGCCACCATCTTGCCCTGTAATTAACCTTGGATGTCATTTAAGCATTCAGCAGAAGTTCACCTCTTCTCTAGGAAACGGAATATTGAATGGCACCATTAACCATACTTCAGCTGCACCTTTGCCTCCCAGGCCATTCCATCAATCCTTAGAGCAACAATCTAGGAAATGAAAGAAAACTAAGATGTGGCCACCCGTCCAACCTGGCCCAGACATCTATTATGCAATTTTACTTAGTGAAGGGGGAGCAGAAGGGACTCCTGTTTCTGAGTGCCAATTGGAAGAATTACTTCTCATGGAGCCCTGGCTTCCATCTGGGAAATCATATCCCCTTCAACAACTCAAGAAAGCAACTAGGTCTACTTGTCAGGTACTCCTGGTAGCCAAGAGATGACCTAGCACCACGGGTATGCTGGCAAATGTTCAACAATGGTTTGAGAATTGTTTTCCTGGGGAGGAGTTCTTTAAATTTCAGAATATGGACCACTTTGCATTTGCTGATTGAGTTTGGTGGTTTAGATGCTTCTGCTGATTTCTAGCTCCACTGTCCTAATATCTGCCTTTTGAAAGCCCTGACTCCAGCCCATCCCAACCACCTGGACCACTCCTTCCCTGGACTCCTGGGGTTCAGTGCAATCTCTACAAAGCATTACCAGCAGCTTCAACAGCACAGCAGCGCCACCCCAGGAGCACCAGGGAAGCAACACCATCCACACCCTTTACTGAGAAAGGACCTTACCACACCCCATGCAAACTGCATTCACAGGTGGTGGTCAGCTCTAAACAAAGTTGGGAAGGTGACTTGTATTGATCAGCAAGCAAGGCTGCCAAGTCCCCAAGCACAACAACAGCCTCATGTCGGGCTACCAGACAGGTCTTGGACTGTTGATATTTATCGCTGGGATTGAGGAGTCTCAAACCTCAGTCTTGACCAGCCCACCCTGGTGGATGACATCAGACTTGTCTTTGCTGGAGTGGATGTCCCTGTGTAGCAACCACATAGCCATGCTTTGTGGGCCGCTTTTCACTTTCTTTATTAGAAGCAAGTGGGTTTTGGATTACTGGGCTGAGCCTAGTGTCCAGCCGTAGATAATGGAGTTTAGGAGAAATGCCACTTGAAAGTGAATGTGGCCTTGTACACCTGAGAAGACAGGAAGGCCACACTCCAGAACCTTCACGCTCAACTGAGTAAATCAGTCGATGATTGTCGTAAATTAGTTAACTCTAGTTTTTAATCTGAGTTTCGCTAAGACTCTA
This sequence comes from Cricetomys ansorgei, assembly GCA_026225945.1. Classification (NCBI taxonomy): domain Eukaryota; kingdom Metazoa; phylum Chordata; class Mammalia; order Rodentia; family Nesomyidae; genus Cricetomys; species Cricetomys ansorgei. The sequence goes on along the minus strand of JAMJFZ010001791.1, from coordinate 908,777 downwards.
AGAAAATGTGGACCAAGAGGAAAAAACTAAGCTAGGAGATGTGCTGGTCAGTCTTTGTCAACTTGACACAAATTAGAGTCACCTGGGAAGAGGGGATCCCAATTGAAGGGTGTCTCCATTACACCGGCCTGTGTGCATGTTTGGGGGGCATTTTCATGATTAATGGTTGATGTGGGAGGGTCCAGCCCACTGTGGGCAGTGCCATCCTTCAGGTGGTGGTTCCGGGTTCTATAAGAAAGCAGACTGAGCAAGACATGGGGAGCAAGCCAAGAAACAGCATTCTTCATTGTCTTCTGCTTCAGTTCCTACCTCCAGGTTCCTGCCCTGACTTCCCTCTGTGATGGACCGTGATGTGGAAATCCAAGCCTAACAAAACCTTCTCCCCCCAAACTGCTTCGGGTCAGACTATTTTGTCATAGCAACAAAGAAGCAAATTAATGTAGAAGATATTAAAAATATCCACAATTAGGATAATTTGAGAAACTGTAAAGAGACCTTACAGCAATTTCAGCTATTGTAACAGGCTGCCGGATCCTAGTAGATCTCCAGGTCTTAGCACAGCCGATGCCATGGGAAAAGCCCATCTAGCCCTTGGAACTCAGTATGTAGGCAGCAATGCCTGCCAAAACAGAAACAGAGACCCACTCTACCTGCCAAGGCAGAAACAAAGGCTAAGTCAATGGTCCCAAGATGTGGCTGGGAAAGACCCTAAATGTATTAACCTTGCTTTTTGGCTTCTGTTGTTCTGCTTCTTGCTGTTATTGTTAACTGAAGTGTGTCAACCCAGGATATAGTTTTTGAGCTTAAAAAGCCAAAACTGGTAAGGCTTGGGGCTGCGTGATTTGGGTGAGTTCGCCATGCAGCCGCCAGCCAGCCATAAAGACTTTCTATTGACTTTGAGAGGCTCTGTGTTCTCTGAAGGAGTTACTTTGCAACATTATAAAGCATAGCTTGGTACTTGGACTTTTAAGACTTTTCAGGATTATTTTATCTTTAGCTAAAGTAGATTAATTATACGTCTTGACGTATTTTCTTAAGTGTGTACAGTGAGCGGTGATCTTTTTTCATGTGGCATTCATACCATATGAACAGATCAGAGTATTACATATGTCTTTTGAATGTTAAAAAAAGCTTTCTATTAATAGTAAACATTTTAAAACAGATTTATTTATTTTAATTTTATGTGTGGGTGTTTTCTCTACATGTATGTCTGTGTACCACATGCAAGTAGCATTCCTGGAGGCCAGAAAAGGGCAGCGAATCCCTGGGATTATAGTTACAGATGATGCAAGCTGCTTCATGGTGCTAGGAATTAAACCAGGTCCTCTGGAAAGGCGGCCAATGCTCTTGACTGCTGAGCCATCTCTCTAGCCCTTGCAAAGTATTTTCTTGCTGTGTGTATTGTGTTTAGGTGTGTGTGTGTGGGAGTGCATGTGCACTAGGCCAAGGATAACCTCAGGTACAGCTTCTCAGGATCCACTCACCTTTTTCTTTCCTTTCTTCCTTCCTTCCTTTTCTTTTCTTTTTTTCTCATAGCCCTTACCAAGTAGGTTAGGCTGGCTGATCAGCAAGCCCCAGTGATCTGTCTGTTCTACCTCCCCAGTGCTGGGATTACAGTGTAAACTATTTTTAAGCATAGTAATTTCTGGCTGGAGAATGGTGCTGCCTAGTAAAGCCAGTTCCCTCCTGTTGTTTTCCACTGTAGAGTGGAGAAGTGGATATTTCACTAGCAAGTTCCTTTTCTGGGAATAGCCAAGACATTTTGTTCATTTTTGTTGCTTGTGAGGTCATATCTCAGACCCTACAGATTGGACAAAGAGCATACAGTGAAAAATAAAGGAAGTTCTCACATATCTTACTAAATTCCTGGAGATGGCAGCTGTAATGCTGATATCAAATAACACACAGAAAAAGGATACTGTGTGTAAATTCGGCCTGGTGGATATTGCTTAAATTAGCCTGTTTTGCTATTGATTTCCAATATATGAAACTCTTTTGGAAACACCAACTTTCTTACATGTGTATTCTGCCTCATCAATTTTTATACCGTTGTTAAAAAATGAAACTTGTCATAGAGATTAAGACAATTAAGACTCTCCTCTTAAAACCTCCCTGACTCATTCCGAAACATCACTATATGAGAAGATATGGAGAGAGATAGAAAAAGAGAGAGTGGAAAAGAGAGAGAGGAAGCCAGGGACGCATTCAGGTGGCAGGGCCCATTGCCTTAGGACAAGGAGGGACAAGGCTTTGGAAAAGCAAAGATGCCAGAATAAAAGTTACCTTGAGGTCAGACATGGAGGCTCGTTTCTATAATCCTAGCTCTTGGGGAGGTGGAGGCAGGAAGTTCAAAAGTTCAAAGCTAGCCTCGGCTACATTAAAAATAAAATAAAAAGAGCCACTGCTCTAGAAGGTCTCTCCAGTGAGATCAGAGAAGGGATGTGTGGAAACGCTCATCTGAAAGTCATCCTGGAAATCAGAGGAGCTGAAGTGCCCTCAGTCAGAAATGGTTTCTTCTAGAGCAGAAGCCTTCTTGAGGCCTTGAAAGCATGTCCTTTTGGAGCGTGCCTTCCTCTGGGCATGGGCAGGTGGATTGTGAGGGATGATGGAGAGAAACAGAGAGTGGGTGAGTTTCTGTGACTTGAAACCCCAAAGACTTAGAGCTGAAACTTTTAATGATTGGAGGTCCAGCGTGTCCAGCCAGCACACACAGGCTGGGTTCAGTGGGGTGGGTCTGTGAGGTTTCCGAACCTCTGTGGTGGAGTAAGAAGGCTGGAGGTGCAAAGGCAAGGGGCATTGGGAAGATGAGGAGAATGAACCTTGGAGGTCTTACTAGGGATGCAGTGTGTGTGACCTGGCACTCCTGTCCCAAAGCAGGCAGATGATTTCAGAACACAGGGATACAGACTGTCTTAGAGGGAAATGTAATGTCCACTCAGCAGCAGCCCACACTCCTTAGCTGCCACTCTATTGTGTCTCTTCTTTCCCCCTAGAGCCTTACTTTGAATGAACCCCCTGAGACATATATGAGGGGCAGGTTGCAGGTCGGGGTGGCTGGTACCTTGGTCCAGCTCCTCTGTCTCCATCCCCAGAGAGGCACTCTCAACTTGGAATTGCAAACCTAAGGAGCTGGAAGAAAGCTTGAGACCATCGGGGGCCCTTTGGCTAGGATTCTGGAATGGGTTTCCATTGTTCTACAGTCCTTGAGAAATACTATGGGCCCCATTTTTCTCGGGAGAAGGGACGTGGCTTTCACCATGTAGCCCCAGTGCAAAGAACCTTGAGCTCATCAAACTCACTTTCAAGCATACTCACTAGGGATAATGAAGTGGAGGCCAACGGAGACAAGGCTGTAGGTGGAGGTCTTGCAGGCAGCGACATCAAGGCTACACAGGCCCAGATTATCCCCCCTCCCATGATCAGTCTTTTAAAAGACCTCATCAGCAGCTCCCCCAGGAAAACAAAATTTACCTTAGAGAAGGATGACAGCTGTAGTCACATGTCCCTTTAACTGGGAATTAATGAATAAAAATGAGATCTTTAGTTCCACACCAGAAAAGGGTATTTAAAAATGTGTGATTATGACTTGGGTATTAAAAACAACTCTTACCAGCATAAATAGACAGTATAAATATTAACTCATTAATCTTCATAAAGCATAGTTTTAAAAGATTAATTGTATTTTAAAGTGTGTGTGTGTGTGTGTGTGTGTGTGTGTGTGTGTGTGTGTGCTGTGAAGCATGCAAAAGAGCACAGGGGCCTGCAGAAGTCAGAAGAAGCATTGAATTCCCTGGAGCTAAAGCGACAGATGCTTGTGAGTCACCACGAGGGTGCTGAGAACTGAACTTTCTTCCTCTGTAAGAGCAGCAAATGCTCTAAACCACCAACACATCCCTTTAGCCCTCAAACAGATACATTTGTTTTTTTAAACTTGAGACTACCCTTTGTGTTGGCTAGTTTTATGTCAACTTGACACAGGCTGAAGTCGTCTGAGAGGAGGGAGCCTCAATTAAGAAAAGACCTCCATAAGATTAGGTTGTAGACAAGTCTGTAAGGTGCTTTCTTAATTAGTGATTGATGGGGGAGGGCCCAGCCCATTGTGGGTGGTGCCATCCCTGGCCCTGGTGGTCCTGGCTTTATAAGAAAGCAGGCTGAGCAAGCTATCTGGAACAAGCCAGTAAGCAGCACCCCTCCATGGTTCCTGCCCTGTGTGAGTTCTTACCCTCATTGCTTTTGATGATGCACTGTTATATGGAACCGTAAGCAGAATAAATCTTTTTCTCCCCAAGTTGCTTTGGCCATGGGGTTTCATCACAGCAATAGAAACCCTAACTAAGACACCCTCCTATGTTTAAGGCATCTTAACAGTCCAAAATTCCAAACAAAGCAAAATGCCTAGAAATGAGTCAGAAATCTAAGAGGAATTGCTCAACCATAGGATGGGGGTTGTGATGATGATTTTTTCTTGGGACACTAGACTGGGCAGATAAGCTCTCCAGAGAGGTAGGAAGTAGGAAAGTCTGGTTCTAGGGTCCTTGTGTGTAGAAAGCACATCTTAGAGTAAGCTTTGGAGAAACCAGGATTGTCAATCTCATGGGTCCGATTTCCTTCAACAGAAGGAAATGAATGATGCCGGATCACTTGGCAGGCTGGAGTGACCAGTCACCACCATATGATGACCCTCAGCTATTCTAGTAGGAGCCACCCTCCTCCTGCATCCCCCCAATATCCTGAGAATTGTTCAGGCCCTAATCCTGGCCTTTGTCTCACATAATAGAACTCATCCCTATGAAAGAGACCCCATGTACTTTGCATCTGCTTCTTACAAATCCTTCCTCCTTAGGCCTTGCCATGAGCCCTGTTTATCAGCCACTAGAACTCAAACTATTGCAGGCGCTTTGCAACCTCCCTACGGTACCTTGCTATGGAGCTATGCCTAAAGCTTTGTTGTGGTAACCTTTTCCCACTATGCTTAAATGTGTAAGGCGAATAGAGCATGAGGTCAGACTCTGGAAGATTTTGACTTAGTGGCTGCAAAGATGGTACTGACTCTGGTTTCATTCTTCATCTCTCATCAGCTGTGAGGCCTGTGGGGTCCCCGCACTAGTAATACTAGTATTATTTAGGTGTGTGTGTGTGTGTGTGTATGTGTGTGTGTGTGTGTGTGTGTGTGTGTGTGTGTGTGTGCATGTGAGCATGAATGAATGTGTCTGTGCATGTAGAGGCCAGAGTTTGAGGTGGAGACCTTATTTTTTGAGGCAGGGTCTCTTAATGAAACTAATGCTCACCAATTAGCTAGGCTGACTGGCTATGAGCTCCAGGAAGCCTTCTGTTTCTCTCTGCCTTCAGGTCCAGGGCTGGGGCTACAAATGCACAATGTCTCTCACTTCCAGTTTCTTATATAGGTGTCAGGGATCGGATTGAAGCCCTTCATGCTCGCTTAGAAGCCTGTAGCTAATCTTGGTGACCTCAGCTTGGTCCCTGGGACCCACATGATGGGAGGAGAGAACTGACTCTGGCAAGTTGTCCCGTGACTTCTACTTGTACATTTTGGCACTTGTTTTCCTCTCTCTCTCTCTCTCTCTGAAATACAATAAGAAATAAAAAATGACCACTGTGGAGGAGAAATGATTTTTCTTTAAGTTTAAAAGTGTTATATGAATTGGTAAAAATGAGAAATTGAGATTTTTACAAAAATAAAAAACAAAAAACCAAACACACCATTGAGCAGCAGACTGGGTGTAAGCAGTTCTGACAAACACTGTGCGTTCATGTATGGCACTGGAGATGTGGGTAATAGTCTCTGTTTCCTCCAGTGGTTGCACAGCTCTTCCAAGAAAGTTGCATTTTTATTTGAGAGAGAAAGGCAGACTTTACAGGAAATTCCCCGTTCTGGAAGTTCCTGTTCGCCGCACTCATTATTCACAGTCTAAAAGTGTCTTAGTTTGATGTAACCTCATCAGTCTATTCTGGTTTTTGTTTCCTAAGCTTTGGGGGGGCTTGAGCAGTAAATCTGAGCAATTAAAATAATAGTTAACAATTCACAAAGAAAGGAAGATGAACACGGCAGTTAAAAAGTTTATTCTGTTGATTTATTTTTGCATTTATTCAGCGCACTGTGCCCATAAGGGCATATTCATATTGTTCTGTGAACACATCTCTCATACCTCCTTCCTCCTTCGCTTCTCTCCCTCCGTTGGTCCCCTTTGTTCCCCTAGACAGTTAAGCTTCTACTTTCTAAACAGCATTTTGGGGGCTAGTGAGATGGCTCAGTGGGCACAGGTACTTGCTGTCAAGTCTGACCGTCTTAGTTTGATCCCTGGGAGGAGAGGACAGGAGGAGACAACTCAGCTGTTACATGCGTATTCCAAACCAGAGAACAGGGAACTGGAGTTCTGAGAGCCTTGTAGCTAAGACAGATGGTGCTCAGGGAGTGGCCAGGAAAGCAGGACTTCTGAGGTGACAGATGAGCCACAGCAGAGCTCATCCTCTCCCTACGCACCCAGGCCACTGCTTAGGAGACACAAAGGGTTGGATGGAAACCTGCAATCTCTCTCTCTCTCTGATGCCAATCTGTGTCTCTAGTCATAACAACTGAGAAAATTATTCCTCCAGGGTGCATGGTTAATTGAATTTCCTACCAGGTTGACTCCCAGGAACTAGGACATGCAGAGCTGGGATTAGCAGTGGGGACGCTGACAGTTAAGGGATCAGTATGAAGTAGTCAGCTCCGGTAGAGTGTCATTGCCCTTAGTGTCATTCAGGAGGGGCATCAGAGGTGGTGAGATTGACCATGCAGGGCTCGCCCCAGGTCATGCTCCATCTAAACAGTGATAAGGAACACGACTTGATAAAAACAGCAGAACAAACACAACAACACTGCAAGTCACAGGAGACCCTGTGTGTGCCAGAGCCCTGCATGTGACTGGAGGTTTAGATTTGCATGCGGTTGAAGAGGCAAGATGTGTGTGCTGATAAATCCTGATGATGGTGTCTGAGGGTGGACCTGTCTGGGTGCTGCTCCTCTGTCGTGGCCCACTGGCTTACAGCAGAACACTGACTGTGTGCTTCCATGTCAACCTACCACCAGGCCACGGTGGAATGTTATTAAAATGTAATGGACACACGACCTCTTTCTTAAGTCGTGCAATAGCAACAGCTGTTTTACAAAATTTGAATGTTAAAATATAAAAAATAGCCACTTAGGAGTTTTCTGTTTTAGACATTACATTTATTTTTTAATGGATCAGAAGCCATTTTTCAGTTATGGTAGATTCCCCTAAACAAACAGCAAAACGGGGCATCCCCAGCCCTGGTCATCTGGTCCTAACTGATGGAATGTTGGTTTTCCTCCTCTTTCTCTTTCTCTCTCTCACCTCCTCTCCCTCTCTCTTGTAGTGACTTCTGGAAACACCTCTCTATCACTCTTTGGAACTGTCTCCACAGTGTCCTTCTCCGCTGCCTGCTGTGTTGTGCTTGTGAACCACCGTCCCGGGTGGGGGTATCTGGGTGGTAATATCTGGACATCCTGGACCACTACAGTGAATAACCTTGACTTCAGGTCAACAGAGCAAAAGATAACCCACACATAGTTTTGTTAGATATTGTCAAATTCTCCCCTCCACTCTCCTTTTCATGGAACTGGGGACTGAACCTGGGCCTTGTGCGTTAGGTAAATGCCACACTAACAGCTACACCCTGCCCCAGCCAACTTGTATTCTTGGTAAAATTTAGGAGATCTGTTTCTTCCTGGTTTTCACAATAGACAGCTCTTCCATGTCTTTGGTCAGTCTTATGTGTGAGGAATAAAAACACAGGGTAGTTTCATTTATTTATTTTAGAAACAGACATCTCCATTTATTTATTTACTTATTTTTTGGGGGTTTTTGAGACAGGGTAACTCTGTTATAATTCTGGCTGTCCTGGAACTCACTCTGCAGACCAGGCTGGCCTCAAACTCACAGAGATCCATCTGCCTCTGCCTCCCCAGTGCTGGGATTAAGTGTGGTCGCCACCACCGCCTGGCCATTTATTTAGATTTTTAGGTTCTCACAGAAAAAATCGCAGTTTTGGGGTAGGAGAGATGGTTAAAAAGTTAAGAGCACTTGCAGCTCTTGCAGAGGACCACGGTTCAGTTGCCAGAACTCATATCACATGGCTCGCAATCGCCAGTAACTCCTTCTCCAGGGCGTCTGACTCCCTATTCTTGGCCTTGAGGCACCTGCACACACATCTCTCTCTCTCACACACTCACACACTTTCAAAGATTGCAGTTGAAAGCAGGCATGTTTTGCTCATGTTTCCTATAACTTTACAGTGAACTCATACCCCCTCCCCACTGCCTTATGGAAATTCCCACTTCTCTCTTGCCCGTCGACTCCAAGGTTCTCCTTCATGTGCTTTGCTGAGAGCAGTCAACAGCTATTCCTTCAGTTCTGCAGTCTCACAAGCTTGTTTCTTCTCCCAAGGCAATAGATGTGCCCCCAATACTGCCTCTAGTTTCATATTCAAGATTCCAGGGCACATCTTTTAACTTTCTAACTTTCCAACTTAACCTTCAATATCATTGTATGGCTATTACTGTTTTCCCCAAGTATCTGGCTTCTCCTTTTTCTCACCTGCACAGACAGAGGGAAACAACCTTTCGTTCATCAGGAAAATCACCCTGTAGGTCCCAGCGTCAACCTGTGCACTTATTTACTTTTCTTGAATTGTTGCGTCCACTCGTATTTGCACAAATCCCACAGATGAGCAGGATTGTGGACAGTATGTAACATAAACCCTTCAAACCTGTAAGCACCCAGTCTCTTCTCTCTCTGTTTTCTCAGATATCTGTCTATGAGATTTCAATATCTCACAGCTGAACTTGGAGACAATTTACAATCTTCCTGTGTTGTGCATCCAGTATCTGTCTCAGCTAAGAAAATCAAGAGAACCTAGGAAGTAAATTTTGGGGTATATATAGTTTATTGGGAAATTTTGCTATCTAGCAGGGGGAGTTTTAGCAAAGAGCAGACATACTTTCGTCTCCTCTCTTAAGAGTTAATCCAGATGGGTTTGTCAATCACCTGGCCAGAAAAAAATGGCTCCCAGGATTTTGTCCCCCAAACTTCAAAAACAGTCTAAAGCTTACCTAAACATGGTCTCTCACAAGCGACAGCTCTTACTCTTAATGGCGAGTCATCTTGCTCTGCAATCAGCTCTGCCCATTGCCCACACGACATTCCTCGTCTGAATTGACTGAGGTCACAAGGACTGGACAAGCTGAGGGGAGGTTAGAGCAAGATCCTGGTAGCGAGCCTGTTACAGATCTCCTCTCCCTGTATGTTCCCAGGGCTGCTGTTGCATCTTTAATTTCCCATATGAACACCAGCATAAACCTTTCTAAATATTTAGTGTGTGTGTGTGTGTGTGTGTGTGTGTGTGTGTGTGTGCGTACACATATACATGCATGTATGCTTGTACATGCTTAGAGGTCAAAAGCAGACATTTGATGCTTGGCGCTGGAGTTATAGATGTTTGTGAGATGCCTGGCTTGTTGCATGGGTACCTTCGGACCACAATCTTGCGACTGCACAGAAAACACTCTTACCTACTGAGTCATCTCTCCAGCTCCTGGTATCAACTTTTCTAGTTTCATAAAATTACTTGTTGATACTTTATTGGAATTTATCAAATTTACAAATTGAGTTGGATCGAACCATCCTATCTCAAACTTATCTTATTCCTACTGCCTTGAACACTCCTGGGCTAGTGTGTTGGGCAGACCTTCTGGAAGCAGATATAATGAGACAGAATTAGGGATGAGAGGCAAGGGGCTAGGCTTGTGAATGAAATTGTGAGGTGATTCTGTGGGATGGGGGTGGGAGGGTGGTTACGTCATAAGATTCATCAGAATATAAAGCTGCCAACAAATAATAGGTTGACAGGTCAGAACTGAGAGCAGTGCATGGAGACAGATGGAATAACATTAGTGAAAAGCCACAAAAAGCTAAGCAGAGTAGCTCCTGGAGCAAGAGGGAGGGGAAAGGGACGGCACGGGGATTTGTGGGTTCTCACTGTCGCTTTGATTTGTTTAAACCCAAATGCAGCCTGCGTTGTTTGAAAACACACCAGTTAAAGACACAAATCTCTTTGAAGATTAATGATTGCTATGAATCGTCCTGAAAAAGCCCCTTGAGGGTTTGATGATATCTTGTCAGAATGGAGCTCTAAAACTGCAGGGAAAGCACTGATGTCATACAGACAAACAGCAAAGGAATGATTGGCTTGGAAGCTTTATTCTTGATGAACACCAAGAATAAAATTAAATCCGTGCATCAGTATTTCTAAGTTGGGGGTGGTGGGTAGAGTGGGCCAGCCCTTATTAGCTGTCTTCTTAATTACAACCTTGTCCATTCAAGACCACAAGGTGTCATTCACCCTGACCCACGAAGTCTTTCCCGGTACCCAGTGTCCATTATGTAATCAGCAACCTCTATTTGCTAGGAGACAAGATAAGTTAGCGGAAAATAAGCACAGGTGCGGACACATCTGTCCGGCTCGTCGTGTTCTGCTTGCTGCTTTGATGGCAAGTAGTTATGGCCTCACAGCCCCCGAGTGGCTTGAAGTCAAGCGCTGTCAGTGTTCTCAGCAGCTGCAGCTGGCACTGTGGGAACTGGATGCTCTCAGCTGGGGTGGTGACAGTCAGGGAGGGCTCAGATGTCACCCTGAATGACACTGCAGTTGGCCACTAGGGCCATCTAATGACCATCTTCTCTCACAGAAGTGTCAGTCTTCTTACAGTTTGCTCCGGGAAGAGTCACAGTGAGAGGAGGGTAGTGATTAGTCCAACGTATACATTTACAGAGTCCCGAGGAGTCCCGTAGATTTCATGCACCGCTCAGTGTGGGTCCACGTGCGCAGACCTTCTGTGGAGCTCAGCTTTAGTCCGTGACAGGCAGGGCGATGTCCCCCTCCCCCAAATCCCCACCAGCCCTTCAGAACTTGTGGCTGCAAGATCTGACACAGCAAAAGGGGCTTTGCAGATCTGATTTAACAAGGGTTTTAAAACGAAGGATTATCCTGGATTATCCTGGGAGTCCAGACCGATCACATGAATCTTTACAGTGGGAGAGGGTACAAATGAGGACAGTGAAACACATTTTAACAGCCTGGGCTGAGATATAGAAGCTGTATAAGCAAGGCCTGAGAGAGGCCTCTAGTTCCTCAAGGCAGCCCCAGCTGACAGCCAACAAAAGAAAAAAAAAATGAAGATTTCAGTCTCACACAACGTGGAACTGAGTCCTGCCAACAGCCAGCATCTGCAAGGAAGTCTCCCTAGCACCTTCAGAGAAAAATGCAGACCAGGGCCTGGATTTTAGTTTAGTGAGGTCCATGTGGATATTCTATATGAGATGCCACATCGACTATTGACCTGCAGATGAAGTCCACAGTGCCTCGTAAGGGATGAATTCAGTCTCCTACGGGTGGAGATAAAGAAATGGTGAACAGTGGGCCCAAGCTCGTGGATCAGCACGATCCCAACGCTCTAGTGAAGAAACGCCTACAGGTGGCCTCAATCTTGATGGAGAGAGTCAGGCGAGAGTTCTACAATTCAAGACACTGATTTTTAAACATGAATGAAAGCTGGGCATGATGGAGCATGGCTGTGATCCCAGCAATCGGGAGACAGAGGCAGAAGAATCCTGAACTCCTGTTCCGTGTAATGTCTTAGCTTCATTTCTGCTTTTGTGCTACAAATACCCTGACAGAAAGGTTTATTTGGCTTACTATTCCAGGTGACAGTCCACGATTGCAGAGAAGTAAAGGCAGCAGGGGCATGAAGCAGCTATTCATGTCACATCCAAAGTCAAGAGCAAAAAGCAATGACTTAAAGCACGCTGGTGCTCAGCTCACTAAGTCAGTCTACCCACGTTCAGAGTGTGTGTCCCTCCCCAGTTAACCCTATTAAGAAAATCCCTCACAGGCAGGCCCATCGGCACCCTAATCAAGACATCTCCTCATTGTGACTTCTCTCCTAGATGGCTCTAGATTGTGTCAAGTTGGCTATTAAAACCAATCATCACACTCAACAAGAAGAGAGAAATAAAGGAAAACTTGCCTTCAAACATATAATATGACGGGGGTGGGAACAGGCCAGTCAGTCAAGTACCTGCTGTATAGACCTGAATTCAGATCACTAGCACCTACATAAAAGCAGGGTGTGGTGCTGTCACTGTAGTACTGAGGGGACAGAAAAAGTACTAGGGTCAGTCTCCAGAACTAACTGCTGGCCAGTCTAGACAACCCATGACCTCCGAATTCAGTGATTGAGAGGGGTGGAGAGATGTCTCAGTGGGTAAGAGCACTTGCTGTTCTTTTCAGAGGACCCAGGTTTGATTCCCAACATCCACACGGTGGCCCGCAACTGCCTGCAACTCCAGTTCCAGGGAATTTGACACCATCTTCGGAGGCCCTGCGTGCTTCACATTTTAAGAGACAGAAGTGTCTTGCAGTCAGCAGAGCTGGAAGGGCAGAGCCATCTAAGCTCATTGACATCGAAAGTAGAGTCACAAGATTTGGGGTTTGCCCTGCTGGTTTCAGTCTTGCTTTGGTCCAGTGTTTCTTCACAGTGCCCCTGTTCCTCCCTTTTGGAGTGTTAATGTATATTCTGTGCCACTGAGTGTTGAATTATTTAATTCATTTTTTGATTTTACAAGGGATTACAACTAAAAGATTGCCACAGAAGGGACTTTGAAATTTGGACTTTCAAATAGTCTTGAGCCTGAAAGACTGTGAGGAATTTTGAAGTTGAACTAAATGCATTTTGCATTCTGATGTGGCTGCAAGTCTGTGGAGGCCAGGGAGTGGAATGCGGTGGTTTGGATGAAAATGGCCCCTGTAGGTTCATGCATTTGAGTGTCTGAACTTCAGTTGGTGGAACTGTTTGGAAGGATTAGGAGGTGTGGCCTTGTTGGAGGAGATGTGTCTCCAGGGGCAGGCTTTGAGTTTAAAAAGCCCACACCATTCCCATTTAGCCCTCTCTTTCTGCCTTGTGCTTGTGGATCAAAGGTAAGCTCTCAGCTACTGCTCCACCACCATGTCTGCCTGCCAGCTGCCGTGCTCCCTGCCACAATGGCCATGGACTCAAATCCTCTGGAACTGTAAGCTCCAGTTAAGCACTTCCTTTTTATGAGTTTCTTTGGTCATGGTGCTTTACCACAGCAGAAGATGAGTGACTAAGGCAACACTGTTGCCTAGAGAGGGGTCAGTCTTCTTAGTACAGTGTACATATGAACCAGAAAAATGTGGCTTTCCAAAGACGATTATAGACTGAAACACTATAATGTTCACAAACGTTCCTCATTAAAAACAGCCTGCGACTGCATCCCCAAAGCTAACTTGCTTTCAACAACCAAACTATCATCTCAAAGCGTTGTTTATTTATTTATTTTTGCGGGTGTTGGAAGAGAGGACAGGTTGAATTTGAATGAAATCTTGGCTCTGAAAGAAAGTGCTTGTATTGGTCAGCGTTCTCTAGAGGAGCAGAATTGGTAGAACATGTATGTAAAGGGGACTTATTAGGATGGTTTAGCTAATTCAACAATGGCTGTCTATGAAAGGAAGGTCTAAGAATCCCCTAGTTATGCAGGCCATGGGGCTGAATGTCTCAGCTGGTCTTCAGTATATACTAGAATCCCAAAGAAGTAGGATCTAATGCTGTGAGGGAATGGACTCACTAGACAGGGTGAGAGCAGGCAGGCAGGCAGGCAGAGAGAACGCCAGCTTTTCTTCCCTGTCCTTTACAGAGGCTAACAGCAGAAGGTGTGGCCAAGATTAGAGGGGGGTCTTCCTACCTCAAAAGATCTGGATTAAAACTTTATCTTCTCACTTCAAATGATTTAATTAAAAAAAAAATCTTTCACAGATGTGCCCAGCCATGTGGGTTTTAGTTAATTCCAGATGTAGTCAAGTTGACAGCCAAGAGTAGCTAGCCCTCACAGTGTCTGTGTTGGTTAGGTTTTTTTGTTGTTGTTGTTTTGTGTTTCAAACTTGACACAAACCAGGGCTGTCTTGGAAGAGGAACCTCAATTGAGAAAATGCCTCCATTAGACTAACCTGTAGGCATATCTGGAAAGAGCATTTTCTTGATTAATGATTGATGTAGGAAGGCCCAGCCCATTCTGGATGGTACTAACCCTGGACTGTATAAGAAAGCAGACTGATAAAGTCATGAAGATCAAGCCAATAAGCAGCACTCCTCCACGGCCTCTGCATCAGCTCCTGCTTCCAGGTTCCCACCCTGACTTTTCTTCATGGTGGACTTGAAGCTGTAAAATGATATAAACACTTTTTCTCCCCAGGTTGCTTTTGATTGTGGTGCTCATCACAACACTAGAGAGCAAACCAAGATAGTGTTCAAGGTCATGTAGGTGAGTAGTAAAAGTTGACTATGTGGTGACATTTCTTAGCACTGGCTTTCATGAATCAGCAGTGCTCCCATTACTAAAGAGTTAGGTAAGTTTCTGTCTGCTGTGATGAATCACCACAACCCAAAGCAACTTGAGTAGGAATGGGTTTATTTTGCTCGTACTCTCTCAACACTGTTCGTGTTTGAAGGCAGTCAAGGCAGGAACTGATGCAGAGGCCATGGAGAAGTGCTGTTCACAGGTTTGCTCATGGCTTGCTCAGCCTTCTTTCTTATAGAACCCAAACACACTAGCCTAGGGGATGGCACCACCCACAGGGGCTGGGTCCTCCTCCATTAGTTACTAAGAAAATACCCTACAAGCTGGGCAGTGGGGGCACACGCCTTTAATGCCTCCTCCTCCTTCATCGTGTTAACTCTTCTGGATCTTTTGTCTTTATATTTAAATTTTAGCATCAGTTTGTTGATGATTACATAAGATAATCTGTAATTTTGCCCTGACTTTTGTATTAATTATTAGCTCTTGTCTGAGCTGGTTTTTATCACAATTACTGTATGATTCTATAATCCAGTCCTTCTTATCAGTTAGAGACCTCCCATCCTCCCTCTCTGATACACACATCAGTATGAATTAGATGAAATCAACCAAGCCTACCTTTCCTTCCTGTGGGCCATGCTTTTTATATTGTGCTAAGTGATCTTAACCACTCTTGGGTCCCAGATAGTCTGCTACACTAGCCTGTAGGCTTTTTATAAATTTAGGCTTTATACCAGAGTCTATGGTTCATTTTAAATTAAGTTTATAAATATGTGGATCAATATTTATTTATTTTTGATCATACAGGAATTCAACTAAATGATTCTAGTTTAATTAGTGACAAGACTATTTTCTCCATCCAATTGCCTTCGCACATCCTTCTGAAATCAGAGGCTCACATGGACGTTAGGTTCTAATTCTGAATGCTCTGCTTCCTTCGACAGTTCTATTTTTAAAGCCTTATGCTAATCCTAGAATATGTTAGCTTCTCTGGATTTAGGATGTCTTGAGATCAGGAAGTGTTACTTCTATAGCTTCGTTCTTTTTCAATGTTATTTCTGATATTGCAGATCCTTTCCTTTTGACTTACATTAGACTTGAGAATCATCCCGAAAATGTTTTACTATAAACTCTTCTGGGGTGTGAACTAGAACCCTGATGATTCTATGAAAGAGTTGGGGGAAAATTGTTGCCAGGCAATATCAAGCCTTCAAACCCATAAACAAGCCACAAGTCCCACACATTTATATAGCTATTGAGCATCTTTCAACTAATTTATCCATTAGGTATTTCATATATTGAATGTAGTTCTAAATGGCATCTTAAATGTCTAGATATCTTGATGCTAGCATGCAGTCATGTCACAATACAATAAAGACAATATTAACCCTCCCTTTCCAGACAGGGTAACTTTAATCTCTTCCTTCATTCTTTCTACCCCACTGCTCTTCAAGATAGCCTTCAATGCCCTTTGCAGCAGAAGATGACCTTGAACTCTTACTCTTGTGCCTCCACCTTGCAAGTGCTGGAATTGCAGGTATGAGTCACGACCCTTGACAGCCAATCAAAGCTTTATACATGTAGACAGGCACTACCAACTGAGATACATCCTCAGCCATATGGTTGGGTGTTTTTGTTTGTTTGTTTATTTTTATTTTCTTTTTGAACTGGCTAGGACCTCCAGAAATGGAAGTAATAGGAATACACATCTCAGAACCTTATCTATGTTCTTAGGGAGAAAGCATTTGACCTGTGGGTTTTCATTGACTCAGTGACTGAGAAAGTTTCCTTTGATGCTGGCTTGTTTCCCTCTATATATGAATTCCAGTTGCTGAAATCTTAAGGTTTTACATTTGTGTTTGGGAAAGTTATTCTATATAGTTGTTGCCTAGCCTCTTTAATGGTTTTTGGATTCTTATATTGTAGACTGAGTTCAAAGCATTCTTTCTTTTCCAATTTCCTGGGTAAGCGCTTAGAGCTAGAACTTCTTCCTTAAATATTTGGTATCTTTTACCAGTAAAGCTATTGGGCCTACAGATTTCCTGAGAGAGGAGATCTTAAAACACAAATTCAATGTCTTGGATAAATACTGGGCTGTTTATGATATTGCTTCTTGAGTGAGTTTAATCCCATAACTTTGGAAGGCTTTGTTCCTTTAAAAATTGTCAAAACTATGGACACAGAGTTGCCGAATGTTACACTGTTACTCTCTTAACAGCTGTAGGTTCCGTAGCAATGACTCCTTGTTTGCTGACACTGGTAGATTGTGGCTTCTCTGTTCTTTTACTTTTCCCTCCCTCTGTAGTGAGGTGGGAAGTCCAGCAGGCTTTCTGTCCCATTGCTCAAATGAAGAATGAGCAGTTATAAGAGTCTCTGCCTTGTACACTAATTAAGTAGCAAGCTGGGATGAGTGGGGCTGTATATGTTTTGAAGGAATGGATGAATGAGTCAATGAACACTGAAGCAAGAATGACATCGTTCTATACACGCGGGCCTGCATCTCCACTTGACAACTTCTGGAATCTAGCCATTTTGTTTGGAAAGCTCTGTTCCCTCTAAGCTGGAGAGGATGCAGATCAAAATGTATACATTCCCACCCAGTTAATCCTCTTCCAGTCTGAGGAAGAAACTTTTCTCCATTTCCAATTGCAGTTTTATATTTAGTTCAACGTTTTCTTCCACTTTCTGGAAGAAAAGCAAAGGGCTGCTTTCCTTTAAACTGTGGCAAGATTTGTTCACGGAAGCAGATGGATCACTGACAGGCTCTGTGACAAAGGGAGAGTCAGTATAATTTGGACTGTGGGGCACTCAGGAAGCCTCCCTTGTCCATTAGCACAGAACTCCACTGGACACAGATGTCGCTACTCATGAGACCTTCATGGTGAACATTTGGGGCAACATCAGAGCAGGCGGCCACTCAGCAGGTGCATCCAATTACCAGGGACCAAAATTGCACTCTCGTGGGCAAGAGCTGCAGCTTGCACCTGCTGAAGCATTTTCATGTGGATGTTCCAAAGAAACGTGTGGCGCTGAGGATGGTAAATGGGTTCCATACAGCATGCATTTGTTGAAAGGTAGAAAGAAGATTAAATAGATTAGATAGAATAACTAGAATCTGAGAAGCAGGCCCCTGTATGTCATTCCATCCTCTGGCTATGAGTAGAGGAGATACTGTATTACTGGGAAATGATTTTTTATTTTCTCAAAGTCTTGTGTCCATTGAAAGCCAGCTAAAAACAAGTAGGAGAACTGGGAAAATAAAGTAATATCTATCTATCTATCTATATCTATACTACATAAATATATAAATGTACATATTTATATGCGTATATATTTATATATTATAAAAATTATATATAATATATAAATTTTATTCTACTTTTCCAGTTTTCCTATTTGTTCTTAGCTGGCTTTCAATATGTGTGTGTGTGTGTGTGTGTGTATGTGTGTGTGTATACATGAACATATATATACACTTATGAATTTATTTACTTTAGTATATATTTATATATGTGTTTATGTACATACACATATATAGCCAGCCCCTAAAATATCCTACCTATAATTCTACATATATCATTTATTATATTATAGTATTATATTATTATATAATCAATAATGAATTATTATATGTAATCTGTAACGTATGATGTTAAATATTATTCTAATGTATATAGTATATATAATTATATAATATCTAATATTATATAGCATATATAGCTATATACAATATATATTATCAACATAATATATATTACATATAATACACGTAATATATAAAATATAATACATATACAATATAAAATTGATTATGTAATTGTTTTAATAATTTAATAAATAAACTATATTAACATATAATATTATATGATAAACATATAAAATATAATTATAATATAATATGAAATATTGTGTATGTAAGTAATATTTTAGGGACTAGAGAGATGGCTCAGTAGTTAAGAACACTTGCTGCTCTTGCAGAAGACCCGGGCTCAGTTTCCATCACCTACATGACATGTTATGACAATCTGTAGCTCCAGTTCCATGGGATCCAATGCCCTCTTCTGACCTCTGTGGGTACTGCACACATGTGGTGCACAAACACACATGCCAGGAAACACATACACAGAATTATTTTAAAAGATCTGAAAAACAGAATTTTGGTTGCTGATGTTTTAGAGGAATTTTTAAAAAGCTGGAAACCATCTTACTCTTTAGTTTTTAAAATCAGGAGAGGGCTGGGTACAAATAGCGCTGTGAGTATTAATCTGCTAAATGGCAATATGTCAATTATTATCCATCTATATTTAGCCAAGAGAAATGATAAAAACTGAAACAGAAAAGTTAGCTTAAAAATAGTATCTAGGAAATGGAAAGGCAGGAAAACAACTGGGCCCATACCCCCTCAGCGGCTTCGCCGAGGCAGCAGCTTTGGTACTAAGCCTTCATTGCAGGAAGTTAGAATAATGCCTGTGTTTTCCTCTTTAGGCTCAGAATGTAAACACATGATTCCTGCTAAAATAAAGTGCAGCAGCTTCCCACAGCTCTGGACCAAGCCCCCCGGAGGCTGCAGGGTGGTTGTTATGGGAGAGCTCGGGGGAGTGTCTGTGTCCTGAGCTTAGGGGTCTTAGGAAGAGAGTCTCCAGGCAGGGGAATCTGCAGGTGCACAGTTGTTGAGAAAGGAGCAGAGAGGTGAAAGCATGTTTTATTTAGGCCTGACAAACCCTACCACATATTATATCCCACAATGCTCTCTGAGCTCTGTGATTTGGGATGCTAAGACATTTACACAGAGATGCATGGTTGGACTGAGCACAACCAATATCTGAAGCCAAAATAGAGAGTGAACCTTATCTATTACTGATTAGGAACAAGAAACAAGATGGTTTCCAACTTTGAAAAAATTCCTCTAAAACTAGCTGGTGATGGTGGTGCATCCCAGCACTCGGAAGGCAAAGGCAGGTAGATCTCTGTAAGCTCAGGCCGGCCTATTGTGCAGAGTGAGTTCCAGGACAGCCAGTGTTACAATAGATAAGCCCTGTATCTAAAATAAAAAATAATAATAAATTCCTCTAAAACACCATCAACCAAAATTCTGGTTTTTGAGATCTTTTAAAATAATTTTGTGTATGTGCTTGCTTGTATGTGTGTATGTGCACCGCATGTGTGCAGTACCCACAGAGGCCAGAAGATGGCATTGGATCCTCTGGAACTAGAATTACAGATTGTCATAAAATGTCATGTGGGTGTTGGGAATTGAGCCTGGGTCTTCTGCAAGAATTCAGTTCCTAAGACCTTGCAATGCCCTAGCATTTGGCTAGATGTGGAGACCTGGTCCTAATAAAAGGGTCTATGTTAAAA
Source organism: Cricetomys ansorgei (assembly GCA_026225945.1). NCBI lineage: Eukaryota > Metazoa > Chordata > Mammalia > Rodentia > Nesomyidae > Cricetomys > Cricetomys ansorgei. Next base: position 888,972 of record JAMJFZ010001791.1, on the reverse strand, counting down.
CTGTGGCTATCAGATTGGACCCTCATGAAGTTTGACTGGAGTGCTTATAAAAAGTTGAAGTTTGGAGTTTGGGGAGGTAGCTCAGCATCTAACAGTGGTTGTTCTGCAAGTGTGAGGACCTGTGTTCAAATTTCCTGCATCAAGGTAAGAAAAAGAAAGAAACCAGGCTTGGCTGTGCATACCTGTAACCCCTGCATTGTGAGGTAGAGACAGGTGAATCCCTAGAGCTCACTGGCCAGCTCACAGCTCACTGAAGCTGTGAATATCTACTTTACTGAGAGTCAAAGCAATAGACATCTGATTTTCTGCTCTGGCCTTTGGACAAGTGACCCACGCACTCATGAACATATACTACACACATATATATACATTGCTCCCCTCCTCCAACACACACAGGAAGTGGGGATTTGGATGCCTGGAAAGATACCTGAGATGCATGCATGGAGGAAAGATCAGCAGGAAGGAGGCTGCCTAAAATTCAGGGAGATTTAAATTTGACAATGCCTTGATCTTGGACTTCCCGTATGAAAATAAATTTCTATCATTCAAGCTACTTGGTCTCTGTTAGCCAGTTATTCATTGCAGTGATAATAATACTTGATTTAATCAACTTAAAGGAGGAAGGATTTATTTTGGCTCACGGTTTCAGTCCAGGATTGGCTGGCTCCATTGCTTTGGTCCGGGACGAGGCAGAGCATCATGGTAGAGGGGGTGTGTCTGAACAGAGATAATCATCGCATGGCAGCCAGGAAGTGGAGAGAATTCTCAAACTTCTCAGGACAAGGTCTATCTTTCCAGGTTATGCGCCTATGACCTATTTCTTCCAACAAAGACCCATTTCTATTTTCCACCACCTCCTAATAATGTTACCACGTTATGAATCCATCAGGGGATTTGTCATTGATTAGGGCAGAACCCTCAGGATCCTATCATTTTCCCAAAGCCCATCAGCTAGCAAAAAGCCTTAAACACACGAACTATCTCCAGTGCAGACAACAACACAGGCACGAAAATGAACACAATAGCTAACGTTAAGAAACACCATTCTGAGTTGTCCCAATGCTCTGCTTCTGGTGACGGAAAACCAGCAGCGTGCCAGGTTTGGGGCTGCTTGGTGTCATGACACTCCCAGACCATCTGCAGAGACTGGGGACTGCTTGGGGTTGGGGGGTGGCTGAGCCTGTGAGAGGGTTGTCTCACTCTAACCCACCACCGGCTGCACCAGTGGCCTCCTGCAGTAACCAGGAAAGGAACCAGTGAGTAATCTAAGTCAGGTTGTGCTGCGGTCCTGGAGTTTGGGATGTGTTCCTGTGTGTGGTTGGCAATGTTTTTAATGTTATATTCAGTTGGCTGAAAACAAGTTATTTTGATTAAGACTAATCCACATTGATTAGCAAACTCTTTATGATGAGATTTGGACACAGAACTGGTGAGGAGGAAGAGATCCCATGGTTTCATTGTGAGAGGGGGGGAAGGGGATGGACCAAAGAAATTTCCAGAAGGACGGTACTGGGATCCTGGGATAGGGAGCTGAGCGGACCTAGGGATGCATCAAGCATTCGTCCCCGTGAGATCTTGATGACCATCACCTGCCTGTGAGCTCTTTAGAATGAATGACAAGTGGGCCAGCCTGAGGGATGCTTGGTGCTCTTGATAATGGGATGGACACCAGCAGGTGCCTCATTTGTACTTTGCAGCATAGGAAGACCCAGGGCCCAGAGAAGGAGGAGAGGTTGCTGGACAGCCCTGCACTCTGCCACTGGTACAGAGGGCAGAGTCTGCTTAGAAGAGCCAGTGGGCTTATAGACTGCCAGCATTCTTGTGAATCTCCAGGTTAGATTTGGTAGGAAGCATGGCATTCAGACAACAGGGTGGGAAGTTAGATATTTTATTAACTATAAGTCTCTGTGCTCTGCTTTCCAGTGGGATGATGTGGGACTTTCAGAGCCTCTGACTCTTGCCAGGGAGTGTGAGCCTGTGACAAGGATGGATGAGAGCGGGGTACAGTCATCCCACCTGCTTGATTTGTGTGCGCCTGCAGGAGGGGATGGGACTGGTCCCCTGTCAGCTCCAAGCCTGTCCTTGTGGTCCTTGTTTTAATAACCGAGGCAGGTTTTCCAACCCTTTCAGAAGCACCCATTCACTTGTGGAGCAGTGTGAATTGATTATCTGCAGTGGGACTTGTCCCTGGGGGTGCGGGTGGGTAGAAAGTGGAAAACATGAGGGGTGACCATAGTGAGTCACAGCAGGGAGGAGCCCAGATGGACTCAGGAGGTCATGTGAGCCCTCAGCTTGACCCAAGTCCTCTACTGTCTGGGACTTCAATGGATTCCAATAGATGGGCCAGGATCCAACTATTGGGTACAGTGAAGAAACAGAGGAGTCCCGGAAGGCTGGAGGGACTTGGAACTGGTAGACAAGTCAGGTCTGTTCTGAAGAATACTTGTGGAGGGGAGCTGGGGGCAGGAAGTGGGGGAGGGTAGAGGGAAAGGAAGGGGAGAGGCAGGGGTAGGAAGTAGAAGTTCTCACTCTTTGTGCTGGATAAGGCAAAGTCATCTGAAAGACCAGAAGGGAATGTTTAATGGGGCAAGGAATTGGAGTGTCTGCTGAGTGACATTTCTAGGGAGACACGAACGTATGTCTACCCATCCTAGATAGGGCACTGAAGACCAAAGACATGATACCACCTGAGTCAGACTTAGCAAGCCGGAGAGCTTCCTGGGACTACTTCAGGAATAGGCGTGAAAGGTTTTACATAATGGGCAACTCAGAGCAGCTGTATCACCGACAAGACCCGCTCTCCCACCCCAGCATCCCTAGAGCTGCATGACAGACTGCTGGCTGGTGGGTCTCCTCCTCAGCAGGTGTGACTGCCTGGACACCCTTGGGGAGGGGCCTTTGGAGGCTTCCCAGGCCTTGTGTGCTTTGCTTATTTCTTACATCTACAGAGCCTCCACAGGAGTGTGTCAAGGTCGAGAATGTAGCTACCCACAGTGTCCACCAAATAAGCCACCTGCAATGGTTCATTTCAACCACTACCATGGTAGTGATTCTGGGGGTAGGCGGTCAGGTCTCTGCCCTCTCAGCTGCATCCCGTTGTTCTATTTCTCATGCTCAGCCTGGTACTGGGTGACTCTGAGTTACCAGGAAACTGGGTTTGAAATGCCAGACTCAAGAGGGATCGGTCACAGAGGTTTCTGAGGACTAGACAGTGACCTCCAGGTATGGTACAGGGAGAGAGGATCCAGGGAATGCAGGGTGCTGACAGCTTCCTAGTGGGGAACTGAGGGTGGGGAGAGGGTTTGTTATGAGTGGAAATTGAAGTCTGAGGAGGGTTACAAGGCATGGCTATTCAGAGAGAGGCAAGACATTGCATGGTATCCCAGGGAGATCCATGACATAAGGCTGATGGGAACAGGAAGTGGGGATGGAAGGGGAGCATTGCCCTCAAAGTCTCTAGTGTGTCAGGAGATGGCAGAGGCACCAGGAAAGAGCACCTGCTCCAGCAACTATAGTCTCCCTCCGCTCAGGCAGTCAGCAAGTGACAGGTACTCTACAGTATGGTTTTTCACGCAGACACCTGAGGGTGGCGTCTGGGGAAGATTAGCAATGGCTATCCCGTTGCTGGTGACAAAGGAGGGAGCTGAACGTGAAGAAAGATACCTCTGCCTGCTCTCCTCACTCCAGAGAATGGTCATAGCTGGTGTCAGGCTACTGGTACCCTGCATTTCCTCAGCAGTCAGCAGCCAATAAACCATGGTCTGCATGGTGCAATCTCCTTTCTGGACAAGCCTTCCCAACACCTTCTGAAGGGGACATTCTCCATCTTACACACAGGGATGAGGAGGCTGGGTGGGTGGGTACCATGCACACGGAGCTGCAGACTGTAGCAGTACCCATGAGACCTAGTGTGCTAGCTGAAGAGATATTTCCCTCCTCTCACCTTGCACCCACTCCCTGCCCACCCTGCTCACTATGCACAGGGCTCTCTGGCCACCCCAGAGAAACCAAAACAATTTCATTTCCTGGTTTCTTTTGCCTTTGAAGGTATTCTTTCCCTTATGCTTTGAACATGGTGGGATTTACCCTCAGGTATAATTTGCATTTTTATCTTTCATTCTGAATCCACTGGGGCAGTTGTTGAGTTCAATGGAACTATCATGGAGAAGCATAAAGGTTGTTTGTAGGGAGAGAGCAAGGCTCACAACATAGAACACCCTGGCTGAAGGGAGAGATTAGTCTGGGGGCTGTGTATGACTCTGAGAGTGGCCATCTGACAGGAGCTGTGGTCCTAAGGCAGGAGGCATATGTATCTATGATCTATCTAACAAACATGCATCAAGAGTAAACACCTTCATGTTAACCCATTCCTGTATCTGCTATCCCACCTCCAGCTAGCCGAACTATCAGCCCAAAGAGGCCATATCTACTTTGTCTACTGAGGAAGAATTCCAGTGAGACCCACAGGGAATACCAGTGTCTGCTAATAGTTAGCTTCACTTATGAACTTCATCTGGAAAGAGGGAACCTCAACCAAGAAACTGCCTCCATCAGCTTGGCCTGTGGAGCATTGTGCTTGATTGGTAATTGACGTAAGAGGGCCCAGCCCACTACGGGCGGTACACCATCCCTGGGCAGATGGGCCTGGGCTTTATAAGAAAGCTAGCTGAATATGAGACTTGAGCAAGCCAGCGGGGACCATTCATCTGTGGTCTCTGCTTCCGATGCTGCCCCCAGATTCCTGCCTTGGGTTCCTCCTTGGTTTCCCTTACTGATGGACTATAACCTGTAAACCAAATAAACCTTTTCTTAGCATGTTTTATCACAGCGATGTAAATCCAACTAGAACACAGTCTACTCAATTAATGCACAGCTTTGACTAGGTCCCAAAGTCACCCATGCATTTTATTCAGATCCATTACAGATTCTTGATGGTCGGCAAATGCGCATTGTAAGTTTAACAGCTCTCTGGAGATTCAGAGTTCTTTCCTGAGAGCTTTCCTGCTTCTGAATGCTTCCCTTCCTGAAGCCATCACCTTCCAAGCTCTGTGCATCAGTTGCTTTTCTCATTGCTGTGGCAAAACACTTGAGAAAGTCATGTCCATTGTGGCAGGGAAGGCAGGGCAGAGAGAGGAGCTTGCCTGTGACGGCAGGAGCGTGAGGCAGCTGGTCGAATTGCATCCACACTCAGGAAGCCCAAGGAGATGAACGATGGTGATTTTTTTCTTTGTATTTACTCTGGAACCCCAGCCTAGGAGATGGTGCTGCCCACATGCAGGGTGGGTCTTTAATCCACCTACACAGATACTGAAGATTAACCATCATACTCCAGAAGGTTCTAGAGGGGATGATGCAATTTGCTTCAGTATTTTGTCTATCTAGTTCAATGTTCTATAACAAAAACATAATTGTGAACCTCAGATGTGGGTCACGAATGTAACCGATGATCTGGGAGCACGGGTGAACTTGAGAAGAGAATCAGTTACTGTTAACTATATATGATATTTAGCCAAATAGGCCTGGCATTTCATTTCAACACATCATCAACATAAACAAGTTATTGCTGAGACAGTTGCATCCTTTTTGTTTTTAATCTGCTGGGCTCATCATCCTGGCAGTACATCTGGACTTGGATGTGCCTGGTCCTAGGTCCAGCAACCATGTGGCTAGGATCTGCGGTGTGATGTCGCGGAGCAGACTCCATCCAGTTCCAAGCACGCTTGTCTCTCCTTGCTCTCCCCACTCAGGCTACTGTCACAGCTGGGCTCCTTGCCAAATCCCTTTCCCTGCCTGCTGGGCAAGACTGAAACAAAACAGGCTTAGCAGAGGACTGAACCAGCAGCCTTGGCTTCTCTGGAACACTGGCCCAGGATACTGGATGAGGATGAAAATGAGCAGTACTTGGGTTAAGAACTCTCCAATTCTAGGCTGCTGGTAGGTTGCCCGTGTTCCCGGGGAACAGGCGGCCTCGCGCTCAGCTCATGCACACACAAGTAGCATTAATTGGACCCAATGAGTTATTAAAAAGACATGGAGGTGAGAGGGAAGAGATGGGGGTGTCCTGGGTGGGTTTGAATGGATATGAGGGGGTACGGTGTATACGTGTATGAAATTGTCAAAGAATAAATTTTAAATTTCATAAAAAAGAAAAATCTTTCTTTTAAAAATTACTTATCTCTGTTGTTAGCGTATTGTATTTCTGGCCGTTTATAAAAATGAAATCAAAACAACCTTACAGTGATGCTTAAAATGAAAACACAAACCCTACACTTTATATACACAAAGGGAGAACAAAAAATGGTAAAACTTGATGTTGATTAAAAAATAGGAAATAGATTTTTTTTAAAAAGTATTTTGATTGGAATATGAAGCTCTTAAGGATAGTTTTGTGGAACATGAGCTATCAACACAGATAAATAATTTTAGAAGAAACTCTGAATGTGTCATTTTGCTAAGTTTTGAATACATAGAAATTGTATTTCAATATACTAAAAAACTTTTGTTTCCATCTTCCTGGGAATTAATTCCTCCTTATATTTCTTTCTTCTTTTTTTTTTTTCCACTAAAGTATTAAAGTGCTTGCTCCAGGGGTTGGGCATGATGGTGCACATCTTTAATCCCAATATTCAGAGACAGGGGCAGTTGATCTCTGTGAGTGTGAGGCTAGTCTGGTCCACACATAGAGCATCAGGCCAGCTAGGGCTACATAGTGAAACCCTGTTGAAAAGAAAATGTTCTTGCTTCAGTAGGAGAAAAAAGAAACCTCTCTCTTTGAGGAGAAGATTGCAAGTGAGAGCTAAGTTCTGAGCATCTCCCTAGGAGGCCTGTGCACCTTTCTGCTGAGCAAAGGCCAGTTACCTCCCTCCTGAGTTCCACAGCAGCACCGCAGTTAGGGTAGTCATACTTCAGACAAGCTAGAGTCTGGCCCTACCTCTGTCCTCTCTGAGCGGTGTGAGCCTGTGCAAGTCACTTTACACCTCTGACTTCCAGTACCTTGGTCTGCAAGGGCCAAATAACCTACCTACTCTTTATGTGATCTTTACGTGAATGAATGTATCTACCACAAAAAGCACAAACCTAGCCGGTGGCAGCTACTGTCCCACTCTAGTGCGAAGCAGATCGGAGAACAGAGAAAGGCAAGAGAGTGCTGACCCTCCAGGCCCAAAAAGATGATGACAGAATGAGACGAAAGGTCTGTGTTCTGCGAGTGATGGAGCGGCTGGAGAGGCTGGGTCTCCTCTCTGACATATCACGAGTCTCCCAACAGCTCCTGGGAGCACGGGGGAAGCAGGAGCTGCCAAGTTCTGTGTGTAGATCTGGAAGCTTCTGTACAGAAAGAGCCCGGAGGGCGCCCCGTGAAAATGTGAGTCAGAAGCCACACGAAGCTGCTTAGCGGGTGTTAGCGTCCTTCTGCTGCCGCCCCCACGCCCCAGCTGCACCTGGAGCCATGAACTGTCCTCCTTTTAACCATCAACTAGAAAAATGACACTGCCTGTTTCAAAGGACTGAAGGATGACCACCCATGCAGGGTAAGAGATCAGTTTCCTAAGGCTTCTTAAAATGAGAAAACAGACAGGAAAACGGGTTTAAAAAGATGACAAGTAACTGGGCCTGGGAAGAGGTTTGATAGCCCTGCTACTTGGGAAGCTAAGGCAGGAGGATTGCAAGTTCAAGTCCTTCCTGGATCACAAAGTAAGTTCCAGACTGCCCTGGGGGAACTTAGTGAGATCTGGTCTACAAACAAACAAACAAAAAACAGAAAGAGGGCTGGGAATGTAGCTCAGTGGCAGAATGCCTAATTGTACACAAGAGGTCCAGGGTTTAGTCTTCAGCAACACACACACACACACACACACACACACACACACACACACACACAGTTCTAGTCAGGGTTTTGTTACTGTGAAGAGACATCATGACCATGGCAACTCTTACTAAGAAAAACTTATAATTGGAGGTGGCTTATAGTTCAGAGGGTTAGTCCAATATTATTGTGGGAAGCATGGCTTCAGGCAGACTGACATGGTGCTGGAGAGGTAGCTGAGAGTTCTACATCCAAATTGGCAGGAAGAGAGAGTGACACCAGGCCTGGCTTGAACATCTTAAACCTCAAAGCCCCCCCCCCAATGACAAACAAATTTCCTCCAACAAGGCCACACCTACTCCAACAACAAGGCCATACCTCCTAACAGTGCCACTCCCTTTGGGCTTATGGGGGCCATTTTCATTCAACCCACCAACACCAAGCACACACACGCTGGAACTAAGATCATCAGCTCCAGGGGCTAGGGTGTGTTAACGGCTCAGTGGTAGAGTACTGCCCAGTGTGCAGAAGGCCTTGGGTTCCATATCCAGAAAAGAAGTCAGTAGCAGCCTCATACTATAAGTGGGTCAAAGAAGGAAAGGAGATTGTGAGGAAAAGAAAAAAGGGTTTTAAAAGGCAGAGAAAGAATGTTAAAGGTTCATTGAGTGGGTGCAACCTGCCCACAACATGTGAGCACATCGGTGAGTTTGCTCTTTCTCAGGTGACAGCACTCCAATCCCAATAACTAAAGACACACTCCTAGAAGTATCCACCAGGATCTCCATGCTCAGGACTTGCTCTGCGGTTGTATACACGTGCAGCCTCCGTAGTTCTTCCTTGAAGGAAGAGGGTGCTGCCATGAGACAGTAAGGTGGCTGCATTTCTGCTTCACAGGTCTCAAGGTCCCTGCTTCTCAGCCCTAGGATCCCCAGAGCAAAACCCATGCAACCTCATTCCACTCCCTTCTCCTTCAGGATACTGTGCACACAGACTGGGACCAAAGAGAAGATGTAAATAAAGCGCCGTTGCTGGTGCTTATTATTCATGGATTTTGTGCTTTTGAACAATCTGCAATTTTGCCTACTTGTTAAAATGTATTTGCAACCCCACCCAGATTGATACCTCTTACACTTCTGAGGTCATTAGCAGACATCCACAAAGAAGTGAAAAGTATCTTTGCATTTTCTCAGCTGGGGCCAAAGGTCAGGTCATGTCTTTCTGTCAGGCTGCACAGTATGTTTCAGTCTATTTAGCGCTCTGGTTAGTTTTTTTTTTTTTTGTTTTGTTTTGTTCCATTGCTGTTAGTTCTGTTGGTGATTTTGCTGTCTAAAGGTGTCTTCCAAAAATGGCTGATAAGCTATTTGGTATTCCTAGCACAAGAAGGCTTAGGGAGGAAATATGTGTGTTAAACACACCTCCTGCTGGCATTTCACCACTGCGGCTGGCTAGGAGGTCCATGCTGATGAATGAAGAATTAGAGCTTAGAGTTGGCTCACTCAGCACAGTTTGTCTGGCACAAGGACCTGGGTTTGATCCTCAGAACCCATATAAAATAAGCCCAATGTGGAGGTGAGCGCTTGTGATCCCAGAGCTGGGGGGTGGAGACTGGGATGGTCTACCCCCACATGCACTACACACATATGTACACACACATGCACCTGAACAAGCAAAGGGTGTAGATTAACCAGATGTCACTCAGCAGAAACTTACATCAAGGGCACATGGTGAATGGTTGATGGCTATTGTGACTAGAATGTCAAAGGCACGGAATCCTGTATCCCTCCAGCTCAGGATGCTCTAACTCTACGGTCATCGGTTCAACATCCACTCATTCTGTCTTCTCGGTGATTTTGTAGAGCAGGACTACTGCAAATCAAGAGGATCAGTCCTCCACAGCCTCTCATGTACCGGGACTTGAGCTTTGGGGTCCATCACATTCTCCTTCTGCCACGGGAGAGGAAACCCACTTACCGATGAGAGAGACTGGGGAGGAGGAAGAAAAGAAATGGAGAGGAGTGGCACGGGCAGAACTGACTGTCTAGGTGACAAAGCTGCAGAGCTGAGGGCTCCTAGACATCCTGGGCCTGTCACACCAGAGACACTGGCTGTCAACCCAGGATTCCCATCAGGGGTGAGACCCTCACCAGCTTCACATACTGTGTCTGAAACACAGCCCAAGAGATACGTGGCCTCAAAATATGTGCTTCACCTGAAATCCAGGAGAAGCAGGGATTGATTAGAAAAGGTGCTTTGGAAGGTCCGAAGCCTTGGGCTGGCATTGCAGGCTGGTTTAGGAAATTAGGAGAATGCTGATAAATAGAAATCACAAAATTTAATAATGCAAATTTGTTCTATTACCATCAAAAAGTTGATAAAAAGAGGCTAAGGAGCCAAGAGATGTTCAGAGGTGAAGAACACTGGCTGTTCTCTCAGGAACACAGGTCCAATCCCCTAACTCCCAAATGGCAGCTCACAACCACGTATAACTTCAGTTCCAGGGAATCTGGTGCATTCTTTTGGCCTGCTTGGGCACCATGCATGTACGTGGTGCACAAACATGCAGGCAAACACTCATAGACATAAAACTATTGGGCTGCTGGTGGTGGTGCATGCCTTTAATCCCAGCACTCAGGAGTGAGAGAGAGGCGCTCTGTGAATTTGAAGCCAATTGGTCTGTATAGCAAGTTCAATATAGCTGGAGCTACCTGGTAAGAATACACTCCCAGCAGTATTTTGAGATTAACATCCATGGTGATTATCTTCAAAGCAGAGCTGGATGGTGGTTTTGAGGCTGAGTAGGAACGTTAATAGAAACTGAGCTATTTGGGTCGATCCTCAACATGGAAGAGTTGCATTTATCATTTTCGAGCTGTAAATCCCACACAGCACCAGAGAGTGGATTTACTCACCCAGCCTTGACATGATTAGAATATTGATTCTTCCTTCGTGGATACCAACACGTTGAACCCACCGATACATCAAGCCTGAACATCATAATAAGTCAGAATTGTGGGTGAAGGCATCCTCTCTGGGAAGCTATTTTGACACATAAACAAGTGAGCAACACTAACAGGTTGATATTGAAATATAACTGACATTGTGCTTGCGTGCATATTTCATTTGACTCTCTTGTTCTTGGAAAATATGGCTCCCCAGTTTGCATCTCAGTACCTTAGACATTGCCCTCTGCAGCCTAAAGAAACTGTTGGCTATTGTTTTCAGACTTTAGATTTAAAATAAAATACCCATGCGATGTCCTCAAGAAGTCCTGGAAGATTTTAATACACATAAACAGAACCCCGACTGTTGGGTGGCTTTACCTTGGTCCTTATTGGCTTTGTGTTCTGGGCTTCCCCATTTGCCTCAGGTGAAGATGCTGGTGGATTGCATTTCTGGGATTATCTAGTTCAATTTGTCAAAGTTCTCTTTCCAAAGCAATTCACAGTTTTCTTATATATTGGTCTTAGAGTGGCAAGCCTTTGAGGAAATGCCTGGGTAATGTTTTGTGAGTTTAAGACATATACAGCTGTCTTCAGCACCCTCCTGGGTGTGCACACACACACACTCAAGACTGGAAAGAATGTTGGTCCCAAGTGGGTCTGCTAGAGTCTTGGTGATGTCTTCTCTCATTTTTTTATTTCCTATATTGTCAAACATTTGTAAATGTGCAACTGTCTCTCTAAGCATGGGAAATAAATATCCAGAATGTCAGCTACTTCTGCTATGGTCTTTTGTCTCCTCTGCCTTAGCCCAGGCTCCGGGGAGACCCTCATCTTGGGCCCACCCACCATCACTGCTGTGCCTCTGAGACTTACTGAGGCCGGCCACTTCAGGTCGCCATGCATTTTGAGCCTTGCCGGCTCTCTTTCCAGCTGCCTGCTATGCCCACCTAGCCATCGATCTGGACCACCTCTGCCAGGGATGGCATTCTCTCAGAACGTGGCAGAACCATTGGAGCCCTGGCCACTGCCTTCCTGAGTCATTCTTTTACATTGTGAGTAAGTACAGCATGAGATACCAGCGCAGACTTCTCTGGCCAAGACAGACTGCTTCCTGAGATGACAGCCCTGCAGCTCTGGCTCTACTATTAAATTAACTGGTTCAAACAAACAAACAAACAAACACTTACCCCAGGCATTTCTATTTTAAATAATAGTTTTCATTTAATCGGTCCAAATTCCGTACACTTATATAATGAATTTTGATCATATCCATTTCAAATATCTCTTTCCAACCTGGGTCTTCTTTTAACCATTTTGCAAACATGGACAACAATGTAATGACACCAGCCAGACTTGCTCCCCGTTCATGTTGTTTTGCTGGCTGCACTACAGTCTCTGATCTCTGGCTCTTTCTTTATGCCCAACTCTCTGAGAGAGGACTTCTGGTTGTCTCCCCCGATCACTGTGTCCCCTCTGAGGCAAGTCCAGCACGCACTGCCTGGTCAGCAGGAGACTCTGGAGCTGCTGCTTGAAGGAAGCTTAATCCCTGGATCTGTGCAGGGTGCTGAAGAGACTGATCCGGCTGGGAGCCAGTGTCCAAGCTGCGTCTCGGCTTTCGTCACCAGCCTCCTCTGATCCCAGCGCTACCTCTTGTCAGTTGGCAGAATTTCACTCTTGATGCTTTGGGTCTAAGCTGGGTGGTGTATTCCAGTCTGAAACAGTGTCTCTCCAGCAGACTGAACCGCCACAGTTTTGAGAGAGCCCCGCAATTAACAATTTTCTGTTGTATTAATTGTTTCATTTAATTAGAGCAGCAGGCTTGGGTTGCTGCTTTGGGTTGATGTTCCCAGGCTTTCCACATCAATCTTTCTGTATTTCATATTGTCTGTCTCTCGTGTGAAACACATACTCGTGATTTGCTACTGCATCCAGCTGACAGCTTTATCATTAAGAAAATTAATGGACTTTATTCTTTGGGGAAGTTTGGGGTTTACAAAAAAATGGAAATTGCATAGCATTCCTGGATACAGCCTCCCTCCCTCCTACCATTACTAATGCCTTGCATTATTGTGGGATAAATCTTAGAACAAATGAGCCTTTAATTCTACATTATCAGTTACTAAAAACCATAGGCTACAATGGTCCCTTTTCAGTGTTGTATGTTCTGAGTTTTGACCAGTTTGTACGGTACCCTCCTCCTTAACTCCGCAGTCTAACGTTTCTATATACCTCGCTTGTTCATCCCGCCCCTCTCCCCTGCGACCGACACACCACTACCTTTTAATTGTAGTGTTCAGTCTAATTTCATGTATTTAACTCACTAATGCATTTAATTCTACCTCTCACTGTTGAGTTGCCAGCTGGCCCTCCCTCTTGCAACATTATCTTTTTCTAGCATTTTCCTTCTCTTGTTTTATAAAAAAAAATTTTAAAAAAGCTAAAATCTTGCCTTTATTTTTTATTTTTATCACATTTGTGTATATACACGTGCCATGCTTTCACATGCTGTGGCTTGCAATGGAAGTCAGAGGGCAACTTGGGGTAGTCAGTTCTCTCCTTCTACCACGTAGGCTTCAGGAATCAAAATCAGGGTATCAAGCTTGGCAGGAAGCACATTTTCCCACTAAGCCATCTTCCCAGGCATTTTTTCTCTTATTTAAATATTTATCTACTTATTCATATTTCCAGCATCTAAACTCTTTAAATAAGAGCGTGGGATCCAGGTACCCACTCTGGCTTGTCAGTCTCTGGGTGGACCTCTCTAGGGTCTGGTGTGGGTTTGTGGGACTCTTAGAGCCTTACTTAAATGTCAGTGCACCTCTTGGCCCTTGAGAGACCCATCGATGCTTAGAGAGCACCATGTTGCTACAGTCCTCAGGGGAGGCCAGGACCAGCTACTCCAGGGCTAAGACACGACCCCAGGGGACTATGGACAGGCTGCTGGCACACAGCACAGTGCACATATGAATGGCTCAGGTTTCCCTAATCTCTCACTTCTTCCCTCGTGGCTTCTACAATTATATCTGCTTTGTTTTCCAGGCCTCCAGATCATCTAGAAAAGAGAAAGAATGGGGTTAAGTGAGATGGTATTCAGGAAAGCATCCTGGCAGAGCTTCAGTGAGGGTGGAGTCGGCTCTTCTAAACCGGAACCATAGCTTGAGCAGCATCCCTGAGTAGATGTCCTGCCTCGGGGGCTCCGTGTGTCACACCTCCCTGACATTTCCTCACTGGGTGCTGACTCCTGTGATGCTGCACCCTTCTGGCTGACCTTTCCGCTAATTAATTCTAATCTCGTTCCTTATCGTCTCTGTTAGTTTGGTATTTATATGCTCTTGCACTGTGAAGTGAAAAACCTGACCTACATTCTTGACTTCTTAGTACTTCCAGCGTTCCTCACGGCACCGGTGGAACTGACCATTGAACGCTCTGCATTTTTCTTCCGTTCTCTCACTGTGCTGTACCCTGGCCTTGTATTTTATTCTGTGTCTGTTTTAAATATCTGTAAGAAATTGTTCTTATCCAATCAATATTTTTTCTTACCCGCATCGTCCATTGTTCTGTATTTCTTCTTCAACTTCCATGTTTCCTATTATAGTAGTTGGAATGGCGGTGGTCTCCACAGGCTCATACATTGGAATGCCTGGTCCCTAATTGGTGAAACTGTCTGGGAAGTATTAAGGGGTGTGGCCTTGATAGAGGAGATGTGTCACTGGGGATGAGCTTTGAGCTTTCAAAAGCCCATACCATTCTTGTAAGTTCTCTCTCTGTGAGCATCCCCTCTCCCTCTCTTCCTCCCTCACTTCCTCCTTCCCTCCCTCCCTTCTTTCTCTCCCTCTCTCCCTCCCTCTTCCTCTTTCTTTCTGACTCTTTGTTGTTGCATCAAGATGTAAGCTCTTAGCTCCTGCTCCAGAGCCATGCCTGCCTGTCTGCTGATACATACCCTGCCATAGTGGTCAGTGGACTCACCCTCTGAAACTGTAAGTCCCTAATACATTCTTTCTTCTGTAAGGTCCTTGGTTATGGTGTTTCATCATAGCAATAGAAAAGTAGCTAAGACACCCATGAATCTTTCACTCTTTATCTTTGGAACACAGGGCAGCCAGAGGGAAAACAGCAAGATGACTGATGAGTTGTATCAGTAACTGCCAGCCTGGGGTTCACACGCTTAAAAATCAGAGCAGATAGAGTAGTTCCTATAGGTAGAGAATCAGCAAACTGGAAGAAATACTCAAAGAGGAAAATATCCAAAACAAGCATCTAGACAAGAAAGGCTCAGACATGACCCAAACCGGGGTCAGACACACGGAAGGATTGGCTTAAAGGTCATGTGAGCTGTCTCTTCAAATAAGAGGAATATTCCCCAGCAGCCAAGACAAAAGAAAGTATTTTCAGCCTCACAAAGTCTAATAATAAATAAATAAATAAATAAATAAATAAATAAATAAATAAATGGCAGTAGGTAGATCTGCACTGAGAAAGGCAAGGTATGACTTCTTCTCCATGTTGTCTCCTGACAGAAAAAATGATTTCCAATCATTCGCTTCTGGAAGGCGGCACGCCAGCCCAGCACTTCACCCCCAGAATTAGCCTCACAGGGCGCTGTTCTCTAATACGATGAGCAATGCTAAGCTGTCCGAGAGGACTGGTCCCCTCCACACTCTCTTCAGGGTCCCCACATCCTCAGGTATCAGATTGCACCCCCCATAGTTTCAGTGTCATTTTCTAGAGTTATCTGAAGCTGTGCTTTTCTGATTCAAACGAATGGTTGTGTGCAGTCCCTCCCCTTTCAAGCTTGGGCTTTGTTTTCTTCTCTTGTAACCTTCTCCTTCATAGCTCTCTGCTGCTTGGTTCCTCGTCTATGCATTTATCTCCCAAGCAGATTGGAAGGACTCCGGGCATGCTCTGCATGTGCACACCACTCAGTTTTATCTGTTGTAACTGTCCTCTATCAGACTAGCCCACTAAATCCATTCCCAAATACAAATCCTTAGTTTTAACATACTTAATTATTGTATCAATTTTGCCATGTAATTTGTGCTCTTGGAGCCTTATTTCAGAAGGATTTTTCCAACCCAACTTATCATATTATGCTACCTTTTTTCCTACTGACTTCATGGTTTTCCTGCCTCATTATGTTATTAATATGAACAGATGCTGCTATCTGTGGTCTTGGGCATAGGCATCACACTTAATTTTTTCCATGTAGATAGTCAATGTTCCCAAGATCTTTGGCTAAATGTGTCCTTCTGCTGGCATGTGTCACTGTGTCATTAATGTGTGTTGAATTCCCATAGTGCCCTCTTTGGGAACTCCCTGTTCTGCCCGACTCATCTATTTGTCTGTTGGAGCTCAGTGCCACATTCCCACGACCTCGAAGACTGACTTAATATCTGTTAAGTCAAACCATCTGCTTCTTGTTTGTAAGATAAACTTTTAAGTGCTAGTGGACTTTCGTTCGCCAAATAAGTTACTCCATTTCTAAAAAACAAAAATCAGACTAGAGTCTAATTGAGCTCTCATTGGATTTGTAGATTGGTTTAGTGATAAAAGAAACCACCTCTTCCTAAATACCAGCTCCTTTCTCCATTTATTCAGACATAACTTCTGTTCTGGCTCCCCACCTCCCCACAGGAACCCTGAGGCTTATTGGTCCAGCTGATTTGTAAACACACAAGGGTTTGCTACCCTTGTGAATGGGCTCACTTCAGCTATGCCTCTCAATGTTACAGAACATGACACTGATGGGCTGAGCATGGTGGTGGTGCATGATTATGATCCCAACCCTTTGGAAGCTGAGGCAGGAGGATAGAGAGTTCTAGGTCAGCCAGGGTTTCATGGCAAAGCCCTGTTGTTGTTTCGCACTACTCATTTTGAAAACTTGTCTCATAACAAAACTTCAATGAACTGTGTCTTTTTCCTCCAACACACTATGGAACCCATAATGCACCCTAGGTACATCATCTCGTACTGATGATGTCTTATCCCTCCCCCTCAACCTGCTGTTGACCAGGACTTCTGCTAATGACCAGTGCCAGTGAAATAGGCATTCTGTCTCATGGCCTCTACCTGGAATGGGTTCTCTGTCAGGGGCATAAGATTGACTGCAGGTGTTTGCTGCGAAGCATAGTCACATAAGGGAAATTTACCTCTCTTTGCTGAGAATTTCTTTCAAACATATCAAGCACTACTAAGGACCTTTTCTCTCTCTGTTGATGCGGTTATGTGCTTTTTCCTTCCTTCATCTATTGTTGTTCTGTCTCTGTTACCGTCTGAAGCTGTAGAATTTTTTCTTTTGTGAAGTTTCAGACACGCATGGCTGTGGTGACACATCCATGATCCCAGCACGCGGGAGGCCTAGGTGGGATATTTAAATTCAAGGATAACCTGGGCTATAGACTGAGACCCTACCTTTAAAAAAAGTGTCTTTTAGCGGAGATTGGAGAGGTGGTCTGCAGTTATGAGTGCTTGCTACTCTTCAGAGGATCTGAGTATGGTTCTTGTTGCACACATTGAGTGGCTCACAATTGCCTGCTACTCTAGCTCTAGGGAATTTGTGCACAAGTGACAAACACACGGAAAGACGTATAGATATGCACGTAAGCCGAGCGGTGGTGGCGCATGCCTTTAACCCCAGCACTCGGGAGGCAGAGGCAGGGGGATCTCTGTGAGTTCAAGGCCAGCCTGGTCTACAGAGTGAGTTCCAGGACAGCCAGAGTTATAACAGAGAAACCCTGTCTCGAAAAAAACAAGACAAGAAAATATATGCACCTAAATAAAAATAAATCTTTAAAAATAGGAGGATATTCACATGGTACACAGATACACATAGAGGAAAAATACCCACATACAAAATAAAATTTAAAAGGGGGGACGCATGCAGTTTGGTTAAGTGTCCCAAATCATCTTAGCGTCCTTCCCTGGATTGGCAACATTGACCTTGGACTCAGAAGTGTGTTTAGCAACCAGGATAAAGTGCTGCAGAGATTCTGGTAGTCACCAGGGCTACTTACCAAAAGCTGTGCCATTATCTCTCTGAGAACATTCAGCAATTACATTTACAATCGGTGTGATTTTAAAAGTGACTAAGAGAAAGGATGTGTAATGTGGTCAGGAATGCCCACTCAAAATGTCAGCACAGCTGACCTCCGTCAGTACATCCCCAAAATGTGGTTCTGGAGCCATTTGAATGAGCTTAATGAGCCATTTCTCAAAGCGTCCTCTGGGTCTCTTTTGACTCCAGGTCATAAAATGGGCTCATCAGCTGGAGGGATGGGAGACATTGGTGCTATTCAGCCCTGAACTCTGAAACATGGCGGTCCTCTCCGGGCAGCTTAAGACCACGGTGGAGATCCTGAGGGTGACTCAAACTAACATAATCAAAGCTAGCAGTCCAGCTGTGAATCCTGAGACAGTTTAAATCTGCAAGAGGAAATTTAATTGCAAGCATGATGTTATTTCTTCTTGTTGCGGACTCTTGTCAAGGCTTGGTGACAGATTCTTGGTCCCCCATTTCTCACCAAGCTTTGCTGAGGAGGGTCCTGAGCACTGAGCTGCGTGGCCACCCAGTCAGCTGAGCACTGAAGGGTCACCCTGTGTGTGTCATGGAAGATGCATGTGTTTAATGGCCGTGGGAACAGCCTGTGCTTGGAGACACATCTTCCCCTTCTGATCTCTGTCTCAGTGACTCCAGAAGTCTCATCCCCCATCCCGTCCTGGCAGGAAGTCTTCTTTCGTCTCATTTGTTCCTGACATGGTTTCTGTGGTTTTTCAAAGAGAACAGAAATGTTCAGCCATGCTGGTTTCCTCTTTTTCTACAAACCCGCTATTATCTCCCTGGCATTTTCTTTTGAAAATTGTTTCTGGGTTGAGAAATGCTTGTGTGTGTGTCTGGAAGCACTCCCCTGCATCTCACACTGTCAGGCATCCGAAATGTTGCTGTTTGCTCTGTGGGCATCATTTTGGCTGCCAGCCTCTCACTGGTGGGTGTAGACAGTGTGTCTGCTATCTGAGGCAGCTCTTCCCTGAGACTGAGGAGGTGGGGCTATGGACTAGGCCTGGTGTGAGGACAGCGGCCAGCTGTGACTGCTGCCTGCCGATTTGGGATAACAGATCTCATTCTTCAAGCCCTTGACCTCTTTTTTAACAGAGGCACCTGCAAGAACTCCTTTGATTCTCAATGATTTTATTTCCTTCATACAACCATCGGTAAGCTCTGGGCTTTCTCAGCAGAGGCCTGGGATGGACCCTGAAGGCCACCTGTGTGCTGGCCCGGACTGTGTGGCAGGTATGGTGGATGGACTTTGAGGACCTCATCCAGGTCAGGGTGCTGCCTGTCCCCCTTGCATAATCCTAATGCTATCATTTTTAGCAAATAATTTTTTTTCTGTCTTTCATACCTGAAAAAGTAGCCTGAGATCTACCCTCCCCTCCCCCCACAAAGATCTCTAGAAAGACTTTTCTAACCTGGTATGTTACATTGACCAGTCTATTTCAGCAAGAGCCATGAAGGTGTCTGAAGTGAAGAAGGGGCTGGCACTGTGTAGGGAGGAGAGTGTGCATGGGCATTGGGTGGGGGAGGAAGGATGTCCACAATGGTGGCAATGAAGGGAAATACAGGACCCTGCAAGAGGCACGTCCAGGATAGGCAGAACCCATACTCAACACTAGTAGGGGACACTAAGGGATTTCCTAAAAGTTCCCTGCTGCCAGCAGCCTGGAGGGAGCACTGTACAACAGGCCAGAAAGAAGGGAGGGGTTGGGGGTAGACAGAGACGGTGGGAGACAGAAGGACAGGAGTGTTCCAGAGTCATCTGTCACCGTACTTTGTTAGGGTAGTGCTAGGACTTGAATACCGCACTCATGCATGACCTGTCCCTAAACTGGCCACCATGAAGACCTGACCTACCTACTCATCTCCACCCTAACAGGACAGAGAGGCATTTTCCCCACAGCCGCCACTTGACCATGGCCTGAGCTTAGCCTGGACAATACACCTGGAAAATAGGGTACAGCAAAGATGGAAGGGTCCAATTGTCTGATGCTGTGACATCTGCGGTCAGCCATCTGTTGTACTGGCTGACTCTCCTGCACACTTTGATGAAGCACACTACTGGGCTGGAGAGGCCCAACAGGAGACTGTTGCTGGCAGGAGCCACATAAACCCTGACGTCACAACTGCAGAGGCAGACAGGTGTGTATGTGTGTGAGTGTGTGTGTGGGGGGGGGTGTTCACAGATGTCCTGCTGTCAATCACAGGATCTTCCTGTCATTGCTAAGCACATTGACACCTTAAAGGAGCCCTTGAACTAGAGCAGAGATCTTAAACCACGGGCTGTGACCCCCTATGAAGCTGAACAAGGGGTGGGGGGAGATTCAGCAGCAGTAGAAGGTTTCTGCATTATTCAGTCACCAAAAATCAATTCAAAAATCAAAAGGACAATGAATCTGGGGCATTCCTGGCAGTGCTCACTCATGCTGCATTGTGTGATCTTGCTACAGCTTTGGTGAGCATGTTCGCTCTTCACTGCACATGCCACATGTCATGGGGTGCCAACGAACACAGCCTGAGACGCCTCAGCTCAGATGTAAGACCACCCATTCAATGATATGAACTGCAGTGTTTTTATTGTCCATACCAAGAAGCCATTTAAGGAGGAAGGGCTATCGTCCATCACGGCAGGGAAGGCATGGTGGCAGGGGTGTGAGGTGACTGAGTCACATGGCATCTGGAGTTGGGAAGCAGAAAGTGGAAAGGAAGTGGGGTCAGGCTACAAAGTCTCAAGTCCTGACCCCAAGGACCTACTTCCTCTAGTGAGACTCCACCTCCCAAAAGGATCCACAGCTTTCCCAAACAGTGCCACCAGCAGGGAACCGAGAATTTAAACGTGTAAGCCCTGGTGAGGACAGTTCACATTCAAGCCGTGACAGCTCTCATATTGCTGGAAGAGTCTGGGTGTGGGCCAGCTCCACAGCCTGCGAAACCTTAACTGGCAGTACACTCACGCCACGCCCGAGGCAGAGCGTGGCACCACCCCAGAGCTTCTGGCTTAACCACCCTGGGGAGAGTCTGGACAATGTATTTTGTTGGTTATGGGCTTTTATTTTTGCAGTTGGTGAGCTGAATTTAAATTCTCCAAGTGATTAATATTGAGGCACTGAGAACAGCTCACATGGTTGGTTGAAAGGGTGGAGTGTTAGACACATAGATGACATAGAGACACAGCTGCACAGACACAGACAGTGGCAGAATAGAGACACAGTTTCTATAGATACAGATGCAGGTATAATATGTAGGAGAGAACATCAATATCCCACAGAGTTTGCACAAGCAAGTTCCGTCTTCAGGAGTGTGGATGCAGCAGTATAGGGTAAGCTGAACATCTAGCTATTCCCTGGGTGATGCTGACCCTGTAGATCCAGGGACTACACGTTGAGAATTTCTGCCTAGTGTCTGTAGATTCATACTTAGAATTGCCAGCTCCAATGCTAGCTTTGCATTCATTGGCTGGGAGAGTAGAGTAACATTACTTTAGCTCTTCATCTATAAAATTGGTACCCAACACATCCTCCTCAGAGAGCTATTGTGGCACAGAGATGAGGACACAGAGAACTGAGACTTTGGCTTCACTAGGGCCGAGTCCTTAGAGTAGGGTCAGCTCTGGAGACTTCAGAGGGCATGTGGGGAAAGCATAGGGTACCAAGCAAGCGTGAGCTAATCTGTTACTGTCACACACAGAAAGCTGGAGCAGAGTACTCTATCTAATCCCCTTCTAGATGCCATTCCTAGAAGTCCCTCAGTATATTAAGAGGGACTGTTCAGTGTTTTAAATCACACACATTCAACAGCTCCAAGGGCCTCAGGATCTGTGCAGTTAAAATGAAGTAAGCAGAATAATCCCTTGGGAGGGCCATTGTCAACATCAGACACAGCCTCATGAAATGGTCTCAGACTGAAATGCGCTACATACAAAATGTGCAGATTTTGAAAGCCCTGGTTACAAGGAACTGTTGCAGTTAAGATTCAGAATGAATCTTTGCTTCACGATCAAGAATGTTCTTGTAGTCTCCTTCCATAGGAAGAGACTGCCCAGTAGACTTCCTGTTCACACTCCTCTGCATAATTCAGTCTACAATATGAAATTCTGGACTCAAATTTATGCTGGGAGGTGAACTGCAGGTTTCTGATGAATGTGATGACACATTTGAACTTTACCTATGGGTTTTCTTCCATGGTAAACCCCAGACTGAGGCTATGGCAGAGGGTGAGACTTCACAATGAAGAAGGTAAGGCCTCATACCGTGGGGCTTGGCTGCCATGTGGGCAGGGAATTAGGAAAGATGCCCAAAGGAGGTGGCACAAGGAACAGGATGCAGATGAGGGACCCTGAGCCCCTGGAAACCTCTGCGGCGAGCAAGTGTGTGCTGTGTGCCAGAACAGGCAGAGTCTTAACACTGCTTAGCCTTTCCCCTCCATTTGACAACTGATCACAGTGCCAACCACCTTCCCTTGGCACAGATTGCATATAAAATGGCCTGCATACTCCTGTGCTGGAACACATGGCCCCCAGTGGGTGATACTGTTTCAGGAGGCTGTGCAGCCTTGGGAGCATGGGGCTTCACTGGAGGAGGCAAGTCAAGAGGAGCAGATCTTAGAGGTTGTGTTTGCCTCTGGTTTTGATATGTGTTCTGCTTCCTGGCCGGCTGCTGTGTGAGAAGTCTGCCACACACAACTACTGCCACACTTTCCCTGCCAGGATGGACTGAAGCTCCCCCTGGGAACCATGAGCCCCAAGAAACCTTTCCTCTCTTCAGTGACTTCTGACAGGAACTTGGTCCCAGAGAGGAGAGAGATACTAAGAGGCCACGCATCCTTCCGACCTTGGCTGCCTGCACACATGAACATGTCACTGTAAACATAGCACATATGCTTTCTGCATATGAATACTCGGAAGTTAGAGCCGCCAGTTTATTCCAGAATTCCTACATCCTCAGTTGCTCCTGTTGCTTTGACTGCTACAAAGTGCTTATCCCCAGAGTCATGGCTACACCTCTCTCCCTTGACTTCTGTCATGGGGATATACTGAACAAGTGAAAACAGACCTCAGCGTGAACCCTTGCTTTGCCCTTTCCTGGCCGCGTGGCTGTGAGGACTCATGTCTCCGTGACCCGTACCCCATCTGTAAAATAGAAACGACTGCAGCTTAGAGGGTGGCTGTGCACAGCCAGCTTAGAACACCATGTGGAGACGCAGAGAGCACAGGGGGGTTGGTCTGAGCCACCTGTGAATGAGTTCATTAATAAGAAGTGTCCTGTGTGCTGAAACCCTTTGTCACTGGTCTTCTGAGTCTTCAACTCTTTTCTAATCGGTTTCTGCGAGTCGTCTTATTTGGACTCTTGATATTTTCCGAGAATATTTAATCTCAGTTCATTTGGACATGTATTTTAAAACATTTTTATTACCAAATCTTCTGAATATTTATTTTGTGATTTTTTTCCTGTTTCTTCAAAGCTCCTAAATTAACCCTTCATCCAAATTCCAATATCCAATTCTATTTTTAAGACTTGATTTGATTCATTATTATAACTGTACTTTAGCATATAGTGTTTTATTTTCCACATTTTACAAATCATTCAACTATTGACTTATTTAGTTTATTTGTTTTATAAATATTAATCAGAAGAGCTCTTGAAATGCTGGCCTTTTTCTACCTTGACGATAGATGGCTGACAAGAGAATTTGTTATATTGGAGCCATAAATACAGACTGACACATTCCTGCCTTAAGATGTATTGAGAAATTCTTTATGAACTCATGAAAAATACAATCACTCCCCATAAATACCACTTTGCATGTTGAAAAGGGTCACATGGTTGACAAAGATCCTGTCCGTCTCCTGTGATCCCCAGACATCGATGTGAATGTCTGCGACCCTTGCATTGGGACAACAGTGAGTGACGCCCTGTAGCCATTGTTCTTCTGCCCCTGTCCCTTGTACATTCATCACCAAGGGGGACTAATAATCCCACAGCAGGGTTCTCTGGTGGCACTTCCTGCTGTTGGGGACAGGGTAGACCATGACCCAAGAGGGACTGGTATCCCAGTCCTCTGGCCAGCACCAGGCCAGTTGGGGGTTCAAGCTCATGCAGACTGGGATGATGCTGTGGCTATCCTTCACCTGTGATTCCAAGAGTTCATTCTTTGAGGATGGTGAGTGTCTCCCATGTCTTTTATTTTAATTTATGTATGTGAACATTTTGCCTGCGTGTATGTCTGTGCCATATGTGTGCTTGGAGATCAGAAGAGGGTGTTGGATTCCCAGGAACTGGAGTTACAGATGGGTTTTGAGCTGCCATGTGGGTGCTGGGAACTGAACGTAGGTCCTCTGTAAGAGCAGACAGTGCTCTTAACCACTGGGTCATTTCTCCAGCTCTCTCCCCACATCTTAACAAATCTGTCTTTTTTCAACTGATGAGATGTCTTTTTTCCTTCTGGCCCTGTTGCTTCTTTACACCTCATGGGTCTTTTTGTTTTAGGCTTTGTCCTGTTTCTTTTTCTTTGTACTAATTTTAAACCAACTTCATCAGAATACTGCCTTTAAATTTTATTTATCATCATCATCGTCATCGTCATCATCATCATCATCATCGTCATTGTCCTGTGTGTGGTATGTGAGTGTGCGCACATGTGGACCATGGTGCGTATCTGGAGGTTGGAGGTTTTAGGAGTCAGTTCCCACCACCTAGTTGAAGAAGGGTTTCTCTTTTGTTTGCTGTCAATCTGTGTAGGCTAGCAGGCTCCTGGGAGCTTCCCCTGTGCCTGCCTCCTGCCTCACCATGGGAGGGCTGGGGTTGCCACATCTGGCTTTTTTACATGGTTCTGGGGATGGAATTAGGTTGTAAGGTTTGTGCAGCAAAATGCTCTCATCTCCTGAACCATTTTGTCAGCCCATCTTCCCCCACCCCCTTTTGAGACAAGATTTCTCTGTTGTAACTCTTGCTATCCTGGATCTCACTCTGTAGACCAGGCTGGCCTCGAACTCACAGAGATCTGCCTGCCTCTGCCTCCCGAGTGCTGGGATTAAAGGCGTGCGCCATCACCACCCAACCCTCATTCATTTTTAATGCTAGGATCCCTGCATGTTCCTTTTAATTCTGAAATCTTAATGTCCTAGAGAATATTTTACTATTTCTCTTCAAAAATATCATAAAAGAGGTTTTAGAAAGTACTGTAAGCTGCTAATGGTCCCTCTAGCCCGATAAAATCATTCTTAATTTTTTTTTTTTTTTTTGGTCTCACACAAAATTTAAATGTTGAAGGTTTCATGTCCATTTTTGCCTCACAATTAATTCATGAGCTGTTTCTTTTCTTTAGGTTAAATGTTAAGGTTAATAGCTTTAGAATTTGAATTTAACATTTATAGTTTTTATTCAGTTATTCTGACCCACTATTGAGTAGGAAGATTAAGCCGTACATAATCTCTTACACAGCATATACCCATCACATCTGAAAAAGCTACTTAGGAAGTAATAATGAGAGAGAGCTGGGAAACACCAAATCACGTGACAGAATGGCTTCTGGAGGTTTTCATGGCCTATGTCTTGAGTGTGTGTGTCTCACTATGTTCCTAGAGATAGCCTTGAACTCTTAGGCCTAAGTGATCCCCCTGTCTCAACCTCCCAAGCAGCTGGGGCACCAGCCGTGCGCTGTTCGGCCTGCCTTCTCAGCTGCTTCCCCGTCCTGCTTTATTGAGAACTGATTTTTCCCCCTCCATGACGTCTTGATTATAGTGTTCCCTTCCTCTACTCCTCCCAGGGTCTCCCCACCTCCCCTCCCATCTGGATCCACTCCCTTTCTGTCTCTCACTAGACAGCAAGCATGCTTCTAAAGACAAAAATAAAAGATAAAAAACAAAAACTAACACATCCTAACTGGACAAGCAGAAGGAAGAGTTCAGGAGAAGGCACAAAAATCAGAGACCCACTCCTTCACGCACTCAGGAATCCCACAAAACTCTGAACTGGAAGCCATAATGTAAGCTCAGAGGACTGGGTGCAGACCGTGTCGGCCCTGCGTGTGCTGCCTCAGTCTCTGTGAATGTGTGTGAGCTTTGATCATGTTGATATAGAGGGCCCTGTTTTCTTGGTGTCCTCCATCCCCTCTGGGTCTTTCTGCCTCCTCTTCCTTAGGTCTCCCTAAGCCCTGTGGGGAGGGATTTGATGTAGACTGAGTATATATGAATATATATATGTCATTAGAATTATTTTATTTTATTTTATTGTTTTAGAACAGTGATATTTGGTTTTACCCTAGGTCCCTGGGCTATCTATCTATCTCAGGTTCTTGGTCACCCAAGCAGTGTTCAGTATGGGTTCCATCTTGTGGAGTGGGCCTTAAGTCAAATTAGATATCGGTTGGTTACTCCCCCAAGCTTTGTGCCCACCATTGCCCTAGCGTATCTTGTAGGTAGGACACCATTGTAGATCAAAGGCTGTTTGGCTGGCTTGGTGTGTGCGGCATGCAGAGTACCTTCCTGTACCAAAGATGCTGGGATGTAGGGTAAAGGCTCTGGGTAGTCACTAGCTCAACGTCTCCATGATCAATGAATTGTGTAGGTGTTGTCTCCAGCAATGGGCCTTGCTGTCAGTTTGTGGACAGCAACCTATTTTCTTAGCCTGGGTTGTCTCCCCAGATTCCCATGGGACCCTTTTGGCCAACAATTCAATTAGATATAATCCAGCCCCGGTACTGGAAGCTTCATTTGGTGACAAGAGACAGGCGTTTGGGACTCTCTCTTCCCCATTGTTTGATGATTTCATTTAGAGCACCTTCCTGTATGACTATATTTTTAAAAGCTTCTATTACATTAGGTTTCCATACTACCCCTCAAATGGCCCTTAATTTTAGCTGTCCGTCCTTACATTCCCTCCTTCCTCCTCCTCTCTCTTTCCCCTCCCCATTGATCATTCCATTCCAGCACTGCCATCCATCCATATTATCTATTCTGGTTCCCTTTCCTAGTGAGATGTATTTGCCCACTGCCCAGTTCTGTACTCTACACCTAACCTCTGAGGTTCTACTGCTTGTAGCTTAGTTATCATTTACTTAATGGTTAATATCCACTATATGTGAATACATACCATGTTTGTTTTTCTGGATGATTTTTTTTTTCCCTAGATCCATCCATTTACCTGCAAAATACCTTTCAAGATGTCAATTTTTTTTAACGGTTGAGTAATAAATACTCCATTGTGTAAATGTACCACATTTTCTCTATGTGTCTGTTGAGGGACATCAAGATTGCTCCCTATATCTGGCTATTGTGAATAGAGCAGCAATGAACATGGTTGAGCAAGTGTCTCTGAGGTGGGATGAAGCATACATTGGGCATGTGCCCAAGAATAATATAACTGGATTTTGAGGTAGATCAGCTCCCACCTTCCTGAGTCACTACCACTCTGATTTCCACAGTGGCTGTACGAGTTTGCACTCCCACCAGCAATGGATGAGTGCTCCCCTTACCCCACACCCTCGCCAGCGGGCACTGCCAACTCGCCTTATTTATCTTAGCCATTTGACAGGTTTTAACAGCTTAAAGTAGTTTTTATTTGCATTTCCTGATGGCTAAGGATGTTAAATATTTTTTAAGTGTTTCTCGGCTATTTGAGTTTCTTTTTTTGAGAATTCTCTGTTTAGATCTGTACCCCATTTTAAATTGGATTATTGGTGTGGTTTTTTTTTTTCTTTTTTGATATCTAGTTTTTTTAATTCTTTACATATTTTGAATACCAGCCCTCTATCAGATGTGTAGTTAGGAAAACTCTTTTTCCATTCTGTAGGCTGCTGCTCTGTCTGAATGACAGTGCCCTTTGCCATGCAGAAGCGTCTCAGTCTCATGAGGTCCCAT
The DNA here is from genome assembly GCA_026225945.1 of Cricetomys ansorgei. Lineage (NCBI taxonomy): Eukaryota > Metazoa > Chordata > Mammalia > Rodentia > Nesomyidae > Cricetomys > Cricetomys ansorgei. Next base: position 861,322 of record JAMJFZ010001791.1, on the reverse strand, counting down.
TTATTAACTGTTGAGCTTAGTGTCTGTGCTAATTATGTTCTGTTCGGAGAATCTTTTTCTGAGCCATTGAGTTCAAGGCCATACGCCAGCTTTCTCTTCTATCAGGTTCAGTGTATCTGGTCTTAAGTTACGGTCTTTGATCCATTTGGAGTTGAGTTTTGTGAAGGGTGATATGTACAGATCTTGGATTCTTCTACATGCAGTATCCAGTTTGACTAGTACCATTTGGTGAAGATACTGTCTTTTTTTCAGTGTTTATTTCAGCCTCTGTATATAAAAAAACTCAGGTGTCGTTACACATGTAGATTTATGTCTGGGTCTTCAATTCTATTACATTGATTAATGTGTCTGTTTTTGTGCCAGTGCCATGCTGTTTGTATTACTATAGCTCTGTAGTACAACTTGTAATGGGGATAGTGATACCTCTCCACAGTTCTTTTATTATTCAGGATTTATTTTAGCTAGCCTGAATTTTTGTGTTTTCATATGAAGTTGAAAATTGCCCTTTCAAGATCCATGTAGAATTGCGTTGAAATTTTGACAGGATTGCATTGAATCTGTAGACTGGTTTTGATTGGATGGCCATTCTCACTAGATTAATCCTACTACTCCATGAGCATGGGAGAGCTTTCCATCTTCTGAGATCTTCTTCGTTGTCTTGAAGTTTTTGTCATTCAAGTCTTTCACTTGCTTGGTTTGGGTAACCAACCCCCAAGATAGTTTATATTATTTGAGGCTATGTGAAAGGTATTTCCCTGATTTCTTTCTCAGTTCATTTGTCATTTGTATTATGAGGGCTATTGATTTTTGTGAGTTAATTTTGTACCCAGCTACTTTGATGAAAGTATTTATCAGCTGAAAGAGTTTCCTGGTGGAATTCTAAGGGTCACTTATGATACTATCATATCATCTGCAAATAAAGATCCAATCTGTATCCCCTCGAACTCCTCCAGTTGTCTTCTTGCTCTAGCTAAGACTCCAAGTACTGCATTGAATAGGTATAGAGAGAGTGGACAACCTTGTCTTGTTTCTGATTTTAGTGGAACTGCTTTGAGTTTCTCTCTATTTAAGTTGATATCGGTCATGGGCTTGCTGAAAGCTGCTTTCATTGTGTTTGATATGTGTTTCTCGTATCCCTAATCTTCCAGGACTTTTGTTGTGAACGGGTGTTAGATTTTGTCAAAAGCCTGCTTTGCATCTAATGAGATGGTCATGTTCTTTTTGTCTTTTAATTTGTTTATTTGGTGGATTACATATGTTGAACCATCCCTGATTCTTTGGGATGAAGCCTACTTGATCATGGTGAATGATCTTTTTGATGTGTTCTTGGATTCAGTTTGCAAGATTGGTTTTTTTGTTCTTTTTTTGAGAATTTTTGCATCTGTGTTCACAAGAGAATTTGGTTTGTAATTATCTTTGTTGGGTCTTTATATTCTTGACTATCAGGGTAACTGTGGCCTTATAAAATGAATTGGGCAATGTTCCTTCTGTTTCTATTTGGGGGAGTAATTTAAGGAGTATTGGTATTAACTCTTCTTTGAAAGTCTGATAAAATTCTGTGCTAAAATCATCTGCACCTGGGCTTTTTTGTTTGTTTGTTCAGGAGACTTTTAATTACTGCTTCTATTTCACTAGGGGTTATAGGTCTCTTTAAATTGCTTATCTGATATTGATTTAACTTTGTTAAGTGGTATGCATTGAGAAAATTATTCATTTCTTTTAGGTTTTCCATTTGGGTGGAGTACAGATTCTTAAAGTATACCCTTGCGATCCTCTGGATTTCTATTGTAGTGTTGTTATGTTCCCTTTTCATTTCTAACTTTCTTATTTTGGATATTCTCTTTCCACCTTTTAGTTAATTTGGATAAGAGATTTTCAATCTCCTTTTCTCAAAGACTCTCTGTCTCCACAGATTCTTTGTATTGGTTTGTATTTTTTGTTCCTATTTTATTGATTTCAGACCTGAGTTTTATTATTTCTTGTCATTTATTATTTCTTGTCTTACTCCTTTTGGGTGTGATTTCTTCTTTTTGTTCTAAGACTTTAAGGTGTGTTGTTAAGTTGCTAGTGTGAGATCTCTCCAATTTTTTAAAATGTAGGCACTCAGTGCTATGAACTTGCTTCTTAGAACCAACTTCATTGTGTCCCCCATGACTAGGGGGAGGGAAGTTGGGAGGGGAAGATCTGTGTGATCCAGTGGAGATGGGGTCATGGTGGAAGGGAGGCCCAGCCAGTGGCCTACTCTAGAGCTAGGGACGAGATGGTGGGGGCCATGAGGACTGGATTTGAAGAAGGGGTGAGGGAAGGTGAATATCTGCAGTTAGCCTATTCATTTACCTTGTCAGAGTAGCCTGTGGGTTCCCAGGGAGCATCTGCTGGAGTTGGAGCTGCTTCCCTGGCCAGGGTGTCATGAATAATTTCTGATGTCATAGAAAATCTGAATTGTAATTTCTCAGTCATCACCATTTTTTAAAAATTTTGATTACATTCATTCATTCGTTCGTTCACTTGTGTGGATACACACGGCAGTCAGAGAACAGCTTACAGGAGCCGGCTCTCTCCTTGTATCACATAATTCCCCAGGACTGAACTCAGACCGGCCATCCTGCTCGGTAGCAAGTGCCTTACCTGCTGGGCCATCTCGCCGGCTCCTCATCTTCAGTCTTTAAATTACACAGCTCATTTCCAATCGCTGCTTTTGTAAAGCATCTTTAAGTACAGCTGAAGTGAACAGCCTTGAAGTTCAAGCTTTGATGGTAGCTTTGATTGAGGCCCATTAGTAAGATCCTGGGAGTGGGATTCGACTAAAGCTGTGAACACTCCCAGTGATGTGCCATGTAGCCTAATTTCGTTTGATTAAAAAGAAAAATCCATGTTATAAACTCACTTTCCATGTGTGGAAATATACCCTTTCCCACGATAGTCCCCTCAGGACCGGACCTACAGAGCGGAGCCCAGCCCTGCTCTTGTCTGTTAGCACAGGCTAACCAGCTCAAACTTGCTAACCAGGGATGCTCAAGATTCAGCCAAGACCCACAGAAGCCTCAGTTTCCTTCTCAGATCTGCACCTTTGATGATGCTCAGTGAACACAGCTCCCTTCCCAGGGGGAGGGCAGAGTGTGGGCCAATCAACCATTCTGACTGCAGTTAGCTACTTAGATCTGGTCATGCACAAAGGGCTTTTACCCAGAATCCAGACACCCTGAGCCATTAGAATAAATATCCAAGACCTGATTGCAGAATCCTAACAACTTCCTGCTGTTAGACCATGACCCATCCTCTCAGTTCTAACTTTAAGGGACGGGGAGAAAACAGAACACCACCCTCACCTACCTGCTCCCAAGCCTGTTCCTTAGTACAAAACCCTGGTGAGGCTGGTGGGTCTAAGGGTTGGGGGAAGGCAATCCATCCCCTACCCTGTAGCTTCGAGATAAGTTTATCATCCTACCCAATACCTGGCTCATGTGCCTTGGCCTCTAGGACAGACCAGGCTAAGTCATTTCGTGTGGAACACCCCACCATCCCAACTCCCTATACACTCAGCCCATTTTCACACACTGTGGCTAGACTGTCTGATGCCCTGCTCCACTGACTTAGTGTTAAGTACCTACAACCCAGAAGCCTCCTCAGGATGAGCAGGGAAAGTTCTTGGATGAAGCTTTGGGGGCTGGGAAGGTCCAACCAATCCTTTCGGATGGGGAGATGCTTGTATACAAAGTAGCTATTGGGTGCTCTGAAGCATCCCTCTAACACAGGCTCTAAACTCCCAGACTCTTGTACTATCGCTTGAGGAGTTACTATGAACTCTGTATCTTCTGAATGCTGAAGAATAAACACTGGCACATACTTATTTCTTGATAAGGACAAAAAAAAAAAAGCTTACTTACTGTCTTTGTGAGATACAGATTTTGTTAAGGTAAGAATGTCCACACGCAGAGGCTTAGACAGTCATGTATCAGCACTAAACATGCTAAACATGTCACGTGTCTAGCCCTATCCTGTTACCTCAGGAACTTCCTAAGTGAATACCCCTCTGTCTTGCCCTTGCATGCAAATAGAATGCAAATCAAATGTAAATATTATGCAAACCACATTCAAATTGCCCTGCCATGGCAATGCTCTTCCTGTCTCTTGTGGGCCACGCCGGAGGAACCACAGCACCCAGACCATTCTAGATAATTAAGTAGCTGTAGCCAGGACTGGGACAACTACTCATTAGAACTTAAAGGAGCCAAGACTGGAGCTGAGGTAGAAACCCAGGGGGCTACAAGGCCAACTTGTGTGACTTCCACTCAGTAGAGTGAGGAGGAAGGCTGAGAGCCTTCCCAAGTAGACTTGGCTGTGATAGCAGCTGCCCCACCCCTGACCAGCACCTGCTACCAGAGTCAGAGCAGAGCACCAGCCCTGCTGCAGTCAACCTCACCTCCCAGGATGCTCATCTTGTACTGGCCACGGATGAAGCCATCTCCGATTGGTGGAGCCTGGTTCGGTTTTCCCAGGGATTCTGAGAAAGAGAAGCCTGAAACATGGGTTTTTGCTCCATCCTAAAATGCTGGAGATGGAGGATTCCTGACGTGCAGGAATGGTTTTAGGTTCTTAGAAACCACTCAAACAAGTGGCACACACCTACCTCTCCAACAAAACTAAAGAACGCTTTTGCCTCCATCCCCAAAACCATCAGACAGGGTGACCTGAAGGGTACAGTGCAACACTTTCATATGAAAGGAAACTGTGTCTCTTGTAGATCTCCGTATCTCATGTCCCATTGGTAGTTTACAGATGGCCACAGTAGGAGCTTCTAAACCACAGCACTTGGCAAACACTCTCTTCCCCAGGCAGCTGCTCTGCAAGCAATTTCTGCCACCACATGAAAGTCCCTTCTCTGAGATCTCTCCAGGCCTGCTGTTGTCACCCCAAAAGAGGTAACCATCACCCCCCCTAATCCCCACAGCTGACTCTTTCCCACTCTTGCATCACCGTGGAGTTGAGCTTGACCCTGTCTTCAGTGCAGAAATGGCTGACCACCTTCCCCCTAACTGAATGTCCAACCGTGGGTAGCTAACTGGCAAGACTAGCCAGAGCTGTTCTCTAGAACAGACTCTAGCTTTCTACCTTCCGATCTGTACATTCACCACAGCAGTGTGTGAAGCACAGTGGGTGGCCACATGGGGGTTAAAATTATAATAGATGAGAAACATTCCCATATCTTAGCACAGGAGTGCTTCTGTAATGGAAGTGTGCTCTGTCCTGGAAGTAAAGGGAACACACAACAAGTCTCCTCCTGAGATGAAGGATCATTTCATTGCCTGCTAGTGCTGGACTAAGTTTCCAGTCAGAATCACTTAACATTTAGAGCAGAAAGAAAAAGAAGTATTTCTATATGGGGCCATCCGAGGAGAATTTGGACAAGGCTCCCACACCCAGCCCAGCCCCCTACAGAAGGCTTCCTTCTCTCTCTGAAGACTGTATTGTCCCATGGCGGCTGATTTCCCAATAGAATATTTTCCTCAAATTGCCTTCAGAACATTTTGTGAAAATAGCCTCTAGCTATGTTCTTGACAGACAAGGCCTATTTCTCTGAGGGCATTTGAGCATCTGAATGTCTCTGACGGAGTCCCCACCGTCTCTGGAGGTACTTGAGAGCAGCTAAAGGGCCGAGGAAAACAGAAGTCAGAACCGTGGGAACCACAGTTGTGGCATTTCACACCAGTGGTAGCAGATTGGCTCCGGGATTGATCCTTAATTACAATTGAACGCGTGGTTGCTATACAATTAAAGCAAAATTATGCTGTCAAAGAATAACCACAGAGTTGGTCAGCATAGCGATCTGCAAAATGCAAAGCATATTTTTAAGAGAATTCTAAACGTTCCTTTCCACACAACACCCCTAGACCTTTAACCATTGTTGTCTTTCTGGGCTTCTGTCCAGGAGTTTCTGAGCTGTCACACTTTAAAGGTCCACTGTACAAATATAGCTTATCATCTACTTGGGGCTTCTGAAAACATGACATTGACTGTCCAGAGTGATCTAATTTTTGCTCTTTGGAAAATAGATAGTAAGTGTTCCATACTTCCGAAACACCGATAGTTCCAAGAGCTCAAAAACTCATCAGAATTCCTCAAGAAGACAAATTGTCAACTTTTCCTGGAGGCTCTGGAGATGGAGAGAAGAGTGCAGAAGAGAGGGACCGAGGAAAGAAATAAAAATAGAAAAGAAGGAAGAAAACAGACCTTGCTCGAGGGGTTCTGAGGATGACCTTCAGGGACGGTCTGTCTCACTCTTCAGGGTCCTTGTCTCTTTCTGTCACTTCCGTTCCTGGCCTTCCCTTGTTCTTCCTTTTGGTATCTTCTTTTTTTGCCTCCAGTTGAGACAGATAGGTGGGGGGTGGGGGAGCTGGGGAGTGGGAGGGGTGTTTCCCCTGCCTGCAGATAGTGCGTTTCCAGGCACCTAGAAGTTTCACTGAATACAGGAGACTGCTCCTGAGTTCCCTAAACCTGTATCCAACACATCCTGAAACGCTGCTCCCGTGTGGCAGGGACTCCAGTGTGGACTGCAGGGCGTTCATCTGTGATGTCCGAAGTCTGTCTGGGGGAGGTCAGTGTCACCCAGAATTCAGCAGAAAGCTGATTTCCCCACCCTAAGAGGAACCCTAGCTCCCCCTTGCCTGCTGCCCTCCCCAAGTTATGATCCTAAGAAGAGCCCAGTGAGGAAGGGAGCGACTGTATTTTCACAGTCTGCTTCCAGCAACATTTTAAAATAAAGCAGGACATTCTAGAAAATTAAATAGCAATAACAAAGGCATAAATAGTAATTAGAGCTAAAGTTATAGCTCACTTCCCTAGCAGGTGGGAGGCCCTGGGTCCCTTCCCTAGTGTCATCGAACAACAACAAATTAAAACGGAGTTAGCATTCTCGTATTCTCGCCTGTTCATTTGGTATAATTAAAATATATATGCACAGAAGTTTGAATGTGCAATCATAAAGCGCTGCTGGAGGCCCTTAGAATTCCCAACCCACAGGGCAATCTTATCCTTGCGCCATCCCAAGCCCTGTCCCCACCCTGTTAAGCCAAGTTCCAGTCTCAGCCTCAGCCTGGGCTACAAACTGAAATCAGATCATCCCGAGAAAATACATCACAGTATGTCTCGCTGTGTGTAGTTGAAGCCTTGATTCAGTCGTTCGGCAAGAGGAAGGTTTGGTTTTGTTGTTTCCTTGTGCAAGGGTAGTGTCGTCTACAAGTGGGATTCTCTTTTAAAATGGTCATTTCCTAAGTGCTGTCTCCTCATTCAAGTACCCTGGGGAGCCGGAAATCCTTGTTTCGGAACACTCCACTGTGACAGACTCTTTGTCGTAATAGAATCGGCTAAGCCTGACTTAGTTGTCACAACCTCAGCGGTTCATTGCCACAAAGGGCCATTTAAAGTCCTCACAGATCATCGTGAGTCTGGTGTGTGCCAATCATGTGGATGGATACAGATGTGCCTGGACTCACAATGGACTGGCTCCCGATAAGCACCTCATAAAGCGGTCTCAAGTGTCACAATACACCGAAACACCACCCAGTCTGAGCCCAGGAAAAGAGTCAGATGAAAACTTCAAAGTGCTGGGGCTGAGGCAATGACTCAGTTGGTAAAGTGCTGGCTCTGGAGACACAAGATCCTAAGCTCTGTGCCCAGAACTCACATGAACAATCTGGACACCGTTGGAACATGATTGCAGTCCCAGCACTGGAGAGGCAGAGATAGGTGGGTCTCTGGGGTTCGCTGAACTAGTGAACAGCCTAGATGAATCAGCAAGTTCCAGGCCAGTGAGAGACTCATTTAAAGAAAAAGAAAAAATATCGATGGTGTTCCGAGGAACACAGACACACATACTCATGTTTCTACTGACTATGGTGTTCTCACACAATAATAAAATAAAAATCTGTCATTTAGGGGGTTCAAGAGATGGTTCAGCAGTTAAGAGCACTGGCTGCTCTTCCAGAGGATCTGGGTGTGGTTCCCAGCACCCTCATGATGGCTTACAACTGTTGGAACTCCAGTTCCAAGGGGTCAAGAGGACCTGTGTGGAGGTCCTCTTCTGACCTCCACAGGTATCAGGCACACGTGTGGTGCACAGATAGTTATGCATGGAGTTCAGCGTATATGTGTGTGTGTGTGTGTGTCATCATCTGTTAGGGACTGTTGGTATATTTTTTTCTGAAACAAAGTTCAGGTAGACTAAGACGGAAGTGGAAGGTCCTTAAGTCATAAGGATGAAGGCAGTGTGTAAGCAGACAGGCAGTAGGTGGGTCTATGTTGAGTGGATACTGTGGGGTCTCTTGAAGTTAAGGGCTAGAATGTGGGGCTGGAAGGACCTGCCCTGAGGCCTCCTCTTGCTCTGGGTCATCTGCCTCTTCTTGGTGGACAGCTTGCAGTATCCCTTTGGTGTATCTGAGACTCAGTTCTCAACTAATCAGGGCATGCCAGAGCCTGCCCCAGCTTACCAATTCACATCACTGTACCTAAGGTGAAAACCTGCAACTCAAAACAAACACCTAGAGCCACTAGACCTGGTCAGGAGGGTGAGGTGGTGCAGTTTCCCTTGTAGGCACCCCAGTGCTAGGCTAAACTCCACACAAAGCCTGGAAAGGCAACGAGACCTCTACCATTCCCTGCCAGTGCTCCTCTCTTTTTTCCTGTCTTAGTTTCTGCCTGTGTTAGTGAGAATAGAACTGTCCGATTTTTATGTCAGAGAGACTTGATGCTTAGGTTTGAGTGCAAAATGTCCCTTGCAGGCTGGTGTCTCTAAACACATGGTTTCCAGATGGGGGCGCTGTTTTGGGAGGTTTGGAGGTAAGGCCTGGCTAGTGAGGTAGGTCACTGGGGTCAGGTGTTGATTTATATCCAGCTACAGTTCTGGCCTGAGCTCTGTTTCTTGATCCACGTGACTGTAAGCAAGCAGCCTCAAGCTCCCACCACTACAGCCTGGAGCCTGAAGAACCCCACCATGCCTTCCCTAACACAGTAAGTTGTATCCTGTCAAACCATGAATTAAACAATCCTTCATACCTCGATTGGCTACCTCAGGTATTTTTTTTTTTTTTTTATCATATCGGCAAGTAAGGGAATTCATAAATACTTGAAGGAAACTATGTAAAAACTTGAAGTGGTTTTGCACTGCTGATCTGAAGCGTGGGTCAGCTCCCTTGAGGACTTGCACGATTGGCCCTTGCAATTGCTGTGGAGGAAGAATCAGCGTCGCACCCAGCACAGAGCCATTGGAACCTGCTGGGGGCTCACGGCGAACTCTTGAGGTTAGAAACAACTTGCCTGGTTTTGCCTAGCAACACCTACCAAGAATTTCTGACATCATTTTAACTTGAAATTGCCACAAGAAGAATAGGGCTGGCAAGCAGTGTCCTAGTGACCAGAGAATCCAGCTTCTCCAGGTAAGGACCTGAGCTCTGTGCAGACCTCAGAATAATAATTCTTCAAAACCTTGCAAAAGTTCTCTGTACCTGCCCAACAGAGAGGCGGGAAATATGAAAATATACTGTTTTTCCAAAGATGAGGAGAGAATATTATTTACAATCATTGAGAGACTTATTACTCATCCTACAAGCTAAGCACAGGAAAACTCAGCTGTCAGAATACGTGGCATGTTTTGCCTGTTTTATTTTAACTATTTATTGATTTTGTATTTCATTTTAATTTTATGTGTATCTGTGTTTCGTCTGAATGTTATGTATGTACATGTTGTGCATGCAGCTTCCAGAGGCCAGAAGAGAGCATTGGATTCCCTGGGACTGGAGTTACAGAGGGCTGTGAGCTACCATGTGGATGCTGGGAATAAAACCCCAGTCTTCTGCAAGAGCGGCCAATGCCCTTAACCACAGAGCTGTCTCCTCAACCCCTATTTTATTTTCTATTTTGTTTCATTTGGTTTTTTGTTTTTTTTTTTGAGACAGGGTTTCTCTGTGTAGCCCTGGATGTTCTGGACTCACTATGTAGACCAGGCTGGCTTCGAATTCAGAGATCTGCCTGACTCTGCCACCTGAGTGCTGGGATTAAAGGTATGTACCACCACTGTCCAGGAAAGCCACTATTTTATTATTTTTTAGCTGTATGAGCACTTCTTGTTTTGCACTAAATTTTTAAAATTTGTATGTATGTGTGTGTACTGCATGTTTGTATATGTATACTGTATTTGTATATGTACTATGTGCTTGAATTATATGTGTGTGTGTTTGTGTATGTTACAGGTGTATAGTCACATGTGTGCCCTTGCATGTGGAGGCCAGAAATCTACATCGTATGTCTTTCCTTTCTCCCTTTTCTTCTTTCTCCCTTTCCTTCTTTCTCCCTTTCCTTCCTTCCTTCTTCCTTCCTTCCTTTCTTCCTCCTGCCCCCTTATGGAACCCAGAGTTCACGAGTTGGCTAAACTGGCTGTCCAGTGAGCTTTGGTGCCCACCTATCTCCATTCCGATGGCATGAGGGTCACCCACCTGTGCCACTACAAATAACTCTGTACGTGGGTGATGGGGATCTGAACTCAAGTCCTTGTGCAGTTGGTCCTTGGTCGGCCTTGCAGGACTTGTGGGGAGCAGGGACAAACACTGGAAGCCTGTCAGTGTTCCTGCTGTTGTAGAGGACACAACAGCTGTCTGGAGACTCACAGTCCAGGGTCAAGATGATCAAAGGCAGAGCAATTTGTGCTTTTAAAGTGTGTTTTCCTAAAGCAATTCTTTTTGTGACAGGCAAGAGAGGGCAAATACCTTTAAAAATATTTGACCTTGGAAGGCAGCATGTTTGTGGAGAGGTTGCTGCAAATATCTGGGATTCACTGAGAGTTCAGGAAGAAAGCAGAAGGGACAGCAGGACCCAGCACGTTCTGGACAGATGTCTTTGCCAGTGTGAGGAAGGGGATTTACACTGACAGGAGGTGAATGGTACTTCCTGGCAGGATCATCACAAGCCCAGGGAAAAACTGAGAGCAGGCTCTACCCCAAGCCAAGGGACAGGAAGCACTAGTGGGAAGGTTGGAGTCTTTCCAGAGGTGGCTCAATGGCTTGTTAGTTACAGTGGGCCACTGTTCATCAGAGCCCCCTGAGGAATTATTGTCAACCAGGAGAGGGCTGAGAGAGCCTTGGGAGGTGCCTGTTTTTGGTCAATGTTAGGACAGTCTGGGACCAAAAACTTAAGAATTCAAAGGCCCAATATTGGACCCTGGGGGACCTTTGGTTGACCAGAGACAAAGTACCCTTGATCATGAACACATAGCAAAGCTAGGGGAAGGGCTCAGTGGTGGACGAGCCCTCTGTTGGGCCACGAGGTCTGAGACATTTGCAGTTCTGAACAAGGCATCTCTCCCTGCAGCACTGTATACCTGCTTCTCTGGAGACATGAGAAGAAATGTACCTGCTGGGTTCCACCCCTGGCTCCTGACATGCCGTTCCTGAAGTTTCTGCAGATATGAGAATCTCTGGGTCTAATATTTGCTCTCTGCCAGGCTCCTGAATCCCTTGGAATTTCCTGAAAGATAGAAGAGGGCTTCTTGCTAGTCTTGGGTTTGAGCTAGCAGCTAGGGACAAGTGATAAGAGGCTAAAACTTTTAGACAGCCCCTTATATCTAGGGAGAAGATGGATGTGAATCAATCATCGATGATTGGAATGTAGTCAAGCATGATTCTGTGATGAACTCTCCATACATCTCAAAGGACCGGGCTCAAAATGCTTTCAGATAGCCATGATTGTAAGGTACGAAAGTCTTGGCCCCTTCCTGCATTCCTGGCCTTGTGCATCTCTCCCATCTGGCTGGTTTTGTATAATGTCCTTTATAACAGATGGATAAACAAAAGAAATCCTCTCATCAAGTCCTGGAGCTGCTCTAAGAGCCTGAGTTACACCCAGGTTAGGAGACTAGGTACCAACCTGCTATCTGTGACCAGGACGCAGTTTGGGAGATAGAGCCATCCATCCATGGGACTCTATGCTACCTCCAGGTAGAGGGTCAAAGTTTAACTGACACAGTTGGTGTCTACAGTTGGGGTGGTAATGATCCCCATATACATTTTGGAGACCAGAGGTAACTATTTGGCATTGACTGTAAGAACAGGATGAATGCCTCCCCCAGAACTGCCTTGAATTCCTTTCTCATCCCTTTCTCCTTTCTGACCAGTCCCTCCGGTCCTAAATCTCTCTGGGTCTCTTTCTGTAGGCTGGACACAGACAGGGCTCTTGAGTAGACACCTTCCATGGCCTGGGCCTCTTCTGCACTGTCAGTCTCTCTGCTACCACTTCATTTACTCCTCTGTTGATGCTGCTTTCCAGGGGCCTCATACGGCGTGGGCCAGGAGCTTTGCAGTCTGGGCTTCTCTGCACACCCACCTGGGGTCTTCCTGTCAACCTTCTTCTCAGACATCTATTTATGGGTTGCTCTTGGCCTTCCACACATGGATTTTTCAAGGAAGTGGGCCATTTCTCATCCCAGCTCCAGGAAATAGTGTGGCACCTCAACAAAAGTAAGTGCTCGAGAAAAGTCTGTGGATTGTGCTAAGTCTCCCTAGCAGGATAGCCATAGCACTAAGAACAGCTGTGGTGACAATGCCTGCAGGGAAGACACCCTGGGAAGTCTGCACTCCCACAGCTGGAGGATACCAGAAGTAAAATGGTCACATCACCGGAGAAACCCAGTGAAGGGAAGCAGGTACAGTGCCCATCAGCACATATGTGGCCATGACTAGAACATGCTGGGCGCCATGTGACTGCATTCTTGATCTCCAGGAAGACTGAGAGTTAAGTCTGATTATTTTAAAAACAGCACATGGCTTCAAAGTTAGAGCTACAAACAGTTTGATAATTACATATCAAACAAACTATGAAAGTAGTCTAAAATCCCTCCCCCCAACTAGGCTTAAAGGGAACCAGGCCTGCAATGGAGACGGTAGGAAGCACAGGTAGGCAGAACACCTGTCGCTGCAGTGGTCACATGGCGGTGATGGCAGGCACTGCAGCGACAGTGAAGATGAGAACTGTGTTAGATGCTTGCCGGACACGGGCGATGCTCCGAGTGTGCTGTCCACTTCGGCTGATGTGACTGCGTTAGTTACTCCCGTGTCAATGTGACCAAAGGCCCAGTTTGATTTTGGGCTCAGGGATTCTTGGGGATTCTGGAGAGTTTCAATCTGCCATGGCAGGAAATACTTGGCTGAGTGAGGAGCATGTGGCAGGTCCACAGGATATGGACCAGGAAACAGAGAAGGTTACGCCTGAAACAAGGGGTGGCTGGAACTTCAAAGACACCACCACCACCACTCCCCCCCCCCACCCCCCCCCACCGCCAGTGACCTACTTCTCAGGCTCCACAGCGTTCAAAATAATGCCACAAGAAGGGGACTTAGAGTTCATGACACGAGCCTGTAGGGACCAGTCCACATTCAGTGAAGGTGTGGTGGGTGCGATAGGATCTGACGTGCTGCCCAGGACCACAGCCAGCCTGTCAGTGTCTCGAGTGTCGCTGCTCTGGTCTGCCAGCATCCTCCTCCCTTCCTGACCTGCCGCCATCCTCTGCCCTAAGTCATGAGTGTGTGCTGCTAATGCTGCAGCTAACCTCAGGTGGCTTCACCTGACCTGCCTTCGTTATTTTTCTGTTACAAAACACCTGACGAAGGCAGCTTAAGGGAGAAAGGGGTTTATTTTGGCTCACAGTTCCAGAGGGACACAGTCCATCGGGGGGTGGAAGGATACATGGCAGCAAGTGGGGAAGGCATGGTGGAAAGAGCAGGCAGCTGGTTGGTCACATTGCATCTGCACTCAGGAGACAAAGAGAAAGGACAGGAAGTAGGGGCTGGCTATAAAGTCACAAGCATCACCGCCAAGTGACCCACGTTCTCTATCTCCTAAATGCTCCCCAAACAGCATCACTCCCTGGAGACCAGGTTGTCCAACAAAGGAGCCCATGAGGGACATTTCTTATTCAAACCACCACATGAACTCATCAGGCCTTCCATGGAGCAGCTCTGGTCGACGTTCCAGTATTCACTGATCAGAAGTGCACCTTACCCAGACTTGGCCATACCTCACTGTGACTGCATCATCAGACCTTGACAGCCCTATAAAACCAGCTGCCATCTGGAACTGTAGAGACCTGGAAATCCCTGGGACCAAGCCCAATTCCCCTTTGCCTGTAGCCTGTGCGGGGTGGAGTGGAGGGGGTGTGTGTGTCCGCAGACTGAGTGGTAGAGCAGAGACTTCCTTCAGCACTCCCTGGTTCTTCAGTGAGTTGGCTCAGCAGGGTGACAGCAGCTGCCAATGGTTAATAATAGGGTGTGGGGGCATCTCCTGAGCCTCTAGCTCTAGAGGGAACCTGTAGTAATGAAGTGATGAGTGCCAGAGATCCCCAGGGTTCACAGCAAACACCCCACAGGAGGCTGCCTCGCTTGGGTTTCCATGGCAGTCACCATAACTGAGCTACACTTTTAAACACAAAAAAAACAAACCCATCTCTTTTTCCCCTCAAGACTCAGCATAGATATTCCTGAGAACACACTGCAAGAGGCAGGGCAGGGCTCAGTTATTACAGCTTTGTGGTGGGGAGGTCTGGGTTAGATGAAAACGGGCTACTGGGCTTGGAAGAGCAGCTCCTCTGTGGAGACTACACAGCAAGCCCCGGGGTGGAGGCTGGCTTCGACATGGGTTTACGGCAGTGTAAGTTTGTGAGTCCCACTCTACTCAGCAAGGTGGGGAGAACAATACGACCTCCTTATAATGGACTTTTATACCGAGGAAGGATTGGAAAGGAGACACCGGACAGACTATGCATGCAAGCAAATGGAGCACAGAATGTCTTTAAAATCTCATCTATGTGATAGAAGATAAACAAATAAACATTCCACCATGATATTTACATTTTTTTAAAAATCCAGTTTAAAAAAAAAATCAAAACAAAACAGGCAATGCCCCTGCATAGCAATGAATAGAAGATGTATAAATAGCTATAGAACTCAGGAAATGGCTAGGTGTGCTGACACACACCTGGGACCCCTGTCTGTGGGAGGCTAAGGCACAAGATCATCCAGGAGTTCAAGACCAGCCTAGACTACAGAGTGAGATGCTGTCTCAAAAGAAGTTTGGGGGAAATGTTTAATTTTGCTAGCAACTGAAGAAATGCAAATTCAAATGATGAGGTATTGTTTCTTCCTGCCGTGTTGCACACAAGAGTAATTGATGGTGTCTGATAAAGGGCTTGGGGAAACAGACACTGCCACACATGGACTGTGTGACTGCGATAGGCTTCTAAAGATAAATTCCAAATTAGATAAAAAGTTTGGGTTTCTCATCTTTCGGTAGGATAATTTGCAGTTATGAAAGGACAGCTAATGTGTAAATATTTATATGTATTTGTGCGTCTGTGAGGACACACATATATACATAGATCTACAGATGCGTGGATTTAATTGTGTGTGTGTGTGTGTGTGTGTGTGTGTGTGTACATGCCATGGTGCATATGTGGAGGTCAGCAAGCACCTGGTCAGTTCTTCACCATGTAGGTCCTAGGGATAGGACTGAGGTTGCTAGGCTTGGTAGTCGACACATTTATCCACTGAATGTAAATTTTTAAAAGGTTTGTTTATTTATATTTTATGTGTATAAATGTTTGCCTGCATATATGTATGTATATGTGTGGGACCCAGGGGCTGGAAAGCAGTAGAAGTCAAGGCCAAGTGCCCCTGCTCCCTGGAAAAAAGGTTGACGAAGGATGAGACGCTGGCAGACTCCTGCTCTCCCAGCCCGGGAAGGTCCCTAGCCAGAATAATATAACTTGCTCGCTTCACAAGAAGCTAAAGGAACATGTTTGTCTGCATTGGGGCGGGTCCCTTGCTTAGGAACACTCCCCCTGCCATGCTAATTAAGGCTTCCCTGCTCGAGGGGAGAAGCCACGCCCTTATGGGAAGAGGTTATTTATCGGGGTAACCCCTTGAATAAGGGGAGTTCGGGTTCGAGTTCGGGTCCAGGAATAAAGGAGTTCGGGTCCACCAGATGCCGACTCCGTTTCGTGTTCTCTCGGGTTCGTTCTCAGCAAGCGGGATCAGGCGGTGCCACGCGGTCCTAGGAACCCACGTCCCTCCCAGCTCCCTGGGGCTTCCCCACGGCTCTTGGCTTGCCTTTTCTTGCCTCTGGCCAGGACGGGAACCGAGCGGCTTCCTAGCCAGCTCCGGGTCGGGATAGGGCTGTGGCAGAACGTGCCGGGGACACCGAAAACTAAAAACAACATATATATATGCTCCATATGTGTGCAGTGCCCACAAAGGCCAGAAAAACAGCATCGGAGCCACCAAAACTGGGGTTATGGACAGTTGTGTGCTCTTAACTGTTGAGCCATCTCGCCAATCCCAAGAGAACATATTTCTAAGAAAAGATTTTGCCAGAAAGGCGATGATATTAATAAAAAAAAATTTTCCTAGTCTACTTCCAAATGTCATGAAATATCTAATCCCAAACACGGATAGATAGGAACCGAGCAAGGCGGACCGCAGTGGCACCGGCAACACAGCTTGTCTTGCCTTTGAAACCACACCAACTGAGCTTGAGCTTTTTAACTTTACAGCACATTTTCTGGAGGAGATGGCAGGTGGTCTTGCCAAGAGTAGAAGAAGCTCATGTTTGGACACAAAGTAGCCCCTACTAGTGTTGTTATGGTGACCCCATCACTTAAGTAATGTAAACTAAAACCTCAGAAGAGTTCATGAGCTCCAGCATTGGACTGGGTGGGTTACAATGAGAGAAAAGCCAGCAGTGGTATCACTGAGAGCATCGGTAAAATTACTAAGCAAATTGATATCTGGGCCATGTGTGGTTTGGCCACATTTAGTGGCTTCAGAGAATGCAGTAGAGTCATAGAAGTTGTCCCAAAGTTTATCCTTGAAATACAGAAAACCACGCACATTTTCAGTACTTATTTTCATATTCCACAAAAAGCTATGGTGTTTATGAAGTCACGAACGTTTTACTGCAAAACAACATAGCACTGAAATTAATACGTGGCTGCAAATCTCATCAGAACTGCCAGGAAAATTAGCAAAGACTGCTAATCAATCAAAGGTGCTAATGTGTCTCCTATGTGTTTTCCAAACAGAGGCAAGAAATAAAACGGAAAGAGGGTCTGAGCTGAAGCAGACATGCTTCAACAGGTGCACTGAGTTTTGTATTCTACAAGAGACGAGCCCTCCCCCAACAAGAAATATTTACAGAGTGTGGTTGCATGTAAGGCTTGGGCAATCTTCATTGTATACTCATTTTATACCTCAATTTCTACTCAGGGTAGAAATTACATAGGTTATATTATTTTACCAAAATGTCCTAAATCTAGAAATAGATGCAAACAAATAAAGAATAAATACTAAGAATCCTGAGACATTCATAAAAAACATTCTTTCAGACTATTTTGAGACAAAAGCAAATCCATCCACTGTCAAAGCAAATTGAGAAATTAACAATGAGAATTCACAAACTCAAGCACAAGCATTGATCTGGTGGTGTTGCGGCAAGGCCTCAAAATCCTACACTGCTGACGATACAAAGTATCTTAAGGAAGTGACAAACAGTGAGCATGGTAGATTATATAAAAATGAGAATGAGCAGAGCAGGCAGTGATCATCGCCGATCACCAACAACCAAGGCTAGGAAGAAAAGCTGTGGCGGCAATAAATGGGTATCTGACACTTTTGAAAGAGTTACAAAATAGAGACTTTTGAGAAGTATGACTGAAATTAGAAAGTAGACCTTCCGGGCTGGAGTTGAGAGTGCATACTGCTCCTTCAGGGACTGGGGTGCAATACCCAGGACCCACGTGGGGCTGCTCCAACCACCTGTAACTCCAGCTCCAGGAACTCCCACAGCACTGGGCTCCTCGGGCACCCGCACACATTTGTACAGACCCACACATGTGCACATAATTAACAAATAACAAAATAAAGGTTTTTTTTTAAGAAAGAAAGCTGATTGTGTCCTAAATGTAAGATGAACCAGGATCTTTAAGACAAAGACTGTTTTGCCGCAGAAGTGTTTTTATTATTAAAAACACATGAATGTTCATCAATGGGATGAGTCAAATCTGTTTTATACAGTTTATGGGATACTATGTTGCCACGAAAAGGAACCGGAGTTCAACACACACACACACACGCACACACACACACACACACACACACACACACACTAATAAATTTAGAATCATGTATGTAACAAAGCTTGGGCACATTGCTCTCTTTGTTTCCACTTATGTGGAAATCTCTAGAAGCAATTGGGAACTGATAATGTAGTTATGTGCTTGGGAATACAGCACGGTACCCCTAATCAGATGGGAAGAGGGGAGTGTTCACTGTACACACTCTCTTATGTTTTCCTCTTGAGAACTTGTGACATCTTTTTTCTTCAACATATTGAGCAAATGAATTGACATCCTCCTGAGAACAGACTCCAAGCCAGGCAACTTGGGAATCTGGATGTGACTGGTATTTTCCCTGTATACGTTGTCAGGACAAATCAAAGAAAAAGTGTAAAAGTGAGGTACACTGGGCCTCTCCATTCATTTAAAGATGTCCCTCCTTCTTTCAACAGGATGAGCCATTTGCTAGAGTCTTCAGTTTGATGGACTGACTCTAACACATGGACTCGGACCTCGGGTTCTTTAAACATCCCATTTTGTCGGGAGGTATGTGTCGTCCCTTACATAGTATTTTGATTTTCTAAAAATCTGGAATAAATCAAAAATCCCTTTTCACAAATCTTGGCAACTGTTTTTATGAGACGTTATCCCCAGCTCTAGGAACACTCAGGAAGATACCTAAAGTCAGTATGCTAATGAGACTTTCTGTTTCTATGACATCCCCGACAAGCCAACTCAAGTTTGGCCTACACTCCCTTTTTTTATAAGCTCAGTCCACAGCTGCCTCTGTTGATTCCGGGCCTGTGGAGAGGTATCACACCGTAAAGGTAGGAGCTTGTGGCAGATGCTGTTCATATCGTGGTGGACTGGGAGCAGGCAGCAAACGACGGTGAGAAGCTGGGACAAGATCCCATGCCCAAAGACACGCTCTTGTTAATGCTGTATATACTTGTATATACCTGTTTATGTACAGGTATGTAGAGCTTGACAGGCTCTATGGTCACTTTAGAGACAAATCTCTGATTGGTTCTCTGAAAGATGAACTAGCTTGGGTTAGTTGAGGTGGGAAGCTGGAATCTTGATCTACGTAAGTAGGAGAAAGCCCCCGAGCACCAACATTCATCTCTCTCTGCTTCCTGATTGTGAATGCAACCAGCTGCTTCATGCTCCTGCTGTCATGATTTCTCAGGCAACATGGATGGTACACTCTGAGCCACAAGGCAAAACAGCCACCTCTTCCCTTAACTGGCTTCTTATTGGCTATCTTCTCACAGCAATGGGAAAAGTAACAACTCAGTGACCACTTTCTCCAGGTAAGCTCTGCTTCCCAAAGTCTCCAGACCATCCTCACGCAGCGGGCATCCCCAGCCAGCGACCATGCCTCTACCACAGAAGCCTTTTGGGGAAGTCATTTCATGCATAAACCTTGGCAACCAATGGATGCCCCATCTATCGTCTCAGATTGATTAACACAGCTGGGCACTAACAGGACTTGTGGCTTACCAGCAAATGAATGACAGGGCAGTCTGGGTGAGGAAGGTCCCAGGGGAGAATCAGAGCAACAGAGGAACACACAATCAGCTGATCTGGACCCAGCCTTTACATTTGGTTGACATCCTCATACACAAGCCAGACTCAAGGAAGGGTCAGAAAGGCAGAGGCACGATGGGGTCAACACAGTTGGTTTGCCCTGGCTCTGCAAGCCTAGACCAGTCACTTCACTAACGCTTGTGTCACCAGGCTCTTCGGGAGAGTAAGGAGACTGTGGCATAGAAAAGGCCCTTGATGCACAGGATTGGGAATTGGCTAAATGTTGATCTATACCCTGTGAGATCTTCTGAGGTTGCAGGAGGCTGGATTAGATTACAGGAAGGGAACAGTTCCCTCCTCCTTCCTGGAAATATAGTAGGACCAAGTCTTCAAGCTTCTAACATGAGCTTGCATCACGTCCCTGCCGGTGATAACATCAACAGCAAACAGACCACCTGTGGAGAGTACTTCCTGGGGGGAGTGGTGTTTGTTCAGTATGCATGCATGTGTGCATTCCTGTTTGCATACATGTGAATGCACATGTGTAGGAGTGCACATGGTACATGTGTGTATGCATGTATATTAAGGCCCGAAGTTGACATCGAATATCTTTGTTGATCACTCTCTATTTATTGAGGCAGGGTTTCCTGCTGATCCCAGAGCTTGCTAATTCCAGGCAGTCTAGCTAGCCAGCTTGCCCCAGGGTTCTCCTGTACCTGCTTCCCAAGTACTGGGATTACAGGCAGCTACACACCTGCCTGGCTTCTAATCGGTTTCTGGGGAGCTGAACTCCTCTCCCACAGCCCACCTTTTATCAGCAGAGCCATCTCTCCCGCTCACTGAGTACTTTCCGCTCACTGTCCTACTTGCCTCGCCAAGAGTCCTAAGAAGCCAGTGCTGTCTCTGCCCTCACAGGTGAGGAAACCTGCTTGCACCGCCAGCTAGTCCAGTGGTGTGTATGACAGGATCCCAGGGACAGCGTCCAGAGCGACCCCACCAGGCCTCCTTCTGGAAGCATCTGCACTGTCACCTGCTCCTTAGAGGCTCTGGGAATTGTATTCTTGAAAGAGTTATGTGTACTGTAGCTTGGATCTCCCAAAATAGGTAAGAATGATTGCTTCCCATCTTTAAGTGGCAATTGATGAAATGAGTGTTATTAACTGCATCTTAATCAAGGAATATTTCTCTTATATGAATACTTTTCCTTGCCTTGTGCTCCCTGAGGAAAGTGAAATAAAAATACATCTTTCCCAACTCACACCCCCTCCCTCTTAAAAATGTCTCATCTGATTTTTCTTTTCTTCCTGATATTTATGCCTTGACCAAAACAGCCGGAGGTGATGGGTCACAGCTCACTGGCCTCTGATTATATCTGGTACCGGTAGTTAACACCTGAGTTAAGCAAGCTCCATGACAAATAATTCAAAACATGGAATTGCTGTGCATGTGTGTGTGTGTGTGCGCGCACGTGCGCACGAGCACACATGTCTCCTTGGGTATATCTATGTGTGTACATGTATGTGTCAGTGTGTCTGTCTGTCTGTGTCTGTGTGTGATGAAGTCTCTCCCAGACACAGTCTGGAACTCCCTAAGATGTAGGTTTATAGTTAATGCTTTCAGGGGAAGACAGGCTCACAGAGAATCTCTAATTTCATAGGGAAAATGTTCACAACAACAAAGAGTGCGTGGGAATGACTTCCCTGTTTACAAAGTTCCATGGACCTTTTTCAGCAGAATAAAAACAATGGTGTGGAAAATGTGAAAACCCGGTGTTACCCCTTCAAGGGCAAACTTCAAAGGGCGGGCCCCATGGATACTGGAAAATGTTAACCATGACTTGGACTCACAGTTGGCTGTTCTTATCCTTTTAAACTCAGATCACAGTTGTTCTGTTAATAAAGAGCCAATAATAGACATTTTTAGAACACGTATGTCTTAAATTCTGATTTTATACATGTCTTGGGAAATTCTAGGGTATGCTTTCCTAAAGCGGTACAAACCACGAGTTCTTGCCTGGCATGCAGGAAACACAGAAGTGCAGGATAGAGAGAGAAAGAGAGAGGAGTCCAGTACTACCTGCCCCTTCGTAGCTTTTTCTTTACACACAGAAAATAAGAAAGAAAGGATCAGTGTCAAATGGGCCCCTGCTTTGCCCAGGCTCCTGCCAAACCATCTATGGGATGCCTGTGCAGGGCAGACTGTTGGCCCTACTTGCTTGGGGTTCAAAAAGTCAAGTTTCACGGAAGTTAACAACCTGCTGGGGCCTTGGCTCGAAGATTTGGCCGTGGGCAGTGCCCAGCCTCTCTGGCACATGTATTCAATCGAGCCTGAGCTAAGGGGGCCTTGAGCCCCATCAGTGTCTCTCTCACTCTGCTGTCAGAGTGCATAGGGTTGACTTTTAGGAGAGGAAAAACTTAGTCCAGGGACCCTGCTCTTTAATTCGCTTTGCTTCAGTCTTGGAGCTGTGTCTGCCTTGTGGTCACAGAGATGAGCTACAGGGCTCTGGTCTTAGTGCTACTCCCCTAGGTAGGCATGTGCTAATAGATGTGAATGTCTTCTGTTGGTACCTGAGATGACTCCTTTCTCTCCTGCGGTCACTAGCCATCCTTAACCAGGATATTTTCAGAAACAGCCACCTTCCTCTCGGGAGAATAGTGAATCCATTGCGAACATTTGCATAATCTGCCCTTTGATCTGCTGAATTATCTTTTTAGGAAAATGCTGCCTTTCCTGAGTGCTAAGTTTTTATGCTTAACCTTTCACACAATGAAAGTGTTTTTCTGGCTCCAGAAATTTCTTAATGTGATATACACTTAAAAAAAATTCCTTTCTCAGGGCCACCCTAAGTGTCTGGGTTTCCCAGGGGGCTGGGTCTTCCCCAGGCTGATGTAACCAAGGTTACTGGGACTACCTCACACGTGGTCTGGCTAATCAGATAGATATCCATCC
This sequence comes from Cricetomys ansorgei, assembly GCA_026225945.1. Lineage (NCBI taxonomy): Eukaryota > Metazoa > Chordata > Mammalia > Rodentia > Nesomyidae > Cricetomys > Cricetomys ansorgei. Next base: position 838,695 of record JAMJFZ010001791.1, on the reverse strand, counting down.
TAAGAACTGCCTCTAAGGATTTTGCTGTATGAACGTACTCAGCTTGAAAAATGATGGGACCCTGTGTTAGCTGGAACCGGAGCAGGGACTGTCCTTCCACTGAATCTCCTTTTTAATCCTAGGTATCAGAGCAGGAGTCCAGGACACCCAAACCAGTAATTCAGAGATTCTGAAAGCAGATCCTTCCAAACCAAATGTATAAAAGAAATTTTATTAAAAAAAATTTAAAATACATTTTTTAAAAAAAGACATAAAAAAATCATTGTTATAGCATCGTGATTAGGTAAGAAAATGTCCGTATGTTTTAAGAGAAATGCCTACGGAAGAGGGTAAGAGAATGAAATGATTTCCTATCTAGAATTAGCTTTAAGATGCATCAGGGGAAGAGGAAAGCGGTAAAATAAGTGGACAGGAAGAGAGACAGACAAAAAGGAGGAAGGAAAACAGAAAACACATTTCACAAGTTTTCTGTTTTTAATATCTGAATCTGGATGGCGGGTCATTGTCCAGGGGCTCTTGGAGGGCTGATAATTTCCATAATAAAAAACATGCTTTTCACATCTCTTAGCCCAATAAGAAAAGAAAACCGGTGTGCAGAGAGCATCTGACACAGAGAGGGCTGTCATCGTGACGCTCGTGAGGAATCAGCCGGTTTCCTGGAATCATGGAATTGATTTCACACATCTTCTGGGGGTGGCTTTCTATTCTTGAGGAGATTGTTTTTAAAAGGTGTCTTTTTTTTTTTCCCAAACAAAAAATACGGTGACAGAGTGAATGAAGCATTTAATAACCCGAATGCCATCACTGTTAGAAAACCGCAATTGCAAGCAGGTCAGCAACGGAGAGGATTAAAAATAGACAAAAATATTCAAAAGTTTGAACAGAAAAATGGGAGGTGAGTACAAAGCATTTTGTGGGTTTTGCGGGGGTCAGGTTCGATACTGCCCAACGCTGGCCATCAGAGGATAATAGCAAGCATTCTCACTGAGGCTCACGATTGGTATCATGACTTTGGAGAGCCATTTTGTCTGCTCACATTTTGTGTGTGTATGCCCTCTGACCCAGCAGTTTTACATCGTGGGACGTTTCCTGTGAGGGGCTCCGGTGAGCGTTATGAATATATTCATGGAAATGAATATGCTCTCTGTTGGGATGAAAACTAGCGGTCCTGGAGACAGCTGTCCACTGGAAAAGGTTTGAAGAAACGTTTGTCATCTGACAACTACCAGAGCCATGGAAAAGATAGTTATAAACACACCAGAAAGTGGAAGAAAATGCTTCATTTTATATAAGTGTATGCATGCATACACACACACATATATTACATATACTATATAGTATGTATTATATAATAATATATAATATAATAAACATAGTTTTAACTTTTTGAGGAATGTCAGGGGTATGTGTGTATGTGTCTGTGCATGCATGTTTGCACTTGTATGAGCACGCATATGTGGAAGCTAAATGCTGATTTCCGGTGCCTTCCTGGATCGCTCTCTAAACTATGCATGAAGGCAGGATCGCTCATTGCACCCAGATCTCACTGATTTGGCTAGTCTAGCTAGCCAACTTGCTCTGTCTCTTCCTCCGAAGCGCTGGTGTTTCAAGCAGAGTGCTGTGCTGAACAGCATTCGCACGAGTTTCAGAGATCCAGATTTGTATGTCCCCATGCTTGTATGACAAGCCATTTTATTTCCCGAGACATCTTCCTAGACCCCTTGTTTGAATTTATTTAATTACTCACGTAATAATTATTTACTTAATTCTTTGTTTATGTATTCTGTGCATATGTGTGAGTGCGGGTATGTATGTGTGCTGTAGGACACCTGTGGAGGTCAGAGGGCGATGTGCTCTTTAGGTTATCAGGGCCATGCATAAGCACCTCTACCTGATGAACCGTCCTGCCTGCCCTTTTTTGAACCTTTAGCAAAAGGATTAGTTATTCTGTTGAGTTCTTTTACTAAAGATGCTACAAAAGCATATAGGAAATAAATGTATGGAAAATAGGGTCTGTAAAGACAGTCTTGTATAATGGATCAGAGCTAATAACTGGAGGAACAGAGAGCTCGCCACACTCTGGGCAGGTAAAGTGGCTTCTCTTGTAACAAGCCTGAAGATCTGAGTTTGATCCGCAGAACCTCTTAGGGGAGGAGCGAACCAATACCTGAGCATTTTCCTCTGATCTCCACGTGCACAACATAGTACACACATGCCAGCACCCACATGGACACATATGCATTAACAATACAATAAATTATATTTAAAAACAATTATTTTCTAGACATTCAGACTGTGTTTGAATTTTCAGGGGTAAAAGACAACCTATTCTCTAGAAAGTATTTTATTAGTATGCTTTAGTACGAAATAATGGGTTTTATTTTGACAGCTTTGTTGGGAGCCAGACTTATCCTTGGCTTTCTCAGAGGCACTAAAGATGAAAGGTAAGCTAGTTCTATGCCTTGCCCAGGGGCAGACTTGACAAGGTCCAGTCTGAAGCCTCAATGACTAAGGTTTCAGTTCTTGGGGACCTGGCTTTCCCCTCCAAAAGGCTGTGGTTATTAGCCCTAAGGCAATGGTGTCTGAGGTATCCTGTGCTCTCTTTGTCAACATTGTCTGATTGAACTCTCTGTTGAGCTTGGCCCATTTCCCCCTTGCAAATAGCATATAAGATGCTGTACTTCTCAATACACTTGCTTAGTCTAAGACAGAGCTTGTACAAGACCTCCTGTCTCCAGCCTTCTGTCTTTCTTATCTTCTCACCTCCAGGACCTCCCACTTAGAAGCCCGTCACTGAAGAATCACCTGCTGGTCCAGGCCAGTCTCCATACTCTAAACAGATTCATCCCAATGCCCTCTCTGGTCTCTTTTTCCACTTCCTGCTGATCTCTTTCCTCTTCCTAAACAACTCTCTTCTATTTCATCTTTCCTTTTTAAAAAGAAAGCAGATGACGTTTGCCTTTTTTAATCTGGCTCATTTCGCTTACTGTGATCTCCAGTTCTATCCACACTGCTTTTGCCTTAACCTCAGTCTCTCTGTTAACAAACATCCCGACGCCTGTTTGATTTGGTTTCGATTATGGCTCAGAGATAATGTTTTTCCCTCTCTCTCCTTTGTCATTCTCTGGCACTATCACAGCAAACTAAGAAAGCTGGTTTATACTGCCTTGAAAGAGCCCAAGTGTCAGATTTTCAGGGAATTTCAAGCTGATTGTTCAGCATTGTCACTGTCTTCAAAAGTAAATTACAATTTGATAATTGATTAACGTGTTTTGTTTTGTTTTTTAAATCTGCTTCAGATGTTTACTCACAACTCTTCTCAACCTCAACTTCCTCTCATTCTCATATCCTTATCTGGTCCAATATTTATAGACGTTTTAAAAAAAAATCTTAATATTTATAGTACAGGTACTCCCTTCTGTCCCCTGGCTGTATTTTAGCTCTTTGCATGATAACGTACAAAGTTCTTTCTTCTTGGTTGGTATCTTGGGTGCATCCTGATTTTCCCCAAATCTCCAGCATGTTTGACTCCAGTGCTTCCAAGAGTGAATTCATTAGGAAGGAGTAGCTAAATTTCTATCAAATGAGTGAAAGAAACCTGACTTTTCCCATTAAGAAGAGGCTGTCTACACAGAGAAAACACTTCAGCACCTAAGCAGTGACTTTCTGAATAGACTCTCCTAGCTCAGGAAGTAAAGCAAGAATTAACAGCAGGATCACATCCAATTGAACAGTGTCATCACAGCAGAAGCAGCAGCTCCCAGAGAGAAGAGACAGATCACACAACAGGGGAAGACCCTGGCTAGTTCTCCAACACGGCCTTAACATCTGTAATATGCATTTTTTTAAAAATTAAATGACAAGTGAATTAACAATTCAATCAATAAGTGAACCAAAAAAAAGAACTGAGAGACGCTTGATGTAACAAGTACAAGTCACCGATAAACACGTAAACGGTCCAACATCTTGAGATACCACGAAAATGCAAAAGAAAACTTCATGAGTCCCTCAGGCCAGGACTGTCACCAAGAAAGCAACAAGCCGGGTGGTGGCGGCACACACCTTTAATCCCAGCACTCGGGAGGCAGAGGCAGGCGGATTTCTGTGAGTTTGAGGCCAGCCTGGTCTACAGAGTGAGTTCCAGGACAGCCAGAGTTACAACAGAGAAACCCTGACTCGAAAAATCAAAAAAAAAAAAAAAAAAGAAAAAGAAAGATAAGAAAGAAAGAAAAGAAAAAGGGAAAGAAAAAAGACAAAGAAAAGAAAGGAAGACAACAAATTCTGGCAGGCATCCCTTAGACCCTGCTGGTGGGAGTGTGGACCAGCCTAGCCTCCTGGAGGTTAGTAAGGAGGCTCCACAGGAATGGAAAGTAAAAGCTGCCGGCTCTACTACTCCTGCAAATTCTCGAAGGCATCGAAGACGGCACAAGATGAAGATACCCACAAGCCATGTTGTTGCAACCTCGTCACCGTTCCCAGTAGCCGAGGTATGGGATCTGTGTGGGCGCACATCAACAGATGGATGGTCAAGGGAATAATGTAGGGTACGTACAACGTGGAGCACCCTTCCGCTATAAGAGAGAAAGAAAATATGTCGTTTGTAGGAAAACAGATAGACAACTGGCTCTTTCAAGGCAGTATAAACCAGCTTTCTCACTTTGCTGCGATAGTGTCAGAGAATGACAAAGGAGAGAGAGGGAGAAAACATTATCTATGAGCCATAATCAAGACCAAATCAAACAGGTGTAGGGATGCTTGTTAACAAAGAGACTGAGGTTAAAGCAAAAGCAGAATGGTTTGTGTCGTTCCCCACTAAGGACTTGGAGAGGAGAATGGTCACACAAGAAAAACACCTCACACAATACTCCACAATGCCCTGGCTCCCATCAGGCAGGGGTGGAAGTTAGAGGTTTTTGTTTACCCTGGTGTGTTGGGGTGTGTGGGGCAACCATAAATCTCTCTGGAGTTTAGGTGGGAAGTTTCTCAAAGGAATGCCCGGGGTACAGTGAAGTGACCCTGTGGGGAGGGACGGGCTCAAGCACCAAGGCACAAAGTGAATCAGACTCAGAGGAGGTCCACCAGGGGCTTGAGGTGGCAGAAGAGACCCTGGACCAACAGTCAGCTTAACACAGACCATGTTTGTGCCCGCCAAGGATGTGAACCAGCACAGACCGAGTCCGACCCACCCATCTGTGACCAACACTATAAGGACCACCATACACTGCATGCCCAGGGCTGCCTGCCCCTAGCCCCTCACTACTACCTACAACCACCAAGACTTAGAAATGCCCTTGGAGGGAGAGGAGAGGGAGACAGTCTGCAGAGTGGGAGATATGAAGGAGACAGAGCTATCCCAACAGACTGTCTAGAATCTAGATTATTGGATAGAGGCATGCATTAGATTGGATCAGTATGCAATTTTTCCTCTGCTGCTCCCTTCTCACTAAGAATAGCATCTCCAAAGAATGTGATCTAGTTTCTATACGTTCTTACTCCAGTATACGCCAATTTACAACCCCTTGATAGAATCTTAATTGGAAACTTGGAAATCCTTGTATAAAAACCAATCATATCTATTTACCATTTACAGTTGCTTCTAGATTAAAAACCAAGTCATTCTACAAGGGTTTTGGGTAAGAAAGATGCTCTGTCAGCATCCTTGACAGGTGAGGAAGAACAGGCTTCTGACAGTAAAGGTGTCCTCTGCCCTCCACAGGGGCTTCAGAGCAGAGCCCTGGCAGGGTCTAGGATAAGCTAGTCAGAAGCTCCTGGACAGAATGTCAGTGATGTCTCTGGGCCACATCTGTGGACTGATAAAGAGGTCTACAGAGATAGCTACCTGATCCTCTGCACTCTGCCTTGGAAGAAACCTTGGTGAAATATCCTGGGGACACTTCGCTTAAAGTTCCAGGAGTTCAGAGTAAAATTTTCATTTTTCACTTCCTGGGAGTTACCTAGGTGCCTCAGGACCACCACCAAGTTAGCCTGATTCTTGTTTTCACGCCAGTGCAAGCTCCCAGCCACCCACGAGGACATGTGCCAGGGCTGGAGATGTCACCAGATTTATGGAGCCAATGACACCATTTTCTAGCCATGGATCATCATCATCTTGCTTTTGAGAATTTCAAAAGAGATGTTCTCACACTTGGCAACTTAATGAGTTTATTTGTTTACTCTGGGTTTGCAGGGGAGGTAGTTTTGAGTCTTTCCTCAAAACCACATGTGGGCTCAGCATTGTCATGTTAGAGATTCCAGTTGGCTTGTTTTCACTCATTAGGGTGTGGTGGGCAGCGGGAGAGGTGGCAGCAGCTGCTCAGCTGGTCCTGGATCTGCAGGGTGGCACATCCTACTGAAGGATGCTGTGCACTCAGGATCCAGCTGGAGAATCACAGGCTTCCCTGGGAGAGAAATAAGGGCTTGGGAGGTTCCCACGATGGAGATGTCCCATCTGGCTGTTGTATCTTTGCTTTGGCATTCCTAGGATGGCTGTGGGCATTGTCAGAACAGCGGTGTGGAAAGCTGTGGACTCCGGAAGGAGAGACAGGATGGGGAAAGTATGCTGTGTTTCATGGGGTCTTCCACCCCCAGGGAGGTTCTCCTCATCCAGCTGTGCCTGCGAAGGAGCAGCTTGTCCACCCACCTCTCCTGACAGAGCCAATCAGATGATGCGAGTGACGGGTCTGTTTTCACCTTCGCTTGATGTCTCCCTGGGTGATGCCCCACTGTAGAGGCACCGGAGCCTGGGACCAGAGCTGCTTAATGTCCTGCTGTTGGTGTGAAAATGTCCGACATCCAAATGTCCATCCTGTATGCTCAAAGCTTGCGACTCCACTGAGGTTGTTTAACAGTTACATCAGTTATTCTTCTGTGCCTTTCTCATGGAAATAGTAGTGTCCTGTGTCAACTCAAGCTGTTCAGTGTGGAACCAGGACTCTAGGAAGACTCAAATCTGGGGAAAATATTTTCTGTTTTTACTTTGACCTGAACTAGGCATTTCTCAGGCTCTGGTGATGGACATAGATAAATCTCAGTGGCGTGTCTGTGAAGGCACCTGGATTCTGGCAGGTTGATAAGGTGCTACCTCAGAGTAAATGTATATTTGGGTCCTATTGAAGGAGTCTTGCATTTTAGTGGACTGTGGGCATAAATTTGTCGGTAACAATGTCTGGGCTGATCCCCCTGTAGAGCAGACTTTAGCATTCTAGTCTATAGCCTACTACTGCTCCATAGGTTAAAAAACCAAACAAACAAAACAAAACCTCACCCCATCTGTGGAAAATTATGTCCAGAATACCAAACTCTAGCCAACAAACAGAGACCTTGCGGTACCCTAGGCAAGGGAGGAGATAATTCTAGCTCTATTATGATTAGAGAAACAGGGAAAACACACAGAGATAGGGAAACTGAGTGTGTGTGTGTGTGTGTGTGTGTGTGTGTGTGTGTGTGTGTGTGTGTGTCCGAGCGCGCGCGTGCACACGCCTGTGTGCATTCAGGTAAAAGTCTCCCTTATATAGTTCCTCCATTGCTGTTCATCTTGTTTCTTGAACAGGATTTCTCATTGGCCTGAAATTTGCCCAGCCACTAAGTGGCTACCAGCGAACCCTGGGGATCTGCCTTGTCTCTGCCTCCCCTTCACTGGGACCGCAGGTTCATGTCACTGGGCAGGTTCTTTCATGTGGGTGCTGGGGAGCAAACCCAAGTCCTCTTGCTTGTGCCGAGAGCACTTTCCAAATGAGCCATTTCCCCAGCCCTAAGAGAGTAGGAATTTCTCCATGACATGTATCTGACATGGGATTCATGGAGAAAACACAAAGGATTGCTCTTCAGTGAGAAACTCAGTGGAAAGTAGAAAAAGATGTAACCATATTCCATTACAAAATTCTCCAGTCGGGTAGTGGTGGCGTATGCCTTCAATTCCAGCATTTAGGAGGCAGAGGCAGGCAGATCTCCAAGTTTGAGTCCAGCCTGGTCTGAATAGTGAGTTCCAAGACAGTCAGTCGGAGCTACACAGAGAAACCCTGTCTCAGAAAAAAAAAAAAAAAAAAAAAATCTCCAAATGGCCAAGACATGCATGAGGAGATAGATGATCAGCCTCCTGGGTAAGAAGATTCTATCATACAGCCACCAGAAAGGAGAGAGAATGAGAGTAAGAGAGCGAAGCTTGGTGAGGATTTTCCATGTCTTATGTCTCATCCACAGCCTTTTGAAAATAGAATGCACAAACCCTGATATGGCCTCTTATGAAGCAATCTCTGGGTCCCCAACAGAATTGCATGTGAGTGCTTAGCAGAAGAACCACAGAAGAGAATAACACCTAGATACAAGCCAAAGCCTCTTAGGAAAAAAGAAACAGTCAGAGGGGCCACAGCATTGGGACTGGACCACAGTGGTTTGCCACAGCAATGTAAATGAGGCTTGCAGGTGTGATGTTAAAGGATGGGGCCAGACACCTAGGTCCTGAACCGAACAATCCTATCTGTGGGAAGTTCAAAAGCCAACAAAGCCGCTGTCTGGTGTTCAAAGCCTGAACAGGGAGGGGACTTGAGTGGGAATCAGGGGTGCTGGCAGTGAATCACGATTCATGTGATGCTCAGCCGGTGAGCTGCAGGTCGGCTCTGTAGCTGTGTTTGTCCATGGATGCTTATTCTTCTGACTGCCCATACGTGTGCATCTTCCTGCATGTGTGTTATACTGTGACGAAGCTTTTCTGAGAATTTTATTAAAAATGAAAGAACAAAAGAACGAAGAGAGGCTTGTTGGATTTAGTGTGTTAATTACTCATAAGCCCTAAGAAAGGGGATTTTCTTTATCTGTTGTTGTGTGGGAAGTAAACTTGTATTAGAATATCTGGTTGGATGTAGGACCCTCCTGGGCTTCCTGCCAGTCTGGCTCCCACTGGCTGACACCCATCTGTATCACCTGTGGGTCCTCTGCTGGAGACAGAGGGAGGTGGACATCTGCCCTGCACCTGACTCCAGCACACTCGCTGCTGCAGAAGGGAGCTGAGCTCAGCCTCCTGGCCTGCCCCTCTCCAGTCTTACCGGCAGAGAAGTCCTACAGATATCAATGATCCTGGAGGTCTCAGTGGAGGCCCTCCCAGGCTTTCTTTTCTTGAGAAGAAAATTAGGAATTTCTTTCCAGTGTTCAGTGGTGTATTTCCAACAACGTGGGTACATGTAGGATTGTATCTCACTGTGGTATTCAAGGTTAGTATGGCCACATGTGGTCAAGCTTGGGACAAGGTGATGTGAGAGGTTTGTGTGTGGATTCTGGGCAGAAGGCTTTAAGAGTGAGTCTGAGAGGCTATGTGACTGTTGACATCCCAACCGTGGAATCCCCTGCACCCTGGGCCCTGGGTGAGAGGGGTGTGTGTGTGGGTATGTGTGTGTGTGTGTATGTGTATGTGTGTGTGAGATAGCTCCCAACTTGTGATGAACAGGTGGGACAAGCAAGACACAAACACTGGTGATAAAGCTCCGGAGACTCTGTGCCTGTTACAGTGGAGTAACCCGGTCCACACTAAGTTCCCCTCTCAAAGTGAGAGAAGTGAAGAATAACTAGTTTGTTGTGAGACCCACAGCCTTCCAAAACTGTGAGCCTGGACCCTTGAGGAAAGAACATGCGTCAGTGCCTACCGACTTCTTGGGGGTGCTCTGCTTTCGAGCGCTGGTCCTTTGCATTGCTCTGGTGACCAGTGGTGAGCCATCAGCCTCTTCCCAAAGATTCCTTTGTGCAGAGCAGGTCAGCAACCACACTTCCCCTAGACATACTGTGCTCCAGGCCCAAAATAGACTTTGTTGCAGGAACTGTTTTACATTATGGCCAGGGAGACAGCCAGGCTCATTCCCATAGGCTCAGCCATGGCATAAAGAGTCTGTGCCAGGATTTCATCAAGGCATTCCTAGAAGGCAAAACTGGTCACGTCTCCAAAGGTCACGTTAGAGACTTGTGTACCACGGGAAGGCAGCAGGGCAGATAAAATCCAAAGGGAGACCTTCCTGGCTTCACTCCTGCTGACCATTAGAACCAGGGTGTCCAAAATCAGAGCCCAGCCCTAAACTCATTGGGGGAAAAAAAAAAGAAAAACACCTCTCCTTCTGGGCAAGGGACAGAGTAGACTATGAATCCCAGTCTCTACTCTCTCTCTGCAGTGGATCTCAGACCCAGGCCTCCTCCCACGTGACTCCTCAGTACCTCCGTGGTGGACTGTGTAGAATGTAGTTCATCTGGAGTTGATTTAGAGACTGGCTCTCAACCTTCCTAATGCTGCCACCCTTTAATACTGTTCCTCATGCATGGTGACCCTCAATCAGAAAATTATTTTTGTTGCTACTTTATAATTATAATTTTTCTACTGTTATGAATTTTGTAATGTAAATATCTGATACACTGATGGTCTTAGATGACCTCTGTGAAAGAGCTGTTCATCTCCCAAAGAGTTGTTCAACTCCCAGAGAGGTTGTGATCCACAGATCTGTCGACTTAGAGTGATGTCACATGACTTTGCTAGCAGACCAGGTCCTAGCAGAGAACTCACAGGGGTGGGTACTTTGTCCTGGGAGCCATAAAAGGGTCTGCACCCTCCTTGCCTCTGTCCTAAGGAGAACAAAAGATTCAATAAACAGATGGAGCTGCATCGAAAGTCCATAGCCAAGCTGGGCATAACCAACATAGACACAAGCTCATCATGAACCTATGGGCAAGAATTAAAACCCGAAGTTCTGGGGCTGAGGATGCAGTTTGGTGAGTAGAGTCCTTACCTAGCAGGCATGACATCCTAGGTCCCATCCTTAGCACTGTATAAACAGGGCTGTGATGGTGCATGCCTATAATCCCAGCACTCGGGACTGGAAACAGGGGGATCATAAGTTCAAGGTCCTCCTCAGGACACAGAGAGATCAAGATCAGCCTGACTACATGAGACCTCGTCTCAAACAAACAAACGCTCCCATACAAATACTGGACTTCTGGACGTGTTTGTTAAACAGAATTATCATAATACTAGCTGTCTGATACAAAGAGGAAAAGTCGAACACAAAGGTTTCATCCACTGAGAGATGACTTCTAAAATTTATCTATTCCTTTATAAAAATCAGGGGAGCTCCAGTAACATGCCAGCCATCAGATCTTAGGTTGGGACTCTACTTTGTACATTCTGAGAATATAGATTTAGACTTCCACCCCTCTCTGGGCCTGAGTTCCTGGCACTGGGGATCAGGGACAGGGTGATGAGTGGCACCTCCAGCCACGCTGCTCTTGCCTGTCTTTCCACAGTAGACCTTTCCAGCAGTGAGGGGCTCCGAGGGTGATTTGTCGCCTACTCTCAGTGCTTATTTTGGCAGGACAGTCTCCCTCAGTAGATTCCCTGGACAGAAACTGCTGCTGCTGAGTCTGAAGTGCCCTGATCTCTTGCCTTCTGCTCTTCCCAAAGCCAGGCTGCTGCTCAGCATTCCATGCTGCAGAGCGTGGAGCCAGGGCCAGGGCCAGCAGGACTGGAGTCAGCTCCCTCTGAGGCTCCCTCACAGCCCCCTGCATTCTCCTCCTGTGTCCCAGGTTTTCCGAGGCCCCTGCTCCACGCAACTTCCTCTGCTCCATAGTGTAAGTCTCAGCTTTAGATATCATGCATCATTCTTCAACAGGGACATCAAAGGCAGCTTTGTTTGATAATGAAATCTGTGTTTTGTGGTATGTTTGTCCTTTCCCTTATTGGTGCAGTAAGACACCGTGACAAAAGTTTGTGTTGTCTCACAGTTCAAGGGTATATAGCCTATCACAGGGAGGAAGTCCTGGTAGCAGGCGCTTTAGGCAGTGGGACTCATTGCTTCCTTAGTCCAGAAGAAAAGAGCAATGAATGCTGGTGCTCAGCTAGCTTTCTCCTTTATGTATCCCAGGGCCCAGGCCTTGGGATGAGGTTGCCCACATTCACAGGGCCTCTTTCCAGTTCTGTTAACCTGATCAATACAGTCCATCATGAGGGCGGCCAAAAGTTTGTTTGCTAGGTGAGACCAGAGCCTGTCAGTCTGACGACACCAAAAAGACACGTGGTAAAGTTGGGCTTTCATTCCCAGACTCTAGGATCATAACACATTTTGGGGTCTCGAATGAAAAGGGAATGGTTCACCTTTCCAGTATAAAACAGTTGCTTGCTGCAAATCTCGGGATCCAGCAAAAGCGCCCAGCCGCTGCGGCTACTGACCTAGCTGCCGAGCTGAGACCTGCTTGGCTGGGACCACAGCACTCTCTGCTAAGGCCCAGTTGGACCCAGGCAAAGTTCTCACTGGAATCTTGGCCTTTTACTAGCCAGTCTACCTGATCCAAAGGGTTGAGCTTTAGAGATCAGGAAGGCTTAAAGCCACTCTCCCATCAAAGCCACCTGCTTCCCTGTCATTACATATGAGGGCTGGCTCCCAAATAATCACTCCTTCCAGCCCCTCTTCAGCTCATCCCACGCCCATATCTCAAACCGTCTACAGGCAGATGCAGGACTCAGACACGTGGACATAAGGAATCAGCACTCTGATGAAGTCAGGCAGCCTGAGCTAGCATTGTGAACTACCATCTGGCCTCTACCAGAAGCACAGGACAACTATAAGGGCAGTGCCCATCTGCTACACAGATGTTCACCAAGACCTTGAAGGCAAAACTGGGCGGAGCCTATCATGGTGAGCGCAGAGAAGTAAGACCGCTACTGAAGACCCCATAGGTACAAGGAGGAAAAGGTGGCCCTGAGAAAAACCTGACCTTCCCACACAGACTCCGGCCTCCTCTTGGCCTCATGCTAAGGACAAGGGTGCCATAGCATGCTCAAGAGGGTGGTCATGGTCCTCACCACCTCCTTCTCTTTGCGGTGACTCATCCTTCTCCCGTTCTACTGGGTTGGACAGGGCCCCTCTCCTAAAGCCCCATAGTTCCTGAGACCTCAGAATGTGGCCCGTACTTTGATTTCAGACTACTGTTCCCCATCTGTGAGAGACTTGATGTCTGTGTTATTAAACCGCACAGCATCGGGGCTTCAGGACAGCCCTTTGAGACAAGCCATACATCTCAATGGGAAGCCGTTTTAACTATCCAACTGGGGTTTAGTCGGTGTCCACTCAGGATGACGTTGGCAAAGACAGAGGAGAAGAAAATGAAGGGAGAAGAGAAAGGAAGTGATTGGCTTGTGTAGGAGCTCAAGAGAGCACAAAGCCGGCCTCCAGAAGTGAGTTAAGAATGTCAGGAGATGCAGATTGCCCCACCCTGGGGAATTCTGACACACACCGTGAGGCTGTGAGACAGTCATTGCTGCTGCAGGGTGGCTAAGGAGAGCAGCTAAGCAGACAGCTTTCCTCTGCTGCCACTCGCTACCTGGATGAGCTTGTGTCTCCTGTTTTCCAGGGTCTTCCTCCACAGGATAGAGGTGATAGAAGACTGTGAACTGGTTGTGTGAATCCAGTGATGTGCTTCTCTGAAGCTCAGGACAGTGTGTGAGGCAGAAGCAGCAAGCTGTCGGTGTTCCCATGGCTGCTGAGGTGCCACTGGTGCTGAGTGCTGAGTGTGGGGCTGGGAAAACAGTGCATTCGGACACAATTTGCATCACAGAAACTTACCCAGGAATGTATCACAGAGCCTGGGGAGATGGCGCAGTGGATATAAGGGTTTGCTGTGCAAGCATGAAGATCTGAATTCAAATCCTCAGCACCCATGCAACCCTTTGTAGGGGGTGAAGACCGAAGTTCCTTGGGGCTTGCTGGCTGCCGGCCTACCTCCAGATTCAATGTGACACCTTCTCTCAAGGGAATAAGATAGTGATGGAGAAGGACACCCAGTGTCCTTCTCTGGCTTCTATAGGCACACACGCACATAACACACACACACACACACACACACACACACACACACACACGCCCCACTGTCGCTGCCGCCACCACCACCATACATATTACTTTCCGCCTGACATAAAATAATACAACAGTATCATATTTGCTAAAAGTGAAGTTTGAATTCAAAAAGAAGACAGGGCTAGTTTACTAAAATTGCAGAGGAGAAATTACAGAGCAACCAGACAATTTTAAAACAATTTGTAGCTGACTTTAAATTCTACATTAAATTCTAGCACTAGTTGAAAGTTAAATATAAAAGTTTAATCCCAGTGAGCTCATTCCTCGGTACTGAGATAGAAAGAGAACAAAAAACGGGGAAAAAAAGAAATAAATTTGACTAAATTAAAAATCTGTATAAAAAGCTGAAAAGAGCCACCCACAAACAGCTTTAATTTGTAGCACTCAGGAGGCCAAGGCAGGAGGATCTCTGAGTCTGAGGCCAGCCTGCTCTACATACGGAGTTCTAGACTATCCAGGGCTACATAATAAGGCTCTGTCTCAAATCAATAAAAGAATAAATGAGTAAGGTTTGGGGAGACGGCTCCATGGGTAAGAGCTCACACCTCTCTTGCAGAGAACACAAGTTCAGATCCCAGCACCCATTCAGTCTGCTCAAAACTACTTGTAACTCTAGCTTTGGGGGATCTACCACTTCTGGCCTCTGAGGGCGCCCAGACTCTTCTCATATGCAGAATTAAAAATTTTTAAAAAATTAAAAACTGATAAATAGTTGAGGAGATAACCATAAACGGGGGGGGGGTAAACACTAATTACACAAAAATCTCCTGTAAATCAACCACACAGCACTAAGATGCTTCTGCATGGTGGGCCAACAGAAATGAGGATTCTTGTGTCGCCATGGAAATGCATCCCTCAGATCTCCAGAGTGTGGCTCTGAAATCTGTCACTCCTTTGGCAGTGAAGTTATACCTGCTGCAGTCTGATTCCAACCAGTGCCCAGGTCCAGCCAGTGCCCAGGGTGGCAGGACTACTGTGACAGTCCATCCCTGGGGGTAGGGAAGATCTGAGATTCCTCAGATGGGCAGAGTTGACCCAGAACACCCACCCAGACTGCATCATAGTTGAAGGTACTCCACCACCGAACTCTCTTCCTTCCCTGCCTCTAGAGGCTCAGCCTTCACAGCCTTGGGACAGCCCTGCCAATCTTCCCAGCTCCCCTCCCGATGGCTCTCACCAAACATTCATCAGAGAATGCCTTCCAAGGTCGGTCCTGTTTTGTCCTCTGTCTCTCAGAAGAGTCACACTCACATAGTAGGGACAAAATGATTACTGGTTTCATAACATCAAGAAAAACATGCTCAGCCTTCCAGTGCTCAAAAAAACTCAGTTCAAATTGCATTAAATATCATGAAGCAAGATGTATAGCTTTTTCCCTCTGAGCTTGTCTTGTTCGGGAGCTAAGCAGTCTCATATATTGCAGGGTATATCGCAAAGGGTTCAGATGGTATAAAAAAAATTGGCACCATGTAGAATGATTGTATTTTGACCCTGAGATTGCACATGGAGGGCATGTTCTTGAGCAACAGAAATACGTATAAATAGGCTCTGAAATGTCCAGCATCCTTTTATCAGTCTTGAAGGAAATAAGCAGTCATTTAAGTTAATGTTAATGGTAAAAGGAAAACTTGCATTCTAAAGCTTAGTGTGGTCTTCCTAAAGTCACACTGCTTCACCATTCCTTCCAAAGAGAACACACCCTCCAGCTCAAGCTCAGTATGCTGGTGGCCTCTAGCTCCAGACAACTTCACAGTCAACTCCAGATCCCAGGCCTAGCCTAGGCTGCTCCTAGGTACTGAGGCCTGGTCCTATCTATCAACCTCAGAGCTGTGACTTCAGCATGGTGAGCTTGGGAGCATCCTGCAGCCCATCTTGATCAGAGCTGAGCTGCTCCCAGAATCCTTCCTTCCCTGTGCCACTGGCTCAATGTCTCAGTTTCATTTCCTGTTCCTATGATAAAATGCCCTGACAAAGGCAACTTAAGTGAGAGAATTCCAGGTTATTTGTTCACTGTTATAGGGAAGTCAAGGTGTCGGGAAATTAAAGTCAGAGCTACAGCCAAGAGCAAGAATAAATGCATGTGTGCTAGCATTCAACTCAACTTCCTCCATTCATACTTTCCAGGATTTCCTGCCTAGGGAATGGTGCCACCCACAGTGAGAGGACCTTCCCACCTTAATTAACACAATGAAATAAATCCCATACAGACATGCCATGCCAATAGATCAATTTAATCTAGGCACTCTTTCCCGAGTGACTCTAGACTGTGTCAAGTTTACAATAAACATTAACTATCATACTTACCCTTCCTTTCCCAAATAGATCTCTATCCTTCCTGGTGGCTTTCCCACATCAATCCTGCTTCCTTCCTCTCTTAGCTTCCATAGGACATTAGTAGTAAGAAGATGATTTCAGAACTCCTTATGGTTTGGTTGGCTCTTGGAGCTGTGCTGGGGGGTGAGACCTCCTTCCCAGTCTTCTTTCTTCTCTAGCATCAGGGATGCAAACTCCAAGCTCCACTCCACCTGTGCACTGACCTTTGACCTCGGAGGCACTTCTTCTGATAGGGCTAATCCCGCTGTGGCACCTGCTTCTCAGAAGACCCTGACCAGCACATCATCCTTCCAGGGACTCAGCTGGAACAGTTTCCCCTGCCAGTCAGGGTTCTGCAGGGTTAGAAGGTCTGGTTTTACAAAGGAGTTTTTTTGTTGTTGTTGTTATTGTCAGGGCGTGATGGTTAATGTCGACTGACAACTTGAATGGATCTAAAATCACCAAGGAGGTAGGCCTCTGGACATTTCTGCAAGGGACTAACTAGGTTAAGCTACTTGAGTTGGGAAGACCCGTTCTGAACGTGGGAGAGTCATGCCACGGACTGCGTTCCCAGACTGAATACAAAGGAGAAGTAACATGAACACCAGTGTCCATCGCTCTCGGCTGCCTGACTGTGGGTGCGATGTGACTGATGCTTCGCTCGCCTGCCGCCGCGCCTTCCCAATGGTGGACTCTATCGCCCAACTGTTGGCCAAAATGAACCCTTTCTCCCTTGAGTTGTGTTTGTCAGGGTATCTCATCACTGAAACAGGAAAAGAAACAAAACCACAGAGGAACCCTGAAATTTCAGGGGAAATGCCAGCTATGGCTGCCTGTAGAGCACACGAGGCCCCCGGCACCAAACAGGGACAAGCAGGTGAGAGAGGACCAGACACTTGTGCAGAGGTGGCTGCCACTGGTCCAGAGAAGTTGGAGATGCTTTTCACACCACAGTGAAACCAAGAGAACCTCACTAAACCCCTGCTTTCCTGGCTCTGGGTCACTGTTTCTATCCCCAGGTTTAGAGGTGGTGGAACCAAACCACAAGCTACCATTTGCTGTACAGAACATCTCAGATGTGGGAGCTTCATGTTCATGGTTGTCCGCATTGTTTTTTCAGGAATTTACTGGTGCCTCTAACTGACACTGCTGGCCCTTCCCTTGGGTCAGAGAAAGCATCTGATGAGTGACCTTTGGGTGCCAAAGGGTCCCAAACCCTTTAATCAGTAAACTTTGTAAAAGGCTGCCCACCAGGTTGTCTATGGCTCATGGGCTGCACATAGCCCAGAATAGCTCTTTGTGTCAAAGAGTCCTGCAAAGCAAAAGTCTGTATGCTCTTGCAGCCCAAGGGCCTGGGCTGGACACCTCAGGTTTAATTTGTGACAATTCTTCTTCCAGTGTGGCCCAGAGAGGTCCAGAGGTTGGACTTTAGGTCCCGTGTGTCACAAATAGTCTCTGTTATTATTCATCATCTTTTTCCTATTTTTAAAACATTTTTTTAAAAATAATTTTTTAAAAAAATCTTAGTTTGTGGTCAACAAAGAAACCAGAGGCTAAGCAGAGTTTGCTGACCCCTGATCTAGGGTTTTGTTTTTCTTCCTATAAATAGACTTTGTGAGTGCATCTGTTCATTTTTTCCTCCTCCCCCAACACCCCCCCTCCGCCCCCTGCCGCCCCCCCCCCCAGAGAGGGTTTCCTCTGTTGTAACTCTGGCTGTCCTGGAACTGACTCTGTAGACCAGGCTGGCCTCAGACTCACAGAGATCTGTGATTGTGTGCCACCACCGCCCAGCTTGTTCGTTTTCTTTTTGATTTGGTCTTACTGTTAACAGTGGTGTCAGTAAAGCCCCAGGTTGGACCCATGAACAATACCAGTTGTTTCTCTCATTGTTGTGACAAAATGCCTGGAAAGGGGTTTCTTGGATTGAAGTTGGCCTGTACAATCCATCAGGGTGGAGCAGGCACAGCAGTGAGAGTGAGGCAGCTGCTCCCATTGCATCCACAGTCAGAATGCAGAGAGCAATGGATGCATGCTGCTCTCATGGCTTCCCTTTCTTACTCAGTAGAAGACCCCACCCATTGGAAGAGACCACCCACACTCAGAGTAAGTCAGTTAATCCTTTGTGTAAACTCCCTTGCAGGCATGCCCAGAGACTTGTATGACAAAATGGAGCCATGTTGACAGTGAAGATTAACTGTCACCAGTTAGATATACATTTCAAACACTCCTGAGAAATGTATACCTGTCGATACAGAGCTATCTGCTCTGTGTGTCTGTGCTGTCATGTAGATAGAGAGCATTTCCTCAAAGGCTCATGGGCCTCTGGGCTCATCATGGGGGAGAACAGACACCTTTGGAAATGGTGGCTCCACTGGTTGAGGAAGGGCGGACGAGTAAGCACAGCAACTAGAAGCTGGTTTTCCTAAAACACCACACTGGCTTTGAGTAAAGCCCAGGCACCCGTGAGTTATTCCGGCCTTGGTGCACATCGCTCTGTCCCGTGTGAATTTCTGCTGACTGCCTTGAAAGCTCTAGAAAGAGATAAGAAGGCGCCAGTTACATGTGCTCGGAGCTCATGCTTTTCCTTCATCACAGCTTCAAACAGGGAAGACGCCCAGGCGGCATCCCCAGGGGGACACATGTAGAACAAATTGCAGGCAAGTAGCAAATCGTCAATTCCAGCCACTTCTACCTCAACAGCCCGGACTTCTGCAGATCAAAGTGTGCGGAGCAGCTGTGAAACGAAGGAAGCAGCCGGAATGAACAACAGCTGTGGCTAATCCTCGGGATTAAAATTGAAAAGAAACCCTGTCTCTGCGCCAGCCCCGCCCTCAGGCTGCTTGCTCTGCAGCTCGGTGTTCCTTGAGTGGTGCCTGAGCCCCTCGAGGAGGCTGGGTGGGATCGAGAGGCAGTCCAGCCCTGAGGGACTGGGGGTGCGCCGCATCTGAGCGAGCCCTTGCAGGGAGCAGGGTGGAGCTGTGCCACCCAGACAGCCGAGGGGTGAGGGAGCCCTTCTGTTTTCCGTTTTTCCCTTTAAAGGGACGAGGTAGGATTGTAACATTCTCAGGGAGCTGGCGTGGTCCTTGCTTTGTTTTTTCTTTGCGGAGGAAACAGCTTTACTGAAATGAAATTCGTACTCCATACGCTTGGCCCATTTAAAATATAGGAGTCAATGGTTTGCGTGTGTTTGTACACAAGTGTACACATACGTGAGGCTGAGTTAGCATGGTTGGGAAAGGCAATATTTTTGTACAACACAGAAGGTAGCTGGCCACATAGAACCTCCAGCAGTTCTCTGAGGAAGCTGTGGGGAGCCTTATGGTGCCAGAGACTGTGGACAGGGATACATCACACATATCCTGAGCAGGGGAGCAGGTGGCAGCCGCCAGTTAATGAAGGGTCTGGGGACTAAGAGCAGGAGTGCGGTCCTGCTTGGCCTGTGATGGGAGAAGCTGTCTCTGGGGTTTTTGCAGCAAGGCTGTGCTGGGGGGGTGGGCACAGGAGAGCCTCCTGGAGGAATTGTGGCAGCCAGCCACCGAGGTACCGGCATTGGCTACAGAGGTGGGGACACTGGGGGAGGAGCGGCTGGGCTGGAGGACAGACTCTCCAGGAAGGAGGGGGGCGGGGGCAGAGGCCAGAGGAAAGTGAGCAGCCACAGGAGCCCTGCCTCACTTCACTCAGGGACAGAACGTGCTTGCTACTGACCTCATCTGATAGGAAGAGACACTTCTAGCAGGAAGAAACTTCAACACTGAGCTGAGATCTGTTTCGTCACAGTGCCAAAACATTCAGCAATTATCTCCTGCTTACACCCTTAGAGACGCATGCAAACACGTAGAGATATATACACAGACACACACACATAGAGACATACGCAGATGCACAACAGACACACACACAGACATAGGTACATAGGGATACACATATAGAGATACACACACAGAGACACATATACACATAGACACAAACACACATACACATATAGAGAAAGACAGACAGACAGACAGACACAAGTACATCTTCATTGTCTCAGGCTCAGTCCTGTGATTTCAGTTATCTGTCATCAACCATGATCTGAGACTATTAAACGGGGAATTTCAGAAATAATCTATTCACAGGTTTTGAAGATAGTACCCTGAGTGATATGATCATGCTATCCAATTTAGGATGTCCGTGGCCTCTGTGTCCAGTGTATTTATATACACCACCCTTTACTTGGTCTCTTAGCAACCACCTTGGTTGTCAGTGCAGTATGCAGGGTTGAGTACTAACTATGATTTGGTTATATATAACCATATATACATATATATGTATGTACGCTACTACATCATAACTAACTATGATCTCTCTCAGTGCGAGCGTGTGTGTACACATGTGTGCATACATGTCTCAGTTCACATCTCAGAAACAGATGGATTTGACCCAAAACCAAGACTTTATCAAAAATATTCAGGACTTCCCCAAAGTTCAATCTTCAACTTTTGGCTTTCAATTCCGAGCCAGTTTGGAGCTAAATGGATGAAAAACTTACAAAAGCAAGTCCCACAGAAAGCATTAGGAATTGTAGCAGACTAGGGGTGGACTGTAGCAAATGGCAGCGGAAAAGGTGAGTCTCAGCCCCCCAGGAAGGGAGGTTTGAACAGGAGAGAGAACTTGTGTTGATGTCTGGTTCTCTTACCTCCTAGGAACTGCCGAGTCACCCAAGGACTTTGCTTCCCTCCTCTGTGAAAAACGGACAACAGCTCCTACCCAGTTAGCCCTTCTCACAGGACTCTTAGGAAACTCAGATAGAACGGAGGCCATGGAAAGACTTTAAAAGTGTAAAGCTCCAAGCAAATTAACTATGGTTGTGCTTATAACAAAATGGTAGACGTTTCTACCAATGGATGAGAAGGGTGGGTGGCCACTCACTGTCCTGGTTGGGGCTGGGAAGGGGAAGTGTCACCCTCTCTTGGGACACCTGAAGCTCACTCGGGGAAGAGCCCACAGTCTTGAGTTGCTGGCTCTAAAAGGTTGCAGACAGGGACAGAATACCAGTAAGCTGAAGTGAGAGAGCTGCCTGGAACTCCTGGAAGAAGGTTGGGCCAGGGAGCAAGTGTTTTAAAAGTTTATTTTTAGTTGTGTTTAAAATAACTGGTTTTCTGCTGGAAAAAGGGATGCCTAGTCCTTGGCTTTTTGTATTGTTTGCAGGTGTTGGATTCATGTGGGGGAATGTTTGATTGCTAATGATCTGCATGTGCTATCAGTTGAATACCTGAGGAGTTCTGAAAGAATAAAAACACTTGAGCTCATACACTTGGGGTTCCACTGTGAGTATGGAGCTGGCCATGATGGTGGTTCCCTCTGCTGAGGTCTGGCAGGGTTTGCAGTTATGAACTATGCCTCCTTATCTTCCTTGCTGAATGCCACAGCATCGTACTACCACAACCAAAGGGAGGAGGTCCTGTTATCATCTGGGCCATTATCGCCTTGGCTGATTTGATCGGACACTTACAAGACAGTAGAACATGGAGTCCATGCAGATACCCACAAATCCATAGTGACAGATATACAAGAGGGCATGAACCCTGTTCTATGCCCCGGAGAATCAGAGCCATGGTCAGGTGTTCTCATGCCCCATGAATGGGGCAGGACACAGAGATCCCTTCTGCTTCCCGGTCATCTCTATTTATTGGCTGAAAGTAACACCATCAAGATCTGGGAGATCCCATACGGATAAAGCTCTTTGCTCTGCCTTAGGCTGGCTGCGTGGGGTTTTAGTCACTGCATCCAAATCCCTCCAGGCCTTAATAGCTAATTTTCCAAACTAGGTACTAGCTGACTCCTAAGTCCCTTCTGGCTTGTCTTGTGAGCTGAGGCACAAAGACATTTGTTACCAAGAAATTCTTTTTTATGTGTTTAAGTGTTCTGCTTGCACTTATATATTATACCATATGCATTCATGGAAGTCAAGATGGAATTGTATCGCCTGGCACCAGAGTTTTAGGGGTAGCTTTGAATTCCTATGTGGGTGCTGGGAATTGAACCTAGGTCTTCTGCAAGAGCAGCAAGTTCTCTTAACTGCTGAGCCATCTCTCCAGATCCTGTAATGAAGACTGCTAAAGATGACTTGTGACCAAAGAGCGAATGGACTTTTATTCCCTGAGGGCTCTGTAAGAGGGAGGGACAACTCTCCTCTAATACTCACTGGCCCGTCTTTCCAGAAGAGGCTTCTGGACTCTCTAACAGCTTTGTGATTCTGGGATTTCAGAATCCTATCTTTCATAGAGGACTGATGGCAACAAGCAGGCACCCTGGGTCAACTGGCCTCTAAGTGCTGGTGATACACTGCTCAGAGAGACACAGTTCCTGTCCTCAGATGCTAGTACAATGTTGCAGACACTAGTGTTTCCTTTCCAACCTGTTAGCTGAGGATATTTGGTCCTCGATGAACAAAAAATTGATCATGTAACTTACAGTAATGGGTAGCCTAACATTTAGATGGTGTCTCCATGCTGTTTGGTAGTGACTGGGGAAATATTTAATAATTCCCAATAAGAAGCAAGTTTTAATAAATGAAATTACCATTCCAGATGAAGTTACCATTTTGTTAATCCCACCTTCCCTCAAAAAGTATTAGTACAATGATCTTAACTTTTAGGTTTTATGAGGTTAGATGCTGACATGTTTACTTGCTTCTAATCAGGCTGAAAACCAACCATGCAATCTTCTAAAAAAGGCAAAACTTGAGCTAATTAAAGGACAAGTGGCCACCAAGCTCTTGGATAAGAAGTGAGAGATAAAATAAGTTCAGCATGGAGTCTTCAGTGGGGCCGTTCTCATTCTGTTCTGGTGGACCCGTGTCCTTGTACATCTGCCGGCGCCTGGAGAATGTAAGGGCATGGTGTGAGTCCTGCTGGAAACCACTGGTTTTGGCTGGTGATACTGTCATATCAGCTGCAGTGATTTCAGCACACCCATCAGGAATGTTGACTGTAGAAGAGATCGTGTGTGCATGTGTGTGCATATGGTGTGTCTTAGGGGTACTATCGTTGTGAGGAAACACCATGAGGAGAAGCAACTGTGAGAGGAAAGGGTTTATTTCACTCACAGTTCCATATAACAGTTCAACATCAAAAGCAGTGAGGGCAGGAACTCACAAAGAGCAAGAACCTGGAGGCAGGAACTGAAGCAGAGGCCATGGAGGAGTGCCACTTACTGGCTTGCTGCCTACAGTTTGCTCAGCCTGCTTTCTTATAGAACTAGGACCACCAGCCCAAGGGATGGCTCCACTTACAATGGCCTGGGCCTTTCCTCATCAATCACTAATTAAGAAAATGCCCTACACGCTTGCCTACAGCCTGATCTTATGGAGGCATTTTCTTAATTGAGGATCACTCTTCTCAGACGACTTCAGCTCGTGTCAAATCAACATAAAACTACTCAGCACACATGTGCATGTGTGTCCATAGATGAGTGTGTGCATGTATGTATGTACTAGATGATGATGAGGTGCCCAGGAGACTCCTCTCTCCACTTATATTTCCTTCTAAACATAAAATGGTTCTAAAAGAAGAGGATTATTAATGTTTAAAAAGTAAAGTTCATCTGAGCAGTTATCACAGGAAAAACAAATACTGATAGATTTACTAATTTCTCTTCTATTTTATCAGTTTGGGAAGAGATACCATGACTTCATTCCAGGCAGGGGAGCCTCCAAAAGTTGGTTGAACTATCTGTTCCAGTCGTAGAGAAGCCAAGCCATCCTCCACGCATCTAAAAACACTGGTCATTGGGAATTCTTTAGCAAAGATTTCTGATTTGATGTATCATTCACCACCAAAATGTTATAACAAGAGGATTCAGTCCTGTCTATGAGCATTGGGAGCCCTGTGGTCCAGCTGCCCAACAGGACCAATGGAGGAGGTAAGGAAAGGTCACCATCCATGTGACTCTCAGATCATGATGTCACTATCCCTAACCTTAGGGGAAGCAGGCTCCCAGCATTCATGAAGAGGAGCTGTTACCAAATAACTCTTTGTTCTCCAGGCGCCAGGCCTACTAATCATCTCTAAGGAGGCCATTCATTCCTAGTGACATGAAAACTAGGTTAACCTAGACCTCCCCAGCTGTCCCTGGCTGTCCCCAGAGAGTGGTCCCCAGACTTCAGGGGAGGAATAAACCCACAGTGAGGAGCAATGCTGTCTCTAGAGGCAAGTGAGAGTTTCCTGTGCCTTGACTTTAGCATCTGTCTCTCTCTGCATGTCCCCTCTTTGTGTGTTTGTGTGTGTGTATGAGAGAGAGAAACAGAGAGACAGAAATAGATAAATGTGTGTGTGTGTGTGTATATATATATATATATATATATATATATATATATAGAGAGAGAGAGAGAGAGAGAGAGAGAGAGAAAAGGAGAGAGAGAATAAGATACATATGCCCTGAAGTTTGTCACTTAGTCATTTGTAAGTATACAGTTGTTCTTGGATGTGAACTTCACACAGTTCATGGATGAACTTCCACGAACCCACTATGCACCCTCTCCCCAGCCCCCTTTCTACTTTGTATCTGTGAATGTGATACTCTAGGGACTGTATGTAAGGGGTATTGTACAGTGTCTGTCTTTCTGTGATGGCTCATCCCACACAGCACAATCTCAGGTCCTCTTCATGCTGTAGCTTGTGACAGGGTTGTTTGACCTCTTAAGGAAGTGGAAAGATACCCCTTGGTGCACATATACGGCTTCTTGTTTTCACCTACCCATACACGAATACTTCAGTTGCTCCCACGTTGTTGTCAATTGTGAACAGTGCTGGGGATGAGGTTGTACAGATAGTTCTTCAAGACTCTATTTCAATGATGTAGGATATATAGCCAGAAATGGAATGCCTAGACATAGGGTGTTTCTGTTTTTTATTTTATTTTATTGTTTTTGAGGAACTGACATATGTTTTCTACAGTGCCACCACATTTTAATTTCACCAATAGAGCACTAAGGGTCAGACCTCTGCACAGCCTCACCCCATTGCTTATTTCTGCCTTGTTTGACAGCAGCCATGCTAGTGAGCATAAGAGTCTATTTGTGGTTTGGATTTACATTTCCCTCCAGGTGATCAGCGATGCTGAACATAGTCACGTGCATTGAGCATTTCTGTACCTTCTTTAGACAATCTTCTGTTTCTGAAATAGAAGCTGGAAGGACATGGAGGGTAAGAGTGGGACTTCCCCATTGCCCTAGGGCTACTGTTATGTCAGGTTGTGTCTGGCTTTCGGGACCCTGATGGTCCTTAGCACTACATTCGTGTTCCAGAGCATCTATCTGAATCCTGTGTGAACCAATGTGAATGCAGACATCGGATCCTACCCATGGCCATTCGTAGCACCTCAACAGAGCCTGGTCCCAGCACACCATCAGTAAACTGGGTCCAGGTTCCACCTATGTTTTCAGCACTACATTGAAAGGAAACTCCATTTTCCCGAAGCACACCTACAAATGCCCTGGGGATCGCATGGCCTCTCTCTTCTGTGAATGTTCCACACACTTTCCAGCTTGGGCGCCCCCTATCCTCCTCTCTGTATCTTCTCTTTAGCTAACAGGGACACCTCTGCTGCTCCCCACAAGAGTCTGGAGGTCATTCTGCTCTTTCAGCCCATGCAATACCTTCACATGCTCTCTTCTCCACTATGAGTCTCTCTTCTCCTTCTTCCGTATCAATGAGTGAGGGAAACCAGGTGAATCTCCTCTTATCAACCCAGTTAATGAGGCAGAAGTCAGCAGCCAGGGTGACAGAGAACTATGCCCTTTCTCTCTTTGCCTGATACCCTCTCCCCTCTTTGTACTGTCCCTGTTCAAGTATGAACACTGATGGTCAGGCCCCGCAAGCACCAATAGCCAAGTGCATGCCCGTGTGTTCAACCTGGGTTTAGTGATGCAGTTTGGCCTAATCTAGCCCATGAATTCCTGGTCTCTCATGTATTCAAAGACTGCACTTAGAGCTACATTGTGTTCATGGATAATGACAGCCAAAGGCTTAACCCTTGCAGTTACAGCTCCTATAGAAAAGTTATAAGTTATATCCACTGAAAACAAAATCAATGTGATACCTGCCTTCAGGATCATTGTAAAGATAAAACTGAATCACAAATTTTAGGTAGCCTAGCATGTGAGTAAATCAGAATTGATGACTTTTAAGAAAATTAGATTTTACTTAATGACTGGGAATAGCAATACCTAAAACTGAGTAACCTATCATACATTACTGGAGCTTTCTTGAGCTCCGCGGTACCTAAATCCCATGGCAACCATGAGAGGCAAGTGGTGTATGACTGGGAGATACTAACTGCCAATCATCTTGAGTTGAGGTCTGGAAACCTCTGTTAGTAGAAGTTCAGGCTTCGTAAGCTGGTTCACTCTCTCTCTTCTCAGAGCAAAGGTCATAAGTGATGTAATGTAGTCTGAACAAGCCTGTCCGTGTTATTTCCTTCCAAAGACATTGTATTAACCACTTTCTGTTGTGATAAGATATGACAAAAAAGGACAACTACTGGGAGAGTTTATTTGGGCTTCTGGTTCCAGAGGGGGAGTCCTTAACAATGGAAAAGGCAGCTGGAGCGGGAAGCCGAGAGATCACATCTTAAACTACAGAACACAGAGCAGGGACAGCAAACCAGAAGTGGGGTGAGGCTATAAACTCTCAAAGCCCACCTCCAGCAGGGATGCACCTCTCAAAAGTTCCATGGCTTCCCCAAACTTGGGATCCAATGTTCAAATACGTGACTATGGGTGACATTTCTCATTCAAACAACCACAGACACCTAGCCTTCTGTGTTATCTCTACTTATAAGCTAGCAAAGCACTTTGTGTTTGTCGGTCTGTTTTATAGTCTTATTTGTTTATCTGGAGCCTTGTGCATGCTAAGCAAGCCCTCTGCTACAGAGTGATGTCCTTGGACTTCTTCTTCTTCTTCTTTTTTTTTTTTTTAATTTGGAGACAGAGTCTCACTTATTTGCCTAAGTTGATCTTGAACTGACACTGCAGCCCCTGATGACTTTGAACTTGTGATCCTCCTGCTTCATCCCCACATGTAGCTGAGATAAAAGGCCCACAAAACATTCTCTGGTATAACAGTGTGGGCTTTTAGTTTAATACTCATTGGATCATCAGTACCCAAACTTTTGAGGGATGTTCTGCCTCTTGTGTACAAACTCTCCCTGCTTTACTTCCTGGTGTGAATAAAGAATCATTCTGACCACAATCTAGTTCTTTCTTTCAAGTTGCCCAGTTCTTGAAGGTGTCATGGAAATGTGTCTCAGTGATCAGGGGGCTGGCTGGAGCCTCCATTTATGGAGTAATTTATCTTGGAAGAACTCACCTCTGCTGTGGAAAGACCCTGTCTCTGCACCAGGAAAGCCAGCTCAGTGGCTTTCTCTACACCTGAAGGCCACCACTACACTGCATTCCTATAATACCAGCCTGTCTACATCATTCCAGAGACCAGAGAACACACAGAGATCTCTGTGTAAGACTCTGGCTGCCTGAGGTTCCTAGAGTGGCCTGTGGTATAAACAAGAGCTGGGCATCCCAGGACATCTCATGGTCCGTGCTTCCGCTTCTCTCACCTCCTTGGAATGTCTCCTTGTGCAAGAGTTGCCAGGCCCCTAGAAGTCCTTAAGAGGATAAATAATCCAGGAAGTAGCCACAGAACTGAGATGCAATACAAACTCCAAGCCAGCATCCTTGGAAGGGACAGTGAACTGCTTCCAGGGCAATGCCTCAGACTCCCAACTCCCAGAAAGAAAGGGAATTCTCATCTTGCATTTCCTGTGAGACTAAAGAAGCCAAGACATTTCTTTTTGATGAATAACATGGGCTTCAATAATAGCCACTTTCTACACTGGGCATTGTGCAGGACACTTTTAATATAATAGTTTTGTCAGTTCTTTGAGAATTTCATTATTGTGTACAAATGTATTTTGATCAAATTCGTCCTTTCTCTCCTCTTCTTCCTCTCCCCTCCTAGATCTACCTTCTACCCATTTCCAAGTTCAAGTCCTAGCTCTCTATATCTATTTCTCTATATCTATCTATCTATCTATCTATCTATCTATCGACATCACCTATCCCACAGAGTCCAATTTATTCTGTGCATATATTCTCGGGAACAGAGCCATCCCCTGGAAAATGATCAACCTACCAGGAGGCACATCCTGAAAGGAAACTGACACTCTCTTCCTATAAGCCATCAACTATCAACAGCTCCTCAGCTAGGGTGAGGTGGAGGGCTGAACCCCTCCCCTTCCACACTAGAACACTGACTGGCCTGATCTTGTTCAGGTCTCATGCCAGCAAGCACAGCTGCTGTGAGTTCACAAGTTCCCTGATCCTTTACATCCAGAAGACACTCTTCCACCCTGGTCCTCTCCGACTTCCGGCTCTTTCCGTCTTTCTGCCGATCCTCCACGATGGTCCCCGAGTCTTGGGGGAAAGGAGTGTGATGTACATATCCCATGCGTGTCCAGAACTCCATAGACCCTCACTTCCTGCACTTTGACCAATTGTGAATTTCTATATTAACTTCTATCCACCAACATTTTATTCGCCCCTAAGTGACTCATTAGGAGTAGTGTTCCCTACACCAAAGCTTTTAACCTCTCCCTCGTCCTCACTCCTCTCTGCTCCTCTCCTGCCTCTGGTCTTCTTGTTCTCAAACACAGACAACCTTTGCTTCAGGGCCTCTGTACCTGAACTTACCTCTGCTCTTCCCACATTCTCTAGCCACTGAGTTTTCTCCAGCAGCCTCCGGGCCTTCCCACAGTCTATCCTCAGAAGAGTCTTCCCTGACCCCAGGCTCAAAATCACCTCCTGCCCCAACTCTTTCCTGTAGCATCCATCACTATGTGACTTCCCAGAGTGCTCTGAGCACTCAGCAGATTATCTGCCTGACATGAGGCTCCATTACGGTTATGTGGCTTCCCGGGGCTTAAAGCCATCTCTGTCTAAAGATAACGAGTGACAGGTAAACCTAGAAAAGATGCTTAACATCAATAGTCAGCGGAAACCACAACGAAATACCTCACCTGGCGTGACTGGCCTGGCCGATCAGGATGGATACAGAACAAAAGCAGGAACTGGTGAGTGTTGGTGAGACTGTGGAGAAATTCAGTTCTTTGTGCATGGCAGTCGGAGTGTGAGATGACCTGGCACTATGTAAAACAATGCGGGTGTTCCTCAAAGAGTTCCACTCCTACTACCGGCTCCCCAGCTTATAAGTGCATATGCAAAAGAACTGAGAGCAAGCTCTTGAAGAGATTTCGGTAAACCCTTGTTCAGAAAGTCATCATTTGCAGTTGCCAGAAGGTGGGAGCAGCCCAAATGCTCACTGATGGGTGAACTAGAGCGGTGTGGAGATAGTGTTTTGTCAGCTCCCAAAAGGAGATGAACGCTGTCATGTGCAGCAGAGAACCAGACTCTCTATGCAAATGTTCCGTGCAGGGAAATGTGAGACATGGAGCAAACCCGTCCCATGTTCAAGAAGACCCTCCCCTGCCTTCTTCACTTCCAAGGTCTCATGACCTCTTTTTGAGGCTCTTTTCTTGCAACAAGAAAAGGCTTGGTTCTATTTGATAAATAGAAAAGCTGGCTTCGACTGACTGGATAATCAGCCAATGTCACAACTATATAAGGATACCAAGAGTCAGTATGGCCATCTCCCTGACAACACAGCATCCAGAATCCCAGTCATTCCTAGACTGTACAAAGTGTGAGACAGAAGAGGGGAGGGGACTAGCTTCTATGGGGGCTGTGCTCCCATCTTTGGTCAGAAACAGGCTGTTGTCAGGTGCAGGCTACCACACACTGGAGCTGGCTTCAAGGGCCCATTCTCTAGGGCTATCTGCTGCCTGCAAGCTCTGCCTGGCCTCAGGGTTGTGGGGAGCTACAGTAGCCTCACAGACGTCCAGGGCAGTGACTGACTGCAGTGTTTGCTAAAGCTGCTGAGAAGGAATTAGGTTGTCTCATTCTAGGGATCAAAGGGAGAGAAGGTGGCCTTTGGGCTGACTGTGGGTGGGGACCAGGCCTGGGCCTCCTCCTGAAATGCCTAGGAGGGAGAGGACCAGTACTTCTTATGGGCATGAGCTCTACACCCTGCTGCCAGTTCCTTGCACTGCTCTGACTTAATGGCCATTTGTGGTTAATGCACACAGATGCCAGGATCCTTTCAGAATTATTCATTCCTTGCCACATTCCCCCAGGGATTGGCAAACATTGCTTGGTTTGACTTTTAATAATGTACTTAGCTGAAAATGTTGTGAACCAGGCTTCAGCTACAGGGTGGGGAGCTTGGGAAGCGATTAGTGGGGTTTCTGACAGGGGGCCCAGAGGGCTTGTCTTAGGAAAGGATTTCAGCCCATTGTTGTGAGGATTCTTCCCTGTTCTGGGAGCTAGCTCAGATGGGAGGAATGCACCCTTCTCTTTCCCATCTGTCAACTCCGTAAGATGTTAGTTTGCCCTAGCTAATGGCTCACCTCGGGCCATTGGGCATTTGTTTTAAATTCTCCTTCTTGAACTTGCTCTGCAAAGCCTTATATGGAACATTCCAGAAGTTTATTTTTGTTCCAATAAATGAACAATATTCAGCTCTAGAAACAGATTATCCGAGACGTTCATTCTCTTTCCAATAAGACAATAGCATTCAGTCTATAAGTGACAACCGTTAACAGATTCAACACCCTTCTGAAAATAGAGCTGCCAAGTCAGACCTAGAGGCTTCAAGACAGCTCTGCAGATCCAGTGACAGCGTTTCCTATGCCACACGCCTCAGATTTCTAAGACAGGGGTACAAATGATAACTAGGAAAAAGGACCACTTACTACTTTTCCAGTCACACGAAGGAACTGTTTCCATTTCTACACCACACGTTGTCCGTGTCGGACTGCAAGAAGTGATGTTGTTTGGCCTTGTCCACCAAGTCAGAAAGTCTGTGCTGCTCACCCAACACTTCCAGCCAACAAATGATGTTGTTCAGGGGCCTGGCAGGTGAAAGGTGCCTGAGAGTCCTTGCTCTTCCTCCAAGTGTGACACCCATGGCCCCAAATATAGACAGAAGCAGGTGAGCCATGCTCTGCACTCTCACAGACACGGGTATCTGACAAGCAGCGACTCCCTTGTGGACTTGGTATAAACAGCAGCCACGCAGACAAAAGTCTAATAGCCCAGAGGATAAGACACACTGGCTTTCTGAAATCCCAGCCAAGTCTTTTTTTTTTTTTTTTGAGTATTTTGGGTCCAAATTTAAAGTAGGCTGAAGTGCTGAGCACTCAGAGTGCAGTTGCTGCTCTAGACTCTCGAGGTTAGCTTCGCCCAGAACGTCCCATTCATAATGAAGCACAAAAATGACTGAGGGGCGTTAGCATACTACTGTCTCAGTGCAAATGACAGCATACTCCCCCGTGTCTCAAGGGGATAATAAACTATGTGCTCAACAGAGACATGAAACAAGAAAGGAACCATAGGAGAATAGGCTTAAACCACTGTGTAAAAGGCAGGTGGCACTCCTTTGTGGGGTGTTTGCACATAATTACCTCAGTACCATCACCATTACCACTTTAATTATCTTCACCATCCACAGTCGTCACCACCATCACCATCTACACCCTTATCACCATCATCCTCACCATCCTCATCCTCATCACCATACAGAATCATTACCATCCTCATCCTCATCACCATCCTCATCCTCATCACCATCCTCATCATCACCATCCTCATCACCATCCTCATCCTCATCACCATCCTCATCCTCATCACCATCCTCATCCTCATCACCATCCTCATCCTCATCACCATCCTCATCACCATCACCATCCTCATCACCATACAGAATCATCACCATCCTCGACACCATCCTCATCACCATCACCATCCTCATCCTCATCACCATCCTCATCATCATCACCATCCTCATCCTCATCACCATACAGAATCATCACCATCCTCATCATCATCACCATCCTCATCACCATCCTCATCCTCATCACCATCACCATCCTCATCACCATACACAATCATCACCATCCTCAACACCATCCTCATCACCATCACCATCCTCACCCTCATCACCATCCTCATCACCATCCTCATCATCACCATCCTCATCACCATCCTCATCACTATACAGAATCATCACCATCCTCATCACCATTACCATCCTCATCATCATCCTCATCACCATCACCATCCTCATCACCATACACAATCATCACCATATGTTTCACCATAAAATTGACATCATGATCACTATTACCTTCATCATCATTACTGTCACCATTATTACAACCACCATAATCACCTTCACCATCACCACCATCACCATCCACCACTATCTTCTCCTCTATCATCATCTTCACCATCACCATTACCACTGATACTCCTTGCATGTCATGCCAATTTAGAAAATACCATTCAAGCTAAGATGAACAAGTGACAACTCATGCTGTCCAGTACATGGAGTGAGAGCAACACTCATCCGTTGCTGGTGGGAGTGCAAACTCATACAGGCACTACGGAAACCAGTGTGGCTGTTCCTCAAGAAGATATGAATCAATCTACCTCAAAATCCAGCTATACCACTCTTGGGCATATGCCAAAGGATGCTTCATTCCACCACAAAGACTCTTGTCTGACCATGTTCATTGCTGCTCTATTCATAATAGCCAGAAAGGGCAAACAATCTAGATGTCTCTCAACAGAAGAATGTGTAAGGAAAATGTGGATATTAGCTGTTAAGTCAATGATAGCCAAGCTTCAATCTATATAGAGTAAGGGACTCGAGGGCACAGACAGATCTCATTTAGAGATTGATTAGGGAAATAGAATACATAGATATGGATGGATGAGGTGGGAGCTGGGGTGGAAGTAGTAGGAAATATGGGGAGAGACAGCTAAAATTAAGGGCCATTTAAGGAGCAGTATGGAAACTTAATACAGTAGGAGGTCGGGCTCTCGGCCTGAGCTGTCTCCTCCACGGTAAGCGCCCTAGGAGCTGCCATGTAACACCACAGTTTAGGTCACAGAAGTCACAGGCAGACACCCAGCACCACTGAGTGATGACTCTCACGATAAGAACATACTATCCTTCACACCATGGCCAAAGCCCCCAGGTACTTGGGCTCAGGCAGCTACCCAGATGGCTGCCACGTTTGAGGAGTCCTGGGAGCTGGTCTGAGCTCTGGCAGTGAGCTGGAGCTGCAGTGAGGTGGTCCAGTGCGTAAGTGTGCACAGGTAGTGTGCAGAGCTCAGGAGGCTCTATGGGGGGCATAGATAAAGAGACGTCAACCCCAGGCAGTTGCAGCTCAGCCTGTCTCTTACTGATTAGAAAAATGACATGGGATGGCTTCCATCTTTGTGCATCTCTGTAGCTCTAGAAGCAAGCCCAGCCTTGATGCTTAATTCGGTTCTGGGGAATAAGTGCGTGAATGAGAGGAGAAGCCATTTGGGATGTCTTGAAGGAAAATCAATCTATCAATTAATCATTGCATCTGGCCCTGCACCAGGCAGGCCCATGAAGATCACCCAGGAGTAGGAAGCGTGACTCATTAATCCAGTCATCTACTCGGTAAGGGATTCACAGAGGGGTTTTTCTGTGCCAAGTGCTCCCTTGGGTCTTCGCTGGGGGTCACAAAGATGGATGGCTCTGGATATTTGGATGGGCAATCTTGAAACACAAAGCAGGCTAGGAGGGAGTCCAGCTGCATACACAGCAGAGCAGGTCCCAAGGGCCAGGCTACTGGCCTGGCCAATTTAGAAGAGGAGAAACTGAGGCAGGCAGGAGAGATCAACTAAGGCCTGGGGAGAGTGGGGGCCCTGCATTCCACATGGCCAAGGAGGGCACAGGTGGGAGCGTGTGGAATGGCCCACGGCCCGGACAGCTGCGACAGGAGAACAAAGATCAAGGCCCTGCTGTGAGTTCCTGGAACAGATGTTGAGGAATGGTGGGACATGAAGAGAAATGAATGTGTGTGATGTCTCAGCTGCAGATCTGATGGCAGATGAGTCCTGTAAAAGACCAGATATTTCTGCCCTTCTGTGGGCTGCAGTCTCTGGAGAAACCATGTCATTCTGCTGTCACTCCTGGAAAGTAGCTATAGAAATTTGGGGCGTCATGAGCAGGACTGTGTCCCAGTAAAACTTTATTGATAGTCATGACATTGGAATTCCAGAGAGTTCTCACATGCCACAAACATGCTATTTTGATTTTTCCTCTCACCATCAAAAAGTAACAGATTGTTCACTCCTGCCTGTGAGCAGCATGACAATGGATAGTCATGAGATCTGGCCAATGGACACAATTCAATGGCCGTTGGAGTATATTGGTCCTCAGATGCTGCTGTTACAATGCAGGTCTGGCATAGTCCATCTCAGGCAGGACCCAAGGGTCCAGCCATCTCCAGCCCCCTAGCCTTGTCCTGATAGCAACAGCCAGAGAATCTAATTTGTCTCAATACATTTAATATGGGACACGAGACCAAGCAAGTACTTGAAATGGCTTAGAAACCAGCTTGTTGCTATGTGCAAATCATGCCCAAGTAAAGCTTTTGTATTTTGAAACAATAGGAATAATAAATGTTTGCTGTAGGAGATTACAGATATAAACTAGCCAAAAGCAGAGAGGGGAGGGGGGATCTGCCTCCAGGGTTGAGCGGCTCCTGCCAAAGGCTCATCCTTGAGTCCCCAAGCTTGGGATTCTGTTTCTGGACCCAGCCTTGCTGTGAGGAGTCCATGTGTGCTTTCAAACCCACCCTGCCTCCTGTGGACACTGCTGACGATTGTTCTACATGGCTCCCTGATCAGCCCATAGCACTGTCTGGGGCACAGTCTAGTCTTTCACTTATGACAACCTAGGTCCTTGGAGGACATTTCTCTTGTCTTCTTGAAGAAGAGATCTTATCCTGATCTCTTAGGGGTGCAGGTTCTCCCAGTATCTCTCCTTAATAAGCATCCAGGAAACACAGGCTTCCTTTACTATTACTATCCCTGTCAGAGGAATGTCGAGGTCAGGGTCTGCTCTCCTGGTCTGGCCCACCTGCTGCAGTCGAGGTTTCTTGAAGGCCCTTGCCCAAGGCCTTGCTGGAGTTCAAGTGAATTTTTCTAAATCCTAGTTCCTGTCCCACTAACGATTCTCCTTCCTCATTTGCATATATTTAGATGTTAGGGATGGGTATGTTCCTATAAGAAGCTTCTCAAAATGGAACTATCCCCAGAGAGGTCACACCCTGGATTCTGTAGACTTATGTGCTCGAGCTCACACTCTCCAGGGACCAGCTCTGATGAGGTCAGAGAGAAACCCCATGAAAACACAGATTCTTAACTGTAGATCATGACCTCATATGGGGCCATGAAAATGAATATGGAGTCATAAAAGATGTGGCTAGCAAAAAGATTTGTGAACCAAACATTACATCACACTCAAACAAGAGTCCGTGAGGAGCCAGAGGGGAGGTGAATGCAACCTCCTTGGCCACACTCTGTCTCAGAATTTCTGTAGATATTGTATTGACCAATAGAGACCAACATCATTAGAAAAAACTGGAAAAAGGTCACTGTAATATACACCTTTGACAGAGCTGGGAGCCTTTAGTGTCTGCCTCTGCCTCCTTCCCCCTCTCTCTATCTTTGAGTCTCCATTTTTTGTCTCTCTCCCTGTATGTCTCTGTCCTGTTGCCTGTCTGTCTTCCTCCTGTTTTTGTGTGTCTTTTTCTCTGGGACTCTTGCTTTCTCCCTTTATAAAGTTTTGTTAGGAGCCTAGAGAGATAGCTCAGCAGCTATTTCTTAAGAGCAGCGTCTCTTAAGCACTCAGTACCCAGCTTCGATTCCCAGCAGCCATACGGCAGCTCACAATTCTCTGTATCTCCAGTTCCAGGGAATCTGATAATCTCTTATGGCCTCTGTGGGCACCAAGCCCACATGGTACACAGACATACAAGCAAGCAAAACACTTATACACACACACACACACACACACACACACACACACACACACACACACACACACACACACACACACACACACACACATTTAATTTTTAAATGTTTACTTGAGGTGACATGTATGTCATGCTCACACGAAGAGGTCCAAGTGCCAGAGCCTGAATCAGTTTTCTCCTACTATGTAGCATCAAGGGATCAAACTGAGGTCATCAGGCTTGGGGGCAAGTGCCTATACCTTCTCAGCCACCTGGCCAACCCTGCCTCTTGCTCTTTGTTGTTCCCTCCTGTCTCTCTGTCTTTCTTCCTGCTCATCCCTCCCTCCCCATACACAGGACCAGCGTCTCCTTTCCTGGCTGCTGACCAGAACATCACTCAGAGGCCGCATGCTATCCAGAGAGGAGGAAGTTCTTTAGCAGGATCCCTGTTGCCAGGGCAACTGTTTCCTTGCTAGTTGAAACATTCACTTAGCATTCTCCTTTGCACTGGTTTTCTGGTGAGATTTTTTTCCTGCAGTGACATCTAGTGTCCAAACATGATGGGGAAAAAATTCAAGGACTTAGGGCTGGTCTTGAGGACACCTTCATAGCAGGTGTGAGTGGCCCCAGCTATGAGCCCACTATCGCAGCCCCCACACTGCCCCTCTGATTCCTTAGGGACCCGTGAGCTGTGCTGAAAGGTGCTCAGTGGCTGCTCCAGACACATATCACCACTTCTGTAACGGCCCTTCCTGCGTCCTTGACGGTTGCTTCTTCGCTGACTATGTTTATGGTGTTTTGTCACTTGTCCCAGGAAAGAGGTTACATTTTCTGGATGCTAGCAGTGATCTGCACCACCTCTTCCCACTGTCCCTCACTGTTATAGGGGAGCTGATGGATATAAGCATACCTCTGAGGACTCCGGACAAACCCCCATGTTTCCCCATTGTCAATTAGGCTCCTCCAGCAGCCCCAGGTAGGGACAGGACAGGAAGTGACACAGACAAAATCTTCTCTGTCAGGCCAGGCTCTGAGGGAATAGCCCAGTCATTTCCCAAGGAGACCCAGATGGGCAGGAGACCAACCCAAAATGGTTTGGCACTTGGACCATCTCTGGGACTTGCTCAGTTTGGGGAGTATGGGCACACATCCATCCTGCCTTCACCCAGATGTAGCAGGCTTCACAGTAGCCAGCCCCCCAAGCCTCTGGTGTTCTCAGGTTTGCAAGGTGACTTCAGAGCTTTTTTGTCAAAAAGTGGAACCACTGACTTTCTTATGCATTCAGAATTCTGCTAAGTAGACATGGGAAGAGATGGAAACCGTGTCAGGCACAAGGGACATCAAGGAGAAGGTGGGTGGGAGTGAGCATGCAGCAAGAGTGCAGCTGAGAATGGCAAGGAGGGAGTAAGAAGTGATGGCTGATTCAAGCAGGGGCCAGGGAATGGCTGTCCTGGGTTTTTAAAGTGGAAGCCATTCTGTGTAGTATGATGAAGTCTCTTGTTACATGCTCTGGGATGCAAATTGTTCTTTTCTTCCGCGTATCTACACAATATACGTAACCTGCCCGTTAATCTCTGTCAACGTGACACAACCTAGAGTTGCAGTGGAGGAGAGTCTTGTCTGTATCAGATTGGCCTGTGTCTGTGGAGGGTTGTCTAGATTGTCTGCATTGATGTGGGAAGACCCAACCTAAATGTGGGCTGTAACCTTCTGGTAGCAGTCCAGGTAACGAACGCAGAAAAAGAAAAGCTTTGACTTTTTTTTTTTTTGTTTTGTTTTTCTTAGTTGGCTTTCACTCCTGCTGGCGGGTTCATCTACTCTGTGGCTGTTGCTGCTGATTCATTTGCAAACATTAGAAACAGCTTCTTCAAGATGCTAACATGAACTGAAGACCAGCAATTTCCAAGAATCCTCTAGGCCTTTGATAGCAGGTAACAGCAGTCCCACCTTACTGAGACCGCTGGTGCGTTAGGAGGGAGAGGCCACTGAGGTATAAGAGGCCTCAGGATGATTTCCAGTGGGCAATGGTGAATATGGACCTGGGACGTTGGAAGGGGAAGTGTTTGGAGTACTGTGCCAAACATAGAACCTGTGAAATATCCAGGAGGGACATCAGACAGCCGAGCAACAAAGCTCTCAGAGAGCAGATTAAAGGCATGAAGGGGCTCATTAGCATACTAATGGTATGTAAAGCTATATGCAAGTTTTCAGGCTAGCTTACTCGTATGTGTGTGTTGTGTGTGCATATAGAGGCATGTTTGTGTGTGTGTGTATATGTGCAGAGGCACATTTGCATGTGTGTTTGTGCATAAGAGGCATATGTATGCAAATCCATGCTGTGTGTGCATATGTGTATGCGCGTAAGCATGTTTGTTTTGAGTGTGTATATACCCGTGTTTGTATGTGTGCAGAGATCTGTTTGTGGGCATGTATGTATATATGAACATGTCTGTGCAGAGGCATGCTTGTGTACATGTCTGTGTGTGTGTAGGCATATCTATGTGTGTGCTGGCGGTATTAGGGCAGCAAATGTATTCCCTCCCTTGAGAAAAAGCTGTGCCTTGGGAAGCCATCCTGAGCAGAATCTGCTCAGCCTAGGACCGCCAGGCATTGGGCAGGGACATTGAGCACCCTGGATGAGTGCGAGGGGCATGTCCTGGAGAAGCTGGAGGTGGCTGGCCCATGAGCCTCATCCCCGTCAAGCTGCCCAGGAGGAGCTGCAGGACATACAAGGCTGCGGACTTAATCCTGGATACTACTGAGTTTATATATTGTACCGGTTTGAGACTCAAATTGCTGGCTCGACTTTAACTCCAAGGTGGATTTGGATGTCTGAGAAACAGAAAGGGTCTCCAGGCTCTCAAACCACAAGCTTTCCTGCAGAGCCTGTGACGTGCACAACTGTTGTAGCATGGGCTCAGCAGCTCCTCCTCGTTTGGGGTGCTTATCTCAGCCTCAGCCCAGGGTCAGGGATACCGACCAGCTTGGTTTAGTTTCCTTTTGTGGAGGCCACAGGAGTGACTCTCCACTTCAGTACCCCAGACACTTGGAAACGAACTTGGAATCCTTGGTTCACTGGTGGAAAATATTCAGGGCGTGAATTTCCATGAGCCTTTCATTCTGGAACACTCCAGAGGACTCTAGAACCTGAGTCTCCCCAGGAGCTGAGCAGAATTAAAGTATGGGTGTGGGGTATCATGGAGAGAATGTGACACTCAGTCCCCTGGGGCTGTACAAGGAAATGGAGAGCTGCTTGAGGAAGTTTCAACTGTTTGAACCCCTTGGCTTCTGCTCCCCACTGAGAGCCAGTCAGGGGTGTCGGGCATGCTATAGTGCACACAGGCTAGTTTCATTTTTAGGAATTTTCCCACAAAGGTTTCTTCAAAAACACAACCACTATGAAATAGCAACGTGTCTGTAAAAAATGTGTAATAAATACCAAACCGCACTGCTTCCTGCTGGTTCTTCTATTTCCAGTGCTCTCTAGGCTGTTTCCACCCACGGGACCTGTGCCATGGTGCCCTCTCACTGTGACCACTTGATTCTCCTCAGAGCCCTTCATTCAGTGACACTGTGATAACTCCTTGGAAGTTGGTGAGAGCATTAGAGACAAGAGGATGCTGAGCGGAGACGCCCCTCCAGAGCACACACGGGGTGTTGATTCATTTACATTTGTTTACCAGCAAACTGTTTTTGACTGCACAAAAGGAAATGGGAAAAACTAATGAAATGGGTGGCTGCTGCGGTAAAAGCAGGCAAGAAGATGCAGGAGACGGAAGCAGGAACAGTGTTTGCACATGTATACACACACACACACACACACTCACACACACATGCACACACACTTCTTCCTCTGGATGGAGACTGCTCTTAAATGGCTGCTGGCACTCAGCTGCCTCTCCTGACTTTTTTTATTTTTTATTTTTGTCACGTGCACTCACAGGCAGCTAGCTCCACACCTGCCATTGCTGGCCACAGAGGAGAGGTATATGGACAGAAGCCAGTTTATGAGTAGTCATCACAGAAGGTTCTTCCTCTCCCAAATTCCCAGCCCATCTGCAAGGAGTTGAGACTGGAAGGTGCCCCTGGCCTTGGGGACTTGAGGTTGCAGGTCCAAGAGTAAGGCAACTTGAGCTTCATCCCCCTGCCCCAGGGAAGGTGATACTGGGGTCTGGAGAAGAGCATGCCCCGTAGCTGAATATGAGCAATTTTTAGCAGCTAACGGTAGTGAGTTGTTCTGGAAGGAAAGTAGCAGCAGATGCTCTCTTTGGGAGTGGAAACCAAGACCAGGCTTTGAGCTCAGTATGAATCCAGCCTGGAGTTCTTACATCTCAGGCCGGAGGCACCAGCAAGCTGTCTTCGCACAGCGTCTGTACGGAGATGATAGGATGGAATCAACTGAAGGCTGGGAGCAGCTTCTGACTTCCAGAGGCTGCAAATCTCAACTCATGCTCCCTTCCTGTCTTCCAAGCAAGCAGTGACAGGTCCGAGTCCTTTTTGACAGGTTGTGGGGCCTAGATCCTGAATGTCTTGGGGGAATCATTGCTCAGAGAACCTCATTTCCCAGTAAGGTCCTCTGAATGCAATGGACAATTGAGGGGGAAAGGTTAAGGGGAGTCAGCAGCTGATAGTCAGCAATGAAATTCATTTCCTATATTTCAACCTTCACAGGCTTTGACCAACATGATGATCACCACGCTAGGAGTGAGAAGTGCTAAGAAAGTCCCTCTCCGTGACGGTGCCAGGGCGGGGTCTGAGGAGAAGCTCTTCGGAAGTGTAATTTTTCCAGCTTGAAAATTATGCATAAATTTAGCTATAAATTAAAAAATAACATTCCAGTCTTGGCTATTATTCATTAATATAGAAAAGTCAACCACCCAAGAGGGCAAATAAACAAACATAAGCAATTAAACATTAGGCTCATTATCCCTACACACACAAGCGTGAATGAGTTCATCCGCTTAAACCCTATCCATAGTTACAGCACAGGCAGAGTGGGCGGGGGATGTAGTAGAAAATTCAAAGAGAAAGTGAGCACATAGGAAAGCATCCTTAGGAAGCAACAGTGAGGGGCTGAGGATAGAGCTTGGTGAGTAAAAGCTCTTGTTGTGCAAGCATGAAGTCTTGAGTTTGAATCCTGAATACCCATGTAAAAAGCCAGGTTCAACTGCATAGACCTGCAACCCTAACACTAGGGAGTGGAGACGGCCACTTCTGAGAGCTCTCTGCTTTGGCTAGCCTGGCTGCCCAGAGAGCCCCCAGTTCAGTGAGGGACCCTGCTTCAAGACAGTAAGGCAGAGAGGGACAGAAAAAGACACTGAGTGCCCTGCGCTGTATTTGTGCATCCATGGGGAGAGATAAGAATCCTTTGGGCCAGGAAAGCATGACGGCAGGCAGCAGGCATGGTGGCAGGTAAGAAGCTGAATTCAAGCTCACATCTTGAAACTCAAGCATGGCACAGAGAGAATGAACTAAGAGTGGGCAAGGTTTTTGCTCTCAAAGCCCACTCCTGGAGCTCTACTTCCTGCATCGTAGTCTCCCCAGACTGGGAACCAAGTGTTTGAATGCCTGAGACTATGGGAGACAGTCACATTCAGATTGCCACATACACACATCACAAGCTCAGTGACTTGAAGGAGCTACCGTGTGACTTCTTACAATCCCGTCACTTGTTGGCATGGACTCCGCCAGATGGTTCACGCACCTGCAAGCTGTCTAGAATCTGTAGCTGCTCTGAGCTGCCTTAGAGTCTGTGGCTGCTCTGCAGAGGTCTTAGACAAGAATAACTCAACCCTCTGTGTTCCATCTGGTGTCTCGTCCTCTAACAGCTGACCCTAGGCTCCTTCTCACAGTAGCAGGGCCATGCAGGTGAGAGGGCAGAAATGCACAAAGCATCCTGAAGTCTGGGTTCAGCGACCTCCACCCCATGCAGTTGGATAAAGCAAGGTCAGAGGCCAAATGTGGAGCCAGGGCATGCAGAACTTGCAACCCAACTCTTGGAGAAAAGCGTGCACTCCTGCATTGTAGGAAATGTGCAAACACTGAAGGGTAGACAGTAGGTGCTATCTTAGCAACAAACCTACTGAAAATCCATTGTATAGTCCTTCATTTTCCTACCACACCTGTCTTCTTTTTCCTCCCTTCACCTCAGGACCCTTATTTCCAAAGCCAAGGTGACTTTATTTACTAATAGTACCCTGGAAAAGACGTACTGGGTCCTGACCTCTGTCCCAGCGCATTAGGAATCTGTGAGTCTCTGAGGTCCATGACACTCTCAGGAAAGTTACTCAAATGCTCCTCCCTGAGGAGAGAAGAGCAGTAAGTGATGCTGGGCACAGGAGACTCCTCTATGGAGCCGTCTACAAACAGTGCAGGGAGATTCTGGGATGCAGCTTTCATGCATTTCCACCCATGCTGGGTGACCTTTCCAGGGGAGAAATTGCTTCTGAGACTCTCATAATCCTGTAAGCAACTCCAATAAGTTCATTGGCTCGCCAAGCAAGAGTAGAATGGAATGGTTTTTTCTGTCTGTTATCAGTGTTCTATCTGGGGTGACTAGCCATCTCTCCAGAAACCACACAGCAGTCCCCAACACAAACCTGCATGCGTAGTTCCACCGACAACTCTGACCACCATGCCTCCTAAGAGACTCTTTCTCCTTTATTGACCTAAAGTGTACTTCTACCAAAGAGAAAGAAAAAGCAAGCTGGCCCAAGCGGGGAAGAGTCATTCTGCTAGAGCCACCATGAAAACAAGGAGCTCTTTTTACTCAGGGGTGTAAAAGGAGCAGACAACATGAGGAAGTATTGATGGGTGTGTGGAGTCCTCTGGTGTTCAGATTCAACCATGTTTGTGGGAGTCAGTTGTAGCTGTCCCTTCTCTCCCTGGAACAGAAAAGCAGAGGCCTCTTCCTTCCAACCTCTACATCTGGCAGACAATGGTGTCTTTCAGCTGTATTTGCCTCTATTCCCAGTCAGATGCTGACCTCATTAAGGCATCTGATTCCCCCTCCACATAAAAGATTAATAGTAAAGCCCACAAGACGCAGTATTGTCTTGCCAGCTTTGTTCAAATTGGTGGTTCAAATCTGTCCGTTCACAACATTGCCTTAGAGGTAACAAAGACTCCCTTCTCACATGATGTGCCTTCCTCTCCTAAGAGAGGCTACATCCCAGGACTGTGAGCTTGCTCTGTCAATGCCCCTGGCTGTCCTAGCTTCAGATCCCTCCATACTAGCCCCAGAGCTCTGGAAACAAGAGCCACATGTAGAAAAGCCAAGGGAAGACAAACATATCTGAACCAGAGGTAGAGAGTATGCAATTAGTCAAATCCTGGGAAGTTTGCTTAGAGAGCTGAAAGATGCTAGATGTTGGAACAAAGATGACTGGCTCTTGACCAGCACTCTGTTATGGGACTCACTGGCCTCTGTCCTAAGTGGAGAGTGAAGAGTCTATGTGGAGATGCTATACTCTGAGACTGCTTCTGATCAGTGAGCTATGTTACCTGGTACCTCAAGCCTTTTCCCAGCAAGGAGCAGAGCCTCTTCTTCATTCTATGGAGTCTGTAGGTCCTGAGGCTGTTAGCAAGAATTGTCTAAGGTCTGGAGAGCAGAGGCCCCTGTGGTTGCCTTTGCATAGGACAGCCAGGTGCTCTGAGTGAGTGATAACTTCTACAGGCCATTAGGCTCCCTGGTCCTTGAACCGGGCAGATGTTCATCTTCCAAAGCTAATTTAAGAGGGCATGGTGTCTCTTGGAACTAAAATTGGAATTGAAAAAGGTCTCTATTGTGAAACCTAGGTTTTCACATCCCCAGGCTGTCTAATGGAATGATCTAGAATGATGAGACTATTCTGTGCCTCACACTCAGTAGCACTAGCCCCATGAGGCTACGAACACAGGAAATGTGGCAGCCAAAATGGAAGAACTAAAATGCAATCTTTCTTTAATTTGGATTGGTTTAAATGTGAACTAACCTCATGTGCCATTAGTGGCTTTGTCTGAAGTTTAGCTGGCACGTGCCATGGGCTCGGTGATCCTATCCCTGGGTGTTTATCCAAGAGAAATGGAGGTGTAGGGACAGAGAGCGGAGCACCATCAAATGTTCTCAGAAACTTTATTCCAGCAGCCAGCAACTGGACCCCACAGCAGTGTCTCCTGATGAGCAGAAACAAGCTTGGTCTAGCCACACAGTGGCCAACAGTTCCCAGAGGGACGCACAGCATCATACTGAGAAAGAAGCTCAGCCACCTAACTGTAGGATTCCATTTTTCTATAAAATATAAAATGTTAGTGATAGAAAATAGATTAACAGTTTCCTGGGAGCGGAGGTGAACCATAGGTATGACCTGCTAAGATGTACCAGGGACTGTCAAAAACAATGGAATATTCTTTTTGTTGTTGTTGTTTTAAGACAGTCTTTTGTAGCCCAGACTGACCTTGATCCTCCTGCCTCTGCCTTCCAGGTGCTGA
Organism: Cricetomys ansorgei; assembly: GCA_026225945.1. NCBI lineage: Eukaryota > Metazoa > Chordata > Mammalia > Rodentia > Nesomyidae > Cricetomys > Cricetomys ansorgei. Next base: position 794,095 of record JAMJFZ010001791.1, on the reverse strand, counting down.
GATTAGAGGTGCATATCACCACACCTAATGAAATAATCTGTTTAGTGAAGGTGTTGGTGAACGAGGGACTGAGTGCTTCTGTCACAAGGCTCAGTAGACTGCTCATCCCTCATAAGTTATATTTGATAAAGAAGCTTTGAAAGCTCTCTGTGTCTTTGTACAGTAAAATACAATCTATTTTCTAGAAGATTCTGACTTCCTTCTTTACACACTTGGGTGACACGGAAAACACCAAGAGCTACATTGTAAGGGGCACCCCCACCCTGGCTGGAGAACTGAACCCTCCATGATTTGAAAGACTACAGAGGGCTGGGGTAGGGGGTTGTTTTTGGTGGTGGTGCTTGCCTTTAATCCCAGCACTGGGAGACAGAGGCAGGGGGATCTCTGAGTTCAAGGCCAGCCTGGTCTACAGAGTGAGTTCTAAGACAGCCAGAGTTACAACAGAGAAACCCTGTCACAAAAAAAAAGGAGAAAGAAAGAAAGAAAGAAAGAAAGAAAGAAAGAAAGAAAGAAAGAAAGAAAAGAAAGAAAGAAAGAAAGAAAGAAAGAAAGAAAAGAAAGAAGGAAAGAAGGAAGGAAAGAAGGAAAGAAAGACTAGAAACACCTCCATGCTTGGAGTCGTGGCTTTGTGTGACAAATCAGACAGTAGCTCCCTTCGCTCTTTCTTTCTGCTCACATACACCCCACAATGGGCACAGATGAAAGCTCCGGGTCATCCTCAAACTAGCCATGGAGCAGAGTTGACACCATCTCAGTCAAGTGTATGAAGGCTCCCAATATCTGGAAATCAGGATACTCTCACTTTGTGGAGAAGCCTCACTTTGAGAGGTAGCTCCCAGTGCCCTGGGCATCCAGGGAGGAACACTATTACGGGGAGGTACAATGAGAACACAGGATGTTGACTGCTAGAGGCAGACAGAAGGAGACCCCTGAGAAATCACCAGAGCTCAAGATCGATGCAAAAGCAAGAGGTTTATTTCCATCGTGTTGGGGTCTGCTCTCACAGATTCCTCAAACGAGGCAGATAAGAGTGACAATTAGCACATTCTAAGTATGGTTTATATAGGCTTTTCAAAGGCAGAGCTTAGCAGCAGAGTATTAAGTGAGATTCTATTGGTTACTCAGTTATGTCAGTATTAACCTTTAAACTGATTAGTGCTGGCATATAGCAAGGTTGTCGGCTCTAGAAAATGTAAACTTAAGGTCTTTAGTCATCGTGGGTGGGGGGAAATTCTTAGCCCAAGGCCATTAGTCAACGGTCCATGTCTTGTTTGTCTTAGAAACTGTTTTTTTTTTATTCTAGTTCTGGGAACTGTTCTGAGTCACCTTGCCCCTGACTTGGGCCTATACAGTTTTGGTGCTTTTAGAAGCCTGACTAAAGTTTGGCTGCTTTGGTTTTTGTCCTTTCATTGACTTCATGGTGGTGGGAGTCCCAGAGTCCCAAGAGAAGTCTGTGTCTCTGCTGCCCCAATCAGATCATCAGGATAATAACCCATCACCATAAGAGTCCCACTCTCAGACACCATTAGATAGAATCCAAGGGAGAAGGAGAATTCTTCATGTCTGCAGCTACTTCCTCCCTTGAAGTTTTTCCTAACAGGAAGTGCGGCATTATCAAAGCCACCCAGCGGGCATGAATGAGCTCATGGGAGCAGAGTCTGCTAAAATGCATGGAAAGTCACAGAATCAAAGGCACACGCGTTTGAGTCTTCTTCTCCCCAAGCTCCACTAAGGTAGAGTAAAAGGTTTTGACTTTGACTTTTCTTCTCACTGCTCTTTAGTCATAAATCTCCAGAGCAAACAGAAGATAAGATGACAGTTTTTTGCTGCTGTTGTTGTTTTTAAGTGTGAAAGCTGGAGAGCAGCTGCTTAGACACAAGACACAAGTAAAGCAGCCCAAAGGGCAACAGAACCCTCATGCAAGGAAAGCAGCCTTTGGGATTTGACCAGACAGCCAGGATGCTCGGGGGCAACTGGAACTCACTATGTAGCCAGGCCGACCCAGACTCACAATCCTCCTGCCTCAGCTTCTTATAAGTTCTGGGCTTGTAGACATGTGTTACCATACCTAGCTTTTAAATTCAGTCTTTTGTTTTTGTTTTTCTTTTTCAAGACAGGGTTTCTCTGCTGTAACTCTGGCTGTCCTGGAACTCACTCTGTAGACCAGGCTGGCCTCGAACTCACAGAGATCTGCCTGTCTCTGCCTCCCAGGTGCTGAGATCAAAGGTGTGCGCCACCGCCGCCTGGTTTTAAATTCTATGTTATTTTACATTTCAATTTTATGTATTTTATTTTAAGTTTTAAAGCAGCTTTAAACTATTTTTAAGATCAGTACACAGCTTAAATAAAAACAATAAACTAGTTCACTAACAATGAGTAAGTGCAGCCCAGTCCTATGGGATAAATCCGCCTAATAACCAGTAGTTGCGAGCTACATACTGAATTTCTTTGGGATTTTAAGCATAAATTGGAACAAATTGTTCTAATTTAGAAGTCAGAGAGAGGAGAAGCCAAACTTTCATTTTTAAAAATTATTTTAAAGCATCGTAAGAGCCAAACTCCAGGCGCCACGGAAAACCCTCCCCCACGGTGGCAATGTGATCATCATGAAAGTATCTGTCACATTCTGAGAGACTGGAACTTTTGCTCACAGCCTGAGGTCATATAAGACTCAAGACTGATATCCTCTTTAGCTGCCTGAAGAGAACAACGTGGCAGCCAACCCTACCTGCCTTGAATTTCCCACACAATCAACTCTTATAACAACCTAAGGTAAGGCATAGTTTTAATCTTAAACTACCACTCATGAATAATGCATATGTGCACGAATGGTATGATGATAAATGCAGAAAATATAAAATACACTGAGAGCAACCTTATACAATAAATATTTACCATAAATGCCGACAGCATCATATGCCTATTGTTTGGTAAGTGAATGTTTGCTTTTCTTAGTTCTTCTGGGTCTTTGGAGTCAATAAAGTTCATTTTTTTTTTTGTAAAACTCTGTTAAAGATGTCTGTGAAGTGTCTTCTTCCCTCCTCATGTACTGTATTCTGCCATTCAACAAAAGACAGGGCAAAGCCCTCTGTTAGAGATAGGTTCACAGGAGAGCATTCAGACAGGCACAGACTCAGACCAAATAGGGATCGGCCAGACGTCATAAGCTACAGAGAGACGGAAGACACGGGGAGAGAAGTGGAGAATTTAAATCTGGCGGAATTCTTTGATCAGCCTTGGCCAGACTTCTCCAGAGTAAGTCTTTGATCTCTTTCCTTTGTATGACACCGACGCATATTGGGGACCTGCTTCATCACTGTGTGACTGATGCACCACCTCACATGTCCATCTCCCAATGCCCCCAAAGCACTCAGTCTCTGGTTGTTGGCACTTACATTGCAGTCTTTGAAGATGTGACCGAGATGGGGACCTTGGAATGAGACAGAATCCTGGAATATGTGGGTGGGTGCTGGGTCAGTATGGGCTTTATCAGAGGGAGGAGGACTTGGTAAGAGAGGCTCAGAAAGCAGAGCAAACCAGAGCTGAGATGCACTGGTGTAGATGACAGAGAAGGAGGATCACTGTTCTACAGTGTTCTACAGGAACTGAGCTGGACCTCTTTGGGGATCAAATAACCCTTCACTGGGGTCGGCTAAGACCATCTGCATATCAGATATTTACATTATGATTCATAACAGTAGCAAAATTACAGTTATGAAGTAGCAATGAAAGTAATTTTATTGTAAGGGAGGGTCACCACATGAGGAACTGTATTCAGGGGTTGCCGCATTACGAAGGTTGAGGACCACTGCTTTAACCTGTGAGACACATTCAGGCTTTGACATCTTGGGGATAGTGTATGTCACTTGGTGCCACCAAGTTTTCAGAGGTTTGTCATAGCAGCAACGAATGCCTGGTGAGAGTCTGTATGTTATCATAAAATGGCAAGCTTATGGGACTGGAGAGTTGGCTCAGCGGTTAAGGGCACCTGCTTCTGTTGCAGAGGACCCAGGTCCAATTCCCAGTGCCTACCTGGTGGCTTACAACCACCTATAACTCCAGTTCCAGGCGACAAGATACCTTCAACTTACCTCCACAGTCAACAGGCAAGCATGCGATGCACATAAATACATGTAGATGAAACATTCAACACACATGAAATAAAATAAATAAATCCAAAATGTAGAAAGTTAAGCTGAAGTGTGCAGTGAGACCCTGAACCACCCCGATACTTTGTGTAGATGAACATCCTCTGTGGCCTGACCACATGGTGCAGGCTGCGGTTCATCCTACCCAATGAAGCTGGCCACAGCCCCAGTGGAGAGATAATGGCTGGCAGGTGAGTCACAGGTCCAGACCACTCATTGTCCCGTGATGTCAGAGGGACCAATATCCCTCTGGGATCTCAGGCAATGCCTTTGGACTCTATAGATGTTTCCGTGTCTGGGCTTTCTGAGTCTTGGGCATTTCATTGCTGACCACTGCATGTGGTCACAAGCTCCTGGTCCTTATGCTGTCCTCCAGGCCCATCTTGGCCCCTTGCAGTATCCAGTACTTCTGGGTTAAGACGGAGAGAGGAGGTTACACGTTGAGCATCCCTTGCTTATAATATCTGAAAATGTTTTAGATTTAAAATTCTTTCAGGTTTTAGAATATTTGTACATACATAATGATATATTTGAGGGGTAAGACACTGGTTCAAGCACAAAATTCATTTATGTTGCATACACAGCTTTAAAGATGTGCTGGTCAGTTTCTGTCAGCTTGATGAAAACTGGGAAAAGGGACCCTCAGTTGAAGAATTGCCTCCTTCAGTTCAGGCTGTAGACAAGTCTGTGGGGCATTTTCTTGATTAATGATTGATTCTAGAGGGCCCAGCTTACTGTGAGTGGGGTTACCCTTGGGCAGGTGGTCCTGGGTTGACTAAGGAAGTAGGTTGAGCAAGCCATGGGGAGCAAGCCAGTAAGAAGTGTCCCTCCATGGCCTCTGTTTTATTTCCTGCCTCCAGGTCCTGCCTTGAGTTCCTGCCCTGACTTCCCTCAGTGATGGACTGCGTGTAACCTGCACGTCAGGGAGAGATCCCTTTTCCCGAGTTGCTTTTGGTCAGTATTTTATCACAACAGCAGAGAAACGAACGAGTACAGAAGAGAACCAGAATAACTTGGCGACTGCCATCTTGGTTATAACAATCACTTTTTCTCCCAAGGGACCTTCTAGAACACCTCAAACCTTAGAGGGTAAAGTCATCAAGGTCATCAGCGGAGCATCTCAGGACAGACACTGAGCCTCAATGGCGTTTGCTAGATTGGCAGGTTGGGGGGAAGCATGGGCATTGCTGGTTGTCAACGCACCTTTCTACCTTGTCCGATAAACAATCCCTTCCTCCTGCCTCAGGGTGTCAGGGCCTCCTGTCTTGTTCCTGCCCGAGACATTCTTTTGCTGGTAAGTCCACGATAAATCACACCCATAAATCGGCCCATCTGTTCCTCTCTTTGGTCTGTTCACCTTCTGCCTTCAGCAGCTGGCTCTCCTGCACACAGCTTCCCAAATAGCCTTGTCCACGTAGCCAGTGGTAACTTTGAGTGGCGTTTTTAATGATTCTATGCATAAAACACAGTTTCATGATGGGGAATCCTCCACTTGTGGTGTTGTGATGATGCCAAAATGTATTTTATTTTAGGGCATTTGGGATTCTGATTTTTGGTTAAGATTGTTCACCCTGTACTCTGTCGTTTAGAACTGTAACACTGTTTTTTAAGACAGTAGCTTTCCCTATTAAAATGCAAGTTTGAACTTCGCTTATTTCTCCAAAATTAGAACAATTTATTCCCTTCGTCCCAGAGGAGTCCAATATGCAGCTAATGGTTATTGAGCCGATTTTCCACTCGGAGCTTGTGGGAGTTGGAAAGACAGTGAGCAGAGTGAGGTTTTCAGAGGGTGTGGACACCTTACCTGGGGCTTAGGGAGTCAGGGGAGGGGAGAGGGAACTTGGTGCAGTCACAAAGGACCTTCTGACAGTTCTGCTGATTTATTTGTCTCTACAAAATCTTCCTAAGGTTGATGGAGGCTTTGTCAGGTGCTAGAGGGGCCATGAGATAGGTGAAAACATAATAATGAAGTCAACTCTGGGTCCCACGGCTAAATGGTCACCACAGGTCAAGGTCCCGGACAATGTCCCTAGTAAAATAAGTATGTGGAAGACCCTTCCTGCCATGTGAGTGGGAAAGAGGTGCTGGGGTCCCTGTGTCAGCACTTAGTTTCTGACAAGCCATCTAACTTCACCCGTGCCTTATTAAACAAGATGTTCCCCACAGAAGTTACTTGGGGGAATTCGCAGGGAGAACTTTATCTGGCGCTGGGTGCAGCTCACAGCTCAGGTCTCCAGCTCTGGGCCTTCTGCAGAGAACTGTGAGAGACAGGGAACTTACTGACCAGACATTTTGACTTGAATTCTAGCTCCCTCCAGCTCTGAGCCACTTGGAGTTTTGTTGTCTGTTTGACATTTAGAATCATGGGACAGTACCTACCACCTTTGCAGTGCGGTGTTTTAGTTTGGGTAGATGCTCATTTTAGTTCAAATATCAACTATTGGCTGAATTGTCATTACATTTTAGTTCACGTATGTCGGGGCACAGTCATGCTATGGCATGTATGTGGAGGTCAGAGGACAACCCGAGGGAGTAGTTCTCTTCTTCTAACCATGTGTGTTCTGGGGCTCAAAGCCAAGTCATCAGACTTGGTGGCAAACACTTTACATGCTGAACTATCTCACCTGTCCAACCATTGGCTGAATTTAAACAATAGCTTGGAAACAAAGCATCTTTTCTTATCCTTGCTAATTATTTTAAGAGAAAACATGGAGAGGCTGGAGAGATGGCTCAGCTGCTAAGAGTACTTGTTACTTTCTCAGAGGACCGAAGTTCAATTCCCAGCACCCACATAGCAGCTCATATCTGTCTGTAACTCCAGTTCCAGAGGATTGGATGCCCTCTTCTGGCCTCTACAAACACCAGGCACACACATGGTACATACTTACACATGGAGGCCAAACACCCATATGCATAAATTATAACTAAATAAGTATTTCTAAAGTAGATCAAAAAAAATCTTTTTAAGAATGGGATGACTTCATAGTGAACTAAACTGAACCTTATATGGATTACTGAGTCTCTGAATAATTATTTATATAAATATGACATCAGGCTGTAATCAGAGGCTGGGGCTTATAGCATTAAGAAGCTTTCAGAAGAACTGGGCATATTGCCTCCTTGCATTGCAATTTTACTTGCTATTTTTTTACTGATATAATTGCGTCCGTGAAACTTGATAAAAGTCAAATTTCGTTATGCTCAAATGCTTCCTTTTTGTCCATTGTTATAATTTGACTCATGATTATGGTGGAATGAGGGATGATGGGATGGCTCAGCAGGGAAAGGTGCCTGCTGCCAAGCCTGATGACCTGAGTTCAATCCCTGGATTCCACATGGCAGGGGATGCTAACTCTTTAAATTGTAGGATGCTGTGGCACGTGTGTAGACACACACACACACACACACACATACACACACACACACACACTGAATAAATAAAGAAATACATAAATAAGTTTTAATTATAAATGCTATATAGAAATATAATTTGGTCTTATGCAGAGAGAGGAGTTATGAGGCATAAACCACCCTTGAAAATTTATTACATATATTTATTTATTTGGGTGGAGAAGAGGCATGCATATGTGGAAGAGAACTTGTGGGAGTCAGTTATCACCTTCTACCATGTTGGTCCTGGGATTGAACTCAGGCCGTAAGGTTTGGCAGCAAGTGTCTTTCCTGGCTGAGCCATATTGCTGGCCTACATAAGCCACTCTTGGGGACAAATATCAAGTTCCAGTTGTTCCATCTTTTGCAGTCACTGAGGATGAGGATGGCATTTTCCCCAGCTGGAAGATGACATTAATGGACTACTCAGCACCCTTAGGTGGAACACTCTGTGGACTCTATGGTGACGGTGGTGAAAGAGAGTCACAGAGCTGGAAGCCCCCCATCACCCCTGCTCCCAGGTAACATGCATGTGGTTATTTAGATAATAATGGCCCCCATAGGCTCATGTGTTTGGATACTTGGTCCCCAGTTGGTGGAACTGTTTGAGAAGGACTGGGAGGTGGGCCCTTGTTGAAAGAGGTGTGTCACTGGAGGCAGGCTTTGAGGTTTCAAAAGCCCATGTCATTCTTAGTTAGCTTTCCCTGCCTTGAGCTTATGCAAAAAGATATAAGCTCTCAGCTCTTGCTGCATCACCATGCCTACCTGACTCCTGTCATGCTCCCTGACATGGTGGTCATGGACTCCAACCCTCTGCAACTCTTCTATAAGTTGCTTTGGTCATGGAGTCTTATCACAACAATGGAAAGGTAACTAAGGTAACTAAGACAAAGCACAGACAGGTATTTACCTACCACCTCAAGAAGCCAGGCATTGTGGCTCCTTCCACCATCAGAAGTTGGGCCTCAAATGATACAGAGTGTCTTTGGTTGCCTTTATAAAGAGAATTACTCCCAGGGACAAAGGCACTGGGGCTTTATTCCCATCTATTTCAGACTCAGCAATATTGAAGCATGTCTACAGGTTAGGTGATACAAGGAATAAAAAGACCCTATGGATCATAGGAGAAAACTCACTTCAAGAAGCCATGAAGTCTACATTAAAGTCTTGATCTATCAGCCAGTAAGCAGGCTTTGGGTTAGCTGTTGGTTTAGGGACACCAAACAGACACAGCCATTCTGGTGCCATCCGTGCCTGACAGAGAAGGCCTGCCTAAAAGTGAATTAGAAACGGTTCACCCAAGAGTGGATGGGGAGTTCACACAAGTGTGGGTTAGAGGGGCTCACCCAATGTGGATTGTCAAGGGCTTGCCTGAGTGTGGGCTGAGAGGGCCTCACTCAAGTGGACATTAAAGATGTTGACTTGAGCTTGTATAGTCTTTCCGTGAGGCACAGCCGCCTCCACAGCCTTCCCTGGGGTAAGCATCACTATCTACATGCAGAGGGTGATGGTCTATTCTACCCCTGAGGGAAGCAGGTAGCTATGGGGTGGTTCAGATGCTCGGATGGATTCGTGGATTTGTATGGCACCCTCGGCTTACTGTGCAGAGCAGTACTTAAGACAATTCGAATCTATTTTCAAACCATTGCTGAGGCCATCAGCTTCCAGAAGTCGCTGCCCCCCTCTGTGCTCCTTCTTGGCTTCTACAGCTCCTGTTGTGGTCTCAGTCTTTACCCTCAGCATGATAAATAATTCCATCTTCCACCAAAGAAGAAGAAGCTATGTAGGTTGGATTCTTCATCCTAAGGACCTTACCTCCAAGCGTCAGTGGAGCCTCTTTTCAACAGTTCTGATAATTCCTAGACTCCTAGCTCGCCATGGCTTCGGGAAGATAAGAGAGAAAAAGGATCTGGGGGATGTGACAGCCTGGGCCAGCCTTCGAGGGTGCCCTCCCAGCAGCTCTGCAGAGACATAGGTGGGGACCAGCCTCCCAACTGTCGGGCTTGCTAATTCACCATAAAACTCTTAACTCTGATGACAAACCATGAAGCTAAGGAAAAGAGCATTCAGTGACACTGTGAAGAATGAAACACAGTGCAGTTCTTGAAACCTGGCAGGTGTGATTGACAAGTGTATTGACAAGAGACGGCGTGGCCACAGTCACTGCCTTAGAATGGCGCTGGCTCCCCTCGCGGGCCATGCTCCTCAGTCAGGTTCAGGCCTTGGAGGAACAAAAGCAAACTCCCTCCTTATAGCAAAAAGGACTCAGCCTCTTGAGACACAGGCCTTACTCTGACATGGTATTACTGCATCTTGCCACCCTAGCCTTCCTGAATCTTCCGGTGAATTGAGCTATATACACAATTGCTCCATGGAAAATCACTGTGTTGGAAGGAAAGGATGAAAATGAAGAAAATGGCTCCTGTGGGCTCTCGGGGAAGAGAAGGAGGCGGAGACATCCCTAGTGTTTTGTTCGGGACTTCCTGGGGGCACAAATGTGCTTTGAGCAATTCATGTCTTTAATATAGAAAATGGTTATTAAGTTTTATTTTTATGCCTAAGAAAAAAGGTTTTATTACCGACAACCAATCAACAACCAAACACACAGGAAGCAGTTAGAGTTTGGAGCTTTTACAGAACAACCCTGACACACACACACACACGTGTGCACACACAGAGACTCTAGCACACTCACTCAGTGTACACTCACATACATTCACATACACTCAGACACATGCACACACTCACCCCACACATACTGGCACTCAAACACTAGTTGGGTTCTCCAGAGAAACAGAACCGATAGAACAACTATTCCTACAGAGTAACAGGAAACAAACAGTGGTCCTTGTTCATCTCAGATCTATATCTTGTTTTTGAGTCTGTTCGAAAGAGAGAGAAGATGGGCTGCTGGGTAGGTCCCTGCTTCAGCCCGCATCAGGGCCATGCAAAAATGCTTCAACCAGACTGTGTGGGGGTGATCACTGCTTTTGTCTTTCGAGTCTCCTTTTCCCCAGAATAGCTCATTTCCTTTTATTAAAAAAAAATCCCTTCTAATCACAAGACTAACACAAACTTACCACAAAATTCTGTCAAAACAGACAGCCAGACAGCGGCTGCTAGAAGATGTAATTATCTTGAATCCATCCCCCGACCCTGAGCTTCTGAGGATACTGCAGACTCCTCCCCACCCCAGACTGTTCTGTGACACCCATATTCAGGCCCCTGTGGTAGACATTTTGTTTTTGGAATGTTTAAGATGATTGGTTAATGAAAATAATAAAAATGAGAAATTTTAAAAAACCACATAAATAAACATATAAAACCTATTTTGATGTAAACCCTGCTCTAAATTAAAATATGCACGTTTCAATGTGATGCCTCGCACTGCCTGGAATTCAGTCATTCTCCCCCAGAGCCTGCGCCAGATGCAGGACACAGGATGTGTTCTTCCTGAGGCATTGTTTCATTTTCTGTAAAGCCAGACAAATCCTTAAGGCCACCCTTAAAAACCTACATGCTGAATCTTCTACACTGCAGGCTTTTCGTTCCAGTTAACAAACAGTGATTTTGCAACCCTTTTCAATGGATTCCGTATATGTTATGGGCCTTGGAAGAACCATCCTCAATTCTTGACCAAGTTACGTGTGCTCATACACACAGACACAGGTACATGTGTGACGGTGTGATGGTTAACCTTCATTGTCAACTTAACTGGGTTTAGAGTTACCTAGGAGATACAGCTTTGGGTGTGACAATGAGGATTTTTCCAAGAAAATTTAAGAGAGGGGGAGACCCACCCTGAAAGGAGGTAGCAGCATCCTCTGAGGTCCTGGACCAAGTGAGCACTTTCTGCTTCCTGACTGGACACAGTGTGAGCAGCTGCTTCATGCTACTGCTGCCATGGTGAGAGTGATTCTTACCATTACACTTTGCCCAATGCTGGACCCTCAGACGGTGAGTCAGAATAAACCCCTTCCTTACGTGGCCTTCATCAGACATTTTGTCACAGGACGAAGAAAAGCAACCACTGCAGTACCCCGCCCCCCGCCCCGTGTCTCTCTCTCTCTCACATACCCTGTTGTCTTATACTCTTTGTTTGTAGCTACATCTCAGTGTGATTCTCACCTAGGGACACATGAACACATGGTGAAGGATATTCCTCATGGTACTAGAGCAGCTAGAAGTACAAGGTGCCCATCACAAGGGGAGTAGGTAAGAAAAGGGTGACCTCAGCCTGATTAATGGCCTCATTGGGGAAGAGAAGTGCCCTGGGTGTCCACGCCGTCATGGAGAGATCTTCAATACACTGATGGAAAGTCGTTTAATACAAGGCACAAAAAAAGCACAGTTTCCGTGAATTGCCCTCACAAACCCTCACAGACATATTTTCTAAGGACACATTAAACCTTGTCAGAATCTCCATCCAAGGACAGAAGGTTCATGCCATGGAGATGGGAGGAGAAGCAAGAGGATGCATGAGTAACAGCCAAGAGGGAGCCACATGAGAATCTTGGCAACAGTGCCTCCCAAGCCCAGGAAGATCGCTAACTCATGCATCAGTATCTGAAGTCCAGCGCAGAAAGATATCAAGCATAGGACAACTTTCTAGCATAGGACAACTGTATTTTTAGTGAAGAATGCATCTTTGTTTCCTAAACAAAACAGACCTTATATTTCATCTTCCCAGTTGACCTCCTACAATCCTGTTTGCTTACATCCTCTCCAGCAGCCTTCACATGCAACACTTAAACACGCAGCCCGGCCCTTTCCACAAACCACTGCTGGCAACTTTGTCACGTCATTGCTTTTATTTTTCGATGTTTGGATTATGGAGGGAAAAAGGACATTTAAGTTCCTAGATGGTTAGTATTTCGTGGTTCAAATTGGCTATGAATTCCAGCTTGCCTGAACTGGGGACACCGTATCTGGTCTGTATGATCCCTGCTTTCTGAACTGATGTTTTCTGCTCTATCAGGGATGCAAACAGAGAGTTTGAAAGCAACGGAGCCAGATGCCATCTGAGTGGACCAGCCGTAAGATGTGGCTGTAATTGACATCTAGTGTGTACTTGTGTAAGTGGTCGAGCAATGAGCTTAGAGCAGTGTGGTAAAGGCATGTGCAGAGCCTGGTGACCTGAGTTCTATCCCCGGGACCTTCATGGTGGAGGGAGAGGACTGACTCCTGCACATCGTCCTCTGCTGTCTGCACACATGCTCAAATGCACACTCTTGAATTTGTAAATACATTTTTTTCATTTGAAGACTTAGCAAGGAAGTGGCCCCTCATATTGTTCCTATAATTTGCATTTCCTCGCTGACTAATGGAGTTGAATTTTCCTTAGGCACTTTTGGGAAATTCTTGGTCCCATCTCTTGCACACCTTTTTTGTTTACCTCAGATACTATGCTGTGGTCAACCACATGCTTTACAAACACGCGCGTGCGGTTGCTGTTGAAACTTTCATCTTTTAAAGTTATACTTTGGGATGGAGACATACCATCAGCTATTCATCTGTATTTAACCCTTCGACAGTGTTTGCTGTGTTGAGTCCCACCTTTTCACTGTCTGGGAAATCGGTCTCCACCAACGCCATGAAGACTTGCTCCTGTCTTTAGTGTTCTTTGCACACACTTTTCAGCTTTCATGTGTGTGGCGTTCCTTACTGTGTTCTTATTTTTAGTGCATAGAGAACCATGAGATGCTGATACTCAGCCCATCGAGGATGCTATGTCAGCGTTACTTGGTCCCATGGTTCATCTTGCATGGTTAGCTGCCCTGTCTATTCTTGCTTTTTTGAAAGGATGTGCCTCCTACGTGCCTGCTTTTAAGAAATTTCTCTTCATCTTTGGTTTGCTGAAGTTTGACGACGATGTGTTTCTTTGGTCATGGTATTTGGGATTTGCTTAGAATCTCGAATCTGTAGGTTGATAGCTACTTAAAAAAACAGGAGAACAAGCCCCACAATGTCAACTGACTAGCACCTCCAGGGGCCCACAGAGACTGAAACCGTAGACAAGGATCCTGCAGGATCCCTTAAATATACCACATGGCCGTCTACATTAGTGTCTACAGGCTGAATGAGGTGTCTCTGATCTTTGTACCGATCTTTGAGACCCTTTCTCTCCTGCCAGGCTGCCTGGCCCACCCTTGATGTCGGGATGGATTGGTGCCAAGCCTCATTCATCCTGCTATGCTATGCCCTAATTGTGCAGTAACCCTGTGGTGGGGATGGTTCTTTTCTAGGGAGAAGGGGGGGACCTTTGTGAGTGGTGATGGGGGTGGGGGGTCGGGATGTATTCTATAAGAGAAGAAAAAATGTTTCTAGTGTTACTTCCTCTCCTTTTACAGACACCAATTACATTTACCTCATATTCTGCTCTGTCCTCCTCATTTTCCCCTCTTCCCTTCAGTTTGACTACGTTGATTTTTTTCTTAAGATTTATTTTGTGACTGTTTGCCCGCACCTATGTGTGTGCACCACGTGCATGTCAGGTGCTCCAGGTGCGGGCAGAGGCCGGAAGGGGGCATCAGATCCCCAGGAGCTGGAGTTACGGATGGTTGAGAGCCACAGTGTGGGTGCTGGGGATTGAACCTGGGACCTCTCGAAGAGCAGCCAGTGCTCTAAACCACTGCGCCATCCTCCAGCCTCCGTCTGATCATGTTCTTCTTCCCCTGCCTTCTACCGAGTCTAGTGTGCTGTTCGATCCACTCAACAGACTCACTGCGGATTTTATATTTTACGCTGATTCTTAATCATTCAATTCTGTGAAAATTCCTCGTTTTTCTTCGGCTGTTTCCATGTCGTCTTCTGTTTCCTGGAGCGCGTCCGTCAGTTTTTCACAACTCCTCTTTGGTAACCACAGCATCTACGCTTTTTCTCGTAGGCTCTCTTGGGCCTACATTTTCTTTCTTTTTTTCTTTTTTTTTTTAGCACGCTTTATCACTTACAAATTTTATTTTGCTCATTACGGATGAATGCTGTGGAATGTATGTTTCTCTACACACCCCTTGTTTGGGGGGTTTTGCTGGTGTTTGTCAGGCAATGCTCCAAGAAGTGTTCCCTTTGAAATGAAAAGTGACTGACTCTCACCTCTTTGAATTGCTATCCATTCTCCAGGCGAAGACTTTTTAAGAGGAAGGGGCCTGGAGTTGGTATGAAAAGCGTTCTGCGTGCCCCTCCTCTCGTGTGTGCCCCTCGGGCGCTGTGCACATGAGCTGCGGCCGCTGGCTCAGACTGCTCTTTTGTATGCTTCAATCATCTTTTACGTGGTTTCTTCTGCTTAAAGAAGTCCGTCCAAATTAAGGCATTCGTTATGTCTGGACCCAGCCATCTGGCCTGTCTTAATCAGATCTACAAAGATTTTATGTCGCAGAATGTCGATACCTGATTTGTATCCAATAAACACAGTCAAGTGCTAATCATGATGTTTCGGAGTACGGTGTCCACCACACAGCCCAAGCACGCCATAGGCTATGCCACCCAGGTCTGTCTTCTTATTCCACCAATAGTTCAGTCACCCAGTGAGGTCAACAGTGATGGTGACAGGTAGTGTACGGGCAAGGAGCTGCTTCCTGGCTTCCTGGCTTCCTGGCTGTCAGTGTTCTGCTACTCGGAAGTTTCTCTATGTCTCTACATCTTTGATGTTCTTCATCAGTCCTCTCGTAAACAGCGGCTCATTTGATTTTGTATTTTAATAGAAAATGGACTTATGTGTGGTTTTCGGTTTGTCTTTGGTATCCTGATATGTCCTCTCTGATCTCCTACCTGCTCTAGGAAGCTGTTGTTCATTGCTGCATGGATGACTGTTGCCGGGTGTGTGACCTTTTTTAGTGCTTAGCTTCCAGTTGCTCAGTGCAAGCCTGGGAACGGCCCCTGCTTTTCAATCAACTTCTGCATTTTCCTCATGGCTGTGCCGTTAGCTACATTCATCATTGAATGTAAGACGCACTTGTGGGGGGGGGGCTTTTGTCACCTGTAAAACAAGTAAGTCAGGCGAAATGACACAGTCATTAAGAGTACAAAGGATTAGGAACCACACAAAATGACCCGTTGAGGAAAGGTGTTTGGCACCAAGCCTGACAAGCTGAGTTCAATCCCCAGGACCCACGTGGTGGAAGGGGAGGACTGACCGGTTAAATTGTGGACTGCAAACTCTATACCCACAGGCTTGCACAGGAGAGCTCAGGTACACACACACACACACACATACACACACACACACACACACACACACCCTATGTAAATGTAACAAAGGATTTTAAAACAGAGGCTAAACATTTAAAACTAAAAATGTGTCCCACATTTTTGTTTTGCTCAGGATCTTGCTATGTAGCCCAGGCTGGCCATGAACCTGCCATCTTCCTGCTTGCCTCAGGCTCCTGAGTTTTGGAATCATACCATGCCTGGCTTGAGTGTTAATGGAGACATTTAACCACAATATAGCTGATTCAGTAGGTTTTAGCTGCTGCTGGAATTATATCAAGCACAGGTGCTTTGACCCATGCTGGTCAGCTCAGAGGACCTGGAATCTCTAAAACTGAGTCCTAGAGGCAAAGGTGTTGCCGACTGATACAATCTTAGGAAGTAAAACGCCTTTTAAAACTGTGCCTTTTTGTTTGAATGAGGTTGTAAGGAATTTAAGTTTCAAGACCACAGCAAAGAAGAAAATGGAAAAGGAGAGAGGAAGGAGGGGGGAGAAAGACAGAGAAAGAGAGGAAGTTATTAGTTCTGAGCTAAAAAGCCTACAATAAGGAGGTTTGATTTTCTTTTTTTGTAATTTTTTGCATATATGTATTTACCTGATGTGTGTGCACATGTGGAGGTCAAAACTGGATAACACTCAGGCTTGGCAGCAAGTGCCTCTTCCAGCTGAGCCCTTTCCAGTCAATTTGACTTTCCTTCCTGGTTCCTCCGGACCCTTGCCAGGGCCTCAGGAAAAGGATTACAATTGGTATAGCCTGTTTATTTCCACCAGGGGGAAGTATAGTGTTATGAATGCAGAGACCTCATTTAACAAGCAGGGGCTGGACCTGGCTAGGCCTCAGTGGCATAGTGTCTTTCTTTGCTGGGGAAAGTGTGTGGGGGAACTCTAAGACACTGTGAATCAATCCTCATCCTCTACTCCCCTGCTGACCTCACTCACCCCTGCAGCTTTGAAAAACAGAGATGCTGCAGAAGGCAAGGGCAGTCTTCCGAAAATGACCTCACCCAGTAATTTTGGAATAAGTAAGATACATATTGATGTCAGCCATCCTTTTTTTTCTTTTTTTTTTTTGCCTCTTCCCGAGATACGTGGCGTTTTCAGCTGCAATCAGTAGAAATCTTAATCAAGGTTTAGTGACTAAGTGGAAGCACCCAGTAGTCACAGTCACTGTGGATCTCAGGACTTCAGGGGAGCAATTGAGAATTTACTAAGGCCCTTTCATGAGGGAAGGACACAGCAGCAAATGAATCACAACTGATACCTAGAAGGCCTTAACGATGAGATGCTGAGCCAGGGGACGTAAAAAGAGAGCTAAAGAATGATGTAGTAGAAGACTGTGTGTGTGTGTGTGTGTGTGTGTGTGTAAGGGGACATATTCATGGGGTCTCCTGAATTGATCTTGGTGACAAAGGAAGACAGAAACTTGAGGAGCTGGAAGCAGAATCAGGGTGAGCAGCAGCTCAAGGGAGGGGCAGCTGAGGACAAAGGAAGCAAGTACCAGGCTGGACCACAGAGGAAGAGGGGGCTGGAGAGGTGGGTCTATATGATGGAGAAGCCAAGCCAAAGATGGAGAAAATGGTCACATAAGCACAGTCATCTACAGTGGACTCAGCCAAGGACCACTGGTGAGAGAGCCAGGCTCAGAAACCAACAAAAGAATTAGGCTCAACCATCCCTTTCTCAAGCTTAGGTCTCTGATTGAGTCAGAGGAAGTCCTCATGTACCACAACAGAGTCCTTGAAGTGTCTGTGCTGATGCACAGCTGTAATGGCAGCACTTGGGAGGCAGAAGCAGGAGGATTAAGAGATTGAGGCCGGCCTGCGTTGTACCAGCAGGGAGACCAGGAAGACTTATCTCAGAAAACAGCAAAGACTGAGCAATCAAAAAGTCCAGAATCTCCCAATGAGCTACCTCATTGACGATGATACAGCTGACTTCCTCTGACACATGGAACCCAAATACATCTTGGTGGTTTACACCGTGGTCCACCTCACCACGGGGTCACCCAAAGAGATTCAAGGTAACTCTAATGCCAGCCACAATGTGCCTTCCAAGGAGGCCTGGGTTTCACTCATGATAGTCATCAGTTTGAAAATCCTTTTTCTTCTTTGCTCTGTGCTCATAACCCCAAACCTTCCCCAGTACCCACCAGGCTGCCTTTTCTGCTTTGCAGTTTGACCTTTCTCCTTCCTTGGTTTCTAATCACTGTCAGCCATTCCGAATCCAAAGCAATCTGGGCTCTTCACAAAGACCAACAAGTCACATCCCTGCAGCCAGCGCATTTCGCGCCCCGTGTTTCAGATGTCAGGTTGTACACTGGTTGACTTTCATTATCAGCTTGACTACAGTTAGACCATGTGTGAGACTCACATCCTGGTGTGTCTGTGTGGGTGCTTCCAGACAGATTTACTCACACGGAACGTGGGCAGCATCATCTACACGCTGGGATCCTAGACGAGTGAAAAGTAATGAGCCATCATTCTTCTCTCTCTGCTTCCTCTAGGTGCAGTGTGCCAGCTGCTTCCCACTCTGCTTACCAGCCTTCAGGACTGTACCCCTCAGACTGTGAGCCAGAATAAACCTTTCCTTCTTAAAGTTGCATTACACAGTGAAAAAATTGACCAAAACAGGCCTCGTCAACCTCCATGCCATTTCTATTATTTATTTATTTATGTATTATTTATGTATGTATGTATGTATGTATTTATTTATTTATTTATTCATTCATTCATTCATTCATTTATTTACTTATTTCTCAGAATCATCCTTAACACTTTTCAGGGCTCTCTCCTTAAATAGCACAAGTGCTTAGCATAGTGTTTCTTTGGCCTTTAATTACCCGTCATTGTTGCCTGTATATTTTACCACTGACGTGACCAGTTTTTAGACGCTTAGAATCATCATTGAACATGATGTCATCTACAAACGTGTCGAGACACATGGTAGCCGTGGCAGCCGCATGTGGCCTGTAGGCAACAGGTTAGACACATCTGCTAGGTAATATCCCAGTTAATTCCCTGGCACTGTGATTGCTCGTAGAAGTTTGGGTACAGATGAACAGCCATGTGCATCACATGGCCTTTTGGCAAGATGGGTAGGAATTCCTGTTGACAGTGAAAAGGTCCCCACTGTATGACAATAGCCTGAGAAAGCACTTGGAATTCACTCTGCCTGCCAGCTCTCAACTGCAGACTGCATTTCTCTGTGATGTTTTTCTCTTGTTGGAGAGGCTCCACCTTACTCCATTCCATTTGTCATCTCCACCACACAACTCAGGCAGAAGAGGACTCTACGTGGGTGGCTTTTTCTCTGCAGTGTAAGTGGGGGTCCTGGAGAAAACCCAAGAGCATCTGACATCACCTCCCTTGGGTAACCCCAAATACATGGGTTGTTTGGTCCTCAGGGATTTGCCTGGTCAGGAAGAGAAGGGAACTAAGACAAGGGTCCACGGGGGAGTACTAGGGAGGATAGGAAGGGGCCTTGCTCTTCCCATCCGATGATCCTCAGCCATGAGCCAGACCACGGTCCAGGAGGGAACTAGATCCATTGCTTATCAGCTGCATGCTGGAAAGAGGGTTCTTGGCTTCAGTTTACTTCCTCATCAGTGGTTGGCCTCTGGTAGGAATGTGTACACTTATGAAACCCAATTCCTGCCATCTAAGCAGAGGTGGGCTGGGAGGCCTGTAGGGGGTCCTAGGGATAAACGAGACAAGGCAAGGCTCTTGGTCCTCCTCATATCTCAGAGTCACTAGACCCATGCTTCTCTGATCCCACTCAACAGGGTGGTGAACCCACCAGCCCTGAGGCCTCCCAGGAGGGAGGCCCTTTTGAGAAGGGACTTCGGAGAGAAGATGGCGCATAGAAGATATATACAGACATATACACGTATGTACACAATGTATACACACGTCCTTATTGAATGATTCTGTCAATCACAGATTAGAGAAATTGAAAAAGTCAACTGCAGTTGTTCCAAACAGATTTCATCTTTCTAATTTTCTCCAAACAGTACCGTACAGCATCTATGTACACAGCAGTCACCTTGTATTACACAGTGAACGTAATCTGTAAGTGGTTTAGCACACACACGGAACACTGGAAGGCTATGTGCGGCTACTACAACATTTTACATAAGGGAATGGAACCTCTCAGGGCTAGGCATCCAAGGGGGGAAGACCCTAGGGCCAGATCCCAGAGGATCCTGGGGTGTAAGCGCTGTGCAGCAGGGAGGTCTGCAGTCTGCAGGGTAGGCCACTGACAGAGGCTGGAAATTCCAGCGGGATCTGGTATCGCAGTCCCTGGACCCACGGGTGCAGCGGTAGATTCTTCTTCCTCTTTGTGAGACATCAGACTGTCCTCTAGGCCTTCAACTGAGTGGGTGACGCACCCCCACATCCTGGAGGGTCAGCTGCATTCTTCAAAGCAACTGGTTTCTGCATTGATCACATCAAAAAAGGTCTTCACAACCCTCAGATGTCTGACCAGGCCAAGCTGTTACATAGAGCAGGTCACTTTAAGATACTGGGTGTGTTGGAGGAGGTGTGAATATGTGCAAGTAGTATGCACATACGTGTTCAGGTGGCCTACATGTATGCGGGTGGCATGCGTGTATGTGTGTATACATGTGAAGGCCAGACATCGGTGTTGAGTGTCTTCTTTCATTGCTCTTCTCGTGTTTGGAAACAGGGTCTCCTCTGAGCCTGAAGCTCACCAACTCAGTTAGATTGGCTGGCCAGTGAGCCCCAGGGACCCTCCCACTCCAGCTCTCCAGCTCTTGGATTGCAAGTGCACACCGCCGTACCCTGATTTTTAAACGGGTCCTGGGAATCTCAACTCGGATCCCCATGATGGAACGGCGAGCACTTTACCCGCTGAGCAGTCTCCCCAGCGCTGCTTTATGACATCTTTAATTTAATGTGCCCCATACCCTCTGTCTAACGGTCACATTTTTTCTCTCTTAGGAGGAAAGGAGTTTGGAAAGTGCCAGGGCAGGTGAGTTCAAGGTAAGCATCTCACAGTCACAGGCTCCCGGGTCTAGTTCAGAAACTGCAAAGCATGCATTTGCATTTTTATCCTGTGTATTACAAGAACCTTCCCCTCTAGGGAATAAAAGCCATCTTGATTTTATTAAGGTCACAAATCTATGCTGGTGACAGGGCTGAAATGCCAACTTCATTCCAAAAGGCCTCTCTGTGAAGAATCTGGGCTCGTGGCTTCTGAGTGTGAGACCCCCTCTGCGGTTTACATAGGAAGGCCCGCCCTGTCCGAGGGTTCTCTCTGTATCCGAGGAATGTATGACCTCGTGATGTAGGCCCTCCTTTCTTGGTGTCGCTCTTGTGGGCTGGACACTCTTGAGGAACCTTTCCCACTGGACAGTCCCTTGTGTACATTGACTACAGTGCAGGAAGGGATGTCTGTGGAGAAACTGGAAGACATCAGAGACATGGCTTCACACCCAGCCATCTGCTGGCCAGCCTGCTGTGTCCCAGTGTTGCATCGGCAGGAAGCAGCCATAGCCCAGGAGTGTGTGGGTCCTCTGCCAAGCTCAAGTACTGTGACTGTAGCTTGATTGTAAAATGCCCCAGTAGATTCGTGTGTTTGAACACTTGGTTCCCAGAAGGTGGTGTTGGTTTGGGATTTATTGCCTAGCCCTCCTTTCTGATTGTTCTCTACTTCCTGACTGAGGCGCAGTGTGACCAACTGCCTCCACCTCCAGATACTGCGCCTTCCCCACCATTATAGACTGTGTCTCCTCAAACTGTGAGCCAAACAAACCCTTTCTCTTTTAATTGCTTCTTGTCAGGTACTTGGTCAAAGCAACAAGAAAAGTAAGAAATCCAGTGATTCTCCAATTTAAATGAGAAGAATCCAAATTGCCGAAGAGGAGCTCTCTTCAAGATTGCATCTAGATCTTTGAGAAAGGCCGTTTTATTTGGAACTCTCAGCTCTGTGACCCTCTTGCCTATCTCAAGCTGAGCTTCCCCACAAGGTTCCATCCCAGGGGAGTAATAAGACAGTGGCTCCTCTCACCCTACAACCTTGCACCACTGCTGAACCTCATAAAACTCATCACTGGAGGGCTGGAGACATGGCTCAAGTGGGGACACTTTCTGCACAAATAAGAGTTCAGATCCGTAGCACCCAGATCTTGGTGTTTCCGGGAGCACCTATCGTCCTGGCACTGGAGACACAGAGATAGGGTGATCCCCAAGGCTTGAGCCAGTCTGGCAATCAGCAAGCTTCAGAGTCATTGAGAGACCCCATCTTGGAAACAAAAGATAGAGAGCATTGGAAGAAGACCCTGACACCAACCTCTGGCCTTCATACACATGTGCCCATGCATGTATCCACATGCGTACATACATGCATGAATACACACACACACACACACACACACACACACACACACATATATAAATATATTTTTAAAAGATCATTTGATGAAGGAGTCAACAGGTGGAAGTCATCAGCAAGTATTTATTTTGTACTTGTGATAAAATGCATATAAGATTAATTATGCTGTCTTAGCCACTTTTTATTATTGTTTGCTCCAGAATGGGTACAGAAGGTTTAAAAGACTGTAACAGAGTTCAAGGAAGCCTGTCTGAGAGGAGACACGGAGGCTGATAGGGCTGCAAAGAGGATGTCTGGGGAAGAGGGCACTGGGTCAAAGAGTGAACGTGCTGGGGTTCTTGCTTCAGCCAAGCCTCGGGGTTGAATTGAGTTGCAGAGGTAAGGTATGGAGTCTTGAAACCATAGAGGAAGGGCAGGACCAGATCCAGACAAACAGACAATGGGTAGACAGACAGATTCATTTGAGTTGGCCTCTTGGTCCTATACCACACCCACCAGGTGTCAGATGACAGGTCAGTGGGGCCATGGCAATATTGAGTGTCTGTCCTCTTCTTCATGGGGCCAAGTTAGGGAGGTGACTTCCCTTGTTCTGGTACATCCTATAGTCCTGGGGTCTGCTTTTCCTGACCGGATTTTAATACACCTATGTGCCCATATAGTCCCGATTCACTCTGATGTATTTAAAGAGCAGCACTCTATAGGCTTAGTGTCTCGTGGGTGGCACTGGTGGTATTGGTGTGCCCACCAAGGCACAGAGTCATCTTGCCTATGTGTTTTCAAGACAGAGTCAAGAGGCAGGAGCTCAACTGTTAAGAACACCTGTTACTTTTGCAGAGGATCCAGGTTCAGGTTCAGTTCCCAGCACACACATGCTGGCTCACAATCATGTGTGAATCCAGTTCCAGGGATCAAATTCTCTCTTCTGGTGCCTCTGAGGGCAGCCGGCACACATGAGTTGCACATGCAACACATGCAGGTAAACACTCAAACATATAAAATATAAAGAAAATTTTTTTCTAAATGGACTCAAAATTGCATATTCCGGGCATAATACCTTTAACCTAGCACTAAGGAGACAGAAGCAGGTGGGTCTCTGTGAGCTCCAGGCTAGCCTGGTCTACATGAAACACCCCTTTGCATGCTATGAAGTAACTTAGGACAGAGCACACAGAGCTCTAGATGTCTCTACTTTCCCCATAGTGGAACCCAAATTTTATAGAAAAGATTAAGCAACAGCCAGGAAATAGTCATTGATTTAAGTTGTCAGCACTGTGAGAAATCTCTTTCTGGGAGGCAAGGTCCTCCTGTGGCTGACTCCAGGGGCCTTTCCCTTCCCCCAGCATGGGATTCCTGGGGAGATTTTAATACTTTGGGCCCCTTTGTTTCTAAGGCTTGATAGATGAGGGGAGGTTACAATGGGATTCTGGGGAAATTTTAATTCTTTGTGGTAGTTTGTCTCAATGAGGTCATAAGGGCAGCTACAGTTTCCCCATTTCAGCTGGAGAAGAGGCGGGAGTTTCCTGGAAGCCACCTCAACTCAACCCAGGCCCCTCCATCAGCCCCTCTTCCCCTCTCCAGGCCTCACTCTTGATCTTGATGCCATTAGCCATGTCTGAGACACCTAGAGCTTTTAGAGCTAGCCCCCAACTCAACATTTTAACAATCTAAAAACATTTCCCTTAAGCCGTCTATAAACCAGAATGCCATCTACTGGGGCCAGCTTAAACAAGTTTATTACTCGTAAAACTCAATCATAATGGTTCCCTAATGTCCAGGGGGCCTGAGGCAACTCCACAAGGGAAAACCAACCCAGAGTGTGTGTTGTGTGTGTGTGTGCACGCATGTGTACATAGATATGACAAACAGCCAATTGAAAAGGTACAGATAGTTAGCAAACCAATATACCCTTTATAGTCGTTAAAAAAAAAATACCTTCATAACACCCCAAACAGAGCAATATGTGAAGAGCTGTGGTTTTAAATGGCTGCAAATTGACAATGTACCTGGGCCATCTGTGCTGACTCAGCAATAACTACGCCTGAATGCCCCTTCTTTAGGCCGGTGAATACGCCGTTAAGTGGCAGCATGCATAATTCAGTCTCCCATTAAGCTTAACAATATTTGTCTTTTCTTCATTTCAACAGAAAACATTGCCTCTGTTGCTACAATCAATGTTGTCACAACCTCCTTTCTGTGGGTGGTAACAACAGTCAGGCTGGACTTCTTGAGCCATTAAGGTTCTCAGGTTGCTTTGCCTAAGATTCATCCTCAAGAAGCCTCAGTCAGCTAATACAGCAATTAAAGTGCTCAATGCAAGTCTCAAATTATACTCACAGTCTTATTTAACATGGCAAGAGGGTTCCATAAAAGAGATTAGCATAAAATTATACAAAATGTTTCAATTTTATCATTAAAACCATTACTCATATGCTTTTTGCCGTCCCTTGAAGCTGTGTGGAACCGCGCATGACAGCACTCACATGAGATGTCAGTACTTAAGGGGTGGAGGCAGGAGGATTGTGAGCCAGCCTGGGCTAAATAGTGAGTCTGAGGTCAGTGTGGGCTGCATTGCAAGACTCTGTCTCAAAAATCAAATCAGAACCAGACAGCAGTGTCATGATTTCTGGAGGAATGGCAGACTGGCTTATGTTCTGCAGACTTTCTCACTGGCTTCCTAGGTCCACGCACACAATTTTGAAGCGACACAAACCGGCCGCTGAGATGACTCAGCTCATAAAGGCACTCTCTTGCTGGGAATGCTGATGATCTGAGATTGACCCCCAGGATCTGCACGGTGGAAGGAGAGTCCTAACTCCTTCACGGTGTACTCTGACCTCCACATGAGAGCGGTGGTCTCTGTGGGACGGATGGACCTCCTGAAAACAAAAATGAAGCATAATTTAAAACAAAAACAACCTTTACAGGGCACAAACAGCTTAACATTGAAAAGTGCTTTTGAGGCACCAGGGGCAGGTGCAATGAGTGGTCTCCTCCTCCCTGGTCTTTCTGGACTCACTGATGTGAAGTGGGTGCTCAGCTTTGCAAAGAGGAGTTTAATAAACTATTTTGAATCGTCTCCTTTCCTGAATGTTCCTGCCCCGTGCAGCTGAACAGGCCTTATCAGCTTTGGGGTAAAGCCTCCAGCCTCAAGGCCACAGTCCTGTGGAGGAGCTTTCCCCTGGGACCTGTGCGGTAGCATTCACTGGAGCAGAGGTTGTGAGTTAGGGCCACGCTGTGCCATTTTTAGGGGAGGTGCTACTTATAATGATTTTGAGATTCTAAAGCTTGGTCAAGGGCAGGCTCCTTTTGTCTACATCAAAGAGAGATCTAACTGGCAACATTGTTGAGAACTAGATGGTTGGGGAATTCTTCCTAAATGGGTGTGTGTGTGTGTGTGTGTTGGGGCGGGGCGGGGGGGGGGGGGTCCGTCCTGTCCTTAGGCATAGAAATGGACCCAAATATGGGACTCCTGGGCCAGCAGGTGGCGCTCGCTTTCCAGCTAAACAGTGGCTGACCACAGCCAGTATAAGTCACTTCCATGGCCCACCTTGTTCAGACAGGGAGAGGACCACACAGACCTGATGAGAATATGGATGGTTCTCTGGGGGGTGGGGGATCCACTGTTCTAATATTGGCTCTAATCTAAGCCACACCGCAGCCCTGAGCAGCTGTCTGACACCCTTCTGAACATACAGCAAGAACACTGGGCATTTGTTGAACTCCAGTTCCCAAAGCCTGAGCGGCTCCAGGAAGGGATGCTGGGAGATCAAGCTGGAGAATCTTACTAAGATCGGGTGCCCACAGAGGACCTTCCCTGAGACTTATCCTAGAGATACAGAAGAAAAACAATTTTGAAACTTCCATTTGGAGCTGTGGAGATAGCTCAACAATTAAGAGCACTTGTTTTTCCAGAGGACTTGGGTTCAGTTCCCAGCATCGACATGGTGGCTCACAACCATCTGTAACTCCAGTTCCAGGGAATCTGACTCCCTATTTGGCTTCAACTGGTATTATTCACACGTGGTGTACAGACAATGGGCAATACACATATAAGAAACATAGATAAATTACTTTTTTAATCTTTCATATTGCTAGAGGGTACAGTTTAGTGTAGTTTGCTTGCCTGGCATTCTCAAGGCTCTGGGTTTGATCTCTAGCACTAAAAACAACAACAATAAAAGTGTGCCATTTTAGTTGGAAGAGAGGGCTATTGAGATGCTAGTTTTGGGGTTTGGAGTCTAGGTCAAAGGTTACTTATTCTAATAGGATGATCCAAGGAACCTCTCTGGGACAGATGGTCCTCAAGTCACATGAAAGAGCCTGGGTCCTGAGCCTAGAGGTCCCCTCAGAATCACCGACCTGCAGTCACCATGCCTGAATTGTCAGTACATCACTCCTGATCTCTGGGGTCATTATTAAGTAAAATAGGGGTTACTCAACTACAGCACTGTGAGACCATTGTAGGCCTAGAACAGAGATAAAACTCTCCTAAGCAAATTTAGTTCATCCAAGAACCCAGGATATATGCTCTTCCCTGATTGGACCTGATGGGAAATGCTTAGCCTTATGGGTTCTGTCTTTATACACTTCTGCAAAACGTAACCTGTCGCCATTTTATGTGACTAAGGGCTTTTCTGTGGGAACCTCCAAATGGTCTTGGCCAGTGTCCATCATTGCTGGACAGTATTAAAGCTTGCTTTAAAATTAACTCAAACATTGTAGCAATGGTCTTTTTCTTGACCATTGGGATTAACACCATGATGATTGGTCTGATACTGAGACAGCTGTTGAGTGATTGGAAGGTGGGCAGAGGTTGAAGCCACATCCCGTGAGAGATGAATTACTTAGCTGTGAGAGTAATCACACAGTTGAGAGGCACATACAACTGAAAACTTAGGAAGTGTTTATTTCTATAGTTTTCCATTTAATACTGTCAAACCTCAGCCAACCATGGTTCACCGAAACCTCAAAAAGAAAAACTTCAGGTGCGTGGAACACTGTGGTACCATCACTGTATTTCACAAATGAGGACACCAAGTTTAAAGACTTGGTTACATGGTCCAGCTGAAATGAGAGCTCAGCTCCAAACCCATCCTATTAAGAACCCAGCCATACCCTGAGCCTTGATAGTAACAGCAAGGAAATAGACAATAACCACAGCAAGTCAAAGAAGGCCTCAGTTTCTGGGAGTAATAGGCTGGATTTGGAGACAACACATAATCTCCATCAGCCCTTCCTAAAACAAACTCCACTCTGAATCGGAAACATTATCTGCACTGCAGATCTAGCCTCCTGGAGACCAGCCAACCCTTCAGTTTGTGGACCCTCCTCTGATCTGGTCTTATCCAGGAGACAACATGGGAATACTTTAGTCTCCATGGTCCTGCAGGTGGGGCTGGGCATATCCCCGGAGTGACGACCTGGTCATGTGACCACCCACAAGTTACTTTTATGTCAGTTTTGTAAGTGAGGCCCCTGGGTTTTGCGGGCGCCAAGTATGCATGTTAGCCTTCTCTTGTTCATGCCTACAGCACATGACGACAAACATCACACACGTGAGGTTGAGAAATCCTGTCACTTTTCATCTCAGAGTCCCACAGGTCAGTCCCACAACCCCTTGGAAACCAGCAGCTCCGTGGGTGCCAAGGAGGACCCCCAGTCCCTTAAATGTGTTTCCTGTTGGCTGCCCTCCTTCCCCTCCAGGAGCAGGGGTGAGTCTCTCTCATGCTCCACACTCTCCTACATTATCTGCAGTATCCTAGGACTGCACCTAGAAAGGCTCTATGCCTTTAAGGGCACATGTGACCAGGTTAGGCTCAGCCAGGCTCACATACCTATTTTAAATTCTGTCATCTCAGTCCTACTAACGAAACTCCTTCTGCCATGAAACATCACATATTCACAGGTCTTGGGAACAGGGTGAGGACATCGGTAGGGTTGTTTTCTTCCTGCAGGGGTTAGGGGAAGAGTTTATAGATCCTAATGACAGATGATAAAATAACAAATCTGGTATTTCTAAGCTGATCGAGAGCTGTAAAATTGTGCCATTTTCCAAGAGTCTTTTCTTCTAAAAGGATTCCAACTGTTCAAGTAGGGTGGTGGTGTGCGGGTGGGGTAATTTATTTTCACTGTCTTCTCTTGTGAATTGTTGACTTGCTTCACAAGCAAAGTTTCCTTTGCTTAAAATACTGTTTATGAATGTTACCTTCTCCATGGAGACCACCCATTTCTCACCATCGACAGCTGCCCCTCCCCACCCTCCCACTCCCAGTGCTATTTGGAGTTGAAAGCTGTTCACTTTCATAAAAATCGCATCCTTGGGGTATGTGTGGGTGCTGCTTAATTCTTTCATTGGATACTGATATTATTTAGAAATCACTTAAAAGAATCATTAAAAATGCAAATTCCTGGGCAGCTTGGGAAACCAGGTATTTTGACTCAGGGGTCCTTGTATCCCCTTTAGAAAGGTTGCTTAGATAGCTGGGTGTTGTGGCACATACCTCTAGTCTCAACATTTGGAAGGTGGAAGGAGAGGATCAGGAGTTCCATCCTTAGTGAGGTCAAGGCCAGCGTGGGTTGCATGAAATCTTATCTCAAAAACAAAACAGCAGCAACAAATGTAGAGAAAAGAAAAAGAGAAAAACAAAAAGGAAACATTGCTTGAAAGTGGGTCTCGCTCCTCAATCCCAACTCACTGTGGTGCCCAAGATCAGATCTTAGCATCTGCAGAGTCCAGAGGCCTCAGGTAAGATACTGGATTTAAAACGTCACCACCCTATGGCAGGGGAAGGAACTGCACCTGTGGTGTCACTGTGAGTCCCTGAGAGCTTAGCTGCTATGCTCACATTTCATGCACAATGTGTGCTACTTGGGACATTGGGGTCCCCAAATATGTATCCTTCAAAACTTGGTTAAAAGAAAGGAATCTCAAAGGTCTGGTAGTAGATGAATGGATGTACAATGCCCCTGGGTAAGCAAGTCGTTAACACAGGAAAGAAAGGGAACAGGAAAGATGAGTACATCGAATCCCCACAGTTCAAGTATGTGAGTGAGGGACCCAGGTTGACACTTCCGCAGAGCCTCTGTTGTCTGGGGCTGGCTGTCAGGTGAACCACCTTTCTGGTTGTCACCAGTGCCCTTGGGCCCCATCACCTCCTGACTGGGAAGCTCTGTTCACAAGCTGCTTTCTCCGGAGTGTGCTTGGTGTACAGTCTTCTTTTTCCTCAGTAACTGCTGACTTCACCCAACCCCACCCCTCAACAAAAGCCCTGATTCCCAGAGGTCCAGCCTCAGTGGGACTGGTTGAATCTTTTATTGTCAGCAGCTGAGAGTCAGGTCCCAAGTCCTGTCTTATGTAACTTCCTTTCCTGCTACTTAAAAATGTCTAAATTAGACCTCCTGTCTTATCAGTCTTTTGTGAAAGTCAAACGGAATAGCCTGGCCGTAGGCACAGCCACTTCCTGCTCAGAGAACCTGCTCTGGAAAATTCCTGGATGAAGCACCACACCTAGTCTCTGAGAGAAGAACTAGTCTTCAAAGAGTCTTCTAAGAGACACAAATTGAGGTGGCAATGTCTCCAAGAACAGAATAGATCCCTTGATTTTCTCCCATTTTGAAGCCAGGTGAAGGCTCCCTTATGGTTGCAGATCTTTCTCCCAGTTCCTACAGAACTTTCTCAAGGCCCAGCCAAGTGGCCATCTGATGATATTATGGAGAGATGGTTCTTCATACTATGGCGTCTTACAAAACATAACCTGCTCTCTGCTTTGTCCCTCACCTCAAGGGGGGGGGGTGTGCTACACCATGGGTCTACCGTGACAGGGTTCTCTAGGACCCCCTAGAGTCTGCTAACTCAGCATTTTCTTCTGAGATTCATTTATTTAACGTGTATGATTTTTTTAAATTGTGTGTGGGCGTTGTTTGCATGTATTGATAATCCCAAATCGATTGAGAAAAATACTGTTGCCACAAAGTTCGAGTGGATTTTAAGCAAGCTTTAATACTGGCCAGTAATAATGAACGCTGGCCAGGACCACGTGGAGGGCCCCATAGAACGAACCTGAATCACATTTCGTGTTTCCTCCAAGATGGCCACAGTTGTAATTTGTAGGGATTTTTAAAGGCAGAACCCATGTATTTCCTATCAGGTCCAATCAGGAGCGAACATACATCCTGACGTATTTCCTGCCTGGGTATCTCCCGCCTACGTGCTTCCTGTCTGGGTGCTGGGATTAAACCTTGGTCATCTAAGGAACAGTTGCGGCTCTTTAACCCCTGAGCCATCTCTCCAGCCCTACATGCGTATGGAGTGCATGTGTGTTTTGTGGTCAGTGTGCATGCAGTGCCGGCAGAAGCCGGGAGAGGGCGCCGGGCCCCGGTACTGGAGTTAGGGATGGTTGTGAGCCACCGCTCTAAGTGCTGGAAACCAACTGGGGTCCTCCATAAGAGAAATAAATGCTCTTAAACAGGGAGCCAGCCCTCCAACCCCTCCATTTACTCTCAACAGCGTGTCACTGGGATTCTCTGTGGTGCTGCAGTCTTTACGTGACTTCTGATAAAAATGTTGTCAGAGAATCTGTGAAGACATTGGCTTTTAGCAAACCCACAATTTCCGGCGGTGGTTTCTCATCCAGACTCCTCTTTGAACCTGGCTTCCTAGGAGTATTTACCCTCCTTCAGGAATGGCATGCTTGGAATGTGACCTCATCTTATCAGCCTCCTCCCCAGCTGCCAGGCAGTAGCAAGCAAGGCTGGAGGTTTCCAGAAGCTTTTCAAAGCCCCTTTAATGCCGCACTTGCCAGTAGCTTGCCCGCCGCTGTTCTAGTCTCAACCTGTTTCTTCTGAGTCCCTCCTCCCCTGAATGACCTCTGACCTCCTTCAGTGCAAAATGCTCTGGGGGGGGGGGGAGGGAAGGATAAGAATCAAAGCGATTCTAGAAACTTCTTTGTGTACTTTAATGTTTTGAAAATTCCGTGCTGAAAGAATATGGAGTTCAGCTTTTAATTAATGAAAACCCACCCCGGGGGGCCAAACTATGGGATTAAGTCAATAATAAATTCCAAATCCAGGAAACAGATGTTCCAAGGCTCGTTTATTTATCCAGCGTGGGCACGTGCGTAGTGCGGAGACCTGACTGCATAAATGCTCTTACAAGACGGTAAATCCTTCCTAAGGAATTTTATATGCGAGAAGTCCCCTTTCCTGCCCTTTAGTTTTCCAAGACTATACTTTGATGCTTAACACCTGGCTGGCTTGGTTTCCTCTGCAGCTCAAGGTCTCAGTCGTCTGACCTTGAGCCCAAGACCTACTTGTTAGGTGAACCTCCCAGACAGTGGGGGAGGGTGATAAATTATCCCATATACATTTGCCTTCACTATTGTGTTGTCTTCAGGAAGAAACGGTACTTTGTTCCAAGAAAAAGACCGGACAGTGAGATATCGTTCCACTGTGAACTAGCCCCAGGTAAATTATTTTATCAGTATAATAAACAATGATCTTAGAAAGCTTAGGGGATTGGGAGGGAGTCACCTGGCTCAATTCACAGAGCATGCTTTTTGCTTTTGGAGATCTGGATTTACAAAATGAAATTGATTTTCGGGCTGCCTCAGGGGCAGTGCTTTGGTTAATTTAATTTTCTGGATGCATAAAGCTAACGCAGAGGTTTTGTTCACCTCCTGCACTTGAAAAATCTTTGGGTGTGTGACGGCTGGAAATGTGGACTCCCTTCCTGAAAAAGAATGTGTGGGTAGTCCTGGCACTTGGACTTTTGTTAAACTAAACATGAGGGGACTGAAGGACTTGTGTGATAGATGAATTCCAGGGGTCTGCATAGCCTGTGATGGACTCCTTCAACTACCTTTTGCCCTAAAGTAAGTGCTGGCTTCTTATGCGAAACAATGCAGTCCTCTGGCTCTGCCAGGAATGTCACCCGGCTCACAGAGCTAGAGAACTGGGGACTTTTTCCCAGATGATGGGGACTCCAAACAAGATGTCAGTTTCTCTCAAGGGCTGGGATCATAACACACAAACTTGGGATCTGGGACTGAATACTTCTTATTTCATTGTATATGTGTATTTATATTTTGTATTTTTTGCAGTATGAGGAATCGAGCCTAGGGCACAGAGAATTTGAGGCAAGTGCTTTATTACTGAGCTATAACTCCACCTCTCTGTGTCTATTTCTATGACCAAAAGCAACCTGGGGAGGAAAAGGTTTATTTCTGTTTACAGATTATAGCTGGATGATGATCCAGGGAAATCAGGGCAGGAACTCAAAGCAGGAACCTGGAGGCAGGGGTTGAAGCAGAGGCCATGGAGGAATGTTCTTGACTGGATTGCTCCTCATGACTTGCTCAGCCTGCTTCTTATGTAACCCCACCAGCCCAGACATGGCCCCACCCACAGTGATCTGGGCCCTCCTAGTGCAATCATCAATCAAAAAATACAACACAGGCTTGCTAACAGGCCAATGTGGTGGAGGAATTTTCTCCGTGGAGGTCCCCTCTTCCAAAATGACTCTAGTCTTATGTCAAGTTGACATAAAACTAGTCACTGTCTATTCAGATTAATCTAGAACTCACTCTATAACCCAGGTTGGTTTTGAACTTATTGTCCCCCTCCTATCTTAGCTTCTCAAATTGACTGGCAGCCACCTCCTGTGCCCCATCGATGATGGAACGGAAGAAGTGTGTTTGTGAAGGAGTCTCCAAGAAGAGGAATTAAAAATGGAGGTGCTTTGGTTCAGGCAATTAAGCAGGCCGGCAGGAGGCCACCAGGCACACCCACTCACACCTTCAACAAGCTCACTGCTGAAGTTCGGCTGACATCCCCATCCCCTCACCCCCTCCCACTCACTCCCACAGACCAAGTGAGCCAGAGGCTAAGCCATCTCCAAGCTCTTCGCAACAGCTTAACTTCAAATTCCTGACTAATGGATGATGTCATTGCCAACCCCCTTGAGGTTCAGAGCTGAACACAGAGAGTCTTTCTCTAGGCTGCTGGAGCCTGTGTTTTCCTAGATTGCAATCCTAATTAGCCCCCAAATAAATGCAATACTCTTTGTTTTTGACTGGGTGGATTTTCCCTTCTCTGAATCCGCTTTGGGTATCAAATCTAAGAAATCTCTGCCTAGCCCTCTATCCTAAAGCTTCACTTCTCTCCTTCCTCCATCTGAAAAAGTCCTCTTCTATTCAAGACCATGATCTTGATCAGTTGTATGAGATGTGAGATGCAGGTCTGAGTCCATTCTGTTTGAGATCTATGTTTCACAACTGCTCTGTGTCAACTTTTGATACTCAATCCCACCCTCCCTGTGATTTACTTTATTTTTGTATTTTGCTTCCTCAGGAGCCTTAGGCTAGCCTGAGGGTTTGACTGAACAGAGAGAGAGAGAGAGAGAGAGAGAGAGAGAGAGAGCATCTTCGGATCACGTGACTCAATACCACATCCCCACTGTACTTCCTGCCTGGCCTCTCTTACAGAGTTGAGAGGGTAATGTGAAGGATGTTTAAGAAAGAAATGTACAGTTTCAAGTGCACAGAGCAGACGTGGCGTTTTGAACACAAGCTATATTAGTGTGTGTCCAGTGTCGGACCGAGTCCCACTTAGGGAGAGTACAGCCCTCTGTTGCTACAGCGCACTGTCTGCATAGGTGGTTTCCTGTGCGGGCTGCCTCCCTCACAAACATACCGATCTGGTTAGTCATGAATTCCTTCATCACATAAATCACCCAACATTTATTTATGCACAAAGGGACAGGTAACAAAGTAAAAACAGATACGAAATTTCAATTTTTTCTTTATTTCTTTATTTTTATTTTGAGACAGACTCTCACTATGTAGCCCTGGCTGGCATGGAACTCACTATGTAGACCAGACTAGCCTTGAATTCAGAGTAATCCACCTGCCTCTGCCTCCCAAGTGCTGAGATTAAAGGAGTGCACACACTCCGTACACCACTGTGCTCAGATACTAAATTTCTTTACAATGTATTTATCGGTGTGCAATATGTACAATTATACACATATATCTAAATATTTTGGGTCACACAAACATGCTTCTGGTGGAGAAGCAGGTTGGGAAGGGGAGATGAGTGGGAAAAATAGAAGCCTGGTAAAGACAGGTGTTGGAAAGCTTAACTCCGAACAATTACTGCAAATCCCAGCAGCTCACTCTGGCAAGTCTTGAACCAGAAGTAACACACACTGGGTCACCTTGACTTTCACACAGGCCTCTGGTTTTATTTGGTGCTAAGTACCACCCCAGAGGGCAGACAACTGGGTCTGAACTACACAAGAATCAAATGCCAGCAACTAAGAAAGTTGCTACAAAGGTCTTCAGGTCACACATGGCTCCCTGCTCCTGAGTCAGCAGCCTCCTTGTGGCCTGGGGAGAGGAGAAAGGGGAATCCAGGTGACAGCGAGTAACCCATTTGGGAAGTCTGCGTGGACAGGTCTGCAGCCACAAGAGAGTAGCAAAGAAGCCTGCACCATGTGTCAGGCTCCACCGGCCCTGGTGGACACTTGCTGTGGACAGATGCAAGTCCATGCCATCAATGGTGACATTGTTAGTGTTAATAAGGGTTGGCCTGATGCGCAATCAGGTGGCTCCCAACAGCTTTCCACTCGAACTGAGTAGTGGTTGCCCTGCTACAATGAAATGTGATTGATGTCTCTCCTTCCTTCTTGTTAACTGGTACCACTGCATAAAGACAGCCTGCCACTCCGTTACCCAGTCCCTACGGTGTCATTTTGGATTTGTGCATACATTCAAACTCCCACATTTAGCCAGCAGGAAGTCTTCGTGCCAGCCACTTGCCAGCCATCTTTGCACACCTCCGAGTTGTCTTTGGGCACATCCTGATGTCTGAGACTGGAAGGTACTCCGAGCTGACTTTGTCACATCTCCTGTATTAGTCTGCAACTGTCACATCTCTTTGGTGGAGATCGGTATTTAGAACTCAAACTCTGGGTGCCTGGTGTGCGCATTACTGTCTGCACGGTCACTGGGGAGACTGAAAATACTTTTAAAAAAAAATCATGTTTCTATCTATTGATACCTTGAACTCCAATCCAGTATCTGTAAGATCTTCCTCACACTCCCACACCCACTATTAGTTCATTTCTCTTCTGACATTTGCTAACACCTACAGATGTACACAGTCACCCAACATGCACAGGACCACCAACATGGAAGGACTACCCTACTGCTAGTCCTGAAAGCAAGGACATCAAACGACACTCTGCATTTCTTTGCCGCTCCCTTGTCTTAAGATCGATCTCTCTAGGAAGAGTCCAGAGGACACCACAGAAGCTGAACTGCTGTGTGCCTGAGGGGTGATATCAATACGATAAGATAGAGACTTCCCCCCAGATCTGCTTCTGCTCAAAAGCAAATAAATAAACACAGTTAAAAAAAATAAAAATGGAAGAGAGTTTCTTTGCAGCTAGCATGTGGAGAGCTTTGCAAAGATGGGGACAATTTTCTAGGATATTAGAATGAAGATTTGATTACAACGAAAGAGGTGGACATGATGTTAAACTGGGTCAGAGTTCTGGAATGTGAGCTCTTGGATTTTTCTTCACTGCTCTTCTAAGCAATCTTAAATAAGAGTGGAGATAAACCCTGGGGTTATGGATGGACAAGAAAGTAAAAGTGTTGCCTGGTGAAGGGAGATGGGACACCTGGTGAGTTCAACAGATGGAAATTTTTGTATTCCCTTTGTGGAAATGCTGCTATGATTAGAATCTGAATGTCCTCAAGGGCTTGCATGTAGAGGGCTAAGGACTTGCTTGCCAGATGATAGGGCTTTGAGGAAGTGAGGAACTATTGAGGCTGTGTGTGTGTGTGTGTGTGTACATGCATGCCTCATGTCATGGGAGTACAGGTACCCTCAGAAGCCAGAAAAGGAGTTATAGGTGACTGTGAACCACCCGATGTGGGTGCTGAGATCTGAACTTGGGTCCTCTGCATAGAGTGATGGAAATCAGGAGGCGGCTTTGGTCAGAGGAACCGGGTCACTGGGATATGCCTAAGGCGTGTGCCTTGTCCTGGCCCCTTCCTGTCATTCTCTGGCTCCATTCCACCATGGGTTGAGTTGCTTTGCTCTACCCTGGACCCCTGACCATGGTGCTCTGCCTCACCATGGTGGATCCAGAAGCAACAGAGCCAAGAAATCATGGATGAATCAAAACCAATCCCTCTCCCCTCAAGTTCTTTTATCAGAGTGATGAACTGTACTAACCCCTGGTATGTTTTCTGTTGCTATAACAAAGTCCCCAAGGCTAAGTACTCTAAGCAGAAAAGGGATTTATTTGGCTCACCATTCTGAAGTTTCAAGAGCAGACTGCTAGCATCTGGTTGGCTATGGCAGGGCCACAGCAGATGGCCTCCTGACAGATGGTCTCATGGTTGTGGGAATGCATTTGGAAGAGGGATTCAGGGCAGGTGCCAAACTTGATTATATCAACCCATTTTCTCCAGAACTAATCCAGTCTAACAGGCAGACTTAATCCCATTCACGAAGCTAGAGATGCCACGACCTAATTACCTTTCCCTGGTCTTACGTGTCTCACCACTTTAGCCCCACACAGGGACAAGCCTGAAGCATGTTATCCTCTGGGGACAGACATTTGAATGATGGCGAAGCCAGTCTCTGCTGGCCATTCAGACTTACTGAGCACTTTAAACTGGTGATTACAGGAGATGTGCCTATTGAGAATAGCCAGCAGAAGCTTCCAGGCTTTGGCTATTTCTCTCTGGGATGACTGCCATTGACCTATGAGGACTCTGCAGCTGTGTTTGATTGACAAATTATTGTGCCCAAAGTTTGGCAGCGAGGTTGCCTCTTCAATCTTTATTTTTCCTAAAGGTAATGAAACACGAGATCAATTAACACTATGCAGATCCTACTATTTTAAAAATATTTTATTTTAAATTATGTGAATGTGTAATATTTCATCTTAAAGTATGCAAATGTGTGTCTGTGCGTGCATGTGCACGAGCATGCGAGTGCAGGCACCCTCGGAGTTCAGAAGCATAGGATCCCCTGGGGCTGGAGTTACAAGTGGTCCTGAGCCACCCAACATGGGTGCTGGAAACCAATCTCGGGTCCTCTGCACAAGCAGTACATGCTCTTAACTGCTGATGAGCCATCTCTCCGGACCCAAGTTCCACCATTTTTAAACACCGTGAGATTCCTTTAATTGCGATTCATAATGCTGCCTCCCTGAGGAGTGACTGCGGGAAAGCTGAATGAACAGCAAAATTAAAACATCCAAGCAAAACTGCCTCTCCCACTCTGTAAGCAGCCAACATGTCTGTGTCCTGTGAATTCAGCCTGCTACCCTGTACACACACACACACACCCGCCCCACTATTCATCATCTGGTGTTTCCCTGGAAACCATTGATAAGATTTCAAAACACTGCAAAACAATATAACTGTTCTCTGGAGATGTTTCCATGGTTGCTGAGGAAACATGGTTCTCTCTTTGCAGGAGGGGCGAGACTGGAGACTCCCGTGCCACAAGCGCAACTAGATCACTCACTCTCAGGTAGGTCCAGCCTGGCAAGGTGGAGCCAAGCCTCTGCCCTCACGGCATGAGGCCAGCGTCTGTGTGCTCAGCCTCTACTTCCTCCAACAGAACGGAAGACAGAAACTCTGGCCTTG
Source organism: Cricetomys ansorgei (assembly GCA_026225945.1). NCBI lineage: Eukaryota > Metazoa > Chordata > Mammalia > Rodentia > Nesomyidae > Cricetomys > Cricetomys ansorgei. The sequence goes on along the minus strand of JAMJFZ010001791.1, from coordinate 756,329 downwards.
CGGTGTGTAGCACCGGGGTTTCTGACTCTGCCTCACCTCTTTGTTGTACTCCGCCCCGCCTCTCCTTACTCCAGTCTCTCTCTCGTAGTTATCCAATATCAAGCGGAACATGAGCAAAGATTTGAACAACTACAGACCCGGGACTTCGGATCTGGCTTCCAAAATCTCTCTGGCTTGGTGGGCTAACTATTGCTGTGATGAAACACCGTGACTAAAAGCAACTTGGGGAGGCAAGGATTTATTTGGCTTACATTTCCACACTGTAGTCCAACTGTGAAGGAAGTCAGGACAGGAACTCAGACAGGGTAGGAACCTGGAGGCGGGAGCTGATGCAGAAGCCATGGAAGGGTACTGCTTACTGGCTTGCTCAGTCTGCTTTCTTATAGAACCCAGGACCACCAGCCCAGGGATGGCACCACCTACAACGGCCTGAGACCTCCCCCATCAATCACTAATTAAGAAGATGCCCTACAGGCTTGACTACAGCCTGATCTTAAAGGAGGCATTTTCTTAATCCTATCAGATGACTGTGACTTGTGTCAAAATGATACAAAACTATTCAGCACACCCTCCAAACAAAAAGATGTATCCTATGTGCACATGGGTAAGTTTGTAAGATGAGCCGGGACAGGGCAGTGTCTCTGGTCACGCCTGGCACCCATGCTTCTCTTGTATACTTATATACTGCCATGTGAGGCTGAATCACGCAGGCGTATAGCACCTTAGACAGTAATGAGGGAGGGAGAGGAATTCTCATTCCAAAGAGAGAAGCTTGTGTGACACTTCACAATGACTGAAATTCTCCCTTTCTTGAACCAACCTCCACCCTATCAAACTGTTTCCATTAGCAAAGAAATCAAGAGCAAGCAGAAAGCATGTGTACTTTGTCTATTCGGACAACTGCCCTAGTCTCTTCCATTCCTCAGCGTTGGAGAAGGGTCATCCTCACCAGGCAGTGGCAGTGCACGCCTTTAATCCCAGTACTCAGGAGGCAGAGGCAGGTGGAACTCTGAGTTTGAGGCCAGCCTGGTCTACAGAGTGAGTTCCAGGACAGTCAGTGCTATGCAGAGGAACTCTGTCTCAAGACAAACAAACAAACAGGAAACAAAGCAAACAAACAAAAAAAGTTATCCTCATGTAATCTCTGCAATTCCTGCCTCCCTATTCCTTTGCTTGGTTGGGCCGCAAGACCCTGAGCTGGACGAATCAATAATCCTGGCATCCACTGTTCGTAGAGCCATAGGTGACCTACGCTTGTTTCTTTAGTTCTTGGCTTAGTTTTAACCACTGGAGAAAGTCATCACCCAAACAAAAACATCGCCTCTTGCAGAGGTGGCTCTGCATGGCTGCCTGTCCTCTTCAGCCTGAGGCTGGCCCCGACAGCAGTCTCCGGGTCTGCCACCTCCTTGCTTCCCTGTAGAGATAGGTTGTATTACCGCAGTGTGAATAGTGAAAGGTTTATTCTTCCATCTTTCTGAGACCAGCATGCACTGCTCCCATGGTTTTGCTTACGTCAACAGTGCAACAGGAAACATGTCTCCTGTCATTTCGTGATCAGCATTTCCTGGGTCTGTGTCTCCCTCTTGCATTATAGTTTTTATTTATTCTTGAGAATTTCAGACATGTATACAATGAAATATCATCATACTCACTCCCCATTCCCTTCTTCAACACCCCTATATCCTTCCAACATGCCCCTCCCAACTATATATATATATTTTAGATAACCAATTGTGTCCAATGAATACATGGAAAGCTGCCACTGAAAACATCTCAAAAAAAAGAATGATTCTCCTTCCCTGCCACTATTACACACCAGAAGTTCCTCATTAAGGGGTGAAGCCTGGAGATCTCCCTGTCTGTGCTGGAATTCTGCCTGGCTTGTCTTACACAGGTCTTGTGCATGTAACTACGGCTTCTGTGGGTTCATGAGTGCGACCGCCCTTCACAGCTCTCCTCTTCTCCTGCTGCCCTTACCTTCTTTCCTCTTCCTCTTCTGAGGTGTTCCTGAGCCTTGGGGAGAGGGGTGGTCAAGAAAGACATTCTATCCAGGGCTGAGCTCTCAGGCTCAGGAAGCGGATTGTGCAGCATTCCCCCATCTGAACGTACTCTCTGTCAGCATTGTGAGTAGGCATGCTCCAGCCATGGGTGAAGCCAGGGACTCCCTTCTCACAGAGGACTCAGTGACCTAACTGCCGATCCATGTTTCCTGTCTTTCTATGTCTGTGTACACCATCGAGAGCTAAATCAGTTACAAGGGTGGCTCAGTGTGTTCTCCATTTCCTTCCCCACATGCTCCCCCACCCCGACTCTTTCTCTGGCAAATTTATATAGATCTATAAGTAATTGATGCTTTATTGTATTAAGACGTTGGAAAATAGAACTAACCTTAGTCTTGCCGTCTCCGATAGTGTATTCAGCCTCTGCTATGTCAACATGGTTTCATGAACACATCAACAAATCTGATGCAGAACTGGCCGCTTCAAAGGTGTGACTCCTGACTTGGACACCAAGCAGACCTGTCAGCAGACAACTGGAATCAGGGCCCAGGTATCACCACTACCTACATCCCGGCATATGGGGACAGTTTCTCAGAGCTATGCATGGAATTATTTCTGCATGGAACAGTCCAAGGAGATGATGGGAAGGGACACCAAGGAACATACCAGAGACCAAGACGCAATGCAAAGACCTCATAAGGAGGCGCTGGATCCTGGAGGAATTCCAGGGATGATAACAAGGTACTAAGAAACACCAACCAATTAACCAACCAACTAATGAACCACCCAGCCACCAAATAAACAATGTAATATCTCAGCTATGAAGCATCAGCAAAGATATATTGATGTTATAATTCCGAGGAAACTAGGTGAAAAATTGAAACTAAATAATAGATGGGTGAGGCTGGCTGCCTCTCATTTATCTTAGCACCATCATTGCCTGTGCTTGAATACGGCTGACACACCCTAGGGCCTGCTGCCGTCAAAGGCCTGGTCTCCGGAGTGGCACTTCGGGGAGGTTGGGGAGCGTGGGAGGTCTTTAGGTCATTGGGGTATGAGGAAGCTCTTGTGCAACCCCAAGCGCAGATCTCCAGAGAAACATGTTATTAAAACCTCTCACGTACCTGGTATTCCCCGATTCCTGCTCCAGAAGTGACCACTTGTTTCCACCATGATGTAAGTTCACCCGGGACAGACCAATGGGGCCACAGGTCTTGGACTTCAAACCTCCCGAACCATAAGCTAAATAAACCCCTTTCTCCATAATTAGCCTGAGTTAGGGATTTTGTTACAGTGACAGAAAGCTAGCTAACACATCTATGAATGGTGGGACATCCAGAATTTGTGGCTCCTGACAGCCCATAGTACTGTGGGGCGGAGCAGCCTGAGGCCCATGCCCCTCCAGATCCAACTCTCTGCCGTAGGACATAGAGGGCCAGGGCAAGCCTGAGATCACTCTGGGCCAGCTAACCAGCCAGCCAAATCTACTACTGAGACAAAGGACCTGGAAATGAGTAGTCTGTTTCCAGCAAATTACTGGCAAGGAAAAGCCAAAAGTAGGTGCAACTGTCATGGGGGTCTCAGGAGATTTAGAGGCCTAATGGCTGAGAGTAGAGTAAACGGGGACAACCAGGAAAAACCAGCAGAGGTGTGTTATTAGAGACTGTTAAGGAATTGCTGCTAATCTTTTAGCTGAGATAATGGTATTCTGTGTGTTTCAACTTTAATCACTTATTGGTTAGAAGTAAGTCCTGGGCTATTTTTTTTTTTTTTTTGTAAGATGATTTGTTTTAAATGTTTCAAACAAATAAAAATCAGTTTTAGGAAGACAGCTGAGACGGGGAGAGCAGGATGTGGGTGACTGTTGGCGTAGGCAACGGGTACTGGGGGTCCTTTGTATTCTGTACTTTTGTGTACGTTTTGATTTTCTTCCTATTAAAAGACAGAAACAGTAGTCCCGTCGGGCAGAGGGCAGCCGTTCCCTGCTGAGCTGGCCCGCCAGCCCCGGTTTCATACTTGCAGCATAATGTTTTCGTAGACTTATTCCTGGGTGTTTTACGGGTTTTCCTGCCATAAACAGGGTTTGTGTGTTAACTTTCTGATTGCCTGCTGCTACCTATAAGACAGCGGCACTTTTAGCAAATTACCCTGATAGCATGTGGCTTCGGTAAAACCACATATGAGGTCTAATAATTGATTTTTAAAAAAATCCCCTGGGATTTGCTACGTCCGTTATCTGAGAATAAAAGCAGCTCGCCTTCCCCCTGCCTTCCTCCCTCCCTCTGACTTTTCTTTTTTAGAAGGTTTTTTAACGTGATACTTTTATTAATTATTTGAGAATTTCATACAATGTATCCCAATCACACCCACTTCCCATCCCTCCCAGATCCATCCTCTCACCCCTGTACCCTCCGAAACAAAAACCCCAAACCAAAACCAACCAACCAAGCAACCAACACCAAAAACCAGAAAACAAAGAACCCACCACCAACAGAAAAGCAAGTCCAATCCGTATGGCAGGAGCGTGGAGCGCTGACGTCAACACGGCCTCCAGGGAGCATGTTCATCAACACACTCTGGTGGTAGTACAGCTCTCTGAAGTCTTTGGAGGAGATTCAACCCAGAAATATGAAACACTCTTCAGCTCGGATATCTTGTTTTTTATAATCAGGATGATCCTATGGTTTGGCAGTGCGTTGGTTGGGGGTGGGGGCAGGACCTGCGTCAGCTCCAGTCCTTTGAACATCACCCTGCCGTCACCAGGCTGGCATCCCCACCGGACTGTCCGGTTTACAGCCCTCGCTGTGCAGCAGTCCTATGCTCGCCTCCCCTCAGCAGGGGCAGCAGCAGCAGCAGCAGCAGTGACTTTATGCTGAGGGCAGGCCTGTGGCCTGAGGCTCATGGTGGCCCCACTCCTCAAAGGAAGAATATGCCCCTTCAATGACTTGGCCGTGTTCCCATAGCTGTCACTACCGCTGTCTCTGCTTCAATTAAGTTGAAGGCCAGGCCCAGCCTGGTGGGCAGCGACAGGGGCAGGTGGGCCCGGCAGTGGTTCCCAACCTCCCCAGGGCCCAAGGACCTGCCCTACCCATCCAGTCCGCCTCAGTTACAGTCCCGTATCCATAACTTCAGAGACCCCAGTCTCCGCTGCGCACCCGGCTCTGTTCCACTATCTCTTCTGTCTCTACTCGCAGCCAGATCAGTCGCCTTTCCAACCACCTATAATTCTTAGTTTTCCCCACTGGACCCATTACCAGAATAGCTCCTTCTAATCCACCAGTGTGTGAGGAGTCAGAGGCTACAGGGGTGAAGGCTGAGGGGTGTTGTGGCAGGAGCTCTGTCCAGCTTTGCCTACCACCCCTCTGCCATAGTCTATAATTTTTAAAATTAAATTCTAAGTTATTATTATCTGTGGGTTCGTACGTTTGTGCACGATGTGTGTGTGGGTGAGTGTGTTGTGTGCATGAGCGTGCATGAGAGTGTGTGCGCGAGTGTGTGTGTGCCCGTGTATGTGTGTGTTGTGTACATGTGTGTGTGAGTGTGTTGTGTGCGTGTGTGTGTGTGTGTGTGTGTGTGTGTGTGCGCGCACTCATGTCATGGTGAGCATGTGGAGGTTAGAGGACAGCTTTGAGGAGCTGGCTTTCTTCCTTCACCGTGAGGTCTGGGGACTGGATTCAGGCCATCAAGCACATGCAGTAAGGGATTTAAGTACAGGGCCATGTCTCTGGCCCTCCTTGTTCTTATCTGATGGTTAGACTCTCTGTTGTTAAGTGTAATATCCTTGCCTCGTCCCCAGTCCCAAAGAGACAGTTCAGTCTTTTTCTTTCAGAATGAGTTTGATGTCCATTTTCACAGGGACTTTGTTTTATTGATTTGAAGAATTTCCCATCATTCACAGCATCAAGAGCTCTCTTCAGCAATCCGTGTCAAATTCTGTCAGATTCTTTTATTGTGGCTGTTGACAGTCTCCCTTATTTCGCAAATCCAATTCATTATTTGCAGATCTCCAAATAATACGGCAACTGTATATTTCTTCTTACATATTTTGAAATTTATTTTATTTTATACATATGAATGTTTTGCCTGACTGTGTACTGTGTGTATGCCTGGTGCCCAAGGAGACCAGAGAGGGCTTCGGATCCCCTGGGACTGGAGTTACAGATGGTCGTGAGCCAACATGTGGGTACATGCAGGTCCTCTGCAAGAGCAACAAGTGCTCTTCACCACTGGACCACCTCTCCAGACCCCAGTCGTATATTCTAGACATAACTCCTACCTGACTCGGGGTTGTCTTAATTTCACTGATCAGTTTTAAGGGCCCCCACCCCCACCTCTCTTGACAGGGTCTCACTGTGTAGCTCTGGCTGGTGTGGAACTCAGAGACCTGCTTGCTTCTGCCTCCCGAGTGTGGGGATTAAAGGCATGGGCCACCGTACCTGTATGTTTTAAGCTTCTCTTTACCAATTGCTTTCAGTAACAGCGTATACACATAGAGGGGGACACTTGGAATAGACGTAAGTGGAGGTACAGAGTGGCCCGGATGCAGACCGGCATTCGTGGACTCGGAGGCTGTTTTTGTTGTTTCTTGTGACTGAGAGGCCTTGTGTTTCTTGGCTGTGTTTTGTCGACTTTGAGTTATCTCAGCCATCATTTCCTGGCATACTTCCCTGCCCCCCTCCCCACGGAGTCCTATTCCTGGGGCTGTGTTCGTATGTTCCCCGGACGGCTCTGTCTTGTTCTATAGCTCACTTATGCAGTTTCTCCCACCTGGCCTCCTTTTGGGTCATGCCTCTCTAACTTCAAGCTCATTAATCTTTTCTTCCCTGACTACTGTCTACGCTAACCACAAAGCCATCAGTTTCTGTTTCAAGCATTGTGTTCTCTAGCTCTCACAGTTCCCTCGGGTCTGTTTCATGTTCTAATTCTATCCTCCCCTCTCCTATTATTTTTTAATCTAGTTCCCATTATGTTGTTGCTGTCCGTGGAATTCTTTTTTTTTTTTAAAGATTTATTTATTTTATTTTATGTGTGCCCCATGTTCATGCAATGCTACAAGAGACCAGAAGAGGTCATCTGACCCAAGTTACAGAGAGTTGTGAGCCTGTTGTGGGCACTGGGAACCTAGCCCATTAGAACAAGCGCTCTTAACCATCTCTCCAGCCCCATAACAGCTCTTTTCAAAGTCCTTCTCTGCCAAATCCATGCTTGCTCCATCATCTATTTCTTTCCTGGGTATGTGTGATGTCTAGTGTTATTTTCAACTTGACAGAATCTAGAATCACCTGGGAGACAGGCCTCATGGCATACCTGTAGGGGATTATCTGGACCACATTAACCGAGGTGGGAAAGAAAGTCTGCCTACTGTGGGTGGCTCCACTCCCTAGGCTTGAGATCCTAGACTCTATAAAGTAGAGAAAGCAAGGTGAGCACTAACAAGCATTTATTGCTCTCTTCTAATATCTGACTTCATGTGACCAGCTGCTTCAAGCTTCTGCCACCTTGTCTTCTCTCAAACTCCCTTCAAACTGGGAGGTGACACAAACCCTTCCTTTCTTAAGTTGCTTCTGACTGGGCATTTTATCATAGCAATGGGAAAGGAAAACAAGGCAGTTTGTTCCTGTAACTGTGTATCATCTTCTCTCCCTCCTCAGGTTGGATGCTGGGTGTAGTGAATCTGACATTGCCAAGGGCCTACATTTTGTCGCCTAAAGCAGTGACTCAGTGTTTGTGGCTAGTATTAAATTATTTTTTGAATCAGGCTGATCTAGTTGAGACTCGTTTTAAGGTTTTTTCAGGGCAGGTGTAGCACAGCCTTGAGTCCTGGCATGGTTCTTGCCTGTGACTAAGGCATGACCTTATGAGCTGTTTACCGGGTGCCCTGCCTGCTTGCTGAGGTCTTCTGCCTGGCTGGTCAGAGCCATGTGTTCTAGCAAGTGTCTAACATACTGACTGCCACAGTTCTTCTCTTCCTAGGTGGACCCTGGGCGGCTCAGCACAGTGCCAGTGTGGTCCATGAAGCCCTTCACTTTGACAAAGTTGGGCCATAAAGCCCAAGTAATGATGTCAGACTTCTGCAATTTTCCAGACCAAGCCAGACATTCTGGGCTGGGTATGAGATGGTTTCTTATAAAATACGATGGCAGTTTTGTTCTTTTAAGCAGCTCTGAGCACAGCTGAAGATGCTGCTTTAAGAGGCATTCATAAGGTAAACAGAGGGCTGAAGAGACAGCTCAGCAGTTAAGAGCACTGTCTGCTCTTCCAGGCTCAGGTCCCACAGGCCAGCCACAACCCTCTGTAACTCCAGTTCCAGGGGCTCGGACACCCCCTTCTGGCCTCCACAGACACTGCACACATGCCAAAACACCAGTACACATAACAATTCAAAACAATGAAAGAGGTGAAGCGGAGGGCTGACTGAGTCCTCTGGGGGAGGAAACTCTCTGGCTAGTTAGCCCTGGCCGTGGCCAGCTCTTTGCATTAGAATATAACCAGCAGAAGTAGCACTGTGCTCAGCTTCTGTTCAGAGAGCTCAGCTTAGATGGCCCAGCCACGTCTCCTCCCATCCTCTCCTCCCCAACCCTTTCTTCCCACGCCCTTTCCTTCCTTATTCACCTTCCTTCCATCCATTTCCTTCCACTTTCCTTCTATTCACACTGTGCCCAATGCCGTGTTTAGTGTGCCCACCGCTGCCCCTTCTGCTGGCCGCCAGGGATGTGATGGTAGCACAGCCAGACAGAGCTTCACCCAGAGTCTCCTGGAGAAACAGTTCAAGGCAACAGTCCTCATGAAGGAGACAAAATCAGACAGTGAGGTCACTCCTCATGGAGCTAGGAGGGTTTTACAAGCAGAGCAGACCAAGGCCAGGGCCAGGGAGGTACCCTAGGGTGCTTTTGGAGACGTCACCAGAGGAGGGGTAGAGGTAGATATAAGGAGAAGAGCTATCTCCATGGAGAGGAGGAGGGGAATGCTACCTTGTGCCCTAAGGGTGGGGTCCCAGGCCACAGAATAGCTTCTGGGCTGTGCTTTCCCAGCTCTCAAATATGACTCCTGTGGCTTCTGGTCCCCATACAGGTCCTGCTTTGGAAGAGGTATGCAGGCTGACAGACATGCCTTCGATTCCTGAGTTGTTTGATAATGGATTCTGGCCACTTCTTTCTTATTGAGAGGCTGGCGTTGCACCAGGCACCGTACAAGACTGCGGGCCAACTTCCGCGTAGGCAATAGGACCCCCTACATGGCCCACTGAGTACCTCTCTAACTTTTGTTGCAGCCCCCACCAGACACTTTAAGATTCACAGGTTGTTGGTAGAAAGCCTAACATATTTTAAAGAGTCACACTCCATGAAATATACCTCCTTTAGGATAGGTTAGCGCTGCGATAAACAAAGAATATTTATGTGAAGAAGGCCTGGATTCCAGTTCACCCCCGGAGCCTTAATGAAAGGGCTGACAAGCCCCAGAATTACGGCTCTTCAAAAGTGCACAGCTATTCCCTTGGGTGTGCAGCAAACATAGATCAAAGGTACTTTGGATGATTTAAAAAATACCATCTTGTGCAGTCATGAAAGGGAGGTTGGATCTGAAAGTCTTCTCTAATAATTTCTAATGAAAGGCTGAGCCACTAAAATCATGTATTTTGAGTTTCTTCTTTCAAAAATGGAGAGAATTTTATTGTTTTTCTTAGACTGTATTTTTCCAAAGACAGACTCAATAACTTTTCCCTCCTACATCATAAGAGCCTAGATGGTCTCCTGCGTGCTCTGGACGGCCATTACATCATAATAAAGGACGTTAGCAGGCTGCAGTTCCCAGCCGTGTCTCTTTGAGACTAAAGATTTTCAAATTAAAATTCTGTAGTTAATATAAGGAACATGAGCTGGGGGGTGGTGGCACACACCTTTAATCCCAGCACTCGGGAGGCAGAGGCAGGTGAATCTCCGTGAGTTCAAGTCCAGCCTGGTCTATAGAGTGAGTTCCAGGGCAGCCAGAGTTACAACAGAGAAACTCTGTCTTGAAAAACAAAAAATCAAAACTAAACAACAAAGCAACATGGGTGTGGGAAGAATGCTCTTAAGTTTGTATTTAAATAGTTTAGCAGCACGTATTGGCACATGATTGTAATCCCAGCCCTCAAGAGGCTGAAGCAGAAGGATGGCTGTGAGTTCAAGGATACCTGGGGCTGCAAACGTAGAAAATCAAATTTCTGTCGCAACATCTACCAGTTAATAAGTTCTTGGTCTTTGGAAAATTGTCACATTGCACAAATTTCCCTGAAAATATCCCTAAAACCTTCTCCAGAGTGTGGCCCAGCCTAGAAGTTCACGGGCAGGTGAATGGGTCCAGCAGGACCGTGGGCTGTTTGTGTCTGAGGTAGCAGAAGTGCTGTGATCCCCTACAAGGCTGGTTGCTGTCACAGAGGAGGCCTCCAGAGAGAACCTGAGAACATCATGGGAGAGGACATCAGTCTGCCTCAGGCTTGAACTCTGTGTTAATGGAGAGGGTTGCACTGACAGACCTGTGCGCCCTAGACACCTATCTGGTCAGGTGAAGACTCTCTTCCTCTCCATGCTGGCTTCTCCCTGCTCCTTCCAGTCATCTCACTGTGGTGAGGGGGCCTCTCCCCTGCTTGAGTACAGTCAGGATACAATCCAACATGTGTTCTCAGACTGTGGGGTGGCCAACAAAAGGCTCAAAGAAAGAAAGCCCTTGTGGTTCTCCTTGCCATGAAGAACATGAACAGAACGAGGTCTGCCTGGGGGCCATTCTTATGGAGCTGTTTGTTGATAACCCAGGCAGACAAAGATGGGCTGCGCCCAGGGCTGGGACTGCAGCTGTGCCCATAAATGAATCAAGTACATTTGGTTATTTTTCATATTCTTCTCTTGTGTCTCAGTTTTGTTTGTTTGTCTAATGCATTTTTGGGGCTGGTGGGATGGTAATAAAGGCACTTGTCATCCAGCCTGACAACCTGAGTTTGATCCTGAAATCCACAAGCTGGAAGGAGAGAACAGACTCCTGAAGGTTGTCCTCTGACCTCCACGTGTGTGATATGCCACGAGCTCCCAAACACATACATTTTAATTTTAAAAATACATAACTGTCTTTTTCTACTTGTGCCCTAGGCAGGGTGGAGTTAGCTTATAGTCGCAGCCCTCGGTCTGAGACAAGAGGATTGCTTAAAGTCCAGAAGATGCTTAAAGTTCAGCCTGGGTAATGCAGTGACACGCCATCTCAAATAAGTAAATGAATAAAAACCAAGTAAATAAATACGGAATAAGCTAAAAGTAAAAAAAAAAAAAAATTGCTTTCATTGTTCCATCACTAAGTCTTTCATTTTGTGGTAATTGGACAGGAACAGTTAAAAGCCACATGTTGTCCTCAGCAGTCATGAGCGAAACTGAGTTCTAACCTCTGGCCACACTTGGAGGTCAATTTTCAGGTCTAATTCATCTTCTGGTTCATGCTTCCCAAACACACGAACTCTGTGCTCTCCTGCTTGACCAGGGAAGCCCATTTGTCCTGCTGCCCCCATCCTACCCAGCCTTCCCTCCCGTACATGCAACTCCCTAGTGGTTTGTGGTCACATTCTGAACCTTTGCTCCCGCCTGAGAGACTCTGACCACCCCAGTCGCCCTGCCGCATAGCCCTGCCGGCTGAGATGCCACTTTGCTTCCTCGGTAAGGACAGACAGGGCTGTTGTATGGAGGTGCCCATCTGCCATGGAAGAAAGCCATCTATGCCCGTGATTGAATGAGCATGCAGGAAGGAACAGGAGGCTGGTCCCCTAACCCAGGCCACTCACCCACAGGGACAACCGGTTAGTTGAGAAAAATGAGTCCTTTCGTTCACACAGCTGCTCCGGGTACCAGTGCCATCCTGACAGCTGGTAGAGGGTACTCTCAATGGATAGGGAGCACAGATGTACTGCTGGCAAGTTGGGGGTGCAGGTGAGCTCAGACAGCATGAACCCCAGACATGTCCAGCTGTGTCTGACTTCAGCTTACAGGCTCCCCTCTAGCTAGCAGTGCAAGCAGGGAGACCTTAGGTTTTCTCTTCCCTAGCCCTAGGCTAGCAGCTAAGTTTCTGTAGATGGTGAGTCTGTTTAAGAGTATGTAGGAAGCTGTGAGGATCCCCAGAAAACAGAGACCAATTTAACATAAAATGTATGCACCACTGGGGTTTTGCAGACCCCTAAAAGCCATGCATGTGCCCTGGATGGAAGAATAAAGAACATGTTCTAGGCAAATACACTCGTTTTTGATTATCTGCAGATAGACACCTACTTTGTTGATTAACAGCATGTAAATTAGACACTTTGATTTTTAAATTTGCAAATTGGGGTATTCGTTCTATTTCTTGGGTACTTACAGCCAATTCCAAATTGCTGTCATTTCATAAATTACTATCTGCAATATCTGTAGGATTAGGAAAATAGCATTGGCTCAGAATAAGAAACTAAACTGCTCAAAGGAGGTACAACTGAAGCTGTTCCCCTCAAAATGTCATTCTCCCACCAGGGCCAAGTATCTCAGGGTCTAGGGCCCACGCTATTCTTAGTGTAAGTGTAGGTTCTGTACTGACCATTGGATTTGTTTTCTTTACTTCGCCTTGGAGAACCTTTACCCCAGTCGTAAGAGGCTGATCTTTCTCTTGACATGCCAGAGTTTTGCTGCATCAATGTGCTAGTCAATTTCCCTGCTCTGCTATGGGTAGATGGAGTGTTCCCCAAGTCTCAGGAACTCCTCAGCTCAGCCAGACTCATGGCTGCCTCCTTGTCAGTCACCAGAGTGTATGGAAAGTGGTAAATCTGCCCCACCAAAGGAAATTAAAGTAAAAAAGCCAGGGGCCTGGAGCGATGGCTGAGTGGTTAAGAGTGTTTGTTGCTCCTGCAGAAGACTGATGTACGCTTCTCAGCACCCACATGAAGGCTCACGACTGTCTGTAACTGCAGTGCCAGGGGATCCGATGCCCTCTTCTGGCTTCCCTCGGTACCACGCACACATATGCGGGCAAAGAACTCTTACATATAAAATGAAATTTTTTTTTTTTTAAAAGCCAAAAAACCTATGGCAAGCCCTTCTGTTGGGCTGAGCTAGATGGTTCCGTAAGTAAAGGTGCTTATTGCGTAAGCTCAGCAACATGGGTTTGATCCCCAGAGCCCATACAGGATGGAAGGGAGGAGTCAACTATAAAATCCTCCTCCAACTTTCATATGTATGCTGTGGCTGGCATGCGTGCGTGCGCGCGTGCACGCACACACACACACACACACACACACCCCAATAATAAATAAAAGCATTAAAACCCTTCTCTGATTACCCCTTCACATGAAGCATCCCAAAGCTGGTTATTACCTTTTACCTCATCATTTCCTTTTTGTTTGGTTTTGACTCTGTGCTTGTGAGTGCATGCGTGTGTGTGTGTGTGTGTGTGTGTGTGTTGAAGATGTCAGGTGCTTTCCTCTGTCATTTTACATCTTCCTTACAGAGCAGTGGCTTTCAACCTTCGGCATGCTGCAACTCTTTAGTTCCTCATGTTGTGGTGACCCCGGATCATCAAATTATTTTTGTTGCTACTTCACAACTGTAATTTTGCTGCTGTTATGAATCGTAATGTAAATATCTGATATGCAGATGGTCTTAGGTGACCCCTGTGAAAGGGTTGTTTGACATCCAAAGGGGTCAGGACCCACAGATTGAAAACTACTGATATAGAGTCAGGATCTTTCAGTTGAATCCAGGGGTCGCTATTTCAGCCAGTCTGGGTAGCCAGCTTGCTCCAGGTATTCCCTGTCTCCACAGCCTTGGAAATGAGACTACAGTGGGCAGCCGCCCTTCCAGCTTTTTACATGAGTACTGGAGAGCCAGACTCCAGTCTCCCTGATTGAGTGGCAAGCACTTTGCTCAGAGGGCAATCTCTTCAAGCCAGGGTTTTTGTTTTTGCTTAGGTTTGGTTTGGTTTTGGTTTTGAGTCACAGAAAACCATCACCTGAGCATACTTGGTGTGGTGGTTTGAGTAAGAATGGCTCCCATAGGCTCATGTATTCGAATGCCCAGACCCTAGGGAGTGGGACTACTTGAAAGGATTACAAGGGATAGTGGTGTGGCCTTGTTGGAGGAAGCCAACCTGGTTTGAGGTTTCAAAAGCTTGCACCAAGCCCAGTGACTCTTTCTCTGCCTACACATCAGGATGTAGCTCTCAGCTACTTCTCCAGCACCATGTCTGCCTGTGTGCCACCATGCTTCCTGCCATGATGACTGTGAACTAACCTCTGAAACTGCAAGGCTCCCCCAATGAAATGCTTTTTTCTGTAAGAGTTGCCTTGGCTATGTCTCTTCAGAGCGATAGAGCGTGACTAAGACCCTGGGAAAGGGACACAGCATGCCGTGGAAGACATGGTGTCCAAGTTTGAACTTCAATGCCATACTTCCTAGCTCTGTGAGCTTGGGAAAATTGCTTAGCCTTTCCATTTTCTTTCTTATCTATGAAACGCGGACAATGAGTGTGCCAATCACATAGGATGTCTCCAGAATCCAATAAGCTAATGTCTCTAAAGTGCTATGAACAAGGATGAGCATCAAGTTAGTACTAAGCAAGGGCCTGAGGTTTTTATCAGTCTGGGTACCTGGGAATAAAACTCTGTGTGTGTGTGTTGGGGGCACCTTCTGAAGCAAGTGTGTTGTCCACAGTAAGAGGTCAGCTTGCTCTCATACATCTTGCAGAGGGGCATAGACCAGTTCCCTCCAGAAGGCCTGTAGAGAAGCCCTTCCACAAAGTCCCAACTGCAGACGGCCCTGTATCCAGACCTGTACAGCTGCCCACACTGAGAGTCTACTGAGACAGGAGACCTGTCTGTCAGTCTGTGGTGGCTTCTCACCCTCCCCTGGCCTGGCTGGGAGCTCACTGTGCTTCCGGGAGTCACCAGCAAAGACTACATAAAGGCTTCTTTGCTAAGCGCTGGCTGGGGCCACATTCCCTCATGTCGGGGCAGCCCCCATCAGAGGGTTGTGGCTGCAGGAGGGACAGTGGGAGAGAGGGCTGTAGGGACTGTGGCTGAAACAGGAATCACAATAGGGTACCTTCCTCACGCCTACCCAGAAATGGACTCTATAGCCTGCTTTTTGGCCCAGTGTGTTAGCACTGAATTAAAACCAAATGTGTCCTCACACCTTAGTGCTCCAAAGAATGTGGTGAGAAGCTTGCTAAATGTAGATCCCCCTCCCCCTCCTCCTCCCCAGAATCCAAAGCCATTGCTTTTCTTATGCATCTCCTAGTGGGTCTCATGGAGATCCATGACTTGCACTGCTGCACTACTCCATTAAAAAGAAAGAAAGAAAGAAAAAAAGGTCTTGGTTAAAGTCCCTTTGTCTTCTTCAGGTTACCAGGCTGGTGCGCAAATCTGACTCCTCCCACAGCTGGGAGGAGGAGAAAATATTGTAATTATATTTTACATTTAACCAGAGACTGTTGTTATCTGAATGCCTTGCAAAATAAGATCAGCTATTGTATGCAGTTTTTGTTTTATTATGCGTTTTTTTTTTTTTGGTTTTTTTTTTTGAGATAGGGTCTCTCTGTGTAGCCCTGACTGTCCTGGAACTCACTATGTAGATCAAGCTGGCCTCAAACTCAGAGATCCACCTGCCTCTGCCTTCCAGATTGCTGATATTAAACACTTCTGTAAGCACGTAAATGAAGCAGAGAGAGGTACTGTCTGCTGAAGGCATCTTGGAAACAATCCTATCAATAATGGCAGGGATAGGCTGCCCGTTTGAAGTACGGGTGGGGCAAGGCAAAGCTCAGCACTGAGGGAGAGTAACCACCAATCACCTCAGTTCTCCAGAATCTGTCAAGCTGAATTCTGGAACACAGTCCATGCGTGACAAAACTGAGTTCCCTTCATTGGGGTGCCAATCTCTGATTTTGATCGCAGACATTTTTAGCTGAAGTATTCATTCTAAATCAACAGTCTCCTCAAACACCTCTACCACACACCTCCCTCCAGCAAGCCTCGGGATCTCAGTAAACTGTGCTTTCTCTTGGTTTTCTTGAAAAACAATGAAGCCGGAAGAGCAACTGCCAGCACACACAGGGCCTGTGGTCTCCATGTCCCTGTGGCTTTATGGTCATGGCCACCACCATGCCCCATTAGAAACGAGAGAGAAACAGCCATGATTAATATACTGGCTAGTGCTATGTAAATCTGACACAAGCTAGAGTCATTTTGGAAGAAGGAACCTGAAGTGAGAAATAGCCTCTACCAGACTGACCTGTGGGCAAGCCTGTGGGGGAGTTTCCTTGACTGATGATTGATGTGGGAGGGCCCAGCTCACGGGAGGCAGTGACTTAAGAAACCAGACTGCACAAGCCACGAGGAGCAAGCCAGTAAACAGCATCCCTCCATGGCCTGTGAATCAGTTCCTGCCTTGAGGCTTCTGACTTGCTCAAGTTCCTGCCCTGACTTCCCTCAGTGGTGAACTGTTGTCTGGAATTGTAAGCAGAGGAAATCCTTTCCTCTCCAAATTACTTGGCTGTGGTGTTTCACCACAGCAACAGGAACCCTAACTAAGGCAGCTAACAAAGGAAGAAATAACAAAAGGCTTGGGCTCAGTCCTGTAAAGAAAAAAAGAACCAAAAAAACAAAAAGCTAGAGGCTTCATTCAAAACACATTTACTCTTGTTTTGGGAGCTGGAGATAGCACGCTTGTGGCGGGGACAGTCGCCATCGGAATAGCTCTATGTATTTTGTACAAATCTAATATTTGAAAAATGGCAGTGTCTCCCACGTCCTGAGAATCGCACATAAATCCCCAGGTCTGTGTGAATTATTTTTACTAGGTCAAGTACTCCGCGTCTCTAGCACACATTCATCACCTCTTCTGCCTTCACATTCTCAACTCATCTGTCACGTGGAGAATGTGATAATTGGGGTTATATACGGGTGCTGTGCAAATGCTTTGAGAAGGGTAATCTGAGAGTCCTAAGTTTTTAATGCATAATTACATTCCCAGGAATTCCAGGGCTGCACGAAGAAGCCGCCTCCAAAGCACATTTTGACTCTCCTGCACAGGGGCTCCTGTGCGGAAGGCTAAGTGACAAGCTGCCATGCTGACTTCTCAGTGTACATGGCACCACAAATGCATTTCTGTATTTGTTTTTTTCCAACCAAGCTGGGCGTGAAACAGGAAAGGGACTAAATTCTCTAGCTCTCCTTTTCTCATAGACAGGAAGGCAGGCAGCCATGCTGGAGTTGCCAGGCAGCTAGCTACCTGTACCCTTGGCCCCCAACTCAATTGTTTGGATGTGAGGGGCCAACACTCAGAGAGTTTGGCCACTCAGAGCTGACCTGAGTTGCAGGTGGCCCCCCCCCAGTGTCGCCACATCTGTTGTTTGCACCCGTAAAGGATGATCTGCGCCCTGGGTGTGAGGTGATTTTGTGCTAGGAGTGCAGAAAAATATGTGGGCGTGTGAAAACTAGAGCGAGCACTTGTTATTCCAATGTGCGAAAATCTCGGCTAGGCTGAGCATATGCAATATTAACTCGGAAAGACCAAGGAACCAAGACAAGAAATAGAACTTCCTAGAAACTCTCTAGTCCACCCTGTCCCCACCCCAAAAAACCTATTATCTGTTTAACAAGTTAAAAGGGACCACCAGGTGCACCCAAAGGTCTCTGGGTACGAATATCCAGCCTGACTTTCCTAAGACGAGTTGCCTGCCGTGGCTGTTCATCATCTAAGAACTGACTGCACATGAGTTTAGATGTTCAGGCTGCCCCACTCGCAGTGCGGATCACGGGCTGCCGTGAAACCGAGGCTCGGATTAGAGTAGAAAGCTGTAGGAAGCAAAGGAAGGGCCTTTAGCCTAGAAACGGTCCCTGGAAAGATGCCCTCAGAAGAGCCTGACCAGCAGAGCTGAAGCCGGGCGAAGTCAACAATCCACAGGCAGGTGCTTAGGCACCAGCAACGCCAACAGGCAAAGGCTGACTCCCATTGGAGCTCCTGAGAGGATGTTCCTCATTTGAGGTTAAACAGCCAGGGAGTGTCTAGATCTGTCCCTATGAGGCACGTACTGCTGTAGCAGACTTGCCAAGAACTAGGACAAACCGTAAACTACCACAGCCTTGTGACACTGTGGTGGGGCCATCTCAACCCTGTCGGAAAGCCAGCCACTTCTGTCAATTCACTTGCCTGCTCCTACCATTGCTGGCTTCTGAATCAGAGCTCTGCATGCTGAGAGCCGGTCACGAGTGTATATTTAGCAGCAAGGGAAGCTGAGAATCTGTGTTTCGAGGGTTCCAGATATAGCGAGAGTGTCTGCAAGATGCCAAGGCATACAGAAGGCAGGATCCAGATGATGGAGAATCACGTGGCTCAGGGAGCCACGGAGAGTGAGCTGTGCTCCGCCTCCCTCGGCCCTGCTCCGCCTCCCTCGGCCCTGCTCCGCCTCCCTCGGCCCTGCTCCGCCTCCCTCCTGCTGTCCGCAAGCCAAGTCTTGGAAGATGTGTGGTGCCTGCCTCCAGTCAGCCTTCCTCGTTGCCAAGGCATCAAAATAACTGCCATCGCTGCCACCCACTGTCAGTGTCAGTCCTAGATAAATGTCATCACCAAAAAAAAAAAAAAAAAAAAAAAAAAAGACTGTATATGGAGATTAGAACTAACTTGAAAGAAAAAAGTTCGTCAGTGAAAATTACAGTGTGGTGTCCGATCTTTCTCATTTTATGGGTGCAGGTGGAAGTCACACTGGGCCCTCAATAAGCTGTGAGGTCGTACTCAGTGCCATCAGCCCTCTGCTGGACACAGGGGAGCCATAAGAGGCCGATTAAGCAGAGAAGAACACAGGATAATTTTCAGAAGGACCGCTCTGTATAGAAGATGAGCCGAGGGCGCAAGGCTACAGTGACAGCCACAGCGGAGATGTGGCAGCTGAGAGGGAGCAGAAAGAACAGTCGTTGATTTTGAAGCCTTACGGCCACTGCGATAGAGGTGACCACAGAGTCCTGCACCCTACTTCCTACTCACGCGCTTTCTTTCAGGTCTAAAGTTTTCCAGCTCTGCCTGCAGCCTTTCAAAGTGCAGCCGAAGCTCTAGATACACAGCACCCCTTGTATTTATGTCTTAGCCCGATTGCCTCCCCAGCTACTGCCCTCACTTTCTGGTAAGCACTGTATAGATGCCAGTCACCAGTTCTGGGACCTTGTTACTTTTTCAGAGCATCTGCCTGCCTAATCGAATGCAGATGGAATGGATTACCCTCCTGACTCCCACACCTTCTCTGGCTCTATTCCTGAGCCTCTCTGCCTAAACCAGGCACTCTTCTGATACCCCACAGCCTCCTCTCCCTCTGGGCTCACTTCTGAGTCTGAGGTGAGGGGCTGCTCACTGCCACTGGCCCTCATTTGGCTTACTCTGGGGAACTGCAATGACAGTATACCCAAGACCTCCTTACAGTTCTGGAGACTGGAAGTTGAAGGTTAAGGAGAGGGAGGACCTGGACTCACTTCTAGGATGGAGCCGTGAACATTGTATCCTGTGCAGGAGATGACCTCTGTGACCTCAGGACAAGAACAGAGGAACAAGTGAGTTGAATGCTGTGTGAGGAGCACTCACAACCCCGTCATTTCTTAAAGATGGTTAATACCATGACATTGGCCATTATATTTCATATCTAATTTTTAAACTTTTATTATTTTTAATCATGTGTGTGTGTGCACATGCACATGTGTGAGTACTGGTGCCCATGGAACGCAGAGAGGATGCCAGATCCCCTGGAGCCGGAGTTATGGGAGGTTATAAATAAGCTGCCTGATGTGAGTCCTGGGAGCTGAACTTGAACCCTTCACAAGAGCAATATGCACTCTTGACCGGTGAGCCATCTCCTCAGCCCCATATCTGAATTAAAAAATAATGTTTTTTGAGATGGAGTTTCATTATGGAGCCTACAGCAGGTCTCAGATCCATAAGCTCTCCTGCCTTGGCTTTCTGAATACCCAAATCGCAGCCATGTGCCACCACGTTTGGCTTGATATCTGGAATCTTGAGCAGTGCATTCAAACCACAGCACGGCGCACCCTGTTTTCACTTTGGCACTTGCTTATTCTGTGCATATGTTTAGTGGCGTATGAAATTACATGTCTGTGTGAATTCAGGCGTGTGACCGCTACAGGACAGAGGGCAAAGCAGACATTGTCTTTGTCTTCCACCTTGCTTGAGATGGGGCCTGTTGGTTGTTCACTGCTGAGCATGCCAGGCCAGCTGGCCCCTGAGCTTCTGCGGACTCTTCACCTCTCATCTCTTTGTAGGAGTGCCCGGATTACAGACATGTTACTGCGCACAGCTTTATCTGGGCTCTGGAGATCCTAACTTGCATCCTCACGCTTATGTAGCCAGTGCTTTACCCACTGAGTCATCCCCCCCAGTCTCTTCCCTTGACCCCTGAAAGCAGCGTCGGTATTTGCTTCCTTCCCGAGGTACCATTGCTCTGGAGACCAGTTCTGGGGTCCAGAACAGCGGGAGTGGGTGTGGAGACCCGCACTGCTCGCCATCAACTTAAGCACTGCTTTCATGGCACCCACGAGTCTTGACATGTTGATCTTCACTTTCCATTTATTAGAAAATGTACATGTGTTTATTTTATTTTGTGCTCACATGAGTGAAGTCAGGTCATCAGGCTTTGTGGCAAGTCCCTTTAGCGGGCCATCCTGATGGCACCATTAATTTAAAAAAAATCCTTGGAACTTTTTTTAAAATTCTTCTCTCATACAATACTCTATCCTCCATCCATTCCTCCCAGCTGCCCCTACCCCCTGCACCTCCCTTTTCTCCTGGATCCACTCCTCTTCTGTTTCCCTTCAGAGAAGAGCAGGCTTCCCCGGGATATCAACCAAACATGGCAAACAAGATACTTTAAAACTAGGCATGAACCTTCACATCAAGGCTGGACAAGGCAACCCACTCAGAGGAAAGGGTCCCAAGATCAGGCAAAAGAGTCAGAGACACGCTCATTCCCACTGTTAGGAGTCCCACAAAGACAACCATAACATATATGCAGAGGACCTGGTGCATACCCATGCAGGTTTTGTGACTGCTGCTCCAGTCTCTGTGAGCCCCTCTGAGCCCTGTTTGGTTGATTCTGTGGGCCATGTTCGCCTGGTGTCCTTAATCCCATTGGTTCCTATAATCCTTCCTTCTTCTCTTCCACGGGGTTCCTCGAGCTCCAAGGGGAGGAACCCGATGGAGATCTCTGATTTGGGCCTAATGTCTGACTATGGGTCTCTGCATTTGCTCCCATTAGCTGCTGGAGAAAGCCTCTCTGGTAACGATTGAGCTAGGCACCGATCTATGAGTATAGCAGAATATCATTAGGAATCATGTCATTGATTTATTGATTTTTGTTTGGGAGGGGGCAGTCATGTTTGACTCTACCTTCGGCCTCTGGGCTATCCAGCCTCTGGTTCCTGGATATCCAGGCAGTGTCGGGCATGGGCTCCCTCTCATGGTATAGGTCTCTAGTTAGACAAGTCATTGGTTGGCCACTCCCACAAGTTCTGTGCCACCATTGCCCCAGTACAATGGTCAAAGGTTCTGTGGCTGGCTTGGTGACCTGGTCCTACCACTGGAAGGCTTGTCTGGTTATAGAAGGTGGCTAGTTCAGGCTAAGTATCCTCCATTACTAGGAGTCCTTGCTAGGGTCACCCTTGTGGGAGTTTCCGCCTCACTAGGTTCTCAGGCTTGGTGACAAGTGCCTTTAATGAGCCGTCTTGATGATGGCACCATTTTTAATTTTTAAAAAATTTCCTTGGAACTTTTAAAACATTATTATCGTGTGTGTGTGTGTGTGTGTACTACATGTGTGCAGGTGCCTGCGGAGGGCAGAACAGGGTGTGAGATCCTTTGGAACTAGAGTTAGAGGCAGTTAGAGCAGCCATGGGCTGGGAAGTGAACCCTGGTCCTCTGGAAGCTCAGCCAGTGCACTAAACCACTGAGCCACCTCTCTGTCCCCACCCTGAAACTTCTTTTTTGACTCAGGGGATTAATGCGTGTATTGTCATTTCCAAGTATTTGACGTTTTTTCAGATAACTTTTGTGTAGTTACCTCTCGGTATCTGCAGGGGCAGCATCTGTTTCCAGGATCTCTGATGACACTCAGGCCCAGGCCTCTTCTGCAGAATGGGCCTGTAATCCTAGTTGCTTAGGAAATTGATGCAGAAGGAGCACAAACTCAAAGCCAGTCTGGGTAATTTAGTGAGACCCTGTCTCAAAACAAAAATATGACAGAACTTGGGAAGGGCCAGTGTGTGGCCTCACTGGGTAGAAGCATTGGCTGCCAAGCCTGATGACCTGAGTTAGGTCCCCTGGACCCACATGGTAGAAAGATCCAAATTCTGCAAGTTGTCTTCTGATGTCCACACTTGAGCCACAACACACACACACACACACACACACACACACACACACACACACACACAAAATAAATAGCTAAATAAGTAAATAGATGAACACTTTTTTAAAAGACTGGGGATACAGTTCAGTGGTGGAATTTTTACCCAGAATGAATAAGGCCTTAGATTGGATTCCCAGAGCTACACACACTAAAAAGGAACAGTTGAGGAGATGCTCAGTGGGTAAAGAGCATGGGGACCCGCGTTCTGATTCCCCTAACCCACCTCAAAGCCATCCATCGTGGCATGTGCCTGTGACCCAGAACTAAGGGTCTGGAATCAAGTGGATCTGGGAGCTTGTTGGCCACCCAGTGTATCCAGAACAGTGAGTTCCAGGTTCAACGAGAGACCTTATTTTAAAATAAATAAATAAATAAATAAATAAATAGAGAAAGAAAGAAAGAAAGAAAGAAAGAAAGAAAGAAAGGTGGGGTATGATAGAGGGAGAGACTATGCTTGATTTCTGACCTCCACTTGCATACAAAGGAAAACACACCCTGGAAACAGATGTATACATTCATGCATACAGCACATTCACATATACACACAGACATAAACACATATATAGATATACAAATATGCATACATGCACATAGACACATAATAGACACATACACACATATATGCCCATATACATACATGTTCTCATGGTCACACATGAAATGGAGAATTCCGATCTCACAGGAGCTTAGAGAACCAGTCCTCAGGGCACTGATCAGAGAGGGGCTGATGAGTGTGTGCTCAGTAAGCTGTGAGACAGGGGTTGCCTATAAATGGCAATAGTGCCCTACATATTTGAAAATCTAAGGGCTTGGAGACTTTTCACCATAGTTTGTGTGAGAGCTGGATGTGGCGGTGCACACTTGCAATCCCAGCACCTGGCAGGTAGAAGCAAGAGGATCAAGCGTTCCCAGGTCACCCCTGGCTACATAGTGATCTAGAGGCCAGCCTGGGAGTACACAAGAGCCTGTCTCAAAAGAAGAGATAGGTTTGAGATAGATACTTAACCAGATTCAACCATACACTGTGTAAACATTTATCAAAACTATGTGGTATTCTATTTCTTTTTAATTTTTAAAATTATGTTTACCTATCTTGTCATGTGTGCGTGTGCACATGTGTATGTGTGTCTGGAGCCGATTGTAATTACTGTTCCTCACCCAGCACCTGCTCAGAGAGGCCTCCCAAACTTACCGACTCTATTCTTGCTCTGAGTTGGGGGTCTTTCTCTTCACTCCTGGCTTCTTCTTGGCCTAACCCTGCATCTTGATATGGCAGACTGCTGACTGCCTACCAGCTTGTGGGCTCCTTGGGGATAGCACGCCACTTGGGTCTAGAGCAGTACCTAGCAAATGGCAAAAGTTACTCAGTGCGTGCCACCAAAGCATTTCTCCCTTTTAGAGTCTCCAGGACAGCCCTCTCTCTCGGCCTTGTCTCCTCCATGGCCTCTCCCATGTCTCCCACTCTTACGGGCACAGGTGTGTACCTCTCTGGGTGCCTGTCTCTGTGCAGCAGCACTTCAGAGGCCCCCTCAATGGGTGACTCCCCTTCTGCCTTCCTGTCCACCCTGCTGGCAGCATCCCAACCTCCTTAAACATCAGCTACTGGCTCCTAGTAAGGCCTTCTCTAAAGAACTAACAGTCCCCTGCTGGGATGTCCTTGAACCCCAGTGTTGGTGGCAGGCACTGTTCAATGATGCATTCTGAGAAACCTTTGGCTGCCCTTTGAGAAGAAAACACATTCAACACTACCATATATATGTGTACAGATTTAAAAAAAAAAAAAGACAAACCAATTAAAATGGAAAATTAAGAAAATTGACTCTAGATGCTTAAAAAGTCACCTCCCACACCAAATCATTTCTTCAGGTCTTCCCCTCTCTCCCATTAGGCAGAATATTAAATTGGAGGCTCAAAAATTTAAAAACACCACACTTCATAGCCTGAAGCAGAAAAATACTAATACAAGTGATTTTAAAACAATGTGGACAGCTAATGTGTGGGAGACTGGCTTCCTTAGAATGAGGGTTTCCTTTTTTTTTTTTTTTTTAATGAGGGGGAAAATTGTGTTTTTATTTTGATTACCTTCTAGGCATTAACATTTCTGTCCAGAAGGAACTAATGTTATAGACACTCCAGAGACTTCTCAGGCTTTTGTATCTATGAACGGTCCTGTAGATGTCTAAATGTTTATCACAGTGTTGAGAGTCTGGTGGGAGGAGATTGTGTCTGATTGGATAAAAGCCTCCGTCAGTGTGTGGAATGTCTAGTATGGGTTAGACCTTCCATTACTGTTTTGAATGTCTGGTTAGATGAGTGTCTGGTGCTGAAGAGACTTCTATCATTGTGTGTCTAGTTGGGTAAGACCAACCATTGTGTGCTATGCTGGGTGTGGTGCTGAGACCTCCAGCCACTGTGTTGAGTGTCTGGTGCAGATGAGGGCTCTCACTAGGTGGTGCTATTTAATGTCCAAAGCAGCATACTTAAAATCTGTCATCAAAATCCTTGGTAAAGACTGCCTTTCTTTATTCTCCCAGGTCTTATTTTCTGCATTTATATATAGAAATCTGAGGTGACTCTTGCCTTCATCAAATCGTCAAGGGGTCCAGTGCACAAAGAGCTAAGTGAATCCCTTTCAAACTAGTTCAAAAAACACCCAATTTTATGACAGCATCAGGTACAGAATGAAAATGCTTCTTTGTGTAACTGTTTTTGGGATTCACTTCGCTCAGTTCCATCCCCAAGATGTTCTTTTGACCTCTGTGGATCTGAGCCGGGTTTGATGCATTCATTATTCAAGTTTCTGCTTGCTCTTATGCTGGTAGTAAGCACAGCACGAAGCCCCTACGATCCACGCCAACAGCTATAGCCGTCTCAGTTTAAAACACGTTTCTATTGCAGATAGGAGCAATGCCCTCGTGCAGCAAACATCTGTGGGGTTAGAGAGATGGGCTGCTTCCATGTTGAGTTTGGTGTGTAACCAGGCCAGGTGGAAGAGAAGGGAACACCCTGGGCAACAAGGACTCCTGGAACCAGGCCTGGAATCTCAGCTACTTGGGAGGCTGAGGCAGGAGAATGCAGGATGTGCAAGGCCTTGGCTACAGAGGGAATTTGGGCTGATCTGGCAAACTAGTGAGTATCTTAAAAAGTGAAGAGAGCTGAGATATCAGTGCAGGGGTAGAGTGCCTGGCTAGCAGGTTGTGAGGGTCTAGGTTTGATCCCCAGTAATTCTCCCAAAACAAGGAAGACTCCTGTATTCCACATAGAGAGGACAGGAAGTAGAAGTGCACAGGAAGCAGGATTTGGAGCATTTCGGGGGAGAGGGAGGTTGGGGATGGCAGTGAGAACAAAGATCTTACTTCTAGCCACAACGCTTGGCTGGTCACATCTGGTGAGAACTGGTCAGGAAGGTTCTATGACAAAAGTTTGAGTTTGGATGTTGTGGCCAGGTAATAAATACTTGAAATGGCTGAGAACATAATTACAAAAGAAATGACTCGGTGCACATCCCACCAGAGGTGACAGAAAGGCAGTCAGGCGGAGGTCAAAGGAAGAATTTGTCACGGGGAAACTCATTTTTCCCTCCTTGGAAATCACAGCCCATTTTTTAAAAAAAGCTTTATTATTTTCTTTATAATTGTGCATGTGTGTGGATATGTACATGTGTAGATCTGTGCATGTTGAGTGCCAGAGGCATTTAAAGTCCCTGGAGCTGACGCTACAGGTAGTTGTGAGCTGCCCAACATGGGTACTGGGAAGTGAACTCTGGTCTTCTTTCAACCTCTAGCCATCTCCCTGGCAATCCCCTGTGTAGAGCAGACTGCTCTTGAACTCAGAGGTTCGCCTGCCTCTGCCTCCCAAGTGCCGTAATTAAAGGCGTGTCCATCAGGCCTGGTGTCTACTTTTTACATCTTTGCTTAGTATTCGGTCCCAGAGGACACCTGCAGATTCCCAAACTGTACGTTACTGTATGTCAGTATGTATAATAGCCACGTCAGCAGTCGAACTAAAGCACTGCTTTTCACTGAGCGGCTTGGAAGGAGGGAGACGTCTCACTGGGTTGCAAGGTGTCCTTAAGCCGCACTGGGCTTCTAAGTCCTGCTACCTGTGAGTTATCTGGCTTAGAGTCTTTACAGGCGAATGCAGCGACTGTCGTCCTAATGAGCGAGATGAACTAGTCAGGACGTCTGATACCTTCATTTTAGACTTCTGGTCTCCAGAATGGTGAGAGGATGCTCTGGGGTAAAATCCTTGCCCCTGCGCCAGGAGGTGTGGTTCGGTGGTGCAGTGCTTGCCCATGTAATTAAGGCCCCGGTAGTTTCCATGCCTAGCACTGGGAGAGAAATCCATTTCCCTATTAGCACAGGTAACAGGTAAGTTCTGTCTTCAACTACAGACTAGATGAAAACTCAGCAAATCACCTGAAAATGAGAACAGGTTTATCTGGACTCACAAATTAGGGGTTGATATCCAGGACTGATTGGCCCTGCTGTTCTGGAGCCTGTGAATGCACAGTGAGGGAATGCATAACAAGGCGGCCACTCCCCTCCTGGCCAGGTAAGAAAACTGAGAGGGAAGAGTCCGCCCCCCCAAGTCACATCAAGGGTTCACTTCCAATATCCTAGCCAGCCTTTAACTCCAGGGCCTGTGGGGGACACTCAAGATCCAAGAGTAGCCAGAATTAACACAGTGTAGAGGACAGAGGGGGCGGAGCTCACGGAGGCTCTGTGTGTTCAATAAGCCCAGGCTGTGCAGAGACTCAGCCTCTCACCCCACCTATGCTGCCCATTTGTCAACACCTTGGATGCTGATCCCAGGTCCAGCTGGCTCGTATTCAGTCTATCAGATTGAAGATACTCTCAACAGGCTCTCCATGAGCCCAGCTCCTCCCCACCATCTCCAGCTGGGGTTGGTCCTGAGGAGCTGTGCCTACACTCCATGCTCCATTCTTCCTGACAACAGGAAGGGTACACCCAGAGGAGGCCTCCACTGCTTGCCGCCATCAGTAGGCCCAGGAAGACGACCAGCACACACTGTAACTGCTAGGTCTTGAAGTCCATGCTGGGGGACGGTGGCAATAGACCAGGAACAAGGAGTGACTCCTGACTACTTTGTTTGGGTGCCCTGGGTAACACTGACTCCCACTTGGTTGTAATGAGTATCTGCCCACTCAGGAGCAATCAAATTAACAGCAAGAGAAAAAGTTTCCCTACACCAACTGCTACACTGTCACTCAGGGTGACTGACAGGAACCTATTCACTGACTAATCTTTATGCTGGGTTTTATTTAAAGTCTGGCTGGGCACAGA
The DNA here is from genome assembly GCA_026225945.1 of Cricetomys ansorgei. NCBI lineage: Eukaryota > Metazoa > Chordata > Mammalia > Rodentia > Nesomyidae > Cricetomys > Cricetomys ansorgei. The sequence continues at coordinate 728,584 of JAMJFZ010001791.1, read as the reverse complement.
AAGACACACATACACACACGCTAACCAGTTAAAATATCCAAATAATATTTACTGCAACTTTTGTAGATTTAATTTGTGCTACAAGACTTGTTGCATAGGAAACTATTCAAAGCCCCTGAGGAAAAATATCCATGGTTTAAGGTGCAACTGGTTTTGAAAAAGATGCTCTCTGGGTAAAAGGAAGGTGCAGAATGACAGGGATTTCTGTGGTGACCGGGGATTCGCGGGATTTGGTTCTTACAGCAAAAATACCGAATGTTTGCTTTAAGTCTGTTGTTCTGCAGGGTCTGAGTCACAAGCTACAGAACATTTCAGCTCAACATGGGGTTGTACACTGGTCAAATGAAGTCATCAACTTGTGTCAGAAAAGCAGATGGAGGGCAGCCTCCGGGGTCTGGAACTGCCCCTGGGACAGACAGCCGAGTCCTGCTCGTTATCAGGGTCACTTAGCTGCTGATCTTTCTGGTATGAGTTTTACTTCCTGTTTCCTCCTCAAATGCCACAGCTACTGTGTGATCCTGGAAGTCAACACGGATCACATGACCCATCACCTTAAAGTTCCATACAACCCTTTGCAAGCTCCCAACTTTCCATAGACCGTCACTTGGGAAATGTTCCCCAAGCTAATAATTACACTACCAGAAAAACAGTTATCCTTCTACTGTTACTCCTAAGGAGATGTGGGTGCACCAGGAAGGAGAAGGTTAAATGTGAGAGATGAAGTATGGAGTTTGGCAATGGCAGATGGCACCTCTGCATGCCAGCATATGACATCACCTGAAAGGTCAAAGGTCCAACAGTAGACACCACATGAGTCAGGGGCCACCAGGCTCTGTCTGGGTGCTAGGGCTTTCCTCCCACCTAGAGCAGAGGCAGAGCTACCCCAAGGGAGGCAGCATTCAATGTCCCAGAGTGGCAGGTACCAGCTTGTTCTCTGGGGCATTGTTCTTCTGATTGGTAAAAGGCATACACACAGGGGTGAATGGGGCCCCAACCCCAGCTGATTTCTTATACGTTGGCAGAATCTCAATGGCACTGAGCTGCCAGGTGGGGCTCTGCTCCTCATCAAAGCACACAGACCCACAGGTCCTGCAAATGGCCACTGAGCACGGCAAGGTGAGAGATGAAAGGAAGGGCGGGCCACAGGCGTCCTCAGGGCCCTTCTACAGAAAGCCACCAGGCCCAGGGACTTGCCTTCTCACAGGCAACCCGTGGAAAAAGTCTGCACGGAGCCAACTCCTTTCCACTCTGAGTGTCGAAATGCAAAGTATGGCTGGGACTCAGAAACACCCGTGGCCTTTAAATATCTATATACACCTGGAACATAATTTTAAAAGGCCTTTAAAGAACATAAAAAACCTCAACAGCATTTGCCTTTTGTAAGGTGATTTTTTTTTTTTAAATAACCTTTACAGTCCATTAAAAAAATTAGATACCACCTTTCTTATGTCCTCTCTGATCTTTTGTTAAAAAAGTGATTTTAAATTTAAACATACATTTCAACAAATAGAAAGCAACATGATTGGCAACAACCGGAAGTAGAAAGCCCCTGGGACCTGCCCCTGGATAGAGGGGAAGGGCAGAGAGTCAAACGTCCTCAGTCCCTCCCGGGCACGGTTGGCCGATGGCTCTCCCCTGCACCTGGTGACAGCACACACGGCCCCCACTGTGGACAGATGATGGCCGGAGAGGTCCAGCCCTGGTGAGCAGTAGGGCAGGGGACCCACTCAGATCACAAAGTCATCACGGTCCACAGGGCTGAAGGCAGCTGCTCTCAGGATGTCCAGCGAGTTCACCAGGATCAGGGTCCCCGTGAGGTGCTTCCAGCGTCTGGTGATGGGGTTCTTCATCTTGTCCAGGCCTATGTGCAGCTCCTGGATGACATCCCGGTAGCTGTCCCCAATCTGGTGGCTCCAGGTGAGCAAGAAGTCATAGGCAGGTTTCCACATGGCCTGGGTTATCAAACACACAAAAAATAACGGCAGGTTAGAGGATGCTACCTCAGTCAGTCACTCCTGCGACACTCACTGGGCGCTGCAGGCCACAGCAGCATCTGTGCTGCTTGGCCCACACTGGGGAAAGGGTGGTGTCCTCACGTGTCTCGGAACTGGACAGGATCGCTCCTTCCTTGCAGGAGCCACTTTCAACCGTGCTGTTTATTAGAAAATCACCATGCAGAGAAAGAACACCTCTGTGCTTGGGTCTTCCTGCTTCCCTGTCTTGTGAGCTGGCATCAGCTTCATCAGCTCCAAGAACACGCCAGGGTCACCCCACAAATAGACAGCTAGTCTCAAGGCATCCACCTTTGCCTAAGTTAGGTAACACAGCAGGAATTCAGCCAATCCAGTGGACCCCCTGCCAGGGCTGTTAATTTAACTGGATGTAATTTAAAAGTAATATTAGCAAGGGTCCACCCTTCCCAACCTGTGGCAGAGCAGCCCTGATCTCTTCTACCCCAGGTTCTCAAGACAGGAGTCAGAGAACGGGCTGACGGCTCTCATCCAGCTGGGGCTCACTCGCTTCACCTCATCCAGGGTGTTATGAAGCAGATCACTTACTGCAGCATCCCATGGGTCCCAGGAACTGAGGGCCAAAGTACTCAAGTAGCCAAGGGGGTGGAGCCTTACTCACCTCACTGTCCACCACCCCGTTCCTGTCTCGGTGGGGAGACTCATACGCGTCCATCTGTTGCTTGGAGACCTTGGCCAGCTTCTCTGCCAGTTCCCTCCAGCGCTGTGCCACCTCCACGGCCGTGGTCAGGAGCACAAAGTCCTGGATGAGTCTGACCACCAGGCCCTGACAGTCCATCTTCAGCAAAGCCTGGGAAGAGGAAGGGCAGTGTGAGGCCTGGGTAGGCTTGGCTTTCAGGGAAGGTCAACCTGGAGAGGATGCACTCTCCCTGAGAGTTCTAAAGCTACGGACTGTCCACAGGTCCCCTGCCTAGCACCACTCACAAAAGATGGCTTCCAGGGTGTTTTGGGTCGGCACACCTTCAAAACTCATGCCTAGGAGCCACTCGCCTATGAAGCAAGGCTGGATTAATACTGTTTCCAGAGTGGGTAGAGAGAAGGTGAGTGGTGTTCCCATGGGAAGGCCGCTTCTGCAGACAGCAAGGCGTACCAGTAGATGCTGAGCAGTTGAGTCCAGAGGTAGAGGATGGATGTGTGACATACTGTTGGTCAGGCATCTAGCTGAAGCTCTATTCGATGTACTGTGGGGTAACGTAAGGATACATTGAGGCAGGAAGGGTCCCCTCAGCTCTCTGTGTTGTCCTGGGAGAGAGTGTCACTCAGTCATATCAAACAAACCCGAGCGCCTGTGCACTTGGCTGCCAGGCTCTGGAGGTGGCCTCGTGTTCTAGGTAACAGAGTGCGTCAAAATCACCTGCTTCTGATTCAAGTCACTCTTGGTAGGAATTGGCAAACCTGCTCTCTCCCCAGGGGCTCTGGGCACAGAATACAAAGTTCTGGGAAATTCAGGCCACTCTCTGACCTCTGATGGGCCACTGCTCGCCAGGAGAGCACATGGCCAGGGTCAGGGCAGCTGAGGTTCCGCTTCTGGGAGTCACAGGTGAATGAACAGGCTGGTGATTTTGACGTCAGGAGGGAAGGTGTCTCATCTCTCCTGAACTCTACTCAGCTGTTCTCACACCGCGTTTACTGAGCTCAGTCAGCATCAGCTCTGTTACCCAGCTAGCTGCTCCCAGCACACAGTGTGTCTAAGTGTGTTCGCCAAGAAGGTGAACACGGAAGTGTACCTCAGGATTCCAGCTCTGGGGATTCCCACCCCTCACATGGGTTACTCAGGTATGCACAGGTGTCCTGGAAAATACTGAAGAAAATAAAACATAATACTGATTTCAGCCAGAACTCAGCTAACACGAGTGACGGGACAGACTGAAATTGGGGCTTGTGGGCCACATGGTTTCTGTCCCAACTTCACAGGGGGAAGAAAGACACTGCCATTATTGCCGCCCATCAAATAGGCAAAAGGTACCAGAATGCAAGCTGCCCCAGAAAAGCCAATTATTGAGCACGTACCACAAAATCCCACCCATTGTCAAGAGGGCCACTCAGAGGCCCTGAGAAGCATAAGCTGCTAGTCCTTGTTACATACAGGGAGAGAAGGACAGTAGAGGAAGAGAGCAGAGTGTGACCCATCAGAGCACAGAAGGCTCAGATGCTTCTCAGTCCAAGGCACTCATTCATACCCTCTCTCGCCCTCCCTCGTTCTTCTGGGTCTCCTTCATGCCCTCCTTCCTCTATGGACTGTAAGTCTGTTGGAGGGCAGTAACAAGAAACAAGAATATCCCAATCCTGACTGGAGCAAGCACTGTGAAGACCCAGGAACACAAGCTTGCTTCATCAAGGGCTGGAAGTGGCACTGGAATGGGCATCTGAGAGAATGTATCATCAGGAGCTCCAGGCACGAGGGACACCAGCTGTGGGGCTCACAGCAAGGGGACAGCTGCTGCGTGCAAGGCACAGAGATAAGGCGACAGGTGGAAGTGTGGACTGCCGCAGGCCCCAGGGTGTAGGGTAGGAGCCTGGTGGCCATGAGGAGGAGCCTCCAGCCCTTGGTGAGACCTTTCCCTGTCACTCTGACCACCTCAAACCTGCAACTTCCTAGTTACCCTAGTTATTTATAATGGTCAGAGCAGGGATGTTGATGATGCAAAAGACAGCTTACAAACAGAAGGGAGCGGTGGCCTCGTTGTGACCTGCTGTGAGAGGTAGGGGAGAGCTGGGGCCAAGGCTTATATAGAAGACTGACTGGGCCTCATGAATCCACAAAAGCAGGCTGCAGATGCTGGAGTTTGGAAATTTGGCCTGCCATTAAAATTTAGCTCCTCGGGAGGTAATGCCCAAGATAGCTCGGAGAAACAGAACACAGAGGAACCTGTTTTCTTTTTTATTACAAAACTGCCCTTGCCCAGGGTCAAGTTCCAGCCAAGGCCAAATTGCATCTCCTCCAGGCAGGTTAAGTAGAGGGGACTCATGCACACAGAGCCCTCCTGAGTCTTCCTATAGATCAAAGAAACAAAACTCCCCTCCAAGAGGTTTGCCCACAGAGGAAGGAGATGGGCATACTCCAGGTGAGCTTCCTTCAGCTGTGGGAGGGACAACTGACACTGTCTATGTCCCATGGAAGCACCTAATTCTGCAATTAATGAAGGATGCTGGCGGAGGGCTCCTAGGGAGCAGCACACACTTCTGCCCTGGGGATCTCCAGCCAGCCAGGGAGGCCAGGGCAAGAGTGGCTCTCCACGACCTTCTGGAGGTTTGTTTTACATGGTGATAACTGAAGGGAGAGACCCCTTCAACCCCTGGGGGTGACCTACTTGCAGGGCCGATGGTTGTCCCCACTTATTTCTGGCTTCTTTCTCAGTGAAACTGCTGCCATCAAGGCCCCCTGGGACCTAACTGTTAGTCATCTCCCTTTCTAGGGAGTCTCAAGCCTGTTTGTCCCAGGCTGTGACATGACATGTTATCAAAGGGTCTCGTGCCCTGATCTTCATGGGTGTATACTGCATGCTCTCTGAAAACAAGCTGTGCCACAGGACACTAGCCCCACTACTCTCAGGAGACAGCGCAGTTATGTGTACGCAACATCCAAACCTAAGAGGGTCATCTGCACGGACCAGAGAGGGGCTCAGTGATGTCACACAGGGGGGAAGATGGGAACGGGACATGGTGCAGGAGAGCAGCCAAAAAGCTGGGGACAGTAGAAGCAGGAAGGGTCTCTACTGAAACGGAGACCATCAGAACCACATAACTGGGACGGGCTGCCTGTGGGAAACCACAGAGCTGCTCCACTGCCTTATGTTCTGAAGTCCAGGTTGCTGGAAGACCTGGGAAGGTCTCAAAAAACTGTTCCTAGCTGGCCCGAGGTCAGTGCGTCTCAGAACCAAACATGGAACCTCTCCTTTCCAAGAATTTCTTAGAATGCCAGTTCATTTTATACCAGCGAAAGCCTGTTCCCCATGGACTCCAGCGAACTGCAGGCAGAGAGAAGGTATCACGGTAGAGACAGATGCTGGAGGTGTCAGGTGATATAAGGCAAGAACTCACATCAAAGAAAGGCCAGGCTTTGGGGAAAATGCTTTTTTTTCCCTAAGTCACAGAGCCTGCTGGGGATCTAAAGGCACACAGATAACACTCCAAAGACCCAAACAGAGGCTTCTGATCATATCCCTACTGCCTTTCCCCCATGGTGTCCTAGTGTGCTTTCTCAGGAAAAGAAAGGGTTTACCTGGCTTATACACCCTGATCACAGTTGATCACTGAAGGGAGTCAGGGCAGGAACTCGAGCAGAAGCAGAGTGTGAACCACAGGGGAACGCTGCTTATGGGCTTGCTTCCTGTGGCTTGCTCAGTCTGCTTTCTTAGGCAACCCAAGAAGGCCCGACAGGTAGCACTCTCCACAGTGGGCTGGGCCTGCTGGGCCCACCCATATCAATCACTAATTAAGAAAACACCTCTCAGACTTGTCCTTGAGCCCATCTGATGGAGGCAATTTCTCAACTGAGGTTCCCTCTTCCCAGGAGGACTTTAGTTTGTGTCAAGTTGGCCAGAGAATACACATCCACCGGAGATCACAGAGAGGCTCATGAATGTAGTGTAAGAGGGGAGAGACACCTTCCTGGGGTGTCCTTAAGGATCTCCCCAGTTACACTTCCAATACGGCCCCTGTGACTCGGCCCAACATGACCCATGAAGCCCTCCCCAAGGTTGGGACACTTGCCAAGTACTCACCATCACCAGCTCCTTCTGGAAGGACTTCCGGTCCTTGTTGTCAGGGTTGTTACAGTCTTCCTTCAGCTTTTCCAGAACAGACGCCACCCGTTCCGGTTCACTGTCCAACTCTGCCCGACAGAAGAAGGTGAGCGGCAGGCTCCCATAACCCAGGGCATCCGCGAAGGCCCGCCAGCTGCTGATGTTTTCCATAAGCAAGGTCCGCACAGAGGCATAGATGTAGGTGAGGAACTTGCAGGGCCGGAGGATCTGTTCCAGCAGCACCGAGGTGCTCAGCTCTGGCCCTGAGAACAGGCTGGGCCGGGCCTTGCCAACTACCAGCACGTTCTTGGTGTGTACTAAGCCCACCTTGCCCTGATAGTAGCCGATGTACCACTCCTTGGTCCACAGTTGTCCCTTGAGCCGGATGCGCTCCTCGCTGAGCAGGGCCACCACGTCACCCTTCTTGTATTCCAGCAGGTAGTGGCTCTTGTTCTGTCTCACCACTGTCTTCAGCAGCTTGCCGAACTTGAGGCTAGACACGGGGCGGTCCTGAAATGTTGGGTACTTGGTGGTGACGACGAACGGGGACAAGATGATCTTCCCTACTTCATTCTTCTTAAGAAACCTCCTCTGCCCGGAGGGTTTAATGGCGCTTTTGGGGGGTGGTTGTGGAGTCTGGACACAAAACTGGGTGAGGATGGTGTCCTGGTCATCCTTGACCTGTACCCTCAGTGTGAAGTCAGACAGCTCGTTGGGGTTCTGGGAGATGATGGAGAAGATCAGACGGCTAACCTTACCCAGCTTCATCTGAAACCCTCTCACCACTTTGGCTTGCTCGTTGGCCTTGACCTCATAGTTGGTCATATTGGAGAACATACACACTTTGAGATCCTGGGGCCTGGACAAGGTGAACTGGTGTTTGCCCCACAGCTGTAGTGCCACTGGGGCAGGACCAGGAGCCTGTCGAGTAACCTCACTGACCAGGAGGGTCTTGGGGGCACAATCGTGTCCAAAAATTGTTACCACTGTCTTGAAGGATGGATGGATGTGCTTGGGACCGTAGAGACCCACAGTGACCCTCTTATTGATGAAATCCCACACGGTGGAAGGGTAGAGGATGTTGGGGCCCTGGGCGACAATAGCTAAGTACATGCAGGGCTCCAGGTTATCCAGCTGTACCTGTATGGTGTCCCCATAGCTATAGGCAAGGGGGATGGGCACATAAGGCCCCTCCTTCGAGTCACTTCTCAGGCACTGCAGGACCACTGTGCTTTTGCTGAAGATGTCGCCCTTCACCTCGGCAGAGACCTTCATCTCCAAGATGATGAAGGTACTCACCTCTAGGTTGCTCAGCTTCACCTCCACCACGGGGCTGATGCTACTGGATCTGTCACTGTTGAGTTCCAGTGGAGGGTCCAGCAGGGCCTTCATGGAGATCTGCTGTGTCTCCCCGGGGGCTACATGTCCCTCAGGCACGTGGATGCTGATGCTGGTGTCAGGGAGCTGCACTGAGCCCCCAGAACTATCCAGTTTGCACACAATATTTGTCTCCACTGCTTGGGTCTGGCCCCAGCCTGGGCTTTGGCCCAGTAGGTCCAAGTCATGGCAGGATCGGGCCAGCTTCCGGTGATTCAGCCAGGCAGTTCGGAAATCTTCTCGGCTCTGAAACTGTTCTGGGGCAGGTGACTTCAAGCCTGTAAAGAAACTGGATGTCGTGGGAGCATCCGATTTGGCTTGCAGGACGGAGAGTTCCGAAAGGCTGTAGGAGCGCTTGCTTCTGAAGAAGGGGTTGTCCCGCTTGACTGGTGGCTCCACGTGGAGTCCATTGGCAGCCGGGAGCTCGTCGAAGATATTGCCGGTGCTGTTGGTGGTCGCTGAGCTGGATTCAGTGAAGGAAGATGTGCCGGTGTCAAAAAGGAGCAAGTCTACAGTACTCTTAGGGTTTAGCTCGTCCACGTTGGGTTGTGCATTCCCATTCAGAAACGGGTTTGTTCGGACTCCATTCCAGAAAGGGTTGTTGCTATAGGGTCTGCCAGATTCTTTCTGGTCATCTGTCCAGCCCCCTAGCAGATCTAGCTCCTTGGCGACTTCGTCAGGGCTGTCTGGGAGATTGTCAATCATGCCACTGTCACTGAGGGTAGAGTTCCGGTAGTTCAACGGCTGCACATAGGAGGAAGGGATGTAGCCCATTTCGGTGGTGTTGTGGGCATACCACCACTCTCCGCCAGACGTGTCCAGGACGTAGAGGTGGTCGCCCTTAGAGAACTTCAGGGTGGTGAAGTTGTTTGGGCAATAGTCTTTGATTGCGATCACTTCCTTTGCGTTTCCAAAAGGCGTGGGGTTGTCTACTAGCAAGGCACTGGGGGAAGGCACTGCACAAAACAGAGAGACAGAGAGTGAGGCCAGGCCCACAGTCACAGGAGACACTTCCAAATCGGGGGTGTGGTGGGTGAATGAGGGGTGGGGTGGGGTGGGCTAGATGCCATGATGCATTCACCAACCTAGGCAGAAAACAATAGAAACCAGCCCGGGTAAATATGTGAGCCCCGCATGCGTGGCCCATCAAATGCCTCGGGAGTGTTCTGCTGTCCTGCCACTCAGCCACGTTCAATTCAGCCTTCTAATTGAGGCAACGTGCCCAGCAGAACGCCCCTCAACCACCTCAGAAAGGCAGACCACACGAACAGGGCAGTGGACACGCCCCTGTGTTCTGAACATCTCATTTTGACAAAATGTTTATCTAATTTGTGGCCAGGACTGTCGCTATAACACAGGGGAGGACAAATGTGAGATGCCGGGGAGCACTGCGACACTATGCGCTAGGCCGTGGCCCAGCCATGCTACCAGCTAGGCAGAGGCACGCCACGGCAGACTGGGAGCGAGGAGCCCTCAGATTCCAGCGACAGGTCACTGAGTCCTTGTTCTCTTTTGGTATGGAAGACAGAAAAGGAGGGGCAGATCCTTGGACAATTAGGACTAGTTCAGTTTCAAAGTCCAACCCATCCTCACCCTCCTTCCAGCGACAGTGGTTTGTGAGGGTTTTTTTTGAACCATTTAAAATGATTCTTTGAAGCATGGAACCCCGTATCTTGACAATCAGAGGTTTCTGTCTAGCCACCCATGTTATACCCAATAACCATTTGAACACAGGCTGAAAAGCCATTACTGTACAGTTCACGGTTCTCTCCATCACATCATTCTTGTGAGTACCACAGACAACACCTGGAACAAAGTAAGCCATCTAAGTGGGGTGTGCGCTAGCAAAGATAATAGATGTGTTCAACTTCCATGTGTCCCAGCCCCAGGTGAGAAGATCTTCAGAGGACAGAGAAAGTTCTGATGGAAGCAGACATCTAGTATCCCCCAGGCAAGCCCTCCACCATGGCCTTACTTAGTCTATAAACATCTGGTCTCTGAAGCAAACAGAAAGGAACGTCCTTTCTTTTTAAAATGAGATTAAACTGTGTATGTGTGCACACACGTACACAGGCTTGTGTGCAGCGTATGTGTATGGAGAACAGACAGACGGTAACTTTCCGGACTGGGCTCTCTCCTCCCACTGTGGGATCTGGGAATTGATCTCATGTCATCAGGCTAAGCAAAAGCACTCTTACTCACTGGAACCATCTTGCCAGTTCAAATATTTTTTTTTTCTCTCTAAAACCAACTGTATATAGAAACAAGCAAAAGGACTAAATTCTCAGCTAAACCAACACTGGCTCAATACAGGGTGAAGTCCATGGTCACTGGGTCGTCACCTCCTATCCCACTGGCTGTCCAGACACCATTTCCTGCCAGGTTCCTTTTTCTTTGACTACAGCAAATCAAATTCGGTCCCCTTGGCCAACCTTGGGAACCAGACAAGGAATCTCTTCACTCACGTTCACAGCCGGCAGAGTTGCACTTGGTTTATACGAGCCCTGGAACCTTCCCTCCCACTGGTTTAAAACGACCAAAAGCCCTGACTCAGTGCCCTGGTGCTGCCGTCTCATCAGACCTAGGCTGAATGGCCTTTTGGAGCCATGTAACCACTGGAGCCCCTTTTTTCTGATGGAGAAAAGGCATCTCTCTCAGCAGGTTGTACTGAAGCCTGATCACCGGTGTTCAGCCGGAAGCTGGGGTCATATATGATCCATCTGCAAACCCATCCTCACTCCCTTCTAATTTCATTTTTCTCCACAGCACTCAATCCAGGGCAAGGGGAAATTTCTCCTTTACCCTTGAAGTTGAGTGGAATAAGCAAGCCAAGATTAAATTGAAGGTATAAAATTTCATTAGTGTGCAAAAAGGGGCATTGAGGAATTCCCTCCTTTCTAAAGGCAAGGGGCTACCGGGGAGGCAGGAACTTTTGAGGAAAGCAGTGTGTGACTTTTAGGGGAAACCAATGTGCCTGGAGGCCATGGCCTGGGGCAAGGGCTCATAAATGTCTCTCTTTAGCACAAAAGCAGAGGTCAATGAGGATTGACAAAGTCTGTCCAAGGGTGTAGACACATGCCTCTTCCTGCCGTGTAAGTGTTATCGATGGAAACTGGAGGAGAGAAGGTAACGACCTTCCTGGGTCTGGACTTCTTCTGGCAGAAGGACTCTCTCCCCGTACCCCACCTCCCTTCTGCCTAGCCCCGAAGTTTAATCAGCACAGGGGGTGCAAGGTCCGGGTGTTCCTTCATCACACTGCAGAGTCAACATCTCCGAACAGCACCTGGAGTCCTTTCAAAGGAGCATCAGGTGCAGAGTCCCAGGAGGACCCTCTGTGTGCCTGAGGCATGGGACTCAGCAGCTGGGCGTCAGCACACTCAGCTCATGCCTTCCGGTATTACCTTACCATATCACCTTCCCTGCTGCTCCTCACACGCCATCAAGCCTGCCAGGAAAACATTCAAATGTAGCTTCACACATGGGGTCTCTGCTTCCTTCTAATGGCTAGCACACACAAAACCAGTCTGTATGTGTTATGCTTGTTAATCTGTCTTTGTTAAAGAGGCCATGTCCAAAAAGATGGAAACCTTCATCCCCTCGGGAATATAAGTGGCACAGGAACCTGGCACACAGTAGGTGGGCAGGGAATATTCATGAGCCGACAGTCACATGTTAGGACCAGAAACAGTGAATCATGTTGCTGGCTGACAAACAAGTCAGAGTTCCGCTGGCCTCTGCCCTTCTGCCACCAAGTCACGACAGGGACAAACTGTTGCTGTGACACAACGCCTGGCAAAGGCAACCAACGGAAGGAAGGGTTTGTTCTGGCTCACGGTTTGAGGGTATCATGGCAGAGAATGCATGGTTAGCAGAGCGAGACAGCTAGTCTGCAGTCAGGAAGCAGAGAGAGAGAGAGAGAGAGAGAGAGAGAGATGAATGCTGCCGCTCAGCTGGCTTCCTTGTTTCCTCCTTTTTTATCCAGTCCATGGGATACATTACCCACGTTTAGGTCTTCACACCTCAGTGAACCCAGTCTGGAAATTCCCTCACTGGCTAAGTTTGTCTTCTAGGTGATTCTCAATTCTGTCAAGCTGAACATATTAACCATCACATAAATCCTGCCACTTGAAGAATGGGAATGAACAGAGACCCCACAGGGACGGGCTAGCTTCCTCTCTGGAGGTGTGCTATGTGGGTGCTGCAGGCAACAGGGGAAGGGCAGGTGAACAGGAGGAGAGCTCAGCCCATCTACGCGAAGACGCAAGGTCACACAAAGACTAGAGAGCCCCAGCCCCAGGGAAACAAGGACCACATAACCCTGGATGGCCACGCATAGAGATGCCACTGGATGGGAGGGGTATGAATCACAGGGAAGCCAGAGGGCCCTAGCAAGGCCTGTCTGTGCCTGCTCGTCTTAGCTTCTGGCTGTGGTGCTTCTCCTTGAGGTGTAGAGCAGGGCTCCTCTGGAATAAGCAATTTGATTTCCTCACGTATGACTACGATCAGAGACTTGGGAAGGGGAGGTGGGGCTGTAGGCTTTCTGGCTGGCTCGGAGGCACCCTGACCATCTGGGAGGAATCCTTTCTTTAACAGTCAAGAAGGGGCAGAGATAGGGGTGCAAGCCATCCAGTGCTTCTGAGCCCTTCATTCTGAACCCCAAGAGGCTGGAGGAAAAGTGGGGAAAGGAAAGTGAGTCGGGCAGGGTTAAAGGTCACAAAAGCCCTTCTCTCCCACACCTGTGGCCAGTCGTGTCCTCGAGTTACAGAGCTCTCATTTTCTTCCCTGACGTGTATATTAGATATAAAAACAAAATGAAGACACAAATGAAAATTAAACAGCATGTGTCAGCCATTAAAACCTGTCAGAATCCCACCACAGCTATTTCCTGTTGAGCTCCCTTTGAATAATTAACTCCTTTACAGCAATATTTTCAAAACTAAAAAAACAAAAAAAGCCAAATCATTAAAGCATGCTGTGTACACAGTCTGAAATACATCAATACAAATCATCATTTTTACTTTTACCAGACCGAAGAGTAAGAATGGTTTTACTTAAAATTCTGAGCATTCTCCTTCTAGGAAACACGAAAATATATTTCACTCAAATATCTGGCTCCTCCAAGGGGCAACAGTCTTCCAGCTATTGGAGAGTCACCATGGAAGGCTGTGTCATCACAGCCTTCTGGAGGACAAGTCTACACCATCTCCATCAGCTGCCGACACAAAGCACTTGGGAACACAAGGATACAGGGATAAAGATTCTACCCCATCAAATCCTATGAAATCCCATCTTAATGAGATCTGGGGAGTACCGCCCAGGCTGACAACCAGCTTGGTTATGACACAAAAACAAAACACAAAACAAACAAACAAACAAACAAACAAAATACTCCCCGTTGGTGCTTGCAACTTTGGTTCTGAGTAATACATTTTCTATCCCCCGGCCTACGTTTCTATGCAGGCAAACACGAATCAGGGTAGAAGACTCCGGGCAGCAGGTGCTGTAGCGTGGATATGCTTGATCTTTGATGTACACACCAGGAAAATGGTGATGTTGTCGGCTGGGAGAGACCAGCCAGATCAAGGCCTAGGGATCATCTGTGCAGACTAAGGCTCCTCGATCTTGAGTGGTCTCAGATTCTTGGATGCCCTTCCCGAATCTGCACACTTGATCAAGGCTGTGTATTTTCGGGTTCTTACTGTCATTTTTAAACCCCAGGCTCTCTCGTCTGTGTTTTGAGCACGAACCACACAGGTCCTGCTCACCTTTTCTAGCCCCCACCCCCAAAGCTAGAAATAAGAACATGATGCCCATTTCCCGACGCAAAAAACAAATGTTCCGTTATTTATAGCAACACCCACTAACTCTGTTGCTATAACACTTCCCCGTTTGTTCTCTTTCTTTCAAAGAACACTCGCAGCAAAGCTCAGGACTACACACATAAGTCAGGGCAGGGGAGCAGGTAACTGGTGCAGAAGGCTGAAGACACAGGGGCTGTGGCTTCAGTCCAGGATCACTTACTTCTGAGTTTGCCAAGAGAGAAGAAACAGAGATAAAGTTCTGAGTGTGCAGCTTGAGAGGGAGTGCAAGGACGACTTCAGAGAGCGAGCTGTCAGTGTTGTCTGGCCCTCTCCAGGGAGGTTAGGGGGCGACATCAGCAGTGAACTACCAATGCTGTCAAAAGGCTGACCACAGTGGCACAGGTGACCATGATGCTACCAGTGCATCCCAAAGCACAAGCGACCAGATGTGGTCCAGTGAGGTCAGATAAGACTCTCAGGAATCAAATGACACTCTAGGACCCACGCCTGTATCTGGAGGGTAGGTTAACTCAACAGCCCGATTCTGAGAGCTGCCAGCCAGCCTGGTGCACTTGGTAAGTTCCAGGTTCAGTAAGATATCCTGTCTTAAAAGCCAAGGTGGGTGGCATCTGAGTGACATTTGGCCTCTACATGAACTTGCATCCATGTGTACCCCAACCCATGTGCATCCTTGCCCATGTAAATTAATAAGCGCATGCGTGTGCACAGAACGTTCTCCTTACACACCTCAAACCAAGATAAATGTCATTGTTTTAGGGAGGAGCAGATACCATGAGGGGTAGAAGGCCAGATACAGAACTGGCTGCCTGTAAACCCAAGAAGTTCCAGGGTTGAGGAGCCATCAATATCCCAGTGTTGTCCCACCCCCACAAAGCCAGCGGTTGGCTAGGAGCTTACCTTTGACATCATTAAAGCTTGTCTCTGAGAAGCCCTCACTCAGATCAATCAGAGTCCCCTCTGACTTGCACCTCGGGAGGCCACTGGAGTTGGCCGCCCGGATGCGTTGGGCCGCCATGTTGAACCTCTTGGGTGGGTGAGGCACTATGGTCTCATGTCTCCTCCCCCAGTTCCAGTGGGGACAGCAGCTGCTGTCTCGTACAGTCACGCTGCACAGCAGGGTCAACTTGGCAGTGTGCTTCTTCCTGAAGGGAGAGAAGAAAATTTCCTCTAAGCAAGTGGTAGAGCATGGTTTGCAGGGTAATCTTATGGGAGGAGGGAATCCTCTTTCTTCCGGATCACTCCGGTGAAGAGAGGCCCAATTCATTGCTCTGGGCTGGGAGCAGAAGCGGCATGCTGCCCAGACTCTGTGCCCACTGGGCACGCAGAGACATTCTTACTAGGGCACAACGGGGTCTGTGAAATGTGTCCCAGCACCTGGAAGGCCATTCAGTGCAGTCAAAAAGGACAGTCTGGGACTGTGCTGTAACCACCACTTCCAGGCCTTGCAAAGAAAACAGCCTCTGTCTGTCCAGGGTGGTGGGTCCGGTTGGAGAAGCAGTTGTGGGAGGCTTGGCACAGGCAACAGTGAGCAAGTGGCACCTTTTGCTCTTGAGGCCTTGCCACAGTCTCTTAGGGGGCTGCACCTGGGTACCCACAGTCCCCACTGGACCTCAAACAGATATCCTAAACCCAGTCCTCGGGGGCTACCAGGTATTTGATGTATAGCTAATACACGTGAAATCGGACACACTATTGAAGTGTTATCAGTAAGCTGGTAGAGGACATTACTACGAGCGAGGTTTGCTCTTAGTGGGGAGAGGCAGACAGGGCTTAAGCGCCTGGTGGGGACACTGGGAAAATCAGAACAGAAGAAACGGAGGCTCAAGAGTGGGAGGGGGATGTCACTGCACAATGGGTTAGAACCAGCACATAACCTGAGCTTGCCAAGGGGACTTCCCAACTGCACAATGCCAAATGTCCCCTGAGACGCTAAGGCTGCAGTGCCTAAGGGGAGGCAGCAGACTGTGCAGCCAGTGTGGAAGGGAAGGAGTGGTCAAGAGATGTCTCCTGGCTTTGACAGCTGATGGCAGGCTTGGCTTGTTCTGAAGATGCTGGTGCAGCCCAGGGCTGCTCTGAGGACCCCCCCCCCCCACAAAAGATGGGTATGCTTCAGCTCTTAATCTGTTCTAGGGATACGGGTATTTACTACTTGTGCCTGCTCTCCTCTTGTGTCTAACACATCCCTCCAACAGAAATGAACTGGTCACGTCTGCCATTCCCCCTCCCTTATTCCCTTAAGGAAGGGGTCTCATGGACTGTCCCACTCACAGCCACAGTAACTGATTTTGTAGCGGGTATAGAACCGAAGTCCAAATGGTTTGTAAAGGGGGCTTTAGTGCGGAGCTCCAAGGCAACCTCCCAGATTTAAAGTTATGGGCAGAACCTTGCCTGGGCTCCTATATGAACCACCTGGGATGTGCTGGGCCTTAGAAGCTGGAGTTCACCGCAGCCCTGCTCACAGGCTCCTGAGTCTGGTGTTAGAACAGAGGTGAGTCCTGGAGGGCTTAACCAAGAACAGAAGGCATTGTGAGTGGGGACCAGGGCGGGATGAGTCAGCTACATCTTTCCCTGAGGACTTTTGGAATACACTGTAGGGGTTTGAATGAGCAATGCCTCCTCTAAATAGGCTCCAGTACTTGAATACTTAGTGGTCCTCAGTTTGGCCCTGTTTGGGGAGTTTTAGGTCTAGCTTTGCTGGAGGAAGTACATCACTGAAGGTGGGTTTTGAGATTAAAAGGCTCATGCTACTTCCAGTTCACTCTCTGCTTTTATGCTTGTGGTTCAAGATGTGAGCTCTGAGCTCCCTGGGCCTCCCACATAAGACCCATGAGACCCCTTCCTTACGTCTGCCACTTACTGTCACATCACCCTGCCATGATGATGTTTCCTCTGGAAATCTAAGCCAAAATAAACCCTCTCTTCCGTATGTTGCTTTTGGTCGCGGTGCTTATCACAGCAACAGAAAAGTAACTAATATTCCTGGCTGGGAACTGTAATGTGATGTAGTGGAGAGAAACACTGACTCCTTTGAGGATCGTTACTGCAGGTTTAGGAAAGGTGGAAGGTGCTGGCAGGGTGGAGGGAGAAGAAACACCGAGGGGTCAGCTGGATGGCCTTACTTCCCTCAAAGTCTTGAAGATGGCCAACTCACGCAGAGATGGGACTTTTTACTGGGAGATTTCTAAGGGAGTACCTTTATGGGGCAGGCCAGGGATAGACACCAGTACGTTGCGCCCGCATGGCTGAGGCTCTGCAGTTTCCCCACAATGACCACGAAGGACTCAGAGGTCAGTGGAAAACACTAGCGATCAATATAGGAAGTGGCCTGCGCCCCTGCTCATGACCATGTGACCTAGGATGAGATCTAGGCCTCAGGAGTGGGCATAGTTTTTTAAGAAGATGAATCACGGTCATCTCTTATGGAGGGGATTCAGCTAGTACCCTGAGCCGGGAGAGAGACATAGGAGGTGTCAGCAGTTACACAGAGACCAGCAGGATATAGGAAAAAATGGCACCCTCAGAGGCGATATTCAAGGGACAGATAAGTCACCACCTATGCACCTCCAGCAGATGGAGAAGCCAAGCTTTGAAGTCTGACCACCAGTATCCAGACATGCCTTGTGCTCAAACTGGACACAAATGCACTTGCTTACACACAGCACCCCAGCCCCCACCAACCTCCATGGAGTAGGGAACTTTTGTCCCATGGTAAAAATCCCAAGAATGACATTTTTTCCCCCTCCAGTGGCATCTTGTCCTGAATTAGATCCTGGCACTGTCAATACCACTGAGTACAAACAGGGTCACTAACCACCCCATCCTTTGGGGACATTTTCTTCCAGCAAAAAGAGAGGGCAGTTAGTCCCTCTGGACCTGCCTGGAGGGCTCCTCCCTCCCTCAAGGTGCAGGAGGTCCTCCCTCCCTCCTCAAAATGCAATTCAGGCGGGTGGAACATGAAGCCCCTTTGTACCAACTCTATGCCAGGCACACAGAACGGCAGCTACCAGCACCCAGAATTGCCCTGCATTCTGTACCATTGCCCAGAAGAGGGTCCTCTCTCCCATCACCCTGAGAACACCCTTATTTTCCCTCTACCTGGCCTGACCCTCCATGCTGACAAGGCACAGACACCAACCCTCACTCACCCTGTAGAAGCAATTGATCCCAGGAGGCCTTGTGACAGCCTCGAGGCTGACAAGGAGAAATCACTCAGAAGCTATGGCTTTCTGGTGCCTGACTTGCCACTTCTTCCTCAGCCTCGCAGCCCAGTGCAGTGGGCTTTCCAATTCTTCCACCGCCTGTCCTTGTGAGCCCCTGATTTTCTCCAAGCTCACGCCATCTCATTCCCTCCGACCCCTGGGGATTATCGCCTGTCTCTAAGGAAGCCCAGTCAGTTTCCCAGCCTGGCATGCTGAGCCCTCCTGGCTTGATTTCACTTCCACCTTCAGGTTTGCTGGCGGTCTCCCCCTACAGCACACCCATCCTGACATTTGGGCCCCCGCCATTTCTCAGGCCTGCCTCCTAGCTGCACTTGCATTTTTATTTTTTATTCGACTCCCAAATGAAAACCGTAATGACTTCCCTGGGCTTCCAGGAAGCCAGGCTTCTCCCTCTTGGCTCCACCCACTTCCCCAGAGCTCTGCAAGTTCTAAGTGACTCATGGGCACCAGCTCTCATCAGACCAACTCAGTCAACCAATGACCCCAGGCCTCTCTCTCCCAGTTATTACCAAGTTCTTGAGCTGTTTATTGTACTCTGGGCCCTTCAAGGCTCAAGTAGACTTGGCAAGGCTCCCATCCAACACCGGCCTATCTTGGGTACAGGACTACATAGGTGCCTAGGGTTTCCTGGGTCTAAATCCAAGCCAAAGCTTGCCACACATCTTCCCCAGCTTTTACCTGCCATCAGCAGCACCATTCAAACAGCCAAACAGCCTGAGGGCTCCTATATCCCCTAGTTACACATACACACACACACACACACCCCTCCGCGGTCAGAGACTAACCTCCACCTGACCCTTTCCAGCACTGGCACACCACCTCAGCTCAGCTCAATTACAGTAATTGGCTCCTTCCCACCATGCTGCCTGCTCCCTGTAGTCCACACCACACCTCAGTCAGCAGTCAGAGGCTGCCAGGCCTCTCCACCCACTCTTCTGCACTCTCAAGAGGGCTTACACCACCTCCAGGCCCTGCACTACCCGCCCTGCTGTCTCTTGGATTAGTTTCCTATAGGTCTTACCCTCCTCCCACTTGCCTCCACAGTTCTGCCCAAGTTCCCTTTCCACAACAGGACCTCAGCACCTGCTGTTTCAAAGGCCTGGAAGGTTCTCCCTAGGCATTCACCAGACTCTACCTACCTACCATCCAATCATCCATCCCTCCACCCACCCATCATCCCTCCATTCACACATCCATCCATCCCTCCATCCACCTACCCACCCATCCATCCATCTACTCACTCATCCATCCATCCATTCACCCACCCACCCATCCACCCATCCACCCACCCACCCATCCACCCACTTACCCAACCATCCATCCATCCATCCGCTCACTCGTCCACCCACTCACCCATCCATCCATCCATCCATCCGCTCACTTGTCCACCCACTCACCCATCCACCCACTTACCCAACCATCCATCCATCCATCCGCTCACTCGTCCACCCACTCACCCATCCATCCATCCATCCGCTCACTCGTCCACCCACTCACCCATCCATCCACCCATCCATCCGCTCACTCGTCCACCCACTCACCCATCCATCCATCCATCCATCCCATCCCCATCCATCCACCCATCCATCCGCTCACTCGTCCACCCACTCACCCATCCATCCATCCATCCGCTCACTCGTCCACCCACTCACCCATCCATCCACCCATCCATCCGCTCACTCGTCCACCCACTCACCCATCCATCCATCCATCCATCCGCTCACTCGTCCACCCACTCACCCATCCATCCATCATCCATCCATCCGCTCACTCGTCCACCCACTCACCCATCCATCCATCCATCCATCCGCTTACTCATCCACCCACTCACCCATCCATCCATCCATCCATCCGCTCACTCGTCCACCCACTCACCCATCCATCCACCCATCCGCTCACTCGTCCACCCACCCACCCACCCACCCATTTAGCCATCCACACACCCACCCACTCACTTATAACATCTGATCCATAGCGCGAAGAACATCCTCACCCCATACTCTAACCGTACTTTTTCATCACCTCTGAAGTTCTAATACTCCTTAGAAAGAAGCCCCATGAGACATAAGCTTACTCAGTTTCTTTCTGTTCCTGCTATGCTACGCAGGCTCGGAGGCAGGGAGTTGGTAACTTCTACTATACAAAGCCAATGGGTCAGAAGGATTCTGGAGGTGTCTTGAATGATCTTCATAGAGCCAAGAGTCTGCCTGCTCCACTCCAACCTTCCAGTCTGTGCCTGAGTATGGAGGCATCCTTCCAAGGTCCACTATGGAGTTTTCCTTGTGTGTGTGTCAAAGCTGACTTGTTTAGAGACAAGACCCCAGGAGCTGGGAGGTTGGCAAGCACTCTACACAGATAGAAGCGCAGACAGATCCTGTTGGCAGCGTCGGGCCCTATGTGCCCTCCCTGCGGCTGCCAGCTTGCTTCTCTGCACCTCCCAGTCACAGGATTTACGTGTGGTGGCCTATCTGCCAACACCCTGGCTCCAGGAACAATGAAACAACCCAATCCAGAAAAGGTACCAGGATGGGGAGTGTCTTGGGTTCACAGGACTGTGTGTGATTTGGTCAGGAACCAGGAGAGCCAAGGCCAGAGGAGACCAGGGCATGAGTGTTAGTGGCACCTCCCTAACTCATTCTGGCTGGACTAAGATGCCTCACATTTTCACCTTTCCCATCTACCTGCAGTTTGTGGAGTACCAGGCTGATTTCATCAGAGTTCTTCCAGATTAAAGAACAACAAAAGCATGAGTTTGACCTGACCCCATGACTCCCATCCCTAGCCTCTGTACAAAAATCTCATTATCTGTCCCCTTTCTGGCTGTTGATTTCCTGGGAGTCACACTGAGACTAGAAGACTACCAAGGATTTTGTAACCCAGCATCTGATCTCACAAGGATGACAAAGCCACAGGAATTTGCCTCCAAGCCTTGACCAAACTGGCCTACGCACTGCCCCAAGCAGAGACAGCCTGGCTCCAAGACAGAGCTTCTCAAAGAAGCAGGTGGGGAGTGCCTGCTCAGGTGCCTCCTGAGGGGGTCAACCCTGCCTAGCAGGGATAGGAACCCTGCCCACAGCTTGGCAGTCAGGCTTCTGTCCCCACCTGCCACCTGTGGATGAAGTTCTGCCTTGTGGCTTCCAAAGGGGACCTGAGGCCTAGACTCCTGTGCCAGCGCCTGCGTGTTGTGTTTCAGGAATATGAGTCAGTGTAGTAGATAGCAGCGGTTTGCAGCGGCAGGGAGACTGTGTTCTGTCACCAAGGTAGAGAGGGGACAGAAGAGTGAAACATACATGCCAAAGGAGACTCTGTCTCAAGCTTTAAAGAAGGGACACACCGTGTCCACCTCAAACACGGTATAAAGTCACCTCAGTAGACTCTGCTGAACCAGCTTCTAGGAACAAGGATCTATGTTCCCATGAGAGACATGAAGCACAGGTCACTTGCAGAGAATCAATACCCAAGAGAGACAGAATACCAAAAATTCACAGAAGAGCTGAGGCTCTGTGTCCCTTGGACCATCCCTGCAATGCTCTAGGATCCACCAGAGACTTGAAAGGGAGCCAAGGGCCAATGATGACTGGGAGGCCTTGCTCCCTTGCAATCATGGAGACCAGGCTATAACGGCTTGGGTCAGTGACAAAACACAGAAAATTGAGTTGGAAGAACACAGGGTTGTGGTGGGGATCAAGAGTACTTTCTGGCCACAGTGTGCCACAGTGGACAAAGAACTCCCTGTGCCCCATGATGCTGAAAACCTTGAAGAGTTTGGAGGCCAGCCAACAAGAGCATGGCAATGCCTGTCTCCTGGAACCTCAGAGCCACTCATCACAACCGAGTCTGTGGTCTGCTCCGCTGAGCCACGTGGAAGACCAAGCTAGTGTGTGGTCCAGACCACGGCAGATGGGGTAGGGAGAAGATCTTGTGACTGGCCCAACTGCATATACTTCCAAGCTCTGATCCTCCATTCAGTGATCAGGAAGAAAAGGCACAATTATCTCTGAAGTGTGGTTACAGCATCGAGAAAGAGAGAGGTTCATTCATCTGACTTGAGTCCAGACTCCATCTGACACGCCACTCAAGACTGCAAGCCAGCAGGATGTACGGTTTCCAATACTAGTCAATGATTTCCATATTGGAAAACAAACAAAAAGTCAACCAGCCAAACAAACAAAAAACCAGCTAGATGCGGCAATATGTGCTTATAATCCAAGAAATTGGAAGATTAGGCAGGACTCCAAGTTCAAAGCTGACCCAGTTACATAGTGAGACCCTGTCTCATAAAAAGAAAAAGCAGACACTCCAGCCCATGTGTGTAATTTAATAGTACTCTTTAAACAAATCAACCCACTTGGGCTGGAGGGGTGGCTCAGTGGTTAAGAGCACTTGCTGCTCTTGCAGAAGACCTCCAATTCAGTTCCCAGCATGGCCTACAAGCACCTGTAATGTCAGCTTCAGCCTGCAACACCTTCTTCCGCCCTCTGCGGGCAACCACTGACCTTTGACATGTACTCACACAGGCCATACACATACACGAAGGACATTTTCTAGATCTACTCAGGCAGACTGGGAGCAACTTTTCTATTACCCACTGACCTACAGCATTCTTAAGATGGTCTTAAGAATTACTCTGGGAAGCTCAGGGACGTCCAGTCCACTAACTTCGAAAATAAGGGAGCCCAGGCTTGGCCATATAGAAAGGGGTGTCCCTGAAACTCTTTCATAGGGCTCAGACTAAAATGTGGGATTCGGACAAGCTAAGGGAGGCAGCTACATCACACGGTCCCTAGTCTCCTGCTTATCCTTAAGAGTGACCTATATGTGCTACACCTGAAGTTTAAGTTCAGGGCAGACATTTAATTCCAAGGGCACAAAGCAGAAGTCACCAAAACCCAGTACAGTTCTTGTAAAAAGCCAGGGTAGAGGGCACAACTGTGTCCACCAAATGGAGCATGATTTAAAAAATAAACCAACGTGCGGTGTGCACACTGGGACATTGCTCAAGCAAGGTGAGGACAGGACACCCATGGATTCCCTCCCCAGGCTCAGTTATTACTAGGTAAGTGTCTGCCTCCCACCAAGATAGAAGGGGGCAGTTTCAATGTTGCCTATCAGCCTTATTAAGATGATTGTGAGCTCCCACATGGGTGCTGGGAACTGAACCCAGATCCTCTGCAAGAACAGTCAGTGCTCCTACCCTGTGAGCCATCTCCCTGGCCCCTGTGGACCTGTTCCTTATTTCCCACCCTGAGGACCCTGTCACTGGGTCCTTTGCTTGGTCATTTGCCAGTATCTTTCCCACCCTGCTGCCTGAGCTAATTCACTGGCTGGCTCAAAGTCTCCATTATGCAGACATATCAATCTTGCTGTCTGGCTTTCCCTGGATGCACAGCATGGCTTCTCTTAATGAAAAATTTGATGAGCATTTCCATCTATTTCCCTTTACTTAAAAAATTGGTTTGTGTACTGACGTTAATGTACAAAGAATTTATTTTGTTTCTTGGTGAGGAATGTCACAAAACTAATTAGCAAAGAACCGAGTAATTACTTCTACATGGTGTTCCTGAACAACATGTACCATCCTTACTAATTCAATGTCACCGTCGCACACTTTAATAAGTTCAGACATGAGGGTCTGCACTGGGCCGTTCTGTGTCAGGAGACTGCCAACTTTATAATACCCTCTTATGTTATTGTGACAGTACTTCCATGGGCCACCCTCCTTCAAAATCCCATGTTAGAATTATTTTCAACCTATTTTTTTTTCCTCTATGAACTTTAGAATAATTTAACAAAATGTTTCCTCAACTACTTAATTCCTTAAAAAGAATTGGTGAGAACTGACAACTTTATGCTATTTCATCTTTATGTTTAAAGGTATGGAAGGTCTCCACTTATTTAATGTTCCATAAAAGGACAGAAAGTAAATTGAACTCTGGGGGACCAAATAGTGTTACAAAGACTCAATTCTGTGCTTTTGGCCCAAAAAGAATCACCAACAATGCAAAGCAAACATCTGTGACTATGTTCCAATAAAGTCTTTTAACACAAATGATAGGCCATTATTTGCTCCCTCTCAATGTCAAGCTTAAGAGCACTTTCAGTTCAGAGCATCGTACTCACTGAACATCAGTCCCCAGCCGGGTAAGTTAGGGATATAAAAGGATCCAGAATCAAGGCCAGCCTGGTCTAAAGAGCAAGTCTGAGGCCATTCTGGGCTACATGAGACCTGTCTCAAAGACCCAACTCTCACTTCCTGTCCAGAAAGAGCTAAGGAACATTTGAACTGGGCTTTGATGTGGTCACCACCGTATCTTTTGTCTCTTGTATTTTTAGGGGAGTATTTCTGGAAAATGGAAGTCACTGACCTACTTTAAATTCAGTAGCTGAAACCTTGCTTTAGAGCAGTAGTTCTCAACCTTCCTAATGCTGAGACCCTTTAATACAATTCTCCTCATGTTGTGGTGACCCCCAACCATAAAATTATTTTTATTGCCACTTCATAACTATAATTTTGCTACCGTTATGAATCGTCTTGTAAATATCTAATGTGTAGACAGTCTTAGGCGACCCCTGTTGAAGGGTCACTCAGGGGTCACTACCCACAGGTTGAAAACAGCTGCTTTAGAGAAACTGATGAGCAATAACAACTTCTGCAGACCCAGGCCCTAGGCCTTGGCCTGCCAGTCCATCCCGGCTGCGAGGATTTCTGCATGGCTGCCCTCCTTTACTTCCTCATCCACTACAAATCACCCTCTCTTCCCTAGCACACTGATCCACCCCAGAGAACCGAGAGCTGTACCATAGCTTTCTTTCTCAGTCTAGTCAGTAACTGACTTAAAGCATATTTGAAGCTGGGTATGATGTAATCCTAGGTCGAGGTAGGACAAATTTAATACCGGCTTGGGCTACACGTCGAGTTCTAGTCATCCTGACATATAGGGAAGGCCCTGTCTCAAAAACCAAACCAAACAAACAAAATACATCCACGTGTGTGTAACATATTCGACATTTCTAAACAGACATTTTAATTTGCCATTCTTTTAAAAATTCTACTCTGGGGGCTGCAGAGATGGCTTAGAGTTGAAGAGCACTTACTGTTCTTCCAGAGGACCTGGGTTTGGTTCCCAGCACCCGCATGGCGACTCACAATGACCCGTGACTCCAGTTTCATGGATATGTTGCCCCCTCTGGCTTCCATGGACACGCATGGTGCACATATACTCACACAGGCCATACTTACATATTAACAACAAAAAAACCAAAACCTCTGAAATTCTACTCTTAGACCAGTGAGACGAATAACCTGAGATTGATCCTGGGGTGCGTATGGTGAAGGACAGAACCAATCCTGCACCTTGCCCTCTGACCCCCACAGGAAGTACTGTATTGGTGAGCATGAGGCAAGGTGGGGCCCTGACTGTCCTCTTTTGAACAGTAAATCTTTATAGAGTCAGCTCAGCTCCCGCTTCCCTAAAGAGAACGAATGCAGACTGGGAACTCAGGCCTCAGACTGCTCACCTGGTACACGATACTAAGGATGTGATTCCTGGCACACTTTGGGGACCAGCTTCTTCCTGAAGAGACTGCAGCTGCAGGACAGGTAGTGGTGACAATAAAATCTGTCCGTGTGCCAGCAGCGGCACATGCTCCAACAATTCCCTGCCCGCTCCCACCCCCGGTCCCAGGCATCAGATACAGCCCTAGTCAGGCTGGAACTGTCCCCCTGACCTTGTTTCTGTGGGTCCCTGATCTGACAAAGTACAGAACTCTGCAGGGCTCAAAGCAGGGTCCTCTGCTCTCTCCCAGCCAATGCCTCTCACCCTCAGACACCTCCTCCCCACCACAATACCCTCCCTGTGCCCTCCCCTTAAGTGCAGTTTCTGCCCTGGGACGGACGCACTGGCAGTTCCCTCTGGCAAGCAAGCTCTGCCTCGCAGAACCTCACTTGCCTCAGTTTCTGTGGCTGAACCCCAATTCAGTGTCCCTCTAGGAAGACCCTTCAACCCCTACACAATGCAGCCGCATTCGCTCTACTTTGCTGCTGTCTTTCCAGCTCTTTCCTGTCTTTGCTTCCACCATCTTCTTCAGGTCTAGCCTCTTTCCCAGCTCCCCTCAGCGTGCTCTGAGCAAACCCTGCTCCCAAAGCCTCTGCCTTCCAGCATAGTGCTGGGAGTTACTCAGCCACTCAAGACAGCACCCTACCCCCAACCTGAGGGCTCCAGAACCTCAGTGGCCCCAAAGTACTCTATGGTGGATAAAAGGCACGCAAGCCACTCCCAAAGAGCATGGCTCACAAATCCCAATAGCTTGTCCTTGCCAAGACTACGAGAGGTTGGAGGAGGAAATTCCTGTCCAGTGACAGTTCTGGGCGGGCAACTGGAAGTGTACCCACCAGCCCAGAGGAGGAATCTGGGAGGTCATAGCTTGTTCTACACTAAAATAGAGAGGGCAGGGGACTGTATGTTGCCAATTCTCCACGCCCCACCTCCCACCTCTAGAAGCACACTTTGTTCATGAAAGCCCCCATGCATGGCTTCCTGTAGAAGGCACTCACTACACCGTCATCCTTTATGCACCCCATCCCCACCCTTAGGGCTTAAGCACCTGCGCAGCCTGATGCACGGACCCTAGGCTATGACCCTGAACTCTCCCCTGTTTTGCATAAGACACGGTAACAATTTTGTGTAAGGTACCTTACAAGAATTTAGATGTAAAGTATCTTAATATTCTAAGATGGTCTGTATTTCCTTCTTGTGCACGGGGTATCATTTTCTCTAAAGGCAAACAGAAAAGATCACAGAAGCAGGCTCAGGTGATTCAGCTACTCCTTACTTTCTCTGTGTCCCCTGAATCTTCTATGCTCTTGTGCTTTACCCTAGGAAGAGGTCACGTGTGGCTTTCCCCAGAATCACAGGGGCTTTTTGTGATTGTGCTGAAGTGGGAACGGATGACAGAGGGAGGGAACAAGGACAGGTCAGCCTCCGCCCTGCTCTGTCCATAACGCTCCTGGAAACTTGGGTCACAGCAGGCTGCTCCCACTCCTAACACAAAAACTATTTCACCCTAGCAGAATGACCTCACCTTCTAAAACACGAAGCAACGCACAGGGCATATCTTATTTCCAATTCTCAAGACATGTCAGGGCATGTGTTTCCTCCTTGCCCCGTTCCTCCCGGCCCTGCTATCTCTAGGTCCAAGCTACCCAGCTATGATACTACCCACACATCTGGGGATCAGGTGACTCTGTGCCAGGGGCTATCCTCAGTATCTAGTGAGATCTGCCACACCTTTCCTCTCCACGCTCTAGATGCTAGCAACCTCCTCCCCTCACCTCTTGGTGTGATGACTCCAACAACGGAGCGAGCCTCAAGTGCATCCCTCAAGCCTGACAAATGCCCTCCATATGACTATGACTGATGGGAAGCCCATGAAGCTGCCTGTCTGCATCGCTCACAACCTTGAGCTGTGCCAGAACACCACCAGAAGGAACCCTTGTATGGCCTCTCTTTGCAATACCATTCAGGAGGGCTGCCTGGGCCCAGGGATTCAAGGAGGCCCATCTCCCCAGCTTGAGATGGGCTTCAAGCCACTCTTGAGTCCCCCGAGTACCCTGGAGAGGACTCTAAAATTTACACCTACGTACTCTGGCCAAGTTCATGCTCTGTTTTAGCTCTTAGCTGTGTGGCCTGAGAGGCAAGGCAGACCCTAGTAACCTGTGGTCTCATATGAGCCAGGGGTAGAACAAGAAGAGACCGAGTATAAGGCCTGGAAATGCAGCCTGGAGTCAAGCTTAGGCTAGGACAGTGAGCCTCTGCAGAAGGCAGGGGCTGTGCCGTTCAGTATGACGGAGCTCGCGGATGAGCCTCCTGCTTCCCCCACACCCTGGTGCTGTGGATTGCTTTACAGAGTCCTGCTACCTCCCCAAGGCCCCACCCCACTGTGGTTTGAACATAAAGGGTTTCTGGGTGCTTCATTAAATAGGCAGAATGACTTCATAGAGCATTAGTCACTTTCTAAGTGTGACCTCTTTTGGCCTTTCCGCCACAATGGGCTGTGTGCACTGAAGGTTTAAAGGGACTCCGTGCACTCTCTTCTCAGTTGCTTGAGATGATTAAGAACCGGCCAGGGGGAGGGGTTCAGATTTAACAGGAATGAGCATGGTGGTGTGAACCAAGCCTAAACTCCCAAGAAAGTGCAGAGAAACTGGCGATTGCACTGTTCTGAAGCCCAGTGGATGACCAAGTGGGGACAGTATCAGGGTGGCCCTGATCCAATGTGATGGAGAATTCCTGTTTATAAAAACGCACGTATGGACCCAGACATGGAGGAAGAGGAAAAACAACAGAAACAACAGACAAACAAAAACGAAGCGAGTCAGGAAACCTCCTTCTGCCTACGATGCCAGGACACCTAAGCTAAAGAGATGGGAAGTCACTCTTTCTCAGCTGCCAGGGAACCAACTCTGCTGGCACTGGGTTTCTGGTCTCTGGGATTCAGAGCACACTCTTCTGCTGGCTGAGCCATCATGTGCTCTGGTCATGAGTCACACAGCACTTTGGAGTTAATGATGGACTGGGTGGAGTTAATGATGGTTTGATAAGAACGAACCACCCAGACATAGATGGTCTAACTATGTACACACACGCCACAACATCCACACAAGGACAGGATGTCACACTTCTCAGAACTACCTTCTTGTTAAGCAACACATGGCTGTGCTGGGCTATGGCAGCCCAGCTCAACCTGCTCAGAGGCTAAAACTACAGTCCGTTTAGACAGACCTGTGTGCAGAACTACTTTAGGGACCCTGGGTGGCCCTGCTCCCTAGCAAACCTCTATAATTAATTCAACAGTGTCTCCCAGACACATACTGAGGTCAAGTCTCTCACAGGGATAGTAAAACTTCTCCTTGCCCCCCACTTTCCGAGAATACTTTCCAAAACCATCAGCCACTGCCTGGCCCTGCTTGGCACATTCCTGAGGGATGACTCTGGCACTGGCAGGCATCCAGTAATTACACCTCTAGGCGCAGAGAGGGATTTAAATTCTCTTGCTAAGTTACCTCAAGAGTCACACAGAGGCATCTGATGGTAAGTAAATAACTGGGTCTTTGAGGATGGCTACGAGAAGATGTTGGCTGCATGCTGTTACTCACTAGAAAGTACCACCTCACTACAAACTAGGATGGGAAGGAGTAAGGGGGCCAGAGAATAGGGCCCCTAAAGGTCTGAAGGTATAGCCAGAGAATGCTCTTTTCCTAGAAGTCCTGTTGGGCTCAGCCAGCTGTAGCAAGACAGGCATCAACCAACAAAGCCATGCAAAGGGATGCCGGCGTAGTTACTGCTCTAGAGCATGCTCAGACAGACCCATAATAGGAACCAGTGGCATAGGCTGGGGAGAAAGCCTATGGACACGTGGACAAGGAGCAGCAGAAAACTCATCTCTTCCCACACTGGCGAGACATGTCCTAGTGGACATTGAGAGTCATAAAACATGTCTTCTAGTACAAACTGAATCTCACAATTGTTCAAGAGACAGAAATCCTGGGACAGACCAGAGTATTGGAAAGAGTTGGCTACAAACGTACACTTGTCTCCTTTTAACAGGGTGCTTGTCCCTGAAGCCTGTGTGGTCAACAGGCTATGTCATCACCACTCCGGAAGAAAAAGGCATGGCCCTACACAGAGCTCAGCCCCAGCACCATGGCCCAGACCCAGCAGGGTCTGATCTGTTTCAAGGCCTGCATGGTCTTCTTGCACAGTCCTTGGCTCCTTCATCTGATCCCCAGGGGATATTAAACAACCATTAGGGTCATCCTCAGGCTGTAGTGGGGACTAAGCTGGGGAAGTGGCATGGCAAGGGATTTGGATACTGGACACATTTGCATGAGCCAGGTGGACAAAGGAGCCTGGCAGGAGCCTGGCAGGAGCCTGGCAGGCTCACAGGCCCTCCCCTCCCCACTCTCAGGGATATGGTCCCCTCCCACATGCTGAGGTATGCCCTCTCCCAGGCTTTCTTTAGGTAGACACGAGAGCAGGAGGAGAGAAACAGTGGGTGGCTCTGTTCCCACTCAAAGCCCTTTGCAGGACAGATAGCTGCCCTCGGCCTTCTGCACGGTGCACACAGAGGCTGACCAGCATGACTGTCTATCACTGGCCAGTGCTGAACATAAGAGGAACCCTGGGAGCCCATCCAAGAAGGTCAAGGGCCATTCCTATCTCCTCTCAGCCAGCTGTCCCCAGGGTGTTCTGGGTAGCAGTCAAGCACCCCGTGACACTCTTTACTGCACCAGAGAGGAATCTGCGAGGGTTCACAGATCATCTTTAAAGCTGCTCTGGGTTGACACTGAGATTGTGGTCTCCTGCCCCGGTGCCCTGTGCTTTATTGTAGAAGGACCTCACTGGAACACTGTTGGTTTCATTCCGTGTCTCTCTGACCACAGCAGGAGCTATGTCTGCTCTTCAGTCTCCAGCACCAACCATAGCACCTACCACCCAACAGACAGCATATGCAGGTCTCTGCGCTGTGTGCAGCCATAATGCCTCGCCAAATCAGGAGTGCACGTATGCGCAGCTAACTGGCTTCTGTGTGGTGCAGGTCCTGCTCTGAAGATGCAAAGGCTGTTGGAAGCGGAGCCCCCATGAAGCCACAGCAGTTGAACTGGCATGTACCAGGGAAAGAGAAAAAAAAAAACAACCCAAAGCCGTGACTGCCCTCCCCCCTCGGCGGAAGCCACTCTACAGATGACACCAGGCAGCAGAGCCATACTCGTGAGTTGTACCGCGCCCCCTCAACAGTAGATCCAAATCCTCACTCTGTGGGCTGTGTCTGTGAGCCTACTTGGAAACAGGGTTTTGCAGATGTGGCCAAGTTCAGGCAAGGTTTATGCTGCGTTAGGGTGGACCCTCCATCCACCCACGGGCATCCCTTTAAGAAAAAGAGTTTTAGAGGCACAGAGAGAAATGGATGGGCATGTGAGGATGGAGACAGGAATTGGAGGGATGCAGCCACAAACCCCGGAGGCCATCACCTGCCACCACTGGAAGCCAGGAACAGGCAGAGGTACAGAGGTTCTCCAGAATTCCTGAGAGGGAGGAGTGTCCTGCCAACATCTCCGGTGCAAATTTCTAGCCAAGAGGTTATGAGAGAATGCATTTCTGCCATGGTTTACTCATCCCTTGGGATCTGAGAGGACCAGTCCCAGGACCCGACAGACCCTCAATTCTCCTACATAGAAGTGTGTAATGTTTGCATATAAACTATACATACCCTCCAGTACCCTTTAAATGTCATTATGTTGCATCATTCAGGGAATAATGGCCAGGATAAAACTCTGTACAGTTTAATTTTCCCCCCGGAATTATTTACTGAGTTCGACTGGATCTATAGAACCAAAATAAAATAGGAGGCCAATTTGTTTATAGAACTAGGATGGAACCCAGCACCTTGCACGTACTAGCTCAAGCACCCTACAACTGTGCCCTACCCCAGCTACAACTAACTTCTAGAGCAACCACCTGCAAGGTGCGTGTGCACTGGACTCTCCTCCACGTGCTTCTGTGTGTTAATTTGCATAAACACTATGGCCACCCTATGCTAGAGATTCATACCTCCACTTCCACGGGTGAGGAAATGCAGATGCAGAAGAACCAGATCACCTGGCCAAGGCCTGCCTGTCTCAGTGAGGCGGGGATGAACCACCGAGAGACCCACTGTTGGGATAGAACTTGGTTCCCCATCCCATACACACACAAGCAGGCCAAGCTGAGCAATACAAGCAGACGGGAGCAGGGGGCCTGGCCAGGCTCCCTGCAAGGGAAGGGCAGCCTGCAGAAGCATTCCATGTGCGGCTGAAGGGCCAGGCAACCCTCTAGGGATTCCCTCCCTCGCCAGAGCAACAGGCCATAAAGTGCTCAGGTCTTAAACTGTTCTGGAGATTGGCATATTCTAAAGGAACCCTTTCTATTTAAACAAATGCAGCAAAAGGTCAGTTGTGAAGACTTGAGCCCTCAGCTATGGGAACAGGATCTCATGCAAATCACCTGGCTTCCAGTCCTGGAAGAGAATTCAAACTGGTCTTCCAAGGGACCCTGATCCCTGGATCTACCTTACTGGGTGAAGGGCTTGTGGCAACCAGGACTGGGTTCCCAGAGCTGTGTAGGTACAGTGAGGCTAACAGGACACTTGATGAACAAGCAGACACCTTCCTGCTTTATCTTCTCTCCTTAGAGTCAAGGCACAAAGTGATCCCTGTGGGAACCTGCCTGCTTTTCAGGGGAGCTTCTGCCATGGGCTGATCCCAACAGAAGTAAGTGATGGGCAACCTATCAGACAGGTTTTCCTGGGACAATGGCCCCAGCCAGGCCTGCGGCCTTCTGGGAATCCAGGCTTGTTTTCTTCCAACTCTTATGGAAAGGAACAAGGGGAGAGGTTCCTGGGAATAGAGCCAGGGTGACCCAGAGCCAGAGGGCACAGGGCAGTTTCAAGAAACGTCTCTGTCTATAGCCTTACAGTGCCTAAGGAGCAGGGCTATAGACAACAGGGGTGGCAGTGAGTCCCAGGGAGACACAGCCACCAAAGGAGCAACACTTAAAAGTGCCTCTACCTCTGTCAAGTGCTTCTCTGTCCTCTGGCTTTATGACCATGCGGTCCTCTCAGACCTCTGGCTGGCCCTTCTGATCCTTCTCTTGGGCCCTAGGGTTTCTGAAAGCTTGTCAGCTCCAGCAGCAGCAGACTGACTGGAAATCTCCTTCCTCCAGGCTCACAAACATCCTCTTTCCTGACTTTCTGGACCAAGTGTCCACAACAGACCTCATGAGGCTGGAGGGGAGGGTCAGGGGACACTCGGAGGTTCACAGACATCCCGGTGCACCCTCTTGGGCCCACATGACCTCCGAGCCACACAGTGGCCTCCCACACCTCCCTCTGCTGTCCCTTGAGAGTTCATCTCACAAGTGTCTCCTCAGCACCCTTGCTGGAACTCCTCAACTTCCTTCGGTGATTCCCCTTTCCCGTTTGCCTTCAAGAGTCCTAAGCCCCCATGTCCATCCTTGTCTGGCCTGTCCCCTCACTGGGGGCTGGGTGATAGTCCGGAAGCAAGCAGCCCGAAGATTTCCTGAACGCAGGCAGTTGCGGGGCGGGTGAGGCAGCACACCGGGTGGTTCCCCACTTCTCAGCCCTAGGCGTCCTTTTTCTCTTTTGCACCATGGACAGGGTAGACTGGTGACAGACAGCACACGCTCTGGGCACCAAAACAACATCACATCCAGTTCTCCTATGCACAAGTCTGCCCAGCACCAGGGCCAGGACAGGTAGTTACAGCCAGGATTAGCAATGGAGCTGGGAGGGCTGGAGTTAAACAACCGCAGGGGCTAAAGCCAGCAGCTTCTCACCCATCCGAGACTACGTCCAGGAACAGAATGGACAGGCAGTGGGGTTCCGACAACAGAAGCTACAAAAAAGTTAGAATTTCAGCATGAGAGGACCCAGTATGTGTGGGGGGTGGGGGATATGGATGCCCTGTGTTGACTGGTGTCAGAGATGGGCTCATCTTTCCTCTTACAACATGCTTACCCTCTGTTCTTCCTCCCTGTAAGGCGTGTGCCAACCTTTGAAGCCTCAAAGCTTTAGGTAGAAGGCTGGTATGGCCTGCTGAGGAGCCCGGGGTGGTGCAGAGACTCCAAATGCAGGCTCCCAGCCCCATTGGGAAGGGACTTCACCCAGCAAGGACAAGAAGAGTTATCACTCAAGGTCCAACAGGAAATAACAATTTTCAAAGTGTGGGTGAGGTGGAAGGAGCTATGGGGGAAGGGGGGAGGGGGCAAGGAATAGGGGGAGGAAATAGGGAGAAGGTAAAGTGGCTACAGGAGACAGGAATCCCCAGAGAGAAACCTGGGTAGTCTCAGTTGCAGTTGGAGAGAGGCCACAATGGTTCCTTTCTCCCTCACTTCTTGCCTCTACTTCCTGAGCAGAGCCCCAGCAGCCTGGGATGCAGTCTCTTTGCATGGCCCCACAGCAGGAGCAGCCAGGTTACCAGGGCAGACTCAGGTCGCAGCTCAACGTATGACCCGGAAATTGTTTCCTCACGGCTTCCCGTGTGATTCACCCACGGACCACACACTAGCCTCGGGTTGTCCTGATACCCCTAAGGCTCATGAGAAGGTGGCTGCTGGACACCACAGTTTACACACACAATGCACTGGGGACAAGGGTGTGACTGACTCTCATGGGTCACGCCACAGCTGGAGTTCACAGGCAGATCAAACCTTAGAGCTTGGAGATTCATGATAGGCTAGGATCAGGCATGCAGGCAGGAACGGGGTCAACAGCTAAGGGTCTCAGAAAACTTGGAAGTGAGAAGTCAGCTCTTCAGAAATAGAATGCAACAACTTATTCCGCCTCATTCACAACTTCTAAGAGGTGAAAACAACGCCATGACCACCGATGAATGAACAGACCCACAGAACAGAATATTGTACAACCACAGAAAGAAATGGGATGCTCAAGCACACAACGTAACTGAACCTTGAAAAGTCATGCCAAGCGGAAGAATCCATTCACCAAAAGTTGCAGACTGCTGCAGAACATTCTCGAATGCTCTTTGATCAGGCTGTCCTGAAACACGAGAGAACCATCCTAACTCTGTATACTTAGCCTACGAAGGAGTATGTCCTGATAAACATATCTCAGAGCTGAGAAATCCTGAGCCAAACGTTGTGAGATGGGGTCATCAGACCAAGAATTATCTTGGACGGAGTGGGAGTGCCTAAGGCATCACCTTCAGGGGTGTATGTGGAATGTGTTGGAGGGAAACCGAGGCGGTGGCTGCTTTGTGACTATACTGACCATTACTTTTAGATGGTTAACTAAGTCACTCTCAGAAGCTCAGTGTCGCCAGGACGTGAGGGGTTAGTGACATGCCTAACTGAAGGATGTCCATGGATGTACACGCATGAAGAACAGTCCGGAAGTCACCTGTACTGAGAAGTGTGTGCCGTGAGAACATGCACTCTTGGGACAGAGGTATAGATATGCAGAAAGAAAACTCATGTCCAGATACAGAGGCAGGCCCTATGAAGAGAAAATGTAGGTCAAGGGAGATTGAGGCAAGCTTCCCTGGGGTGTCACCAGCAAGCAGCAGCTGGTTAGAGGTGCTGACTGAGAGCCACAGTGTCCCTGGAGCAACACACCATGAACAGGGCAGCTTTCCTGTAGCTTTTGTGCATGCTTTCCAGGATCCTATAAAACCAGCTCACGCTGGCTGAGCAAAGCCTGAGCCCAGCTGAGAAGGATGGAGTGTGGCTCTGGAGCCACCTGGATACAAACATTTATTGGGGGGAGCCTCCTGCATCTTGTCACTCCACTGTGGGTTCAACAACGTCTTTATACTCAAGATTCATCTCACCTCGCTGTGGGTCCTCTCAGAGCTTCTCACTCCTGTCTTACAGAGGAACAAACTAAGTCAGGACAAGCAGGGCCACCTGGTGCCAGAGGCCAAATCGGAATTCAGATCTGGGTTTCACCCCCAGAGTCACTTGGGAAGTGAGAGGAAGGTTCCCATAAAACAGCTGTGGGAAGCAGCTGCTTTTCTCCGTGCCACACACCCACCTGCTCAGTTGGAATGCCACCTCACTCAGCAGGTCTATGGCCCAAGCCATCAAGTCTCTGACGTCCATGGTCTGAGCCTGTAGAATCCCAGGCCTTGAAGGCCCCAGCCAGAGCACACACACAGTTCTGCTGGTCCCTTGGTCCCTGGGTGCTTCCTGGAACTGAGGACATAGCATGTCCACATGGCAGGGATGGTTTGTCCACTGGAAGGTGGGTATCCGTAAGATCCTTGGGGTACTAAGTATGAAGCCCACTCATGTGTAGTACCTTAAGCATTTCCAGGTGTATTTTTGGAGTAAAGTCAAGTTCAACAACCTATTGAAACTTAGCACCCCAGGTTGGGTCAAGAATTCCATTGTGACTTGTATGTAGACTACCCTGTAGAGGACACCAAGCATCCCTGAAACCCAGCGATCACAGCCACACAGTAATCAGGTGATCAGCATTCCACCAGGGCCAGACATCATGCACAGCCTCTCTGCATTCTGCGACTGGCAGGCAATTTCTTCTTCCATTCGAGAACCTTCTCTGGCTTTGCCTCATTGAGTCCATGGATATATTGTCAAACTTGTGTCCTTGACAGATTTTATTTCTTTGACATTTTAAAGCCTATATGTTAATTTGCTCACTTTTGGAACCCCCACCTCCCACACCCACCCTGTGGAACCCCTGTAGATAGCTGTTTAACTTGGTAGGGATCCTGGGTAATGGTGCTGAGCTCAGATGACTCAGTCCAGGTCGATCTCCCGGCAGCTGGCTTTGGTTTAATTGCGGTTCAACTTAGAAGCACAAGTTCCTCATATGCAAAATGCAGCTTGGATGAATGCTGATCCAAGCCACCTGGCCTTGAGATCAAGGGAGACAAACCTACTGGAGCTTTATGTACTGCTAAGCACAGTGCAAGCTTAATCTGAAACCAATGAAAGAGGAGTTTCCTAAAACCTGGGCTGTCTTTCCATGTTCCCCTTGTCAAGACCAAAGAGAGCATCACTTCAAGTCCACCCCCTTGGCAAGTCTGCTCACAACTTAAATGCCACTGAAGCACCTCTGCACTGAGTTCAGCCAGCTAGGGAGGACCTCTGCCTGTCACCTCTCCAGGAACCACATTCTAGTAAGTAGCCAGACCTGCTCCTGGGCTTGTGGCTTGTGTTAATAATGAGAAAGCGCCTGCACATACCAAGTTCAACAGCTATCCATGGGGATTCCATAGGGTGGGGAATGGGAGGCAGGGGTTCCAAAAGTGAGCAAAAAAATTAATATACAGGCTTTAAAATGCCAAAGAAATAAAATCTACTAAGGATAACAAGTTTGATGATAGCTTCTGTTGGTGGCTTCTAGAGACAATCCCAGACAATTTGGCTTCAATCCCTCTGTGAGGACTGGTTCATGCTTAGTTCCACAGGCCGTCTGGGAGGCCTTCTTCCAAATCCAGACTATTCGCCAGTCCTTCAAGAATCTGGTAAAGGTGGCTGGGGAGATGGCTCAGTAGTCAAATCCAAGGGGATCTGTTTGATATCCTCTTTTGGCCTCCAGGGCACTGCGCTCAGGTGCTGCACAGACACATATGCAGGCAAAACAGCCATACTCACAAAAATATAAAATAACACGATTTAAACTATTTTTTAAAAGAATCTGGTAAAGGCATGCAGGATATCACTGTACCTGTGAAGGTCTGCAGGAATGGCAAGAGTTTCGAACCCTCCGTGAACCAAACTAGGGCTCCCTGAGCCCAGGATATACCACATGTTTTCTGGGTGGACAGAGTGTGGGCAGTGTCAAGGGAGAGAGGAACAGACCCAAGATGTGTTCACTGAGCGCACACTCCAGAGCTGCCGGCAACACTGGTAGGGCATCGGACAGGGAAAGCATAGGTGTCCCACCCCTCAAGGGGACTTTGGACAAGCCACCGGTCTTCAGATCTCTGCTTCTTCCACTGACACGTGCAGCGTGGCTCTGTGCCCTTTGAGCACACCACACACCAGGCTCCAGTACCTGTCTCTGCTCAAGGGAAAATGAGCACCACAGCCAGGTGTCACATAGCAAGACAGCAGACCACTCCGCAGGAGCACACAAGGTCGACGTTTGTTCCTTACTTATAAGCCCCAGCAGCTTCCTGAGGGAACTAAGAAATCCCAAGTGGCCAGGGCCATGTCCCACAAAGAACTGCTGTGCAAAGCGTGGCAGTAATCCCAGGGTCAGGTGTTCCCTGAGTGAGGAGCAGAGACCTGGAACAGGGCAGGATGCACAGGCAAGGGCGAGCACGTGTTCCTGCAATGCCTGAAGGGTAACTTCACTTCTCAAGGTCTGTTCCCGGGCCCTGCTGTGTTAAGACCCTGGATCTCTCCAACTGTCTAGCCCTCTTCTTCTCCGTGAAGTCTGAGCACACATTCAATTCCCTTGTAGGCCTCGAGAATCTTCCGAGACTCTGTCTTCATGCTTACTGATGGGGAAACAAATGTCCAAGAAAACTAGTCTATGCAAATGCTAAATTAATCTATGTAAATCCACACTAATTTATGCAAATACTATTGTAGCTAGAACCAAAAAAAAAAAAAAAAAAAAAAAAGTCTTCGAGGACAGTTGCTTAGTTTGTTTTGTTTTTGAGATAGAGTCTTACAATGTAACCCTTCCTGGCCTGAACTCAAAAAAGATCCTCCTGCCTCTGTCTACCAAATGCTGAGAATACAGGTATGAACCATTATACCCAGCTTTGAGAAGATTAGTCATAAACTCTTTACAAAGACAATTTTAATGCCTCAAGAATGAAATGCAGGACTGAGTATGTGGCTCAGCTGGTAGAGGGTTTGCCTAGCCTGCAAAGCCCTGGGTTCAATCATTGACCCCCAATTCTGGATAAACCAGTTGTGGTGTGCACACCTATAAACCAGGCACTCAGGAGGTGGAGGCATAAGAAATCAGGAGTCCAAAGTCATCCTCGGCTACAGAGCCAGTTCAGAGCTAACCCGGACTATGTGAGGGACTAATTAAATAAATACAGTCTGTCCTCCTTACCAGAGCTCCTGCATCCACGAACCCAGCCAGCCACAGGGAAAAATGTTTAGAAAAAAATATGTAGGGCAGAGGTTAATTCAGAGACTCACGGCTGGTCAGTGTACTGAGAGTAACTGATGGGACGTTGATACCCGCTCTCCTCAAGGCCCGAGGAGCATCACTGAAGAGGGGCAGAAAGAACGTAAGAGCGGGAGAACAGGGAGGAGCGCTGCGAACTGCTGTCTTCCGGACATCGCTTAGTGCCCTCGTGAACTCACGGAAGCTGTGCTTACCTCTACTGTGGGCTGGACACACCCCAGGGGCTGGTCTCGTGTGTGTACAGGCCGCACTGACAGGACTCACAGGGTTATAAGAAGAGGACACGAATTTGGTTGGAGGATGGGGTGGTAGTGGTCCAAGGGGAACTGGATGGGGTAGGTAGGATCAAAATACACTGTATCCACATAGGAAGTGATCAAAGATAAAATAAAAATATCACTAAAATATTACGTCAGGGACTAGAGAGTGGTTAGGAGCCCATACTGCTCTGCTAGTAGACCTGAGTTCAGGTCCCAGCACACAGGTCAGGTGGCTCCTAACTCCTTATAACCCCAGCTCCAGGGGACCCAGCACCCTCTTCTGGATTCCTGCACTCAGACTTGTACATATCCACACAGACATACATATACACATACTTAAAGTAAAATAAATCTTTAAAACTTACACCTGTACAAACCACGCATGGAATTTTTCTTCACTGTTACTTCCTCAAGAATACAGT
The DNA here is from genome assembly GCA_026225945.1 of Cricetomys ansorgei. Classification (NCBI taxonomy): domain Eukaryota; kingdom Metazoa; phylum Chordata; class Mammalia; order Rodentia; family Nesomyidae; genus Cricetomys; species Cricetomys ansorgei. The sequence goes on along the minus strand of JAMJFZ010001791.1, from coordinate 689,011 downwards.
AAAGACCATTTAGACAGCACTCACCCTGCATCTGGTACTATGAGCCAATAGGGCTGCGGTAGAGTATGTAGGAGGATGTGGGTTAGATTATAGTAAATATGGCACCGAGGTCCAAGGCTATATAGTCTGGGGGGTCCTGGGTCTCATTCCCCAGCCCTGTGGCTACCAGGGGAGCTATGCATATTGTCCATGTGCTTTCCCTAAATGTCAGTGTGCTCAGTCTTAAAACATTGTGCAATGTTTAAAGGGGACTGTAGGCACGGGGCTGGGTAGTAAAAGTGTCTCTGATTGGACTAGAAGGGTCTTCCAAGTCTAAGTGTATTTCATCAAGACAACCCAAAGCCCCCAATATAGACAACATTGGAATTTTTCTTCCTTTACAACCCAACCCCCAAAGCCTCAAGTATGATGAGAATGTCATCCCTGTCCCCAGGGCAGACCCACTTGATGGAAGGTCAGGAGGCCACCACAAGCCTCTTAAGTAAACTTAGGCTCCTTTCTCTGTTCCCCATCCCCCATCCCCACCCCACTACTGCTGCTGATCTTGCCCATCATCAGCTGAAGTCCTTTACTGACTGAAGATTTTGTGAATATTTCAAGGTAGAGGTTTTGGAAGATGCTAAGAACAGCTTCCTGTAGCCACTGCCGGCCATGGGCCTCCTTAATCACCTGCCAGAAACTATGAGATCACACTTGACCCCAGAGAGGCCCACAAGCACCCAGGGAGAGACTCAGCACTTTAATGTCACCTGGCTGGAGACTGTCTGAGCCAGTCGGGGTTTCACGCTAGCTAGTCAGGCTGTGGGCCTTAGTTACTATGACTCAAGGATGTCTGAAAGCCAGTGTCTCCTGACGTGTGACCTGATCCTAATTCACAGGTCAATCGTGAACCCATGACTTCCTCCCACGAAGCCACACCTCCTAACGGTTCTATCTCCTAATGATGATGGCCACAGGCCGATGGCCTCTGAGAGGCATTCAAGATCTAAGGTATAACAGAGTCAAAGTCTGTTCGTGACTCTCCATAATGTCCAGGCAGGAGGTAGCTCCATAGAGTGGCTTCCACTGACCCCCTAAAGGAAAAGTTGACAAGTCCATCCACCATAGACAGAAATCCCTTTTAGACCATTTATATTTCTTGATCGTATATTTGACATCTAAAGAAATTTATCACCCTAACACTAACTTCGCCTGTCAATTTCTACTTTGTGGTTCTCCCTACAGGTCAGTGAAGGGATCAGGATATGGCACATGCCCATTGGCTAGTGCGGCCTCCTAGGAACCAGCTAGGGAGTGAGTCAGCAGGAGATAGCTTTAAGAGCATGCAAACCCGGTGGAATTCTAGACCTGGGCTTTGCCATTTCCTAATAACCCCTGGCTTGAACAGTAATGTGGCCTTCTCAGCAGCCTTTCCTCTCTGTAAAATGGGGGTGGGGGGTGTGCATACAGAGCACTCCCAGGGCCTAAGGGGAGGAGCAGATGAGTGTCCAAGCTGGGAAGAGCAGAGGGTGATGGGAAGGGACACACCGGACACCGGAGAGCTCAGGCTCTCCATGGCTTCAGGCTCCCTACTTGTTCTTATCTGATGGGTGATCTTTACTGTCTCAAGTGATAGACTGGCTCCCTCGTAGTCAGACAGGTAGGTAGAGGGCCACAGCAAGGTACTAAAGGTAGTGCATTTATTTTCAAGACAGCTCAGCTTCTTCTTCAACTTCCTGACCTGAGACAAAATCCTGGCAGCTTAGAACTAAGGCTTTGTAGGCTTTGTCTCCCACCAACAGGGCCCTGCTGCTGCTGGTCTGGCTCAACAAGCTCAAGGCTGGACCAGGACATGTTACACAACAGTTGTGGACCCAGCAACCGTGCTATCACTTTTTTCAAACTGACCAACCCTAAATTAGGAGAGGAAAAACTTCAGAGACTTTAAAAAAAAAAAAAACCCTCTGCTTTGTAGACGGCCTTTTCTTCTGTGCCTGCTGCAAGAGTGTGTTTTTTAACCCCAATCCAAGCCTTTCTTCAACTGCTGGTTCTGTCTGCTCCAGTCTGCGGTGTCTGAGATTTCTACAATGCTACCCGTGGTGCTCAAGACCCTGCACTGTACCTCAGGTCCACAGGCCAGTCACACTGATCTCAAGGGTGACTAGACCCGTGCACACCCTCACTTGGTTCAACACTTTCAACAGCAACATGCATGGACATAGGGCAAACTATTTCCAACTGGAGCCGAGTGAGGTCAGGAGCAGGCTAAGCTTTTCAACCTGCATTGCAGGTGTTCTAGGCAAAATAGAAATAGCCACCATCAGAGCTCTGGTCATACAAATGCAGGGAATAGCTCCTGCTATCACAACAAGCTCCAGGCTGATCAAGCTGTGAATTTAAAGACCAAGAACCCGGGACAGTTGTTTTTCTGGGACAAAAATCACAGGAACTGGCCCAAGGTATCACAGCCACTGGGTGCTGGGCTCTTAGAGACTGTGGTGACTGGCTTCTAGTCCCTGAACGTCACCCAAAGATGGAGCGTGATGGTCTACCTGCCACCTCACGGGGAGCAAACAGAGCCTGCCTCGCCTCACTGAGTTCCCAGGTGGGAGATACCAAGTCCCCCTGGCTCATTTGAGATGGCAAAGCCACCCCAAGGCACCTCTTCTCTTATTTCCTCTTCCCTGACATCTTGTTGGCTCAGTGAATCTGGCAGAGTGCCAGAAAAAGCAAACCACACAAATGCTACCCAGGGAAGTGCTGGGCCCAAAGAGCAGCCCCCCTTTAGCCTCCTCTAACACGAATCAGGATGGGGCCTGCTTAGCCAAGCTATCCTACAGTCAAGACCAGTGAAGCTGAGGAGGAGGAGGGCAGAAGCAGCCCCCTCTCCCATTTCCTGCCACACCGCCCTCTGGAATCCCCTGAGTTCATCCACAGAGAGTCAAGCAGCATCGACTGACAGTGATTTCAGAGCCCGGGCCCCCTCAGACCAATGCCAGGCCAAAAGAATGTGAGGAATGTGGATGGCTCTCAGCTTGTTTCCACAACCCAAACACATCAGCGCCTACAGGGCAAGGAACTGCACTTATAAGGAAAAGGCCTGCTGCTGGCCACTTCCGGGCATTGGTCCTTCAAATCTCAGACCTCAGGAGCCTGTAACACCCACCGACACCGGGACTCACAGCCCCTGCATACTTGGCTGTATCCCAGGACACCCGGATACTCTCCCTACCCTAGTGCACACGTGGACTCAAACACAGATAAGACAAAAAAGATGAGGAGAGGCATAGAAACTGACACAAGCAGCTTTCTTGACCTCACAGTGGGTTCAAGAAAACCCCCCAACCAACTCTTGTAGCCAGGGCTAGCTTTATTTACACGCATACGTGCTCCAGAATGGAAGGCAACATGATCAAGCAGCTGTTCTCAAACTCCCTTTTTCAGAACAAAGCCAATGTTTGCCACTGGGCAAGGAAAGACACAGGTGCCTCCAATCACGTGGAAACTCCTCCCACAGACTCTACGGGGACAGTGGTCCTACTGACAGCCAGAAAGGAAAGGTCAGGACAAACAGAAACTAATCAAGAACACAGCACCAAGCACTCACTAATCCTCTAGTCCATTCCTTCCTCCTAACACCCTTGGATTTAGGGGTGGGGGTGGGGGAGGACACACACATCAGGTGATCTATAACCTCAGGGCCAATGGAACCAAATGCTCAGCACTGGACTTGGGCAACTCATGTTAGAATAACAGTCCCTTTGTGCAAACCCAGGACAGGTGACTGGCCCTGCCCCGTGCTGTCACTAGAGAGAACAAGTGGCTCGGCTGGTTTGTCCACAGGACATGAATGGGAATTCACAGAAAGTAAACAGGAACGTGGCCATCCTGGAAACATGGGTTCCAGCTTCAGGCAGCTGACCTTTCCCAGCTAGGCACACTGTGAGCCAAAGATCATGAAGAGAGAGAGGGTGCTACAAGGGGGGTATTGATGGTGTCTGTGGAAGGCTACAGGTCACCAGAAACTTCTGGCACTTACTGCTCTCTGCTTTGGTCAATCTTTGTGTGTTGGGAGCCTACCCTCCTCTCTTCCTGTGACACGGACTCATTGGTCCGTGTATCTCAGGCTCCGAACGCTGTGGCTGGGCAGCAGGCAAAGGCAGCAACTTCATCGAGAGCCTGCTTACCTGTTGGGGATGTTGGCCTCCTGATGTCAAAGGAAGAACTTCGAGACCCGGCCTTCTGTCCAGGAGAAGAGGGATGCCCTATGAGAGAGAAAGGGTAGTGTGAGAAGATTCTGAGAGTGGCTCTGTTGTACAGAGTCTTTGTGGAAGGAGGTGGTGGGCTAGACAGACAGGCAGCAGATCCTTCACTGTGGGCCTCTCAGGGGCTTCCCTGAAGGAAGGGTGACAGTAGCCCCACCTCTGTGCTAGCCTGCCTTTACTTCTGCTCTGGCCACGGGCTGTTATCAGAGCAACAGTCAATCAAACCCAGGCAGATTCCAGCCCAATGGAGCCGAGCTGTCCCCTCCCTGACATACTGGAAACGAGGCGGTATCTCAGTGACACAGTGAGAGAGCCACTGAATGACCACCAGCAAGGGTAGACTTGACCACCACGCGAGACACAGTGGTGCTAAAGGCTCGAGTCCACAGAACCCTCCACCCCAGGTCAGTTTTAGAGAACTGAGATGGTTATACTGTTGTGGGCATTCATAGGAACACAGCCCTCAACAGAGTATGTATGGAAAGGAGAGAGCACTCTGGACACCTCCCTACCTCAAAAGCCACTCCACCTGCAGCAGCCCTCATGCACATAGACCCATATCCGTGTCCCACGTCTTCACAGACCGGCATCTGTGTCCCTGACCCGAGTTTATGTAACATACAATTTAAAGTGCATTTCACCCCCAGGAAGGGGAGAACCCCTCCCTGTGTAGCTGGGGCACATGCTGAGATTTCAGAGCACAGACCCATTAAGGCTTCACCTCTGGTCCAATGGAAATACAAATCCCAATGCGCCAAAAGGTATATGGTGGGAAGCAGAGAAAGCTACCCTGTTAAAGTGGCCCAGAAAATGCCACGTGAGCAAACAGGTGGGCATTATAAACACATAGGTAGTGTTTGACATCATGGGCACCAGAAAAAAAAAATCACTCATTTGACATATACCACCACAAAAGCTAGGCCAAATGTAAGAAGAAATGTTCATAAACAAGAGAGACCTCAATCCCAAAGAAGACAGATAGGGGGAGCCATTCAAGACCCTGAGCAGGCACCATGAACCACCAGTCAGGCTTGCTAGAGAAGCACCTGCCATGCTCTTAAGTCAAAGAGTCCTCAGTACTAGGGAAACCCTGTCACGGTGTTTATAGGAAGGACTCCATAGCCAGGAAGCTCATGTCAAAAGGGGAAAGGCTCTGAGCACAGCAAAACCAGACTGGCTCAGAGGTGGCCACTAACCACCTGCCATCGCAATGCTGGGGAATGGGAGGGAGAGGTGGCCAGGCGTTACTATGCTGGAATGCCCGGCTGACAGGACCGGAGAGTCCCTGTTCATGTCTCTTCTTTCTCCTAAGGTCTCTGCACAAAAGGGTCTGACTAGGGAGCCAGGGCCCATCAGTTGTCACGACTCCAAAGATAACCACAGAACTGAATGTGGGTAGACTGGCTCAGCACAAAGTCCAGAAGATCCTACATCTCTAGCTGCTTCATGAAACACCAATGTCATCACTGGGAAGAATCTGGGGAACTTCCTACAAACCCCAATGCCAAGGGGACGACAGTGCCTTGTTTTCAGGAGTCTCAAAGCACCAGTATCTTCCTCCACTGCCCAACAAGAGGGTGTTCATGGCACCCTGGTCATTTCTCATGGTCCAGAGGCTATATTTCAGAGCTTGACCCTAGCTGAATGCTAGAAGGTTGGGTTAAGGCTCATGGCCACCATCCCACCAAATTCAAACAGCAAACTACAGAGACAGAGACTGTTCACACCCCATTCCAATATGGTTAGCAAGTCCCTGTTTCACATTCTTAGATAACCTCTCCCACCAAATTCACAGGCCACAGTATCTCAGAACATTACTTCATCTGGAGAATCTCTGAGGAGGTAAAATGAGATTAAGGCCCTAATCCAGTATGACCAGGTGACTTTGCTAAAATGGAAAATGTGGGGATGCAACCATGACAGCAGATGGAAATAATGCAGGCAATGGCTTGTGGCCTCCAGCTGCTGTGGCTGAGCCTGGAGCGGCCCTTACAGCAGCCCTTGAGAAAGCCTACTCAGCCTTCTCTCCATACCCATGCTGGACTCCAGGCATCAGAACTGCAGGAAAAGTAATCTCTGTTGTTTGTGCTACCCAGTGGCTTGTGGATCTGTGTTACAACTGCCCATCTAATAACTCACCATACACAACAGTCCTCATCTACAAAAACGGAAAGAGGGTCTCAGAGTCCCGCCATTCTGGATGCTGCCGAGGAAGACAGACTTGAGACTGGTAACATCCTCACCCACCTCACCTGTTACAAATCCTCAGGAGGGTCCTCCGTGGCTCTCAAGTGCTGTACTCTGTTTCAAAAGCCAGAGACAGGGCTCCAGCAGACACCTCATGCTCTGCATCCCCACCCCTCTCGTGGGCAAGTACTGAGGTTCCAGAACGAACATACAAGGCAGAAATAGGGAAATCCTTGTTCTATACCAGAGGCAAGTCTATGGCCTGTGGGTTGAACCTAATGTGGTCATCTGCCTCTGTAGGGCCCACAAAACAGATGCGCTTTTTTTTTTTTTAAATAATTGGGGTATGGGGTGGAATGAATCGAAACACTCGTGTTTCATGAGGTGGGCATTATATGAAATTCAAATCTCAGTGTCCCTACACTGACGTCTTATTGAACAAGCCAACATGTCAGCTAATGTCTTCTCTAGGGCTTCTGTGCTACAACCATGGGGCAGCTTCAAAGACCTTCTGGCCCACAAAGCTGAAAGACCTGTTTCCTGGCCTTCCAGAGATGTTTACAAGCCCCTGTTTTGTGCCAGGCTACTTAGGCAATGGGCATGGGGCCAGGCCGCTGCAGGCTCAGGCCAGAGGCAAGTGGGCCCCACCCACAGGTGCAGGCTAGAGGCCAGGAGTGGTGCCAAGGGCAGCTAGCACAGCGAGGGCAGGAGACGAGCAAAAATGAGGACTGAAGACGTGGCCACAAAGGCAAGAACCGACCCAACACAAATTCAAAGTTAGCATCTTGAGCTGGTTCCAACCCGGAAAGAAGAAGAGCACTCCAGGTTCCTTCACAGAGGAGAGGGGCAGTCCTTGGTTCCTTGGGTGGCATGGTGTTTCCCAAAGTCCAAGTTCAGGTCAGCTCCAGTGATATTCAGGATGACCTGGGACTCCACAGAGTCTGGCTGTACACTTACATCCAGGCTTCCCAGTGTCTGGTAGTCTGGCAATGGCTGGGCCCAACTTCAACACACTTGAAACCACTCATGAAGGTCAGGGGTAGCTCTTCCGGTAATGTGCTTTCTATACAAGCATGAGATCTGAATTTGACCCCTAGTGCAAGGAAGGCCTGTGCCCACCAGTTAGGAGTGGGTGATCTACCTGGACTTGGCTTTCATCATTTCTTGAAAAACTGTTTACCCAGGGTTTGAATATCTTCTTCACCTCACCGGTCAGTTCCCTCAGAGCCCTCACAGTCTGACCCACTTAATACTTCTGGACTCTACCAGCCAAAAAAATCCCTATTTATCTTTGGTTTCTTGAGACAGGGTCTCCCACAGCCCAGGTAGGTTTTATATTTGCTATAGAGCCAAGGATGGTCTTAGACTCCCAATCTTCCTGCCTTCCCCTGGGGCTGACGTCTTTAATCTGTATATCTGTGACCATCGTCTCAAAGCTACTAAAGAAGCCACTTTCCCAGACAGGGCATAGCCTGTGCACTCATTATGACCTGGCAACCTTCCTTGGAACCGGTGAGGAAGGACCACCCATGGAGACCACGGGAATGAGGAGTTCATTTGCAGAACTTGGTGTGTGTGTGTGGAAACAACCTGGAACAGAGGATTGGTGGCTCTCAGTCACACTGTGTGCATACGCACTCAAATGAGCCTGATGGGGCTGGCATCACCTCATTTCTCCGGACCTCTGTTCCCCTGCCTGTTAAAACAGAGCTTTCCATGGCATGTGAAAATCTCCAATTGCCTCCTTTCGCCATTTCAACAAGCCCACAGACCACTTGGGAGTATGGACCTTGTCTTTTTATTTCTGAAACAGAAAATGCCAAACACTTAGCACCAAGTGCACAGCAGAGACTTTCCCAAGTGCTTAGAACTTCATTTCTTAAATCTCAGTAAGGCTGGGGTTCCCACACACTGGCATGTATCAGAGACTAGTTACCACAGACCCAATGCCAGTCCCCACCCTGCGCAGGTTCCTGACTCTGAAGCCTAGGGCGGGCCCAAGAATTTACCCTACTCACGGGGCCCCAGCGGACACTTTGAAAGTCATTGGTATAGCGAACCCATAATGTTTTTCCATTTGTCTCCATTACCGTCCTCGGCTAGTCTGTGAGGCAGATTGACAGGTGTCCCCAGAACACTGAGCAGAAAATGAATAGAGGCTGACCAGGGTTTCAGTGGCTTGCGGAAGACAGGAGAAATGCAGAGCTGAGACTGTGACCCAACGCAGTACAAAGCCAGCATCTGTGACCTCGATAATTAGAGGAATGAAATACAATGACAACAGCCCTAGACAAAGCAGGCTGCAGAGACCGGATGTCTGCAAGCAAGGACATAATGCAGTCCTATATTGTACTTCCTTCCTTCCCCTTCCCTTACAGGTGACAGGACCTCCCCAGTCTAAGATAAAGTTAAATATCCTGCCTAAAGCAGATGAAGGTAGCTGTGGCTGGGTCTTGGGAGAGTTTCTTGCCTCCACAGAACATAGAGAGGGCTGCAAAGTCCTTGAAGAGGTGAATGTGCTGAAGAACTGGGTTTTCCACGAGCAGGGACTCAAATCCAGATTCTGCCAAGGAACAAAGTGAAATCCTGCTTCTTGGATGCTGGGTGGGGGTAGTAAGATAACATCACTTACAACCCCTGCAGTTGCCAGTTTTCACAGAGGGCTGGCCCCAACTTCCATAATTCCTCCCAGCCATCTCACTCCCCAGCAGCCCAGCAGGGGTGGCAGGGAGAGCTGTCCCCTGCCAGGACCACCAGGTTGTGGCTGCTAGCTGACCTCTTGGGTATTCCTTCCTAACAGGTCAAATCTTTGCCTTAGCAACCTCTCACCTTGGCAACAGTGTAAGAGGCAAAAGAGAGAGAAATGCAGCCAGAGGCCTGAGCCTTTCAATGGGACCCAAATTCTTTCCATACCTGACTCATTGTGAACCAAGAGCCCTCTTCCCTCTTCAGCTGGTGTGTGTGTGTGTTTGGGGGGTGAGGGGGGTGGGAGGGACACGGACAGGGGTAGTTAGTAGAAGGCTGGAGTCATAGTCACAGTTGAGAAAGTCCAGTCAGACATCAAAGTGGGAAGGGAGGGAGATGCCTGAGGACTTGTGTGGTTCACTAACCTGATAGGTTATCTCAGACCATTCCTTTCAAATATGCCATACCCCCAAACAAATGTGGAAACATTGAAAGGGAAACCAGGCAGGGAAGGGGGGGGTGACAGGGGGGGCGGTTAGGAGGGTGGGGAGGCGTTTGCTGGAGCCCCAAACCTACATCAAGTTATAAGACTAGTCTGTATTTTAAATATTTCTCCCAAATAAAGTCTTAGTGTCTAAATCCCTTGGAGATGACCACAACATTATCCAGAATACAAAGCAACTCCCCATCAAAAGAAATTCCTTTCATTTATTTATTGTGCATATGTGCATGCGCATGGGCAGATCAGAGATCAGCCTCAGGTGTCCTCAGGAGCTGCCCTTGGTTTTTAGGTAGGGTTTTCACTGGGCCTGAGGCTCACCAATGAGGCTAGGCTGACTGGCCAGTGAGCCCCAGAGACTGCCTGTCTCCGCCTCCCCAGCACTGGGATTATAGTCACACACCACACGCACCTTTTTATGTGGGTGCTGGGGACTGAACCCAGGTTCTCAGGTTTATAACTATTTTATAGACTGAACTCTCTCTCCAGTCTGTAGGAAATACTCTATTTTAATTTGTGTTTACATTTTTAAGCCTCAAACTTGAAATCTTCCCGTCTCAGGCTCCCGAGTGTTGGGATTAGAGGTATATACACCACATCAGGCAGTATCTTGTTCTAAAACACACTTTTTATTTTTTAATTAAAAAAAAAATCAAACCTGTAAAGACAGCCAATTTAACGGCCACTCTGTCGGACTGTATAGCATCTGGGGAGGCCTTTCAATCTGTGATACAGGACCACATAACCTGCAGGCTAGCTCATTCGCCTTGATCCCACAGCTTCCTGGCTTTGGTCAAGCTGAAGCAAGCACAGGCAGGGTCCTCGTAGAGTACACACTTGCCCAGAGAAGCCATGCAGGCTATGAAGGTAGGCTCTGCCTTAGTCTCTCTATTTATTCTGGCCTTCCCTTCCCATAAGCCTCATTAATTAGGCATGAAAGGTTAGCACGCTATAAACCCAGGCCCCGCCCCAAACAGCTAGGGCTCATTTGGCTCCTAGGGATGTGAAGTCACAGAATGTCATCAAATCACCATGTCACCTCACTGTCCTCAGCAGCTCGCTTACCCCCTTGCCTCGGTGAAGCAGCAATTTGGCAAGATTAACAAGTGAGCTAGAAATCAGAGCAAGATCAGGTTGAATATAGAAGATGAAAGCTGTCTGCATGATTTAGCAGGAGACAGAAGGGCACCCCCAGCCTGGAATAACAAGGACTTGTGTGACCAGTAGGGAGGACAGGATCCTCTGCACACTGCTTCAGCCTCTGCACCAATAACTCTTCCCATGGTCTCTGAACACTGCCAGTTACGGTGTGCAGACACTCGTCTCCAACGAAGCCTATTGGATGGGGCAGGAATACTTCTTGTGAGGGCTATTCTCAGTTGTCAGCATGACTACATCTGGAATCAACTAAAACCCAAGCAGACAGGCACACCTGTAAGAGATTTTTCTGGATTGTAAGAGATTTTTTGAAGAGGGAAGACCCACCTCAGAAGATCCACTTAAATCTGGGTCACACTTTTTGGTAGCAATCTATATAAAGGAAATGGAAGAAAGAAACACCGGCTCTTTGCCTGCCTGCCCTCACTCTTGATGGCAAGTTCAGTCGTGTGTGTGTGTGTGTGTGTGTGTGTGTGTGTGTGTGTGTGTTTGTGATATCTATCTATATACATACATATATATGATGTGTAATGTATATGTGTGTGTGTGTGTGTGTGTGTGTGTGTATATATATATATATATATATATATATATATATATATATATATATATATAAAATCAGTTCTGTTTCTCTGGAGAACTCTAATTCACTTCCCCTTTCTTCTAACCTTCAGAGATCAGAAAGAAAGCCTTACCGAAGGCCACATCCAAGAGACACTATACCATAATGGACACCATACCGTAACTGGCAGACCCCTCAGGGGATTGCCAGGATAATTCCAGATGCTGGATGCTCCTTATGGAGGGTGCTCCCCATCGTGGCACACCAGGCCTCAACAGCTACACCAGGGCAACCCTGGTGTCCATTCTTCCGTTCCCCAGGGGCAATTCCAAGGCATGGTATCACAGCTCCTCGAGAAGGCTCCAGCACAGTGCAGCCTCAGTAGTCCATACTGCCATTCCTTCAACAGTTCTCTCCTCATCTCATCCTCCTGGTACCCAAACTCCTGCTCCTGGGTGCAGTCACCATCTAAAATTCCAGGCTCTGCCTGGGGCGGGGGGGGGGGGGGGGGAGGTCCACAGTCTAGAACAGATGGGAAATATACAGCTGGCCCTAGGTCACTGGTCACTGGGTTGGCTTTTTGCCAAGACACAAACACGAGGCTGAATGACAGAAAGGGGCGTTCTACTCCTGGTTGGTTCTAGTCAAAGCTGGAGGGCAGCTTTGTACCGTCAGTACGGAAAACCCCAATTTAGAAATCCAAGCAAATATTTTGTTCCATTAATAGGTATTTACATGTGGTTAAATTTGAGAGGAAGGGCAAGGGGCCCTTTTTGTACTCCAACAGACAGTTTTTCATCGATAATACATAAAATCGCCATGGCTCACTCCCAGGCTGAGGATCACCAGAGATTAGCTGGGTCTGGGTACTAACACAAGTGCCATGGTCCCAGGCCAGTCAGCAGGGAAGGCCACCCTGGATTGAAACGACACACAGCTCTGCTCACAGGTCACTTCCTTGGACCCCTAGGTCCCCATCTCTCCTATTGCTGCTGTAACACAGTACTGCAGATCACAGCTTAAGACACAGATGTATCCTATGCAGTTCTAGAGGCTGAAAACCTGAACCCAGTCTCAGGGGTTAATTTAAGCCAAGGAGCCGGGGTCAGCTGGGAGGGCTAGAGCTAGAAACCCTTTCTCTGGCCTTTTCAGCTTCTAGTTCACTCCATATGCAAAGCACACTAGTTTAGTCTATGTCTGTCATCAGCTCCTGTGATTACACCTCTCTCTACCACCCTCTTACAAAGAAGACACCTGTGTTTGCATTTAAGACATTGGAGGAACCCCACTTGCTAGGGCTTTGGACATGGTTTGAGTGCCAAAAGCTTAGTCTCCCAGACTAGAGATGCTGAGAACTGATGAAAGCTTTAAGAGGTAGGGCCTAGCAGAAGGAAATTGGGTGGTGGGAGCACTCCTAAAAAAAGAATTCACGTAGCTCTCCCTAGAACCAATCATAAAAGACAATCTTCGGTTCTATCCTAGACTCTTATCTAGTTTCCTATCTCTCCCTGTGAGATCCTACCACAGTGCTATGCCCCAAACTGTGCCGTAGATGCTGGCGGGAGGCCCTTGAATCTCTCTTCTTTATCAAGTGAAACACCAAGAAATCTTGACACCTAAGACCCTTCAACTGGCAAAGGCCCCTTTGCTCTATCAGGCAACAATCACGCAGACCAGAGTTCAGTATTTTTAGGGAAACACACTGTATCAAACACTGCATTCTATGCTGCCCACCCCCGGCCTGCTTTACCTGCCCCTTTCTTGTACACACATCTCCTCTTGCTTTCCCCTCTCTCTCCTTTGTCCTGCTTACTTAAGCACTAGGATCCACTCCCTGGGTCAGAACTCTGTGTTACATGGATGATTCTAGAGTACTCACACTGCACATGTACGGATACAGACTGAGGAGTCCTCGCACTCTAGCTGTGGAGAGGCTGCCGAGCCTGGTACCTGAGAATTCCGGCTGATGAGCGTGTTGGCGGTGATGCCGCCACTAGAGTAGGCAGAAAGTGGAGGTCAGTAGTCAAACTTACAAGGATCATTTTTAAAGAAAGGCGCTGTGCTACTTCCCTTCACAGCTGCCTTCTAGAAAAAAAAAAATGAGTAAAATTAAATTTTTCTTGTGAACTATCAATAGGAGTTGTTTGACAGCATTTTTCCATTCCATTATCGTTCTGCAAGGACTCAAAGCGGGTGACGCCCACAACAAAGGTCGCCATGGAAACCGCTCACCTCCCTCCTGAAAATCATGACTTCACCTCTCATTCCTCCCAAACCCACTCCAGATTGTTACCGAAGAACCTTTGTGCAAACAAACACCAGTGACTCTGCCTGAATGGCAGGAAACGTGCCTTTTTTTTTTCTAATTTTAACTCTCTCCAGGAATGTGTGTGTTCCGAACACGCAGCCAGGGGCCCACATGCCTTTGCAGCCACCTCTAGGGAGCCCAGAGAAAATGCCCATCTCAAGCAGGGCTTCTTGGAAGAGGGTGTGCCACAAACCACACTGCACTTCCACAGAACTACGCTCAGAAAGCGGAGTCTGGGCCCAGGCACTCAGGTCATGGCTGGGAAAGCCTGGAAAACAATCCTGCCAACTGTCCCCCAGGACAGAAGAATTCCAATGAGCCTCATTCTGTTTTAAAGCCCTCCATGGGGTTGGGGTGGGGGGCACGCAGTGAAAGACAGAGAAAGAGCTGGTAGTTGCCATGTTCTAGAAAATTTAAAGATTTTGTAGGGCTCAGTGAGAAATGTGGACCAAAACCATACAAAGACTCTTCTGACTGGAATGAACCAGAACAATACCATGAGTTTGGGGGAGGGGTGGCAGGGGCACCTGCATTGAAAGCCTATCAGATACACATCACCTGGCAGACCAGCTCTGGTATCACAAGGTGGTCAGTGTGGAGCTTGATGCAGAGGTGGGGGGAAGGTGTGCAAAGGATCCGATTTCCACTGGCAGTTTGCATGGTGGGGCATATATCGGGGACAAAGCCCTTCCCTGTAGCATTCTATCACCCTTCAGGGGAAGAGAGAAGTTCATCAAGGAACAGGAACGCCACAGCAAACCCCACAGTAAAGGTGGGGAATTCAGTTATGCTTTGGACCGGGAAACCCCAGAGCAGGCTGGCGCACCAAAAGGACCAACACTGCACAGCAAATGGCCATAGACAACAGAGGTTGATCATTTCGCTAGTTCAATGGTTCAGGAATCAGGGTTGGTTTAGCTGAGTGAGGAGACCCTCTTCCTTTGGGGTCTCGGCCTCTCAACCAAGGCCAAGGTCTCATCAAGACTCAGTGAGGAGGAACTTCCCAGGTTGCCTGGTCTTGTGGTCTTGCCAGGTGGCTTGTGGCTTCCTTGCTGGCTGTTGGTGTGAGGCCCCCCTCACCATTCCCACCCTCATCCCAACCACAGGACAGTCTGAACAAAGACAGCAGGTTATCACGGGAGCTCACTCTGTGCTCAAGGGAGCACAATGATCACAGAAGGGACCTTGACTTTTGTTGTGTTTTGTTTTGATTTGAGACAGGGATTCATATGGCCCAGGTTGGCCTCAAACTCCCTATATAGCTTAGACTGACCTTGAACTTCTATTCCTCCTGCTTTTTTACCTGGAGGGATGGGATTACACATGTGGGCCACCATGTGTGGTGCTTGGGATTGAACCCAGGGCACATGGTAACACGTAGTCCAGCATTGTCCCAGGCTGTACTAAGCTAGCACTCTACTAGCAGAGCTCCAGTGTGGACCACTATTATTCTGAGGAATTTTATTAGAGGCAGAACGTGGGCCAGCCAGAGACAGGAGGGAAACCACAGACAGCTCTTTGTGGTATGACTGCAATAAAGCAGAGAAGGGTCAACACACAACCCGGAACAGGGATAGCTCTCGATGCTCACTTAAGATACACCAGGTAAAAAAATGACTAGGGCTGGAGAGATGGCTCAGCGGTTAAGAGCACTTGCTGCTCTTCCAGAGGACCAGGGTCAGTTCCCACCACCTACATGGCAGCCCACAACCATGTGTAACTCTTACTCTAGGTAATCTGACCCCCTCTTTTGGCCTCCAGGGACACCAGGCTCGCACATGGTGCACATACACACAGGCAAAAACACTCACGGCATAAAAGTAAAAAATAAAAAATTTTAAATCTTTTAAAATATAAATAAAGCAAGTCATGGAGCACAGTGGGACCTGTCACAGCTGGGGCTGAAGCGCTACTGTCTGGCCTGGCAGTGGCTGCACAAGTCTGCTCAGAGTTCTTTGTCGTGACTCTTCAATGACCATGCCAATATTTTGTATTCTTTCTGTATCTATCCAAGGTTTAAGGATTATCTGGCTTGGTTCCTTGTATTCTATGAAAGCGAAGACATGTTCTCAGCACACTGAGAGCCTCAAAAACCTCAGCTTGCTCCTAGTGGGCACCCCTGACTCCTGATCATCTTTGCTCAGAAAAAAATAAGGCCAGCTCTAGCCCATGGCGCTGCCCGGAAATCCTCTTCCTCCTCTTGGCCAAACCTCAACAGAGGCTTCAGACTCTATTCTGAGGTGAAGTTGCTCCTCCCAGGCAGGATTAGGGTACTCAAAGATCACCCCAGCTCTTACCCTTCTATTATGTACAGGTGCCATAGCTGTAAAACTCAGCTTCTTTTCACTGGGTCAGGGCTCCCCTCCAGGATCCACTGTTGGGGTGCCTGCACCTCTCAGGCAACTGAAAACACCAGTCAACGGTAGGAAGCTGGGAGACTCACAAAGCCTCATTCTGTTTGGAAGAGCATGGAATCAATCATGCCAGCCTGCAATGAGGAAGCAGACCAGAAGGGCTCACCAGGGAGGGACGGATGAACCAAGTGATGCCTTGGAACTCTATGCAGTGAAAGGACAGAGGGTCTGGTCCCTGCAGTGAGGGCATTTATGTCTGCCCCTCACACCCCAGCATCATCAGATACTAGTTGAGCCAACCGACAGATGAATGTGGCCCTTCTCCCGGTGGTTGAAGAAGGGTGGTGTATAAATAGATCAGAGAAGGAACTGCTGCCGGTAGCTGGAACTTAACTTCTGTGACCACAGTGCATGGCAGCCCTGGGAGTGAAAACCCCTGCAAGTCCCCACCCCAAGATGCAGGCCTTATCACAGACCTCCAGGCCCTTCCTGGAGCATACCAGGTAAGCCGGGTGGGGTTGGGGGCTGTGTCTCACTGATGGGACCTCAAATGTGCAGTGTGTCCGTGAGGAACAGAACGTGGTGTCAGGGCTGAGGGAAGCCTGCAGGAGTTCGGGGGTGACTGTGAAGTTAGGTTCAGCAATGACAACAGAGTGGTCCCGGTACAATAGTGGCTGGCACTCAGCCTGGGAGAGAAGGTGGACCAGGAGTTGACAAATCCGGTCATTTGGACATTTGTCACAGTGCCTCTGAGGACAAGGACAGAACTTCAGTAGGCCCCACTTTGTGTGGCTCTCTAGGTTGTGGCTCTCATCTGGCCAGGCCCGGTACCTGTTGTACACAGGAGTCACAGGAAGGCCTTTAGGGTGTCTATCCACTGACCCCCAAACTGCAACATCTCAGAGGCCCAAGACAGGTGGCTAACCACCCTGACTGGTCCCAGTTGGCCACTGGTATTCACCATAAGATGTCGGTGTGAACATGGAAGCTATGGGCTGTCTGCCACGTGTCCCACTTGAGAAGCTTCAGGTGCAGAGGTCAGAACAAACCCTGGACTGTCCAGAATTGGAACCCAATACCACCCCTCCCTACGGAACCTTCCACAAGCCACAGGGCTGCCCACTGTCAATTCTTTAGTTCCTAAAAGCACAGACTATCCCACCTCAGAAGGTTACTATGGATAGGAGAACACCTGAGAGGTACTCGGAACGCTGCCCAGGCCAGTCAGTGCATATAAATGCTTGGAGCTGTCGCCCATCCCAGAACTGCTGGGCTAGACATTGCATTTTACACTACTGCTAAAGTCGTATCTGAACTCAGTCTGTATACTGACTGAGCCCATCTAATTCAACAGGTGCTTCAATGTGACTTAGTATCTAGGTGAAGTTTAGCCAGTCAACTGCAGGAGAGCTAATCCCATCCACTTTCCACCCTCCTGCTCCTCAGTCACTAGCAGGATTAGTGGGGACCTTGACAGATTTCCAATACACCTGCTAATTCACTCCAAGGCCTGGGTGTCTGGGCTCTGAATTTCAGAGCAGTTTATTAATGGCCCATTGTCTTCGCCATTCCTCTCCTTTCTCAAGTTCAGTCTTCAAAGAGATAATCCGAGCATTGCTTAGAAGCTCCATCACCGCTGGGAAGAGTGTTGACCTCTAAATGTCCAGGCCAGGACAGAACAAAAAAGCTACTGATGGGAAGAAGAGGACTGAGACCCAGCATGGAGAAGCCCAGGCTGGCCTGGCACAGCTGTGCAGAAAAGGGAGATGCTGGACCTCCCTACTGTCTGTTCCAGGGTCCTATCCGGGATACTTCCCATCATCTTGCTGACACATCTTTCTGGGCTCTTCTCGACTGTACAATTCCCCACACATTGCTGTGGTAGGTGATCTTGACAGTTCTGAGGACCAGCCAGCCAGGTGCTTTAAAAGCAGCACTGCAGTTGGGAATTGTCTCCATTTTTCCTCACTAGTCCTATGGGGTTATGTGTCATTGGCAGGATCATCGCACAAGGGGGAAGACTGTTGTCATCACAGCAGGCTGTCAGCAGGACTTAGCACTGCTAGGTGGACCGTGGGCACCTGTCCAGTGTCTCTCAACCCCTTCTCCAGGCTCCGGTCCCCTCTCTGCCTCCTGTCGCTTTCTGCTCACAGATGCTCCTGTGTCACAGCCAGCCAGAGGGGCCCCAGTCTGAGCTCCCGTGTGGATTACACAAGAGGAAGCACAAATCCAGGGGGTGAATAATACCTGAACCTTTAGTTCTCTCCCACCTGCCCTGACATCTGGATGCACTTGAGGTCTACCCGGTACCATCAGAGTGAGTCATAAGCTCACTGCAGCCTGGGAGTGGCTGAGAAAATGGCTAAAGGTGATGATCTGGCCTGTGTTTATCACAGGGTAACTTCTGGAAGGGGGGCTTGAATACCACCTGCCTTCCCCAGACCCTACGCCAACCTAACCAAGAGGACAATACTGGGGTGTTCACATTTCATTTCTGTCGCTCCGATAAAATGCCATGACAACAAGCAGCTTAGGGTAGAAGGGGTTTATTTTAGCTCCCAGTTCCAGATTACTGACCATCATAGCCGTGAATTCAAAGCAGCAGGAAGTTGAAGCATGGAGTCACATCGCACCCGCAATCAGGAGCAGAGAGCAATAAATCCTTGCACACTTAGTACTCTCTTAGCTTCCTCTACCCTTTTCCCAAGCCAGGCTACTCCTCCCCTATCAATTAAGCCAATCATGCCATCGCCTGCAGTCATGCCCACAGGCCAACCAGACCTAGAGGAGCCCTCACTGAGACTCTCTTCTCAAGATTCCAGGTTGTGTAGCATTGACAACTAAAATTAGCCATTACCCAATGGACTCAGTATGAGACGCTCATTCCTAGCCATTGTTGGGTCACCTGACACTGGTCCTTTAAGTCTGCAGGTATCATCTGCAGGGGTAAACTGGGATTCTAACCACCAGAAGACACAGTCAACTACAGACCATCTCAGGCTCTGGATTCTGCAGTAGGTCCCTGGGCTGTGGGAACAAGGCTCAGGGTTCAGAGCCTGGCTTCTCTGGGGTTGGGCTATACTGAAGATGGACATGACAGGAAGGTGAGAAGGCAGGAGAGAGACAGACACTCCCTCATGCACAGGAGCTCTGAGACTAAGGTAGCAGGAGCTCTTGGATCTAGTGGCTCCAGGACAAACTACCCGTGCCCAATTGCTGACTCTCAGAGCTCAGGGGAACTGCTCAGTTTCTCCGCATGCTGCATGAAGCAGATGCCTTGCATGTCAGACTCTAGACTTCGGAGAGTCCCCAGACAGTCAACGAAAGCCCAGTGACAACAGGTTCCGGGTGCGGCCAGCTGCAGCCAGTTCTGGGTTCTTGTCCACTGCTGTGACTTCAGTGAGGGTAGACAGGCTTTGGGGCTTGCAGAGGGGAACAGCAGTGGCCAGGCAGAGTCCAGGGGACCTGCAAGCCACCTGGCAGCTGCCACTGAGGTTTTAGAGACAAGGAACCAATTCCATTTCGTGATAACAATCCAACCCACAGTGACACCTGCCTTCCAAGGAGCTCATGAACCTGCACATACACACTCACCCTCAGGAATACTCAATTCTTTCACACAACTGACTCCTGAGGCTCACTGCCTACCACCTTCTCTTGCCAATTGCTGAAACCCTTGAAAAAGACAGCTGCTCTCAGGCCTGGGCACAGCCGGCTCCAAGGGGCAGGACCACAGCTCGTGCCAGGCACACTCCACACCACTTCTTTCTAACCGGGGTGCTTTCTTATGATCCCCATTACGAATCGCCATCCCCATTACAAATTACAAATTGTCATGAACAGGCGGGGCCGGTAGTCGTGAAACTCAACCCCAGTGTGAGACACAGACCTGCTCAGACTGCTCCCTCTGCTCAGTACTAGCCGGAGAACAATCTGAGGAAGGAAAGAAGGACCCCATACTTTTCCCACGTTATAAAGCTTGCCACCTGCCTGGGCTGTGAGCAGCAGCTAAACGGCGCTGTAAAATACAGCAAGGCAATAGAGCCCCAGCCCCGAATTACCAATTCATAAAGTCCCTGTATGGCTGCACCAGCCCATCTCTAAGACAGGAGCTAAAAATCCCATAGTTCCCTGGGTTTTCACAAGGGCCTCACACAACCAGGGATGGGATCTTGAATGTTCTTCATCCTATAGCTGTGCCCCCAGGCTGGTGAGAAGCTGCTGAAATCTGAAGCCCCAGCTGACCTGGGAAACCCCTCAGGGATGCAATTCCTGTCTGCAACATGGTCCCCAGACCCCGGCTGGAGAAAGGAGCACAGGGCAGCTAGAAGGTGTGAAGAGCCTTGCTGTCCAATCAAGGGCAGGGGTGTCCATCTTCCCTAGAAATGCAGTAGCTTAGGTCATGATTCTGTCTCTGTGAAAGCAACCAGGCAAAGTGAGTGCTAAGGTGTTCACTAAGATGCTGGGGCTATTCCAATCTTGAAGAGGAAGGTTGGGTTACAACTGTCACTCCCCAGAGTGCACAGCACAGGCAACCTCGTGTTCTAAGTCAGTGAAGAGTCTTGGAGATGCTCAAAATGTTCCCCCAGAACAGCTGCACAGCTGGCTGGACTGCAGGTGACCTCAGGGTCCACTAGTGGATGCTGTCCTTGTGCCCTGGCCAGAAAAAATAGTAGGTTGTAAAACCGACCTCAAAAGACTCCATTTTGAAATTTATGCCCATGTGATTCATCTCACAGCAATAGAGTTATAGATCTTCAATTTCTTCTGCCAACTTGTGTTTTCTAAACCGTCCATCGTGAGTTTAGATCACTCAAACACATCAATCCTGCTGTGCTTCACACCACCGAAGCTTCTGTTCGCAGACCTCAGGTCTGAGCCTCCATGTCAACATGTTTTATGTGCTGTTGACCATCATACCATTTACGTTGGCCCCAACCAATGGCTTATGCCTGAAGTTCCAGCACTATAGATGCAGAAGGATCAGGAGTTCAATGTCATGCTCAGCTACATGGTGAGTTGGATTACATGAGATCCTGTCTTAACAAACAAACAACAAAACCCCAATTTGCAATGGCTTTGGGTGGCTCCAGGCAGCAATGGTGGGAGGAAGTTTGTCCCAACCTTCCATGGAAGGTTGTGTTTGTACAGGGGCTGCAGGAAAGGCAGGCTAGAGGGAAATGCTGGAAAGCAGGCTGCACACTCTGCAGAACCTGAAGTCTAGACCCACTGTGTGACACTAAGAGGCCCTTGGCTGTCTGCAGGCCAAGAGGAGCCACCATCAGATCCATATTCTGGGTTCTTGGAAAAGGGTCAAGTCTGAAATGGAGTATCCATGTACTGGGGGTATTGAGTGTGCCTTCTGGGTGAAACCAGGAAGTGAAAGTAGGAAGAACAGTTGGAGGCGGGGCTCGAAGCCACACAGTGGTCACACTGTGCCTCACATCAGTCAAGGCAGGACTGTAAGGCCCCGGGAAATCTTTCAGCATTCATGCTAACACACAATCTCTAAGCTTCAGTGAAGACAGAGCTGTACATTGAGATAGACACCTCTGTCATACTCGAGAGCCACACACAGATCAAGATTAAACACACAAAATGAAAGCCACACACAAAACCCTGCAAACACCAACAAACTAGGTATCAGAAACAAGAAAATACCCCACAACACTAGCAGACACAACATTATCAAATGAAAACTTTCCCCGCTTCGGGGGTTGGGGGGGCCACTGGGAAGAGGAGAAAGGGTCAGAGGTATGTCACTGCCCTGGTTAATTTTTGTCAATTTGACAGAACCTAAAATCACCTGGGAAGAGGGAACCTCAATTAATCACCCAGATCGGATTGGCCTGTGGCCATGTCTAGGAGAGACTGTCTTGAGGATTGATGGGGGAGGGCCCAGCCCACTGGGGGCATTACAATCCCTACAAAGAAGAGATCTGGGCTATATAAGAAAACTAGCTGAACATAAGCCAGAGAGCAAGGCAACCAAGAACATTCCTTCACGGTTTCTGCTTCGGGTTCCTACCTTGAGCTCCTGTCCTGACTTTGGTCAATGATGAACTGTGATCCGTGAACATAAAGAAACAAGCCCTTTCCTCCCCTGCATTGCATCTGGTCATGGTGCTTATCACAGCCACACAAAGAAAACTAGAACATCGTCCCTGGACTACACGGCCTAGAACAGAGCAGCTGGTCTACCTTTCAAAAAAATAGAGGAAGGAAGCTATCACCAAGGTGTGGAACACAGCCGCAGAGACCCCGCTGTCACACTGGCATACAATAGGAAGCACAGCACCAACTCGACTAATCAGTGCTAAGTTCCCTGGCCCAGAAAAGAACACAACTGCTTTGCAAGTACCCAAGAATAACTACAAACATTGCCAACCCCAAATACCTCCCTTTGAGCAGAGTTCAAACACTATCCAGAACATTCCATCAGGCATCACTATTGGGTTAGAAGAAGAGCACTCTAAATCAGTCCGCCAGCCATCACAACCACCACTCCGTTAACTTGAAAATAAGTCTCTGGAAGGCCACAGTCCAAGCAGTCCCCACTCTTCACTCCTTCCACTGAGGACTGGTGAAGAGAACCAGGTGGCCCCGGGCCTGCTCATCCTCAGGGAAGGGGTAGGTTTCTGCCCAGGTGGCAGGAGGCTTAGGTTGCACTCTTGTTCATTGAGTGGAGAGCTTCTTGCTGGTGGGTGATCAGAAGGAGCAGCAATGTGGAGATGTCTGAGGCAGACAGACCAATGAGGTCAAAGATGCCTCTCCAACACCTACGAGGCAGGGCGGTGTGAGCCATGAGCAGATTGCCTCAGAAAAGCAGCAGGCTCTGATGGAGCCCAGGAGGCCATGTGAGGATGCAGCCAGTGTCGTTTCACTCAGGAGTACAGTAACAGTATCTATGTGAATCGTGGAAGGCAAGAATGGTAAGAGCCCATGGAAGGATGGAAAGGAGACAGTAAGGGCTGGGTGTGAGGGCAGATGCTGGACACAGCACAGGAGAATTCTCCTTTACCATAAGAGCAGGGCCAGCGCCACTGCCCTTAGCTTCCAGTGTAGAGATGTATAGAAGCAGGGTGGAGGGAGGGAACTGCTGCACACAGACCACCCAAAAGGCCAAGAGCAGAGGTAGCCTGGGGCAGCAGAGAGGTGGGAGACGGCAGCCAGCATCAGGGTCCCTCCCTCATTCTTCAAGCCTTGCCTCCCGCCTCTGGGCTACACTATGCTCCTGAGATCACACACCAGGTCATTTCCTGGCCACTCTCACATGTCACCCTGAGACTCCAAGCTCCTGCCTCCCAGTATGTTCCTCAGAATGGTTTCAGCAATGGCCTGTTCACCCTGGGATTTGGAGGGCTGGTGTCTGGACTGGGCAGGACAATCTGGCCTTCAATACTCGCTTCTGCAATTCTCAGCTCTAACAGCTCCCTCAACCCTGTGACTTACTTTCCCCGTTAAGAGTCCTCAGTTAGAGTCCTCACTCCCTCAACTGGGTCAGAAGAACAGTTTCCAGGCAAAACACTGAAGACAGTGGACAGCCTGTCAGAAATCTTAGCAACCTTATCTATCACTACAGTTACCCCGGCACAGCACAGATGGGGAAGGCAGGGACATCCGAGAACGGGAAGGAGAGAATAAATACATAAACTTGGCCTCTCGGCACAGTGAGACCACGGTTTCCAATAGTTCCACTCTCAAGCATAAAGCTAGCTTAATGAAGCAATGCTTCGTATTCTCTGCTAGACGGACGATGCTCTCATTGGTCTGCATCTGAAGAATCTGCCATCTATGAAAAATGACTTAATCTCTGGAGTTTCTGAGGACCCTTGAAATCCAAAGGAAGGCAAGAGAATCAAAACGGCAGTCACAGCTCAGGGAACCTCAAAGCCAAGTGTGAAAGGTAGTGGGGGTAGGGAGTTAAGCGCAAGATGCAAGTGCCTAGGTTAGCCATCTTTGCCTGGTGTTTTCAGGCACAATTTCAGTTTTCAGGCCCTGGGTTCCCGCATCATCATCTGGCTTCAGTTCTTTCTCAATAAAGCAGGGTCAGGACCATTTAGTCCTGTGAGTGTCCCTGGGACTAAATAAATCAACGATCCTGCTGTAGTAACTGCCTGGCAAGACTGCAAATAGCAGCCACTGCTTCTCTGACCCTCTTTGCTCCCGTTTCGAAGGCAGGAGCAAAACTTTGCTTTGTTTCCTTAAAAAGCCAGAGGAGTGACCCAACGTCTCCACACCAAGCTCACACGTATGTCCTTCCCAAGCCATGTTTGTGAGCTCTGTAGAATGACTGCCAGCAGCATCAAACTAAAGGCAGAAGATAACCCCAAACAAAGTAATAATCTCATCGTCACAGGGACCCAAGATTTTCCCATAATGCCCAGCTTCCCATCATCTGCTAAGCAGTCAATCGGTAGTTTGCTCTTACTATGTCGCTCACCTACTACTCAGCCTCCCCGGCATAGCATTGACTGTAGGAATAATTGCTGCCAGTCTCACTCTCTTCCTGCTCAGAGAAATCATTCCTTCTCCCTATTGTAGGAATCAAACTCACAGCTTAGCAAGAAGTCAATTTCCAGACGATTTTGAAAAAAAAGGCGTTTATGAGATGTTTCTCTAGGTTTCACAAAAGCATACTCTGGACCCTGGAAATGTTACAACCTTGTCTTGGGGATGCTGAGGACCACGGCTTTCTTCTTGGAGCAGGCTGCATTCAAATTTCCCAAACACCAAAACTTGAGAGTACCTAGGTGTACACGTGTTAAACCACCAGACATGACTCTGGTGGTCAGTGAACTACAAGTTAACAGTAAACAGGTGAAGAAAAGATGGTCTTTGTAGGAGACTGGTCACTCATTGATCAGCTTCAGAGATTGACACCTTAAGCCAGTACACATCAGCAGAGGCAATCAGGAAACAAAATGTAGAACTGTAGGGAAAGGCTCTTCAACAGAGGATAATTTTATGAGAATCTCACAACAGGGCTGGAGGGAAATGTACCACTTGTGTGGCATTCATGTGAGGTTGTAGGCAGGGAGCCCAACTCCTCTGCACACCAAGACCGTAATGAAGGGACACAGAGTGAGAAGGGACCCAAAAGCTCAGGCCCTTGCCAGGTCACCTCCCAAGCTATGTCACCCCCTGGACTGCTTACCCCCTGGGAAGCTTGCTCTCTGGCCTTTTGAATCATGCTCATACATCTAATCAAATTTCCCCAGTGTCCTCACATAAAGTTCAAGGCTGAAGGAAGCCCAGAAGGGCCTGTCCGATCAAGCACCTGCCTCTGGCATCCTTCCCAGGTGCTCTGGAAACTGTCACCATTGTATCCCTTTTGATTCTTAGGATTCCCCAAGCCTGGAACCCGAATACCCACACTAACAGCCAAACTCCGACCGTGCCTATCCTGGCCTACTCATTCCTTCCTGTCACAACGTTTCTTTGGGATACTCCTCTCCTGCCTCAACTTCAACCTGTAAGCCCTACCCTACTCCCCTTTAACACTTTCTCCAGTGATGGGTAAACACCCAGGCAAATGCCCTGGTGTCTCTGGGGTCTCAACACCTCCTCCTCCTCCTACCTAGTCAGGCAGTAACTGAGTTAACATTAAACCCAGCAGTTGACCTCATACCCAGTGGAAGGAGCACCTGGCACTCAGAACCAAGTCACAAAGCTAATGGGTCCTGAGCGTTCTGGACTGTCAGTCAAGCCAGTCCATGACCCTCCTTAGGGTTTTACAAGGCCCCCAAAATGCTGCTTCATGTTACCAATAGGTAGATGAGTCACACAAACAGCCGATGCCAAAAACCACTCTCAGGAGTGGCCAGAAAATATTCCACCCATAAATTGGTTTTCCTCTTTTGCCAGACTGGAGAAGTCCTGTGACACTGGACTGCAGTCTGGAGGCAGACTGCAGCCTGATCGCCAGCAGCCTGGACCAGGAACTTCTCTCATTGAACTCAGAGGTCCACAAAGTCAAGTCGGCACCATTCCCTGTACTAAATCACAATACAGTCTCTCTGATCAAGAGCCTGTAAATCCCTCCAGGCACTATGGCATGATCTGAAGAGCTCGGGGCCTTGGCTCTTGAAGCTGAGCTCTTAGAAGTCACCACCTGAGCCCTTCCTTGGTGTACCCCCCCCCCTCCTCCCAGGGACCCAACAGAAGCAAATCTTCCAGGAGCAGTGCACCTTGCATAATCAGCCCCTAAGAGGGGAGAGTTAGGGAGGCACTGCCTGGTGAGGGGCTTTAACAATCACCGACAGTCAATACGGTGAGAAGTGTTTTATAGATTTTGAACAAAATAAAAGTCAGACTCATTCTAAGGGACGCTTATACTGAAAGATGCTGAAGTTTATGATCTAGGGCAACCAGGAAACGTGTGGTCATATGGTAAGCACGCCTTTAATACCAGCACTCAGCACCCTGGAGACAGAGGCAAGAGGATCTCCATGAGTTCAAGACCAACTTGGTCTATTCAGAGAATTTTAGGCTAGCCAGGGCTACATAGTGGGACCCTGCCTGAGTAAAATATAAAGTAAAATGTACATGGTATACCCCAACACGAACCTGACATCAAAAGCAGAAACGCAAATACTATTCATCAACCTGAGAACACCAACTTCAGGAAAGCAGTTAAAAAAAAAAGTATTTGTTTTAAAACAAAATCCCTGTGTGCCAGAAGCACCACGAAGAACCCCATACCACGGCCCTCACATAAAAAACGTGAATGGCTCCACCATCCGGTATGTGGATCACTGCTGACGTGAACTTCTACCCCTCTAACACTTCCTTTTGTTCTAAAAGGAGTGTGTTAATTATTGAATAATAATATGAACTTAATGCAGAAACAGATCTAGGTCTTTTGTTTTTGTGATAATTCTTAGAAAAGAATCTAGTTTGTCAACAACTCACATATCTATATTATAGATATTGTACTTTATAGAGTCTATAAAGTACTCCTCATTCACCATGGCCACAGGATGCTCACCACCACCACCCAACCCTCACCCCTGCCAAGCAAGGCACAGAATCTGCCAGCAACTCGCTTCTATCTTCCCAGGGTCTTTCTACATCGTCAGACAAAGCAGACCAACCAATGTCTGTGGCCTGGGTAGCAGACCTCTCTTCTTCCACTTCTTCCTTGTCCCCCTCTACCTCTATCCTGTTCCTCCTCTCCCTCCTCCTCCCAGGACCTTGAACAATGGGCAAGGTAAATATGCTTGCTCTTTAAAGGTCAGATGGAACATCCCCAGAACCAAACTCAGCACTCTGTTCTGATAATGAAACATCCCTGACCAAGTTGCCTCCCTGACCAGGTCATTTCCCTGGCCATAAAATGCTCTATTCACTCGATATTTAAGAACAAACTCCAGTGCACACCCAAGACTCACAAGAGGCCCCAAGCCAGGATGAATCCCAAATCCACCTCGGACAGGGTGTGGACACTTCTCATGATCTCATTTGAAACTCCCAACAGCAGGAGGTCAGCCCAGAGGTCACCACTTACAGACCCCAAAATCCAAAAGGAACCCTGCAAGAGTGTGACACTAGGAAGCCCAGGTTCTACTGCACTGTGACACTCCTCCGAATGAAACAGAGACCCAGCAAATGGCTACGGGAGAGGCCCCTCAGGAAAAGGAACTTCTCAAATTCTAGCTCAGCCTTTCAGCCATTGTTCAGCACAATGGCCTGGTGCAAATGCAGTGTGCTAGGAGAACTTGATAGGCAGTCAGTCACTTAATTCCCAGCCGGGATCTTCCTGGACAACTTCAGGTTATGCAAACTAGCCTGTTTCAGATTTGACTGACCACAAAGAAATGGCAAGTCAAGAAGAATCTGAAACCACAGAAAAACGCTAATGTTAAAACACCCAGTTATTTCAAGTGGGTGTTCTGTGTGTCACCAAACAGAGACATATCCTTTGCCTCTATCTATCTGAATAATTCTGATTAAAAATAAATAAATAAATGAAACTGGATGTGCAGGCATGAACAGCTACAATCTGCAGTGGCTGAAGGCTGTTGGGGATGGATCCTGATGACACCCACGGTCTTGCCTCCACTACGGACTTGCTATTGCTAGTATACTAGAGTACCTGAGGTACCAAATCCAAAGCCATTTCCTGGCCCCACCCACTTAAAGGTGAGCCATTCAATGGCTCCAGAGTACCTGCCAGGAATGAGGCCTAAGGGACAGATTTCTGAAACGAAACACAGCAACAAGAAAATACAAGTTTTGTGATAGGGTGTCCTGAGAGGAACGAGGCTGAGCGCAAACGAAAGCAGCCAGGCTACAGGCTGCACTCTGCTCGCCCTCTAAGCACCACTGGGCTGCATAGGGATGCTGTGGTCCAGCACGCTACATGAATTTTTTATATGCAATACATAGGCACCCACGAATTGTTTTCTGCTAGATCATTACATAGTACCCTGATTTTCCAATTCTGCCTGGGCCACATGCAAACTCCCCTTGACACTGCTGCCTGTCAAAGCCGTAATCCTCGACGAGCCACAAATGCTTAAACGCACTTGAATTTTTTAGGGTATTCCAAGGACCACTTTGTATCCTAAAGCTATTATTAAACATTCAAGCCCCTTTACAAAGAGCAATAACATAACACAGGTAAACAAAGGCACAGTATGTCTGCCTGGATTAAAAATTAAATTGCACACAACTCCAGGATGCCTACTTGACAGCATTTATAAGCAAGCTGATTATTATTCATAAGCCAGAATACTAAAGCCAGAAATTACTCTGGTCATATATTGTAAGTTTTAACCTGCCAAGATGCCTAAGAAGAGAAAATCAGACTTGTCCCTGTAGGGCTGCATGAAGTCACCACCACGTTTCACTTGGCTGGTGTGCACGCGCACACGGGCACGTGCACACACGCACTCATTCATTCATCCAGCATGCGGTGGCTGAAGACCTACTGTTCACGGAAGACACATGGGTTATAAGACATAAGGAGGGCTGGGGAGAAGCTCAGTCAGTAGACATCCTCAGTTTGATCCCCAGAACCCAATAAAACTAAAAGCAGAGTGTGATGACACACTTGTAATCACAGGACTGGGGAGTCAGAGATACACAGATCCTTGGGGCTCACTGCTGAGTTCCAGGTCAGCAAGAGAGAATGCCTACATTATCTACAACGAAGGAAGACAGAAAACTACAACACAGTAGGTGGTACCTGAGGAATGGCACCCAAGGCTCTCCACATACACATGCACACACATGCATGCTCACTTGTACAGAGATGTACACCCACACACAGGTATGTTACCCCCCAACACACACACATACATAAAGGCAAAAGGACACTGGCCAGAGACAGAACAGTGCAGGGCAGCTCTTGACCTTGGGAAGCCAGGGGAGCTCTGTCCAGGGTGGCTGGGTTGGACCGTAATGACAAAGGAATCCCAATGAACCATGCCCTGAGAACAAGAGTTCTCTGCCAACCCTCCACAAAGGCTGTGCGAAGAGCTGCAGATGTAATCCCTGGGCAGGTTCGTGGGGGGGGGTTGTTCTTAGCCTGCTGGTGCTGAAGAGCCTCTCTCACTCCTTCCTTGGGACCCTCAATCTCACTGCCTGTGTGATGTCAGCCCCTGAACATCTTAGAGTCCTTTTTAGCCCAACCCTGGTTCCTGCCATCCTATCTGCTCACCCTCAAGTGATGGCCTTGCTTCTCTTATTACTACCAACCGTTCTCCTTCATTCTAGAAGCTCTCCCTCCACCTCAATAGCACAGTTCCTTCAGGCCTACCCCAGAAGCCTCCAGGCCTTCATCCTGGGGCTCTCAGTTCCCTTTTCCCACACAGCACCTGATCCTCACCTGCTTCTGCACTGGCACATCCTTAGCCTTCCAGCCCACCTGCACCGGGGGACCACGGGGGATCCAAGGCAGCATCCTCCCTGTAAGTCTCCTGAGCCCTTCCTCCCACAAAGCAGAGAAGAGCCCCGGCCTGTTCTTTCTCCTGTGGTCCTTCTCTCCCTTGCCTGTGACCTGGGTCTCCTTCAACACTACACCCAGGAGGTTCCAATGCCTCTTAGTAACCAGACCTACTAACCATGGCTGGCTGAGGGTGAAGAAGTCTTGCTAACTCTAGCTAGCTGTGATTGAAGGATGCTTCTCTTCCACGTTCTTAATGGTGCTTTAAAAAGTTCTTAGGTTTGAAAATAACTTTATTGCTAATCATGGTGGAGAAAATGTAAGTTCCTTATATGTGTGCTAAGCCCAATGACTTAATTGATTGAGCCCTGAACTTTTTCTGTCCTTTACCTGGATGGTCCCCAGGAAGGCTGCTGGGCCTCCTTACATCTGCTTTAACATGCAAGATCATCTCATCACACACACCCAAGGACCAAATCTATCCTACCCAGTCTTCTCCTTCCAAACCAGAAGAAGCAACCAAGACCAAACAAGAAAGGTCTAGCATCACCCTGTGATGAAAAGGCCACAGAAAACATCAATAGGCAGCCAGGAAAACTGACCTCTGCTTGCCTCTCCCAAGAAAACAGCATTCTCCTGCATAATCCTCTACACAGTGGCTTTCAACCTTCTTAATGCTGTGACCTTTTAATACAGTTCCTCGTGTTATGGTGACCCTGACCATAAAATTATTTTTGTTGCTTACTTCATAACTGAAGTTTTGCTAATGCTATGAATCCTAATGTAAATATATGATATGCAGTCTTAAGCAACCCTGTGAAAGGGTTGTTTGAGCCACAAAGGGGTTGTGACCCACAGGTTGAGAACCACCGCTATATACCAGGGGGACGTGTCAAACCCCAAACTTAAAATTCAGGATTTTGGTCATGCCTCGCCCCAAGCTACATGTCCAATTCTCTTCTTACACAAAGTCCTCACTGTATCTATCAGCGGTTCTGAAGCCTGGGCTCATGTGAGCGTTACCTGGTCGCTTCTGAAAGTTACAGATGGGCTGGGGAGACAGCTCAGTAGGTAAGGTGCTTGCCTTGAAAAACAGAAGGAGCTAAATTCAACCCCCACAACTCACTGAAAAAGCTGGTCATGGTGGTGCGTGTTTGTAATCCCAGGGCTAAGGAGGCTCACTGGCCAACCAGCCCTAACATACTTGGTTAAGTCTGAGGCCAGTGAGAGACCCTGTCTTAAAAAAGCAAGGCGCAGGAGAACTGGAGAGATGGCTCAGTGGTTAAGAGCATTTGTTGTTCTTGCAAAGGACCGGGATTCAGATC
Organism: Cricetomys ansorgei; assembly: GCA_026225945.1. Taxonomy (NCBI): domain Eukaryota; kingdom Metazoa; phylum Chordata; class Mammalia; order Rodentia; family Nesomyidae; genus Cricetomys; species Cricetomys ansorgei. The sequence goes on along the minus strand of JAMJFZ010001791.1, from coordinate 657,798 downwards.
CCAGCACCTACATGGTAGCACACAAGACTGTGGTCATAGAGGGATCAAACAGCCTCTTCTGACTTCTGCAGGCACAAATACAGACAAAATAAAATAAATAATCTAAAAAATTTTTTGAAGTGGGTAGCGCCTTAGGATGACAGCAAGGTTAGTCTTGGTCTGGTTTCTACATGAACAACACTCACATGTCCACACACACAAACAAACATGAATATACATATATTCTCCTCTCTCTCTCTTTCTCTCTGTCTCTCTCTCTCTCAAATCTACAGACCTGAAGGCCCACACCCAGAGAGATTCCTACTGGATTTAGTGGTGGGAACGGAAAGCACATTTTTAAGCTCCCTAGTGATTTTTAAAGCAATTTGAGTTTCGAAGCCCCCTTGCTGATAAAATTACATTGAATAGTCCCCCAAAGCCCTTTGCAACGTTGCTTCCAGGCAGACCCTGCCCAAGCGAGGCAATTATTGCATCTCACTGAAGAGGCTGGTGGAAGGGCTCAGCATGTGCAAGGTGAACTGGAACCAGCTTTTTTTTTTTTTTGCTGGCTCCCACACACAGTTAAATGTGTAGGAATGCTGCCAGCCCATGCTGGGAGCTTAAAATCAACCAGGGTGGGAGTGTTTACACCACAGAAATGGGCAGATGTTTTTCTCCCTGAAGCAGGTTCCCAGCACACACCTGGCTCCTAGCCTCCTACACGGGAGGCTGGGTAAACAGGCCCTCAGATTTCAGGAGGGTTCTGAGATCTTCACGTGGCCAGGAAAAGACTGAAAAAGAATTTGGAGCCGTAAAATTCTCTCAAAGAAAGGATTTCCCCCCCAATCAGTTCAGAAGAGTTAGACTAACAGGCATCCACAAAGTTCTCCTGGGACAAGCCTCCACTGAGCAGATAAGAATAATCTCATTTGTGTGTCATTTATGTGGTAACAGCCTTCTATAATCTTACTCTTGTGATCTCATCAGTACAGAACACCCTCTCTCAGTGGTACAGGGCAGGCTTCTGGTTGATTCTGCCTGATTTCTCCCAGCTGCAGCACTTCTGATCTCCCAGAGACATAAAGCTCTGCCCTGCAGACAGGCAGGGTGAGGACACCCGCTGCAGGAGTGGAGGTACGCACTGGCTGCCTTCCACGAGGCTGAGAAAGTTTCATCACCTTCAGAGTGTGAGCTAGTTTATAACTGTGTTAGAAAGACGAAAGACAGCATCCAGCTATTTCCATGCCTGTTTCTTAACACTCACTAAATGCATGACTGGGAGTGTTTGCTTCTTTAATTTCAGTACACCGTGAGGGGTGATGGAGACCTCTGCAATGCACAGATCCAGTTTCAAATCCCGGCTGAAGCATGCATCAGGCTATCAAGGTGGAAGTTAGTAAAATTCTGCAAGTCTTCCTGTTGACAGTAGTATCTGTGCAGACTCTCTACAGTGCATACAGGAAGACTCCACAAGACATAAAAAGTATCATTGGAGTACTCAGTGTGTGATGTTGTTGTGTGACAAGATTTTTCCTGGGGAGACATTACACATGTCTACTCACCCCAGATAGGGTGCCCATGGCAGACCAAAGTATGGATACCACCGAAGTCCAACTTGGTAAGTCACTGAGTTTTACTGGGGTATAGATGAGGGGTTACTTACAGAAGCAGAAATGATTCAAAGACAGCTGCATCAAAGCCAACCCCAGCAGAGGTGACAGATCACAAAGCCAGGAACCTGGAATACATTACACAGCCTGCAGGTAGCTCAACAGGTTGAAGGGTCTCTTTTCTAAATTATTCAGTTGGTCTAAACCTCTTCCAGGTAGCTGGTCTGGCTTCTGCTTCTTCTAGGCAGCTGGTCTAATCTCAGAGTCTTCTTTGTAGCTTGGCTTGTCTGAGAGTGAATCCCAGCTTTTATTGCTTACCCTGAAAAGAAGCCTAGTGAATCTGGTCAGATTCAGGGACTTCCTGAAGCTATTTTGAGTTGCTTACCTTCCTGTTTAAAGAGCTTCCCTGCAGGGTAGAATGGAAGAAACTGTTATGCAACAGAGATGTCTAGCTCTTAGACAGATCAGATGGATATCAGTGTTCCATAGCTTGCTGAAGGTGCAGAGCACACAGTGGGCAGCAAGAGACTAAATGTTCTATATAAGATATCACCTACCCTGCCCCCTTAAAACTCAACCCCAAACCCTTCATTTCTGAAACAACTGTGCAATCTCTGCCCTTGAGAGGCTCACATCTCCCAGGAGCTGGTCTCATGCCTGGGGTGTGGAATTATGCAACACCAAAGCCCTGGGGCCTACTGAGTAGCTGGCCAAGGCTTCTTAGAGGACACTGAATATAGATGCATTGTTCCCTGCATGTCTTGGGTCTTGGTCAATAATTTTCCTGTCACTTCTCCAAAGAGGGGCAAGCTGTAGAACTTGTGTTTTTCAAGTTTTTGTGGTGCCAGGACCTAGCTGAATCCACCAGAAGCTGTGTGGAAATGGGGAGGCCCCAAGCTGTGGCAGCCAGTACACTCGTGTGAGCATGGTTATCTGCTGGTTATCCCATTCCTGGTGGTCAGATTGTAACGCTGGGACAAAGAAATCTTGGTACTTATCTCTAGGGCCCTGGGAAAGTCCCAGGATCCAGATTCTAACTCTCAGGAGAAAGATGGTAACACAACCCTACACAGGTGTCAAACTCGAAAATAACAAAGCAATGGGAAGCCACACAGCTGTCCACTTGCTGAATACCATCCAATAGGGAGTTACAATGCTGTGTGTGCCCAGAGCCAAGATTGTAAGTTAGAAACACAGCAGCTCTGGCCTCCTTCCGGTCAAGGGCTCTCAGAGAGACACCAATGGCCTTCTCCCCCAGGAGGAGCACACACCCCCTCCCACACAGTTTCAGAGAGCCAAGGGCTGTTAATTAGCTGGGATCAGAAGACTAAAACCCAGGAGGCCTCCCAGGAATTGAGGGTGTAAACCCCATTCATCATTCATTCTCCTGTCTCATTATCAGACTAGAAACCAACATTAGAATAAAAAGAAAGTCTCTGCAAACAGCCCAGAGGGGAATAATTCCAGCCTCCTGCTGGATTAGCAAACAGCAAAAGAGAAATTCCAGGAAGACCCCCACACACACTTCTACCTCCGCCCAGAAAATTAACAGCACAACTTCTGTTAACAACGGCAGGAGTGAAAGATGCCTTATCAACGCTTTATCCAGCCAGCTTTCTGGACCCTTCTAAACCCCTGCCTGAGCTCACATCTGCAACCAGACCCAGGCTACATCAAAGTGCCGGTGGGAGCAACAATTAAAAATGAAACTATCAAAGGGTCACCAGTGACATGAAGAGAATATTCCAGCCTGGCTCTTGGCAGGGAGACAGGGTGAGGACAAAAGGCAGCCTGTGCCTCACCTCTCTGTCTGGGTCCCTACTAATTGTTCTTTAAGAACATTAAAGCCTGGTTCCAGGACCTGGGGACAACAGGAAAGAAAGGAAAGTCCACAGAGGCCTCTCTGGCGTTTCTGCAGCCAGCCTCCGAGCCGCTCATTGTTCAGTCGGTAAACACGTGAGACATAAAACAAACCGCTGGGAAACCAGGTTGTTCACTTCATGCGTCCTCCCAGAACCAACTGTTCTCTCTTGGAGGTTGACCTGGGCAGGCAGTTTACAGGACATTCTACAGTTTTGTGCGTACCAGGCGCCAATGCCCCCTAATTCAGGACACCCCTCCCCCAAATCCATAAGGTGCCGCAGGGAAGGAATCTTGAGAACCCCTGCTACTTCCAAGCTTCCCACTTTGAAAGACTTGGCCTACACCAACAACAAGAGAATATGAGTGTTCTCTGGAGCCCCTGGGGTCTGCCTGGACATTGCTTCCTGGGCAAGATAGCCAAGCTCTAGGTAGCCTGTTTTACTGGATGACACCGTAGAGCAGCTAAATGCTCCCCAGCACATTGAAATACAGCCGCTGTCCATCCTTGGATGTCAAAACGCTCTGCAAACCACCCATTAATTTTTATGGAGGCCTCGGAAGCAGATTGAGAATCATTACTATCATTTTTACAAGGCTCGGCACCAAAACCACAGACAGGACTGAGGTACCGGGTCTCCCCTTCTCTCCATCTGGACCCACCATCTCACGGAAAACCCTCGCACATCAGAAAGGGACTTATTACTATCAGAAACAACCTTCCTGGAGAGGCAAGCCAAAAAAACCAAACTTTGGACCCTGGAGACCATCAGATAGGTGTGTGTGTGTGTTGGGGGGGGGTGTCATGCAAGGGTTTTCCCGGGGTTAGGCAAGAGGGTGCCAGGTATGATTCAATCCGCAAGGCTGTGATCCCCCCACACACTAATGTGAGATCCGTGTGGGGGTCTCTTGTGTTGTTTATTTCTGCTCTAGGCACTCACTGCTTTTTATAATCAATGGCAAAAGTTATGCGAACTTTATTTCTGCTGCTAAATCACAGAACACCAATCTGCTGCACTAACAAGGGAAAAATAAACACGAATAAATTCCAGCACCGTATTCCCTTTCAAATCTCATTGATCCACAGCCTTCTGTGCACGCAGAGCGGCCAGTCGGCTCTCCACCGCTCCTCCCGCGCGGCATCTGCCGGCGCCCCACACCCGGTAAGGGCCAGCGCCACCTAGTCCCCCAGTCCGCACCGCCAAGCCCCCCAAACCTGCTAGGAGAACAGAACCCTGATAGGAGCCTCCTGGCCCAAAGCTGGGACCCTCTAACAAGACACTGGTCGGCGCCGGGTGGCTTCCCGGTAAACAGCACTTGCAGAACAACGCTCCTCTATCCCAGCCTCTCCCACCCTCGCACCCCGACGCTGTCACCTCGAGGCTGTTCGGTCACTCGATCGCCAAGACAGAAACCGTAGTTTTAATTTCATCCTCCAAGAGGGCTCTCCGAAGAAGTTGAAATGTGCATTGTCACCAAGTTTCACCCGGAGCCGCGCGCCCTTTGCTCCTCCCCATAACCCGGCGGGTGGCGCCACGACCCCTCTCCACACTCCCCGCGCCCCAGGCCCTAGCGACTACGATAGGCAAACCGAGACGGGACGTGACCACAGAGAGCAGGGTACCCGGGGCTCACGGGGTTCGGAGCTGCTCAGGGCTGGCCGCGCCCCTGCGCCCAGGATGCCGCCCGAAGCCACACCGCGCGCGGTGGTAGGGTGCGCCGTCCGGCACCGTGCTCCTCGCCGCGCCTACCTGGCTCGCATGGCGCCCCGCGAGTCCTGCAGCTCCCTCGTCGTGCGGGACTTGCCCGGCCGGGGGCGCAAGCGGCTCCGGGAACCACGGCGGTAGCGATCGAGGCGGCAGTGGTGGTGAGGGGCCCGGACGCCGCCACAGCCTAGAGCGTTCGGTCCCCGCCTGCGGGCGCAGAGGTGGTCTGGGCCGGGGCGGGGCGCGAGCGCGGGCGGGGCTGGGGCGCAGACAGCGGGTGAGAGGAGGGCGGCGCGCAGGCCGAGACGGCGGGGGGCGTGGCTAAGGCTGGGGGCGGGGGGCGGGCGAGAGGCGGGGCCCAAGCCCAGGCTGGAGCTAACTAAGGGGACCCGGGTAGGAACCTTACTCTAGGGGGAGGAGTTTCAGGCGGAGAGGAGGGGCCTAGACGAAGCTGAGGCAAACGTGGGTGGGGCTTGCTCCAAGAGGCGTGGCCAATGCAAAGCTAGAGCGAATAGGGGCTATGACTGGAGCTGGGGGGGAGGGCAGTTCTTAGCAAAGGCGGGGCCTGGCTGCAGGAGGCCGGGCGACCTGAAGGGGCTGGGCGGACCGAAAGGCTGGTCTCAGAGAAGCGGGCTGGCGGGCTGGCAGCTGGCGGGCTGGCGCCTCCAGCGCCGGGGCGAGATTCCCGCCTCCTCTCCTCCTTGATTTTCTCCTCAACAGCGCCTGCTGGGAGAGCTAGTTTGGGACCCTGGGGTTCTTTGCCCCTGGACCCATATATGATGCTCATACGACTGTCTGATGAAGACCTCCGGTGATCGATTTTGGGGAGCCTCCGGTCTTCCCTCCCAGGATCACGGTTATTGAGGGCAGTGGTTAAGCAGTAAGACGGAGAGAAATCTAAGTTTAGGGATGCTGCCCGCTAGGCGGACTGCAAACTCAATACGCGTCAGCGTATTTACACTTCCTCTGCCCAGGCTCCCCTGGCACAGAAGTAAATGCTCGGTGCGAGTTTAGTGAATGAACGCACCTCGAGGCAACGGAGCAAAAGCCCACGCTTGGCTGCTCTCATGAATCATCTCACAGGAGTGGACAGAAGCTTGTAGGGTTGATTGCCTCAGCGAGGTCGAACCAGCCTTTGGCCGCGGTGATGAGTGGCGGGGAATGCAGGCTGCAACTTGAGCCCGGAGCAAGCACATCTTTAATGTTGTCACAGATTCAAATCAAGCAGCCCGTTGAGTCAGTCCTCTCTCTATCATTGCCGGCGACAGATACCGTTTTTTATTTTCAAAGTGACTTCAGATGTTAACGCAAGACGTTAACATGGGGTGTGTCAGAGTAAGAATTCCAGTCAGGAGTTTTCCAGCTCCCTTGTCCTTTATGTTCCCCTTCCCCTCAATCCTTGCACTGTGGTCTGGGAGCCTTCTTTGAGAGGAATAGGACTTTTCCACTCCAGGTTCAGCCCTGGAGGATTCAGGTAGACAGGTCAATCTAGGGCTCAGAGGATGGAATTCAGTATTCTCTTAGAACGTGGAAATGAGTACAATTACTCCTAAAATGTAGCCTCAGACCTTCAGCAGTCTCCTGAAGGTGCAAAGCATAGTTTAGCCTGGATGTGGGGGGAACACGGGGACAAAGGCATCCAGACTGTGGAGGACACGTCAGGAGCCAGCCTGCTGTGCTGGGATCTCTAAGCCTTTATGTGACTCACTTACCTATATAAGTATGAAAATTAAATATATAGAGTTTCAGCAGAGTGCCTAGCATAAAGGAGCCATCACTAAATATTAGCTATTTGTATTACAGCTACTCCAAATGATTAGGATCTCAACAATGTCAGGGAAGGAGAGGGATAATATGAATGAATATGGGCTGGGAATGTAGCTCAGTTGGTAGTGTGCTTGCCCAACATACACAAAGCCCTTGGTTCCATCCTCAGCATAAATAAACAGGATGGTGGTGGCTCAAGCCTGCACTCAAGAGATGAAGGAAAGGGAAGTTGAAATTCAAGGAAGGATCAAAAGTTGAAGGTCATACTCCATGACAGTAAATTCAAGGTCAGCCAGACACCCATAAGACCCTGTCTTAGAGACTAAAAGATGGCTCAGTAGTTAAGAGCACTGGTTGATCTTCTAGAGGATTGAATTTCAATTCCCAGCTCCCTCATGGCACCTTACAACAATCTTTAACTGGAGTTCCAGCAGATCTCACACCCTCTTTTGGCCATCACGGACACCAGGCATATGAGTGATACACAGAAGTACACTCAGGCAAAACACTCATTCATATAAAATGAAAACAAATAAACTTCAGAGAAGAAGAAGAAGGAGAAAAAGAGCCTGTCTCAGGGGTTAGGTGTCACATACCTTAATCCCAGTGTTTGGAAGGTGAGACAGGAGGATTGTAAACGTGACTCTGTCTGAAAAGAAGAAATGCTTATAAAACATTGACAAGATAAGTGAGTTCTAAATGATCAAAGGTATGAGAGGATGAGTCCTGAAACACCACAGATGGCCCAAAGCAGGAAATGGCTCCTCAGCTGCATTGATGAATAAGCTCATGATGCAAAGGAGCAATGGGCTGAGAAAGCCCAAGTACAGCCTAGGCAGCGCTCAGGCCATTGGGACAGGAAGGTTGGAGACAAGCCACAAATCAGAGGACGGAGCTGCTCAGAAATTCAGACTGCAACATGAACAAACTAAACACTTCCCCTGAGGAGCAAAAGGCATGAGTTCCTGTCCATTCCAGCAAACAGAATATGTGGGACAGTCTTAAAGCCAGTCTGCCTCCTGGGTGAGGAGTGACCGAATCCAGGATCTTGAAGCAAAATAAGGAAGAGCAAGACAAAGTCAGGTTTGACTTTGGAGGAATTAAACCATGGAGAAAAAACATTGTGTGTTTAGCCTAAGTCATCTGTGAAGCAGTACATGTGTTCGGAAGGAATGCGGTCTCTAGACATGCTTCCTGCTGAACTGATGCTTTGTGGGTCCATCGATTTTTTTGTGACTTGCCCTTTTTAAAAGATCCCTAATACAAAAGGAAGGAAAAAAATGAGCTACCTCAAGCAGTCACCATGTTCAAGTACTCAGTGAACATTCCTGGTGCAAATGGGACAGAAAAAGTTAATAACTTGATTTTTCAATACAAGAATAATGCTCTTTTGTCTCATGGATGAGAGGATTCCAAGAGCTGAGGCTGAGAGGATTCCAAGAGCTGAGCACAGTGTTAAACACCTGTAGTCCCATCGATTGGGAGACAGAGGCAGGATGATCCAGAGTTTAGGGTCAGCTTCTCTTACACAGTGGGTTCAAGGCTAGCCTGGGCTCCCCAAGACCTTGTCTCAAAACACAATCTGAAACAAAATATATTAGAGGAAAATGTGGTTCAAATGTAAACATGGATCCTAAGTTAAACCCTCTCTTAAAATCTTACAACGAAGATGGATTACTTGTCTTCCTAGACTATTATTCTAAGCTTTACATGTGTATTAAGACTGTATACATGCATATATATATATATATATATATATATATATGACATATACTTCTATTTATAGATATACACATAAAACATGTCCTGAAAGTCATTGTGATGGCCTGCAAAATCTGATTGCTGGGCTCAAATGCCAACCCCACCACCTGATGGCTGGGTAACATGAAACAAGGCTACCTTGTACCTGGTTTCTTCTCATCTTAGGGTAGGGGTGACTGGGCAGGTGAAATGGCTCAGCAGGTAAAAGCGTTTGTCATGCAAAGCCTGAGTTCAATCCCTGGAACCCACATGGTAGAAGGAGTTGCCCTCTGACCTCTACACCCATGTTGTGACATGTGCACAATCTTCTCCCCATAAACAAATAAATGTAAAAGAAGATGGGTGTGACGCTTGCAAGGATTAATTGAAATAATATTTGGCTACTGTTTAGCCTAGTGCTGGGCACATAGTACGTCACTTACAGATGCAACCTATTATTTGCAAACACATATATTGTGATAGAAATGATTCTTTGGTTCACATTAAATCCAAGTGAGTGAGTCTGGTTCTTAAATACATTCCAAACAGAAATGTTCTTTTCAAGGGATGTGCATGCTGCCTTTAGGAAACAGGTTAATGCAGTAGTTCTTAACCTTCCTGATGCTTCAACCTTTTAATACAGTTCCTCATGTTTTGGTGACCCCCCCCCAACCATAAAATTATTTTCATTGCTACTTCATAACTATAATTTTGCTACTGTTATGAATCATAATATAAATATCTGATATACAGATGGTTTTAGATGACCCCTGTGAAAGGGTTATTTAACCCCCTCAAAGAGGTCACAACCCATAGGTTGAGAACCGCTGGGTTGGTGAGGCTGTCTGAGACATTGACTTGGCTGAGTTCTGCATAGGTTCTTCTGCAGACATATACTCAATGTGCCTTTGGGGGATGACTCATATGCTGTTAAACTTTGATTCTGAAATTTACCCCATGTTTTGAACCCCTGTTCCCCAGCTTAGTAGTGCTATTTTTGGAAAGCTGTGAAACCTGTAAGAGCTGAACCTAGCTGGTAGAAGTGGGTCATTAAGGACTGGGCTTTCCCCATCATAGCCTGGCCCCAGGTTTTTGTCTTCTATTCTGCTTCCTGACCACCCACGACATTAACAAGACTCTCATACATTCCCTCTACCATGCCCTGCTCACCTTCTGAACCGAAAGAAACCCTCTGAAACTATGAGTTAAAATTACTCCCCCCTATACGCACGCTCATTCTCCCTATTAACTATTTTGTCACACTGATGAAAAAGTAACTGACTTCTAACTTCTGTGTCCAGGAAAGTGAGATGCAGAGCAAAGACACTTGACATTGAATACCCATTACTAAACCCAGCAGTGTTTGTCTGCTCCAAACACTGCTTCCAGTGCTCCATGCTAAGTACTCAGCAAAGTAACTAATGCACTCCCAGGAAAAGCAGCTCAGACAAGAGCAATGCCAAGTGGCTCTTACTCCCCTGAACCCTGCAGACACTCCACAGTATGCCATAACATCCTGGCTACCTGCAAAACACGCTTCACAGAAGGGAGTAACTATCTGAGAATCTAAAGCAGGCCCATCAATAAAAGCATCTCTTCATCTACTGGGGTGTGTGCTCAGCCATGAAATAAGAAGAGTAATATTTCTTTAGAGGAATGAAATCAATACAACCAAAATAGTCATGTGGAGGGAAAATTGGATCAGCTAAGAACGTCCAGGGAAAGAAGAGTCGCTCTTCTTTGGGGGTGTAAGCTAACCACTGATAGCTTTCCCCTTTCTCGTTGGATGATCTAACACCTGTGCACAGCAGGCTCACTGTGCTGGGTGAGTTGGTGAAAGGCAAAAGCAGAGGGCATGAAGTTAGGAGGAGATGTACCAAGAGTCAACACGGAAAGAGAAGGTGGATATGATCACATTTCATTGTAAACGTGAGTGAAATTCTCAAAGAATAAATAAAAATGCATATATAACCTAGCTAAAGAAGGGCTGGAGGCATATAGAACTTGATACTTTTTCAGTGTAACTATAAGAGTCATAGAAAATATTTGGAGAGGGAGTTATATATTTAACAGCCCACAGTTGTCCCCTACCACAGAATAGAAATTGATTCTCCTGAATGGATGAAAAGAACTTCCTATTTGGGGCTGGAGAGATGGCTCAACAGTTCAGAGCATGTACTGCTCTCTCAGAGAACTAGAGTTCACTTCCTAGCACCCACAGCAGGCAGATCTCAATCCCTAGAACTCTACCTCCAAGGGGAGGTAAATGTTCTGGGAAATGTAGCTCAGTTGGTAAAGTGCTTGCCTAGTATGCACAAAGCCCTATGTTCAATTCCCAACACCGCATAAACTAGGTGCCTGTAGTTCAGGCAAGGGTAAATAAATAAATAAATAGCTGACAACAAAAACAAAATTAAAATGTTAATATTTTAAGCCAGGTAGTAGTGGCACATCCCTTTAATCCCAGCACTCAGGAGGCAGAGGCAGGAGAATCACCGTGAGCTGGAAGTCAGACTGGTCTACAGAGTGAGTTCCAGGACAGCCAAGGCTATAGAGAAACCCTGTCACAATAAGTAAGTAAGTAAGTAAGTAAGTAAGTAAGTAAGTAAGTAAATAAATAAATAAATAAATAAATAAGCAACTTGCTCTCTCTCTCAATATCCACACTTAAATCTGTGTTAAACTTTTTCTTAATAAACTCCAACTTCACTTCCAAAAATAAAGCAATGAAAGTCAGCTGGGATTCTAAACTAGTAACAGCTATGGCAGTTAGGTCAACTGTATATGTGACTCCAAGGGGCAGAGCTGATGCTCAGAATCCAGAACTGAGGTTGTACAATCCCTCATTCCTTAACTTTTCTTGATTTGAAAACAAATTCTATGAATATGTTCAGCATGAATCCAATTTGAAATTCAGCCTAAAATGTTACGTATTTTATTGTCACAGGATGAAAGTCTAAGACACACTCTGTGATAAGTTACTACAGATGTTTATTTGTTAAATCTCTTGCTCCCATTTTGTGTGTGTGTGCCAGGGGTAAAACCCAAGAACTCTTCTAACACGCTAAGGAATCACTGTACCACTGAGCTACACCCAGAGCCCTTCTTTAAATATTCATTCTCAGATTAAATAGCAAGACACTGATCCATAATTCACATTTTAACATTTCCTCATATTCATCACATTCTAGGTATGCAAGGGGAAATGCATATTTCAGAATCAAGTAAATATATCCTATCCTCCTTTCCTAAAAAATTCCACAAAACCAGAAGTGTCTGCCGAATGTCACCGTCTAAAGAGCAACAAGGGCTGCTGACAAAGTATTTATTCACCCTCTTCCATGTGCCACCTCCTTAGGCACAACCCTGAGAGAGGATGAGCCCCAGAGAAAAAGGCAGATCTCTGGGGTGCCAGTATGGAGAAGGAAAGGGCCACAAGCCCACAGTAGGTGCTTTAAAGAAAACCCAAGGAGCTGTGAAGAACGAAGAAGCTGCTCTGGGCACTGGGGCTGGAGCAGATCCCAGAGAAGTGAGGGCAGAAAAGGAGTATGGCAGGAAGGAGCAGCCAGTGCTGGGACCCTGAGGCTAGACCAAAAAGAAAACAATCAATGGGAGTGAGTGAGGCGAAGCTGGAGGGGTTCTAAGGGGACTGTGTGCGGAACCAAGAGTCACCGGCCCTCAGACACTGCTCTGTTCTCTGTCGCTTCCCTACCAGCTCGGAGAACGCTGCTTCACCAAGAATTTAATAGGACAACCCTATAGGAGAGAAGATCTGATTTAGTCAGAGAACACTGGGTGACCTGTTTGCCATTCTGGGGAATGTTTATTCTACAAATTCTAAAAGGTTGGGCCCATCTATCCTGGTGGCTCTCCTTACACACACACACACACACACACACACACACACACACACACACACAGGACATCATGGGGGCACTAGACTCTCAATGCACAATCCAGAAGGTCCATGCAGAATCCAGAAGGGATGCAGGCAAAGTGATTGGCTTTAAGGAAACTTCTGGAAATAACTCTACATATCGATTACTTCCCTCCTTTAGTTATTTACACATGCAATGACTGTGTCTGGAGTGCTTGCTGTGTGGCAAGCAGTGTGCTAGGAGCTGGGAAAAGGAAGATATGTGTTCTAACCCCTTCTACCTGAGGAGCATCTAGCTGCAGGAACTGGCAATTACTCCTGTACTGTGGGAGAGAAAGAGGATAAATAAGTGGGATCAGACTTACAGAACACAGAAAAGGAACAAGCTATGTGCAATGTTAGCAGAAGGGAAGACATAATAAAGAGCAGAGGTTGGTGAAACAGATGAGAAAAGCAACACAAAAGACCAGTAAAAACAGGTGTTGGTTTATTGAAAAGATAAAGTCAACAACCCTCAGCTAGACCAAAGAAGACTCAGTGAAACCAGAAAGGAAAGAGATGGAACTACCATAGAAATACAGAGGCCTCTGAGAGAGCAGTGTTAATTACACCTATAAGTCAGGTGACCTAGGTGAACAACTGGTAAGTTCCGGGATGGACTGTTCTAGTTCTACTCTGTTGAGACAAAAGTAACCAAAAGTAACTTAGGAAAGGTAAAGTTGGTTTCTTTGCACACTTTCAGGTCACAGTCCATCACTGAGGAAAGCAGGGCAGGAGCTTGCAGGTAGACCATCTTACTTATTGCCCACAGCATTACCTCCAACCAGGAAACTCACTACAAGCAAGAAAGTACTGCAGAAACCATGGTGGAGGATGCTTGTTGGCTCATCACAGGCTCATGCTTAGCTAGCTTCTTATACAGCCCAGGAGAATGGTGCCACCCATAGTGGGCTAGGCCCTCTGAAGTCAATTAACAATCAAGACAACCACCCACAGGCCTACATCTGAGAAGTCCATCAATTAAAACTCCCTTCTTAGGTGGCTCCACGCTGTGTCAACCTGAGAGTTAAAGTTAACTAGGATACAAATACAACCTGCCCAAGCTGAATCATGATTGAAAAAAAAACAAATCAGACCAGAAACATGTAAGGCAATTCAACTGATGACATCTATGTCTCTTCCTCAGTTTGTCCATCTATCTATCTATCTATCTATCTATCTATCTATCTATCTATCTATCTATCTATCTATCTATCTACCTATCTACTATCTATCATCTCTAAACATCTATTTGGCATCTGTGTCTTACAGACTCTGGCCTAATCTCTGCTTCTCCCAGGCAGTTCAGCTTGTTTGAGTGTCTCTCATCAGTCCTTACAGTTTATCTATGCTTGGGAAAGGAGGAAGGTATAGTGAATTTGGTCAGTTTCAGGGACTTCCTAAAGTTGTTAAATTGTTTTACTTCATGAGGTTTATCCAACTTCCCTTCAGGATGGAATGTTGCACTTCCCTTTTGAAATTCTGAGTCCTAGCAAGTTTCCTTCCAACATGGAATGTTTTATCTCTGGAGGAAATGGCTACCCAACAACACTATGCAGGGAACTCAAACAATTCTACAGGAAAAAAAAATCTGATTATAAATTGATCAAGGGACCTGAAATAGACATCTCTCCCCCCCCTCAAGAGGATAGACCAATTGTTAACCCAAGTATGAAAACATGCTTAATATCATTAAATATTTGGAACAATGTAAATCACAATGTGGTTTCAACTCACACTTATCAGACAGGATATTATCAAAGAAATAAAAGATGTCCAGGTGTTGGGGAAATTTAGTTATGTTTGAAAATGTCTTGTGCAATGTTGAGTGAGGGGCTAGCCTAGGTCTTGGCGTTCTGTATTGTTTCCAGGTATTAGAGTTCTGTGTGTGTCTGTCGAGGGGGAGTTTGATTGCTTATCATCTGTGCTGAGGAGTTCGGTATCAATAAAAACACCGGAGCTGAGACTCTTGGGGATCCACTATGGAGTCTGACACTGTCCAGGATGGTGGTTCCGTCTGCTGAGATCTGGCAGGGTTTGCAGTTATGAAATATGCCTCCTTGCCTCTCTTGCTGAGCCACCACAGAAGCCTAACAACTACATCCAGTTTTAACTGAATTCTCCTGTTCTCTTGCCCTGAAAGCAGTTCTCTTGCCCCAAGTTGGAGTGCTGCTTGTAACTAAATTCTAAAACCTGTTCTCTTGCCCCAACTGCCACTGTGACAGATTCCTAACTTGTAACAGATTCCCTCTGTGCCTTTTATCCTCTAGCTCTAAAAAGAGACAGGAAAGAGAGAAATCTTTACCATGGTTGCAGGTGGCCTTTAAAGATAGAGAGAGAGATTCACTGTCCTTTTTGGCTGTCTTTATCTGTCTGAAGCTTGGCGAACAGGGGCTCATAGGGAATTGAAGTATCATCTATCAAACTAAACCTTCAACTGTCACTGCCAACTGCCACTGCCTCCTGTATATCCTAAGCTGTTCCCAGAAGTCCAAGTGGCATGTAACCATAGGAATGCTGCACAGGACAGAAAACTTCTTGGCAAAGCATCTTGGTACATCCAGGGACAGGAGAGCTAGCTCAACAGTTAGAACACATATTGTTCTTGCAGAGGACCTAAGTTCACTTTCCAGTGCCCACGGTGAATAGCTCACACCTACCTGTAATTCCAGTTCCAGTGGGATCTGACAACCCTGGTCCTGTCTGGTGACACTTGTCCTCATGTGCACATACCCACATGCATCCACATAATAAAAAAAAATAGTAAAAAGAAAAATAGGCAGATCTATTGGTTTAGACTTGTACTCCCTGCTACTCAGGAAGCAGAAGCCAGCAGGACTACAAATTCAAGGCCTGCCTGGACTACAAGAGTTAGTTTAAAGCCAGTCTGTGCAACTTAGGGAGACCATGTATCAAATTAGCAAAATGTAAACAAATCAAAAAGCAATAAAACAAATTTTAAAAAAAAAATGCTGAGGATGTAGCTAAGGAGAAGGAGGGCTTAGGATGTTTGCCTAGCAGAGCCAAGAACTTGGGTTCAGTCTCCAGCAACCACACACACACACACACACACACACACACACACACACACACACAGAGGGAGAGAGGGGGGAGGTGAAGAGATACAGAGACACAGAGAGATGCATACTAGGGTCATCAAGGCACAGAGGAAACAAAACACTCGTATTTTGTTGGCGAGGATGAAAATTAGTACAGTTACTATGGAAAACAGTTTTGAGAGTTTTCTACAAATCAAAAATAGCATTAGCATGATCCAGCATTCCCATTTCTGGATATCTACCCAAAAGTTTGGAAATCAGTATGCCAAAGGATGCCCACACTCCCATGTCAGTGGCAGCACTGTTCCCAGTGATGACTGTGGAAGCTAAGTTCACTGGGAAGGGGGATGAAGCAAAGTAGAGGTTTAGGCGCAGTTGGAATGCTAGTCAGGTCTACCAGAGATGGAAATTCTGTCATTTCTGGCAATCTGGATGAAACTGGAGAACGATTATGCTGAGTGAAATAAACCAGGCACAGAAAGATAAATACCACATGTTCTCACTCATGTATGGAATTTAAAACAACAGACAAAGAGATTAAAATGGTAGTTGTGGAGATGGAATGGGGGTAGGGAGATACAGATCAGAGGATAGAAAGCCCCCTCCTCAGACTAGAGAGATATGTTGAGCTGCTTTTCCTTCTAAGCTCTGTTGCACAGTGTGGCAAATACAGTTGTGTTGATGGCAAGTGTTGATTGTCACCTTGTATCTTAAGGTTTCTATTGCTGGGAAGAGACACCATGAATATGGCAACTCTGATAAAAGAAAGTATTTAATTGGGCTGGCTTACAGTTCAGAAGCTTAGTTCATTGTCATCATGGCAGGAAGCATGGTGGTATGCAGGCAGAAATGGTGCTGGAAGAGTATCTGAGAGTTCTATTGCCAAATCTGTAGGAAGCAGGCAGAGAGAGAGAGAGAGAGAGACAGACAGGCAGACAGACAGAGAGACAGAGAGACAGAGACACTGGGCTTGACTTGAGCATTTGAAACCTCAAAGTTCACCTCCAGGGATACACTTCCTCTGACAAGTCCACATCCACCACAACAAGGACACACCCTTCCTAATAGTGCCACTCCCTAGTGGCCAAGCAGTCAAATCTATGAGTCTGGGTGGTGGTAGAGCATTCCTATTCAAACCACTACAACTTGGAAGGATCTGGAATCACCTAGGAGATGAATTTCCAGGCACACCTGTGAGGTATTATCTTAATTAAGTTAACCTCTGGCCATGCCTCTGTGGGATTATTTTGATTAGGTTAATTGAGGTGAGAAGACAATCTTAAAGGAGACAACACCATTCCCTGACCTGGGATTTTGTACTGTGTGAAGAGGAGAAAACTAGCTGAACAGGAAGCATTTACTTCTGTCTGCTTCCTAAGTGCAGGTTTGATGTGACCAGCCACCTCTTCAAGCTTCTCACACCACGATGGAGTATATCTCAAAGTGTGAGCCAATAAAAACTCTTTCTCCCTTGAGTTGCTTTTTGTCAGGTATTTCATCACTGCAATAAGAAGAGTAACTAAGAAATGGTAAATAACACTGTGTTATGCATTTCAAAATTACTAAGTATAATTTCAAATACTCTCACCACAAAAAAAGAGGAGCATTTGGGATGGACATGATAACTAGACTGATTTAATTACATGTGCATTTATATGTCACACAAGCAATCCATCTGTAACTCATAAATACATGTAATTATAATTTGTCAATTTATATTAAAATGGTAATTATTTGTGACTGAGTGAAAGACAATCAGTTTGTGTTTTTTTAGTACTACCAGATGGCATTTATATGATTTCTTTAGAAAACTCACTTGGTGCATTACTTTTTTCCCCTGTAAATTAAAAAATGTATGTGTTTGCGTTTGTCTATGTATGGGTATGTGCATGTGGGTGGAGTGTCTGTAGCAACCAGAAGAGGGTGCTAGATACCCTGGAGTTGGAGTTACACGTGGTTGTGGATTTTTGGGTCTTCTTCCAGAGCTGTGCATATTCATCAGTGCTGAGCTGTCTCTCCAGTGCCCACTTGTTGAGTTATTTTTACTAGGGAGAAATAAATGTGTGTTCTCCCCAGGTAGAGCACCAATTACAGGCCAAAGAAATAATTCAATGAAGTCTAGCTTGGTAAACCAAAGAATTTACTGGAATTACAACCAAGGGAAGGGGCAACTCAAAGGCAGGCAGTTCATCACTGAAAAGCCCCGCAGCATGGGTGACCACTCCGGAGCCAAAGCTGCATCCCTAGAGCTCCCTATCCAGCCTTGCATAATTTCTTTACTTCCATAGTGTTAAAAGTCTCCTTCCTCCCCCAGGAGAGAATGTTTCAACTCAGAGGAAATAGCTGCACAACACCATCTGCAGATTTTTCTTCTGTTTTGCTGTTCTGCCTACTGGTGGGCGGAGCGCTTCTCTCCATGTGTGCTCTTGAAGATGCTGTAAAAGGCATATTCAGAATCCCTTGCTCCCTATCTCCTTCTCACTGTCTTCTTTCCTACCTCCCTTCCTCTTTTCCTCTCCTGGGATAACAGCTTTCTCTACCTTTCAGCCATATAAACCACAGTTTCATTGCCCATTCTGGGTGGAGAAATGGGGAGAGAGATTTGAGGTTAGTGTTAAATGGACAGCTTCTTGCTGGTGATTCTGGATCACATGTGGGTTTTGTTGTTGCTTTGGTGTGTGTGTGTGTGTGTGTGTGTGTTTATTGTGTCTTTGAGACTTGCCTCCAACTCTATGCATCCAAAGATCACCTTGAATTTTTGATCCTGCTGCCTCCATTTCCCAAGTGCTAGGGTTATAGACCTGGGCCACCACACTCGGATCCTCAAGTGGTTTTTAACAACTAAAAAGTTAATGGTGCCATGCATTCCTGGGCTCTGGTGTATGCGGGTGTCTCACCTTCAATAGAAACTGTTTCTTCATGTTATTACTCCCATTCCCCATTAAGAAAGCACTCTCATGGGTGTGCTTCTGAGGGGCTGACAACATCCAACTCTAGGCAAATGGGATGAACATTCCAGAACCTAGACTCTCACTGTGTGGAGATAGGTGCACCTAATGTGAGAGGGTCTTTTAGACACCAGCAGAAGGCTGTATTCTCAAAGCATGAACAAAGACTGTATTAAGAGCACATAATTACATACTGCATGTTTTAAAAGGTTTCTCTTTCTTGCCTTCATTTTGACAGTTTCAGTGCAGCACAGAGGGCATCAGACTTGCTGGGAAGCCCAGGCTTGCCTCGAGCTCACCATTCTCCTGTCTTGGTGCCCGAGTGCGGGATTATAAACACGCCACTGTGGCTAGCAAAAAGTTAAAATGTCTGCTATCAGTTTGCGGTTCCTCGTGGTGGAGGCAGTGGGGTAGAACTGTAGGAAGCTGGTTTCTGGGCATCTTCTTCTCCTGGATAACCTGCATCTCTCAGCTGAGAGTTCTCAGGGCCCCATTGACTGGCGCTCTGTTGAGACACTTGTTTCAAATGCTTGGAGCCTTTGCACTCCTAGTCTTCATCGGCAGTTTCCACAGGAACCTCTTCTTGACACTGTATCCACCACCTTGAGGCTGAAGCATTCAGCCTGAGCGACCAGCTGTTTGTCCCCTGGCCTCTGGATCTAACATCTCAGGGCTCTGTGGGCAGAGTCATGATGTGCAGGCTGTCCCGACTTTTTTAAGAATGACTTTTGAAAGGTATTTACTTTATTATTTCTTTAAATGTATCTGTGTGTGTCTGTGTGAGTGCTGGTGCCTGGGGAGCCAGACGCCTCAGATCCTTGGAGCTGGAGTTGCAGATGGTTGTGAGCTGCTGGATGTGGCTTCTGGGAATCAAACCTGGATTCTCTGCAAGAGCAGAGCTTGCTCTTAACTACAGAGCCTTCTCTCCAGCCCCTTGTCCATTGTCTTAAGGAGACACACACTTTTCAGAACAGCACTTACTAGTTATTGCGATCTTGGGCAAAAGTGTTTCCTCTCCCAGAACAAATCCCTGGGAAATAAAAGTGGCATGAGGCCGTGAGTGCCACACAACAGCACCTTCCCCTCAGACCCCGTGCCCACCTCCACTCTCAGCTCCACAGGGCTGCCAGCGAGCAGAGGCCAGGCACACGCACTGATCACATCGCCCTCAGTTTTCCAGAGATTGGGTGTGACTGCCGTACTCTGTGACACTCACCGCACAGGGCTGAGTGCTGCACACATCTGGAAGTGCGAGGGAGATAAAGGGAGACTCTTCTTTTAGCTCATTAAGATTTTTATTACGTTGATCTATATGTGTGTGCATGTTCGTGCACTGATGTGGGGGTAAGAGGATTGCTTTCCGGACTTGATTCTCTCTTTCTGCCATGTGGATTCCAGGCATAGAACCCTGGTCAGCAGACAGGGTACCAGGTGCTCAGTTACCTACTGAGCCTTTAAAATAATTTTTTTTTTTTGTCCCTTTAGCTCATTTTAAGCCCATGTGTCTCCAAGAGGCAATTGGTTAGTTTGTGATTGTTGACACTAAGGTCATAAAGCAATTTAAAAAGCACAAATGTTTAAAAACCTTGAAATAATGTACTAGGATTTTTGTCTTAATATCTTGCTCAGAAGAATGCCCTGAGATGACTGGCAATTCCAGAAAAAAAGAAACTTGGCAAGTTATGCATAAGAATGTATCACTTCACCCAGAGGGCAGAGTCCATCCTGTGAAGATAGTATCTTTTTCTCTTATTGTTCTTAGACATTTATTTTTGTTCCTAGGTCTGTTGCCTTTATTAGCTAGAGTTAAAGAACAGAGAAAAACAAGACAAAACATGGTGACATCTGTCATTCAAAAGTCCTTCTATCCTAAATAAGGAAGACAGACCAGAAGGGGCAAAGATGTGTCAGGAGATAGGTGCTTCTTACTGACACAGAGCAAGTGTCGACGAGGCCTGTGGCTATGGAAAAAAGCAAAGGGTACTTTCAGCTACACTAATGTCACTGAGACAGAAACTGCTCATTGCAGAGTCTGTGAAGGGACAAGTGAGAAGAAGAAATTCAGAACGAGGCCCCAGCTTGGATATAGTTGACTTAAGGGGTGATGGTTCCTTCTCAGGATAGGTCCAGAATTGGGGAAATGTCCAACAGGCTCCTCCAAGATTGAAACATTCCATCTGGCAGGGAAGCTCCTTAAACAGGAAGGTAAACAACTCAAAATAGCTTCAGGAAGCCCCTGAAACTGACCAGATTCACTGGCCCCTCCCTGCCAGAGTAAGCAATAAAAGCTGCAGAGAAGACTCAAAAAACCAAGCTGCAGAGAGAAGACTCTGAGACCAGACTAGCTGCCTGGAAGAGGTTCAGACCGATTGAGGGACCTGGAAAGAACACTCCAACCTGTTGAGCTGCCTGCAGGCTGTGCAGTGAGCTTCAGATTCTCAGCTGTATGAGCTGTCACCCATGTGAGGCTGTGCTTTAGTGAAACAGCTGTCTTTGAGTCATTTCTGCTCCTGTAAGGAACCCCTCACCTGTATTTCTGTAAGCAGCAATACCAGTAAAACTCATTGGTTCATCAAGTTAGACTTTGTTGGTATCCATACTTTGGTCTGTGGTTTATCTGGGATCCTATCTGTTAATGGATGTGTGTTGTGTCTCCCCCACCTCCCCCCGAAAAAAAAATTGTCACACAACAGGAAACAGTGAGGTCAGGTCTGGACCCTCCAGTCTGAAATATTTTATGTGGTATTTATCCAAATCTAGTCTGTTCCCTACAGAGTCTGATTCTTCATGTAGCCCTGGCTGTAACCCTGCTCCTGGAATTTGCTATGTAGATCAGGCTGGCCTGGAACTCAGAGAGATCCACCTTTCTCTGCCTCTGAGTGCTGTAACTAAAGGCCCATAACCTGTTCAGAATCTGGTTTTTAAAAGAGCAGCTTTGGTTGAACTTGTTGTAGGCTTGGATCAGTCAGAAGAGGAGAAAACTCTCATTTGTCCCTGGGCACCTTGCTTTTCACCCTGCCCTGTGTATTCTCTCACACTGCCTTGCATATGACCCTTGCATACAGTCACCTCTCTTGGTGTCTCTGGGCCCACTGTACCTGCTCCACTCCCCCCCTGCTCACAGGGTCACTATCCCACAGCATCCCCACTCGAAAAATGTCTTTCCTTCTCACCGAAGCTACTTAGAAGCTTCCTGACCTTGCTGCCTCTCATTCTTGGCGTGTGTGATCTAGTGATTGTTTAAGCCTTTGGGCATGCCTGTGAGGGAACTTCTAGTTTGGGGTAACTGAGGTGGGGAGCTAGTTGTCGATAGCTCCATCCCATGGGCTGGGGTGCTGGATTAAATAAAAAGAGAAAATAGTGCGGAAAGCAAGCAATCACAGGGTAGCATACCCATGCTGGTGGCTATAGATTAGATTATCGGGAGCAGGTGTGGAGTGGAAGTGGAGGAAGGACTCCTCAAACCCACTCTCTCCCTTGCGATTTATCACAAGGCATATTTCTTGCTGACTTGGATGGTGAGTTTCTTTTAAGAATGGCCCTTTAAATCTTTCCGGTAGCCACTGTTAGCATTAAAAGAGTGAAGTCTAGACAAGGAAAGAAGAAAAGGGGGGTGGGGATACCGCTCAAATAGAAAATGAAACAGAGGAAACAGCCAGCAGACAAACAAGGGAGTCAGGTGCAAACAGAGCCATCCTTAAAGAGAAAGGAGAACGATGGAATTAATACAATCAGATGCTGATGAGTCAGACCTCCTATGTGACTGCAGGGTGAAAGGTCACAGCAAACATCAGGTTAGGGTACTTGAAGTGGAGGGGAGGGAGGCTACCTGTGCCTTAGAGACTAACGTGAAATGCCGCTGGAAAGGAGGCCCAGCAGACTGATCTGATCAACAAGGAGGCTATCAGCACTTCTCAGTGGGGAGCTCCCTGCTCCTCCCATCTATATGCTAATGAGCTCCTGTTTACAGGTCAGGCCTGAAGAAGTCTGCCTTCACCAGATCCTCCTTACAACTGTATACCGTCCCTCCCTGGCCAGCCACTCTACCTGACTCAAATTCCTGCCAGTGATCAGCTGTTCCTGTTAGCCCAAGACTGAGCAGTTTCAAGGGATTTGGGGATCCCAGAGGTAATTGAGACAGTCCCAGGATAACCGGGATATTACCTAGAACTCCTGTGTCAGAGACATGGGAATATCCTGTTGTTCTGATTCATGGATCACAGCATAGATTGGAATGTCACCTCTTTTTAGTGCCCTTTGTCTCAGAGCAAAACGAGAGAAAACTGTAGATGACTTGGGAGCCACTTACCTCTGTGTCTGTACTTTCTCCATGGTGTCTGGCACACAGCTAACAGTGGAGTGCATATGAATGATGGCATAATAGCTGAGCTCCTGCTTACGGCTTGGAATATGTAAAGCAACTTTCCAGTATTTGACTTGTTTAAATAGATTTTTTTCAAAAGCAACTTATAATAACAACGCACACCTGCACTGTGTCCGTGTGTTTCAATTTGGGCAGTCAGAGGAACACCACCTTGTTGGGGTACAGGCATAGGAGGGCACAACTCCTTCCTGTCCTCCTCAGCAGCCTTTAGATTTTTAGGGACCTCAGCTCAGGCCAAACTCTGATTTGTGGCTTGGATGCAGAAAGGAATTGCAGGACTGGCCAGAATGAGGTAAATTTGGGGTTTAAGGAAGATATTTGGATACCGGCTTAAGCATTAGGTTAGAGAAGGAGGCATTTAGAAGAGAGAAATGAGAGCATGGCCGTGGGCTTCTCAAAGAAGTCACAGAAAGTGAGTCATATCCATTTGGGTATGACTCTCCAGGGAGAGACACAGCTCGTAGCTTGCTGCAGTTTGTTTTGTTTTTACAGTAGTCATGTGTAGTGTTTTAGTGGAGTTTGAAGCAACCGTCATCCACAAGTTGCTGAGAAGGCTAATGAAATCCCCTGATGGAACCTGTGGGGCACCTGACAGTTACAGCTGATGATAGAAGTCTAGCTGTCAGGGACATGGCGAGTTAGGCTCTTTTCCCTGTAACAGCCGTGTTTGAGATTTCCCGACGCCTTGGGAAAGTGACGAGGCACCATCCAAGGTCACCTGTATCTAGGCCATAAGCCCAGGTTGCTGTTTCTTTAACATAAATATCTTATATGAAGGGAACAATTACTCTATGCCTGCAGCCTTCCACAATAAATGTTAAGAGTGTTGGAATTGCCTCTTGGCTGGCAGGAGGCTTGAATTACACTTTAGGGTGAGGGCTATGTTTTATTCTCACGTGTGTGTGTGTGTGTGTGTGTGTGTGTGTGTGTGTGTTACAGCTTCAAGGAGAAAGGTATCCGCAGTACAAGTGTTACAGCTCTGAGGGGAAAGGTATCCTGGCCATCAGGAGCCAAGGAATACCACAAAGTCATACCACACAACAAACCTCATACAAGAGATTTATTGGGGGGAAAAAAACCAGGAAGGTGTTTTCCTGTGCTTGAGTGTGAAATAGCATAGAACTGAGCAAGGGGCAGGCTTATATAGGGTTTCTTGAGGGTGGAGTTTTCCAGGGTGGAAAACTTTTCTAGGGTGAGGATTAGTGGTTTTTCAAAGCTTGAGCTTAGGTAAGCTCAGGGATTGTTGGGTTTTCAAAACCTGGAAGTGAGCTTGGACTTTTTAATCCTGCAATGTCCCCACAATTTCTGTCTTTCTATCCTGACTCAAACATGCCGTCAGCTCCTCACACCCCTCCCATCACCTTTAAATTGTCTGTATCTACTTGTTTTTCTTGCAATACATTTTAATTTGCTAAGAGTTTCGAATTCCCTCACAGCCATTGAATTAAGTTTAGATTCTCGAATACATTAGGCAAGGTTCTCTAAAGGAATAGAACTGATAGAATAAATATATGTTAAAAGAGTATTTATTAGGTTGGCTTGTAGGGTGTGGTCCAGATAGTCTAGCAATGGCTGTCTCACTCTGGAGAGGCAGAGGATCCAGTAGTTGTTCAATCCATGGGGCTGGATGTTTCAGCAGTCCAATTCTGGCGCTGAAGGCCTGGAGGATTCCTGAAGAGCTGCTGGTCTTCAGTTTGCACGTGAATCCTGAAGGAGTTGATGTTACTATCACTCAAGAGAAGGCTGTAGCAGCAGGATAGATGAACTTGCCCGCAAGCAGGCACAAAGCAATGTTTTCTTCTTCCGTGTCCTTTAGGTGGCTGGTCACCAGAAGGTGCCACATACGTTTAAGGCAGATCTTCCTGTTTCAAATAATCTGATCAAGAAAATTCCTTATAGAAGTGCCTAGCAGCTTGGGTTTTAGTTGATTCCGGATATAGTCAAGTTGACAACCATGTTTAGCCATCAAACTGAAACAACAAATTATAATAGATTCTACAGTTAATAGCTTATTACTATGTCTGTTGATAAATGTTTATTCAATATTTATAATTAAAGAGGTTTTGCTTGTTTGTTTTGAAGTTTGAGGGATGGTCCCAGGCCTAATACATATCATGCAAACTCCCCAGAGCTGAGCTCTAGCCCCTACCCTCCTTTTCTTGCTTTGCTCTAGGCCTTGCTCATTATGATGCTTTTTTCAGAAATCCTTTATTTTCCCTAAATATTTATTAATAGGGGTATTTTTATAGCCAGATATGCCGTCAAACATTTACTTCGTAGACATCTTCTTGTGAAGTTTTGTTTATAGAACGTGCTCAGAGGAAACGAGAGCCACTCTGACCTCACAGGGCCGGAGTGATTTTGACAGCAGTGGTAAAAGGTTATTTGGGTTTTGGCTTTGCTGCAAAATGACAGATTTGGCTCTGTTGTGTCTTGCGTGGTTCTGATGTTTACAACACTTACCCAAGAATAGGTGCATATAGATTATCTGCAAGAGATGACCCAGCCAGGAGAGTCCAAGACAGAAGCTTGAGACATGAAGATGCAGAGTGGTATTTCTTATTTTTGGTTCATAGTAAGTGAGAGATGATGGTGCCCACTAACCGACACCAGGATATGTGCTCACGCATGTGTGCTTTACCAGATAAGCCTTGGGTGCCTTTCTGGTGTTTGAAAGATCTGTCTATTTCCTGACTGTCTATTCTGGTTCCCATATTGTGTGCTGAAGAGCACACGGTCTGTGCACTACATGTATAGCCATACCCTCTTACTTCCCCAGGGTCTTCTTGAATTTAAATATGCAGGTGGGTGGTTTTATGACTTCAGATAGCTAACTTAAACCAGTTATTGACTTAAAAACTGTGATCCAACTAACTGGGTATCGTCCAGTACTTTCTTTGTCAAGAGAAAATGGATTTCTTCCAGTGAACGACACACAAATCTCTTTGGAGAGTTAGGACTTAGATTTTAGGTAAACTGTTGGTGAGTAACATAAATACTATTTGTTATTTTTTTTTAAAGGTAAGTCTATTACTAAAAGTCATGAGTTTATTTTTTGAGATGTTGTAGGATAATTATTCTCAGTTGGGTGATTTCTATATAGTACAGAAAGCGATTTGGGGGTGGGGTGACACCCTGCAGGCAGTGTTTGCTCTTGGGCCCTAGTGAGCCCTCAGGGACAGGCACACCTCTGGATGTCCTCTGGTCACGAGGGAGTCTGGGGAGTCAAACTCAACTCTATCTGCCTTACGTCACTTGTTTTCCAGAAAATCTTTCTGCTCTTTTCCTCTCTATCAGGCTAGAGAGGTGGTTCTGGGCAAGGATCTGGATGTGAGGTGAGCTTGGCAGCGAAAGAAAAGTAGTTTCTTACATGATGCATGTATATGTAATCATCTTGTCGTAGTTCATAAAACTGAATGATTTGTGCTAATGGACCAAACCCTATGGCCTTCACTTTAAGCCATAGAGTGTATCTGTGTCCCCATCCACCTGTCCTGTCTAGGACTGGCTGCTTAATGCAAGTACAATGAGCACACATACCTTGTATGTGGCTAGCAAGCCTCAGTCCATCATTGGACATATTCCCAAATGCCTAAGAAAAAACCCAGCACTTTATATTTTATGACTAAAGCTATGAATTGGATAATGATCCTGCCCTTTGTTAAGTATTGGTTAAGAACGAAAAGCAAAGAAGAACCAACACAGTCACCGGGCACACAGAAGCCATAATTCATCAGGCTACTAATAATGAGGGATGCTCCCCTACCACACAGGACTGACCCCTGACGAATTGGTCCACATTATTCATCCAGCCAGAGGATATGTTCTCAAGATGTCTGTGGGAGTTTGTCTAAAATCCAGGGTTCTTTGAATAGCAATTTGCACCTTTAAAACTCACCCAGCAATTTCTTAAGCAGCCATCTGGTATCCACCTACCCAATTGTCACCTTTAATGGTTATTGAGAAGTTTTATTATTCATGTTTTGGCACACATATTTTCTATTATAGGGTCAGGTCTTTCGCTATTAGATTTTTTGGTGTGCCAAAAACATGGAGTACATAGAGTAGAGCTTAATTTGCTGCTTTTCTTTCCGAATGTGCCACAAAACAGATTTTAGGGTCACATGTTCATAGAACGTTCAAGGGAAGTCATCCCAAGGTCAGTATCGTCTGACAGAGTCCCCTCTCCTACCTCTTGGGCCAGCTGATGATTCTTTCTAGAAGGTGCAAGCTTTCTGTAGATAGTAAAAGAAGGGGGCCGTGGTGAAAACTACAAGTCGTTCACTTGTTGCAGAGAGAACAGAAGCTGGAGTTCAAAGGAAGATTCTGGGTGTATGAGTTACCTTGGGTGATGAACTTCCCCCATCAAAGCTGTACCACCTGAACCTCTCCAAACAGCACCAACAAATGGGTTCCACGTGCTCAAATACTTGAGGCTATGGGAGACATTTCTCATTCAAACTACCACCCAGGGCTAGCTAGCAAGGCAAGATCTAGAACACTGAGCTTTATGACAATGGGAACTTATAGTTGGAGATGAGACAACCAAGCTAGACAAAGATGAGGAGGGACAGGGCTCTGGGACAGTAGAGGCATGTCAGCTGCTCCCTGGAGCCTTTGAGGAGCATATATAAGGAGCTATTGTCTTTAATATATTCTTGCTTCATAAAAACTAAACGCTGGCTTTGTCAATATGGGAGCAAAGGGGATGCAGTCCAGCTAACAGATGGCAACACATCTGCAGGTAGGTGATGCGAGCCAGCATTAATAGGAGCAGCAGCTAAATTAAGCAGCTAGCAGCACACAGGGCAGAGGTGGACAGAGTGGGCTTCAACCACCCCTAACTGGGTGAGGGGGCATATGAACAGTCTGTGATCATCTCCTTGGCTGGGTCGGGGGCACAGGCATAGAGTATGTGGTCGAGGGGACAGGCATAGACAGGTCCCTCCATTGACTGGTGAGCTACCACAGCTTACTCTCTGGTCGCAGCTCCAGAGAACTAGCCAGTTCCACAGCAGTGACCCTATCCTTTGTCCAGTTCCTATAAAATCCTAGACAAGGATGGAGGTGGCTTGGGAGCACCCGCACTCCAGAATTTCTTATTCTTTCCCCTAATTTCTCACTTTTCCCCATTTCTTTGCTTTAATTCTTTTCACTGAAGTCTGCTTTTCCTTTGCTCACTCCATTAAGAGTCCATGTTCTTAGTCTTCACTGGCACGAGATAACAAACTCTAAGCCACTGTCCCGCAGTGACCTTCGGTGACTGTGCTGGTTAGCTTTTGTCAACTTGACATAAGCTAGAGTCATCTGGGAAGGAAGAACTTCAGTTGAGAGCATGCCTCCATCAGGTTGCCCTGTAAGCAAGACTATGGGACATTTTCTTGATTAATAATTGACGTAGAAGGGTCCAGCCCACAGGGGACACTGCAGCTGTACCTCTGGGAAGAAGCCC
Organism: Cricetomys ansorgei; assembly: GCA_026225945.1. Taxonomy (NCBI): domain Eukaryota; kingdom Metazoa; phylum Chordata; class Mammalia; order Rodentia; family Nesomyidae; genus Cricetomys; species Cricetomys ansorgei. The sequence continues at coordinate 629,377 of JAMJFZ010001791.1, read as the reverse complement.
ACCCAGCATGAGTGACAACTCATGCAAACCACACTGTGGAGGTCCCTGCAGGCACTCCACTGAGGAAGAGTCTCCTCTCCCCCCAGTAACTGTTTTCTGCTATAGACCTCAGGGAGAGCCTAGAAGGTCTTCTAAGTTTCTTGTGCATTTGGTGATTCTGTAAATCTCCAGGAAAGAATGTTGAGGGAAATAGCTACAGAATAAGTCTGCAGAAAATAGCAGCTAACAGGTAACACCAGGCTGATCTTTTGTGCCATTGGCCTTCTGGGTCTGGCAGGGGATTCTGACCACATTCTTTAATCTCTTCAGCTCAGTCCTGGAGGACTCATCTGAGAACTAGAGAGGCTTCTTGATGGTGCCTGAAGTGGATCGGGTAATCTCTGTTTCCTTTTCTTCTTTTCAAGGCTCCTGGTGACAAAAATTCTGCAGACAAGCACATTCTCTGGAGACATGGGAAGCAAATCAGGAATAAATTACACAGCACTTGTGATTCCTCATTCCCTGTTTTCTAAAACAGGCTAAATATGCAACTGTGTACATCGGAGTCTTCCTGTTCTGGTATGATGATCAGAGGTTATGTTTAAAGGAAAGTTTTAAATATGAGTGCCTCTGGTATTTTCAGGAATCTGCCCTCTGTGTGGACTTGGAGATAGATGCTGCCTGTACCCACCCCCGCCCCACCCCTGCTGTGGATGGTTCTACTGGATGACAGCACCGCCACCCCCTTTCAGAATACTTAACATCCTCCAAATGTGTTTGATGTGCAGTCTGAATGCATAGCTATTTGCGTTTCACCATAAAACACATTGTCAGAATGATGAGCAGTTCACTCAGTTTCGTACTGGGGATTTGAAATCAAATGTTACAGTCCAATTATGAGGAATCTCAGAACATCAGGTATGGCTGGAGGTGGTATATTACCATGGAAACTAGAAGCTTCTGAGCCACAGAAAGTAAAATAATTAGGATCCTATTATCCAAAAAGCAATGTTCATAGGAATTTATCTATCTATCATCTATCTACCATCTATCTATCATCTCTCACTCATCTAGATATCCATCAATCATCTGTCAATCACCTGTCTATTATCTCTTTATTATCTGTCTTTTCTCTCTCTACCTACTATCAACTTTAAATGTATATCAAAGCTGACAAATACTGTGTAAGTTATTTATAAAAACTAATATATATGATATAATGATAAAATATCTATGACATATGATAAAAACTAAAACCTGAAGGTTATTAGAGGGGGAAGTACAAAAAAGAACCCAAAAACATAACAAACCTGCTTCATTTCAAATAAATTCATGAGACAATGGCTGAACGGGATAAGGGAGATGGGACGCAGAGCACTGTTCTGGAGACAAATAGAAGATGGACTTCTTAGTGCCGGAGTGCTGTTACCATGTTTTAAAAACCGTGCTTACATGTTGAAATTAACATGCACAAACATGTGAATGCATGTTTTAAAGAACAGTTTTGAACCGACAGTCTTGCTCAAGGCCGAGAATGAGAATGTTCCAGGGCTCCAAAGCACAAATGTATTTTCCAGTCACAGATCCTGCCTCCTTTCTAATACATCACTACCCGTATTGTATAGAAATTATTTTGCTTGTTTTGACTTTTGCTTATCACAAAGTACGGCATAGAATCTTATGGAAAGTTTTTAAATCAGAGATTCTTTTTTTCTTTAGATCTTTTTTATTCCTTAAATAAGAGAAAAAGAGTTCTTATTTTATGTGTATGTGTGTGGCTTGAGTGTGTGCCTCTGGATCCCCTGGAACTGGAGTTATAGGCAGTTGTGAGCCATTGAGTGTGTGTGCTAGGAACTTAACCCGGGTCGTCTGTGGGAGCACGTGCTCTTAACCTCTTGGCCTTTTCTCTAGCCCTCATTACGTTATTTGTTGAAGGCTTGAGGAGGCAGTGCATTTATGGAGGTGAGAGGACAGCTTGCAGGAGTCAGTTCTCTTCATTCACACTGTCCCGAGTACCAAACTCAGGTCATGGTTCTGGGTGGCAAGGGCTTTCGCCTGATGACCATCTCACTGGCCCTAGGAGTATTTTTACACATATAAACAGCAGATAAGAAGCGTTCAGTTTGGTGAGTTTGGACAAATGGAAGATGTAGAGAATCTGAATCACTCCAGAATGTTCCTCTTGCTCTTCTCTTGTCAGTCTCCACCTGATGGACGTTAGCACAGCTCTGGCTTCCTCAGCTGTGGAGTCTGCGTGCCGGCGTCTAACTGCATGTGGGTTAATCTTGCAACACGGACTCTGCCAATACCTGAGGAGACACAGTGATTACGGACTGTTGCCGAGGCAGGAGTCAGCTTCCTGTATGTAGTAGTGTCACAGACCCACGGGAGACACTGCGGACTGGCCACACAGAGAATTCTAGTCTAGTTAACAGCCAGAGAAGGTTGGAGCCAGTAACACTTGCAAGGTTGGAGAGCAGCAGATCCTGGTCAGGGTTAAAGGCCAGCAGACAGTCAAGATCAGCAGCTGCTGAAACAGAAGCCTGAGAGTGGGAGACAAGTGTTATTATATGTGACGTCTAAATTACAGAATGAACTCACATCAAAGAAGTAGAAAGATGTGGCTGTAGGGAGGAAATGAAGTTGAGGACAGGCTCTCCTGGCCTCAGCTGAGCACTCCCTTTGACAGAGGGCATAGGGAGCCAGCTCCTAAGGCTGAATGTCCAGAAGTGACATGTGCTCCACAGGGCTTCCAGAATGAGGCCCAACTGCTGGAGAGCAGTCCTCCAGTTAATGGCCACTTCTTCACAGCAGATTTAGGGTCTGTTAACAGGAAGTGGATCATAAAATATATAGAGCTTCTAGGACCAAGGGTTTAATGGCTCCGGGGACAATTTAAACCACGACAGTGAACTTTGCTAGATAAAATGTGATCGTTCTTTCATTAGTGGTGATGCAGAAAATGTGGCTTCCAGAAAGGAGTTGTTTCAAAACATATTTCATGGCGATTGATAGTGAGAAGTGAAAGAAATAAAAACCACGGAGTTTGAATAATGAATATGCAAACGACTAGACATTCTCCTCTAGGGAAGCAGAAATGGAAGACGGAGTGAAGCCGGAATGAGAGCAAGTGTGAAGATCTTGGAGGCTTTCGTGGTTTGGGACTCATCTACGGGTAGCTACTTCTGCGTACTTGCCTGGCTTTCTGAGCAGTATGGCTCTCGCAGTGGGAAGACCCAGGTCAATGCCACTCATCCGTCATCTTAGGGACTTGGCTAAAGGAGTAAGGTCAACAGCACCCAGAAACACCCTCACTAAAGAACTCGCAGAATGTATATATTTAATTAAGGGGGGCTTATTAGACTGGCTTACCTGATACGGGTTGGGTAATCTGACAGTGCTTATCTAGATACTGGAGGAGCCTCAGCCTCAGCAGTCCCAATCTGGTGCTGACAGCCTGGAAGCCTCCTGGAGGCCTGCTGACATTTAATTCCCCTTGGGAGGCTGGAGAAGCTGCAGTCTGACATCAGAGGAGGATGGTAGCAGCCCTGACAGATTACTCACGGAAGAAGGGCAGACAGACGCCCACTGCTTTTCCTTCAGATCATAAATAGTCACTCTTCTCATTACTATGATAAAATATCTGATAAGAGCAACTTGAGGATGAGATAATTGGCTCAGAGTTTGACAGCACGGCTGCCATTGCAGGGAAGGCATGGTGGCAGGAACATGAGGCAGCTGGTCACACGGCATCTGCAGCCAAGATGGGGGGCGGGGGATGTGTGGGGGGTGGGGGTGGGGGGTAAGGGGTGGTGGGGAGGGCTGTCCTCAATTCACTTTCTCCTTTTCATTCCGTCCAGGACCCCAAACCAAGGAACGGTGTCACCCATGCTGAAGATGGGTTATCTCACCTCATTTAACCTAATCCAGAAAATTCCTCACAGATTTGCCCAGAGACTTGTTTCCATGGTGATTCTAAATCCCACTAAGTTGTCAATCAAGGTTAATGGTTCAAATAGCAATTGGAAGGTGCTGCTCATGTTTAGGGCAAGTCTTTCTGGAAAGGTCCTCACACACGTGGCTCTTTATCTCCCAGGCTAATTCTAAATCCAGTCAAGTTGACAGTTGAGATGAAGCATCCGAAGGTGGAACCTAGAGCATCCATCCCACCCCATCCCACCCACACCATTTCTATTGTACAGACACTCCTTAGAACTTCCTTAAATATATCTGATGACATGAGCAATGAACTTGTTCCAAAGCTGTGGCCAGAGAGTGAAGCCCTGTGGCCAGAGAGTGAAGCCCTATCACCCACTGCCAGTTAAATCTAGGCCGACAAAGCTTACAAATGAACAGCATCCTGAAGTTTCATACTGTTTGGTGAGATTTTCACTGTTGGCAGTTAAAAGGAAGAACATGCATATTCTGGATATATGCATATGTACTTGTGCAGAGCACATGGACCTCGGTATGTCAATTCAGTTGTTTATTTTTCCTTTGAAAAGTTCAAATTTACAAAGTCTGCTGTATTTGTTTGTTATGGTGTTTGATTAATTAGTGATAATTTTGGGTTGGGATGGTGGTTTCCATTGTAGGATAATTTTCTGCAGTACCCTTTGGGAACCTTAATTTATCTGATAGTGGTTGCAGCCAGCCTAAGCTTGTTCTTCCCTTGCAGTCTTGAGTTTCACCTGGCTGTGGGGAGCCTACTGCATTCACAGGGAGGGATAGGTCAGCCAAGATTTTTTCTTTTTAGGACGCTGTGTCCTAACTCAAGTTTGGATGATGTGTATGGATATGGGCTTTGTGAAAGGACAGAGCTTTTTCATCATAAATTGTCTGTTCCAAGGTGGAGTCCGATGAGTTTGACAGTATAGAAACATAGAAAACAGAGATGTTAAAGGTCACCTTCATTGCTCTAGAGAGGGGAAACTGAGTCTGAGCTTCACTAGCTTCACATCCAGTGTCAACTCTCAAACAATAGCACAGTTTCCTGATGACCAGTTCACAGCCTGTCACAAATGCTGCCTCTTGCTAGTGTCCTAGGACACAGAGGCTCAGCTTTGTAGCTTCTGATTGGCTGATGCTAAAGGAATCTTTGGAGAATGCTTAGCCATGATGCTCCTAGAGACAAAAACTGAACATGCCTAAGTTTTTAAAAAATTTATTATTAACTCTTGACTGATGAGGACACCACTAAGGTGTCCCATTGCCCATAAAATCAGACCTGGGATGCAGAAACAATTCTATAAAGGTGTCAGCCACCAACTGCATTCAGCCAAACACAACTATTTATATTTCTGTGTACACAACTCACCCATATCAGCGTCAGTTTTCCTCTTGTAGAGTTATGGGGAAAATACATTGAAAACTAAGGGGATAACCTAGATTTTGGTATCTGGGTAGGGGAGTTGTTTTTATCTCATTACTATGACTGAAATGCCTGGTAGAGTTGAAGAGAGGTGAGATCTGTTTTGGCTCACAGTTTGGAGGGCTCCATCTTGTGGTCCTTTGTTCCCATGTGTTTGGTAGGACACTTCAACAGCAGTGAATGGCAGACAGAAGAGTGGCTGGCCAGAGGGTAGAACAAGCAGAGGGAGGCTGGGATGCCTGGCCTTTTTTCTTTTGCTCCCTTTTACTCTGTCCAGGCTCTCAGCCTGGGGCAGGGTGCCACCCCCATTCAGACTGAATTGTTCCTTCTCTACAAACACTATTATAGACACACCCAGAGCTGTGTACTACTGTCTCCTAGGTGATTTTAAATTCAATTAATGAAGATTAACCATCACAAGAGTCCTGGATCCAATCCCCCTGAGGGCTCTGAGGAGTGACTGGAAATCTGCAGTATGGTGACAGATGGAATCTTTTCTGAAGGTTTGCTCCAGAAATAATTCTCTTTTATGGTGATTTATAAAGTCTTTCATTAAATAGAAAGGTGCTTAGCACAGTTAATAGGGAATAAAAATAAATTATTTTTAGGCTCATTGGCTATTTGTCCTGAAATGTTAGTTCTGTGTTTATCACTGCTTTAAGTTAGTAATGGTATCAGAAAACTTTTAGCTGGCATGTTTTATAAAAGAAGAAATGATGTCTTAGATGTGAGTCTAATCAGTTTTGGCAGGAGCTGGTGGTTTCTATGCTGGGGGAGGGTGTTTGTCAATTAAAAGAGCTGTGTATAGTCAAGGTATTATTTCACGGGTCTGGCTTTTTTCCTGAGAATGTGCAGAAACCTGCTAGGCACCTGGCCAGTGTGTCCTGCATGCTTCCTCAGAGCAGCCATGGTGACCATTGTTTGTGTATCCTCAGTTATCAATGTTCACCCCTTCTTCCTCTCCTTACTTCCTGCAGTGGAGGGACAGAGACTTTGACTCCTCCAGCCCTGCATCCTCAGACTGGGGTCCCTGCTGCTCTCCGATCTCCTTCACAGCTCTCCACAGAGCCCTCTCCCTGCAGACTTCCTTCCTGTCTCTTTCATAAGCCAGGTGTCCCGAGTTGGACAACACTGGGCCCTTGGTGCGCTCAGGATGTCCACCATGAGCCCTTTCATCTGAAAGCCAGGGCTGTGAATATGTTTGAATAGTGTGTGTGTGTGTGTGTGTTTACTGTTTGGTGTGATCATTTTGCATCTTCTTCTGGGGACACATTTACATTTGATTTTAGCCAAAACAGCAAGAAGCTATTGAGGGCATTTTTTAAAGTCTTAAAGCAAACAAACAAACACTCAAACATGGCAGTGGTCTTGTGGTTTGTGACTCTTTTTCTCATAGATGTTGCAAATATATTTTCTAGTCTGCTCTTACTTTATTCATGATTTTTTTTTGTCTTGTTATTTATTTAATTAAGTAATGTTTTTTGAGCTGGGCATAGTGACACACACTTCTCCTATCAGCCAGAGCTTGGCTATCTGAGACAGAAGGGTGAAGAGTCTGAGGCCACTCTGGCTATGTAGTATGTTTGAGGCTGGCTTGGACTACAGAGTGAGACCCTGTCTCAAAAAAAACCAAAAATCAAAAAATAAAACAAAACAAAAAACTAGACGTTAAATGCCATCAAAGTCAATGCCTTCTTCAAGACAAGGAGTGCCCAGGATAAATACACTGGGGCACACACTCTAAATAATACCACTTAGGTTCCTGGAGAACATCTCTCACCTCTATCTCCTGTCCTTGAAACCAAAGGTGACCTTGTCCAACACCAGGATGGTGCCCTGTGTGCTGCTGAAGCTGAGGAGGACCTGCCCTCTGACTGCAGAGCCTGGTGAGTAGCAGGCTTCGATGGGAAGCCAGCCCTTCGGAGTAGGAATTCAGCATGTTCTGGCATGGGAAGTGCAATTTCTTGGTTGAGGGGAGTGCCTCCTCCATGTTTTTGGCTTCCTTTAGTGTTCAAATTCGTGAATCTGGAGAGTTTTCCAGATTAGTGACATTCGTGATTGCACATGGCAGCCAAGGAACATGTTGCACCATGAATAATGCATGGTTTTTCTCTTTCCGTATGTAGGTGTATGCTTCCCTCTCTAGAAGGATTAGAATAACTTCTGTATATATTATGTTTTATGTGTAGATGCTACTCTCTTTGTAAGCTTAAAATGATTTCTATACATGTCTAGAATTTTATATACACATACACACATTACTCTCTATGGGCATGTTATCATTTTAATATATTGTGTGCAGCGTTTCACATATGCACACACACACTCAAATACACACGCGCACACCTAAGGGATGTGAAGCACAATTCCATTGTCCTATGCCCGCAATAGGGACAGCAGATGCTAGGTTTGAAAATAATATTACTTTTATTAAGATACTTAATATGATTTAATTAGTGAGTACGACTTTAAAATTCTGTATGAGTAATTTTTAACTTTTTAACTTCTTTTGCTCTCCTTCCTTCCCTCCCCTCTTATCCTCTGAGACAGGGTCTCATTCTGCAGTGAACCCTGTAATTCCCCTGCCTCAGCTTCCTGAATGTGGGCAGTTGAAATTCCAAACGTCATTCATTAAAATCGTGTGTTTTAGTTTTGATGCATCATCTTGGCTATTTTAGAAGAAAAATATGTTTGGAAAACACACAAATAATTTTGTATTTTCTAGCTTAATCCTGTTTGTATTTTTAAAAACAATTCAAAATTTGTACACTTAGAATTCCACCTGGTGGAAGGAGAGAAAGTGATTCTTGTAAGTTGTCTCCTGATGCTCGCTCTCGCTTTCTCTCTCTCTAAATAAATAAGTAAATAATAAATAAATAAATAAATAAATGTGATTAAAAAAAAATCCAGTGTGTCAATGCAATAGTTTTACATGGAAAAAAATAAATGAAATAATGATTTTATGCTGAAGTTAAGTGAAAGCAAGAAAACAAGGCTTATGGGAGAAACACGTTTTATTTTTTGTGTGTATATGTTTATGACTTTCCCAATTATCGCTGACCCGGCAGCATCACGGGGACACGGTAGAGAGGCTCTCGATTAGAGCCTTTGATATTTTGCTAACATTCACTTATAACTTTCTATCAATAGCTTTATGTGTTTTTGGTTTTGTCTTTATAGCAACAGAGAGAACGATGAAACATTTAATTTGACAACCCTCTAGTTTTATTTGTGACTTTTAGGGATTTATGCACATATGAGCTGCTATTTAACCTCTGTTCTTGGACTTAACAGTGTGTCCTAGTCAGAACCATCCTGACACAGTGACTCCCTTCAGTGTCACTGTAGAAGGCCCTGTTCCCTGCTGTCATTGGAAGCCTCTCGCTCATATTTTTCCTATTGTTTTTATGGCTTTGTTCTATGTATTGGGATTTTGGATCCATCTGGAACTTACTTCCATTCATGAAGAAAAGCAAAAACTTTACTCTGTGTCCTAGATCTCAGCCAACTGTACACCTACGATCTACTCAAAATCTCCTTGGCTTTCTATAGTGTACGTCTCCCTTCATAAGTTATGTGTGTGCACATGCGTGATGTGCTGTGTATGGTGAATGCACATGTGGGTGCTTTGTGCATGCACACTGAGATGGGGGGGGGGACACACCGAGTGTTCTGCTTTCTCACTTTCACCCGAATTCTCTGTAGATAGAGACTTTCACAGAATCTTGCCCCACCCATGAGCGGGATTCCAGCCTGACTGAGTGATTTCTCCTAGGAAAGCAAGCAGAAAAGAACTCACAAAGCACGCACATTTCATATTCAAAACCTGAAGGGAAGATTTTTGAAACATAACCAAAATGATGATCAGTAAATGACTCCCCCATTTCATAAACAACTTCATTTTGAAGCCTTTATATTTACCTGTCAATTAAAAGTACACCTGGGACAGAGTCCTAAGATTCCTACGGCAATCTAATAAATGTTTGAAACGTGAGACAGTGAGTTGGTGTATTCTCTAAAGAATATTATAAACCAAAGCAGAATAGCAATAGCCAAAGTAAATAAAAGATAAAACCTTCAACAATCAAAAGAGGAAGTTTCTGAAGAGAGCAGAAGTGTCTCTTAGCAGTCACTGATCACCAAACCCCCACCTTCCCAGCCAAGGCCTCGAGTTATCAGGCATCTGAGATACTGAAAACATCTTTTTGCATTCTGATGAGTCCCAGCCCTGCTGCGAACACCATGTTTGAGGCAAGCTGCCTGGAAACTCTTCCACAGCTCTGTGGCTGGGCTTCCTCCAACAGACACCAAATGGGAAGTGCAGCGTGTGCCTGGGGGTTGTGCAGACAGGTCCTTGGTCTTTTCTGGGCAGAAATGCTAATGCACAGTGCAAAGTGTATACAATGTCCCTGATGTTTGGTGGGCGAGGACAAGAGAGTGTGGTTCTTAGAAAGTTCTGCTCTCTGGATGGAGCCCGCCCTTTTTACTGGCAGGGCCAGCACACAGGTTGTGAGGAAGCTGGAGGTGATGGTGACTGTGAAGCACTAGCCCAACCCAGACTGCCTGCGCTCAGACCCATAGGCAGCTCCGCCTGTGAAAGAAACTCACTCGTGTATGACATGTCAAAATGACCCTTGCCAATAAGAGATGCTTTGTCTATACAAGGAGAGTCTGAACAGAGAAAGGAGGGAGGAAACCCAGAGTGAGAACCCAGAGAAAGCATTGCAGGGGGCGAGGATGCAGAAAAAGGGAAATAAGATGCTGGTCCCCCACCAGGTGCTTAGGGGTGCTCACCATGATGCCATGGTACACACAGTATAAGTAAACAGGACATGATGTGGCTGACGGCAACAAGAACTGCTAAACTGTTGAGAGGTCTTTCGACAGAAGTAGATAGCAGATGACAAGAAGGGTCAGATCAACCAAAGAAAGACAAGCGTATTAGAATCTGACATAACAGAAGGAAAGATTCACAGAGAGAGCCAAGTAGATCAAAATCACACTTTAAGAATCAGAAGCGAGGGCTGGGGGATGTCGCTCAGTTGGTAGAATGGTTGCCTAGCATACACTAAGTCCTGGGTTCCAGCCACAGAACTGTATAAATCAGGCACGGGCTACACAGTGAGTTCAAGGGCAGCCTGGTGTACATATGAGGGAGGCTCTGTCCCAAAACTACAAAACTAAAGATAACAAACCGAAAAATGCAAAAGTGAGGTGAAATGACAGGCTAATATTTGGATAGAATAAGTAAAGTGAGAAAAGGCGGCCTCGTAAAATGTTTTAGTGTTGTCTTAGCTTTCCGGGACTGCATGAAAAAACACACACGGCCGGTCGCTGGAGAAGCAGAAGTTCTTCCAGTTCTAGAGGCGCAAGGCCGGGGTTGTGGTGCGGTAGGTGTGGGTAAGGGTACCCATACCAGGCCTCTCTCTAGCTCTGGTGACTTGGGGGTCCTTCTCAGCTTGCAGACATACTGCCTCCATCTTTTCTTCACGTCCACAGGGCTTCTCCCGGCATGCCTCTCTGTGTCAGAAGTTCCCACTTCTCATTAAGATGCTGGTCATTTTATGAGGGGAAGGTAGGTACGTATGTTAGTGCCCACCCAACAGTCCCATGCCCGACATGTCACAGAGTCTGGTCCTTGTTTTTTTCTTAGATCATGTGCCAGAAATAAAAATCATATAATCGTGTCCACAATTACACCAGGTGCAAATCTGTCTCACTAGGAAAATTCTCATCAAACCTATTAGTTCCCTCTTTCTAACTTTGTCAACTCTGGGGAGTGTGTGTATGTGTGTGTGTGTGTGTGTGTGTGTGTGTGTGTGTGTGTGTATGCCTAGGCCAGAGAACAGCTTTCAGGAACTAGTTCTCTCCTTCCACTGTGGGTTCGGGGATGGAATTCAGGATTCAGGTCCGTAGGCTTGTACTTTGACCAGCTAAGCCATCTCGATGTCTCTCCTGTGGCAACTCTGAGACACAGAAGCAAAGCTTGTTATCTTGCATATTACTCCATGCAACCCTAAACAATTGAAGCCTGCCTCTGCTCACTGAGTCCTAGAATTAAAAAGCATGCACCACAATGCCCTGCCTGGAATATTATTCTGTACCCAACATAGGATGCAAAACCATGACCCTAAGGTCAAGAGTCTCATGCTCTACTGACTGAGCTAGCAGGGCAGTAGTAGTGTTTTAAAAATTAAATAAAACAACCCAGGGATGGCCAATTTGAAGGGCTGCACAGCACAAGGTGTGAGAAGGGTATGGGGCTTTCCTGCCCTCTCCAGCATGTCCCCTTTAGCTCCAGGGTGTGTCCCTGATAGGGGAGCTTTCTGATTCAAAAGATCAGGGCTGTGGAGGTTACATTCACATAGGAAATAGCCATTACATTCTCCTGAGGCTGGCATGCAGGCTGAATTGGTTACAAAAGCAACTTGAGGAAGGAAAGGTTTATTTGGGATCACAGTTTGAACCACAGGTACAGCTCATCATGGCAGGAAGACATGGTGGCAGGTATGTGAGGCGCTGATCAGACTGTGTCTGTACTCAGGAAGCAGAGAGATGAATATTGATCCTCAGTTCGTTTTATCCTCTTTCCCTTTTTATTCCATCTGGGATTCCAGGTCATAAGATGGTGCCACCCACTTACAGGTAAAAGTTTCCCCCTCAGTTAAACCTCTTTGGAAACACCTTCACAGACACACATAGAGGTATGTCTCCTAAGTGACTTCAAATCCACTTTTTAGTGGCTCACATTCTCAGGACTGCCATGGATAAAATAAGACTCAGGATAAACAGGATGGAGGTCAATGCTTGACACTACCTTTGCCAGGGTATGCTGACTAGTTTTATATCAGTTTGACACAAGCTGTCATCGTTTGGGAAGGGAGAACCTCAGCTGAGAAAATATACCCACCAGACTGGCTTGTGGGGAATTTTCTTGATTGACGATTGATATGGGAGGGCCCAGCTCACTATGGGTGGTGTCATCCCTTAGCAGGTGGCCCTGGATGGTATAAAAAACAGGCTGAGGAAACCATGGAGAGCAAGGCAGTAAGCAACACTCCTTCATGGTCTCTGCTTCAATTCCTGCTTCAGGTTCGGTTCCTGTTTGAGTTTCTGCCCTGACTACCCTCAGTAGGAGAGTGACCTGACACTTGTAAGCTGAAATAAACACTTTCCTCCAGCAAGTTGTTTATAGTCCTGGTGTTTTATCACAGCAACAGAAACCCGACTGAGATACCAGGTGAGTGACTGCCAGCTGCCACACTGCCTGTTCTGTTTCTACCTTCAGGAACAAAGAGATGCTGGCAATCCCGCTGCATTGCTGGCTGATGAGAGGGTGCAGTGAGACAGCTCACCAGGCTCCCACACCCTGCGCACTCCAGCTCTCAGTAAAGATGGTGCAATTGTTTGGCCTCAGGGAATTTAAGCATGCTACTTAGTCTCCTGGAGAGTACATGCCATCAGCGAGTCTTCTCTTGTCCATTGGTGGTCTTGTGGAGGTGGACAACAGAGAGAAAGGTGTTACAAAGGGTGTAAGCCTCTCTCCCACTCCCCTGTAACAGTGTCACCAGCCTCCAAGTCTGAGGGGATTGCAGGCTAGTGGCTTCTGGTTTCATCCAGGAAGGAGGATGAATCTACTTCTGGGTGATATACTCACAACTGTGAAGATGCTGTAACGGGGTGCACTGCATCTTTTTAGATTCATGCACTGAATTCAAGTTACTCTGCACATGGAGGCATGGTTCTCAGAGGTGATCCCCAGATCCTACGTTAAGAAAACTTGGATATGGTGGTGCATACTTGTAACCATAGAACTGGAGAGCCGAAGGAAGGAAGGAGGACTCCTGGGATTCACTGGCCAGTCTAGCCTATGTGGTGAACTCCAGGTCTGTGAAAGATCTGCATCAATCGGCCAACCAAACAACCAACCAGTGATGAATGATGCCCAAGGAAGGACACCCAAGCTTGTCCTCTGGCCTCCACATGTATCCACACACCCACACGCACACACACATCTGTGAATATGCACACATACAAATACACACAGCTGATGCTTACATTAAAGTGAGGTTATCAGGGCACTTACGGGATGAGTATCCTTATGAGAAGAGATTAGGACATACAGAAGTCCTGAGAAGCTGGCTACCTCAAGCCAGAGGCAGAGCTTGCAGAAGAACCAGCCCAGCTCCCAGTTTTGCTTTCAGATTTCCAGCCTGCAGAGCCACAAGGTAACAACTGTTTGCTGTTTTAAGTGTTCAGTATGTAATATCTTGCAGTGGCAAACAAAGCCAGTGGAGACAGGTGTCACCTCACCCTGATAAGGCCCTGGCGGTGGTAGTGATTCAGCAAAATCCCCCACAAGAGGTGGACTTAAGGCTTCAGGAATTAAATATCCAGCCTGTAGGCTTTTCCAAATGAAGATTAATTTGTCACTGTAGAGGACCGTTTAATCTTTTAATCTGGCAGTATGGCTGATCTGCTCTAGGGTAGAAAGATTGTTGGTACACACCTTTAATACCACTATTATTATTAATAGTACCACTATTATTATTAATAGTACCACTATTCAGAAAGCAGTGGTGGTATACACTTTTAATCCCAGTATTCAGAAGGCAGTGGTGGTGCATGCCTTTAATCCCAGAATTTGAGAGACAGGAAGCAGAACTCAGAAGGAGTCAATGTCATACAGGAAGTGACATCTGAGATGAGTCAGAGTGAAGGGCAGGCCAAGTGACAAATCAGAGGAAGAATTAGTAGAGTGAGTCAGAGTGAAGACACGCCCAACTCTCATGACATAAAAGCAGGCTCTCGGCTCAAAGAGACAGAGAGGCAGTATAGAGGAAAAGAACCAGACCGAGGAGAGACACAGAGGAATCTGAGCTAGGAGTCAGTTAGAGAAACAGCATGAAGCAAACAGTATGGGGACAAGGCACAGAGACAATGAAATGGTCTGACTGAGGAGAGATACAGAGACAGACAGAGGGTAAGGCAGAAGTCAGAGTGAGTCAGTTTGAATTGGAGCAGAGCAGTTCAAAAGACTTCAGTCACAGTCAACCAGCTCAGAAGGTCAACTGAACCAGCGTGGAGAAGAGTTTGAGCCAGAACAATGAGTGAGTCGAGTTGAACCAGAAGAGTTCGAGTTCAGAAGGAGCTAGTCAGAGTATCTCAATCAGCAGTAGGTCTTGGAGGACTAAGACTAGATTGTATGAAGGTTTAAATGTTCTAGGTTGTACGGAAGCTGAGACTGAAGCCTTCCAGTTCTAGATCCAGGCTAGCAGGCTTAAGAGTAGACTGTATAGAAGCTGAAATGTTCCCGGGCTCCAGGCTAGAACCGGTGATTGAATTAGACAAAAGAGTAAACCACCTTAGCCCTGCATCAATGTCTACATCTGGCATCTGTGTCTACAGTCTCCCTTCAGAACCCTTGGCCACTTTGGTCAAAGCCTCAGGGGTCCTTACTGCCTCACCCCTGGTTGTACGGGAGAATGGACAGTGTGAGGCAACTCTCTTGCATTGCTGTTTACTTGCATGAGGCTGTGATACCAGCATCTGATTCACTGGCACTTAGGACTGTTAGCCCCTGCCAAATCACTCGTTCTTCCACTTCCCGCTGGCAGGGTGGGCCTCTCGCCCGAGCTTCCGGGTTCACAGTGCTGGCCTCAGTGTGTCTGCTTGTCTCCGGTGCTTGCCTCTCCAAGCTGTCCACAAAGGAGTCCTTCTTATGCCTGATTGGCTGTGCTCTTTATCTGTCCCTTTCAACAAGCTTGTTGGGTTCCCCTGTATGCCCAGGATACATTCACATATCTGACACTTGTGGCTTGTCTCTGCTACCTCTTGCTGCATTTTCTAGTAGCTTTTCCCTGTCGTAGAGCCCTTCCTTCAACCACATTGTACTGCCATCACCTCTTAGCCACAGGAACCCGGAGGCCTCAGCAATGGTCCAAGCAGCTCTGCTTGGGCTGAGCCATCCTCCCATCCCTGGGAAGCAACACCTTCTGGGGTGTTTCTCACCCTCCCCTCTCACCTCTTGTGGTCTCTAATGTAAGGTCACACTGTCACACACATACGTACACAAGTGGATCTATGAAGATAATAAATGTAATTCTGTATGCATACTGTAGTCAGAATATGAGCACCATGGTAAATTATGGATGTATTCAGAGAGACAAGTGGTGTCTGAGGGAGAAATGAGGAGGATTACGTAAATTGTTTTGAAACAATAATGCTCAGCTTTAGGGATCAGTAGCAAGGGTGGCTTTGGTCCAAGACTGAACAGGCAGTTCCCAGGAAGACAACGCCACAGAACTGCTGTGCAAGGCTCTGGTTCTGGCGGAGTCTCTTGGGACAGTTCCTGCTATCTGACTTAACACACAGGTGTGGGGGACACTATTCCTGAGGGTGTTTACTCACTCCAGACAGGGAACTAACAACAGACTAGAGTACAAATACCACCAAAGTTCAGAGTTCAACTTCATTTATAGAGTATTGAGTTGCTTTTTTTTTTTTTTTTAATGGAGTGTTGAGTTTATACAGTATGGGTGAGAGGTTACTTACAGGAACAGAAACGACTCCAAGCAGCTGCATCACTAAAAGCCCATGCCAACATAGGTGACATATCAGAAAGATTGGGAGCCTGGAGGACATGATACAACCTGCAGGTAGTTCAGCATGTTGGAGGGTGTCCTTTCCTGGTGGTTAGGCTGGTCTCTGCTGCTTTCAGGAAGCTCAGCTGGTCAGACAGTGTCTCTTGAGCACTCCCTACAGCTCATACATGTGTGGGAAGGGTGGGGCCCTGTGAATCTGGTCTGTTTCAGGGACTTCCTGAAGCTTTTGAGGTGTTTACTTCCTCAGCTTAAGATGTTTTCCCTTCAGGCTGGGCTGTTTCACTTTCCATTAGAATATCCTATTGGTTCACCTCCTCTCTATCATCCTGGGCCTTAGGAGTTTCCCTCAAAGATGAAAGGTTTTCATCTCCCAGGAAACTGCTACACAACACTAGGTGACCCACTGCACAACTTTCCAATGTTTATTTACTTATTAATCCAGATTTTTCATTAGTATCTGGCACAAGTGACTCAAGTTTTGATTCTGATAACCTTTGACACACACACGATGTCTTCGCTAAGGCTGCCATAGCAAAACAGCTTAAATTGAGTAACTGATAAATAATAAAAATTCATTCCTCATAATTCTTGAGGCTGGGAAATCAAAACATAGGTGCTGGCGGATCCGTGTCAGCTGAGGGCTGCTTTTGCTTCCATGATGGTGCCTTTCTGCTGTGCCTTCCCACAGGGGAAGGAGGAAGGTGAAAGTCACAGAGAGATGAACTCATTTGTCACAGTCCTAATCCAGCAATGGGGACAGAGCTTCATGGTCCAGTCACTTCCGGATGGCCCAACTTTTTAGTGCCATCACCTTGGCATTTAGTTCCAACATGAGCGTATAGGGACACATTTATTCAACCTACAGACTATTCAAGCGTCTTAGTTAAGGTTTCTATTGCTGCGATAGAACAGCATGACCACAGCAACTTATAGGAGGAAGGGTTTACTCGGAGCTTACAGCTCCAGAGGGTTAGAGACCATCACCCTCGTGGCGGGGAGCGTGACAACAAGCAGAAAGACACGGCAAATGGAGGAGCAATAGGGCAGCTGAGGGTTCATGTTGCACACCACAAGCAGGAAGCAGAGAGAGTGGGAGGAATGAAAACAGAGTGAATCTTTTGAGACTCCAAGGCTAGTCCTCAGTGACATACTTCCCCTAACAAGGCCATATCTTTTAAACCTCCCCAAATAGTCACCAACTGGGGACCAAGTATTCAAATGCTGGAACGATGGGGGACATGCATTCAAATCACTGTAGCAAGTCCACACAAACTCATAAATACAAAAGTATGTATATAATGTTTACATATATACATATAGGTGCATGTATTGTGTGCGCGCATGTATTTGTATGTGTAGACTGTGAATTCCATTCAAGTGGGAGTATATAGTTGTTGTTTTTTTTAAAATTAAGTATTGCAGAGTTTACCTATGAGAGATACATAAAGAAATACTAAAGTACTTTTTCAAATATAAAGGCATCAAACAAGTATGCGAAGAGAAACATGGACCTTTATATAACAACATAGACACAGAAATAAGTTACAAAAAATTTATGTTGATACATGCTTTGGTTTGAACGTAAAACATTACCCACAGGCCCATGTGTTTGCATACTTGGTCTACAGATAATGGCACCTCACGGAAAGGGTGTGGAATGGTAGGAAGGGAGGGCTCAGCTTAGGAAGTGGATTTCTAGGGGTTGGACCTTAAGGTTTACAGTACAGCCCTGCTTCCTGTCCCAGCTCTGCTTTCTGATCTGCCCAGATGTGGACAAACAGCCTAATACTCCTGTTGGCGTTGGTGAGGACTACCCTCTGCCTCGACCTCCCCATCATGATAGAATGTGCCCTTAAGCTATGAACTGAAATAAATCCTTCCTTTTTAAAGATTTTTCTTGTCATGGCATTTGGTCCTAGCAATAAGAAAAGTAACTAGTATAATATAAAAACAAATAAACCCTTATATATGGTTTTTCCTAATTAAAAATTGAATTTTTTCAAAATCAGGCAGAAAAAGATAAAAAATGCTGTCTTTATTAAATTGTGTTCATATAGCTACTTCCAAAATCTCTATTTTTGTTTTATTAGTATAGTATTTCCTCATGCTAATATCTCAGTATTTTAACTATAGTATTACACTGTGTTTCATACTTGGAGACTAATTCCCTCTTATTCATTTGGGTCTTTAAATTTCACTGCCATTTCTTCTCCTTCTTCTTCTTCTTCTCCTTCTTCTTCTTCTCCTTCTCCTCCTCCTCCTCCTCCTCCTCCTCCTCCTCCTCCTCCTCCTCCTCCTCCTCCTTCTTCTTCTTCTTCTTCTTCTCATTATTATTATTATTATTATTATTGTCGTTGTTGTTGTTATTGTTATTATTATTATTATTATTGTGTGTGGCATATGTGCACGTGTATGTGTGTGAGTGTGCATACCTGTGTTCAGTGTGAAGGCCGGAGACGTCCTCTTCTGTCTTACTCCCCTGAGACAGGGTCTCTCATTGATCCTGGAGCTAGGCTGGTGAGCAGCAAACCCCAGGGATCCTCCTGTTTCCACCCTCCTGATCCTGCAGAGCTGTGGTTCGTGAACACAAGGGCTCGTCTGGATATTTTTACTTGGGCGGTGGGAATTCTAAACGAGGTCCTCACATGGCAGCTCAACAAATGCGCCTACCTCCGGAGCCATTTCCTTAGTCTCATTGCTACTCCTTCTTTCTATGTGCATGGGTGTTTTGCCTGTGTGTGTCTATGTACCACGTATATGCCTGGTGCCCTCAGAGGTCAGAGGAGGGCACTGGATCCCCTAGAGTTGGAGTTACAGATGGTTGTATGTTATAGAAGTTTATTTTTAGTTGTGTTTAAAATAATTTGTTTCTATACACAGTTGGAAAAGGGGATTCATAGGCCTTGGACTTTTGTATTGTCTACAGGTGTTGGATGTCTGTGGGGGATGTTTAATTGCTTATGACCTGCACATATTATCAATAGAACATGTAAGGAGTTCTGAATCAATAAAACAGCTGAGCGCATGCAAATGCTCAGGGTTCCACTGTCAATCAAGTATGACATTGGCCATGGTGGTGGTTCCCTCTGCTGAGGTCTGGCAGGGCTTGCAACTATGAAAAATGCCCCTGTGTCTTCCATCCTGAGCTACTACAACAAAGTACAAGTACAGTTGTAAGCCACCACGTGGGTGCTGGGAACTGAACCCCGCTGGGAACTGCTGCTCCTCTGGAACAGCAGCCAGTACTCTTCACCACCGAGCCATCTCTTCAGCCCCTCATAGCTATTCTTATGTATCTTTTCAGAATCAGCCAACCAAGTTGTCATGAATGTACAGACTGATCATCGTGAAAACCAGTGTCTTTGTAATGAGGATACCAACCATACCCGAATGGCCGTTGACTCTATTTGGGCCTTCAGGTTTTTCAGTGGGTTATCACAGGTTTCTGTGTACACATAGTACACTTCTGTGCAGATTTAATGTGTTTTATCACTGTGTGTAGGATCTCAAAAAAACCCAAATCAAAACAACAAAAGCCCTGTCTTGTTACAGTAGCTTATTTCAAAAGCGAAAGTCTTGAGAGAAGACTAGAAGAAATGTTTTACACCCTAAACAAAACTCTTAGCTCATCAGCTTATCAGTAATCTTTATTTTTTACCTACTGCCCCTCTCTGGTCTAATTATTTTGGAGCAAACTGGTTAACTCCCACCACTGACTCTGCCATGTCAGTGTCTGGCCTGACAACAGATATAACTTTCTTATTAACATTAATAACTTGCATTTAATTTACTTCTTTTATCAAGCACAGGCTATTTTCTCTCTAGTCAGTCACATGGAGCATACATAATACAATGCAGATTGCTTTTAAAAAATGAATGCATTCCTGTGGCTGGAGAGACAGCTCAGCACTTAAGGATACTTGATGCTCTTGCAGAGGACCCAAGTACAGTTCTCAGTACCCACATGATAGGCACCGCATGTACTCACATGATAGGTACCAGGCACCACATGATGCCTCGAAGCTATCCATAATTCCAGTTCCAGAGGCCTCAACTCCTTCTGGCTTCTGTGGGCACCAGATACCACATGGTACCCAAGTATATAGGCAGGCAAGACATTCATGCACATAGCAGTGATTAAATCTTTAAAAAGTGAGTGCATTCCTAGCTAATGATCACTGGACTTACAGTGGGCCCACACAGCCTATGGAAGGCCTGCTATTCTGTGCTACTGCTAGGCTGAGCAGTGTTTCCTGGCCTGTGGCAGCCTTCAGCTTCATATTTAGGTTTTGTCAGGGCCACACTGGCCTCTGCACCGTTTAACATCCCATAGACAAAGCGTCCTCCAACTGGGGAAACACACTGAGAGTGTGGGCCAGCCTGTCCCCTCCCCACCTAGCTCTGATGTCAGTCCTCTGCTTATTGTTACAGAGCAGGGGAGGCAGCAGCTAAAACTGGGACAGGGTTCACCTGAGCACAAAGCCAACAGAGCCTGGCTAATAATTTATGTAGAGTTTCTATTGCTCAGAACTGGAATCCTTATTCAGCCTGAAACCAGAAATAAAATATGCAAACGCAGCGAGCAGAGGTGCACACAGGGCACACACAAACTGTGTTGGCTTTGTCAGCACCTGCCAGCTGGTGGTGCTTCAGGAGAGAGAGGCTGAGGGTCTGTGGGAAGAGACAGGAGCTGTAGCCAGGGCCAGGGAGCCTTGTGCAGCAGAGTGCAGAGCCATTGTTTGTCTTCAGCCCTGACCTTTGGAGACATCCCCATGGTCTCTTTGAGGACAAAGATACAGGCCAGCTTTGGAAAGACCTGGGACATCTCAGTTCTCTCAGTTCCTGGTACCTCTGGAAAAGATAAAGTGTGTTCTTGGATGCCAGATTAGAGTCAGCAATGTGCCCTTCCCAAACTCATCTCTTGTAAAATGATCTACTAGGGATGTCGTGTGTGTGTGTGTATGTGTGTGTGTGTGTGTGTGTGTGTGTGTGTGTGTGTGTGTGTGTGTGTGTGTGTGTGTGTACGCGCACTCTCACTTGGAAGCCAGAGGTTAACATCAAGTTTTTCTTTAATCACCTCTCCACTTTATCTTTTTGAGACAGTCTCTCATTGAACCCAGAGCTCACTGATTCTTCTGGACTGGCCAATGAACCCCAGGGACCCCTCTGTCTCTGCCTTCGCAAGGCTAGGATTACAGGCCACTCCCAGTTTTCATATGGGCACTGGGATTTGAACTCAGGCTCTTATGCTTGTACAGTGAGCACTTTACCAACCAAACCATCTCCCTAGCCCCTCCTTTGAATTACTTTTACTGGAGTTTGGGGTGAGTTATGGGATGGAGTACACAAGCTGTCTTCACTCGGATGTTGATCTCTGTGAGTGAGGTCACTGAACAGAGGAGCACCTCACTTTACACAATCCCGTCATGATGTTTTTACATACAGCACAGCCTCCAGGGGGGTCTACTATTAAGACCTTATCCTGTGACAATCATCTCGGTGACCTTGACCCTGGTCTTTCCACTCTGGTTACTCTCTGGCTTTGAAATAGTTTTTATTGGATTCCTCATCCTAAATGGAACTGGCTTGGTGGTATGTTCTAGCCTCAAACTCACTATGCAGTGCAGGGCAACCTTGACCGTCTGATTTTCCTGAGTGCTAGGATCATAGGTGTTGCATCTCCACGACCTGTTTATGTGCTGGCGGGGGTGGGGGTTCACAGTAGGGCACTGTGCATGCCAGGGAGGCATAGCTTGAAGTCTCATTTTGAACAGTAGATAGGTTTTGTGAAAAGACAGCTGAATATAAAATCTCTAAGCATAGGTTCCAAGTAAGATGGGCCACTAATCTTGGAACTCGGGGTTTGGGGTAACATTTGCTCAGACTAGTGCCTTCCCAGGGAGACTGGATGATGGGCGTGGAGGCATCTGGCAAAAAGCGCTCTGTTTACGTTAATCTCCCCAGAGCTGCGTCCAGCTGACATGCACCAGGACACAGTTCTGGCTGCTAAATGTCGAGACATATTTTGTTCTTAATTCCTAATTTTCCAAGCTCTTTTCCCTCTCCCCCTCCCCACGCTCCTGTGGGATCTGAAGCTCCAACCGCCTGTTCAGTCTTCCCTCCACATTCCCACCATCCCCATATGAAAGGGTTCCAGAGCCCAGAGTGTTCTGTCTTTGCCTCTAAGCAACACACGTTTATTTTCAGCACTAACTAGAGCTTAACCTCAGTGTTAAAAATTAGAAGATACAGAAATTAAAATTGGCCACTTCAGGCACATTCTCTCTCCCTCATTCTGAAAGCCTGAATTATGCTTCTGCCTTCTGGATGGGAAGAACTGAGTATAAACGCTTCGATCCTGTTTGCTCCAATAGAAGACTTCACGCAGCAGAAGCAGGCTAAATTATGTGTTTCAAAACTCACTGAAGCTGCAATTCTAGAAACATATAATTACGCCCCAGCACTATCAAAGAGCAGAAAATATTTTTTCTTCCATTTTCCCTATGGTTTAACAATAATTCTGGATTTTGACTTTTGGTGACAGCAGGCTAGTAAATAAGTCAAAACCCTGATTGTAGTAAATATGTACACTTATTAAGAGAAAATAAAACCTTTAAAGTGTTTAAGGGGATGGGAGCATTAAGCCTCCTGGTTTGATCCCAGCATGCTGCAGATGTGCGTTGTGTGACCACGCTCTTCTCCATCAGTTTGTACAATTAAGATCATAATGGGGGCTGGCAAGACGGCTCAGCAGTTAAGAGTATTTGCTGCTCTTCCAGAGGATGGATGCTCTCACATTAGACAGCTCACAACTGCCTGCAACTTTAGCTCCAGGGGATCCAACACTTCAGGCACCTGTACACACACACACACACACACACACACACACACACACACACACAATTAAATATAAAATGCTCTTTTAATTGTAGTTAATTTTTAAAAGACTCTCAGAATAACTGGTAATGGTAAATGCATGGCAAGGAGTATACTGTGTGTCTCCCAGCAAGGACACTGTTTCAAAAATTCCAGATGGAATAGGTACTCCAAACCCAAGTGGTCAGCCCTAAACAAATACATATATGAGCAAATACAAGGACTCAGCAGACTGATCCATGTGCATGTATGTATACACACAAATATATATATATGTATATACACACACACACAAATATATATATATATATATATATATATATATATATATATATATATATATATATGACAATAAGGAAGAAGAGGTTGTGAATTTGTGAAGGAATTGGATGAGTTGTAGGGCAGAAGGAGGGGGAAATGATGTAACTATAGTACTCATATGTGAAATTCTCAAATAAAATTTAAATTAAAAAATCCCACATAGGCAGCATGCACAGAGACTCCTTTGAGGTGGCCATTAGAGCTTGGAACAGGAGTGAAGCTTGCCCTTCAGTGTCTGCAGAGGTGTGGTCCAGCCTTCAGAGCCTTCCTGCTGCAGACGGCAGAGGGGACAGTAACAGAGTGTATTGCTTCTGCGATGTCCCGTTAACTGAGGACTGTCTACACTGTAGTTCTAAAGATATAACCCCACCAAGAGGTGGGTCCTTGGAAGAAGGACACCACACCGAGTGAACACATTTCCTGGCGCTTAGGAGCTGTGCAGTTCCCTACAGTGATGTAACAAATCACCACAAGCTCAAGCTTGAATGTCAACGACTTGGGTTCCACTTTTTCACAGTTCTGTAGGTCAGGCTCCAAATCAAGGTCTCTGCTCCCCTGCAGGTTCTAAGGAGAAAAACCCTTCATGCCCAGTTTCTGGAATCCGCAAAATTTTCTTGGCCTGACCCCACACAGTCATCTTCCCTGGGTCTTTCTTCTTCCATCTCTCTGTTCTCTTAAAGGGCACCCGTCCTGACACTGAGGGCCTGTCCCAGTGACCTTACCCAAAGGCCTTGACTTATATGCAAGACTTTTCTAAGTGAGGCCACATTCACCAGGCTACCTGGGGTTAGGCCAAAGACTTATATTTTGGTGTGGGGCACAATTTAACAAGCTGCACATGTGTGTGAACCAGTCTCAGGAGTAGTAGTTGATACCTGCTATCCATTTGGGGAAAGGTGTCAGCAAGGGAAGAGGGCAGAATTTTGTCTATATTTCATTTTAGGGCTCTGTGAAGTTTTGAGCTCAGCAAATCTGTTACTATTAAATATTAAACCAACAAATCTAATTTGCAATGATAGAATAAGGCCATTATCAGTTAGGATGCCAACTTCAATCTTTAATACAATTTGTTTGGAGACAAAACACGGGTTCTTAATTGCTGAAATGAAACGTGCTTAATATTAAGAAGTTTTAATAAAAGGTAAGCTCCTGTTTTAAAAGTTGACATTCAATTTTACATGTCACAGATTGCACAAACCGCTTTTAAAAACTCTGGCATTATATTGGCCTGTCGTTATTTGTGGTGACTCCCAGAGTCGTTTACTGGCTGAGTGGGCAGACAGAGGCTCGGAGGGAGGCACTGGCGTTCCCCAGAGACTGTGCTTCCTGTGACATCCAGAGCTTATTTCAAACACTAAGACTTCTGGATCCTGTGGGGAAAGTGTCCTCTCAGGGCCACCATACATCCGGCTGTACCACCCCTGGGTATACACCCAAAGGAATCCAAGTAACATGCCATGCAGATACCTGTACCCCCATCTTTACTGCAGCGCTGTTCACTACAGCCAAGATGCGGAATCAGCCTGGACAGCCATCAACAGATAGATGATAATGAAAGGAGGGACGGATACAAACAGTGTTTTCATTTGTAAAGAATGCAATTATGTACTTTACATGAAAATGGTGCCACAGGCAATTGTCATGGCAGCTGAAATGAGCCAAGCTCAGAAGGACAAATATGGAGTATTTTCTAGCCTATGCAAAGTCAAGACTGAAATATGTATGACACCAAAGTAGGAGAAGCATGTGGGGCCTAAAGGGAGACTTGGGGAAAGAAAAAGGGGGTGTGTGTGTGTGTGTGTGTGTGTGTGTGTGTGCACAAAGGCAGAAAGGGGTCTATTTGGGTGGAGAAAGAAGAGAGTGGGGACAGAAAGGGTGTGGGAAGTAAATATGAGCAAAGGGCAATAATATGTACATATGAATGTCACGATGAAGTCCTTATTCTGTATGCTAATTAAGTAAGAAAGAGGAAAACCAACACAGTGACCCTTCACAGTGCTGGCCTGGAGCCCCAGCCATGGGCACTGAAAATGAGGATTTGGAAGGAGGGTACAATGGAGAGCCCTCTTTTCTCTCTCAGTCCTTCACTGGGCAGTGACCTATGAGCTTCCTGTAAGGAGCTGTGCAGGTTGAGGAGTGGGCTAGGCCTGGGGTCCATGCTGTGTTCCTGGTAGAACCGAACAAGGGGACTGTGCGCTACAAACACAGATGGTGCCGTTCTGTAAGCTCTGTGAATGACCCAAATGTACTTCTATTTGTGTTTTAAATGAGTTGCAGGACATCACGAGGCTTGGTAAAATCGATGCCACTCATTTAAATTCCCAGTCTTAAAAATTTTAAGTCTTAAAACGGCGTTAAACAGTAAATAAAACCCTGTACGGGAAGAGAAAGGCTGGGAGAAAGCAAGTATCTCTGTATTTTATTACGTTTGCTGTCATCACCCCGTTTGTTCTCTCTCGTGCTTTGTCTCAGTCTTGGGATTGAATTCAGGACCAAGCCCACAAGCCCCTCGCCGCTAAGCACAATACCCTCCCTGCTGCCTAACTGCAATAGCCTTTAAAAAAATAATTTAAACAAGTTCTCTTCACATCTCAGGCTTTGGCTTGGGGAAGGGGTTACCTTGGGGATATTTTAACATTGCCTGTGAAGTTCAGAACAGTGGGTTGGTTCAACCCCTAGGTTCCCACGTAACTTCTTGGAAGAAAAATGGATCTTCATAAAAATTTAGTACTTGAAGTCCTTCTGTTCATCTTTGTTCATTTATTTGTGGCTGAGATGTTTAGATTGGTGAAACAGCTGACTCCCCCTCTTTGCTGTGGACAGAAAGTCCTTCCTGGCCTGAGCACAAAGAACAAAGGCCTTGACCAGTTCCCTGTCTGGCTGGGTTCTGGGCATTGCTGTGCTGATTCTCCTCCAGCTGGGCATGGAAACCATCCACCTCAGTCTGTGTGTCTAAACTGGGCAGACACCCACCTCCACCCACGGGCCCCTATGCATGTGCACCATTTGTCCCCAATCAGGATTGCTACAAGGGACCACGCGACCAATCTAAAATGCCGGTGGTAACAGAGCAGAGATCTCAGAGTTTGGAAGGACTGTGAGACTTCCCCTTTCAAGAAGTCCCCTGGGAAGAGAGAAGATTTTTCTCTAAGTCTCACCACCACATTGGTGACCACAGTCCTCGCTCTTTTAGAGAAAACCTTCATCCCTGTGTTACATTTACCAGGCTACAACAGACTCAACCTTGGCATTGCCGTGAGGCCAGGAGGAGATGCAGAGACCTCTGCAAGCTCCCTGAAGGTTGCTTACCCCATTTTCATTAGGTGTCCTCAGCTCTTTGAGTTACATCCAAATCTCTGGTTCATAGCATCATGATTGCTCACCTGGGACAAGTGCAGAGATCTGATTTCATACAAAAAGAAAAAAAAATCCAGTGCACCTGGGTACCACACATTACATCAGCTCTGACTAAGCTCTGCTTTTAGGCCAGAATCTGATATCACAAGCCAAAAACCCAACAGCTATAAAATGCCTCACTGGAAAGGCAAAACATGTCTGATTTTCCTTCTGATTTTAGTTGAACTATATATGTAGACATCCCATAGATCACTGGTGACCTTTAAACAACACACAGTGACAACCCCAGGGAACAGCTCTAGATGCACTTTCCGTGGTAGACTCGGCTGGCCTTGAGTCATTGACAACCTGTGTCGGACAGTGCATGAAATCTGTGTTAGAAGCTTTGAAGATGAGCTGTGTGACTTAAGACAAATGACTCAAATTCTTGGAGCTGGCATCTCCTTATCAGTGAAGTAAGTAACAATCCTAAAGGGATTGTTGTCAGGGCTGAGTTAATTACCGAAAGCCTCTCGCTTAGTGTCCAATAAACTCAGTATACATTTTTTGACTCCTATCCATGGGAATATTAGCCTGGAAGGGAGAGTGGATACCTTCACACTGAATCTGGTGACCTCTCGCCCTACCCAACAGTTTAAGATTGATTGGGATTGGTTCCTCTTGGGTTTAAGGGTGTGTCTTAATTGATATCTGTTGATTATAGACCCCCCTCTTGCCAGAATGATTGGCTCTGGACAAAGCCCAGCAGTGTATGTCAGCTGCTTGATCACAGGGATGGTTCAGGGGTCATTCAATATATGCAAAGCTGAGGACTTAATTTTTCTCTGGATATGAGCAAAGAATCCAGGTCCCTGGGGACTGTGGGATGTGTCCTGTGACCCTGAGCAAGTCCAGCAGAAGACAGAGCCAGGGACAGGGAGGAGCAGGCAGGGGTTGAGCTTGAGCGAAGCCTGAGCAGAGCTGTGTCCCTCAGTGCCTCTGACAGTCTGTAAGATGAGACTAGTTAGCACTCATAGCTGGGCTTTTGATCCTGAGTTGCAGCTAAGCAAGGAGGTAAAGACACCACCCAGGACCACTCCCGCATTTCTACCAACTGAGTCTGTCCTAGTGGATTTCAGGATGGATCCTCCATCCTGGCTGGGTAAGTAAACCTTTCCACAGTGCACCAAAACTCAATTCAACATGGCTGCCTCTCTCCTGGCCTGTGGAGGAGCCACAAACAGAAGGTCAAATCTCCAAGATCCTCTACCTTTGTGAGCTGGAATATTCCAAACACACAGTTCATCCTGTAATCTAACTTCTCCATATTTCAGAGACAAGCTTGTATGATATTATGAAGATGCCATTATAGCAATATTGCCTAGTGGATATTAATTGAAATTATTATAGCATTAGATTTCATTATAAAATCAGATAGTAGGAACATATAGAAAATTAAATACCCTGCCATACAACCCCTCCTGGCCTCACATTTCAAAGATGAGTTCTGTTGACAGCATTTTTCTAAAAAGCTTATGTTGGTGATGAGCATCTCAGAGACATTTTTATGAAAGTCTTAATTTGTGTTCAAGAATATCTAAAGGACTGTTGAAATAATTAGGGGTCTTTGAAGCACAATGCAAAACAAAAGCAAACAAACAAACAAAAACCCTAGCATTAAAACTACCAACCAACCCAGCAACCCTCCCTGAGACAGGTTCGGTGGGTTACAATAGAGTCATGTATTCACGACAAAGAGTGGCTCACTGTGACATGGGAAGGAGTCTACGGTCTGCTGTCCGTGCTGCTCTAGTTTTATTCGGTTGCTGTGATAAACAGTGTGACTAAAGGCAGCTTAGAGTAGGAAAGGGTTTATCTGCCCTTCCCTTCCAGACCACAGTCTGTCATGAAAAGAAGCCAGGGCAGAAACTCAAGCAGGAACTTGAGACAGAAACCATGGAGGAGTGCTGTTTGCTGGCTCATTTGCAGGCTGAAGCTTAGCTAGCTTTCTTACAGGGTCCAGGACCACCTGCCCAGGGAATGGTGTTGCCCATAGTGAGCTGGGTCCTCCTGCATCAATTCATAATTGAATCACAATTGAATTGAAGACAATCCTCCAGAGATATGCTCCCAGGCTGGTATCTCAGACTGGAATGATTGAATCTCCCACATCCGGTGACTCTAGGTTGTGGCAAGTTGGCAGTTAAAGCTGACCGGGGCATATGACATCCGATGAAAACAGCGAGTTTCAAAATAGTGTGCACAGTTCTTTCCCCTTACAGTGAAGAAACGCAGTATTGTATTCATTAATTGATTTTCATAAGTTAAGATATTTTTGAATTGGACTTTCCTCAGAAAACTAAAAATAGAACCATCATATCAACTATTAATCATACAGAAGAGGGGGGGAATCCAAGCACCAGGGTCCCCTGAAGCACTGTTCACTGTGGTTGTTCAATAAACCTGTGTCCATCAGCAGACTGTGGATAAATATGGATAGGAAAGCAGGATATGTGTACACAAGGGAACACTCTGCAGCCATAAGAAAGGCAACCTTAGTCTGTGACAAGGTAAATGAACCTGCTAGCTGTTAAGGTATATGAAGTAAGCCAGACAGAGGCAAACACCCCGTGTCCTCACTGATAGGTAGACTCTGAGAGTTGATTTTATGGAAACATATATAGAGAGCATAGAATGGTCATTACTGGGGACTAGGGTTGTTGAAGGAGGAAATGTTGGTAGAAGGATACAGACTTATGATTGGACATGAGGAATAGCTTCAAGAGACCTACCACACAACACTGCACCAATCATTAATACACATATTATGCTCTCAGAAAATGCCAAGAGTTCATAGATTCTCGTTCCAAATGCTATCCATGCAAAGTAATGCACATGTTACATAGCCAAATTACTCATCCCACAATGTGTATGTGCTTTGGAATGTCATGCTGTACACGATAATTCATACAGTTTTATCTGCCGATTAAAGATTGTTTTTAATGTAAAGATTATTTTTGGATGAATCAAGATATTTTGGTTATCAACATTCTAGTGTTAGCTGTGGGTATGAGAAGAAACTCAGAACAAGATTCTCTGCTAAGCGATGCCCTGTGCCATTACAGCCAGGGCTATGTCTCCCTCACTGGTCTCTACAGGATTCGTGTCTGTGAGGTGGCCAATGAATGTTTCATTTACCTGCCTTTAAATTTCCTGGAGCTCAGAAGATGCTGGGAGGGATTTAGATCACATGTGCAGAATCCATCCAGTCTCTTGACAGCGAATCACCTGGACCTGCTGCTTATTGAAATCAACAAAGACAAAACCAGGGATAGCTGTGTAAAGCAATATGGAGAAAGTCACCAGCCAGGGAACAGCAACTTCAGAGAAAGCCAGAATGTCTCTTGAGGAGAGGATTCTGTAAGAAGCAGGAGGGAACCACACAGCGTTCCTGAGTGGGAAAGCTCTGCCAAGGAGCTAGAGATGGGGACCGTGGGAGCGGGACCAGAAACTGAAGCAGCAAGTACTAGATCTGCTGCTGCAGAAACGGAGTGCTGCGGGCTGAGTCCACCATGAGCCTGAGAAATGCCCCCTGCTGCTGAAATAAAAGCCAAGAATATAAAAAAGACATGAAGACAAGAAGAAAAGGGGCATGAGCAGCGGCCCAGGGAGACCCTGTGCACTCCAGGAGGTCTAGAGCAAGTGGGAGACCTGTGGGTGACAAACTTTTGTCGGCCCTGCAGGCTACAAAGAATCACTAGAACAAAGTGAACTCAATTGAAGAGGCCACACCTGCACTTGGCACGACTAAGCTTCCTTATTCCACGAACAAAGAAGGAACTTTCTGGAAACATTGAGTGTCAGGTTGGAGGTAGAGGGACAGCAACCACTTTGAAACCAGAGCAAAACTGGGAACCTCAAAGAGGTAAGCAAAATAAACCGTCTCACCTCCAAGTTGCTTTTGGTCATGGTATTTATCCCAGCAGTAGAAAGCAAACTAGAACCATAAAAAAGGGGGGAAATGTGATGAATCAGAGAAAATAATCTTAGTGTCAGAAAGCAGAGAAAGAGAGAGCGACGGCAGGGATTGATTTTCCTTTAAGGCTACTCTGAGATGGTCTAGCCTTCCAGGCTTCCAGAAGCCTCCTTGCTTATGTGTTAAGCAGATGCCTGTGTGCTGAGCTTTTATATCCTGCCCAGGCTTAGTCTTGGAAAGCACCCCGGGCCTCTCCTAGCTTATGAATCTCCCAGGCACACAGGTACTTTGGGCAGTGTTTGCACTTTGGCTTTGGAAGAGCTCTCAGACCTCATGACTCAGCAGATGGCACACTTAATTGGGGAGCTGGGAGGAAATGGTAGTGATCCTCCCCAAGATGGTCCACATTTAACGGCTGCCTGTGCCCATCCTGAACGGGCGTGTGATGGCTGAGAAGGCTTTTTCAGAGCACACTATAGCCTGCTCACCTGCTGTCCCCATCTCCTGCTGCACCTCCCTTCTTCCCCATCCTCCAAAGAGGCTGCCTGTGCCTGAGAACTAAGCTTTTGGCTTCACTTCATCATTATATATGGGATCTAATTAAACCTTTCGATTTGATTTTATGTGGCTATCTATGTGGTGTACTCACGTGTGTGCACATGTATGGAAGGTGATCTCAACTGTGCTGTGCACACAGAAGCTGGAGGGCTATCTATATCTGGTGTCCTCTGTTGCTCTCCATCTTATTTTATGAGACAGCCCTCCCTGGCTCATCTCCTGAACTCATAGCTGGGAGACAAAGATAGGGTTATATGAACATAGTTTCTAAACAAAACACCTTTGTCACTGTTGTCAGACTTGTAGTGTGTTTTCTGGTTATGGAAGATTTCAACTTATTCCTCTTGTTTCTCATCCGGTTGACACTGGCTAGCTTAGTGCCTCCCACCTGTTTTCTGGGATGCCGGTTAGACCCTGCCTGGCTACCAGGCACAGTGCTGGGGAGATCTATGCTTCTGAGATAATGTTGGCTATTCTAAGGGTGTCCTGGGAATGGGGGGCTCCCAGCCAGGTGTTCTCCTCTTCCTGTCAATTTTAGCCCAGCACCTGCACACAACACACACACACACACACACACACACACACACACACACACACACACTCCCTAGAGCTTGCCCATCTCTGACTTATGCTCTAATTTTCTGAATACCATTATTGGGTCACCTGGCCTGACCTCTGCTCTGACTTGATCTCCTTTGTGTAGTTGACATATCTTCCCAGTTGCACCCCCTCCTGGAGGGAGAGAGAAGGTTATAGGACTCATAAGGCCTCTCCCCAACCTTATATATGTAATAGGAATTGCCTGGGAGAGGAGACTCTTTGGTGGAGCCAGAAGCCATGCTCCAGGGGTACAGTTCTGGTGAGTCCCGTGCTGGGGCTGGCTTTGTGTCATCTACGCTCCTGTAAGTTGCCCCTCATCTGTGGTCTTGTTAGTAATGTGATGACTCACTGGTTCACCCATCTGACTTGGGTGGAATGGCATCTCTGCTCTGTCATTGGTACTGTATCTGAGGATCATGTATGTCTTTCCAAGGAAAGTCACACAACACTCTGCCCTCTGCTCCTTCCCAAAGACACTGTCATATCCTATCTGTGAATCCAATGTGACTTCACTAAGCCCAGGACACAACCCAAGCAGCCTACAATGAGACCACCCTTTGCTCCATCTTGGCCTGGATCTGTATCTGCTTCCTTTCCCACCCTGGCAATTTTTGGAAGCCCCACTGCCTCCTGGTTGAGCTGCTTAGGCCATTCTAGCTATCAGAGAGGAATGACGATCCAATCAGATGTGCTTTGAACACAGGCCATTTCTGAGAATGGGCCTCTGTCTCTTCTTTCAGGGATTCTTTTTCTTCTTTGATATGGCTCTCCATTTTCTAGGTCACTTACTGGTTTATACAGTAGGATGATGGGTTGCTGCTGACAGTGACTAGTCCTCAGAGAACGCTTTCTACATGGGGAAACTGTTGGCATGATTGACATATAATCACACACCTTGACTCTACTGGTTGGAATGACCTAGAGCAAAGTATGGGACCTCTTTGGGGTAGAGATTTGTAATCTTAGTCGCTCTAGGGGCTGATGTAGGAAGATCATGAGTTCAAGGCCCACCTGGGGCCTTGTACTGTGAATTTGAATCCAACTAGGGTAACTTTCTGAGACCCTGACTAAAAACAATAAAAAGTAAAAAGAGAGCTAGGGCATAGGTTAATGCTGCTTAATATGCAGGAGGCCCGAGGCTCAGTCTCTAGTACTGCAGTAAGAAACAGAAAACAAAATAGAAAACCCTAGAAAAACGTGATACCGACTTCTGGCATCTCTATATGAATTAAGTGAGATGAATGTGTGACAGCACAGGACAGACTCAGACCCAGTCAACGCCCCTCCCCTCTCATTCCCTGCCCTGCCCCTGAGGCCACAGGCAGCTAGCTATTCAAGAGATCAGTTTCAGTTTTTAAACACAGCCTGATGGACTTTGATGTAACAATATTTATGAAAGATTGTTAATTTGCAGGGCAGAAATACTTACCCTACTGAGTTTGGCAAGAATGTTTACTTTTTCTAAGATGTGTCTTTGACACGGGAACCCAAAGTAGAAAATCACATGGTTGAGACGTTCATTGTAACCACCAAGAGAGCATGACTCATGCCCTTTTGTGCTGCTTTGAATGGGATATTGTGGGGTTTATCTCACAACTGATTGTGAAACACTTTCGAGGGGTTCAAAGAGAGGCACGCATTGGTTACTTTTAATAGGAGGTCATGGGATGGTCACAGGAGGAGAGAATAGCTTCGAGACACCACACAGATGAAATCTGCAGCCATTCAGATGAGAGACAAGTCTGGCGATGGGGTGGATTTCGTGATCCTCAGCATAGTCAAAATATGGTCAATGTACAAAGTAAAAAAAAAGCAGCCTACACAGTGGCCAGAAGTCTTGCTGCATATCCTGAACCAGAGAGCAACCTACAGACCACACAGGTCCTGTTCCCAGAGTGCAGTCATTTCTCCGGGTTCGAGTGGAACTCCTCCTCCAGGATGGGGTTGCTGGCTTGGATCGAAAGCTTCAAAGGGGTTTCACCAGCTCTTAGTCTGTCTATTTCCCAGCTCTGGAGGCTTGTTCTCATTACATTCTTCAGCAAAAGAAAGCTAGGTAAAGCCTGCAAGGACAAAGTTACCCTGCAGAAAGTGGGCCAAATTCTTGCAGATTTGAAACAACCTCAAAAGGGGAAGCGTTCAATGAGCCTGTAATCCCTGCTACAGGGGCAACTCCCACAGAGAGGTGAAGGGCACAGAGAATTATGCATGGGCACTTTTTCTGGGTAGAAAAACCAGAATGCTGCCTGAAGGGTCAAAGGCTGGGGGAGGAGATCATTAAAATCACAGTTTTGTTCTGGGTGTGTTCCTTATAAACAGGAGATTCTGTAGAGAACAAGGACAGTACCCAAGTCTCCTTTACTTTGGTGTGTGCGTGCGCGCTGTGTGTATGTGCAAATAGTGAACGTGTCTGCATGTGGGGTGGAAATGCATGTGTGTGGGAATGCGTGTGGAGGTTGGCATTGGGGTCTCCCACTACTACCCTCTACCTTATGTTTTGAGACAGGGTCTCTCACTGAAGCCAGAGATCTGTTGTCTAGACTAGTTGCCTAGAGTGGCTGGCCAGTCTTGGTGAACTGTCTGTCTCTACTTTCCCATTGTGAGAATTACAGACACTCCTGACCTTGCCTGGGTTTTCTGTTAGTACAAACACCTGAATTCAGGTTCTTGTGGCAGACACTTTGCCGACTGATCCATCTCCCCAGCCCTAGGGTCTCTTTAATTTTTAAACATAGTTGGTGTGACTATGAAATCATTTCTATTCGTAAAAGCTGGGTTTTTACATGGCAGAGATAATTAGGCTGAGAAGATAGAGTCACCTCTGTGTATGGAATCAGGAGGACACTGAGATACCTCCCCCACCACACACACACTAAGCATATGCTTGATTTACTTGAGCTTTTAAAAATAATTTGGTATCATGAATGAGGTTCAAAAATTGAAGGACATCTTCTCAGAACCTACTGTATTTAACCCAGGAGTAACACAGTCCCCAAACTCTCCTGGTTGTCAGATTCCCCATGAAGATTTATCCTGTGCAAGGTTGTTGAAAGTTTAAAACCAGATCTGAGTGCCATTAAATCTTGAGAGGACCATCTTGGTAATTTCGTTTTGATTTTATTTCTATAGAAGTCCACTTTCCCCCTTCTCTCCACAAAATATTTTCCACTCAAGCAGATAGCAGAAGACGGAGTCTTGAGTTTCCTGAAGCACAGAGGAGGTGACTTTAACTTATAGCAATATGTGAGCAGGGTAAGGGCAAGGAGGGTTTTCTGGAATGGGAGAAATAAGAAGCTTGTGAAAGGGCACAAGGAAGAGTTTCTGCTCCTTCAAATCCCAGTGGAGTCAATATCAGTAGGGATGGAGTCAGCTGCATACAAGAGTAATGGGAAAGGCTGTGCATGTGGGGCATGCCAGCCGAGCCTGGAGATGGAGATTGACTGACATTTTGGGATGGGCCACAGCTTTTGTGTGCATGTAAAAATGTAACACAGAAGCATCTGTCTACCTTTGGAATTATATTCCTTTTGAGCCAGGGATGTCTACTTTGACATCTCTCTATTGTTTTTAAAGATTTATTATGTGTGTGTGTGTGTTTGTGTGTGTGTGAATGCATGTGTGTGCCAGTGCCCATGGGGGCTAAAAGAAGAGAAGGTATTATACCCCTTGAAGCTGGAGTTGCAGACATTTGTGAGCTTCCTGACATGGGTACTGGCATCCAAACGCTGGTCCACATGATAGAGCGAGCAACAAGTGTTCTTTTTGGCTAAACCAGCTCTCCAGTCCCCACATTTTGACCTCTCTCTGGTCTTGGGTGATCCCTCTGAGAGTCTGGGGAATGCCCGAGTCCCTTGTCATCAGTATGCCTCGGGTGTATACTGTGCACACATAAACACAGGCAATGTCAAGGGCCTTAGATTCCATCACAGCTCCATACAAGACATCAAGCAATGCTGTGGTAACAGTAGTCCCTTTGGCAAGCAGGGGAAATAATGTAGGCTGTGTCTACATGCGGAGGAGAAATGGATCAAGTCTGAAATAAAGCTGAATATCTAAAATGCCAGCAGGACTCGGTCTTGCTGTTGATAGACAGTCTTGGCAGTTGATTAACTGGCTGTAAGAGAGGTGAATGTAAGGGCGGGGAAAGGGATAACTGTTATTGCTTTGATATACTGGGTTAGGGCTGTTCTGTCTCCAGTAGGGAAGGGTTGAAGTTTAAAGTGCTTTAGAAAGCCTGTAACACAGAACGACAACAGGAAATGAAGCCCCAGATGCAGGCTTATTAGTAAGAGAATCAAGGGTAATACATTCAAATAAGCTGCTGC
Source organism: Cricetomys ansorgei (assembly GCA_026225945.1). Lineage (NCBI taxonomy): Eukaryota > Metazoa > Chordata > Mammalia > Rodentia > Nesomyidae > Cricetomys > Cricetomys ansorgei. The sequence continues at coordinate 593,434 of JAMJFZ010001791.1, read as the reverse complement.
AGGAGTTGCTTCTGAATGCCTCATCCCCTGAGCACTGCGGTCGTTAATCACCGTGGACACGTCATTAGTTTCTTACAAAAGTAAGCTGCCCAGGTAGACAGATCTCTCAGCTAGTTTGCAGGAGTTTGTGAACCAATTAAGGTCTGTTCAATGTGCCTTTACAGGAAGAAGAGTTCAGCTTGTGTCCCCTGGAAACAATTTGTATCATAATTGGGATGATACAATTCATTACAACCAAACCAGCCTTGAAAATGTTGTGGGGTTTACATTATTATGGTACCTCCATAGTTAGGGAGTCCCAATTTTCCTGGAACATCCTGGGCTAGGCCCAATGTCGCAGCATAATTAAGAATATCCTAGAGATAAATGATTTGGTCCTTTTTATCAGTGGAGTAAGCGTCAAAGATTTTCTAATAGGTAGAACATAGGTTTGTGTAAGCTAAGGAGGGACATGGTAATGGGCTTTTTTCCTGAATGGGTCCCTGTTGATTGGAGTGGTTTGAATAAGAATGACCCCCATATGCCATATATTTGAGTGTTTGCTCATCAGGGAGTGGCACTGTTGGAGAGGAATTAGGAGGTGTGGCCACGTTGGAGTGGGTGTGGCCTATTTGGAGAAAGTGTGTCACTTAGGGTGGGCTTGGAGGCTTCCAAAGCCCAAGCCAGTCCCAATGTCTCTTCTTCTTCCTGTTGCTTGAGGATCTGGATATAGAACTCCCAGCTACTTCTCCAGCACCATGTCTGCCTGTGTGCTACCATGCTTCCCACGTGATGACAATGGGCTAAACCTCTGAAACTGTAAGCCAATCCCAGTTCAATGCTTTCCTTTGTAAGAATTGCCATGGTCATGGTGTCTCTTCATAGCAATAAAACACCAACTAAGACACTGATCATTTCTTATAAGACCAAAATAGAAGAGTAATTTTCACAAAATGCTGCCTCAGTACGCATTTTAGGATGTGATGTAATTATATTGTGCGTGTCTTGTTCCTCATGAACAATGTAAGATAATTTAAAAGGTTTGGGAAAAAGTTGTATTTTTTTGTCCATTCTTTCTGGCTTGTGTGTTTGTGTGTGTGTGTGTGTGTGTGTGTGTGTGTGACATTCAGTGGCCTGAGGTTGATGTCAGACATCCTTCTTAATAGTTTTTCACTTTATAGTTTGAGACAGGGTCCCTCTCTAAAGCAGAAGCTCACTGTTCAGTTCATCTAGCTAGCTATGCCCTTCTGACATGTACGTGGGTGTTGGGGATCTGAACTCTCTATCTCAAGCTTGGGCAGCAAAGGCTCTGCCCTCTAAGCCACCGTCTCTCCAGTACATGTGGTCCTTCGTTAGTAAGCTCTTCCCACTAAACAATCTTCAGACTTCTCCCAGTTCTTAGTTTGGGCAAATATACATAGTGACATTTGGTGTAATTACAGATAGCAAACGCGGAGTACGCCTACTTTGAAAGAGGAAAATCAGGAATAAGCAATCCAATCCCGTCCCACCCATCCCCCCTACCCCTGTGAGCCAGACTACCGCATTGGAGAGACTACATCTGGATACCCCATGAGCAGCACCGGCTAACGTGGCTTACTGCTCATTCTTGAGGCAGCACCCGACCGAGTAACCTCCATTCCACAGTCTCTACATTTGCAAACTCATCTGCTCATTAAAATCTCCTCCTAACTCCTGAGTCAATCAATAGCTGCAGTTGTTTGCTGGTTGTTCTCAGAGGGTGTGCAGAACAGCAAACCTTTGATTTCCCAACACGCTTTGCTCTGAGGTTGAACAAGGTGACTCTGCTGTCCCGCTACAGCTCTCAATACTGCCAATTAGCCTTTTCTTATTTGTGCCACATTTTCCAAATTGTGAGCGTTTCGTTGCTGAGCTCCGTGTTTGAATTGACCCGACATGCAGTACTAAGGAACTGTCTGGTGGAGAAGCTTGTGATGTGCCCTCAGGAGACAATAGATATGTTCAATTAGCTTCCTTTGGCTGAGAGATAGGTGTTGTTGGCTGTGAGTTCAATGTTAACAATATACACGGGTAAGGGGGATGGAAGTTTGCCAATCTGTGAACACGGCTGCATCGAGAGCGCCAAGGGTACCATCTGTGGATGGGACAACGTTACAGAAGTGATGGAGAATGCTAGAACTAAATTTTAGTCTCTGTAGATGATGGCTGATTGTGAGTGGAGAACATCATTGTGGTGAGGCTGGGGGTTGGGTACCGAAGGCTGAAAAAAATCATTAAACCCTTCTCAGCCACAGCTTCATCATAAAGAAAATACCGCATACAATTAATCACTTTTAGAACTTTGTGTTCTGTAAGGCGTCTTTAACCAGAAAATGACAACACTCTAAGTTGCATACAGATCGGTTGACCAATATTGTGAGTCGACACTCATGGGAACCTAACCTTGAATGTCCAAGGAGCGACAGCCCAGTATGAGTTTGGCTCGGTGCTCACAGAGGCTGCACGGAACTATGGTGAAGGGTGGGAGTGGCCTTGTCTCAGTGGTGGTGTCTTGTATCTTCCAGCTTTGCCCATCGCTAGCTGAGGACCAGAGAGCAGCATCAGTGGACACAGGAGGAACAGAGGGTTCACCTGGCCCTGTGCTGGCTCAGCATCTCACAGATGCTTTGAGGTGTAATGGCTTTTTCTTTGTCCATGCTGGGGGCAGTTTGCAATTCAGCAATAGATCAGCAGAATAGAACTTTGGGACCAGATGTGGTAACACTGACTGTTGCTTTTGTTTCAAAGTGCTGGAGTATTTATGCTATTTATTTGTTTTTGTTGTTGTTTAAATAAGGGTCTCATGCAGCTCAGGCTGCCTTTGAACTCACTATACAGCAGAGGACGATGCCCTTGGACTCTTGATCCTCCTGCCTCTACCTCCCTGCTGCTGGGGTTATGGGTGTGCTCGCCATGCCTGACTCGCAAGCCCAGCGCTGGTGTACTCATGTCTCTTTCAGTGCACTGCAGCCCTTATTGAACTAATCAGCTGTCTCTGAGCACCTGACCTCATTGTGCATAGTCTCCTTTCACCTTTAATGTCATTTAAGTTGTGCAGCTGTGTTGATTCAGAACCCTAAGGAGCTTCGCTCATGCTTAGCTGCCCTCTGGTCACGTGGGGTCTACCATAGGTGGTTGAGGACAGTGTATACCTTCAGCAGAAAGGACACTTTGAGATTTCGGTGTCCGTTCATGATGTCCAGGAGCTGAAGGACAAGGACAGCTTGAGGAGAAGCTCCCAGAAACCATGAAGACAGGCATCATGAAGAGATTTGGAGATGAAGCTGGGGCCAATTCATCTCCATATGGGGTAGTGACAAGTCACACAGCTGTCTCCTGAGAGTGAGGCTGACCTATTCTGTGTTCTGCAAAAGGGAATTCTGATCCTGGTGCCCCTGTAACTTGACTTCAGTGTCAAGGGATTGCTCCCAGTCTCATAAACCCTTGAGTTCCAGTAGGAGTGTTGTGCCATCCCTCCCTGTGGCCGGAGTGGAAAGTGACAGAAGGAGTTTGGACATTGAATCTCTGCCATTTTTATTCCACACAAGTAAAGGTACAAGAGATGTAGGCTGAACCACAGCAGATGATTCCTGCATCCTGAGATTAACAGTCTGGGTGGACAGAATTAGCTAGAATCTTCTCTGGCTGTTCTGGTTAGTTTTATGTCAGTTTGACTGAAGATATGCTCATCTGGGAAGAGGAAGCATCAATTGAGAAGGTGCCTCTATATCAGATTGGCCTGTAACCAAGTCAGTAGGAGCATTTTCTTGATTAATGATTGATGTGGGAGAGCTTCATTCCAGTGTGGTTGGTACAACCCCATGGCAGGTGGCCCCGGGGTATATAAAAGTCAGGCTGTGCAAACCACTGGAGAAACAAGTCAATATTACTCTATGGCCTGTGTTTCAGTTCCTGCCTCCAGATTCCTCTTTTGAGTTCCTTCCTTGGCTTCCATCAATGATGGGTTGTTATTAGGAAGTGTAAACCAAATAAACTCTTTTCTCCCCAAGTAGCCTTGGCCAGAACATTTTATCACAGCAATAGAAAACATGCAGGCCTTATTGGATACTACAGGCTGGTGGTGTCTGTGTATCTTGGTGCCTCCTATTGCTAGAGGAAGCTGTGTGCGCCTTCTTCACGATACACAGCTAGTCACGTTAACAAGGCGCAAGAGCAGAGAGAGAATGAAGGTGATATGGTCTGAGAAATTAATAACCTTAATTCCAAGAAATTGTGACCATGTCCTTTGCATGATGAGAAGGAATTAAGGTTGAAGGTGGAATTAGTACGCTCATCAGCCTTTGAGATATGATTCTGGATTTTCTGGAGTAACTAAGGGAACGCTAGGGCCCTTATAAGTGGGAGCTGCAGGCAGAACTCCGAGTGCTGTGACATGAGATGGATTCTGTGACCCCACAGGCCTTGGAGATGGAGGAATGGGCGTAGCCAGGACAGTTGCGGCCCTTCCAAGCTGGGAAGTCAAGGAAACAGATTATCTTTGGGACCTTTCAGTACTGACAAACCCTCTGACATCTTGGCTTTAGTTCAGGACAACTTAGACTTTCATCTTCAGAACAGTAAGAGGGTAAGTTCGGGTTGATAGGAAGCTGACATGGGTAGTATCCCCTAGTAAGTCGCCCAAATGAGTTATAGTCCTAGGCCAAAGCAGTGGAGCTGTGGCCTGTGGCACTCTTGAGTTTCTGCCATGTGATCTTCTGTATTGACTCTGCACCCAGAAACTAGTGTGACTCTCCACTCCTGGGAGTCAGCTCTGGCCGGTGTTACAATGTCCACGTGAATGGGAGGTAGAGGACTCCAACTGAGGACATTGTGACATTGCCACCAGCTATGGCCAGGAATAACTTGATGAAAATCAGAAGTAGGGTTTGGGGAGGGAAGTGTAAGATAGTAATAAAATTAAGTGGAATATTTTTGAAATGCTCAAGAGTGGCATCCTCATTCAACCTGACTTCCTGTCCAGGAAAATGTGGAGGCAGAGCTCAAACTCAGGGATCTTCTGAAAGTGCTGAGCCAATGGTCATGAATATTCATGAAGTGTCAGAGCTGGCTAGAAGCTGACATTCTGGCTGGAGGAACAAGACGGTCCAGGGCTGGGTTGCTTTGACCTCCATCACTGCATCCTAAGCTAACAGATGTCCTGACTTGAGCTTCTGCATTGACCCATATGGTGAGTTGCCTTGATCTTTTCCCTAGGGTCCTCCTTTCTTATCACAGATTCTTTTTTCTTTATAGGCTGCATAAGAGAAAGGGCGCAGGGACATCTTTTGTCACTTCCGCTTTCACAGTGTGATCTTTGTCCCACTTTCATTCGCTTGGTGTGATATAATACCCTGACAAAAGTCACATAAGGGAGAAAGTGCTTAGTGCAGTTTACAATTCCATGTAACAGTCCATCACTGCCTGGAAGTCAAAGCAGGAATTTGAAGCAGCTGATCATACCCACAGTCAAGAGCAGAGAGCATGCATGTGTGTTTACGAGTGCTCAGTTCCTTCTCTACACTTAGCACAGTGCCTAGGAAATGGTACTGCCCACAGTGGGCTGGGTCCTGTCAAAGGAGTTGACATTAGGAAATAAGATGCCCTCCCACCCCCCACCACCCTATACTCACACACTCTGCTGCCATTACCAGACACGCCCACAGGCCAGTCTGGTCTAGACACTCTCTGACTGAGACTTTCATCCCACGTGAGTCTAGACCCCATACAATTGATAATTAAAATGAACAGCCATAAACATATTTGTGTTCTAAAGTTTTTTTTTTTTCCTTTTTCTCTCTGTAGAATTACCAGGCTGCACAAAGGTCTTGAGACTGAAGGTTGTGCTGGGCACAGACTCCTCATCTGACCTTGTCTTCCAGCGTGGCAACTTGGCATTATCTGTTCTGTTCTTTGAGTTTCCCCAAAAGGTCTTATTTTGAGAAAGCTATCTACTGCCACAAAAACACACATAAGAAAATACTGCTGTGGATATAAAGCCCATGGAGGTGACATTTATATGAAGTCTTTTCAGACAGTTTCAATGTTGCTACAGACCAGGCATGTTTGGATCATTGAACTCTAGCACTGAGTAAAGGAGAGGAAGCTTCCTAGCACGGAGGACCTGCTGTCAGCACCATCATTAGGGGGATTCTGGGGTCTCATCATCATCAGTTCCTCCTACAGTTTTTGCAATTTGAAGCTAAGCTCTGAATAACCCCACCCTTGGAGTGTGTGCCTTCTCAGTCCCAGTGTGATGGCTATAGGCTGTCCCCAGTCCAGAAATCCCATGAGACTCTAGATGTCTTATGTTATTTCCTGTGCCAGACCCTGTCCACTTCTTTGACTCTTGCTGCTCAGCCAGCCTGGTGTGCTGACCCCAGGAGTGTGGAGGCTCCTGGCAAGGGTGTGTTTCTCCTTCTGGCACGCCCAGTCTAAGTGGTTTGTGATGAGCACATCTCTTTTTGTCTTGGCTCAGTCTCCTCTCTCCAGAATTCTGGCTGCATTTGTGGGCTGGATCAGGGTCGTGGGATCTGGACTTTGTCTTCCCCTCATGATTAAGGCCTCCTCTGACCTTCCTGGCTCTCTTCCTTTGGGGAAAAGTTTCTCCCAAAAGGCTTGTCCATCAACCCCCTCTCTAAATGGGCTTCTGCTGGGTGAACACACCAGTCTACCAGGCAGCCCCTGTACTGCCTCTATGTTACAGGTGACAGCATCTTTCCCCTGACAGGCCACTCCCATGGGAGAAGGGGGTAGGGACTCTGCTCTTGGTCTTTTGGAAATGGGTGCTGGTGCTGAAATGCTTGCTGGCTTCTTCCTTATACTGGTGATGTCGGTGACCAGGTGTTGTCCTTTCATTCAATCTTGACTGTGCCATGTACATATTTTTGACATTTTTATGTAAATGCACGCACGTTAATGTACATGTACACACCTGTGTGTACACATATGTGGGATCCTGAGGTTGGTATTGGATGTCTTCCTCTATTGCTCTCTGCCCTGTGTTTTTCACAGAACTTGCTGCTCACTGATTCTGCTAGACCATCAAGGTCCTGGGGTACCCCATATCAGCCTTCCCAGCATTGAGGTTACAGAAACTGGCCCCTTGTCCAGCTTTGATGTAGGTGTTGGTGATCAACCTCAGGTTCTCATGCTTGCCAGGCAAGCCCGTTAACCTCTAAGCCAGCGGTTCTCAACCTGTGGGACTTGACCATCAGAAAACATGTATTTCTGATGGTTTAAGGAACTGAGACACAGCTTAGTAACACAATTACAGTATGAAGTATCAATGGAAATAATTTTATGGTTGGGGGTCATCACAACATGAGGAACTGTATTAAAGGGTTGCAGCATTAGGAAGGCTGAGAACCACTGCTAGTGTAAGCCATTTCTTCAGCCCCAGTGACATTTATAAGATAGTCCCCACTGAGAACTATGGGTGAGTCTCCTTGGTTTAAATAGTTTTGGACATACTTCTGACTTTCTTTAGAAAGTACAGGCACATGGTGAGACCTGAGGACTACGAGAACGGCTTTGCCTCGGTTCTCGACAGATCAGGAAGGGTTTCTGCTTGGTAAACAGACCAGTCCCCACGGATTGGATCTCAGCAGCTTCTTGTCCACTCAGTCATACAGTATTTCAATGTTTTTTACACTTGGATATAAGATTTATTTCTTCCTTAGGGGGGAATAATCATGAAGTCAGGGAAACACACCACATTTTACAACTCTCATCAACTCGTAATTGATGTATACCGTTCCTGGCAGAGTGGTCAAGGGCTCTAGTTTCCGATTTGGGACCCAGCGGGAGAGAAGCGGAGACAAGCAGGAGTCAAGATGTGACATCGTCTTTCCAAGCTGCCTCTCTCTTCTTTCATGAGATTTACCCAAAGTCACCAGTCAGCCCCTAGCCCCAGTGCGTCTCTTCCTTATGAATCATCTGAGTCCCCTTCCCAAACCGCCAGTTCCTGTAGTCTCCACTACCTCAGCCTCAGCGAGGATCCTGCTCACATTTCAGAGTGACTTGGGGCGTGGGGTCCCCTAACACAAATGGGTATGATATATCTCTCTGCCAGTATCAGCACCTGCCTGAGTGCCCTGAAAGTAAGTCGAGAGTCAGGAGTACTTCAGGATCTGGAACTTCTCAGAGTGGAGGAATGCGGACCTCATCTGAACCACTGACAGGTTTCCTGAGCCTACTTCCTGAGACGTGACCCTGCCACGCATGCGTGCCTCCTCCTCAGCACCAGTACCTGCTGCTTCCACACACCGTCTCTCCCACTGTGTGGAGATGGAAGGCGAAGGCTAGAAATGCCCACCTTAATAACGTGTTTCTCTCACATTGCTTTTTTCATTCCCGATGCAGAGCCATCCCAGCTTCTCTGCTTCTTCCTCCTCTGTTCTCTGCCCTGCTGCAAGCTGGTCTCCTGGCCCTTGGCAGCCCTTGTCCTTTGGCCTTAGGTATGGTCCTATGTGTGGGGAGGAGACTAGTAGATCAGACTAGATGTTGGCACCCAAACATCGTGTTTGGTCCTGCAAGCATCTTATGTATATTTATTAAATTTAAAATTGAACATTTCCCACAAGTCCCTGGTTCCCACAAATCCTGGTTCCTGGTCAGTCTTAAGAAACTGGCTCCTTTGGTAGCCCTGATTCCCTGGGGAGCAGTAAGGCTGTGGGTGTGCTTGAGGTTCTCTGAGCCTGCTCCTTCCTGTGGTTTATGGCCTGGCTCCTCTTTTCCTGTCCAGCCCCTGGAGGTACCAGAGTCTGTGAACCAGGCCTTTGTCGTCATGGCTTTGGAATAGCTTGAGCTATTTATGGAGCTCCCATTTATTCCCTCTGGCCACACACATTGGACCCAAGTGAGGACTGCATGCCCATGATCAGCATCAAGAGGACTGGGCAGGACTGGGTGCTTCCCTGTGCTGGTTCGGAGCAGAGAACCTCTCCTGGCGCTGTTTCTTCTCCTGGCACACAGGCGATTGCCAAGGAAGTAGTGGCAGTGGGACCTATCTTGCACTGTGCTAACCTAGAGTCCTCACTCACTTTCTTGAAGACACAGAGTCTACTCAGTACTCTGTCCTGGTCCCTTGAAGTTCCCATGATTCTCTGCCTGCTCCAGGGCTGGCACACGAGAAGCAAGAAGTGGATAGGCTCTTTGGGTTGGCTCCCCTTGGGATTCATTACTGAAACACAGGCTGTTAAATTTAGGAACACTTTCTAAAGATCTCTTCCTCCTCCTCTTCTTCCTCCTTTTCCTCTTTGTGTGTGTGTTGGGGGGCAGGGATTGATGGTTGTCTTGATCACTCTCTACCTAATATACTTAGGTCTCTCACTTGAACAGCTCATGGTGGGAGGCAGATAGGCAAGCAGATACACTCTGGGGGAGAGAACAGGAGGGTTGGCTTCACTTTGTAGCAGCCCACTCTCCTGAAAACAAGCTTTTCTGCAAAAACATCATACCTGAACTAATCAGCACTTAAAGGCTCCACCTCCCAACACAACCAGCACAAGATGATCACATACCTGTGTGAATTTAGGAGACAAACCATACTCAAGCCGTTCCAGGGTGTGGTATACTGTCCCCCATGGCCCACTAAAGGTTGGACAGGAAACAAACCAGTGCTCTGTTCCGTCAACAAGGTTTTGGTGTTGTTCGTTCTGCTAGTTGGCCTTCTCTGACAGATACAGCTATCCCCTGAAGTTGGGGATGCAAAGGAGGCAGGTGAGCCTGGGTACAAATCCCATTGTTAGCTGGCTTTGCTTTTCTTAGAACCATGATAGGTGGCCAGGGTGACTTCCCCTTAGGCCAACAAGGGGAATACTTTGTTGTTGTTGTTGTTTGTTTTTGTTTTGAGACAGGGTTTCTTTGTTTACCCTGGCTGTCCTGGTCCAGATGGCTTTGAGCTCAGAGATCTTCCAACCTCCTCCTCCTGAGTGTTGGGATTAAGGAGTGTGCCGCCACAGCCAGCTCAAGAATTCCAGTAAGAGTCTTAAATGTTATTTTAAATTATTCCCTCCATATTTCTCCCTGATTTTCACTGAAAAATGGGTAATACTTAGATGAATATAAAAGTAATTTGAGTTCCATAGAAATTATGAGCCACGCATACAATTAGGATGAAGAAAAAAATACACATTCAAAGATCATACCTTATACTATATCATAAGCATTCTCTCATGGCACTAAAAATTTCCATGTTTTACTAGGTGAGTAACATTTATGGGATGGTTGTGTTTTAATTATTTGAAGTCTCTCTCTTTCTCTTCTTCTGCTGAGTATCTAGGTTGCATCTCATCTGCTGTAAGCAAGCTGTGCTGAACATCTTGTCACAGATCTCTATTAAGATCTCTGCTGAAGGCCGATACACCTGCAAGCTAGTTTCTTAGGGCAGAAAGATGGAAGATTATGAAGACCTTAGATCTTTCTGAACTTGTGGGCACATCACATTCTGGAAAAAGCATATATGGTTCATGCACACCATGCCAGAATGAGGCAAGCTGTCTTTACTCTCTCTAAAACTGAGAACACTTTTGGTTATTTTCTCCCCTATGTCACTGTATTGAAAGAGCTGAACAGGAGTAGAAATCTTCTTCTGAACTATTGATGTGTGTGTGTGCGTGTGTCCTATTCTCTTTCATGTCACTATGATAAAATACCTGACAAAAGCAACCTGAAGAAAGTAAGAGTTGGACATGAAGAGGTGGCACAGTGGTTGTGGGTATTTGTTGCTTTTTAGAGGACCTGAGTTCAGTTCCCAGCACCCACATGGTGACCATCTAGAACTCCAGTACCAAAGGATCTGAAACCTTCTATGGTCTCTGTGAGCACATGGTGCACATAATACATACAGACAAAATAACTCTAAAAACAAATAATTTTTTTTTAAATGGAGAGAGGAAAGGTTTATTTGGCTTACAGTTTCACATTACCAGTCATCATTGAGAGGAAATCAAGGCAGGAACTTGAATCAGATAGGCACACCCACAGTTATGAGCAGATGGAGAATGGATGCTCACTCCTCAGCTCACTTTCTTCACTCTTACACAATTCAGGACCCAAACATAGGGAATGGTGCAGCCCACAGTGGGCTGAGTCTTTCCACATCAATTAATATAGTCAAGACAACCCTTCACAGTCATACTCATGGACAAACCTGATCTAGACTATCCCTCCTTGAGGTTCTCTTCCCAGGTGATTCTAGATTATGTCAAGTTGACATTCAAAACGAACCGTCACAGAGCAGTAAGGAGGACTGAAGATCCTTTTAAGATACTGGAGGAAAAGATAGACGCTGAACTGTCCCTCTTCCTCTTACTGTCCATGCTTAGAGTTTAGAATGTACTCCTGGGGGCAGGCAGATGAGACAGGGGGATACTGCTGAGCTGACAAAGTGAGAATGGATGGGAAGGGATATGTTAGACCACTTAGGCTAGAGTCGGGAGTCCTGGTATTCGCTTGGAGAGAGGGAGAGAGAGGAGTCCAGGCTGCCTCTTTGCCTCTGGACATGTTGCAGTACTGCAAGTTATTTGTTAGTACTGAGCCCAAACTCTCTTGGCTTAGCTGGTCCTGACTCTGTAGGAGTTTTCCTTTCTCCCTCCCACTCCATCCTTGGGTGTATGGCCATTGTTCTTGAGCCAGTCTGTGTTCAGTGGTGTGAACACAACACTAAATAGACCCAGTTGTCTCCTCCCTCACCAAGAGGAAGGTAAATAGCCAAGAAATCTGAAAAAAAATAAGGCTTCCGCTTATTTTATTTAAGATGTTCCTAGATATATTAAAAGGCATATTTCAAATATTATTTATAGTTTATATATATCAATAAACGTACACTGATACAAGACTCCTTAGCAGAAAACCTTAAGGTATCTGTGTCTAAGATTTCTGAATTTTTAAGGTTTAAAAAAGCTATTCAGTGCACATACCATGTGTTATATAAAACCCCCTGGTGGGGCTTGGGGCCACAGCCTGTAATTAAGTACACTGAAATTTCTACAGTAAAATTATGAATATTCATACTATGGAGGATAAATATAGATTCTGAATTACCTCATGTCAGCTAAGGGCAAATTTATAGACAAATGAGTTTATGCCAAATGGAGAATAATACTCCCTCGGACACTGTGGCCTTAGCAGATGCCTGTAGAAAGCTGTTGACTCGTGATCAGTGTTTAATAACATGCCTATGTAAAATAAATAGTGTCATCTCAACACTGGCTATGGTTTGACTGATTCTCCCATATCGGCAGTACAGTGGTGCTGGAGGTGGGGCTTTGGGGAGATGTTGGACTGTAAGCATGGAGCCCTCAAGGTTGGGGTCTGTATCTTCAGAAGGAGATAGCAGAGGATCTCCTGTTTCCTACACTATATGAGGATGCCATGTGGAGCTGTGAAGCAGGATGCAGGAGCTCCAGAGACCAGCTCTGCTGGAGCTTGGCTATGGTCTTTCTGATGGGCAGTGTTCCATGAACACCAATGCATATATTTTACTTATACAGCTCCCCAGCTTTTCTTAAGTGTGTGTGTGTGTGTGTGTGTGTGTGTGTGTGTCTGTGTGTGTGTGTGTGTGTGTGTGTGTGTGTGTGTTGTGGTTGTTATATGTGCTCACAGAAGCATGTACCTGTGTGTGTTCATGTAGAAGCCAGAAGATGATATCTGGAGTCTTCCTCTATAGCTTTGCACCTTGGTTTTTTGAGACAAGATCTTAACCTGAGCACGAAGTTCACCGTTTCCGCTCCATGGTTGGCCAGTGAGCTCTTGGGCTCTTTCTGTCTCTGCCCAGACCCTGGCTGGCCCCAGGGTTACAAAAGTCTGCAAGCTTTTTTGTGGGTAGAGATGATCCAAATTCTTTCCCAGCAAGCTCTTTACTCAGGAAGCATCTTCCACCCACCAGCCCTTAGTTATAAAAGTAACAATCTTCACTTCAGGGGGAAGTCCTGTGAGACCAATAAAAGCAATGATTGCTGTTCTCAGCCGCTTCCAGCACACAGCCTTTGAGATGTGACATGGGAGCTTTCTCTTCAGGAGAGGTGGCGTCTGCTTTTCCATCTTCAGAGTCTGCGCTTTTCCGGTCTGTGGCAGAAATGACATGGTAGTTGTGTAGTTGTGAGTTAAACCTTGGGAGGCTTCCATGCTAGAGAATTCCCATTCTCAGGAGAACAACCCTGTCTGGCCCGCCAGTCAGTCCACATCTGGCCTATCAGCTGACCACCAGGAATCTAAAATAGAGCTGAGATTCCTAATAGACTCCTGGAAACTGTTAACAGTTGTTTAATGCCACTGAGTACTGGTGGATAGCAACAGCTAACAGGCAAAAGCTTGGAGCTTGGGTAGCTCTGAGCCCTGAGCTCTCCAGATGTGTCACTAACAAAACCAGCCTGGCCCTCACTAGACCCCACAGCAACTTGTTTTCTTATTAATGTATTAGAAATAAATTCTTAATAATCCGATGTTTTCATAGCTCTCAACACAACTCTCCCAAGCATATCCGAGCAATATAACCTCCAGATTCAATGTGCCAGAAAGGACAATCGGTGGGTGTTTACAGCTCCCCTGGCCTCGTATTCCAGATCCAGTTGATCTATGGTTCTGTTACAGAATTATAACTTTCAACCATTTATCCCAAAGACAAGTTAAATCAGATGCTTTCTTGCTGGGCATCCTCGGGAAGCACGCTCCCAGCCAGATGCGCCGTGGATTTATGCCGCTTCGGCATCTGGTGCAGGCAGCAGCCAGGATTTCTAAATCAACACCAGAGATGTGTTCACCGCCTCCTTTGCTTGCCTCTTTTTGCCTTTTCTTTTGCAGAGGTGCAAATGTCCATGCCCTGTTCTGGTATTTATGAGACTCAACCCCATGCTGAGCCTACTGATTAGTTCTTAACACAGTAGATTTAGGTTTTTCAGTTATCTGTAGAGACAAGATGTATCTATATTGGGGATGAGGGGTAGGGGTGGGGTGGGGTGTCTTTGATTTCTTGTGGTGGTGGGGATCGAACTCAAGGTCTTACCCATGTTTGCCAAATACTTTACCACTGTGCCATAGCTCTACCCTTTTCTGGGGTCTTTGAATTCTATTTCAAATTAAGCTCTGGTTCTCTGGAAAACAACAGCTAGTATTTCTGGGGGAAAACATGAAAATGAAGCCAGTGCCCTGGATTTTTTTGCGGTAGGATTAGAATGCTGAACTTTACGCTGTTGACTTCCTTTAATATCACTTTTTAGCACCTTTCTAGCTCATCTATGATTGATCTTTAAGGAGAATAATCAAAACACACAGAGACTGACAGGCAACAAAGCCACAACCCCTTTGATTCCTTGTTTTAGAATTCAGGACATTCAAAGCTCCTCTAAGACAAAAAAAATAAGAAAGGATGTTTTGTTCTAAAGGAGCAGAGGTGGGGGTGGGGAACCAGCGTTTGCTGAAGTCCTTATGCAGAGGGTTAAGTTTCTCAGTTCTCCATAGTTTCCACCAGGCAGCCAGGAAGCTAAATAATGTCGCCCACCAAGTCCCAAACCGGATGCTAATATGGACCTTAAAATGAGGGCATAGTTGACATGCCAGCAGTTGGAGTTTTGATCTGCATCTGTCTGGAAATGGGAAACATCCTGTCCCAGTGAAAAGCCAAGAGGCCTCCCACTCAGATGAAGAGGGAGAATAGTTGATCTAAACCATGACGTGGAGTCCACACTTACACACAGTGAATGGTGGTTCTGAGGTCTCCAAAGAATGCAAATTAACATTTCTGATGCTTATAAAAATATCTATCCCCAGGACGTGTTCTATATTTATGCTCCCACTGCTTGATCTGAGAGGGTAGGTCAGATTATATTTCAAAGCACTTCCTTACTGCACATTCTTAGCAAAGGATGAAAGAAACAGGGTGGGACCTGGAGTGGAAGTTGAGTCAGGCAAGGAAGATGAATTAGGACCCTGGGATTTGGGGGAGAGCTGAAGAGAGGCCACCGTGGTCCAAGTGGGCAGAAGGAAATCTTCAGGGTTGCAACAGAGTTCAGCTTCAAACTTGGTGGGAGTTGAAGTCTCCCAGTATGTTGAATAGATCCAGAGCTCTAGTTTGAAGGAAGGATTTAAGTATACCTGGGCCACTTTGTAAGACCCCCAACACCCCGTGTGTGTGTGTGTCCACACCCCCTGTGTGTGTATGTGTGTGTGTCCCCTGTGTGTGTCCCCTGTGTGTGTGTCCACACTGTGTGTGTGTGTGTGTGTGTGTGTGTGTGTGTGTGTGTGTTTTCTGTATATCCAGAAAGAACCATAGCCCTTGAACTTTGCAGGTCTTTGTTACCATTTCAAATGCTATTCTCATATCCCATCCAATCTTATCATCGACTGCGGTAGTTAGTGTTGCTATCGCTGTAAGGAAACACCATGGCCAAGGCAAGTCTTAGAAAAGAAAACATTTAACTGGGGCTTGCTTACAGTTTCAGAAGTTTAGTCCATTATCATCATGGTGGGAACATGGAGGAAGGCAGGCAGGCAGGCATGATTCTGGAAAAGTAGTTGAGAGGTCCATCCTGATCCACAGGCAGGGAGAGAGAGGCTCTGCGCTTGGCATGGGCTTTTGAAACCTCAAAGCCTACCCCCAGCGACACACTTTCTCCAACAAAGCCACACCTCCTAATCCTTTTTAAATAGTGCCACTCTCTAATGGCTAAGCATTCGAATATATGAGCCTACAGGGCCATTCTGATTCAAACCACCACATCAGCATACTGGCATCTTGTCTAAGAGGTAAGTACTACTTATCTTTTGGATTCAGTATCATGGATCATTTCTTGTTCACAAGCCCTTCCCTCCAGGGGTCCACATTAGACACATGGATTGCATTATGCTTCATTCTTTCCCCGTGTGCTCAGGCAGAGTGAGCAGCAGCAACCCCAGGAGGCAAACACATGTGCAGCTCTGGATGGAGGAACATTCCTTGGCTCCCCCTGCTTCCCCTTGGCCCTCCAAAAGACGCCAGATTCTACTTTCCTATTCTCTGTGGGTCTTCTAAGAACAGAGAAGAATTCTTGGATCATGAATCAGTCATCTTCCTGACTCCAGTGGTTTTACAGGGTCAGGATCCCTGTTCCCCTCACATACACACAGAAGTGGGAAAGGGAGAGGGAGACCAAGTCTCTCTGCCTGTTTCAGAACATAGAGTGGTTCTGAAATGGTTCTAGTGTGGTCCATCTTCCTCTGAGCTTTGCCATTTGTTTTTTAGGGTTTTGAACTGACACTTTCAAACTGACACTGAAGCCTAGGTGTATCTGAGCACAGTGTAGAACCAAGCAAGGCTGTCAAGGGACCCGGAGAAGAAGGGAGCAGTCCTTGCTCCCTCCTTTTGACCAATCCCCAGATGGACTCTGAGGGACCCTACCTGCACTTCAGTGAAGAATCGGTTTCCCTCTCCTCAGAGTCACAAAAGGCCACGTCATAGGCTCCAGTAAACAACCACAAAAAGCAAGAAGGGAATTCTGGCCCCAGTTCCTGAATGCAAATATTCCTCACTGGTGAAAAGAGCCATTGCAAGGACAAGTCTTCATGGTTGAGCGCTGCAGACTAATGACTGCTCCTCATGGTTGCCAGAGAGTGGCCCTGTTGGTTTGTTTGTGCTATGGAGATCACTAAAGGATCAGCGAAGTGTCTTTGCTGTAAGACACTTTGCACGGGTTGCACAGGGGCTTCAGGGATGCTTCAAGTGCTCTAGCAACTTCAGAGGCTGCACTGAACTAGCTGAGCCTGCACTGTCAAGGTCACTGTCTATATCTGGTGTGAGGAAAACTTGACTCCAAGGATGGACAACTTCACAGTGAATAAGAAACAAGCGACAGGACTGGAGAGGAGACTCAGAGGGTAACAGGCTTGCCTTGTGAGCATGAAGGTCTGAGTTTGAGTCCCAGAACCTAAGTAAAAAAGCCAGGCATAGTGGAATACACTATAATTTCAGCTCAGGGGAGGCAGAGATAGGAGAATCCCTGGAGCTCACTGGCCAGCTAGTCTAACCTCCTTGGTGAAACACTGTCCTCCAAAAGCAAGGGAGACAGAACCCGAGGAACAACACCTGAAATTGGTCTTTGGCTTCCACATTCATGTATGCACATGTGCATATAAATGTGCACCCCCCGCACCCACACACATACACCATACACACACATACACTATACACATACACAGGAGGGGGGCAGGGAGGGGAGAGAAGCTTGGCCTTGGAATTCTTTTCCTTAAGCCTGGGTTGAAGACTCTTACAACCTAAGAGAGGCCATAGTTGGGTGTGCTGGGGACTGAGCTGGCTCTCCATGTTTCCTGTTTTAAAGGGGCCATCCAGGGTAGGATGGGTGAACAGAGACACAGAGAATGTTTCAAATGTTGTAAGACTGTCTTCCCTTGGTTTGGGAAATTATCCCTCAAGGCCATCTTAGGATCCTAATTCCCAAATGAAACAGCTCTCACATAGCCATTGGAGTTGCTTTCCTCTTCCACTGGGATCCTAATGGAGTCTCAGAAACATGTGTTAAGTTTGAGGCTAGGAACACTTCCTTAGGTGACGTATTTAGCTCTTCTATGCCTGTGACACAGGCTTCATGGTAGAACTTTCTCTCTTTTTTGCCATTTGACTTCAAAGTGTCCTTGTGTATACACTCATGTGTTCATGTGTCTAAATGCATATGTGTCTTTGGCAAAGAACAGCACAAAGAGATCTCTGGACACAGACTTTTAGGGCTTACGTGTGATTGTTTTTCTAGGAGTCAATTTGCATAAAAGTTTCTCTGCTGAATGTGAGAAGCCATATGCTTTGGAGATTCTATTCTCCACGGCCATCGAAAGACAGAAGCATTTTGATAAAGATTTGTGTAAAAATCAGCTACTATGATGTTAAGCATACAGCGTGCCACGTCTAAAAAGATAAGTAGCAAGAGAGAAGATGGGGAAAAGGAATGGCCAGCGGTTGGGTACTGTAACTACAAGGACATGGCCCGAGAACCATCCCTGGCTAAACGGCTTTCTGGTCTGTTTAAGTTATCTAATCTCCCTAAAGCATCAGGTCCTTTGTCTGTGTGAGGCAGGTGTACTGGTAAGTTGTTGGTAGACTGAGGGGTTTTTCACTTTCCCATTCAATAGATGGCTATGCACTAGGCACCATCCCCATCTCAGAAGAGGTAGCCAGGGCTGGAGAGATGTTGGTTCCTCCCCGGGGTCCTGCGTGTAAAACGCGGTCTGCTGCGGCTGGATCTCCCGCCTGCGCCAGTGCAGGCTTCGCTCTTTGGCCAGGAGTGCGAAGGCTGGGATTTGAGCGGCGGGAAGGCGCGGACCCGAGGGGGGGCGTCTCGGGTGGTTTCTCGAAAGGGCTGTCCACTTGCAGCCCTGAGAATAGCGAGACGCAAAGAAAGTCTCGGGAGTCGAATCTGGTGGATCACAAAACTCAGTTTATTCTTTGCAACCCTTCCCCTTAAATCCCCTCCAGCAGAGGAGGAGTCCTGGTGCTCTGGGTAGGGACATCTGATTAGCATTGGGAGGCAGGGCGGGCACCAGAGGCGGGAGAGGAAGGCATCCACTCAGTGGATCCGGGTGCAGTGGAGACAAGCATGTTCCTTCTGCTTCTGAGAAGCAGGCAACCCAGAATATTCTGTCCAGGACTTGAGAAGAGGAGCCTGCTGAGCTCCCTTTCCTCTCACCTTTGCAGGGAGTGGAGACACATCCCAGTGGCTTCAACTGCTCCTTCAGCCCACAGAGAGATGGCTCAGTGGTTAAGAGCACTGGCTGCTCTTCCAGAGGACTCAGGTTCAATTCACAGAGCCCATATGGTAGCTTACAACTGTCTGTAACTCCAGCTTCAGAAGATGGCACCCCCACACAGACATATGGAGGCAAAACCACCAACAGACACAAAATAAAAATGTGTTATTTTAAAAAATCAATAAAAAAAGCACTCGTTGGTTTCCCAGAGGACTGACTCCTGTTTCATGGAGGGCAATCTGATGTCCTCTTCTGGCCTTCAAAGGGCAGCAGGCACATAAATGATATGTAGACACACCTGAAGGCAAAACACTCGTATTCATAAAATAAAACTTAATTAATACAAAAAGAGGAGGAGGCAGCCATTAGCATTGCTCTGACTAATATAGGATCAGTGTGTCTAGACCAAGGCCACAAGACTTGGAATGAGAAGTCTGCTAGCTTTCTTGTGCCGGGCCTCTGATAAGGCCTTCCACAGGGGGCAGTTCAGAGGTCAAAAGGAGAGGAATATGTGCTACGGGATGAGGCAGACTGGGGAGCTTCATTCAAGGGCTGCATGTCTAGGTGCCTGTGTGTGTCATGTTTTGGGACAGCAGGAAGCAAAGCAGGTAGAGGCATGGGCTGGCTCAGCAGAGGATGTGAGTTCTTCCTTTCTCCCCTCAAATGAAAGGCAATCAGTCAGCCCCAAGGAGGCACAATGGACACACTTAGGCCTCTGTCCTTATCTCTATGCTTGCAGGTAATTTTAATTTGACTGCCAAAGGAAAAGCTGTATACACGAAAATCCTTCTTATAGCATCATTTGCTATGTCGAAGAATTAGCTGCTCTGATGTCTAACAACATAGGAATGGCTAATTGAATGTCAGGGCTTTGTAGTCAGGCTGTTGTGCTGCTGTGAGAGGAGACAGATTTGAAGACCACGTGGGGAATATGTATGGTGTAATGTTTGTGAAAGGAAGGGCCTGGCATCTCACACGCTGTGTGATGGCACCAATGAGCTTCAGCAATGCCAGCATATGAACATTTTGTGGAGTCTGTGCAGTGGACAGAGACCAGCTTACTTGAGAATATCAAGTTGGGGTCCCCTGACTGTCTCCAAAAGGCTGGAGGGAGCTCCTGAAACTCAGCACGATGGGGCAGCGGCTATGCGAGGAGGCTGGAGGAGTGACTGGGCACAAGGCCTGGCTTTCTCACTTCCCCGTGTCAGACCCTGGAGAGGTCCCTCAGCCTCAGCCTGCCTCAGTTTCTTCTGAAACAGAGCTAACAGTAGCAACCACTTTCTAGCATGTGGTGAAGACAACGTGAACAGAGGTCGGAAATCACAGAGAGCTGGTACTGGGCAGGTGACCAAGAATTCCTAGCCGTGATCATTATCTTGTTATTTTGTCTAGTGCTGACATTTTTATAGTGTATTGTGATCATGTGGATAATTATAATGTCTGAATATAAGTAAAATATTTTTAAGTTCTGTGCCTTGGATTCTTCAAGAAGCATATGCCATGACCAATAAGCTTTACAAAGATTCTAAGGATTGCACCCGTGAAAGGAACCCACGTGGAGGGTAGTTATGGGTGGGCATGGTCAAAGTTCAATGTATGTCAGACCCCTGTGTGAAGAAGAGAGAAAAGTCAAAAGCATTCCAGAAATGGGGATTAGAGTCTGATTCCTCAGGGTCTCAAGAGATGCAAGGAATGAACGGACTCAGAATAGTGTAGAGAGACCTGTTACAGGGTCTCATGGCTGACTGGAGAGTTAACCGAGGTGGTGTCTCATGTTTAGGAACTTGAGAGAATGGTAGTAGAAACATCCCAAATTTGGGAGTCCTCAGGTCAAAGTCAGCTGAGGAGGAGCCGCAGGTCCTTCAGCAGCGGGCCCACTCCCGTCGCTTTGTCTTACCGGGTAACAGAGCCTGGATGGGGAGGATTTCTGAAAATCCAGTGGTGGATTTCAAAGCACAGCTGCTGAGGTGCCCCGGCCTTGTGACCTGTGGTGCCTCCTGGTCACCATACCCATGGATGCTCAAAATGATTCTCTTGTTCTACTGTGAAAGATGAGTGGAGATCTAGAGGTAGGTGGTCTTGGATTCTCTAGCTTAAATGCCCTTGGGACCTTTGGAAAATTAATCACATTTCTGATCGTCAGTTTACTCAAGGGTAAAATAGAAGTAATGGTAGGAGTAATATCAAAGGGCTGCTGGGAGGATTCACAAGGTTCATCAATGTGGAATTTTTCAGTAAAGTTTACAAAGATTTCCGAAGCTATTGCTGACCACATGACCCTCTCAGTTGTTTCCAGTATGCCAGAGGAGAGTTTTTGGCAGGTCATGTCAAGCAACTACTCAGTCTGGAGACTCATTCAGGCTTCTGATACACAGTTGTGTATATGGAGTGTGTTGGTGTTGGGAAAAGTGAGTCCCTTTCCTTTTAAATATAGATGGAGAAGTTTTATTCTTGATTGTCACTGGCAATCATTTTATGAGGCCATCATGGGGATTGCCATCCTATTTCATGGGAGTGGTCTGCTTATTTCCCAGGGGCCATCTTAGAACCTGAAGGTCCATCATGTATCCTGAAGGTAGCCATCTTGGATCTTGATGGCAGCCATCTTGGATCTTGAGCGCATCTACCTTACGTCATGAAGGTAGATCACCTAAGGAAGATGTCACCATGTAAAGAAAGGTGGGAACAGATGGCCAACACCCTAAAGTCTGAACAGCATTGATCCTAGTGTAAGGCATTGAGTAATAGAGATTCTTCAAGACAAATTGAGCAGGGCTTTTTGTTACTCTGGACTTAATAAAACCTTAAAGACAGTACAGGAAATGGTTGTTGGGGACCCTCAGTTTATCTAAGGTCTGTGATGATTAGTATTAGCTATCAACTTGATAGGATCTGGAATCACTTGGGAGATGGGCCTCTGGGTAAGATTATATTGATTACATTAATTAAGATGGGAGGACATCTCATTAAGGGTGGGACCACTCCCTGACTGGGATATTGTATACATGGAGACAGGGAACTGAATTTTTCCCAGTTGTGGATAAGATCTGACTAGTTGCTTCAAGTTTCTGCTGCCCTGGACTTTCTTACCATGATGAACTGTGCTTTGAATTGTGAACTGAAATAGACCCTTTCTCCCTTAAGTTGCTTTTGTCAGAATATTTTATCATTATAACACAAAAGAAGATTTGACAAGGCCTCCGTGAGGGACTTGTAGTCATATTCTTGGATGTACAGACACTAAGCTTAGGATCTAGTAAAATCCCCCAATTTTCTTTTCCCCCAATACCATGGTGATTATGATAGTGAAGGAAGAGGCTGAGTATTAGTACTGAAAGTGTCAATCTTTATGGCAAGTGAAGTCATCATTCTCTCCTAGTTCCTAGTTCTTTTGTAGCTTGGCCTTGCGCCAGTCTTAGCCACAGCCTTCTGATAAATGCTATGGGAGTCTCTTGATCCCTTCCAGCTAACCACATGCCAGATACCTCCTCCGAGATTCCTGGTGATGAATTTCCCATGGAATGGCATGATATAGAATGTCTACATACTTCTTCAAGTTGAATGTTTCTTCAAGTTGAATGTTTCACTATTCCATGACTAGTTTGATGATGAATTTATTTTACTCCAAAGCTATGAATATAATTTAAACAATTAAGTATTCTTCAAGACAGTCCATTACATTTTGAAAGGGAGAGCATACACCCGTCTCTGAGCATGCTTACTTTGGCTCTGTATCATTAGATGAGGAGATTTGTAGCATGACTATTCAAACACTCACTGAAAACACTTATTTCCACTTCCTCAGTAATGTATTCATATGCCTTCATCATGCATCTATCAAAGCTAATCACTAAATATCTTCATCTACTGGAAAATCCTGGATAAAAATTTTAAAATCACCAGAGAAGCTTGGAGTTTTTGCTTTGCTTCTATTTGCATTTGTTCTAAATTATCTCAGCATACTTTTACTTAATATAGGAATTTTTCTAATGAAGCAGGGTACACATTAGAGAAGGAATCCCTATATCCCAATAGCCACTATTAAAACCTCAAGTTCATCGAGCAATGGACTGTTTCGAGGTGCCATTCTTTCCTTTGACGGACTGATACAGTGTAGATCCACTGTCACAGAGGAAGAGGGAGGGCTGAGACCCACACCTTATAGCACTGTCAATTCAGAACACACCAGTGAAGTCAAATGTTTCCCATGAGTCCTAGGGAAAGGACAGGGTAGTCCTAGACCCATGGTGACAAACCTGGCCTGGGGAAGTCTGGCTGGGAAGGAATGTGAACATGAATGATGATGAAAAGATGAGGAACAGGAAGAAGATGAAGAAGGAGGCAAGACAGCTGGAAGGGATGAGGACAGAGGGAAACAGATCCCGCCCTCCCTTTGTTTATGTCTGGACTCTCAGTTTATCTTACAGAAGCACAATGCTGATAACTTCAAGCAGCACAGGATTTGGGTTTAGACATGAATGGATCTGGGTACTAAATATCACTATCTGTACTAAGTATGTACTTAGTTTTTACCCCTATCCTTAATTTTCTTCTCCCTAGCAAACCCTTTTTGTTTGGGTCTTTGACATATATTTTAATAATACTTTTATTAATAATTTGAATTTCATATAATGTATCTCAATAATACCCTCTTCCCATTCCTCCCTGCTCCACCTTTCCCCCTATGTGGAAAAAAATTAAGTCCAGCTAGTGCAGCAAGAGCATGGATCACAGGCATAGCCTTGGCTCCTAGAGGCAGCGGGCTGCTCTGATGACGGACATTCACCTGGCTAATACTAGCCTGACCAAGCATGATGAAGTTCTACCTGAAGTTGGGCCTCCCGGCCTAAGTCTGTCCTCCAGCAGGCACCCAGACATCACCCAGGGACCCAGACACTGAATAGGCATGTGATATCCTTCAAGGACCAGGGCATCATGCAGGCCTCCAGACATCCTGCAGGCGTCAGTGTCTCCTATAGGCACCTGGACATCCCACAGGCACCAGGGCCTCTTTCAGGTTCCCAGACATCCCACAGGCACCAGGATGTCCTGCAGGCTCCAGGGTATCCAGCAGACACCCGGCGATTATGCAGGCACTAGACCAACCCACAGACAACTGGATGCACATCACATAGACACCCAGACATTATGTGGGTACCCAGACATTCCTCAGGTACCAGACATCCCACAGGCATCAGAACCTCCCACAGGCACCCAGATGTCCCAGAGTTGCAGTTCCTGAAGGGATGGATATATATATATTACACAAATATGAAGTACACAACTGCATATATATACACATACATATATACATATATGTAAATATATATACATAGATATGTATGCAGTTATGCACTTCATATTATGAAACAAACCATTCTCAATATTGATAATTATAAAATCAAAGTATTTATCAACTTTGGAAAATGTTGAGGGGGTTTTATGTTCTACCGTATCAAACATTCAGCCAAGATTCAATTTTTATGTAAAAGTTTGTATGCAAATTTGATTTCCTGGTTAACAAATGCTAAAAACTCTATGCATACCAAAGAATTGTTCTAAGATAATTTACTTTAGGATTTGTTATCACCAAATGTTTGTAATTTGTATGCGTAGTCAATATACCAATAGATCCAGGGTTATGTTGACATCTTCTGTGTGCTAATGTATACAACTATGCCCAACTCTGTCCAGCATTTTTTTTAGATTACTTTTTATTGTTTTAAATTATGTATAGGTGTGTGTGTGTGTGCATTTGCTTCTGTGAACATTAATGAAGGTGTCAGCAGAGGCTGTACATCCCTGGAGCTGGAGTTAACAGACAGTTGTCAGTCACCTCACGTGGGTGCTTTAAATTGAACCCAAGTTCTCTGGAAAAGCAGCAAGTGCACGCAACCTCTGAGCCATCTCTCCAGCACCATATCCAGCATGTTCTACATGGGCCTTGAAGAGTGAAGTCAGGACCTCATGCTTGTGAGGAAAGCTCTTTACCCACTCTGTTATCTCCCAAAACCCCAAAGAGATTTTTCCCAGCACCTAAACTGAATCCCAAACCAAGGCAGGTTTCTGTGCTCTGTTTTTGTATGGATGTTTTCCCAGGGGCGGGCAGGAAAGCAGAGCCTCCAGCAACATCTGCACCAGATCTAGTCTGTCAATCAGGACATCAGCCAAGGGGGAGTTCACCATTACTTCTGGTTGCTTTGTAAGTGATATTCCAGTGGCAGATGCCTGTGTCACTCTCATTTCTAAGGCAGGATATACATTTGCTTCAAGGGATTGGCACCCCAGTTCTCAGTCCAGGAGAGGAAGTAGCGGGTCTAAGTCAAATCCTTAATTTAAGGTCCTTATGAATTTATGTCATTCAGAATTTTGTGACTATCACAAAATACCTAAGGCAATCAACTTAAAAAGAGGAAAAACTTACTTTGGCTCACAGTTTGGAGGTTTCAGTCCGTGCCCTATGCTTTTGGACCTGTGCGAGGGAGGACAGATGGTGGCTGGGGTATGTGATGGGAGAAGCAGCTCACAAGACATCTGGGAAACACAGAGAGGTGGGGGTGGGTGGGTACAGGGTTCCCACAGTTGCCTTTGAGGATATATTCCAGAAGACTTAATTCTTCAATCCAGGCTCCACCTCCTAATGGGCCTTCCTCACAGCTCCATGGGCTGTAAGCCACACCTTTGACACTTAGGCCTTTGGGGGATGCTTATCCTAACCATAGGAGAATTTCTCACACAGATGTCTCAGGTCCAGTTCAGTCCCATTGTCTCCAGAGACACATTCGAGCAAGTGGAAATCATTTGCATAATAATTGACAGGCAAAATAAAATGATGTTAACATCCCTAATACATCAAGGTTATTAGTGTTTCTAAAGATGGGTTCTGTTGTGGGAAATTGTAAATATTGTTATTTACAAAAGGGAACAAACACTTTTAGATTTGAACTTCCAATTATTATCTGGAAAATCGAAGAACATCATAGATTATTCTACATTTGACTTTATACTGTGACTTTGCCCAGTGTGATTCAGAGAAAGTAAATTGAATTTGATTTCACGTGATAGTTTACTCTGTAAGACGTTCCTTTTTGGAATGTAATGAGTTCCAGGAGAAAGATTATTGGTGGAATGGTATCTGACACATAGTAAATACTTGAGAACCAACTTGAATGAATGAATGAACTAGTAGAAGACGTAGGTAACTGAAAATCAGTTAAGTCAAGGAGAAACCAATAACTTTGGTTATGATTTTTCTTTGGTCTTTATGTGTGTGTACATGTATAAGTATGTGTGTGTAGGCCAGAGGAAGATGTTATGTCTTCCTCAGTTGATCCGTGTCTTAATTTTTGAGACAAGAGCTCTCACTGCACCTGGAGATTGCTGTTCCAGATAGACTGGCTAGCCAGCGAGCTCCTCAGATCTGCCTGTCCCCACCTCCCAAGCACTGGGATTATAGGCATGTGCTCCCTTGCTCAGGGTGCTGGTTTTTTCAAGGGGGATGCAGAAAGCAGAGTCTCTATCATCATCTGCACCAGGTCTAGTGTGTCAGCCACACACTAGATGCAAACCTAGACATATCTAGGCATATCTAGGAAAAGGAAATCTCAGTTGGGGAATTGTCTCTCCACTGTATTGACCTGTGGGCAGAACATTTTCTTGATTAATATTTGATGGGGGAGGTCCCACCACCCCTGGGGTGGTCCTGTGTGCTATGAGAAAGCAAGTTGAATATGCCATAGAGAGCAAGCCAGTAAGCAGCCAGCATTCCTCCATAGCCTCTACTTTAGTTCTTGCCTCCAGGTTCCTGCTCGAATTCCTGCCCTGATTTCCCCCTCTGTGATGGACTATAGGCTGTAAAGAAAAAACAAACTCTTTCCTCCCCAAGTAGTTTTTGGTCCTGGTGTTTATCACAGCGATACAATGAAATCCAGGACATCGGGATCCGAACTCAGGACCTCGTACTCGTGCAACAAGTACTTTATTAGGTGATACTTCTCCCCAGCCACTGGAAGAGTTTTTGGGAGTGTTTAATGGCATCCCTTTTCTTCAGCTGAGGTATGGAGCTCACTCCTCAACCTGATGGTCTCCATCTAAACTGCTCATGACAAGCATGTGTGAGAAAGTCTCAAAGACTTCACGTGTACATTAGAGTTCTTTATCCATAAGACCCGTGCATAGGTACACCCAGAGACTAGCTAGCCTGAGTCAGGGACTAGACACATGCCACTGTCTCTTCAGCCGAGCATTTCTGCCTCTGATCGCTTCACACACTTCTTGTGAAGGTAGTGTGGACATAACAATGTCCCTGTACCACATGTGCACTGAAGTCCCTCACTGTCAAACCCAGCCACTCCTTTCTCTTCCGCATGCTATTTTCACCTGGGTTTTATGTCATCTGCTCCAACACGAGCATCTGTGGGATAACTCTGGACCTCACTAAAGAAGGCTCAGATCAGGAGGGAAGAATAATGGCTAATCATTAAGTTTGGGTGTGGGTGCTGGGTTGGGAAAACCCAGCTGGCTCGGGACCGGATGCTACCTCTGATTCACAAGCATGGGTAGTTACCATGCTGCAGTCTGGCCCAGAAAGAATCGCATGCATCGGGTGGCTTGTTTATTTGGAGAATTGAAATAGGGAGGCAGGAATGACTTCTTTGCCAAAACCTAGATTTAATCCAACATGACTCATTCTAATTTTAGAACTGAGCTTGGACCTTTGTGGGAGTCACTGTTCTAGAATGGGAGGGGGGAGATTCCTCATGACCAGCACTCTTCCGACATGGGGTACAATGAGATGCAGAGGAGATGAGGCATCTGCACAGGGCAGAGTTGGAGGGCCTCTGAATTGTGGAAGGGGGGCACTGGGCTGTAAAAGAACAACATAGGAGACAAAATGTACAAGGCCTCAAATATTTGAATCCTGACCTCAGTTTAAATAAATGTTAATCATTATTGAGCCAGAAAATCAGGCCAGAAGAAGCAAGTTTCTATTTCACAAGAATTTAAGTGTGGCGTTTTAAGTCAATAATCCTTTGGCATTTAGCATCGAGAAGGTGTAAAGGAAAGGACTTCTATTCTTGGTGTACATACAGAAGTTGCCACAGAAGCTGTTGGCAGACTAGATCAACCTCTCTGTGGGGGAAAAAAACCAAAAAAACCTTTTTGTGGAAACCTCTTTGTGGTAACATGGCGGATGCTGGTCCTGATTTCTTTCCCCATTGTTGTGATAAAATACCCTGACAAAAATCAACTTTAGGGAGAAAGGGTTGAGTTTAGCTCACAATCCAAGGCCTGAAGTTTATATACAGTGCCTCCTTATTCATCAAGCCAGGGTCTACCAATTGAACTCAGAGCTCATCAATCAGCTCATCTAGCTAGCCAGCTTGCCCATAGAGAGGAAGCCAGGCCTCTGCCACCCGGGTGCTGGGCTCCATCATGGTAGGGAAGCCAAGGTGGCAGGAGCTTGATCAGGAAGCAGAGTGGTGACTGCTGCTGCTCAGCTCCCTTTCTCCATCCACACAGCCCAGGATCCCTGCCAGGGAACCGTCCTGCCCATGATGAGTCTTCCCACTTCAATTAATGTAATCAAGATGACCACCCATGGGCGGGCCCAGGGGCCCAGCTCTCAGGCGATTCTAGATTCTGTCAGATTGACAATCAATACTACCTTCACAGTGCCTGGATTCCAAATGGCTCAAGGAAAAATTGGGATTGGGGATTTGGGATTTGGGTGAACTAAATGGCATGTTTTCTCCCACAAAGAATTATTCCTGAGTTTTATGAATACCTGCTTCAGGCTGTCATTGGTCACCTTTGAGTTTCTATCAGCTTGCTCTACCTCAGCCTGGGGTGTGTTCATGGAGTCACAATGCAGCAGCAAGAAGGTGCTTGTAGGATGCAGAGCAGATATCTGTATCATGCCTCCAGACTTCTTTCTCTTTACATTATCCAGTTATGGGTGTCTGGTTATAGCAAGATAAAGCTGGGTGTAAAGTTCTGTCCACTCTCATCCAACTGAGCCTCCATCCTGACTCATGTAGTGGCATCAAGATACCAGCCTATCCCAGCCATGAATGTGGAGATCTGAAGTATTCTACAGGGTGCTGGCGTCTTATGCTAAGAAATGAAGCCAGCGTGGTCACGACAGCTACCGTGAAGGAGAGAAGTGGACGGGAAACCCAGCGGGCCTCAAGAGAGAAGATCTTTATTCACGTGGAGTAAGTAAGTGGCTTTGGACCTCCATGGAAATTGACACATTTGAAAGTTTTAGGGCTACGTAGATGGCTCAGTGGACAAAGCCCTTGCTGCAAAGACATGGGGACCGGGGTTTGAATCCACAGCATCCACGTAACTGCTTGACAGGTATGGCAGTCTGCCTCTAGTCCCAGCAGAGAAAGGAGATCCTCCTGGCAAACTGGCTAGGGTAAACAAGCCAATTGGTGAGGTCTGGGTTCGATTGGTAGGTAGTGCCTGAATGGATAGGGTGGAAAGCAATGGAGTATACACTAGGTATCAAATTTGGGCCTCTGCTTGTACACACATGCATAAACGTATGTGCACATGCACCCTATATGTATATATGCCCCCACACATATGACTACAAACACCATACACACATGCAAAACATAATACTACTACACGCACCATACACATACATACAAAAAAAAAAAGTCAAAAGGAAAGAAAACTTTTCGAAAAATGGTAGCCCCAAAGCCCCTTTCCTTTGGGGAATTTTTACTGTGGGGTGTGGCTGGCATTTTTGTTTGGAGTAAATTCCTGGACAGCTTCTCTGGCAAAGCAAAACAGGGCGTAGGAACTTCTCAGGGAAGAAAGCGCACAGGCTCTTCTCCACACTGTGTCTGTGACAAATCAGAAAGTATCTGATGTTTGCCCACCTACAAGGGTCCTGACACTCTGCACCAAAAACACACCTTGGATTCCAGGAACCTTGGTGCAGAGCACAAAGCATGCTCTTCATTCTCGACAGGATAGACGTACAGCTTTGCTGAAGCATCAAACTCCAAGGCAGGCATTTCTTTAGATTTCTCTCAATGAGCTGAAAACTGTCAGTTTTAGTAAACGATTGGCAGCCATTTCAGTCAGAGCGGTAGGCGTTAAGTTACTGATGGAGCTCCTAAGAGAACCAATTACTGTCTGAGAAATCAGAGGAGAATAATCGGCACCTTGAACATGCCAGAAAAACACCCCATGACAGTCTGAACCTTTACAAACACACTGGGGAAAGTTTAAAAATGTGAGAGGAAACTTGAAGAGCTTGCCTTCGAGAACTTTCACTCACAAATGCTCTGTGGACATCTCGAATTTAAAAATATGTTAAAGAGAAAGCTCTATTTTCTTATTTGGAAAAATAATACTTGTTGCAGAAAATAATGCAGATTCAGAGCCAAAAATAAAAAAAGGGAATGAGATCAGCAGAGATTTCAGCTCTCATTAAAAATGCATATTTCTCAAAGTAGTTGATACCCGGCACTATGGAAGTAAGCGTGTGTGTGTGTGTGTGTGTGTGTGTGTGTGTGTGTGTATGTGTGTGTGTGTGTGTGTGTGTGTGTGTGTGTGTGTGTGTTTCCCTTTGCCATCAATGTAATATAGCTAGCATAGCCTAGGAGAAGGGCCCCTGAGCGAGTCTGTGAGGGATTATCTTAATTATGTTAACTGATGCGGGAAGACCCACTCACTATGGGAAGCACCCTTTCCTGGGCTTGGACTGGATGAGAAGTAAGCTGAGCTCTAGCATGCACTAATCCACCACTCTGGGCTCCTCACTGTGGATGCCCGGAGACCAGCTGCTTCAAGTTCCTGCCACCCTCACTTCCTGGAGATGACGGCCACCTGGGAGTGTGACAGCAACAGGAAACCTAAAGGAAGACAAGTCCTGCCACTGCTTTTTGTTTAATGTTTTGACACAAGATCTCATGTAGCCCAGGCTGGCCTCAGATTTACTACAAAGCTGAAGGTGACCTTGCTGTCCTCACCCTCCTGCCTCTGTCTGGGGTTAGAGGCGTGTACCACCATACCTGGCTCCTTCCACTCTGTAGCCTGCTCATCTTTCCTTTCCCATGGCTGGATCGTCACCCAAAACCATTTCCCGAGAATTCTCACGGGATCAGATTTTTGTTCTTCCTCTCTTAAAGGATTCCAGTCCTCTATTGCAATCTTAATTTGATTTCCAAATTTAAATGTCATAAAACCGTTTCTATAGATGGATGTCAGACATAGTCAAACAGTCTTGATCCTCAATAGTAACTTCTGGTATGGCTGATGGTTGGTCTGTGTCCACCCTGCAGTGAACCAGCCCCATTGAACTCCTGGCCACAAGGCTACTGCTTACTCCAGGATTTCTGGGAAATGAATTTATACCTCTGAAGAGTCACAAGGCTCTAGGGAAACAAACACAAGGTGAGACCATCCGC
Source organism: Cricetomys ansorgei (assembly GCA_026225945.1). Classification (NCBI taxonomy): domain Eukaryota; kingdom Metazoa; phylum Chordata; class Mammalia; order Rodentia; family Nesomyidae; genus Cricetomys; species Cricetomys ansorgei. The sequence goes on along the minus strand of JAMJFZ010001791.1, from coordinate 562,271 downwards.
TCCCGTGTTCCTGGCCCCTCTCTTTCGTTATCCAGGAACAAAGTCAGTGTTTCCCTTCTAGAATAGAGGTGGTGTCAAGCCTGTTCTTTGCTTTGCTGTGTGATGGGGACTTTCCCAAAGAGGCAGGAATCTCATTTGCCCTTTGAGAATACCAGGGCTTTTACTTGGCCCGTAGGGTTTTATGAAAGGGTCCACTGGAAACAAAGTTGGGCAGAGGTCTGAAGGGAGGTGGACCACACTCTCGATGTCTATCTCTCATGGAACATGGGATATCGCCCACACGGGACCCATGTTTGCTGTACCACAGCTGAGCAGTGCTGCTCAGAAGCATCTTTCTGAGCCTTGGGGTCTGTCCCTGACACAGCATAGCTCTAAGAACTACTTCGTGTGGCTCCCTCCTACTACATACCGAGAGGCATCCATTCCACGTGAATTCTCTTTCTTCTCATGACATGAATCCCCCCACTCTGATCCTTTCAAATCTCAGTTCAGAGGAACCTTCACAACCTTTGGAGTCATCAATAATGTCCTTACTCCAAAAGGAAGCCTGTGTCTAATGACATAGCTCTCCCCACTGTCCTCACTCCCAGATGCTGGGATCCACCTGCTTCAGGACGGTTCTGGAACAGCATCATGTGGGTCATGGACTTTCATGTCTGGTGTCTGCCCTTTCTAACGTTTTCAAGCTTGTATGAGTTCTGTATACTCCTTTTCATGGCCAGATAACAGTCCGTTGTGCAGGCATAGCATATTTTGTTTAGCCTGCGGTTTTTTTCTTAAGAACAGAAATGGTCTTTCCCAGAGCCCCTGGTAGAGTCCTCTTACTGTTTCGCTCACTAAAAATGTTAATCTAAAGACTGGAGGAATGATGAGGTTGCAGGTTGCTTCTTTGCTCTTCTGTTTGGGGGACATTTTCCATTCTCCAGAGTTCTCTAAGTAAAACTTGGACTCTGTTGTCAAGAATGGGTACAGAGAGCCACCAGGGATGGGCAGTGGGCTGGGCTACGGCTCCCGCTTCTATGTTTCTGATAACTTTCCTTCTGTATCTACAGTGACTACAATGGAAATTGGAGTTTAACAAGACTTTCCAATATGATATGGTGTATACCAAAGAACATACAAAACCAGCTCCTCAAAGTCTCAATTTATGAAAGGAAGCCTTAACAAAGGAACCACAGTTCCTAAGCACCAAAATAGAAAATGAGAGAGAAAAAAAAGAGTCTAAAGAGATGTCTTTGAAGATACAGATGCATACAGATGCTCTTTGTGGCTGTGGGTCATGCCTGTCTAACCCACGGTGATCCTCCTTGGCACCAGTGGGAATAATTCCACATACTCTCATGAGGCCACTCTGCCAATCCAGAGGCATTTTCTGAATCTGAGAGATCCATAGGAAACTCTGGGGAGCTGGGAGCTGCCACTGAGGCCAGGCTGGGATTCAGCGCGTGCCAGTCAAGTTCAACATGACAAGCTCCATCCCATATTCATCTTGTGTTTTGACTCTAGCCTTTTAAAAGGCAGGATCTCATGTAGCCCAGGCTGGCCTCAAATTGAATTCCTCTTGCAGAGTGCTGTGATTACAGGTTTGCATCACCATGCCTGGCTCTAACCCTGTGTTTTGTCTTCTGTATTTTATGGTGCTTGATGTCTTTGGGCCTTGCTGATCTGAGAACAACTGTCCTTCCTAGGAAGCCGATCCCAACAGGTAGCTAACTCTTCTTTGTGTGCCTTCCCCACACAAAGCATTCCGAAGCCCCCACCCCAACCACATCTGCTCTCCATTTCTCCCACTCCAGCAATTTCCCCTATTCTAATGAGCCCAGCCCTGACACCAGACAGCAGGGACAGGGCTTACATCAGGAGCCTGTGGAAATTATTTAAACTAGCCCGTTTCAGATTTAACTTGCCTCAGTTTCCCCTTCACCCCTTGACAGCACATTGTTTTACACTCCCCTCCTTCTGCCTCCTGATGCCATGCTGATGGTACTGCCCCCTTGTGGCCCTGTATGGTATAGCATGCCTCCTGTTCCCCACAAGGATCACTAATTATCCCACATCTGAGCAGTAATGCATCCTGTCTTTTTGTTCTTAGTTTTTTTATTTGTCTTTTTTAAAAAAAATTATTTGTTCTTAATTTACTTTTTTTTATTTTATGTGTATGTGCTGGTGTCTGCATGCAGGTATGTTCACCATGTGTGTGCCTGGTACCCAAGGAAGCCAGAAGAGGGTGTTTCATCTCCTGGAACTGGAGTTACAAATGGTTGTGAGCTGCCATGTAGGTGTTAGGAACTGATCCAGATCCTCTGCAACAGCAGCAAGTGCTCACAGTCACTGAGCTGTCTCTTCAGCCCCATACCCTATCTTCAAGCAGTCTGAGGGCTTCTCAGGGACCTGCTGTGGAATCACCCAGAAAAGATGGTCAGTGTGAGTCATACTGGGACCTATCGGGTCTACAGGAGGATTAGACACAGAAGACGGAACATCACCCAGGGATGCGTGCCTGGCTCAGAGGCCCTGCAAGGAGTGTTGGCTAAGGACGAAGCCACCTCACTGCTCTGAGGATCCTGCAGGTTCTTTTCATGACCTCATTTCCATCTTACACATTCTGACCAACAGAAAACATCATATTTGGTGAGTAGTGCTGGTTAGAGATAAATGTTCAACTCTCCCTTTAAGAGTGGTACTTCAGCCACCGGGTGGTGATGGTGTATGCCTTTAATCCCAGGAGGCAGAGGCAGGAAAATCTCTATGAGTTTGAGGCCAGCCTGGTCTACAGAGTGAGTTCCAGGACAGCCAGAGTTACAACAGAGAAACCCTGTCTTGAGAAAACCAATGAACCAACCAAACAAACAAAAAAGAGTGGTATTTCATAGCTGGGTTTTGAATGCCTTTAATCCCAGCGCTTGGGAAGCAGAAGCAGTTAGACCCCTGGATTTGAGGCCATCCTGATCTACATAGAGAGTTGCAGGTCATCCAAGGTGATATACTGACACCCTGTCTCAACAAACAGAGTGGTATTTGGGGGGTTGGGGGTGAGGTCTGGAGATATATACAGCTTAGTCATTAAGAGCGCCTCTTGCTCTTCCAGAGACCTGGATTTGGTTCCCATCACCATGTCAAGTGCCTCACAGCCACTTGTAACTTCAGTTCCAGGGGGTGCAACATCCTCTTCTGGCTCACTTGAATATCCGCATACATGAAGCAGTCAACACACACACACATACACACACACACACACACACACCCCTTTAAAATGAAAGTGGTACTTTACCAGGATGTGTGATGAAATTTTGTCCTTACTGAAGATCTTTCTATTGCCTAAACACAGACCAGAATATAAATAATCAAGTTGAGAGAGGCCTAAGAAGCCACTGGTTCAATTTTCTAAATATGAGGCATGGAGTTCCTGGAGGGGCGCTGTGGTTTCCCTTCTTTAGAGGAGATGGGTTTCCACTGGAACTCAGCCTCCTGATTCCTAGTCCAGTCTTCCCTCATCTCCTCAGACTGTGTACAGGGAGGAGATATCACTGGGTGGCTGAGTAGAAATGACACCAATGTGTACAGTGGCATGCCATGGAACAAGTCTTTGATTATAGCAATGAGGGTGTAACAATCAGCTTACCTTCTCCTCTCAGATGTGAACATCGAAGCCACAGTCCCCTCTGTCCTCTGGAGATGGCTACATCCTGATAATGAGCCTGGCCCTTTAAAGGTGTCAGCAAACACTCTGGGTCAGAAAGACAGATCACTGGGAAAAGGTGCCTGCTGCTGAGGCTGAGTTTGATTCCTAGGAGCCATATGTTGGAAAGAGAGAACTGACTCCCCACAAGTTGTTCTCTGACTTTCCACATGCACACCTTGGTGTGTCTTCACCCCCACACACAGGCAATTAAAATAAAAGAGTGTGTGATTGTACCTTTGTGTGTGTGTGCATGCATTGTATATGTGTGCGTGTGTGTGTGTGCATGCATGTGTGCACTCACATGTTTTGTTTGTGTGTAGGGCTCTGGTTTGTGTAGTAGACAGAATAATGGCCCCTTGAAGATGTGGAGTCCTAATTCCTGACCTGTCTGCAGATGGCATTGCATGACAAAGGGTGAGCAAAGCTCCACGCGGAACTACCAGTGGTTCATCAGGTGGCTTTAAAATACGGAAATTACCTGATTAGGTGATTCTAATGTAATCATGAAGAGTCTCAAAAGTGAGAAAAGAAGGCAGAAAAGAGGTCAGAGTGGGAGGAGGAGACGTGGCAGCAGAGGAAGGTCTGTTGATGGGCTATAAGAAGGACTCAGGCCAATATCACTGGCTTGAAAGATCCTGGGGTGGGGTGGGGGGGTGGGGGGTGTCATTGAACCAAGGAATGCAGGCAGTCCTTAGATTCTTAGATTCTGAAAGGCCTCTGACAGCTCCAGAAGGTTCCTCTTCCTGGCTGACACCTAAGTTTGGATCCAGTGAAGCCAGAGACTCCAGTCCAGAATTTGACAACCCTGAAGAGACGGTATCTGCTGGTGTCTTTTCAATTTGACACATTCAGAGATTTTTTTCCCTCCTGCTCACAGACCCTGGACAGGGGAGATGGAAGCTAGTTCAGGCAGCTGTTGAATGTGGTTTAGTTTCAGAACATTCCTGTCCTTTTTAGCCAGTGTCAGTGGCCCTTCCTACTTGATATAACAGGGAGGACTAAGGTTCTGAGCCTGGAACTTGCCTCCCTGGTGAGCCCTCACTGGCTGTGGACCCCTGTCTGGTTCTCTGTGGTCTGTGGGGTTTAGTCAGTTTCTGACCCCTCCTGAGCCTCCAGGATTAATTTCTGATGCAGCATTGGTGTTCTTATCAAACTATTGTTTGTCAAAGAGATTTGGATTCTCTGAGCTGTTTGAGAGGCTTAGAGCAGCAGGTGCGCGTGGCCCGAGGTCTGCATGAGAATGGGAAGGGCTGATTCTGCTTGGAACTCTCTACAGGCATCTCCTTTTATTTCATTCCTTTCTGATTCCTTGTTGCCACATGGAGCATGCAATGAAAGCTCACTGACTGTAGCTGCTTAGATAGCGTCCAGGTCTTGTTTTCAACCCATTTTTTTTTCCCTGATGAGTTCACTTTTCAGCTCTGTGTGCATAGATTAATATTGTGTTTTTGTTTTGTCTGATTGTAGGGGTTTGGCTCTTTCTCTATCTAGTTCCCCCTCCCCGCTCCCCAGTAAGATAACCTGCTATTAGGATTGGTATCTAGCCAGCCCTGGCAGGAACTACAGACACCGAGACATAGACTATTTGGGACTAAGAAAGGAAGACAAAAGGGTTCATAAAAATTTATAGGTAAATCAAGTTACTGCTATGTAAAATTGTATTCAAGATTATAAGGCTCGTGAGTTTTAAAGCTTGGCCACATAGTCAGGTGACTGGAGCTCACCTCAGTTTGTTGTAAGTATAATTTGAATCCGATCTGTCTGCTTCGGGATCCTTGTAGGGGATTTTCACGTGACAGAGAAAGAACGAGAGGTATTGGCTATATTTGTGGGTTTCATGGGTAGGTCCAAAACTGGTAAAGGTGAAGTAAAGGCTTGAGAGATGTTTCAGCAGTTAAGAGCACTTTCTGCTCTTGCAGAGGTCCTGAGTTCAGTTCCTACCATCCACATAGCCACTCACAATCCAGTTCAGGGGATCCATGGTGTTCTTCTGGCCTCCATGAGCACTGCATGCACATGGTGCACAGATATACATGCAGGCGCATACTAACACATATAAAATAAAAATATACCCTTTAAACATTACATTAAAGTAAATGTAAAATATGATAAATGCTTATAAATGTGTGCATAAACATTGGAATCGTTTGTAGACTGTTAAAATACTAAGATATTTACCAAGTATGAATTCAAGTATTCTTGGCTTCTCTCTCTCATTCTTTTTGTTTGTTTGTTTGTTTTTCAAGACAAGGTTTCCCTAGCTGTCCTGGAACTCGCTGGGTAGACCAGGCTGGCCCGGAACCCACAGAGTTCTGACTGCCTCCCATGTGCTGGGATTAGAGGCGTGTACCATCCTAACCCCGCTCTATTCTTGGTTTCTTAAAATCTATCAAAAGATAACACATCAGAGTCTATTAAACACGCTTTGTAAACTGTTGCTATATTGCAAACACATGATTACCACCAGGAGGTGACCTTTCCATGAGTTCCAAGCAACTATTCAAGGGGACGATAAATATCTGAAAAGGAAGATTCGCAGTATACTTTAATCTAACACAGGCCATTCACTTAGAGGATAGAGCGACTTCAGGGAAGAAGGATTTCAGATGATAAAAGGTCATATTTGTCCGTTAATTGAAAATATCTCAGAGTCTAATTTGCATAAGGGAAACTGATCTGACATCTGAGTTACAAAATAGTCGGTGCCTGTCTTCGGTAGCCATCTGCTTTTGAAGCATGTCTTTGTGCTTTGATGCAGAGGCCCATCAATTAGAAGGCTATTTCAAGTAGAATTAGTAGTTGCGGCCTACTCGGCTTGTCAATCAAGTGTGCCTGTGGGTGGGACTTAACCACCAGCCTCAGTGGAGGCACAGGGACTTGCTTGCTTCTAGCCATCAGTGAGCTGCTTCTGGGTTACTATCTAGCCTTCTTTAGACTTCTTATTTTTATTTTATTTGTTTTAGGGACCTCTTCAAAGATTTGGGGATAAAAATCTTAAACTTTGTCTCTGTTAAGTTTGTTTTTAGAGAAAGCACAGTGCTTGCATCTGCGCGTGGTACCATAATTTATATGGAGAAGAGCTATGAATATTCATGAATATTGATTGGCCAATAAATGTAGAGAAATCCACAAATGAGGCAGAACACAAAGTCTAGATGGCAGCAGGACTCTAAAGAGGTTGTAGCTCTTGTTTCAATAAGACCTATTATTAGGGGTCTGGGAGGATGGTTCAGGAGGCAAGTCCTTGCTTCACGAGCTTAAGGACAGGAGCTGTGAAGCCAGCATCCAAGAACACATATTTTAAATTTTAAAATTACATCTAATTAATTGCTTAACTTAAGAATATTTATTTTATTTTTTTATTTTGTGTATGTATTAGTATATTTCACTTGTGTGCGGGCACCCATGGAGGCCAGGAGAGGTTTCCCCTGGAGATGGAGTTACAGATGTTTGTGAGCCGCCCAGTATGGATGCTGGGAAACAAACTTAAGTCTTCTGGAAAAGCAGCCAGTGCTCTTACCCTTTTAAGCCCGAACCACCGCTCCAGCCCAGCCCCTATTTGTTTATTTTCAATTGTGTGTCTATGCGTGTACCGTGTCATGTATGTAGAGATCGGAGGACAGCTTGCAGGAGATGGTTCTCTTCTCCTACCATTTGAGTGTTAGAGATCAAAGTCAGATCACAGGTTTGGTGGCTCCTAGCGATATCTATAGTATCGAGGTTATTTCTTATTTTTCTATTAAATTTTCATTGCTTACAGAAATTAGAACTTACAGTTTGAGCACCTGTCTCTTAAAGTCTTCTGAATGAGGCTTGACACATAACTGACTAAATTAGTGACTACTGTATCTGATATGTTTTGTTGATACATGTTTTATAGAAGTGTAATGGTCTTAATCTATACAATTAACTCCATCAGATTGCAGACTTACTAAGTACTCTGTGTATTGCTGGGGAATACAGGCCACCTCCCTTGTCAGTCACTACGGAGCCATCACGGGGCAGGCAAGTGTAGGGAAGACTCAGCAGCCTAGGACCTACCTTGAGCCATGCACATCCTCTTCCAGACAAAGCACTTAGCTTCCTGGGACTCCTGGGAGGAGTTGCAGTTGGCCCCTCTGCCCTAATAGCTCCCTAGCAAGTTTTAGCAACCTGCCTTTGTGACCCAATAGATCCTGAAAGTAGGGGCGGTGTGCCAGTCAAGTCTAGACTACTTTTGGGTGAATATGTAATCAGGCAAACTGTGTTCTCTGAGGGAAATTTTACTGGGAAAAACAAAAATCTATGTACCATCTCTGTCTATGCATGAGTGAATGCACATACGATTAAAATCAAATGCATCATGGGAAAGGGCATGTGCACTGAATAAAGGCTTACATAGCCAAGCTTGTCAATCAAAACAGGAAACCATCTACCCCCTACCTGTAGCCCCTGCAGCCTCTTCCTCCTGCCCCAGAAAGGCAGCCTTGGGTGGTGGAGCAGAGGTTGTGGAGTTTACTGCTTGCTTAGGGCCCTCTGTTCCCTTCAGCGTATCCACTCTGTACTTCTTCAATTCTTTGAACACGATGCCAAGAATCTGGAAACACCCAGCGCACACAGAAACCATCAGCAATGGTCTTGATCTACTCTATTTCAAAATGAATCCAAAATTAAGATTTCAGGGACCAGGGACAGACATCCAAGACTGTCTGTCCCCTGACCTCCACACACACGATGTGATATGGATGTATCATGCTTATACAAATGTGTACACTTACACGTGACAAACCAAGATTTCAGTGTTTATACGTGGGGGCCTTTTAAGGAGTTTTGCCCCCCCCCCCCCAAATGTACTGTTCCTGAACAGACGAAACTCAGCTGAATTTAAAGTGTATCAATGGGGTTGTCGTCTAGGCTTGTGTTCTTCATTGGACGATAAGCAGTAAACCCTGGAGACTCTACAGTCTGTAGTCTGTAGTCCTGTTGCATGCATGTAAAAAATCCTGAAGATGTTATGACTGCAAACCTATTTAACCTACTAAGTGCAGTTCTTGATATTCTGTGTGATGAGGATCACCGACATTAAACTTCAGGAAAGAATTAACTTGGAACTTTTGAGACGACCCCTAACATGTTTTCGACTTGGATTCCCTCCTCCATTTTAAGAATGTACAGTAATATGCTTTCTCCGGGAATGGAACTGTAGCGGAGGACTCGTAAATGTAATCTCCTGACAGAATGAGGCCTGTTTTATGGACAAATTGGTTCCGACCTCGTCGTTAAAGCCTGTCTCAGTCTGCAGCCGCACGGTGCTCTGCTCTGCGGTGCTGGCTGTCACGTCCACACTGTTCTCCAGGAAAACGTAACTGGATGGCCACTCTTTTTGTTGTTGTTGGTGGTGGCGGTTTCTTTCTTTGAGTCTTGCTACATAATCCAGGCTGGCCTTGAATGGGGGAAATCCACTTACCTTAATATCTCAAATGACAGGGTTGCATGTGTGACCCAAACTTAAAGGGCCACGCTTTCCAAATGCCTTTTGTTCAGTTTTTGTGAAGAGGGTCCTTTTCTTTACAGTGGGATGAGAATGACCAAGGAGTACATCCATCACCCCTGCTGTGAGAGACTAATGCTTAGAATGATTTATTAGCCATGACTCTGAAGAAGAAGGTTCCCTCAGAGACAAGGGGAAGCTGTCAAGGTCAGGATGTCCTTGCTAAACCAGAGACTTAACTGAAGAAACCACAGAAAGAGGGTCCCAGCCTTGGCTCCTGCTCCTGATTTGCTCAGTATTTCTTCCAGACCCAGGTTGTGTCTCCTTTTCCTGCTGGCATGCATCAGGTGTCCTTGATGGAGTCCGCATGTCAATCCAATGGCAGACAGACAACCAGATGGCACAGATCCCCAAATCCCTCAAGTCCACAAAACCAGCAAGGGGCTCTAAGGATGAGGACCCTGCTGGATCTACCAGTCTGGAGGGGGAAATGACTCCGCTGACAGTCCCAACACCTGGAGAAAGAATAATCTCCAAGCACAAACATCTCCCCCTCCCCGGGGGTTCCATGGCTGTTGACTACATCTGTGTGTTTTCTGGGTTTGCTCTGGTTCCTTTGTGAGCTGTGACATGGTCATGGGCACAGCAGATAGGGGAAGGATTTTCCTCTCCCCAGTTCTAAAACTATAAATAAATCCATTTCTTCATATATATGTATGCGTTCACTATAAATGTGTACACAAACACGTATACATATATAATAAATGTATAGATGTGTATCATATGCATTTATAACAATACAGCATATATTTATGTATTTTTAATTTTAATTTCTTTAAATTTAATTTGCTATTTTATTAATTTTTATTTTATTTTCTTTTTATTAATTTTAATTTTTAATTTAATTTTTAAATTTAATTCAAACATTTATAAAATGTTTCCTCTTAATGCTAGTGATCATGCAGACCCCTATACATGTATATATAATACATATCCATATATACGCACACTCATAAAGTGGTGGTTTCTTTTAATGTGAGTGAGCATGTACACCCAGAGCCAAGCTTTCTGGCAGGGCCTTGGGCAACATTACTAGGTTGGTCAGATCTTCTGTGTAGAATAAAAGAAGATGGAGACATGCTAGTCTCTGCGAATGTACAGATCCTCTGTGTTTGGGAAGTGCAAATTCTATTCTGTGCTTAAGAAGAGCTTGGTGGCCAGTCCCTCACTGGGGCACCCATGGATACTGGAAAGGTTTCTCAATTTCACTCTCCATTGCCCACATTACTGTGAAATGAGCAGAGTGATCCGCACACGGAGCGTGACAGCTTCCCAGGCCTGGAAGGATACCTTCAGTGGGAACGAAAACTCCCACTTCTCCCTCGGCCTCCCACACCTCTGGGTTTTGACATTCATGCGCTATGGATCGTTTGCTGAAAATGATGTATTATTGATTTGGGTTTTGAAAACAGTTACTTCCACCTTTAGGTGGTTATAAAAACATACATTTGGGCTTTTCAGTGTGCATCCAATAGCTAGTTTTGGGCATGCTTCACTGGCTCCAAAGCTCCCAGATGACCTCTTCCTGTCCCTGTCCGGGGAAGAGCCTTCTGAATGCACTGTATTAACACAGCTGAGGCCACCCTCAGCCAAAGACCTTGCCCCCAAGCAGAGGGCGGCACTTTGTCGTCTGCTCTCCCTGCTCTTAGGGACTCTGAGCACTTAGTCAAAGACTCCAGCACTTAGCCAAATAAACTCGGCTCCTCTCCCAACCACCCAATCATTACTCCTGACAGCAGAGCGCTGCTGGAGAAGGGCACTTGAGGGCTGCCTCTGAGCCAGGAAGCTGTGACACCATCCAAAAGGGACTCCTCAGAAGTCCCAAGAGCTAGAGAGAACGACAAGTAGCTGCTGTGAGGGTCTCTGACATTTAGTTCAGATGATGAACTTCTCACTGCCAAACGGGACTGCTCCCTGTATGCTCCGAATCTCATCAAAGCTTGTTGAAGCTGAGCAGTGGTGGAACATGCCCTTAATCCCAGCACTCTGGAGGCCCAGGCAGGTGGATCTCTGTGAGTTTGAGGCCAGCCTGGTCTACAGAGTGAGTTCCAGGACAGCCAGAGCTACAACAGAGAAACCCTTTCTTGAAAAACCAAACCAAACCAAACAAAAGCAAAAACAAAACAACCAAAACCAAACAAAACTTGTTGACTTTGACTTCGGGGGCTAGAGAGTTGGCCTAGTGATTAAGGGCCCTTGTTGCTCTTGCAGAGTACCTGGGATTGCTGCCTGGCACCTACAAGGTGGCTTACAACCTATAACTTCCGTTCTAGTGTAATGAGGCATGTTACTTCTCCTGGGAAACAGTGAGGGGAAGCCTCAAGTGGTTCTACTCATTTATAAGGCAGACAGTCTTTCCTGGACATGATGGTCAATGAATGGACACAGCTTGATATAATGGTAAACCCTAGGCACAGCAGGCCTGAGCGTTGCAGAGCTCTGTGCAAAGCAGGAACGTGACTGTGACCAGCTAATACGATTCTGGGTTCTCTACTGTGGCTCAGAAAGCAAGGAGCTGTGTGGACAGGTGGGATAGAGCTGGAGTGAGGAGAAGGATGGCATGGCAGGGACATAGCAGATACCAAGGTGCTGAGATGTGCTCCTGGAGTCACCGGCACAGCCGATGGTCCGTGTGACAGAAGAGAGGTGGGGCAGGGACAAGGGCTCGGAGCTGGCTGGAGGACTTAGCAGGCTTCTGGAAGCGACGGGAACTTGACCTAGGGTGATCGCAGAGGTGGGCACTAAAGATGCATGGGGTCAGGCTTCACTGTGTGGAAGGATGTGCTGAAGGACTGGATAGAAAGGGGGAAGGAAGAAGTAGAAGAGGCAAGGAGGAAGTAGAGAAAGACAGCAGTCAAGCCTTTTGACTTAGCTACCCTAGGACTTTGTGGGATCTTGTGTCTGCCGTGTGTCACCTGGGGTGCCATATCTGGGGCTCAGTGTTTGTCTCTGCTACTGGCAGATCTGCCACTCAGCAGCAGCTGTAACCAGGTCAGCCTTGGTGAGTGGCAGTCCATGTTGCTGCATCCACACAAACCTTCATCTCGGCCACGGTGGCCACCTTGTTCATGGCCCACTGGACAACGACAAGGATGGAGAAAGAGGCTGACTGTCCACCAATCTGCGTGATTGCTGAACTCCTCCTCTGCTGAAGTCACGCTTTAATGAACATTTACACAGACACAAGTATTTTCACGTCCTCTGCACATTTGGAGAGGTCTAGCCATTTCTTCCCCAGATGCCTTTCTCACCAATTTTTCAATCATGCTTGTTCCAAGTCTCTGATCATCCAGCAATCCATTGGCTACAGCCCACGAGTCAGTGAACAATCGAACATCTGACCATTTCTCCTTCCCCCCCAAAAAATTGTACAGCCATGTGTTCTGCCTGATGTTCTGCCCACTGTGAAGATTTCTCTTCACCAGTGTCTTTCAAGGTTTTCCCAGAAGGTTGTAATGCTACAGCTGTTCACTTCTGAATGATGCATAACATGCAGAACCATCAGTAAGCCAGCCCTCATTGTCTCTTCCTCAGTCGATCGATCATAAGGCTTTTTATAGGTGCATGCTTGGGAGCAGAAGGTGTTATAACAGGAGAGGAAACCATAAACATTTAGACAAATTCAGGGTTTCCATGGCTGTAACAAAACCAGGACCGAAAGCAATTTGGAAAGAAAGGGTTTATTTGGCTTTCATATCCTGGGTCAAAGTCCACTGAGGGAAACCAAGACAGGAGGCAGGAACCGTAGAAGAGACCCTGGAGAGTCCTTCTGGCTGGCTTGCATTCCATGACTTGCTCAGTCTGCTTTCTTATAGCCCCCGGAACCACCTGCCAACTCACTGTGGGATGGGCCACCTTCCACATCAGTCACTAATCAAGAAAATGCCCCACAGGCAAATACTGGCAGGCCAATGGGCTGGGGACATTTTCTCAACTGAGGCTTCATCTTCTCAGATGACTGTAGCTTTTGTTAACAGATAAACTAACCAGGATAGTTTCCATTTCTGAATGGCACAGAGCTGGAAGAGGTTGTGGGTGTTGGGCAGGTGGAGCAGGAGTCTGCTTCTGCTGTGTTAGATGTGACACACCCTTAGACACCCACACGACATCTACAAAGTTCAATTGCAAACCCTGGTTCAAAGGCTTCTGAAGTCCTGCTTGACTGAAGGCAGGGTTGTGACCTCTTTCTTGCACAAGCTCTTCCTTTCCCGCTACCAAATGTGCACAGGGGATATCTGAAGCCTTTCTAGGATCTTCTGTGCCCATCTGGCTCACCTTCTTCACCAGCGTACCCCCACCCCACTGTCCTAAGGGTCTCTCCGACAGGGAGAGGATCTAGTTCTGCTCAGGCCAAGTGCAGGACATAAGCTTTAGAATAAGACTCAGAGGCCGTCCCCTCCTACCTGCTCACCCTCTCTGGCAGCCACACTCCAGTAGCCTGGGAACGAGCAGAATAACAATGAGAATGAGCCTTTCCTTAAGCTCAGCTGAGGGAGTCTTGTGTGTCTTCTCACTTAAGACTCCCACCTACCTGGGAAGGGATACAGATCCGTCTCCCACTTTACACGTCCTGAAATTGACACTTAGGAAATTATTAGGTGAAGATATAGTCTCAAGGTCAAGAGGTCAAACACTCCCAGGCTCCATCTTAAGCTCCCCAGCTCTCAGCCACTGCATCTGTGCTTCTTTGACAATGTTGCCAGCATCACCTGGGCCCCTCGCAGTTAGAAATGCAGATTCTTAGAGCCTGCATAGACTCCTTGCATGAAAATCCTGGGGTTGGAACCATCCCAATGATGGTTCCAATGAGCACCCTCAGTTTCCACCAGAGGCTGAAGCTGGAACCACTAGGCTGTACAGCCCTACACTTTTTACCACACCATGTGACCCATGCCATGGCATCTTCAGTCTATGGAGAGGCCACTCACGTGGCTGTAATGCTTATCCCTGTGTCAGGCTAGTGGACCTTGGTCCTCCTGCATGTCTATCCCCCAGGCCCTGGGAGGTCTCTAACCTGTGGAGGTAACCCTTGTTACTTCCCAGGGATGCTGTGTGCTGTTTGCTCACAGGCTCACTTCCCCTGTCCTACCTGCTGCTTTGTGTGTCTGTGACCAAGCTAGGCTGGCAGTGTCAGGAGTGTGTGGATAGGCTATGATTTTACCTCTTGAGTGTTCATCATTGATACAGATCTCTTAACCATCAATATCAATACCACGTATCTGGGTAAGAAACTTTTAACCCTGTAAGTTTTTTTCTTCTTCTTCTTCTTTTTTTTTTTTTTCTTTTTAGACAGTGTCTTATTCTATAGTCCAGGGCTAGCCTCAAATTCACTAGGTAGCCCAGGTTGGTGTAGAAATTGCTGCAGTGCTCCCGTTTCTGCCTCTGAGTGCTGGGATTACAGGCATATGTCACTAACCCCAGCTCAAGGACTAAAGATTGATTAGGCATTCTGCGATCTGGGCTGGGTTTAGCCTGGTGGTTCCACTGAGCTTGGCTGAGTTTCCTTCCGAGTTAGACAGCCTTTTAGCACTATGACAAGATACCTTATATAATAAATTTACAAAGAGAAAAGATGCATTTTGAGTCCACTTTAGAGGCGTCAGTTAACAACCGGTTGCCCCCCTTGCTGTGGACCCACGGCAGGACGTTGTCCTTACTTTTATTCCTGTCGCTATGATAAAATCTCTGACAAAAGCCAGTTTAGTGGAATAAAGGGTCTTTTTGGCTTACAACTGCAAGTCACTGTGGGGATGTCATGGCAAGAGCCTGCCACATCGCACCCACAGCCAAGAGCAGAGAGATGGAGAACACACATGCTTGCACTCAGCTTCCTTATACAGCCCAGGTCCTAGTACCTAAGGTTCTGTCCTCTGATTCTGGCCCTTGTCACACAGAGACAGCCCCACATGGACATGCACATTGGCTAGTCTGATCCAGATGATCCCTCATTGAGACTCTTTCTTCAGGTGCTTGTAGCACGGCTTGTTAGCATGTGCTAATGTGGTTGTCATGAAGCCTGTGGTCAGAACTTGCACAGTGCTGTTACCGACACATTGTATTGGCTAGGCAGTCAAATTCAAGAGTAGGGCATCAGCCTCAACTTCTTAATGTATATGCCTGACATGGGGGACTGAATCACACTTCAAAGGATGTGGGTCCAGGAACCTCAGCTGCAAGTGATTGGCCACAGTGTGTGAGAGAGTCCAGTGTTCACAGAATGGCTGTTGGATTCTAATTTTGAAGGGATAAATTTTCTCAGTGCGCAACGGAGACCTATAAAATGTTTTTAAAAAACACTATAAAATTTTTCAAACAACTACAGTACAAATTTCAATTAACATAGAAACTTTGGGGACAGAAATATATTTCTTGAGGTAGAGACTCACTGTTTTCCAGGCTGGCCTAAAACTTACTGTGTATCCCAGGCTAGCCTTGAACTTGAGAATCTCCTACCCAGCTTCCTAGTGCTGAGATTATAGGCATAAGCTAACACCTTTAGCCTAGAAGTATTTTGTAAAACTACCTTATTCAAGCAGTGCTCAGTAAAACAGAACCCTACAAAACAACAGGAAAGAGATTTTAAAAGCCACTGGGGTTGGGGACAGTCCTGGGGCCTCTGGTGTGCATTCGTGTCTGAGCAGATTCACAAGTAGGTGTCTTGGCTACCGAGCCTTGGGAGCAGTGTCTGAGATATTTGAACCAGAAGGCAATAGGTGTGGACCTGGGCATTAAAGAGGAAGCTTGAGGTCAATCCGCCCTCGGGGGTCTCAGAGGACAGTCTGATTGGAGCACAGCACATGGAGGTACCTGTCCATCATGAGTGCTTGTTGGACTTGCAGGTGGTTGGTGGTTTGGAACTCATGGTTGATTTATGACTGCCAGGATACACCAGTCCTACACAACAAAAAAGTTTCATTTTTAAAAATTATTTTTGTCTTCTTTATTTTTTTCCTGTGTATATATGTGTGAACATGTTCACGCATGCATATTTGTGTGTACGCATCATGCAGGATGTTGAGTGTCTTCTAAGGTTGCTCCCCACCTAATTTTTTGAGACAGTCTTTCACTGTACCAGGAACCAGTTCAACTAGTCTGGAGACCAACAAGGCCCAGAGATTCTCCCCTCTACTCTCTCCCCAGTGCTGGGGCTATAGGTGTGTATAGGACCATAGGACCATTAGCATACTCCTACAGTGTGTGTGGTTTCTGTTTTTGTTTTCATGTGAGTGCTGGGGGTTCAAACTAGGTTCCCATTCTTAAAACAGCAAAGTAGTTTACTTATTGGACTATTACCTCAGCCCCAGAAGGACTAAGAGCAGGGCACAGGAGGTAGCAGGGGTAACAGGCTGAGGCGGTGGGGGGTGTAACTTGGAGCTTGGGTCTCCTGCTCTCACCAGATGCAGGACTTGCTCAGGGGGACTTGCTCCTCCATCCTGCCTCCCCCCATTCCACCTGGGGACTGGCTTATATGATCATCCGGGCTTCTTTTCAGATTCAAGAGCAGTGATTTGTGTTTCCCATCAAAAGATTAAGTTAACCAATTTCTTCCCCAGAAAAGCAATCGGACCTCTCACACTCAAAGGAAACGAAACAACACTTGATCAGAACACTGAGCCATGAACAATTTTTAGCCCAACACCAGGGTTAAAATTTTCATGCATCATTGCCAGCAATAAAAAAAAAAAAAAAAAAAAAAAGAAGTAAAATGATGATAGGATAAAAATCTGTGAATGGTACAAGAGGCTAAAAATTTGCATGATGGATAAACATAGGAGAAAGTATTTTGCTAACAAGCAAACAAAGCAAGCAAAACAGAGGCCCAACTAAAAACTGGTAAGGACCATGAAGAGGAATTCCATAAAAGAAACATGTCCAGTTTAGCTGGAATGTTAGGTCACAGTGAGTGTGTCCTGGACAGGACACTTCCTCTCTCTCTCTCCTGGCTTCCAGCTTGTTGTGAGAATAGTCTTATTCCCCCGCATGCAACATGATTGCTGCCTCGACCCCGGACAGGGCCTATTGGCCAAGGACTGGAATATCTGAAGCTGGGAGCCGAAACCTTTTCTCTTTATCATTGGATATCTGGGGTATTTTGTTATAGCAATAGAAAGTTGGCACACCCCTCCAGCTGGCTCTGGGCCTACTATGTGCCATACTGCTTGACAGCTAATGTTAATATGCCCTCTCCTCATAATTAGGGGTCCACTTCAGGCAATCTCACTGTTCGCTCTGATCCAGAAGGCTCTGTTCGTTCTCCCATGTTCACGTCTTAGACTAGCTGTCAGGGACACGTGGCATCCTGTAGAGTAGAGCGAACTGAAGAATGGGTGAGCAGGGAGCTCCCTAGAGGAGCAGACAGTTGAGGTGAGCTCTGAGCTTGCGGACAGATGAGCATTACTTTAGGGGGGTAATATTCATTTTTCGGACTGCCTGTGTATTGCAGTTCTATCTCTGTTGCTGTGATAAAACACTCCAATGAAAGTGGAAGGGAAGAAAAGATCTGTTTCAGCTCCATTCCAGGTTACAGTTCATTATTTCAGGGAAGTTGAGGCAGCAGGAATTTCAAACAGCTGGTCACATCACAACCACAGCTAAGCGCAAAGAGAAGCGAATGCATGCACGCATGCTCACTCGCTTGCTTGTGCTCAGCTCCATGTCTCAACTCTTAAATCACATCACGACCCCTGTCTACTGTGAGTTGGGTCTTCCTACGTCAACGAAGACAATCCTTCTTATAGACAATCTCTCACTGGGACTCCCTTCCCAGGAGACCCTGAGTGTGTCAAGGTGACAATGAAAGCTGATCATCACATTGTGAGGCAACAGAATGGAGTCCTATTCTACTTTTCTTGCTTTGAACTCCGATGTCCCTTCAATTCTTGACCTTGGGCAGCTTGGCATTAGGAGAGAGGATGCTACTGACCATTCAGGCAAAGGGCAAAGCATGTGCCCTTTGACTATTCGTGTTAAAATTAGCACAGCACAGACTTTTGAAGAAAGTAAGGGAGTCTGGATATAAAACTACCAAATCATCACTTGCCAGCTCTAGGTGAGGCATCTTGCCTGGCACAGTTGGTAGGTGAATAAGCACTGGGGAAGTGAATGAGTGGGATGAATCTATGCAGGCACTGAAGCAGAAGCTGTTTGCAGCCGTCCTACCGTCAGCTTTTGGCTCCTCCATTCCTGTGTCACCTGCAGACTTCAAGCTGCCACCGTCTGCACCTCTGCCCATGTGCTAGATAGCTAGTGATGCCAGGAAAGCCTCCACCCCACCCCAGCCCTGACTGTCAGATAAATGCCTGGCACTTTTGTCCCTTTGTAGAACGATTGCTTGGCATGACTCCAGTTGGCTCCGAGTTTCTCAGAGTGTGAGGTTGCAGTTGCCACAGTAAGAAGTTCTTTGATAACAAACCGTCCTCTCGCTTCTTCCCGCACCAGTGTTTCCTCCTAAATTCAGGAGTGGCACTTAAACACTTATCCCTTCTTCTCCTTTTCCTTTTCCTTTTCCTTTTCCTTTTCCTTTTCCTCCTCCTCCTCCTCTTCCTCCTCCTCCTTGTCCATCTGAGATATGTGGCAGTGCTTAACCACACCAGAACCAGAAGACCAAAGCGTGCCCTCCACCACAGCAGCACATCTGGGTAGTAGATGGAGTCCATGATCTGGGACACAAACCTGGAGGTCAAAGGTAGATTCTGGCTGTGCTTCCTTCCTGGGAGTCTCTTGGGGTCATCCTAGCTGGCTGATATTGGAAATGCATCTGTCACTCCATACAGGGACTACTTTGTAAATAGGGCAGCTCTTCTCGATGTTCTCCTTAGAGTGATTCGGGATGAGCAAAGGGTGCCATCACCAGTGACAAGAGGACAGGGAAACTGCCCATGGTTTTTGCTGTTGCGCTTCTAGCACTTACAGCCAACCTAGAGGCAAAGCAGACCCAGTGCAGTTGAATAAGAGAAGTGTGTCCTCCACCCTCTGGGTGCCCTGTGCACAAAGCAGTGGGAAGTTCTGTGATACCAAGATTTCTCACTGTATTAGCCAGGGTTCTCTAGAGTAACAGAATATCGCCCCCCTCCGTCTGTGTGTGTGTGTGTGTGTGTGTGTGTGTATTATATATATAATATATAATATAATATATATATATAATATATATATATTATTAGAATGATTTATAGGCTGCAGTCCAGCTAATCCAGCAATGGCTAGCTGTGAATGGAAAGTCCAAGAATCCAGTAGTTTCTCCATCCACAAGGCTGGATGTCTCAGCTGGTCTTCAGTCTATGCTGGAATCCTAAAGAAGTAAGCTCTAATGCCAATGAACGAATGGACTTGCTAGTGAGGTGAGAGCAAACAGGCAAAGAACCAAGAGCTTCCTTCTTCCATGTCCTTATACAGGCTTCCAGCAGAAGGCGTGGCCCAGTTAGAGGTGGGTTTTCCCAGATCAAAAGATCTGGATTAAAGTTGTGTTTTCCTACCTCAAAGATCCAGATTAGAAGTGGATGGTATTCCTATTTCAAATTAAGCAAAATTCTCTCACAGGTGTGCCTTCCATTTTGGAGTTTTAGTTAATCCAGATGTAGTCAAGTTGGCAACTGAGAATAGCCATCACACTCAGCATCCCTGGTGTCTGTACTGAACGAAACTTTGACCGGATTTCATACTGTGGAAATAACTCTACGGGATGCATTTTTCTGTAAGCTTTAGTAAAGTTATATTTCTGTTCTTTTGACTGTTTTAATCTTTTCCATTCCCCATGGAGTGTCCACTTTATAATACATGGCATGAGTTTGCAGATACAGAATCTACAGCAAGAATTCTTATCATTTACTCCAGAATATTTATTGAATAGCTATTATCTGGAGGCCATGTGCTTGGCATTGCTGCACAGATGTGGAGCTAAAGGCCACATTCGTGTTGTCATGGCAGTCACAATCACTTATCTATTTGTCACCCAGAAAATTAATCATTTCCCTGAGGTGGGTAGACTCCAGACTGGTCCCCCATAGCCCCAACCTTCTGGTATTCTTGTCCTTGCAGAGCCCTGATTTCACTAGAACATTGTAAAAATGGTGTGCAGTTCTGAAACAATGCTTCTTTCCTTTATCTTTCTCATGGTTTGCTCAGTCTAGAGGACACCAGTGAGAAAGCGAGGCACCGAGACCTCCTGCATAGAGTATCACGTAGCCTGGGACTGGAAATGACCCGTTCTGGAGGCAGAGCCTCCATTCCAGCCAAGCCTTCTGATACTGGAAACCCTGGATGACTGCTAACCACGATGTCATGAGCAGTCCTGAGCCAGAACAACAGTCCAGCCATGTGCAGATTTCCAAGCCAGAGAGACTTCGGATAGGATGGGAGTCCATTCATGACAGAATATGAGTTCATTGTTTCAAGCTGTCAGTTTGAGAGCTGTTTGTTTCACAGGGACAGATCAGGGACTCACATCCTTTGCCTAAGTGGATGGGAGATGAGATGGGTTCTCTGGAGGGAAGGCAGATAGCAGTAGGGGTGTGTAGGTCAAAGGAACTGAAGCAGGTATACTGCCTTTCAAGGACAGAATTCTTAGAAGGGTTTTACTTGTTTCTGAGTGCCAGGGTTTCCACTGAGCTTCCTCTATGTTCTGCAGGTTAATCTTGATTGGCATTTGATTGGATTTAGAACCACTTAGGAGACACATGCATAGGCAGGTCTGTGCCTGTATGTGGGGGGGGCTAGGGCCCTAAACTGAATAAAAAGGAGAAGCAAGCTGAGCAGCAGCATTCATCTCTCTGCTTCCTGACTGTGGCTATGTGACCAGCCACCTCAAGCTCCTGACACCGTGCCTTCCCTGCCGAAAGACTGTACCTTCAAACCGTGAGCCAAAATAAACCTGTTCTTCTGCAAGATGCTTTTGTTAGGTGACCCTGACCCTAGCAACGGGAAGACTAACTAATAAACTGAGGTACAAGCATGTAAATATATGTGAAGTATTCTTAATGGAAGCTGCACGCTGTTGACAGCATCCCATGCCACGCTGAGACCCTCACTCCGGTCACATGTGTACCATCATGCATAACAATCAGAAAATGCCAGTCGGTCAGCATGAAATGGCGATAACTCCTGGGAGCTGAGGGATCACCTAAAGGTGGAGACAGCTGGTCTTCCTGTATTGCAGTCTCTATTGATTTTTCTCTCACTACTTCCAATTTCGTTGTTCTCTTCCCAAAGAGACTGTGTTCAGAACACGGCACTTTTTAAATTCCCTTGTAGCTATTCGGGGGAATAGTCCTTAGCCTCCGTTAATGTGGTGGGTTAAAGTTCATGTTGGGGAAACCAGTAGGTAGCTTCGGAGGCCATGCTGGGATCCTGGACTCTATGAAGTGGAGAAGACGGGCTGAGCCGGGCACTCACTGCATTGCTGTCTTCTTGACTAGGGGCACAGTGCCACCAATTGCTTCAAGTTCCTGCTGCTTTGGTTCCCTTCCAGGATGAACTATACCTTGAAATCTGAGACAGAAGAAACCTTTTCCTTTTAAAGGTGATTTTTGTCATGTTTTTAAATAAAGATTCAAACAACAGGAAAATAAACTAAGGGGATTTGCGCCAGGAGTGGGACCACGGCTGTGATAATCCTGACAATATGGTTCGTAGGTCCTTGCAACTGTTTCGTGGCTAACATGTAGCAAAGTTTGGTACTTTGGACTAGTAAGGTATGCTGGGATCAGGGCTTAATGAGCCATTTTTTGTGGAAACCTGGAAGATGACAATGCCGGGAGAAATATACACAGGGAGACCTGGCTCCTGAAGTTTCAGACAGGACCAGGGACTGGGCTTGGAGCCATTTATATAATATTTTTCTAAGAATTTGGCTTCATTCTGCCTATGTCCTGTGAACCTGAGTGGGGTTGAGTTTAGCGATAATAGACTTTTTTGGGGGATGTAGTAATTTACAAAACAGCAGAGCATTCAGGTTGGTGCTAAGAAAGCAGCTATCATTATTACAGAGATCAGCAACACTGAAGGGAAACCTGTGCTTCACTGCGGCAGTAGGAATGGTGTCTTGAGGACAAAACCCCCCTCAGCAAAGACTCCATCCTGAGCTGATGGTAGAACTTGGCAGCACCACCCACATGATACTCATTTTGCAGGTGTGA
Organism: Cricetomys ansorgei; assembly: GCA_026225945.1. Taxonomy (NCBI): domain Eukaryota; kingdom Metazoa; phylum Chordata; class Mammalia; order Rodentia; family Nesomyidae; genus Cricetomys; species Cricetomys ansorgei. Next base: position 539,929 of record JAMJFZ010001791.1, on the reverse strand, counting down.
AAGACACAAGATTAAGAGGGTCAGGGAGTCTTGATCCACAGTTTCAGAGAGCAGCGAAGGGCAGGCATTGTGTGACAGGTAGAAGTCCCTGCAAAGAAGCCATGGAGGCCACTGTGTGAAGTTTTGGAGGTGAGGTCTAAGTTACAATAGAAACCCCAAGGATGCGAGAGATACCAGGACTGTGAGATGTCTACCAAGGAGATAGTCAGGATTAGAGCCCTCGTAAGAAAGAGGCTGTGTATATGTTATAGGCAGCAGAGAGGCAGAGGTGGGGCTACCCAAACACTTTGGAGGCCAGACAATTACTATAATTACCAGAGGCTGGACAAGTTGCTGAAGGATTTGTTGTTTGGCTGCTTCGTTTTGGTCTTGCTTTCCTTGCATTCCTTGCTATGCTCCAGTTCTTGCCTTCTAGAATGGGAAAGTCCGTCCTGTGCCATCGTACGTTGGAAATATGTGACTTGTTTCTTATTTTAGAGTTCAGTTATGAGATTGCCTGGAGTCTCAGATAAGACTTGGACTTTGGACTTTTGAGAAATGTTAGGGTGGTTAAGGATTTGGGGAGCTCTTAAAACTCATTATAAGATGATCATGAACTTATGGGGACAAGGAGTAGAAGATTATGGCTTAAAAGTGGAGTCCTTCTCAGCTATGGTGCTTATGAACCACAACAACAACCAGCATGGCCTCATAACCCTAAGGGTGCCGTGGTGGCACACATACCTTAGTGGTAACCAACAGCTCTCTAATTGGACTAAAGACCTGCTCAACAAGAGGGAAATCATACCTCATACTGGAAACTTAGCCAACGACCTAGGGCTAGTAAAGTCATGGATCTTGGCGAAATTACTACTTTTTATTAAGCCAGGCTAATCTCTAACTCTCCTCTAAATATTTGTCCTTATCCTCACAAATAACTTTAAACTCACCCCTCACCAAAGAAACTTCCCTTTGCAAGAAAGGTCATTATAGAGAGAGGTCATTATAGAAAACCACAGCCAATTAAAATGCAGAGTTGTGGAGCTCAGTCCCAGAGGCTTAGGGACTATTGAGGAAGAAGGGGTAGAAAGATCGCAAGAGTCAGGATGAAGGAGTTTGCTGTGAGAGCGTGTCAGAAGGAATGCCAGAAGATACACATAGAAAGTCACCGACAATGACTACCTAAACATGAGCTGAATAAGGACAACATCAGGGAATATGCCTAAGTAGACAGGGGAACGATCACGAGGCCTCAACCGTACACAGACTACAGGAATGGTGAGAGAGAGAAAAATAGTCTTCCCCATGGACTAATTGACTATCCCAAACCAGACAGTCTACCCTGAAAGGTGTACATACAAAGTATTTTATAGACTGAGCAGGTTGTACTTAGGAATATACATATACTTGTATGTAGGTAACAAGAGTTAATAAAAAAGAGGCCATGGATTTGGAAGGGAGAAAGGAGGAATAGATGGAAGGGTATGGAGGGAAGAAAGGGAAGGAAGAAATAAGAGAAAATAAAAGAAAAAAGGTGGTATGTTTGGGTGTCAAGTCAATCAAGGGGGGAGTTGCGATGGTTCCTGTCATAGTATGAAGTGTCAATTTCACAGAATCTAGGATCTCTTATGATAAGGCCCTGGCACACGTATGGGGGGATTATCTAGATTAAGGCTGGGCTCTGAGAATTGCTGTGCAGTAGGATCCTGACTTGGTTCATTGATGTGGGAAGACCCATCTTAATTACGGGGAGGCACATTTCTGGGTCGGGACCCTGGATTGTGTAGAATGAAGAAAACAAGCTGAGCATGAGTTTTCATTGCTCTCTTCTTTCTGACTTGTGAGTATAATGTGACCAGCTATAAGATCCTGTCACCTTGACGTGTTTTACTATGATGATCTGGACCTTGAACTCCGAGTCAACATAAAGCCTTTCTCCCTTAGATTGATTTCATAAGGCTTTTTTTTAAATCACAGCAACAGGAGAAGATGAGCAAAGGCTTCTTCACACTCCCAGAACTGAAAGGACCCATCGAGTGAACAGGCTGCATGTACTAACCACAGGAGATATTTGGGGAGTCCTGTGTAAGCTTAGCATAGATTTGCAGTATTGGCTACCTACGCCGCATGCCACAGCGCAGAAGACAACCACGGGGCCCTTTTCAAAGACTGGAAATTCAAAAGTGGCAACAGTAGAGCAGCCACCGTGCCCAGAGTCTAGTGAGCATGTGCCGTATAGCCTGTGTAACTGTACACACTTGAAACCAGACTTGGTGTTCACAGCATTCTCTTCTAGGCATATGCAAATAAATCAAGGCTGTCCTGGGCTGTCTCATTGGAGCAAGGCTGTACCCGGTTCTGAGAGTCACACTGGCCTTGAGTGTTGTTGGGCCTTAGATTTTGAGAGGCTAGATCAGAATTATGATTCCGCTATGCAGGCAACTGCATTGTGGTCCACAAGCCACCTGGCTAGGCTGGTGAGCCCATTTAACAAACAGCTGGAGGGCAAAGGGTACGCTTCACACCTTCTTTGTCTTATGGTTCCTTCTACTTCTACTCGGCGGTCCTCCACCCTGCTGTTATCCTCAGCAGCTACCCATATGCTTGGCTGATGTTTCCCTAGGGGTCTCTTTTCCTTGTAGCCCTGCGTTTAGTGCTTTATAGAAACACCAAAAACTGTCTATCAGTCTTCTTCTCATAAAAAGAGGCATGGGAGCAGACTCCCCCCTTCTCAACAGTGCATTAGTCCCCAGCTTTGTCTGGTGAGACAAGAGACATCCAGATCCTGCCTGCAAGTCTGGGTAGCTTCCTCTCTCAGAGCATCCGGTCATTTTGATGCCTGGACCAGGCCCAGTGAGTGCATTTACTGTCAGCAAGTCTGAAACACACATTCATTCCTTTCACAAATATTTATCGGGAATCTACTGAATGCCAGACCCTCTTCTCAGTCTTGAGGATAAAGAAGAGAAGAGACAAAAATACTCATTCTGACAGAGCGTGATGGGAAGATAAGCAATAAATGGAACAGTAAGTGCACTGTGAAGATTCTGCCAGCTTCTTCTGAAGAGCTGGGCCAATCGCCAATGTGGCCAAGTAGGGTACCAGATAGAAGTGAGGGTGGAAGTAAAATAAACAAGGAGGGGAAGAGAGGTGTCGGTAGAGGAACTAGAGTTTTACAGTAAGTTGGTTAAGGGAGGGATAATTGGGGTACTAGGTGACCAGTTAGGAGGAGTTCCAGGTAACCAGGCCCTGGGTGAATGGAGTTAGGTTCAGGTCTTGTGTGCATGAGAGGTTTGTAATAGCACAGGTGACACAGAAGTGTCCTTTGTGGTCATCCGAGTTTCGTTTTTGTTGCTGTGATAAATTCCCTGACAAAAGTGACACGGGAGAAAGGACTTGCTTTAGCTCACAATTCCAGACTGTAGTCTGTCCTTATGCGGAAGTCAAGGAAGCAGGAATCCGAAGCAACCAGTCACATTCACAGTCAAAAGCAGAGAGAGTGAACACATACATGCTTATAACTCAGCTAATCTCATTTTTTCACACAAGAGGGGATCCCAAGCCTAGGGACTGGTGCTACCCATAGTGTGTGCGTTCTCTTACCCCAATGAACTAGTCAAAATACTGCCCTCCGTCTGAGACATGCCCACAGGCCAACTGCCCCCCCCCCCCCCCCCCCCGCCCAGTGTGACTTTCTTCCCAGGTGATTCTAGAGCATCCCAGGCACTGGCACTTGCCCTTGGAATCTTGTCCCTATGGTGCCTGGATCACCTGTGCTGACATCATGCTGCAGTATAATTGGTCCCCAGGGTGGAACAGTTCTTGCCTACTGGAAGGCCTGGGCAAAGAAAGTTGTCCTTATTATTTCAGACAGAGTTTGAATCTTTAACATCTCGGGTACTCTGGTGCTTCTGCCAAGAAAAGGGCTGAAGCAGTTTGAAAGTTCAGTTTACCTCCAAAGATGGACTTTGAAAGCTTTAAGATACAGTCCCAAGCATCGCATCCAAAAATGAGAAAGACTAAGAGCATCTTCTCATATCCACATGGTCCATTTCTTGGCCATGAAACTTGACCTTCTGGACTGAGATGGGTATCTTGGGGCTCCATGGTGTCCCTATCTCTATGTCAGTGGAAAACAGCTGAAGAAGAATACAAGAGGTCTCAGATTGCTGGCCACGTTGAGAGCTCCTCTTGTGGTAGAAGAATGTGTGTGTGAGAGAGAATGGTCTCTCAGACTATAGCTAACTTCTATATGAGTGAAGCAGATTGGAGGACTTGTAAGAGAGAAAGTCAAATTAGTGGGGTCTAAAATGAGAGTTCTGAGCGTTAGGAGTCCCATCCTAGTGTGGAGGCTCCATAAAGTTTAGGAAGACAGACTCTTCCCAAGGCATCCCTGTGCCGCCTCTAGGATTCAGCCTTCATCTTCATGGCTGTCATGGTGGCTACACTTCAGACGCACCTAAGTTTCAGGCTTCATGATGGAATAGGGACAGGAGCGAACAAGATTTGGGCCCTGGCTGACTTGAAAGACTGTTTCCTGGAATCTGACATTCGGTTTGGTTGTTTTCATCTTTTAGCCAGAACCAGGAGGCCATGCTTAGCTTCACGGGAGCCTGGGGAAAACTGGTTCAGAGTGCACAGTGAGGAGCCAGAGGCGCCACTTGTCTTGCCATGAGTTGACTTGGTGGGTCAAGGCAGATCCTGAGTACAGGTGGGGAAGCAGTGATTTTTCCCAGGACTTAGAAATCAGATTCATACGGATGCTGCAGCTGTGGGCAGGAAGACCTGGGAGCAGATGCTGGTTATTTTGTCAGTAGATGGAATGTTTTAGACAAGTTTCTCTAGAAGATTAAAAAAAAAAAAAAAAAAACCTTTAGAACAGTGTACCTGTGTGTGTGTGTGTGTGTGTGTAATAAGAGGGAATTAACTAGGTCAACTTACACAGTAAGGGCTGGATAGTCCAACACTGGCTGTCTTCACAGCAGAGAGCACAAGAACTCGAGAACCATTCACTCCACAATTCATGAGGCATCAGCAGCCCCAGCCTGATGCAGAAGACCAGGAAGAGAGTTTCTAGAGAGCTGTTGGTCTTCAGTTCGTACTCAAAGATCAAAGAAGCTGGAGTCTGGTGCCAGATGGCAGCATCCACCATAGAAACAGAATCCATCACCCAAACGGAGGGAGGCTGGCAGGTCATGTTGCCTTTTCCTCAGCCTTTTTAAGTTTTATTTTACATCTAGGACATCCAGGGAGGATCTTCAACTGCTAGGAGGCTCTCCTCTCCTCAGATCTCCTTCCTGAAGATTTCCACTTCAGACATGCCAGAGGCACTTCTCTTAGCTGCTTCCAGATCTTGTCAGTTGGCAATGAAGACTGAGCCTCAACAGCAGAGAGCTGAGCTGTGGCAGAAATGGATGGAGAGGCAGTTGGGAGGGAAGCCTCAGGTATTAACAAGGCTTTGCTGCTTTCCTTTTAATTTTACATTTAAAAAAGTTCAGTATTTTGGGGCAGTAGTGACCATGCTTGGAATCCCAGCACTTGGGGAGGCAGAGACCAGCAGATCTCTGTCAGTTCAAGGCCAGCCTAGTCTGCAGACTGAGTTCAAGGACAGCCAGAGTTACATCTGAGAAACCCCGTCTTGAAAAAACAAAGCAAAACAAAACATCAACAAGAACAACAAAAATCTGGTATTTTTATTATAAAAATAACATTTGTTCATCGGTGTAGGTAGGGCGGTGTGTGGAGAGCACAGGACAACTTAAGATGCTGCCCCGTGCATTATGTCACAAGGTCTCTTCAAAGAAAGGATTTGTGGTCAAAGAGACGTGGAAATGCTGAACAGTTTAGGTTCCTCTTAGAGATAGATGCTGAATTAATATACATTAGTAACAGAGAACATTCAATCCACTACTTTTTTCAACTTTATTCATAGAAAGCGCTCTCTTTTTATTAAGAGGACTAACAAATGTTAAAAAAACGAAAAAACAAAAAAAAAAAACCAAAAAACAACACCATTTTTAAACTCTAACTCGAGCTTTTAAAATGAAGGCATCCAAGGGCAGATTAGCACATTGTGTTCCTCCTAGTTTAGCAGGAATGACTTTGTTGAGTATTTTCTTTATAGATAGAGTTAAGGCAAAATAAAGTCCTTGCTAGCATAGTAGGCATGGAGGGACATTCGTACACAGGAAGAGAGATATCCAAAATTAGTGTGGCCCTATTCACCATCTTCTGTCCCTCCACCAGTTACTTAGTGTTTAAGGGAAGCTGGTCAAACTGAGACAGACGTCTCTGGCTCTAAGCTCAGTGGCAGAATTTACAGCCGAGCTGTCAAAAAAGCAACCTGTAAGACAGGGCTATGAAGTACGGCAGCTGCGTTAATAAGGAGGAAGATCACGGCTGTCTGAGATCGTCCTGGAGACGAATAGAGGCTGCAGCCTGCTGATAACATGCCAGGTGGGTGAGCTGGGGACCATGGAAGCAGGTGCTTCCTGGTCAAGCGAAGATGCTGCCGTGGAGGCAATGTGGCTAGTGTTCTGATTAGCTGGCCTCTTCAGAAGTGCTGACTCTGTGCTCATCGCTAAAATTGCTGGTAATGAACACAAGCTTTTCACCTTGGTTATTATGACCCTGTTGTCTGAAGGAGACTATTCAAGATCTGAGTTTGTGGTGCATATATTTCATTAACATGAATAATACGAAAAGAAATCTGCTTTCAGAAATCAGAAACCTTCTCAAATAGTGGCTATGTACAGATGTCTATCATTTATTTAATAAGAAAAGTTTCCTTTGATGTGGAGAGCCCCCTGATCTTGAGCTCAAGTTCTGCTGTGTGCCTTCAGCTAAATCTCATTTAGGACAGCTGCTGAGCAAGGCTGAGTTGTAAAAAGACAAGCCCAGAGGTAGCTCATTTCAGGGAAGTCAAAGATTACTTAAAGAGACCTTCCTTCTTAATCTCACAAAGCAGAATGATGGCTTTGTGGTTAACTACAGAACAATAATGTTTTGTATATATTTTGATTTACCTTGTTGATTGTAACCTAGTGCTTACACATATGCTTTTTCCCTTGTAATCAAATGTATGTCTCTCCCCTCATGATCATCAACCTCATGCTTGCAAGCACACCTGGTTCGCCTGTTGTGATTGTTGCCTTGGAAACTGCTCGTATGCCTCTGGTGGGGAAGGGTATAAGAATCTGAGAATAAACTATTTGGCCAGTTGGGCCCCTGTGAACTCAAGATACGGTGTGTGCGTGTTCCAGTTTTTTCAGGCTACCCCTGATCCAGCACCGTCTGAACTGGTAAGCTGGCCTTATCCCTTTGACATATGGGGGGCAGAATCTCCTGTCTTGTAATGTACCCTGGAAATACGAGGGCTTAGGTAGCATGGGTGGATTCCAATCTATCTGGCACCTTTCTCTCATCTATCTATCTATCTATCTATCTATCTATCTATCTATCTATCTATCTATCTATCCATCTATCTATCATCTATCTATCTATCATCTATCTATCTATCTATCATCTATCTATCATCTATCTATCTATCTATCATCTATCTATCTATCTATCTATCATCTATCTATCTATCTATCATCTATCTATCTATCTATCATCTATCTATCTATCTATCTATCTATCTATCTATCATCTATCTATCTATCTATCTATCATCTATCTATCATCTATCTATCTATCTATCTATGTATCTATCTATGTATCTATCATCTATCTATCTATCATCTATCTATCATCTATCTATCTATCTATATTTCTATCTACTACCATCTATCTATTTTCCTTGTCTTTTCAGAAGCACAACTCAATTCCTAAGTAAATATTAATTTTAACTTCTTTGCCACAAGGAAGGAGTCTGATCAAGTGAGGCACGGGGGTTTTCAGCAGGGACCCTGTGTATCAATGCACTCAGGATGCGATTAGGGAGTTCTCTTGTTTTATACACATACATACTAAGGGGATGAAGTAGAGTTAAATGGTAAACCTCTTGGATGTGAGAGGCTCTGCATTCTCCCTAGCATCACAGAAAACACACACACACACACATATGTAATGTGTGTGTGTGTGTGTGTGTGTGTATATATATATATATGTATATATATATATATATGTTTTTTGTTTGCATTATGGGCAGGAGATTTTCCCCAGTTGAGAATTTGTCATTTGTCACAGACAAGATCATGTTTAGGTGAGATGTTTAATGTGTACCCTTTGGGTATACCAATATTTTCCTGTGATCTTCATAAAGTTTTGTGTTCAAAGGACTCCTTCCAGGAGCATGAATCAACAATACTATGTGCTTTTTATTGAGCACTTAGCAAGCCCCGTCGAACTGAGCACACATTGCCACAATGAGTTCCCCCAGCATCTCAGAAATTATGCACCTTTATTTCTCGTTTACCTGGGAAAATGAAGGCTCAGGAAAGTCATGTACTTGACTCACAGTGTGAGTCAGGAAAGAGGTGAGGTTTGAACTCAGACATTTGGACAGCCTGAGGGCTCTATCTGGCTAGTAGATTTGGGGCTCACGTTCCTAAAGTGAGCAGGCCAGGGAAGAACATCTACTCAGTTCTTACAGTCTTTGTAAGTCTTTCTGTTTCTCTTTTTGCATGTTGCCCAAACAATGGTGTACTGGTACAACTTGACATTAAATGTCCTCTTAACACCCATGTATAGAAGGCTTGGGCACAATACTACAGTAATGAGACCTCTGGGATTTGGTTGGCTCATGAGGACTGAGATTTCATTGATAGGCTAATCCATGGATGAATTCCTAGTTTAGGGTTCCATTAATGTGCTACTGAGATGTGGGGGAGGCTTCAGAAGGTGGGCTTTATTGAAGGTACAGGTCACTGGGTATGCCTTGAAGAGTCTGCTTCAACCTAGGTCTCGTGGCCTGGCTATCTCTTTCTGCTTCCTGGCTGTTGTGAATTGAGCAGCTTGCCACAGCCACTTACGCCATGACATTCTTCTTCAGCACAAGGCCAAAAAATTTCTTATAAAGAATTGGTGACTAGTATTTTCAAAATTGTGTTGTTTTAAGAAATATATCCAATGAGTGCTTCCTGCTGCTGGAATGAAACATCATGATCAAAACCAGCTCAGGGCAAGAAAGGTTTTACTTCAGCTACAGGCCACAGTCCATCACCAAGGGAAGTCAGGGCAGGAATGCAAGCAAGGACCTGAAAGAGAAACTGGGCTGTTTCACATCAACCAACAGACAAGTCCGTCCTTCACAGACAGGATCACAGGCCAACACGGTCTGGGAAATCCTTTAGCTGAGACTCCTTTTTCAGGTGACACTGGCTGAAGCTTTCTAGGACACCTCGCTTCAGCAGATGAGGACCTCTGGCTCTGAAGATGTATACTGGATAAGTATTTCTGCACCAAACCCAGTGCGATGTAACCCAACCAGCTTACGCGGCAGTGTCGGTCTTACAAAAGGAAAACTCCCATGCACAAATAAAAAAAGTAACCTTCATTTGCCAACCACCTTTTAATGTCTAGTCAAATTATAGTTTCTGCCTTTGTTTCCGCTTTGAATCATGCCTCCTCCTTTTGAGGGAGCACTAGGAGTCCCCAAATCACCAACTCGGTATGTTTATAGTTACATTAGGATTAGAACGCATTTTCCATAGATGACCTATTTGTTTTGGATGATGATTTTCTGAATCATTTTTAATAGATGTATCAAAGCCTATTCACCTTGGTGACACGGACACGTTTGAAGCATTGAAGGAAGAACGGTACGAAAACGATGACAAATTCTAGTTGCATTAGTTACTTTTCTCATTGCTGTGATAAAATGCCTAATTTCCCCCCTCCCCCCCAAAAAAAACCTAGGAAGGAAGGGTGTGTTTGTGTTTGGGGCTGCAGATTGAGGGTACCACTGTCTGTCATGATCAGGAAGGCAGGCAGACAGAAACATGCGAGAGCTGTCACATTGCACCTGCAGTCAGGAAGCAGAGGGAGATGAGTGTTTGAATGCTGGTGTTCATCAAGCTGTCGTGTGTGTGTGTGTGTGTGTGTGTGTGTGTGAGAGAGAGAGAGAGAGAGAGAGAGAGAGAGAGAGAGAGAGGGAGGAGGGCAGTTCATTGTCAAGGGTCTTTACCTGTTACCCTTCACCTTACATTTTGACTGAGGCAGGGCCACTTGTTGGCCTCAGCACTCCTTGACTGGCCAGGGAGCTTTGAAGGTCAGCTTGCTTCTGTTCATCCAGAGTTACAGGTGTTGCAGACCACACATGCTGTTGTTTAGGTGTGCTGGGGGTCCGAATTCAGGTCCTCATGCTTGTACAAAGGCACTTTGCTGACTAAGTCGTCTCCCCAGCCTTAGGTTTTCTGTCTTTCTTGTTTTCTTTTTTCATTTTGAGCTTGGGTCCTCAGCCCATGGAATCACATCACCCACATTTAGGGTGGGTCTTCCCTCCCCAGTTCAGCATCTCTGGAAGCACTCTCACGGATACCCCCAGGGGCATCTCTCCAAGGTGATTCCAAATTCAGTCACGTTGACAGTCCAGACTGATACCACAGCAGCTGTGTGATGTGTCACACCCATCTCAGAAGTTATTCCAGGGTCAGCATGGGTCCTTTTCTGTTGTTTAACTGAATGTCATGTACTATACTTTATAGACAAGCTTATTACCTTCAGTCCTAGAGTCTGAGATCATGGAGTTGGCACTAACAAGACCTTCATGACGTGGCAGAGGTACCACCATCAGGAGAGCAAACATGCGATCTCCCATCTCTCCTTTTCTTTTAAAATCACCAGTTCTGTCACATAGAATCCCTTGGTATATGATCCCTTCATAATGACCTTGTCTAACTTAGATTTTTCCCAGAGACCCAGCTCCAAATACCACTAATGTTAGAGTCAGTGAATTGACCGAATCTGGGAGCACATTGAAACCATAGCAATCCCCTTGTTTGGAAGCCTGGCTTCCCCATGAGCCTTTGAGGCACTTTAGGAAAGAGCTGAGTCTGCAGGCAGCCTGTCAGGTGGTGTGCGCTCAGTCAGGCTTCGCTGAACAAAGCAATGAATCCAGCAGGCACAAGTACATTAGTAAGAAGGGCAGCGTGAAGCTCACCTGATCCAGCAAAGGGCTCCAGAGAAGAGAAAGATGAACGAAGGAGTGCTTACCTTGGGGTGAGCCCAGGCTGACTGCATGAGAATTATCATCCCCCCAGAGGGAACTTCTCCAGAAAATTGCTGCTTTTAGTTTCTCTACGATCCTGGCTTAGGTTACAACCATCATTAGCACAACAGAACATGAAAACATTACTTAAAAGGTTTCTCTAGGACTCCACTCACTGTGTGTGTGAGTGTGTGAGTGTGTGTGAGTTTGTGTGTGTCTGTGTGTGTGCATGCATGTGTGTGTGAGTGTGTGTGTGTGCATGCATGTGTATGCATGCATGTGTGTGTGTGCATGTATGTGTGTGTGTGTGCATGCGTGTGTGTGTTCTACATATTGGTGTCACACTTCATATATGCATACAGAGACCAGAGGAGGATGTTAGGTGTCTGTTCCATTACTCTCCACTCTATTCCCTTGAGACAGGGTCTCTAGCTGAAGACTGGTGCCCAGTTAGCCCCAGTGTCCTCCTGTCTCTGCCCTCCACCCCTTTGCCCTAATGCTGGGGTTAAAGGTATCTACAAGAATGTGACCCACTTTTGGTGCCGGGATCTAGACTCAGGTCCTCCTGATTTCCCAGCAAGTGCTTTTACTCACTGAGCCATGTCCCTAAACTTCTGGAATGTATGACTATTAACATTTTTTTTTAGGTTTTAATTTTATTTTTACATATGTGTGTATGTGTATGGGTATGCAGTTTATGCACATGAGCGGAATGCCTGCGGAGACCAGAATCGGGTGCTGGAATTACAGTTGTGATCTGCCCGAGGTGGGTGTTGGGAATCAAACTCATGTCCTTTGCAAGAGCAGTAAATGTTCTTAATCACTGATCCATTTTTCCAATGCCAAGGTTCTTAACGCTTTTCAGAGACATCACATTTGAGCTAGTAAAAAGACGTAATCATTCTCATTTAAGTTAGGGACTCTGACAGTAAGAGGTTAAGTGGGACACTCCCCTAAGAGGGAGGTGTTTTGGGGCCAGGCCTGCAGCTGGGCCTGGAACACAGTCTGATATTGTTTCTACTGCCTGAGAAAACTGGACATTCCCGAGGCTCTGCCCGCCCCCCCCCCATCCCAAGTGGTGTGGGAACTGCAAGAAAGCATTTTTATTGAGAAGCCCTAATGCACTTTTTGGAAAAATCACTTTTGAAAGGTTCCTTAAAAGGAAAATTGATGGGCGCAATCATTCTCCTTTCAATGCCCCAGACATCTGCTGGGCTTGCAGGTTGTCACGGTCCAGGGCTTACACTGTGTCTGTGACTACGCTCAGCCAGAGCCAGGGTGAGGATATTATTTGTCAGGTTCCATATTTCAGAATTCTGCTGTTCCATATCTAAGGGACAACGCTTCCAGAAGACACACACTGCGTATGAAGGAGGGCAGGAAAGATGTAGCTAGCACTGGCATTATTTTTTTTTCCTTGGGAACTGTGCTACAGGGTCTCTGATCATTAGGAAAGCTTTGGACAGGCTGCCTCATTGTGACGTTGACTGTAAAATGTGTCGCACCCCTCCCTCTGCCACTGAATGTCCATTACTTCTTGTCAGGACACACCCTATGTGAATTCTCTCCCCTCTCTTCCACACTGTCTTGCTCATTCTGGCCTATCACGGGGTAATGGAGACATATTAAAATGTGAGCTGGATATGTGGCGAGTACTAAAACGAGCAACAAGGTGTTTGCAAAAACAGAAGGTCACCGCACATAAACGTGGTGGTGCCAGAAGTGGATGCAATTCAAGGGCTTCTCTTTAAGCAAAAGGACAGCAAATCCTTCATCAGCAGATATTTAAAAGGCAACATCAGGAACACACAGTCGCCATCCTGGCCTCAAAGCGGGGCTATAGAGGCTCCTGAGCTTCAGTCTTCCCAATAAGTCAAGCCCTGGAAAATAGAGGGCAGTCCTGCTTCTAAGCCACTGGTTGGGATCCTTATCTCCTACCTGGATAGAGTTTGCAGGCAGAGGAGAACCTCTCCAAGGGCTGCTCTTTGTCAGCTTTTGTTGCACTGGCTGTTTGACAGCAGTGAGCAGCGCAGGCAGGCAGGCGAGTACAGCAGTAGGTAGTACCCTATAGTGTTACAATCTAGTTTTAGCTCTAGGATAGCAGGGCTAGTGGGACTTCTCAGCCCTGTAGAGATATAGCTTCTGTGTTGGCATAGGTCACTGGGGCCATTAGCTTTGTTAGTGTTACAGCTCTTGGGTGGAGCCAGGCCTTGACGGTAGCTAGTATTTCAGCTCCCGGGTCTGGGGTGTCTGAGACCCTTGGTCCTAGAGCCTTGACAACTCTCTGGAACTCTTCCAGTGACCAGAGCCTCCAGTTTCACTTCTCGGGCACTTTACACACTTCTGTCCTCCAACCTCAGTTCTCCACCTTCTCTCACCTTCTCCGTACTTCCTCCCATCCCTCTTGTTCTTGCCTGGCTGCTCTCTCAAGCAGTTCAGCTGTCCCTTAGTTGCTGCTGCCACCTCTGCTGTGGATGGACATCCATCTTGTTTTTCTGCCTCCCTTGCAGCTTTCAGTGCAACCAGTGGCTCTGTTGCTTTTACAGATGGACTCACCTCTGCCTCTTCACCTGTTAAGCAACCAAGCTGCTTCTGTAGCTTGGCATGCAGACTACTCTTCTGTGGCTTCTGCAGATGCTTCTCTGCCAGTGTCACAATGGCTGCTCTGTTGGCTCTGCTCTTTCCTCCTTTATATTGCCAGTGTGGCCCACTGTACTAAAAGTAGTCTCGAAAAGGCCACTTGAGAGAAGCATTTTGGAGTTCTAAGACTGCAACACTAGGAGAGACAGCACGGAGGACAGCTGACGAAGGGAGTCAAACAGCATGCTTGTGTAGCCAGAGGAAGGGTGTGGGGATCAATCACAACAAAGTTCTCATGTAAATGAGGGTTTGTGTTTTGATCAATCACAGAAAACCTTTCATGCAAATGAGGGTTTATGTTTGTGCCAATCACGGATATCCAAGGGGAATGTTTCCCTTCTGCTCTGGGTAAATGTAATTGCAGAGTCAGAGTCTTTATAGGTCCCTGATACTTGTGATAGCAAAAAGTCCAGTGCAGACTGTTAGAAATGATAAGGTGTGAGTTTTCACCTTCAGGAGCCAGAGCAAACATCACGGAGCTAAGAAACCACCAGAGATAGAGCCAATTCTCTCATAAGCAAGCAGGAATAGCTAGGTGATACAACTTTAGCATGTCTAAGTCATGTTCTGTTGTGGGTTGTGAGGGTAGGATCAGAGTTGTTGAGGGTACCCAAGGGCAACCAATCCCATGATGCCATTCTCACTCCTGTGACAGCTCTGAGAGTCCTGCAGTGTGACAGCACAGACTCCACGGCACGGAGACCGATCGCACAGGGACCTGGATAGCACCAGGTGTCTCGAGAGATAAACATTATTGAAGTTAGCCTTTTTATACAACCCTGAATACAAAGGCAAATAGAGGGGCAGAATATATGCAGGAGATACCCGCAGGGGGCTATGATCCCATGTAGAAACCCAGGGGCTCCCATTTGGAGAAGACTTTAGATCCCAGGTCTGAAGGTTGCCTTGAGCCAGAAAGCCTTTGTGTGGTTACTAATCTAACTGAATGATTTCTGCCAGTGTGGCTGGGTCTGGGAATCCAGGTGTCAAACCAAGAAGATGCTCTGTGCTCTGGGTTGTCCACAGTCAAGGTACTGATCCTTCCTGACAGCTGTGAGCTGAAACTTCTGCAAATCAGGGCAAATACCAGTCTCTGGGCAACAGTGGAATAAAAGTGCAGATGTTGGAATGACAGAAGAGACTCTGCTAGAGTAGACTGAGGCTTCTGGGGGAATCAGGTCCACCCCAAGCTTAGCTGAGGGGAGAACAGAGATTGCTTCATTTCTGACCTTGCCTGGAACTTAGCATCTTCCAGAGCTCAGCACCTACAGGACTGACCCTAGCAGGGACTGTGGCTTTTGTATTTCATCCTCTCTCCTTTGTCCATTTAAATAAACATCAGAGTTAGGAGCTAGAGATTCTGCAAAGGATACAGGAGGCTTGTGCTGGCTCCTGCTTTGTGTATAATTGCATTAGCACTTTGAATCTCTGGTGGACACTTTCTTCCTACTGAGTTCATCTTATGTCCTGGGTCTTCATTTAATCTTTATACCCCAGTAAGCTTAGGCTCTCGGTGATGCTGTGTCATAGTAACAACAACAACAAAATTGCTTACTTCATTTTCCAGGGTGGTTAAGCTCAACTGTTAACCTAAGGAGACCTAGAATCGTTTGGGAGACAGTCCACTGGGCATGCCTATGGGGAATTATCTTGATTTGGTTAATTGAGGGAGGAATACCCACCTGCTGTGAGCAGCACCGTTCCCTGGGCTGGATCCTGGACTGTATAAAAAAAAAAAAAAAAAGAAGTGAGCTGAGCACTGGTGTTCATCTCTTTCTCTGTTTCCCGACTGTGGATACAATGTGACCACTGCTTCTAGCTCTTGTTGCCATGGCTTCCCCACTGTGATGAACCATACACTGAAACTGTGAGCCAAAATAAATCCTTTCCCCCAAATCTTCTTCTGTCAGGGTATTTTATTACAGCAACAGAAGGAGAAACTAACACAGCCTGTGTCAGTTAGTCACAGATTCTACCCACTACTCCACTGCACATACATTCAACACATCCGTTCTTTACTGTCTCTTGTAAAGAACAATTTAGTTCTGTGTTCTCCTTGGTAATTCCTGTCTTCAAATTATTATTATTATTATTGTTATTATTATTAGTAGTAGTAATTTTGCCATCATCATCATCATCATCACCTTTTTGTTTTAGGATTAACTTACTCTTCTTTTTGTAATTTCATATATTTTTCAGCAAGGAAATAGATTGGTTTGAGATTTTTCTTCTTTCCTAGCACAAGCATGGTGAAGCTATTACTTTTCCTCTAAGCATATCTTTAGCTACACCTCATAATTTCTGATGTGTGTTTATTTTCATTCATTAAAAATACTTTTCCAGTATCCCTTGCAACTTCCCTTTTGATCCACAGTTCATTCACTAAATGCATCATATTTAATATCAATATTTCATGCTTTCATGTAAGTTTTCCAATTTAATTCCCTTGTTAATTAATTTCTGGTTAAATTTCACTGTGACCAGAAAAAGCCCTTCCTGATACATTGTTTCTTGTCCTATCCATTCTTCACAGAGTGCCAGGCTTGTCTCTGCTGTGTCTTGGCTCTCACATTCTCTTTCTCATCAAACTTTTTGGACAAATAACTCACATATGCTGTCTCTTTTTTGTTCACTGCCATTTATTACTGAACCATCCAGAATTTCATTATTTTTTCCCCAATTTCCCCATGCCCAGGCTACTGAACTCTCATTAGCTCTATAAACTCTTCAAGAATTATCATTTTTGTTTAAAAATTGTCAACATCTACTTCCTTTGTTTCTAGCCGAGAACCCTGACTGGTGTCTCTTATAAGCAACAAAAATGAGCCTCCCCAACACAGCACGCCATCAATCTACTCCCAGTTTAGCAGCTCATCCCCATAGCAACCACATCTTTTGCTATGTGGCAGCAGATGCAGAGAGATGGTGCTGCAATGCCAAGTGAGGAATTGCCTCACATTCTGGGCAGAGTCAAGTGAACTTGGAATTAACATTTACGACTTAGTTAGGCAAAGTGGTGGTAAACGAGGGACTGATCATTCAAGGAGTTATAATTAATGAATCCATAAACAGGAAGCCAAGACTGTAGTGGGCAAACTTAGACATTCAGCCTTCTGTTTTCTTAGATCAGAATTTTAAGACGTGTTTTGGTGAAGGAGTGAGGATGGAAGCCGATGGGTGTGTGTGAAGGAGAGACTGTGAGGAGAGGAGGGAAACAATGAGCAATAAGAGAAATAAAAGCGAGCAGAGACTACGGTAGAACCTGGTGAGTAACTGTAGATCGTGAGCCAGAGTTTTTATTTACATTTTCTGTCTTTCTCTGTCTTACCTTCTCTGTCTCTCCTCTCTTTTTCTTACATGAAAGCATTTATTTTTTCAATTTTAATTTAAAATTTAAATTATGTATATGTTTGTGTGTCTGTGTATGGGTGGGTGCACATGAGTGCAGGTGCTTGTGGGAGCCAGAAGAGGGCACTGGGTCCCCTGGAACTGGAGTTACAGACTCTCTTCCTGTGAGCCCCCCAATGTGGCTGTTCAGAACCAAACTTGGGTCTTCTGCAGGAACAGTAAGTGCTCTTAACTGCTGAGCCACATTTCCAAAATGCAAAAATGGATTCTATTTTGATCAAATTCACCCCTCCATCCCTCATGCTGCCCCCGCCCCCATTCTTCCCTGATCTGTCCTCCTAAATCCTCTCCCAATGTCATGTCATATCTATATCTATATACAGCTATATATTTATATATCTACATCTATATCTATCTGTGTGTGTATACACACACACACACACACACACACACACACACAACTGTATATATATCTTATTAAGTCTAGTTAGGGTTGCCTGCATACACATGGGTGAGAGATTGCCCACTGTACTGTGAACAACCTATCAGTGGCCTCACTCCTGAAGAAAACTGAACCTCTCTCCCCTAGCAGCTCCTTGCTGCTGTAGCTTCTGAGCTAGCAGGGGGGCCTTGTGAGCAGCTCCCACTCCAACCCATGATGGAATATTGACATAAAAGAGGGACATAATATGCTTTTCCTTTTAATGCTGATGATCCCAAGGGAGAAAGTAGATAATGGCAGGAAGAGCTTTCTGAAGAATTAAAGAAAGGGATTGACTGCAGACAGGAGCTGGGAGACTCACTGACTTGGACAAGAAGTATCCCCAAAAGGATGTTATAGTCCTGACCTCTAGAACTTGAGAATATAGCTATTTAAACACAGAGTCTTTGCATATATATAAAGAAGAAGCCATGCTTGGTTTAGGAAGAGCCTATCACTCACCCACTCAGCCTCAAACACACACACACACACACACACACACACACACACACACACACCCCATGATGCTTTTCCTAGATCCCTGCACTTTCCCATTTCAGCCCCTGTGATTTTGACCAATGCTAAGACTTATCAAGAGAAGTTCAGAAGCCTTGCTTTGCTTCTAGAAGTTTAGCACTTTGGGCAGCAGCGGAGGGGTGGGGGGCGGGGGAAGAAGAACTAAATTATCAGGCTGTGGATCTGGGCCAGGGTGTGGCCTTCGGCTAGGAGCACAGCAGAAGACAGGAGCTCTGTTAAAAGTGTAATTTGTTAAATGGTGATGCCAAGGCTGTGTAAGCAGGGGTGAGAGGATGCTTACAGTGGGGAGAAAGTCAAAATATCAGATAATGAAACATGCTTCCCAGGGTTGCAGATATGAGAGATACGTGAAATGACTGTCCTATCCAGGGTATCCTCAGCTCAGGCTGGAGGCCAGAGTCTTCTGGCAGTGGATGTTTCCCCCACAACAACACATCTCCTCTGTTCTTGATGCAGACAAGAAGCCCCAGAGTTGACAAAGGAGTCCGTCTCCTATTGCATAATTCATTAGGGCCCGCCCTGTTCCAAATTGTTTTCATCTATCCCTTCCGATCTTGTGGCTTCAGCATCTCCAGAAAGACATTATTTATCAAAGATCAAACAGGTCTGTTTGTTTTGAGCCCTATGAGTAATAACTTAATCCAAAAATAGAGGCATATTCATTAATAGGCTACACAGTAATTTTCTGAGCCAAAGAGAAGGACTTGGTGACTACTAGCCCTGAAGGCAGCCCTGTGCTGAAGGAGACAGGGATGCTGAGGCAGAGCAGGGGAGAGAAGAAAGATGGGGACCCGGGGAGCTGGCAGAAATAACAAAGGGCTGAGGAGTCTGCAATGTATGTATGAAATGGGAGCTTCTTTGTAACTGTTTATTTAGTCAGGCATTGTATTAATAAAGACACACGAGACATGCTTACATTGAAGCCTGAAAGACCTCAGCAGAGAGCCCAGAAAGCTAGCCTCCAACCTTCTGCCTCTTCTCTGCTGGTCCCAGGGGTTTTATTATCTTCAAAAGCCACTTCTTGAATTCTCTTAGAAGTTTCCTTGAATCATGAAAGAGATACAATGGTCTTACTCCTCCTCCTTGGCTGCTGGGGCGTGTCCACGCTTATACTGGATTGACATTCAGCACCAAAGGAGCAAGGTCACACCTGTGGAGCCCTGTGCACGTCTATAGCGGCGTAACGTCAAGACAACAGTAGAAGCCAAGCTGCACCCAATGCTGCCTCAGGCCAGGTGGAGTACCCATTTGACCTTTTTATCACAAGTTTCTTTACATTGAGCTAAGGGAGAGCAGCTTTTATTTACATTAGAAAGTAAGCGTTTTAGGCTAAGAAATCACAGGTCTTGCCAGCATTCCAGGAGGCTGGCACTAAGGTTATTTTACAAAATACAGGGATGCACACAGCAATCACTGAATATAATATTTAGAAATATGTTCAAATATTCTCCCAACGCTTCTTTCCTCTCTCTCCTCCACCTCTCTCCCTTCTTGTGTGTGTGTGTGTGTGCTTTTTCTCTCCACTCTCATCTCGTTCCTCCTCCCTCTCCAACCCCTTCCTCCTCCTCTTTCTTCTGTATCTCTTTTTATTTTAGAGCTAGCAATAGGGTCTGGGTTCAGACTCTGATGAACTTTAATGTTCTGTCCCGGTTTCCTCATTGGTTAACAGTGACCAGCAGCAACATTTCACAGCTTTGCTTTGGGAGCAAATGAGATAAACGGGAGTCACTTGGATAGAGTCTAGCTAGCTCATGTACGTTTGTTAGAAAAATGAAAGTTTAGGGACTAAGGGTGTAGGACAACCAGTAGAGAGCTCACCTAGCAAGCAGAAAGCCCTGCAGTTGATCCCCATCACTGTGTAACTAGGGCATGGTGGCACATGCCTATAATCAGAGTACCTAGGAGGTAGAAGCAGAAGGATCAGGAGTTTGGGGTAATCCTCAGCTATATAGTGAGTTCAAGGCTAACCTGACACACATCAGACCGTATCTCAAAAAATAAATAAAAATAAAAATTACACACACACACACACACACACACACACACACACACACACACACACACACACACACACACATCACAGATTCAAATAATCTGGGCTGTGGATAATCTTCCCCTACACTCAAACTGGGGCCCCACAAACTCAAAGGCCACCAGCCATGCTGGGGAGGCTATTTGCATTCTTTCATTCCTTTCATGGCCTGTGATCTAGATCTTGCAGGCATGCACCTGGGTGGTGGTGTGGATGAAGGGGGCGGTGTCAGAGTAAAGCAGTGCTACCTGATTGGTCTGAGTGCTGAGGAAGTCTTGTCCCCTGATGAATGCAGTCCCTGTCATCAATCGAGCAGGGCAATGGCCACCTCGGCACAGATCACTTGGAACTAAGCCCACACTCCAGACTACTCAACTGTGTGCCAGATGGTGCACAGATGGTGACCAGAATTTTCCTGAGGATCAATAGTTCTTTTGCCATAGATTACTCCGCAGGGCCTTGCAGGCAGTTGAGGCAAATGATCCTTGTCGGTAGAACCAACATCGGCAGACATGGTGGCACATGCCTGCTGTCCTAGCACTCAGGAGGCTGAGGAAGGAGGCTCTTGAGTGCAAGTTCAGTTTGGGCTGCACAGCAGGGTCCTGTCTCAATAGCCAAATAAATGAAACACCAAGCAACTACCACCTCACGGCAGCATTTGAGGGGCCCAGACCTTCCAAAACACCTTGGGGTTGACTTTTCTCCCTATAGCCTTGAGATACATCAACAGGTTATTGGCTCTGTCTAAAGCCTACATCTTAGTTCTCAAGATGTAGATAACCATGAAACTTTGATGAAGGATTGTTATGTGGCTCTGTCACTGGACTTAAAGTGATAATTTGTACCCCAATAAATCAATTAGATTTGGCCATTTGTCCTCCATAAGCCAATTAAAACAGCTAAATTAACAGTAAAAAAAGGAGGGGGGATTCATTCAATGTGGCCACATTGGGCAGGGAGAGAAAGAAAGCGAATGATCCAAGCCAAGTCCATCTCTGGATCCTAAAGTGAGATTAGGGTTAAAGTGAAGGCCACGGTTATGCACACCTAAGTAGTCCTCAGTCATGATGTGGTCCTCCATCAACCCATCCTTAACTCTCCAGCAAAGTGGTCCACGTTGTAAATCTTGCTTTACAAGAAAAGTTGCTTCTCTGGCTGGACCAGGCTATAAGCTTTCTCTTTTGCCAGCGTGAGATTCCTGGGGCAATTCCAGCGTCTTGGGGGTCCTTTGTTTACGCGGTCTGATCACTAAAATAAGGGACACAGCTGTCTCTTTAGATTATCTTGCGGCTGGAGAGGTGGCTTAGCAGTTAGAAGCACATAAAACCCTCACAGAGCGCATGAGCCCAGTTCCCAGCATGCACAACTGCCTCTAGCTCTAGCTCCAGGGAACCCAGTGCCCTCTCCTGACTTCCACAAGCATTTGCACTCATGTGCACATGCCCGCACATAGGTCAACATAGATAAATGCTTCCGGGTGGTGTCCAGAAGTTGCCTGCGAGGGAAAAGATGACCTGGAGGGGATCTGAGACTTCAGTGAGATGGCAGCAACAATCAAGCTGATGGCCCCGCTGTCTCTCAGCCACAGCCCAGTCATGATCCCCGTGTGGCCCTTCAAGGATGGAGAAGGGTGGCCTCTTCTTCTCTAGGGACAAATCCACTTAAATTTCAGTGCAGACCTTGTCACCTTACCAGTATCCCAATGAGTGAAGGAAACGTCCAAATGGGGTAGAAGAGCCACTGAAATGCTCATGACAAGCTCCTGAGCAGGCAGCCCCGGCCCAGGCTTCTCAGCTCTCTGGTGGGCCAACAACTCCAGGCAAAAGATACATTGGTGGTGAGGCGGCCCCAACCAGCTTCTGTTTTTATTCCCACTCATTCCTCCTTTCCTTTGCTGAAGCCAACTACGGAAGCTATGTGGGGCTTCTGTCCTGTCTCTACCAACATCAACAAGCCCTGTTTGGGGGGACATGCCCCAGACCTGCTCTTCTGATGTCCTCTCTCCACCATCCCTCCTGTGGGGACTGCAGTGCCAAACATCTAAACAGAAGTCCCTGGCTGTAACAGACTGGCCAGGACAAATAGCACAGGTTTAATGCCTCAGCTCTGGAGGTTGGGAATTCAAGGCCAAGATTTAATAATTCTTTATAAGCGCAGAGCTGATGGATGGAGTTTAGAGGCATGGATGCTGATGAGTTTTAGCAAAGGGTTATTTCTTATGGGGAAGGGTTGGGGACACTGATTCGGGTAGAACAGAACCCTGTAGACAGAGAGAGTGGGGAAGAGACAGGACGGGGGTGAGAGACCAAGAAGAGAAGAGAAAGAACTGTAGCAGAGAGGGATTATATGGGGGTCTGTGGGTCCCCTGTTGATGACGTAGACAGGTGAGTGGGGAGCTCAGGTACAGGGAGAGACAGTTCCATAACACAAGATGCAATGGGGCTGGCTCCCTCTGCAGCTGTTAGGGAGAGCCTGCCCATGGGCTGTCAGAGTTTCTGGGGGACTTAGGGCCATCTTTGGGGGTTCCAGGGCTTCCAGAAGCTTCAGTCTAGTCACTGCCTTCTTCTCTGCCCCACATTACCTCTGTATAGATCTCCCTATTGTTATGAGGACATCAATTTTACTGCTGTAGGGCTCAGCGGTCACCTCAGCGAAGACTTTCCAAGTAAGATTGCACTTGGGGGAACTAGGTAGCTAGAACCCTAACATATCTGTTTTGAGGAATGCCTGGTTTAACATCGCAGCACCCACCCACTGTCCTCCCAGCAGCCACCTTCTTTGAAAATATGAACAATACTCCTTCCTCTAACCCTACAGTCCCGTGCTTTTGCCCACAGACGTGAGCTCTGAAGATAGCCATTTCTGTGTGTCCCCGGCTGGTATACAGAGCCCTTAGATCACTTAGTCCCAGGTAGGAGTCCCTACCTCCTCCCTGGGCTGGCCTTCCCCAAGTTCCTCAAGTCCTTTCATGCCTTACAGATCCTCTGTTCTCTTTAGAGAGCTATCTCCTGATCCTTCTGAGGCTGGCTCCTTCCTGTGGTTCAGATCTCAGCATAAATGTCACCTCTTAAGGGGGCTGCTTTGACCACCAGATCAAAGCTATGTCTAGCTTTGGACCCTTGCAGTTCTCCAAATGGCCTTTCTCAGGCTCTGACATTTGTCTCTTCCTTTGTTTGTTTGGTTTCTGTCTTCCACTCAGGTCTCTAGGGAACTTCAGCTCCAGGTGAGCAGGGACTTGTCTGTCTCTTTCTTTACGAAGTCTCTGCATAGAGAAGTCCTGGACCTGAACTCAATCCTGGCCAAATGGATGAATAAATAATAGTAGCTTGTGCCCCACCCCCTGTATTTATTGTATTGTATTCTGTGGGCTCTTCACCCACAGAAAGATGGGCATTTTGATTGTTGGCTGATCAGCTAACTCTTTGTTAAGGGTTGGTCTTGAGTTGTGTAGCATGCTCGCAATATGCTTAACCTAACCTCCACCCTTGGGTTCTAGTAATAGATCCCCTGCTCCCCAATGTGACAAATCTGGGAACAAGAATCATACATACTCAGATCTACCTCCACTGCAGGATCACCAGAGCCTCCCCTTCCCATGACCTGTGAGGAACTTCCAAAGTGAAAGGGACTTCTGTATACTGGCCAGGGCAAGGGGCTCAGAGTCTGTTCCCAAAGCAAGAGCAGAGGTCAGGAAGGTAATGACCACCAGAGAAATACCCCTTTGGGCAGTTGGTGACCTCTGGAAGAGAATACTGGGCTAGCTGTGTTAGGAGCCAGGATAGACCTGGAGTCCAACACCCTCCCACGCCTGCTTTGGGGTTTGGCTTCTTAACTATTGCAGGGGTGTGTGAAACTTCACAGGATCTGGACTCTGCTCCCTCCTTCTCTGTAGGAGATCTCTCTTGGAGCTGGGAGTTCTGGACTGAGACCAGCCTGGTGTGGACAGGGAGGGGCATGGAGCACTTGGGCACTTGGCAGCCTCCACAGACCTCTATGCAGATCCAATTAACACATTCGCTCTAATTCCCTAGTCTTTGACTCACTAATTTTCTGTTTTCCACAAAGCCAGACTGTGCTCTGAGCAGCTGCAGCTGGCGGGGGCCCCAGGGAGGCTGTGGGAAGGCCAGCAGCTGCGGGGTCTCTAGGCACATGGGCTCTTTAGCTCTTTTATCAGTGCTCTGGCTCTCCAGTGAGTAAGTACTTAGGATGGGTCCCTCATGGGTTCCCCACGCCTGCACATATCCTTTTGGCTGACCTCATTTTCCCTTTTAGATTTGTCTTAGAGTTGGGGGGAGCCAGTGGGGAGGGAAAGAAAGTAACAGTGAACACGTAGGAGACATTATGCCGTTCTCATGAAAGCCCCTTTCAAGGAGTCACACCCAAGCACTCTCATGCCTGAGGTATTTATGTCCAGGGATTATATGTTCCTGATTTAGGGGTGGCTGTAAGGACAAGGATTTGGGGTCGGGAGGACAAAGGGAAACAAACATCTTTCCAGCTTCTCTTAACTTAAAAATATTAAAGTTACAATCTGCCTAATTAGTTAACTAAATTCAGATGAGCTAAACTGCATGCCTGCGAAACAATTTAAAACACATTGCTCCCGAAGTCTTCATGGTACCCGAGCTCCGTAGGGCAGGTGCTGTGGGAGGCTCGGGGCTAGAGTGATGATGGTCCTGGCATCAGAGGTCCTTGTCTAGGGCAGTTCTCCTTTACGGGGATGAAGATTAAGGAGGTGTATCTGGGATACACCAGAGCCAAGGCACAGAGGTTTATGGGATCCTGAATGAAGAGGTCCATGAGAGCTGAGGGACAGGGCATCTTAGTGAGAATGGCTGTCTGCAGGCTCTGCTCTCTCTGCCTGGGTCTCCCTACTCCCATTGAAGAAAGACCTTGTCATTAGGAATCCCAGTCTGAAGTTCATTGCCTCCAATTTACAACCATAAGTGACAAGAACTGTTGTTCAAACATTAATCCTAGGGAGGATTTTTGAGAGTCTGCCAGGCTACTGGCCCAGCCCCGAGACTGACTATGTGATTGGTTCTCACCACGCCTTCTCTGTTCCCCTCTTAACAAACCTATAAGGGCTGAACCCATTACAGAAAGATGTTGTGGGTATTTTATTCCTGTGTGCTGTTTTTGGTTTGTAAAAGGTCTTCCTGTAGCCTTGCAGCTGTGAAGCCTGGTGCCTTGTAGGCCTTGCTTCCTATGCATTCACACTTCTGTGCTAGCTACTCAGATCCCAGGCTAACTGTTTACAGTTGAAGGTGACCAATCATAATTAAAGGTTTGTGAGAAGACTCTGATCACCCCAGCCAACTATGCTGTGGAGAGGGGGCTTGGGGAAAAGATTACAGGAGCTAGCAGTGGGAGCAGGAGAGGCAGAATGAAGAGGCAGAATGGAGAAGCAGAAGCAGGAGGAGAATGGGGAGGGAATGGTGTGACAGGATGACAGAATGAAGTCTCTGTCTAGCCGCCCGGGTATTGAATTCCCTGAGAATTGTCATGGCTTGTATTTAATAAAGGGCACTGAAAAAAACCAACGATGGACTCTTATTAAGCATCGGACATTTATTAACAGAAAGGAAAGTTAGGGGCAGCAACTACAGCCATCTTGCCCTTCAAGACACAGTGTAAGATGGGGGACTGTGCTCCTCCCGCATTAGTCATTCAGAGGGGAGCCAGCCCAGGTTCTGAATAGGTTTTATGTGGTGCTGAGAGAAAAGCAGCATACTGGCTGGTCCTGCAGCAGGTCTGTCAGTGTGGCCTTGTCTCAGGGAATACGACCCTGCCTGGGTGGCCCCTGAGATATAACCGGGACTCTCATTCAAGACACGCGGAGCCTGTGTCTCATTCTGTGCTTTGCATCCATTTTTTCTTTACAGAGGCCTAGTGATACTACAGCGAGTGGCTTGAGGCAGACCGTGGCTGGCTCTAGTGTCTCACAGGACAATGCTTGCTCTGATGAGCACTTTACTGTTGTCAGTGAAATGTCTTCGAGTGAACACACCATTTATTAAGGGACTGAATTGCACCCCCCCAAATATATGCCCCACTCCTTTATGATGTAGCCTCTTTACGAGGAATTGGGATCACTGCAGATTAAGTAATTGAGTAGAGGCTGTTTCAGAGTAGGGCGGGCCCCATTTCAACCAGACTGGTGTCCATATAAGAAAAGGAGTGGGGAGGGGTGGGAGAGGCACCACGGGAAGACACAGACACTTGGGAACAAGGCTATGTGAGGACAGAGGCAGAGATCTGGAATGATGCCGCCTGAGTTAAATGGCCTGGAGCCACCAGGAGTTAGAGGAGGATGCAAGGATCGTTCCCTAGAAACTTAGAGGGATGAGGGCTCTGCCAGCACCCGGCTCTCAGCCTCCAGCCTCAGGAACTGTGAGGGGCTACATTTCTACTGCTTTAAAGCCACCCCTTAGGAGGCACTCTGTATCAGTAGCTTCAGGAAATTTGTATCCACCCTCAGGGCTTCCCTTCTTCAGAGAGAACCCCAGCCTTGGGATCCCTCACTTTGGGAAAGTGCTGTAATTCGTGTAGCGCTTTGCTCTTAAAGGAACCATACATTTCCAACTTTAGTTTCTAAGAATGTTTCTGAGCCTGGGGGCAAGGTGATTTCCAGAACAGCTCAGGTGGGCGTTCTACTCATTTCCCACTCCAAGAGCTGAGATGTCAAAGGAAGCACGGCCGTTCCCGACTTACAGCGGGGCTCTGAGGACTGTATGGTTTCTGTGATTTAAATGTTAACAGATGGGCTCTCGTGTCTGACTCGGGAGACACAGCTTCAGCTACTTCTGGCAAAAGTGGCAGTTGGTGGACTCCCATAGGCAGGCATGCTAGGTGGCCAGGAGCACCTGTGATCTTGGACTGAGGACTCTAGCCTCACCCTTGGGGTCTCCCACAGTGCCCCCATTCCATGCACAGGCGTAGACCTTGCTGCTCACCTCACTAGTCATGGCCAATGAGGAAGAGGTGGCTTTTTCTTCGGTTCCTGTGAGAAATTACTAAGAAAGACATCCTGAACCACGGCAAGTGGGTTTCCAGTTCTGTGCACAGAGACTGAAGCTCTAGTCGGGTGGATATTAGGTCTCGGGCTCTGACCATGAGCAAAGGTGGAGACAGTGAGAAGTGACAGCTCCCATCAAAGCCTTCTGCCTGGAAGGAGTTTCTTTTCATGCAAGGAGCTGAGGAAGAAGCCTTGAGTGAACGTGTAAGGAGTGGGTGAAGTCCTGTGTGGATGTGTATTGTTGACCCGGGGAAAAATATATCAGGACAAGTTCCTCACATTGATGAGAAATGGCAAAATTTTCCCCAGATGGGTCAGCCCTGGAATGCCAAAGCCTTCTTCCGATCTAAGTACAAGTGTTGACAAATGATTAGCCAGTGTGTGCAAGAACTCACGACTGCAGCTTCCTCCTCCCAGTTGCTTACAGTCAGACTGCACCGACAGACACCTCCTCCTGAGATCAGCTAACTTCTCCCTGTGCTGCACATAAAATCTGAACCCTGAGGTTCTGGGTTGTTGCAATGATTGGTGCCACTCCATCAGAATGCACACATCCCACCTGACCCCAGGCATGTCCCTGTGTCTGTCCTTGCTTCGCTTCTCCATAGCTCCTGGTTAGGGACTCAAACCATTCAAGAACTCTGGCAACCCCAGAGAGCAGACCAGTGGATGATGGTGGTGGCAGAAAGGGCTGAGTGTCCTCTCCCAGGGTGGCGCACATAGATCTCACCAGGCCAGAGTCCAGAGTCCCCAGCAGTCATTTGATGGTTTAGGTGAATCTGCTAGCAGGTAGGCTGGAAGCCAGCACCCTGTCTCGTGGATTAGACAAAACTACTGGGTGATCCAAGCTATGTCGTGATCTTGTTATGATGATATGCTTTCTGTTTTTGTTGTTGTTCACTGAATAAGTATGTACCTCCACTTGAGTTTTGTTTGTGTGTTTGAATAAAGAGCTTCATTTCTTCAGTAATAGTTTTGAAAATATAATACATTAATTAGGCTTCTCTAGAGAAACAAAATCAGTAGTATGAATGTAAGTGGAGGGACTTATCACAGCAACTGGTGGTGTGATTGTAGGGCTGGGAAAGCCAAGTGCGGCTGGTCAGTTGGGAGGCCCGGGGAGGCAGATGTCTGTGCTGGCTAGTTTTATGACAACTTGACACAAGCTAGGGTCATTTGGGAAAAGGGACTCTCGATTGAGAAAATGCCTTCATAATACTGGCCTGTAGAACGTTTTCTTAATTAGTGATGGATGTTGGAGGTCCAAACCCATTGCTGATGGTGTCATCCCTGGAATGGTGGCCCTGGGTGCTATAAGAAGGCTGGCTGAGCAAACCATGAAGGAGCAAGTCAGTAAGCAGTGCTCCTCCATGGTCTCTGCGTGGTCTCTGCATGGTTCTTGCCTCAGGTTCCTGTTCCTACCTTGAGTTCCTGCCCTGATTTCCCTGGATGATGCACGTCTTAGTTGCTGTTCTATTGCTGTGAAGAGACACCATGACCAAGGCAAACTCTTATAAAAGAGATGATTTAATTGGAGGCTTTCAGAGGAATAGTCCATGTTCATCATGGCAGGTAACATGGCAGCACAAAATATGGTGCTGGAGAAATAACTGAGAGCTTTACATCTTGATCCACAGGTAGCCCTGTTGTGGACTTTTGAAACTTCCGAGCCCACCCCCAGTGACAAACCTCCAGCAAGGTTACACCTCCTAATCCTTCTCAACAGTTCCACTAACTGAGGACCAACCATGAAGATGTATGAGCCTATGTGGTCCATTCTCATCCAAGCTACCACAATGGACTACAAGCTGTGAGATGAAATAAACCCATTCCTCCCCAAGTTGCTTTTGGTCATTTTGTTTGATCACACAATAGAAACCTACTAAGACAATGTTGTGGCCAAGCCCATGGCTGCCTGGAGGGGGATTCTCCTCCTCTTCAGGACCTCAGATCGGAAGACCTTTAAGCGATAGGATGAAGCCCAGCTCATCACGGGGGCAGTCATCCGCAAGTATTGATTGTGTCTGTAAAACACCATAACAGCAGGGTCTATGTGGTTCGACCAAACAACTGGGCGTCATAGCCTAGTTAGGTGGCACGTGAAATCAGAAATATTTATAGTAAATTGCAGTAAAATGGGACATCTTCTACTACTTTGTCTTAAAAATCTGTTTTTCTTTTATTTGAATGACATTAAAAGTAATTTGGTTTTTGCCATCATGGCTGGTGGTGTCACATACAAGTGTTAAGTGTTACCATTTCAAGAAGTAGAATGTAAACACTGCTATTTGGGCAACAGTAACATTTGCATTTCCTCACAACCTCCCTCTACACCAAGCAGGGTTTCTCTGTTGTAGCGCTGGCTGTCTTGAAACTCACTCTGTAGACCAGGCTGGCCTCAAAGTCACAGAGATCTACCTGCCTCTGCCTCCTGAGTGCTGAGTGCTGGTGCACCACCACCACCCAGCAAGCACTTTTAAAAGTCATCATGTGCCTTTAAGCTCCTTTTCTTTCTCTCTCTCTCTCTTTTTCCCCTTTGAGACAGGATCTTCCTGGACTTAGATTTGCAATTCTTTTACCTCAGCTTTCCGGTTGTGATTACAGGTGTGCATCACCATGTGTAAGTGTTTCTTAACAGATCTTTTAAAAGACCCTATCAACAGGGCAATGGTGGCCCATACCTTTAATCCCAGCACTTGGGAGGCAGAGGCAGGAAGATCTCTGTGAGTCCAGCCTGGTCTACAGAGTAAATTCCAATCCAGCCAGAGTTACAACAGAGAAACCCTGTCTTGAAAAGAACAAACAAAACAAAAGACACTATTAATTTAGAAGGTTATATACCAATAATATAGCATTTCCAAAGATTAATATTTACTAACATATTAACTTCCAAAGACTTTCTGTAGCCTAGAGCCATTTATTGGTGAGTAATGTGTTTGGGCCCAAAATAAATTTGAGAATTTTCAACCAAAAAAACATGACAAAGGTCTTGATGGTCCCAGTGTTGGAATTTTAAGTAAATTCATTATCTACCCATCTTTCCTTCCATTTACTAACTAATCCATTGATCCATCCACTTATCGATCTACCCAAGTTTAATCTCTCTATCCTTCCATCTACCTATCCATCCACCCATTCATTCATCCATCCTTCCATCTTCCATCCATCCATCATTCCACCCACCCACATTGCATTTTGGAAACATATCTCTAACCTTAGGAACAAGTTACAAATTTAGAAATGTGGGGTGAGAGCCATGGAAGCCAGTTTGATTGGCATGACACATCTGCACATGGAGCATCACTGCCCTGCCCTGGTTCATTGCCTGCTCTGAAAGTCCCTAGTGATGCCAAATAGTGAATCTGGGATTCTACTAACCTGGGACAAGGAAATATTCTTCCCTCAGACATGGTGTCTTACAAACTCTGAGGTCCATTGCTATTAAGAACTATAATTAGCATTGGATGTGTGAATTGGCATAAAAAAACAGCCTTTAGCAGGTAAATCAGCTGAGCACCATTGAACAGAAGACAAGCTCCCAACCCTCTGGGTGTCCATCTGGATGAACAGAGACCCAGACTGCTCTCTTGGCAGTGGGTCTAGGAAGAGCTCACTCCACCATGGCTTATCTTCTCAGTGCTCTGCTTCCTCCTGCTGCTTGGCTTCCTGTCCCTCAGACACCTCCTGGGATCAAGCCCTGGCTTGATACTGCTGCTGGATGTCTCACCTGTAAAGGAGGAGGATGGTGATGGCCACACACACATCACAGGACTTCTCTAATGACCCAGTGAGATAATCTGTGTAAAGTATACCACATAATAAACCTGCAGCTAAATGTAGCTAGTGTTGGATCCTTCCCAATGCACTCACCTCCACATTTATTCCATCTTTTATCATAATAGAACAATTATTTGTATATACTTTTTACCTCTGTAAGAGGTAGAGTGTAAGCTTCCTGAGGCTAGGGTATTTCTCTTAATCGTGTTGTATACCTAGCACTTAACATGGTACCTTGTGGATGCTGATTGGGTCCTCAATAAATATTTGAAGAATGGATACATGAAGGAAAAGATTGATGGATGGATGATGGACGGATGAATGGATAACTAGCTAGCTACGTAGGTAGATGGGTAGAAGGATGGACAGAGGAGGAGACATTCTACAAACCAAGGATAGAGACCTGCAACATACTCTTCCCTCTCTGTCCTAGAAGGAGCTACCCCTGTGATGTCTTGCCCTCAGACTTTGGCTTCCAGAACTGATACAATGAGCATTCACTTTTGAAGCCACCCTACCTGTGCTCCTACCGCATGCCAATCCTGGCATGGATACAGATATGAGTTACATCTAGGGATGAACTCCTGGAATCTGCCTCCCCCAAATCTGGGCTGTACAATGATGGTGGCAGCAGGGCAGCCATGTTTAGTTGTTCATGAGAGCAGAAATATAGAGGATGCTCAGAGTTCTTGGGCAGGGCAAAGAAGGTGCCTCTGTTACAGAGCTGGAATGGAAGGTGGGAAACAGGACCACTGCATTGAGACCATAAGCCGTCATTCTGTGACCTCAGCAGCCAGTCACAGTGCTTCCTGGAGCTGGTGTCCTGTGTAGCTCCCTCCATGTGGCTCAGCACCCCTGGAGGACTTGGGAAATGAGGTTCCCAGGACTGGGCCAGGCAATGCTCTCAGGTCCTGGAGGGCAGGGCTGAAGTTATTCAGCAAAGCAAACTCTGCAGGGGCTGGATGTGGCCTGCTTGAACAAGGACCAGCATTCTCCAGCATGAAAGGCTCAGTTTAAAGAAAGTACAATGCAAAAGTGCTGAGATCCAAAGAGGACTCCATCTGCTTGGGCTATTTCTGGAATCCTAAGACTCTGTTCATTTACTTAATCACTAATTTGATATTTTAAAAACTTGTCCTGATTCTTTCTCTCCAATAATAAAACATTGCCATTCTCTGTGTGCTCTAAAATTCTGTTCAAGGCTAATTAACATTACTTACTTAATATGAATCTAGATGGTAATGGAGTAAATCAAATCTGTAAGCATGTGTGTTTTAAGTGAACTCCAGCCTGAAGGAAGGAGAATTCTGAATTCTGTGAGGCCTGGAGGACATCAAACCTGTGATGCCTGGAGAATGGCCAGCTCCTCAATACCCAGAGAATAGTCACCTCCATGATACCTGGGGTGGTGGCTATTCTTGTTTGTCAACTTGACTACATCTAAAAGTAACTAAAATCTAAAAATGGAGGGCACACCTGTGAGGGATTTTTTTGCTTAATTAGAAGTAGATAGATCCACTTCTAATCTGGACCTTTGAGGCAGGAAGACACACCTTTAGTCTGGACCACATGCTCTGCTGGAAGCCTATGTAAGGACATGGAAGAAGGAAGCTTTTGCTCCTTGCCTGCTTGCCCTCGCCTTGCTAGCACAACCATTCTTTCACTGGCATTAGAGCCTACTTCTTTGGGATTCCAGTATTTACTGAAGACCAGCTGAGACATCCAGCCTTCTGGACTGAGCAACTACTGGATTCTTGGACTGTCTATTTACAGCCAGCCATTATTGGATTAACTGGACTGCAGGTTGAAGTCATTCTAGTAAATCATATATATATATATATATATATATATATATATATATATATATATATATATATGTATATATTCACTCTATAGCTTCTGTTATTCTAGAGAACCCTGTCTAATACACCCAAAGAACATTAAACTCCATAATACCCAGAGAAGAGTCAACTCCATGCTGAAGTCATGAATAGTCACTGAACCAAGGAGTTATGTCCACATGCCACTAATTGGTGTTCTCCTTCTCTAAATGGAAGCCATGGCTCTGAAGCCGGAATTATTCTTCAGGGCCCCCAAACTAATAAACATCTTGCAGCAAATAGAAAGCGCGCACACACACTACAGATAATATAAATTAACTATCCCCTTTCTGAAACATTGGAACCAGAAGATTTTGGACTTTGAATTTATTTGGATTTTAGTGTTTTCATATGTGCAAGGTGTCTTGGAGACGAGACCAGGGCCTAGACTTCATGCACACAGCCTGAGAGGGTGACACTGTACGGTATCAGGCTTATGCTTTGACTAAGGCCTGCTTGAGCTCTCCTAGAATTTTCCACTTGTAGTGGGAAAAAGTTAGGAACATTGTGGAATTTGGATTTTTTGGATTAACAATGACCAGTCTGTGTAACATGGTGTAATATAT
Source organism: Cricetomys ansorgei (assembly GCA_026225945.1). NCBI lineage: Eukaryota > Metazoa > Chordata > Mammalia > Rodentia > Nesomyidae > Cricetomys > Cricetomys ansorgei. Next base: position 506,519 of record JAMJFZ010001791.1, on the reverse strand, counting down.
ACCACCAAGTTAAGAATTTCTAATTTGGCTTTGTATTCATCTCATAAAATAAAAGTAGTTCTTTGGAGGTGGCAGTGTAGTAGCAGCATGCATTTCAGGTGTTTCTGAGTCCCACATGAAACCAGTGAGAACAACTGAACATCAAAACTAAAATCTGCAGCACATATAGACAGCAGGAAATCCCCGCCACCCCCAATATACCACTGACCGGAACTGTTTCAGTTTCCTTTCTGTTGCTGCAATAAAATACCCCGACAAAAGAAAGGCTGAGAGAGAGTTTGTTACAGTTCATCATTATAAGGAGGTCAAGACAGGAACTTGAAGCAGCTGGTCACAGCCACAGTCAGAAACACAGAGAGATAAATGCATGCATGCCTGTGTGTATTTAGGACCCTTTATACACATATACAGTCCAAGATCCTTTGCCTATGGAATGGTGCTGCCCACAGTGGACTGGGTCTTTTCATATCAATGAATGCAATAAGGACAATCTCCCGAAGATGTCCCCACAGGGCAACTTGATCTAGATAATTATGAAGACACTTTCTTCCTAGTTGATTCTCTTTCTTCTTGACTCGATGCATCATCCTAAATTCTCATACCTCACTTGCACTCCCATGATACCATCTGTCATGTGATAATATAGCCAGTGCAGATGGAGACACAATGCTCTTGGATAGCCAGAGCCCTGAGTGAAACGAGCCTCTTTTCTTCATGGAGTAGCCACTGTTGGGCATTCTCTTGTGGCAATATAAAGTAGACCGGGGGCGGGGGGGGGGCGGGGAACTATATAAAAATTCAAAGCTTCAGGTTAGCTGAATTCATGCAAGTATAAGAAATAGAAAAATCACCAAAACTGAATTTTATAAGTAGTTTCTATAGTAACCTATGTGAATAAGCAGCAAAATAATGTCCCTGGAAAAGCATGCTAAAAATAAAGAGATCAAAGCTGCAAAATGCTTTTTCAAAAATGAGCTAAAAATGTGTAAATAGTTACACACAATACAAATGAGACAAACTCAGAATGGGACGGCACAACTCATGAATTGGAAATAAGAAAGAAATACATCTCACTAGAGCTCAGGCTAGACGGAGAATAATAGCAAATCAACAGGAGTCAGAGGTTGAGAGAAAGGGAGGGTGGGGGACTTCTGCATAAACATGAAATGGAGGGGACAGAAAATGCTCCAGGGAAGCCGGCAGGTCCTGAAGATAAGCAAAGAGGACCCGAAATAGGGTGACAACAGCATCGGAAAAAGATACCCCAAGAACCTGGCTCTTAAAATCACACTTCAAAGGAAATTTAAAGCAGACATTGAAGGGACTGGTTATTGGGCTAAGACTGTCCACACAGAGAAACCAACACCGTGACGTTCTAATGAAAGGAGTGAACCTCACACAAAAGGGAGCCCCGTTCTCATCCACCAGGCAGGAAGAGCACCTGACTGGAGGAGGAAAGAAACTGCACTGTCAGCACACTTCTGACCGTGCTGCTTTGTGACGCAAAGTAGTGGAGTGAGTGACACGTTTAATATATTCAGGAAAGAACTGGAAATGCAGAGTTTACACCCAGTAAGACTGGCTGTCAAGTGCAAGAGTGCATAAGAAAGTGTTGTGGAAGTTTATTTTTAGTTGTGTTTAAGATAATTGTTTTTGTGCACTGCTGGAAAGGGATGCACAGGCCTTGGTGTTCTGTACTGTCTGCAGGTGTTGGGTTTCTGTGGGGGATGTTTAATTGCTAATGATCTGCATGTGCTATCAGTAGCATACCTGTGGAGTTCTGAAAGAATAAAAACACCTGAGCTGAGATGCTCAGGGTTCCACTGTCCATTAAGTATGGTGCTGGCCATGACGGTGGTTCCGTCCACTGAGTTGGGAAGGACTTCCACGTATGAACAAATATGCCTCCTTGTCTTCCTTGCTGAGCCACCCCAGCAACAACTAACAACTACAAGAAAGTGTCTCCCATCTGAAGCTTCGAGACATCTTGCAAGACTTTCCTAAGACAGTACCCATTAAGTAGCTATCTGCTCACGGAAATGGCCAGCCATAGGACTGCAGCATGCTGCAGAATGCAGGCTAAGGGGGTTAGGGGAGGAGAATGTGGGCTGCCTGACTGTTCAGATACAGCCCACGGGGTGGAGGAGATGGCCCTGTCGGTAGAGTACTTGCAGCACAAGCCTGAGTATTGGAGTTAAGATCTCCAGCACCCGTATAAAAAGTTGGGTGTGCAGTGACCCATCTGTAACCTCTGTGAGCAGAGACACGGGATTCCCAGAGCTGGCTGGCTAGCCAGACTAGTGTAAATGTTAACTTTGGGGTTCAAGAAGAGACCCTACTTCAACATAGAAGGCAGAGAGTACATGGTTCAGAAAGTCACCTAGTGCCATTGCTGGGCTTCCACATGTGAACATGCACTGTGAGGTACGTGTGAACTCTACCCTACATGTGCACTTGCACATGTAAATACACACACCATGGAGAAACTTTCAGGTCCAAAGCTCTGCCTCACTCTAGCCATTGTAAGGAAGAGAAAGCATGGCAGGGAGACAGGCTGAGGACCTGGGAAGCTGATTCGGTTTTCAGCAATGTGAGCAGAACAAGAGTTGTGGTGTCTAAGGCCTCACCTAGGTGGCCTGTGTGGGACTGCACAGGGTAAGGGGAACCTTGAGATCCGCCTGTCTCCAGCGGCACAGCTCTGGGGTTACAGATGCATACCTCCATACCTGGCTTTCGCGGTGGCGCTGGGGTTCTGAACTCGGACCCTCATGCTTGCCCGGCAAGCACTGTACCCACTGAGCCACCTCCCCAGCCCCCCAACATTCTCTCTTGACTCAGGTGGCGTTTTCAGATTCATTTTATGAGCCAGTGAGTCGCATAATTGCACGGAGTGGATCCTTGTGTTTTATTTCATACTGACAGGTAGAACACTGGTGTCCATGCACGTGTGCCAAGACATTCCCTGAAGGACTTGACCTGTTCGGCATTCGCACCACGATGGCTTTGGAGAGGCAGGTGCACGCTGCGAGGCGTACTTCTGGGTCAGTGCCTTCTTTCCTTTAAAGCCTTTTCCAGTTGGGTAGCCTTGGCCTCTCCAACAACATTACTCACACACAATTCATTCAGCGACTCTGTGAGGTGAGTGTGTGAAAGCTCTGCGTAAGCTGCAGAGAATTCGTGGATCCCTTCTTGCTGTTGCTGGAAGGTTGAGGACGCAGTGCTCCCAACAGCAATTAGTTGTTGGCACATTGCTCATACCCATGAGCCCCTTTGTCCTGACCTCTTACTAATATCTGACCTATGCTACGGGTATATGACCTCTCTTAGATCAGAGTGGTTGAGCAAACAGCAGTAATGAGGCCTGCCTAGTCACACGCTGAAAGGGAGTTAAAGTTGAGAGAAACACACTTCCCTGTCTGCCATGTCTGTCTACGACACATCATTCTTCCTTCCACTGTGTGTCTGTACAATGTTTACTTTGCCCCAGACTGTGATCAAGAACTTGAATGCATCCCTATGAATAAAAAAGTCAACAACAACGACAAAAACTGCAGCCCCTGCTTTTGGAGAGCCAATAGCCTGTCAAGGGCACAGACGCAAAGATCCCAGTAAGTAAGGAGAGCACACAGCACAGTCAAAGGTAGTGAAGAGGGTGGAAATGGAGAGCCACGGACTAAGGCCAGGAGACAGAGGCAGGAGCGGGCTGCAGGAATCTTTGGAAGGGCAGAGCTAGTTGCCAATGCAGAGGTCCTGGGGCAGGAGGGTCCCAGCAGGTAGGACGGACAATAGGAAGGGCAGATAGCTGGTGGGAGATGAACATGGAGCAGGGGTCAGACAGAATGGAGGCCAGGAAGGAGTCAGAGCACATGGGGCTTGGGAGGTCACTGACAAGAGTTAGGACTTGACTTTTCTTTGAGGAAAATGAGGCTCTTAGGAGGATGAGGGATCGGGGATTACAATGGGATTTTCCATCTTAACAGACCCTTCTAGACACCATGTTGGGAGCATGATTGGGGGCAAGGGTAGAAGTTGGGGGACAGGTTATGGAGGTAAATGCAAGAATTGAAGCCAGAGGTGCTGTCAGCCTGAACTGGCTTTGGCAGGAGTCAGGGATAGGACTGTCTGGGCTCTCTCTTCAGTCCATATGAGGTCCCGGTCCCTGGGCTCCTGAGTCTGGGCCACTGGCTGCCGCTTTCCTTGGTGTGTGATATTCCCAGCTGTGAGCCTGTTGGGCTTTACTCTGGCCCTCCTGGTGTTTCTGCGTGGGAAAGCCTTCAGAAATGTCCCCTTACAACCAGAGAAGCAGCCATTCCTGCCTTTTGAAGCTCTCTCTTTTCTTTCTTTCCTTTGTTCCTTCCTTCTTTTCTCCCTCCTCCTCCACTTTCCTTCTTTTCAGTGTGGGTCTATGTATGTGTTCTGTGTGTGTGTGTGTGTGTGTGTGTGTGTGTGTTTTGTAGGCTAGAGATTGATGTCAGATGTCTTTCTCAATCATTTCCAGCCCTATTTTTGAGTCAGGGTCTTTTACTGAACATGGAGGTCACAGAGTCTGCCAGACAGACTGGCAGCAGCCCTCCTGCCTCCATCTCCCCAGGGCTGGGCAATAAGCATGCAGTACCACCCCGTTTTCTTCCTATAAGACATAGGAGATGGAACTCGAGTCCTCGTGCTTACAGAACAAGCACTTTACCCACTGAGCTCCCACACCCACTGAAGCTCTTGGCTTTTCCATCTGGTATGCCCCCTTTTCCCTTCCTCTCTGGATTTTCTAACTGAAGTTGTTCCCAGTGTTCTTTGGAGGTCTTTCTGTCTGGTTAAATTGTGGATTCCAGACGTCGTACTCAAAGGCCTGTACACAAGTGCTCAGGCACACACACCATACACACACACACCACATACACACACACACACACACACACACACACACACACACACACACACACACAATCCCCCTGCTAGTATGGTGTAGTTATCTCTTCTAAATTGGAGCACTCCTTCCTAGAGGAAGAGAGAAGCAGAAAGTTACAGGACTCACAAGCCCCCTCCCCAGGGTTATGTAAGCAGTCATGGTTTCAGAGGGAGGAGGCTCTTCAGTGGAGATGCCAGCAAGTGGGGAGGTGGGCTTTTCAGCGATGCAGCTCCCTTTGAGTTGCCTGAGCTTCTGTAAGTAACCTCAATAAACTCATCCATCCAATGAACTAGACTTGTTGGAATCAATTTCTGATTGTTAGTTGATGTAGGAAGGCCCAGCCCACTGTCTCCAGTATCATCCCTAAGCAGGTGGGCGTGATTTGTATGAGAAAGTGCGCTAGAAGCAAGCTAGAAGCGAGCTAGAAGCAATGGTCCTCCCTGGTGTCTGCTTCAGTTCCTGCCTCCAGTGCCTCCTTTGAGTTCTTGCTTGACTTCCCTAGATGAAAGACTGTAACCTGGAAGCCAAAGAAACCCTTTTCCCCCTAAGTTGCTTTTTGGCCGTGATGTTTATCACAACAGAAATCAAAGTAGGGCATTCAGTAATATGCCATTTTAATGATTGTTTTCCTAATTTTGTATAAAAATGATCTTTAAACATGTAATTCAAGTCAGTAATTGGGGGGAGTATCTAATATAACATAGCTTTGTGAAATAAAAACAAGAGTCTTTAAATGTTAATTTAATTTTATTTTTAAATATGAGATACACACGGTATAAAGTCCCAAAGTTGCTTAATGTCAAAGGGCTTAATGTAAAGAAGACATCTCCCTGTCATCCCTTCACAACCTCCCTCCCCAGGAGAATGGTTCTCAGGTTCCTGTGTGCCTTCGGGGACAAGCAACACATTCACAACAGTCACATAATGTAATGTGCATGCATAAGCAGAAACATAATGGGACTGCTCCTGATGCCCACAAGGTGAGAGAAGCATTGTTGCTGGGCATCTATTTGATGTCAAAGGAATGCATAATTCCTAAAGTAAAGAGGAAAAAATATCCAAGAAGACAGAAGGCCAGTGTGTGAGCAGCACAACAAAATCTCATTGGTATTCATTGTATTTGGAACACAATTACACTGTTTTTAAAAACATTTTAAGTCATGATTGTTTATAAACTGATGTAACAGAAAAATGTGGCACCTTGAACATATTTTTTCCTTGTTCTTGATTTGGAAAACTCACAGCACATTCAGGTAACAACAATAGGACAGTTTTACTTTATGCCTGCTGGTGCTGGCTGCTTCACCTGTGCGACTGCTCACAATCCATCTTCTGATGTTAGTCCCATGACCTTGCTTTCTGCAGGAGGAAGATGACATTGTCCACAGAAGTCCCTTGACCTAGGTCTCACAAGGGAAATGACTGAACTGGTTGGCTCTAGAATCTGAAGTGATTAAGAATTTCCTTCTGGTGGAGAAGCACCACAGCCAATATTGGGGTTAACAGTGTACAGGGCTTGACCTCTGCAAGTGGGAAAGCCTCCTTGTGATATGTTGCTCTGAGCTGAAGGAAGCCTGTGGACTTCAGGCAAGGGGCTCTTCGTAAAGTGGGAGGCAGAGGAACTGATTCTCACGAGCAGTTTTCTGCTTTCCTTTCCTCCCTCGTTTCTGCATTAGTGCGCAGCAAATCCACCTTGAATGTTTGGAAAGTCACATTTAATTCCCGTATGATTTGGCATCAGGAAATCCAATCATTGTAGTAAGAAAATGTAGGCAGGCAAGGGCTTTAGGGTAATGGAGGGTAGAGAATAGAAAAGATGGCTTACGCTGATTGGTTGCTTTCAATTGGTTGGCAGTGTTCGGAGTAATAAGTTTCACATATGATGGCTCATTACCACTGATACTGTAGTGTGGTTTTTTTCTTTTATATACAAGGGTAGGCTCTCAAAAATCACAAAATTAACACCAACGCATTAAAGTCACAAATCCTTGAGATCGTTAACCTTGCCAACAATGCCCTTCCCAGGTCAGGGTGCAGTCAGACTCACCCAGAGCTTTGGGTAGTTTGCCTTGCCTGTTTCCTTCATTCTCTTCCATTTTCTTGGTCTTTTCATGAATGAGGTAAGAAATGCAGAATCTCCTACTGTGAGAGTGGGTGCTCGTTTCTTTTTGTTGTTCTGCTGATTTCTGTACTTTGTGCTTTTAGCTTTGTTCCTAGCTACCCTATCTGCTGCAGCATACTGTCAGCGTTGTGTGTAAGTGCTTATGTCTGGAGGCATAATTCTTCTTACCTGCTGGGATGATTAGTTTTTTTCATCAACTTGATGTAAACTTGTATCATCTGGGCAGAGGGCCAGCCTGACCTGAGGGATTGCCTTCAGCAGATTGGCCCGTAGTCTGTGGGGCATTTCCTTGGTTAATCTTGGGCACCTGGTCCTGAATTCTAAAAGGAAGCAGACTGAGCAAGCCATAGAGCAAGTCAGTGAGCAGCCCTCCTCTGCTTCAGTTCCTGCCTCCAGTTTCCTGCTTGAGCTCCTGTCCTGACTTCCCCGATGGTGGAAACTGTAAGGCAAATTAACCATTTCCTCGCCTCGTGTGGCTTTGGTCTTGGTGCTTATAACAGCAACAGAGATACAAACTAGGACACTTGCTTCATGGTTAATTTGTTACCAATTAAAGACTATTTTTGGTTAGTATTTTCTTGGCCTATATTTTGGGGTTTTTTATTTGCATGTTTTGTTTATTTTTGTCATAAAAAAGGGGGGGTATCTTACTATGTAATCAAGGCTGGCCTGAAACTCAAAATCCTCCTCCTACCTCTGCAGTGTTAGAATCACAGCATGTACCAGCCAGGCCTATGCAGTGTCTCCCAATGTCTGTCTGCCTGGCATTTTCTTGTGGCTGGATCCAGAGATGCATTTTTTGGCGGCAATACCACTGAAGTGAGGCTGTGTCTTTCTTTCTTAATGCATCCTATCTGGAATCCTGAGGTGGTGGCAACTCCCACCACTGGCCATGTTATCATTTTATCACCTAAGGTGGCGTCTGCAGAGTTCTCTAGCATGTAGCTGATGAACACAAGTGGTGAAATTATTGATTAGCAGGTGATTAATAAATGCCCCGAGCAGAGAGATAATTTGAGACTATGCACACAGCGTATCATGCATTAGACTTCTCCTCCAGAGTTAGCGTCTGCCGCTAAGGTTTGTCTGCGTAATTGCCACTGTGTCGGTGGCTGGTGACATTTTATTCTCCCCACTTCAGTTCATTGTCCTTTTGAAAGTCATCTGCTGCTCGTTCTTTGTCTTTGGTGTACTGAAAACTGCACTACGATTTATGAATAGCCACTCAACAGAAAAGAACTTCTTAGTATTTGCCAGTGATCGAAGTTTACCAATGAACTAGTTAATTAATTATGAATCAATGACTAATTAATTTAGATAATGATTTCTGTTTTTCTTAGTTATAATCCATTATTATTATTGTTATTATTAATTGGTTTTTTGTTTTTGTTTTTGTTTGTTTTTGTTTTTTTGATGTTCAGTCATTCTGGAGCAGTGGGAGCCTCTACAGATTTGCACTTTTGTTATTTTTTTTTAAAGATCTATTTTATTTTTATTTATATGTGTATACGTATGTGCATGTGAGTGCAGTTGTCTACAGAGGCCAGAAGAGGGCGTTAGATCCCCCGGGGCTAGAGATACAGGTGATTATGAACCCAATTGTGCTCTTAACCACCAAGTCCCTCGTGTGTTATTTGGGTGTTCCCTCCATCCGTTGGGCAAGTATTTCCATATTTTTTTGGTACTGTATCTCAGGTTAACTTTGTATTTTCTTTGCCCCAGATGCAAAATTAACCATTTGCTTAGTCCTTTCATTAACGTTATAAGAACACTAAAAACCTCCCACTGTCTTAGTGGATATTTACTTCCGCAGCTGAGCTCATCTCTGGCCTGTTTTCGAGCCTAGTCAATAGGTACGTCTGCCTGCTGTGTTCTGCTGTTAGGGTTGTGTGTAACCTCTTCTGTCCAGAGGCACTTTTATACTTATTTGACTTACATTAAATGTTCTTGCTTTGTTCAATATCTTCCTGTCATACATTTTTCAAATGATTACTTTTAATCTCCTTATTTCTATGTAATTTAGTGTGTGGAAGCTGAATTTTTTTTTTTTTTTTAATCTGAGCTGTCTAGAACCAGAACTCGGCATTTGGTAAGCTGGTGCACATGTCTCCTTTAGTTCGTGTAGGGATTGATGGATTTGGGTTCATCCTACCAATTTCCTTTGAGCTTTTCGTTTACCCTGGCTTTTGACCTCCTCTTCTTGCTCCCTTTGCTCGGGTTATTGCTGAGCAGTTTTCATATTCCAGCTCCCTCCTCTTCTAGCCTGCTCATTATTGACTCTGTGTCCCTTCGATTTGTGGTTTCTCTAGAAATTAACTATCATATAAAAGCCCACTAATTAAAATCCTAAGCACTCAAGGGCCCTGCATGGCTTCCATGTGTCTTCTCAGTGATATAGTGTGCATATTAAATTTATGGTAAGAAAAAAAATTAAGCATCCAAGAAATTACTGTTGATTCATATAGTCAAGCTTTGTTAAGACTTGACTGTGTATTCCCCTGTCTTTGCTTGCGATTGCTTTTAAATTCCACACCGTTGGTGTGGAAGAGCACTCCTCTTCCTGAGGCACATGTATGGTAATCCTGTTAGCGAAGTCGGTTCTCATTTTTGATTACGTGAAAACGACCCTACATTGCTCTCGTTCTTGAAAACCATCTCTCTTTATCTCCCAGGATGTATAATTTTATTTGACTCTTATTTTCTCCAAGTTTATTGGAGCTTTCTTTATTACTCTCTAGAAATAAGTCACTCCAATCTGTTGTTCCTTTGAAAGTCATCTACCTTTATTTCTTTGTCTTTGGTTTACTGAAAATTGCATAGCTCTGTTACATTATGGGTTTCTTTTTATTCATCTCTGCTTGAAATTCATTCAGCTATTATATCTCAAATATTAAAAACATTGCCTCATTTTTCCCTGCAGGGCTCTGAATAGCTTAACAGTCCATCTTCTATATATCTGTATTTGCCCTCCCAGGACCTCTTCTCTTCTGATGCGAGGTTTTCTTATGCTGGAAATTTCTTCCAATGTATCTTTTAGCTCAGTAATTTTCCTTTTAGCTGCATTTAACTTTTAATATGAATTATCATTAACTTATCTTTAGGAGTTTGGATTTGCTTTCTAAATCTTCTTGATTGTAACTTTAGCCATTGATCTATAACTCATAACTTAAGTTTTCTCATATTTCTTAAAATCACTTGATTCTTTATGGTGGATAGCTGTAGAGAAGTTGGTCCACGCAGCTCATTCCAGTGGTTGAGGGTCCTGTTTGCCTAGGTCACCTTGCTTCCTTCCATGCTTCCTGGTTTCTGAAAGTGATTCCTTATTCTTTAGAACTTTGCTTATTTTCATAAATGCCTTGAGACTTGGCTGGTGGTGGGGAGAACTGGACAGACTTACATATTCTTCCACAGATACCTAAGGTGGTTACCAAGCTTGAGCTTCTTTACCCTCGATTCCCAGATGAAGAATTCTCAGACCACCCAACTTGTGTCAATGCAGGCTCCAGCGGTGCTGCTGGCAGACACGTGCCTACAAATTTTCCACGCGTCTTTCATCACTCAGCCCCTGCGAGGAGACAGTCTTCCTCCAGTCCCACTGGGGAGGGTCAGTGCTGACTTATCTGTAGTCTCACGGCCATACCTTTAGGCGCCGAGCGAAGGGCTCCTCAGCTCATCACTTTGGGTGCTCCTGGGCTTTGTCACTTGTTTCCTCTGTCTTCCAAAGCAATGGGTACTGAGGTTGTAGCTCTCTTGGTTCATGTTGGGGCCCAGGTTTCCCAGGCTATGAAATGCTTTAGCTTGACAAGGTTCCTGAAGCGAATTCACGGCCGGGAACTGGAACGCCCTAACTGCCTTGCTCCTTTTTTGTCTTCACTGTACGGTGGCATATGTTCTCTCATCAATAATAAAATCTGTATAAGCCAATAGTAATAGCAAAAACAATCCCTGAGCTGGCTACTGTGGGCTGGAATGGAACACAGCCATGCTATCCAGAAGTAAATTGCAATAATACAACCCAGGTTTATTGCAAAGATTTAAGAAATTTAATACCCAGAAAATTCCCCTAAGTTAGTAGTTATTAGCAGCTTTTCCACACCACTCAGCAGGGATTCTTTCTTCCCCAGAATACCCAGGCACCATTGCGTCTCAGGTGCAGGCGGCTCCTCCCACACCTGACCGACTGAGGAACCAATCAAAATAGCCCAAGACCAGGGCTCCGGGGGACCATATAAAAAGCCCTGGACGGGGGTTGCTCTCTCTCTTGCTCTTGCCCTCTCACCTCTGGCCCACATCTCCTGCCTGTGTGCGGCGGCCACCCCAAGCCGCCGCGCCCGACCCAAGCCGCCACGTGCACCAAGTTCATTTAATAAAAAGGCCTCGTGCGGTTTCAACAGCCACCAAGACTGTCTCGTGTTTCTTTGGGGTTTACCCATCCTTCGTGGAAGAAAGAACCCCCATTTCCGCGGGGGCCAGAGCTGGACCGCCAGGACTCCCGCAGGTTCAACCATTGCCCTTAGAGTGGATGCTGCCTCTCACAATTCCCATTGGCTCTCTACACTTCTAAACATGTCATCTTCATGCCCTGGGCCACCACAACCTGGGTGGTTAAAAAAAAACAAACCAAAACCAATAACAAACAACAACAACAGAAACAACAAAATGTGATTCTCTCAGTTCTGATAGAAATCTAAAATCCAGATGTTGGCAGGGCTCTTCTCTCTGAAAGATCCAGGAAAGAATCCTTCCTGGCCTTTCCCAGCTGTTGGCGGCTGGCCATCCTTCCTTCTTGGTTTGTGGTACATCACTTTGGTCTCCAGGTCCCGCTTCACCCAGCCCCTTCCCTCGGTCTGTGTCTCCACCCACCCATCTGCCCTCTTCTTATAATGAGGCCAGCTGCTCTACCACAAGATCCCATTTGCGCTCATGTACATCTTCAAAGCCTCCATTTCTATGGAAAGTCATCTTTACAAGTTCTGGGTTGACCTGAGTTCTTGGAGACTACTTTTCAACCCAGCGTATATTTGTTGTTTGTTTTATTTTGCCAGTTCACCAGATAACTTTTAAGAAACTTTATTTTATTCAGGCTTTGGTCATTTCGGCTGGAGGGCAGGAATCCCAGGATCCATTCAGTTATATTTCAGAATGAATGTCTACACATTTACTGATTGCTGGGATACTAGGAATCATTTCATGGCCTCGGTGCTGAGTCCCGTACAGAGACTAGTTGTCAGTAAATGATGTCAAAATAAATGAGCAACTGTGTAATAAGTAACTTAAAGAAATTAAGTGACAACTGAATTAACAATTGGACTGAGGGTTACTTGAGAGTCCTATTCCAACACCCCTGCTTAACATCTGATGGTGTCTCACATGACTGCTTCTTTTGGGGGCCCTCTGCCACTCAACCTAGCCTATCCTTGATTAAAAACTCAGTGGATAAAAAGCACTTGTCACTCAGTCCTGATAAACTGCATTTGGATCCCTGAAACCCACGTGTATGACTGTAATGCCAGCTCTGTGATGATGGGAGACCCTAGGGTATGCACTGTAGCAGCAAGCAACAAGAGAGACCCTGCCTCAGGCAGGGTGGAAGGCAAAAGAAATTTCACAGTTGTTCTCTGACCTACACATGCATGCTGCGGCATGCACACATCTGTGCACATAAACACATACACACGTCTACACAGGTCATTCATACATGACACACAAAAATAAATAAGTAAAATGTAAGTGCTATGGTGTTCTTAGTGTGAAATGCCTGGTTTAGAATACTAAAAATGATCAAAGTTTGATTTGTCAAAATAATTTTTTTTCTCAGCCATATTTCTTTTCAATCATATGCTTTTTAGATCTAGAAAAAAATACTAAAATTTATATGGACTTATAAAAGACCCTGAATAGCTAAAGTAATCCTGACTGAGTTATACTTATACTTCAGAACCATAGTAGCAAAGACAGCATGGTGCTAGTGCAAAATCAGACACGTGGACCAACGGACTAGGAAAGAAAGGAATAAAGTTATATATAAAAGATTAAAGTTATCCAGCCACCTATTTTTTGAAAGGTATCAAAAACACATGATAAAAAAACCATCTTTATTAAGTGGGATGGGAAAACTGAGTTCCCACATGTAAAAGAATGAAGGTAGATCTGCATCTCTCACTCTGCACAAAGATTAATTCAAATGGATCGAAGACCTTAATGTCAGACCTGAAACATTGAAACTGCCATCAGGGGAAAGCGTGGAGCAAATACTTCACGGGTGTAGCCTTAGGTAAGAACTTTCCGGAAAGGAATCAAATAGCTTAGGAAATACTAGTAACTGACAAATACTACAGGAAACGAAAAGGGTTCTGTATAGCAGAAGAACCAGTCACCGGCATGACGAGTCAAGCAGCCGAATCGGAGAGAATCTTCATGGAGTACACACCAGACAGGGTTTAATGGCAGGAACTCCAAAAATTGAACAGCTAAGCCCCAAATCATCCACTTAACACACAGGTCAATGAACCGAACAGCCAGTTTTCAGGAAAGAAACACAAATGGCCAGTAAATATTTGAAGAAATGTTCAACATCCTTAGCCATCCATGAAACGCAAATTAAAGCTTCTCTGAGGTCCCATCTCACCCAGACCTGCTGCCATTGAGAAAAGAAATGACAACAAATTCTGGTGAGAGTGTGGGGAGAGGGAAACTTTATTCTCTGGTTGCCGGAGTGCAAACTGTCACCGCTGATGTAGCAATCCAAATAGAACTATTGCGTGATTCAGCTACGCCAACCCTTGAGGATGTGTCTGAAGGACGTTAAGCCAATGTGCAGAAAGACCTTACACATCCGTGTTTATTACTGCAGTATTCATAATAGATACGCTGTCGCTCATGCCCATCGGAAGACGAATGGATAATGAAAATGTGTGCGTGTGTACAATGAGATTTTATTCAGACACAAAGAAAAAAGTCACGGCGTTTGTAGGAAAATGAATGCAACTTGGAGTCATCATGTTAAATGAAATAATCCAGACTTGGAGAAACAAAAATCGTATATTTTTCTCATATGCAGACGCTAGGTTTAAATTTAAGTGTCTCTGTATGTGTGTGTCCGTGTGTGTGTGTGTGTGTGTGTGTGTGTGTGTGTGTCTATGTGTGTGTGTGTCTGTGTGCTTCTGTGTTTGTGTCTGTGTGTGTCTGTGTGTGTCTATGTGTGTGTGTGTCTATGTGTGTATGTGTCTGTGTGTGTCTATGTATGTGTGTCTGTGTGTGTCTGTGTGTGTGTCTATGTGTGTGTCTATGTGTGTGTCTATGTGTGTGTGTTAAAGTAGAAAGGACACAGTGAGAAGGTAGGAGGAGGAGATCTTAAGGGAGCAAAGGGACAAGGAAAAGCCAGAGAATATAATGGAATGCATATGACATGTAAGAAGAAGGGAGGGGTTGCTCTTGATAGGAGAAAGCAGAGCAGCATGGGAGGAGCAAGGGTGGAGGGGGATGCTGTGGGAGAGAGAGAGATGAAGGACAGAACCTAATGGTGTGTATATGAGTGTGCACACATGTGTGTGTGTATGAGTGTGCACATATGTGTGTGTATATGTGTGTGTACATATATGTGTGTGTGTGTGTGTAGAAATTCCCTAAGAAAACACAATTCTTAGCACACTAATTTAAAAATAAAATCTGTTTTGAGAGCAGAGGTGCTATTGATTAACATTTGCTGGTCCAATGGCCCTGTCCTCTTGGAGCCTTAGACTTGCTTAGACCTGGTCAAGGACTAGTGATGAAATTAGCTGGCTCTGAGGTCTATTGATCTCAAATGCTGTAACATCATGTAAGTGATTTCAAGAGGAGGAGCATGGATCCAGTTCATCAACAATGAAATGAACCAGTGTAAATCATGTGACCCTCTCCCACATGGAGCAGCTGACTGGATGAGCGATGGTAGTGTGGCCAACCAAGCCCACGTGCAACTTATGAAAACTGTCCTAGCATTAGCCATACTTGGATGACTTGAACTTACCTGGTGGTAAGTGGTGGTAGAGGTGGTGTGCAAAGGACTCAGAAGGGCAGTGAAGGGGAGATGGGGACAAAGACACCCACCTTGAGAAGGTCTCCATGTTTCTCACTTGGAAGGAGGAGATTGCAGAAATCTCCTTGGGGAGTTTAGCTCTTCACCGGAACCGCAGAGAGTGAGCCAGCATCGCTGCCTGTGCTTGCTCACAGCTTGGAGATGAAGGCCAGTGTTAAAAGAGTTACAGTGATCTTTGGTGGTGGAAATAGCCTTTTGATAGTCCATTCCCCCTTCAGAAGACAGACTCCTTTCTTTTGAGCTTCCACCTGAAAATCTAGAGTGAAGAAACTGAACAATGTCGTTACCAAGCTCAAGTGTAAGAAAGACCAGAAAGCTGTCCATTACCACCGTATCTTCATGGTGGTTACCCTCATGAGTGAGACTGAGTCCTCCAGAAGGTGGTGGGTATTCTGTCCAGGCATTGAATGGTTTTCTTCTCCACTGTTCCTCTGATTGTCCCTTCAAAATGGCAAGCTGAGTGACAGATGTTGTTTTGGTGAGGTGCTCTTTATGAATACGCCCAGATAGCAACCTTTTAATGGCAGATGAAGTTGCTACTTCATGTGAGACTGTCTAGACCACCACTTTGTCTGGAGAGGATCTTGAAACAGCCAGGATTTTCTTTCTGGAAGTTCTGTCCTTGGGAATGAAATCTCTGTTGGAGTCAGTACTCTCTGATCTGAGGGGCCGCCAAGCAAGGCACACTTTGCTTCCTTCCAACACAGCACAATAAGACACTCAAGTTCATGAAAGTGAAGAGCAGTGACTGTGGAATCCTGCCCAGGGCCCATGACCTTCTGACATTAATATAAATACTACTACAAAGCCAATGACAAGCTGACTATGTCTGCAAGTTACACTGGGTTTTATATAACATATCAAGAGAGCAAGCCTGTGACTGTGAAGGACACAGCGCCTTTGAGAAAGGAAGGCACTGAGCTCAGGGTCCAGGAAGCCAAGAGACCTGAGGCTGGAGAGGAGACACTTGGAGACCGGTTGCCTTGCAATAATGCACTTAGTTGCTGAATTTTTGGTAAGCAGGACACCGTGAAAGGTGGGAAACCCCAGGACAAGGACAATGAAATCATCAACTGTCTAGATGAGAGACATTCTACCCAGAAGAAGAACTTCCCAAAACTGAAGGGGATCTTGCCAAGCCACTGTCACAACTGTGACCCAGGGCATCATTGTACTAAGAGTCTGGTCTGGGGATTCAGAGGACTGAGCTTTTATGCTCTAGACCCATCATCAAGGTCAGTGGTCTCTTTCACCCAGCTGCCACACATAATAAGGAGAAGTTTATAGCCATGTCTCCATGTCTATGTCTCAGCTGTTACCCAACTTCACTGTGCATACAGGAAAGAAGTCAAAAGCTTTCCACAGCCAGCTCTGAGAAACCGTTGAAAATGCAATTCATATTCTCAAGAATAAATATCGATTTTTCCCTTCTTTATTGGAAATAGATTTTTTAAATACAGTGTATTCTGATCACGGATTTCCCTCTTCCAATTCTTTACAGATGATTCCCCACCTCTCCACCCACCAAAATTCACACCCTTTCTTTCTCCCTCTCTTAGAAAACAAACAGGTATCTAAAAACAAAATGAAATAAAATCAAAAAAGCCAGAATACGGCAAAATAAACAAACAACCACCCCAGAAAAAAAGCCAGATAAAAAAACACAAGAAACACATACAGACACAGAGACATACACATTCACTCATACAGGAATCACATAAAAAAATAAAATCTGAAACATCATGTAAGCAAAAGAACTGTAACGTAAAGCTCAAAACCAAAACCAAAAACCAAAAACCAAAACCTCTAAAAATATCACTGAGTTTGTGTTGTGTTGCCCATCTACTGCTGGGCATGGTGGGACCTGCCCTTAAATGTGGTTTGTATACCCTCTAAGACTCCTTTGAAGAAAACTAATTATTTCCTTTGAGAGTGGTTATCAGCTGGAGATGGCTTATGGGTTAGGTCCACTTCCTCTCTCAGCACTGGGACCCCGTGTGGCTGGGACCCTGTGCAGGTCCTGTGTGTGCTGCTACAGTCTCTCTGAGTTCATGTGGGAGTCAGCCCTGTTAAGTCTACAAGGCCTTGTTTCCTTGATGTTCTCCATCCCCACTGGCTCTTACAAGCTTTCTGCCTCCTCTTCCACAGAGTTCTCTGAGCCCTGTTGGAAGGGATTTAATTTTAAATGGCTATCTCGAGCCCTAGCGCAGTCGTCCATCCCAGCACTTGGAAGGCTGAATCAGGAGGATCAGGAATTCAAAAATATCTTTATGTACACAGCAAGTTTGAGGCTAGCCTTGGACCTGTTTTAAAAAAGTTTAAATGAAAAATAATTAATTAAAAAAGAAGAAAAAATAGAATAAAACAAGCAGCTTAGAGAAGGAAGAAATGAGTCTCTTTCTTTCTGTACAAGCGCCAACACAAACAGTGTCATTTTGTTGGTGGTGCCAAGTTATTAACTTACCAGGACACAACTGGGAGCCCTGGGTGTGAAGGAGAAACCATGAATTGTGTAATTCTCATCACTGGATCCCATTTTGTGAGAAGGCTGACTCTTTGTGGGCAAGATTCAGAGACAAATCTATCTTGCAGATTCTTCTAAAGGGAACATTAAACAAGCTAATGACTGAAGTCAGTGAAGTTTTACACAAAATTCAGGAACAATTTTCATGGAAGGAGTTCTTAAAGGAATCCCTGAGAAAATCTGGGGCTCAAGGGGGACCATAATGCTTTACTTAAAATGGACAGTCACGTCTTGAGAGCTACCAGGTACTAGGTGCGAAGCCATGTACTGTCACACAGTGTATGACAGACTCCAGAGATTTTAAGGTTGTGTTCAGGATGTTTAGATGTGTGCCCAGAGACAGAATGAATGAATAACACAGTCTGCTCACTGAAGGGATGCGAACTATCTAGAACATTATGCAGAACATCCAATCCCTATTTGTGGGAAGTGGGAGAGAAATCCCAAGGACCAGAGAAACATCTTGAGAGAGCAAACCATCTTGAGGAAACAAAATAAGAAACTCGGATGCTGGAGTGATAAATGCTAATGGAAAAAGAACAGCTCAAGATAACCAGTCTGTAAGGCAGCCGGCTGTGTCTCAGTGGCCTCTTGGCTAGACTCCCGAGGAGGTCATGGTGGTAGGTGGGGATCTTAAAGCCCCTCTCCTGGGGTTTTAAATTCTCCAAACTGGTCAGCTATGGGCTTTTGAGGCCGAGGCTTTGAGCTGTGCCTGCCTGTCTCAGCTGTCCAGCAACACGCTGTCCTGGGACCTTGGTTCAATAACACGTGAAGAAGTGTTGATCTTTTAGCACATTTGATGGCTTATGACTGTGATGGTGAGACTGAAGACTTTCAAGCTCTTTACATGTCAGATTGAAACCTTAATTCTCTGTTTCCTAAAAGATTCATTTATCTTAGTGAATGAGAGTTTTGTCTTCATGTATGTGTGTGCACCGTATTGATGCAACATCCGTAGTGACTGTAAGAGAGGGTCTGGATATTCCTGAACTGAAGCTACAGACAATTGTGCGCCAGCATGTGGGTACTGGGAACTGAATTCGGGTCCTCTGCAATAGCAGCCAGCAGTGCTCATAACCTCTGAGCTACCTCCCCAGCCCCTAAGAACCCATAATTCTCTTTATAGACCTCTCTCTCTCTCTCTCTCTCTCTCTCTGTGTGCGTGTGTGTTCATATTTGAGCCTGAGTGGCATGGCATGCATGTAGAGGTCAGGGGAACTTGCAGGGGTCAGTTCTCTCCCCCTATCATGCTTGGCCTGAGGATCTAACTCAGGGCAACAGGCTTGGCAGCAGTCACTTCTCCCCACCGAGCCATCTCTCTGGCCCCATTCATTGATTTTTAAGTGCTAAGCCAATTTTAGAGTACTGAACTAGGCTTGATTTGGTCGTAATGCATTATTCTATTTATGCGTGATGGAATTAAATTTGCTAGCATTTTGTTCAGGGTTTTGCATTTACATTCATGAAAGAAATTGACTGGCGGTTTTTCTTTCTTGTACAACCCTTGTCAGCTTTCCATGAAGCTGGGCAGTCTCGTGAAGTGAATTAGAGAGATGGTTTCATCATGTCAAAACAAAGTGTAAGGAGAGTTGTCTGTCCTTAAAGCGTTTGAGTCAATTTTGACCTGGATTTTTCCTTATGGGAATGCTTGACATTGAGATTCAGTTTCTTTTAGAGGCATAAAGATGCTCCTATTGCCAGTTCCTTTCTTTGTGGCTTTGGAAAGTTGTGATTTTTCTAAAATCTGTAGATAATTTACTTCATATTATGTTATAATTTATTTCCTCCTCTGTATCAGTAATGTGTGCTCTCTCCATTTTTCTTGAGGAAAGTTTTACAGACTTATTAATTCTATCAGTTTTTTCAAAGGACCAACTTTTCTTTTAGGCTGACTTCTCCATCAAATGGTTGCATTTTAAAGCCTTTATTCCGACTTCTTCGTGCTCTGCCCTTCTGTGTCCTGTGAAGCTGGTTTTCTTTTGAGGATCTTCCTTTTTCTTTGTGGCCCACTTATGCTTTGGTATTTTTATCTCTCACATACAAATTTAGCACTACAAATTTCCCTCGGTATGCTTTTATTTAGATACTCTGGATTTTGACATGCTGTATTTCCACTCTAATTTACTTCTAACTATTAACTGCATTTCACTGATATTTCTTCCTGGCACATAAAGTCTTCAGAAATGAAGAGGTTCATGTTCAGACATTGGGGCTGCCATGGTTTTTAAAGTTTGATTTCGGGGTATGAAGAGATGGCTCAGTGGGGAAGTGTACTTGCTGTTCTTCCAGAGAATCTGAGTTCAGTTTCCAGAATGCACACTAAGCTGCTCACAATTGCCTATAACAATTCCCTATAATCCTCAGTTCTAGGGGATCTGACAACCTCCTCTGGCCTTCCAACACCCCAGAAGTGGCATATAGTCACAGAGACTAACACACACAAACATATCGATACAATTTTATTTTAAAGGTAATTCTACTGTGCTATGGGAACATATTCTGAATAATCTCAACACTGAAATTTGTTAAGACTCGTTAATTTATAGCATAGTATAAACTCAATTTTGATGAATATTCCTCAGCAGAATCCTGGTGAGCTTTAAATGTCAGCTTGTCAGAATCTAGAAATCATGAGAGGAGGACCTCAATTGAGGAATTCCCAAGGTCTCATTGGCCTGTGGCAAGCCTGTCATAGAGGGACCCAGCCCACCATGGGCAGTACCATTCCCTGTGGGTAGACCTGAGTTATATAAGAAAGCAAGATGAGCAAGACCCTTCATAGATCAGCAAGCAGCGTTGCCCCATGGTTTCCACTATAGTTCCTTAAGTGTGAGAGAGTTCCTAGATCATAGATGAAGTGTTTGGAATAACAAGCAGGCCTCCCACTAAGCACCTGGTTGAGTTCCTGCCCTGACTTCCCTTAATGATGAACTGTAACCTATAAGCTGGATCGTCCCTTTCCTCTTCTATGCTGCTTTTGGTCTGAGCGTTTTTCTCCCAGCAACCGAAAGGAAGCTAGAACAATCAGTGATCCTGAGACATTTTAGTTTGAGGTTTCCTTTACACCAGGAAAAACCATTGTGACTGCAGCTTTGTTAATATGGGTTATATAGTTATATATAGGGAGATTTATCATATCAAAAATGGAGAAACTTTACATCTACCTATTTGTTTCTTTGACAAAATGGTCACAGGCCTGTTTCATGTTAGCCTGAATAATATGTTCATGAAAACTTGACCAGGATATCATTACATTGGTTCATCTGGCATCATAAAAAGGTGGTTGGGCTTTTGTTTCTGTTTCTGCATCCAATGCATTCTGATACGTTGTTTCAACTGAAATGTGTGATGAAGACAGCTGCGCACAAGTGCAGCGGAGGGAGGCATGCACCCACACGCTTTGCACATAACAGTGGCTTTCTTCAGTGCAGAGAAACTCAGTGAATGACGGTACTTATAGATCGGATGCAGCGTGGAATCTGAAACTGGAGCAATTAATATTTTGTATTGTTCATTAAAATCCACGACTCCTTGGAATAGACTGTTTTGAGTAGAACTCAATCCACGCCTGATTTTATGTCACGCACTGGCCAGGTAGACAATATCTGGCACTGACTTACAGAATTCTTGCCAACGTGGGCACATCTTATTACACAGTATCAGAAGCCATACACACTCAGATCATCACCAGCCATGGAGAAATCAGAGCAACATACTCATAGTGACAGATACACGTTTCCCTAAATTCCAACTTGTGCGCTAACTAGAATCTCATCATGGTTGACATAGATTTGGATATTTTTCCTCGAGAAGACAGGCTCATGCACACTTCAAGAACACTTGACAATTCAAGTCTGAGTTAGTTGTTCTTCCAAGTAAGAATACTGTGAATGGAAAAGGGAAAAAGAAAGAAGAGAAGAGAAGAGAAGAGAAGAGAAGAGAAGAGAAGAGAAGAGAAGAAGAGAAGAGAATCCATTTAGCTTGTGGTTTAAAATGAATCATACAATTGCTTTTCTTGAGTCAGCTGTGGAATTCCAGTCATTCAGCAATACTTTAACCTGCTTTTCACTGTGTCTCAGAGAACACTTAAGAAGCTGTGGTCTGATGGCTCTAGAATTAATCAAATGAATGGTTCTCCAGTGACAATAAGGATCTTCTTGGTGACCCTGGTTGCCCTCCTGGTCCACTTCTGAGCATCTGCTGGGAATGGACACCATGGTTATTTCTGGTCCCTCTATTTGTGAGAAATTCTCCACTGTCACTTTGGCAATATCAGACAAGTGTCCACACAGTAAAAAGGGAAGTTGAATGACATTGTTTATGGTCTCTGGAACCGCCAGAGTTCTGGGGCCCACCTTTGAGGAACTGTGCTAGGAGAAGGAAGAGGCTCTTCTGACTTTGGGTGGCTGTCTAGGGCGCTAGAAGAAGCTGGCTTGTCATGATGGACAAAGGCCAGACATACACTTCTCAGTGATGAATACTTGCTCCAGATTTTCACTATGCTTGACTGCTTTGGGGCATTGGCCATGAGCTGTTTCTAGCTGCAAACTGTGAGCACATGGGAGAGAGAAGGAAAATTGTGCTGTATCTCCAGGCTACGATAAAGCATTGGCTCTGCTACCTGAATCTCACTGGGCTTCCCATGAGAGTTCTCCAGAGCTGAGGTAGCCATATCCCACAGCTGAGGGGCTTCAAGAGCAGAACTATTGTCCAGCAGCTCTGGACACTGATGTCTGGGCTCAGGTGCTGTAGCCAGACCAATTCCCTCTAAGGAACCTGAAAGAGATAATTCCAAGTGGTCACTGGTGACCCGTAGCATCTCTCAGCTTACAGATGCATCATCCTGTCTCTGCCTTCACCATCTCTCTTGGTCTCCATATGACACTTTGACCTGTGTCTAAATTTTGCATTTTCAAATTTTAAACCTTTATGCATGCAAGTACAAGTTGAACATTGAAGTATATCCTTCTGTAATTTTCACCATCTTATAAAGACATCAGCTATATCACAGTAGGGTGCACCCCACTGGTTAGGTCACCTGCAGTGACCCTATTTCCAAGCAAGGTTATATATTCTGAGATACTAGAAGTTAGGACTTCCATATATGACTTTGGGGCAACACAATTTCACCTATAACACCTACCTAACCTTTTCTTAGATTAATCTCCTCTCTTCCCCCAGCTTTCTCAGTTTGTATATATTACACACACATACACACACACACACACACACACACACACACACACACACTTCATTTCCTTCATACCAGACAATTAACTGCTAAGCATGTTGAAAGGTGACTTCTGTTTAGAACTCTGTACCCTAAGAAAGTAGGATGTGCTAATACCTGCAGGCCAAGCTCGAGGCAGATCAATGATGTTCTAATTTAGGACTTGATCAAGGGGGCCCGTCTAAGTGGGAGACGGGAACGTAAGAGAAGGGGGCTCTAGGCAGGTGGCAAACTGTCAGCTACAGGCTCAAGGGCAGGACCAGTTCCATCTCCTCTAGAAATAGCAAAGCTGCGAGGCTGCACGTTGTGAGGAGAGAGGGGAGCAGCAAATGGAGACTGATGCCTAGGCCCCGACAGATACTGGCATTTTATTTTTACCAGCATGGCAGTCCCAGGAGGGACGCAAGCAGGGCATGCCATGGCTTGTATTTGCAAACCCTTTCTTAAGTGTCTTTGGATGCTCTATTACATAACTGAGTCAGAACCCAGCAGGCAGGAGTTGGAGGGCCTCTTTTAGGTCACAGGCTTTTAGGGACAGGCTCTTGCTGAAATAGGCACCTTTCCAGCCTTGCCCTACCAGCCAGGTGAATATCCTGGTTGAAAAACCCAAAGTCCTGTGCTTACTGCATGATGAGAAGCTAGTCTGCGTCGCCATAGTCATGTCCCATCTGAAGCATTCCGAGTGAAAGGCAATGAATTTTCCAGCCAAGGCTTTCATTGCCTTCCTTCTCTAAATTGGCTTCCCGCAGAAAAATGGGTCACATGTAGAAAATGGGCTGGTGTCAAACGGGAATGCTGTGCAGAGTCTTCAGCAGGCTGATGCATCTGAGAGGCTGCTGGCTGGAGGGGGGCTGCTGGCTAGATGGGACTACACCCATACTCTGACCTCTGTGACCCAGTGGCGTTGGCAAATGCCTGGCCTTCAATTGTTCTTGTACGTTAGGATGGCGAGAAGATTTGATAGCTTACGGGTTTGTGGCTTTGCGACTCAAAGGACTGTAATCTTATGCATTGCCATCATCTTGAGCCTCCTGAAAGGAGTGAGTGA
This sequence comes from Cricetomys ansorgei, assembly GCA_026225945.1. Taxonomy (NCBI): domain Eukaryota; kingdom Metazoa; phylum Chordata; class Mammalia; order Rodentia; family Nesomyidae; genus Cricetomys; species Cricetomys ansorgei. The sequence continues at coordinate 482,612 of JAMJFZ010001791.1, read as the reverse complement.
TGATTGTTCACCGTTTACTTCCTTCAGGTCATGGCCTGGAGGTGTCTGAATAATGCAGAGACCCTGGCAGAGGAAAGGGATGTACGCTCCCATCGTCACCCAATAGCTGTGCCTGGATCGGAGTGGAGGCTGATTCTATCCAGCTCTGCTTTCCGAGGACCTTCCACCTACAAGGCACACTCACCTCAGGTAGGGAAGTCACAGCCCAAAGGACTGAATGTCTCAAAATTTTTAGAGTAGGCACCTCCAATCAGAACAGAATAATAGTCGCATGTGTGACTGTGGAGAGTCTGATGGACACATAAAAGGGAAAGCGGTTTGATTGATGAGCTCGAATAAAACATTATATTTAACCTAGTTTATTCAGAGTATTACTATCTCACTATATAACTAATATGAGCCACCGTTAACTGGATTTTTACACTATTTAGTGTCTCTTCAAAAATCTACTATGTGCTTTCCACCCCAGCATACCTCCCACGCATTTCACAGGCTGAGCAGCCACCTGGGGGTTGGGAGTGGTGGTTCAGCACCATGTTGGGGCAGCCAGCGCTGGAGTGACTGTTTGTGTCCTGGAAGAGAGCAGGAGCAGGACTTTGCAACTGCTCCACAGCTGTATTTTGTGTGTGCAATGTGGAGGACTCTTAGAACCAAGCCAGACAGTGTCTATGATCATGTGTACACATGAGAGAGAGAGAGAGAGACAGACAGACAGACAGACAGAGAACTTTTAGGGACAAGCCAGTGTCTGTATGTGTGTTGTATTCATGTGTACACATAAGACAGACAGAGACAGAGAAAGACAGAGGAGGGACAACACGGGGGGGGGGGGGCGAGACACAGAGAGAGGGAAGGGGGGTAGAGATAGAGAGATATGTCCCACTGATATTTGTGCCTCCAAGCTGATAATTTTCCTTAGCCACTCAAGTGGGAGTTGTTGCTTTATCTCTCCTGACATCTTAGCTTATACTTTATGCATACATGCACGAGCACACATGCTCATATGTATTTAATTTAAAGAGACTGATCCTGTATCCGTATCTCTGGAACCACATTCTGAGGAACAGAAGGCTCTTCTCCAAAAGCTCCCATCGGCTTTCTGAAGCTGTGGGACTAGAGAGGAAAGGAATATGGTTTAACTGTGGACGGAAGTTACACGTCTGTGGTGCCCTGTATTCAGCTGATGTGTCTGTGTTGGGAACCAGAGTGAGTCTGGTTACAATGATAAACTGGACAATGGGCTTCAGGCCATGCCCCACCAAAGCACAGTGATGAAGTGGCCTCTGCCTTTATGAAAATAGAAATATAGTGCCACTTTAGGTCTCGCAGAGAGAGCAAGGTTAGCTTTTCACCCTCTCCTTTTAGAATCTTTGCGCCCCATCCTTTTCTAAGGCAGCCTCATGCTGACAGTATGCTTCTGCTATAGACCATCTCTGAAATCGGTAGACTCCCAGTCGGGAGTCTTTTCATACCCATCTAAGGAATGCTTCACTGTGTAAACCACACTTGGCCTGCGTGACTGAATCCAAGGATCCAGAAAATTCTATTTAGCAGAGTTCTAAATGTTGCCACTCAGGTGCTCCGGAGAACTTCCAAACCCTATTTAGTTGCTCATTTCTTCCTGCCTTTGGATCATTTGAGCACCACTTTCGCCCTGTAGCAGGATGCTCAGAGCCCCTTACAGAGGCTGTGGCTGTAGAATCAGCTTGAGAGGTGGGGGGAGGTGCCGAGAACAGGCAGCACGGGGCAGTCTTGGTTTCCTTCCTGGTGCTGTGAGAAAATGCCCTGACAGAAGCAGCTTATGAAGAAAGGGTTTATCCTTGCTCACAGTTTGATGTTACAGCCCATCAGACTAGAGCTTCGGGGACCAGGAGCTTGAGGCAGCTGGTTACGTCATATCCGCAGGCAGGAAGGGGAGCCTTGGTGCTTATACTCAACCGGCTCTGCCACTTTATACAACCCAGGAGTCCAGTCAGAGAAGGGCTCTGCCTACATCAGAGATGGGCCTTCTTGCATCAGTTAGCATTGTCAAGATGACTCCCTGTAGTAGTGGTCCTGACGCTGTGACCCTCTACTACTGCTCCTCATGTTGTGGTGATCCCCAACCATAAAACTATTTTTGTTGCTACTTCCTAATGTAGTTTTACTACGGTTGTGAATTGTAATGCAAATATATGATATGCAGGATGGTCTTAGGCGACCTCTGTGAAAGGGTCATTTGACCCTCAAAGGGGTCACGACTCACAGCTTGAGAACAGCTGCCCTACAGGCAGGCTCAGGGGCCCACATGCCAGGTGATTCTAGAGCCTGTTGAATTGACAATTAACACTACTCACTGGAAAAGTCAAGGGTGTCTTACCCATGCGTGGACACTGTGGACACTGGCCCAGTACTGGATGCCTCTGCCCCTGCTTCCACTGTGGTGACAAGGGAGCTTGCATCGCTGAGGAAAGCCTCTTTCTTGTTCAATCTATGTGTTCGGATCGTTGTATATGGTGGACTTACTGTCCTCCTACTGTTTCTGTCTTTTGGTTACAAATTTGCCCTGCACACTCCTAACAAGCCCAGCCCCGGGTGCGACCATGCTTCCCCTCAGCCCTTCCTTGTTGCTCTGACATCACATTCTTTGATCCATCATTGATCTACGGTGCTTCCTCCCTTGTGTGTCTCTAGTGAACCGTGGATGTGTTCCAGGTCACAGATGCTTCAGGCTTCTGATCGACAGGGGTGGTCTATCCTGCTGTTCAACAGGCCAGGGTGGCCTTCGCGTTGGATGCGCCTTCTTGGACCCTCCTTACATTGTTTATCAAGATGTCTCCTTGTCATGGGAAGCCCTTGGCCAAGTCTCCTGGAGCTCTATCTCTGCATACCGTTTGCCTTTCAGCAGAATCCCAAATCTCCCCCACAGCTGCTTCCCACCCCTGCTCAGAACTGCCTATGGAGGCTCCCTTCCCTTGAGTGACATAACCCCCAGTTCACGCGCCAGGCTAGATGGAGCACTCTGACTCCCAGCTCCGAAAACCCGCAACAGTGCTCACCAGGCACCTCTGACTCTTATGTCCATCATCTGGGTCCCTTCATCTCCTCTTTCACAACAAATCCTTTGGATATGCAAACCACCCCCTCTCTCCCCCTCTGCCTCTCTCCCCTCCTTCCTCTTCCTACCTCCCTTCCTCTCTCTCTCCCTCCCTCCTTCTCCCTGTTCCTCTGCCTCCCTCTTTCTCTTTCCCTGTCTCTTTCTCTCCTCCCTCTCCTTTATTCCCTTCCTCCCTCTCCCTCTGCCCCTCCCTCTCCCTCTGCCTCTGTTTTTCCCTCCTTCCTTCCCTCTCTCCCTTTCCCTCTCTCCCCGCTCCCCCCCCCACACTGGATTCTGGGCTTCTCTAAGTGATTGGGCTTCCATTCTGAGCAGCTGCTTCTTCCTTCCTAATGTTCCAGAAGGGCTGGAGATTCCGCTGGTTCCCACACTCTAGTAAGACAGGAAGAGCTGCTGTCCGAATGCATTACATTTCTGGAGGACATCTCTAGAACATTTCACCTCAGCACTGCTTTATAGAAAAAAAAGTCAGACGAGCCTTCTAGTGTCACAATATTCTCTGAAGCATTCTTTGCCATCTCTTCCTACCCCAGGGCAGGAACAATGGCTGCTGGTTAAAATTTGAGGTCTTTGTTTGGAGTCCAGGAAGTCTGTGTTGGGAGAATTAAACTTGCAATGGCCTCAGAGCCAGTGGGGTTTACAACCATTCTTTGCATTCCAGAGCTTAACCTCAGATTCTCTGGAGGTCTGATGATAGCAGCATAGGTTCACAGTCATGTCCAACTTCGTGCATTAACACAGACAATATTTATGGACCCCTGCTGGATACCAGAAACTTGCATGTCTATGGGAACACAGCAGGGATGGGACAGTGTCCACCATCATTCAGCTCACAGCACAGGGAACACAGACACCAGAGCAGCTGAGCACACTGAAACCTGCACGTGGACCATGGGAACTTTAATGTCAGTTGTTCTTCTTAAGGAGCAAGATGAGTCTTCTTTGCCCTCATAGGCTGTGAAGTGTTCATCCAGTGCTTCATATACCTGCCAAGGAATGTCCCCAGCTATTTTGTTTTGGTTGTTTGGATGGTGCATGGAATTCTCCTCCTGTGATATTTCCTTCTAGGTCAGTCTTGGTGCAAAGAAATGATATTGATGTATCTTGAACCGGACACTGTTTAACCTTTTTACTGTGCTCTGAAATTTGAGAACGGCTTTTCCACCAAAACCCATTTGCTCTGCCCTCACAACACTGTTCTCTCTCTCTCTCAGTTACTGCGTTTATCCACCATGTTCAGGGTAGAAAAAGAAAGTGTACTGCAAAACCCTTAGAAAGTAGTCTCTCCCTCTCTGGGAGCAAGCCCCATTCTCACAGGACAAGTGTTCCAATGCACCAGAAGTCTGCCATCTCTTGAACCCCCTCATCCCTGTTCACATCTAGTGACTTTCACCCCACCCCCATGGTTACGTGAAGAGGCTGGATGCTTTCTGGCATTAGAGACATTTTGTTAATACACTCATCGGCTAATGCCCTCAGAGGGCTAAGCAGAGGCTAATATATGGATCAGAATCAAGTGGGATGTGTCTTGGCCACACCAGAAGGAAAAACTCAGAAAAACAAGAGAAGAAACATGTACCTGGATACTCTGGATGCCAGCAGAGCTCCCGAACCTGAATGGAGAGATGCTGGCCAGAAAACCTTTTGTGTTGGTTGGACAAAAGTCACTGACTGCTTGACATGGGTGGATGTCCTGTGGGAAGTGGCGTAGAGGTGGAGTCCTGGGCTCAGTATCCACCAGCAGCCATCCATGGGGCCTCAGGAACAGCGGAGGAGGGGAGACACAGGGTATCTTACAGTTGCTCTGCATGTTTTAGGCTGTGCAGTTAGACTTTGGGTTAAGTTCAAACAAATCTCCCAGGGCAGAGAGCCAGATGGCATGTAGGTGACATTTAATAACAGCCATGGTGGTTGCTCTGTGGTCTCAGGCTTTGAGACACTATTTTTCTGGGTTCTGTCTGCCAACAGTCAGGAATATGAGCCTGGGGCTGTGTCTTTAGGCTTCCCCGAAGCCACTGGATTTCTCAGTCTCATAGATACTGGTCTCTAGATTGGGCAGTGACCAATCTAGATCGCACTGACCCTGCTGTGTTGGAGCAGAGCTGGATTCAGGCAAGAGTTACTTTTTGGAGATACTCTGAATAAGTGTAAAGCCACTGTCCACATGCACTGTCCACAAGCACTGTCCACATACACTGTCGAGGTGCACTGTCCACAAGCACTGTCCACATACACTGTCGAGGTGCACTGTCCGCATGCACTGTCCACGTGCACTGTCCGCGTGCACTGTCCACATGTACTGTCCACATGTACTGCCCGGAGTTACAATACATCAGTGCTGGGTCTAAAATACAGGACAAACTGCTGGCTAAAATATGTATTTAACATATCAAAGCAGACCAGGCTGTCAGATCCTCCCAACATCCATCAGTCCCTACATGGTCCTCCTGACTTGCAAACCCTGCCCCATACTCTGAACTCTCGAGCCCAGGGGGCTGGGCTGCTGTTCCCTATATAATCCAGCCATTTGGTTATCACCTCTCTTTTGATCTCTTTTGGCCTTCTGGCCTCTTGGTCTTTGGGTTCCCCTCTTTCTCCTCTCTGCCCTCTCTCGTCCGCATTCTCCTCCCGTTGTTCAGCAGCAGCTCACCCTGGCTATCCCGAATGTCTCTACCTCTGGCTATGTTCACCCTTTTATCTACAATAAACTTTCTCCTCTACCATACCTAGGAACAATCCTTTTTGTCTTTTTTTTTTTTTTCATTCACTCAGCACCATGGGAACATGTGAAAGAGCATGACTGTCTATTTGGGAGACTCAGACAAGGTGCCATATTGTAGGGAATGTTGTAGGCCTAGAGGACTGGATTCATGGTGTATCCAGCAAAAAAGGTACAGGCTTATAATTGGATGGAAGGGAGAGCAGGAACCAGGGCTGTAGTACAGGATGAGCCCTCTATGGGGAGGACGTAGGGTCAGTGTTGGGATGCCAGAGAGAAGGTGACTCACACTGCTTTTCTGCAGGAGTTTATTGTAAGGATGAATAACAATAATCTGTGCATTCAGGGTTAAGGCAGGCCAGAACTTTTCTGTTGATAACGTGTCCGGTGTATGGGTCTGAAAGAATAACGCATGGACCACATTTGTCATTCTCCATGGTGACCCTTGTGGCACAGGACCTTTTGTACCTGTGGTTATATTAGTAACTTTTCTTGTGGCTATAGCAAAATACCAGACAAAAGCAAATTTAGGAAGAAGGGGTTCATTTTGGCCTATGCTTTGAGGACACATTTGGTCATGGTGGAGAAGGTATAGTGGTATGGGGAACCAAACCTTCACTCTGTGATGACAAATTCAAAAGACTAGATTTTGCAGAATGGACAAAGATTCTAGGTGCTAAACTGGTGGGAGATAATGTTTTTTTAAATTCCCTGATTGTGAAGAATTCTGACTTCTTTTCTTATACGCTGGTTATTAAGAGAGTTGCAGGGGATGGAGAGATGGCTCAGTGATTGAAAGCACTGGTTAATCTTGCAGAGGACTTGAGTTCAATTCCCAGCATCCACATAGTGGTTCTGACTTCCATGGGTGTGTGGTCCATACACATGCATTCAGGCAAAACATTCATATACTTTCAGCCTGTGCCGTCTCCCCAATTCCCCATCCTACTGATTGAGAACACAAAACCTTATCTAATCTTGGGACTTGTCAACACTCTCTTCTGACCAGGGACTCAGTCATGCAGCAGACTGCCAGGAATTCTCAAACTTTCAGAACTATGGGTCAGGCAGGCACCAGTGGGCAGCTAGAGGAGAGAGGGGCCCCCATCTCCTCCTGCTTCTCTGAGACTGTCTGAACTCTGAGTGTGCTTCATACTGAGAACAGACCAAATGATCACTTCTTACTGTGGCAGGAGCCTGAGGCAGCTGGTCACTTTGCATCTGGAGTCAGGAAGAAGAGGTGGATCCTGGTGCTCAGCTCATGGTCTCCTTTTCCTTTGGCCTAGGACCCCAGATCATAGGATGGTGCTGCCTACATTCAGGGTGGGTCCTCCTTCCTAGGTTAAACTTCTTTGAAGATAACCTCACAAATACACCCAGAGGTGTGTCTCCCAGGTGATTCCAAATTCTGTCAAGTTGATAGTGAAGACTAAACTGTCAGTCTTCAGTGAGTATTTGTTGCATGAAACAACAGAATCTTTTAGTATCCTGCTCTAATGTATCCAGCAATTCCAATGTCCATGCTAACCAGAGAAGTGTCCTGTTCCTAAGTTTATATATATATATATATATATATATATATATATATATATATATATATATATATATATATATATTGTTTGTATTGTTTGTGGAGTGCAGGCTCGTGTCTACATGTACATGCGTGCACATTTGGGTGCATATATATTGTGTGGAGGCTAGATATTGATGTCAGATGTCTTTCTCAATTACTCCCTACCTTAAATATCCAGGTACATTCTCTCACTTGAACCCAAGTTGGCCAGCTTGCTCCGGCCGGGGATGAAGCTCTTATGTCTCTGCCCTCTTACTTCTGGGGTTACCACATACATGCAGCATGATGTGATACTGGGGGCCTGAACTCCATTCCTCATGCTTGCATGGTCAGTGCTTCACCCACTGAGCCATCTCCCTAGCCCTTGATACCTTTAATACAGTATAAAAATTCTTCTCAAGTCCCTGGTGGGTACAGTAAGGCAGGTACCCAAGTTTAGGAACTGTGTGATAACAAGTGGAAACACATTGATGAGAAGGCTGTGAGAAGTACACAACACACAGATAGACCCCTAGACACCGCTGGCTGTGGGTTGCATATGTTTTGTGGAGCAAAGCCTTTCTCTGAGTTTAGGAAGAGATGCAATTTTTATTCTTCTTTCTTTCTAGAAGCCATTGGTATGGACTATGGCATTTTTCACAGTTGAATGCCTCCTGGACAAAATCCCAAATGTCCACAGAGAGTAAGCTGGGGTTAGCTGTGTGCTGTCTGGAGGCTGAGCAGCTCCTCTGGACCTACTGGTGGTTGGCATTGCTAGGCAATGCTGAGCCTAATAGCAGTTCCAGTTAGTCCCACTACTCAGAGGAAGAGTGTGGGATGGGGGAGGAGGAGCTAAGCTGCTCAGGATCTTTCTAAAGAAAACATTTCCATGGTACACAAAGCACACGTGCACACACACACACACACACACACACACACACACACACACACACACTGAATATGTACTGTGTAGATGAGTAAGTACAGTAGACACAGCTACCTACTGTGGTGGCCCCTGGGAGACATTTTCCAGGCCCCCAAAGACAATTGTATTTGCTTCTCTTGGAAATTCCCTATTGTGCCTAAGTCTCTTACTGTAAACACAGTTATGGCTTAAAATGTAAATGCCCTCTGACCCAATAACTTCACTCCAAGGTGAATAACAAAAGTTGATCTGGAAAGACGTTCCTGGCAGGATTACTTAAGATGGAAAAATATGCAACGTTCTCAAATGCTTAGTAAGGAGGAATGAGTCCCAGAATACCAATGCCTGGGCGTAGGGACAGCAAATTAAAGATTTAACACACACAAATACACCGAATACATTATTAAAGGGCAGAGGAACAAATAATGCAAAATTGTGCTTGATACAACATTGCGATTATAGGTTATATAAAAATATACGTACGCAGGTTCACATATATCTAAGCACATATACATACACATGCATGTACACACAACCTGTACAATGCCACTTTTGGTCATATATGCATCAGGACAGGATGTGGAGCACATTCCTACATGTTCACTACAGAGTCAGTCACAGCAGCAAGCTATGGAAGTAACCTAAGTGTCCAACAAAGGATGGACAGATGAGGAAGATGTGGTTTATACACAGAAGGGTGAGATACTACGCAACCACAAAACAAACCTAATCCTGACATTGGTAACATGCAGCGAAGGTGGAGAACGTTAGAAAGACCAGAAAGGACAAATACTGCCTGTGCTCACCTGTGTGTAGAATCTAAAACAGATGACCTCATAGAGCAGAGGAGAGCAGAAAGCAGAAGGGCAGTTACCCCAGGCTGGCCATAGGGTGAGTATGGGAAGACTTTGGTCAAAGGTCAGAGATTCAGTTAAATGGGAGGCATTATTTTTTTGAGATCTGCGCAGCGTAGTGACTGTAGTTAAAAATGATGTAATGTATATTTCGTAACTGTGAAGACAGCAGCTTTGAAATGTCTGCATTGCAAAATCAGATGAGAGTGTGAGGTCATGGGTAAGCTAATTGGCTTCCTTGTCCTCATCCCCTACTCTTCCCTTCCCCCCTTTCCTTCCTTCCTCACCCTCCTTTCTTCCCAAGTCCCTCTCTTACCGTCTCTTCTTCCCCTCTTTCCCTTCGCTACCCACTCCTCCCATCCTCTTCCTCATCTTTGCTCTCCGCTTTCCCTCTTCGCTTATGTTGCTTTTGGGGGCCTATCTTCTTCCCCCTTAGGGTCCCAGTGATGTCTGCCACACCCTTTCATGTGGGCCACCAAACGCTGTGACTAGGTTACAGTAAGTGCCATGTGTATACTAGGTTGCAGTAAGTGCCATGTGTATACTAGGTTAAGATAGTACCATGTGTATACTAGGTTACAGTAAGTACCTACAGTAAGTACCATGTGTATACCAGGTTACAGTAAGTACCATGTGTATTCTAGGTTGCAGTAAGTGCCATATGTATACTAGGTTACAGTAAGTGCCATGTGTATACTAGGTTACAGTAAGTACCATGTGTATACTAGGTTACAGTAAGTGCCATGTGTATACTAGGTTACAGTAAGTGCCATGTGTATACTAGGTTACAGTAAGTACCATGTGTATACTAGGTTACAGTAAGTGCCATGTGTATACTAGGTTACAGTAAGTGTCATGTGTATACTAGGTTAAAGTAAGTGCCATGTGTATACTAGGTTACAGTAAGTGCCATGTGTATACTAGGTTAAGATAGTACCATGTGTATACCAGGTTACAGTAAGTGCCATGTGTATACTAGGTTACAGTAAGTGCCATGTGTATACTAGGTTACAGTAAGTGCCATGTGTATACCAGGTTACAGTAAGTGCCATGTGTATACCAGGTTACAGTAAGTGCCATGTGTATACTAGGTTACAGTAAGTGCCATGTGTATACTAGGTTACAGTAAGTGCCATGTGTATACCAGGTTACAGTAAGTGCCATGTGTATACCAGGTTACAGTAAGTGCCATGTGTATACCAGGTTACAGTAAGTGCCATGTGTATACCAGGTTACAGTAAGTGCCATGTGTATACCAGGTTACAGTAAGTGCCATGTGTATACCAGGTTACAGTAAGTGCCATGTGTATACTAGGTTACAGTAAGTACCATGTGTATACTAGGTTACAGTAAGTGCCATGTGTATACTAGGTTACAGTAAGTACCATGTGTATACTAGGTTAAGATAAGTACCATGTGTATACTAGGTTACAGTAAGTGCCATGTGTATACTAGGTTACAGTAAGTGCCATGTGTATACTAGGTTACAGTAAGTGCCATGTGTATACCAGGTTACAGTAAGTGCCATGTGTATACCAGGTTACAGTAAGTGCCATGTATATTCCAGTTACAGTACCAGTGTATACCAGTTACAGTAAGTGCCATGTGTATACCAGGTTACAGTAAGTGCCATGTGTATACCAGGTTACAGTAAGTGCCATGTGTATACCAGGTTACAGTAAGTGCCATGTGTATACCAGGTTACAGTAAGTGCCATGTGTATACTAGGTTACAGTAAGTACCATGTGTATACTAGGTTACAGTAAGTGCCATGTGTATACTAGGTTACAGTAAGTACCATGTGTATACTAGGTTAAGATAGTACCATGTGTATACTAGGTTACAGTAAGTGCCATGTGTATACTAGGTTACAGTAAGTGCCATGTGTATACCAGGTTACAGTAAGTGCCATGTGTATACCAGGTTACAGTAAGTGCCATGTGTATACCAGGTTACAGTAAGTGCCATGTGTATACCAGGTTACAGTAAGTGCCATGTGTATACCAGGTTACAGTAAGTGCCATGTGTATACCAGGTTACAGTAAGTGCCATGTGTATACTAGGTTACAGTAAGTACCATGTGTATACTAGGTTACAGTAAGTGCCATGTGTATACTAGGTTACAGTAAGTACCATGTGTATACTAGGTTAAGATAGTACCATGTGTATACTAGGTTACAGTAAGTGCCATGTGTATACTAGGTTACAGTAAGTGCCATGTGTATACTAGGTTACAGTAAGTGCCATGTGTATACCAGGTTACAGTAAGTGCCATGTGTATACCAGGTTACAGTAAGTGCCATGTATATTCCAGGTTACAGTAAGTGCCATGTGTATACCAGGTTACAGTAAGTGCCATGTGTATACCAGGTTACAGTAAGTGCCATGTGTATACCAGGTTACAGTAAGTGCCATGTGTATACCAGGGTTACAGTAAGTGCCATGTGTATACTAGGTTACAGTAAGTACCATGTGTATACTAGGTTACAGTAAGTGCCATGTGTATACTAGGTTACAGTAAGTACCATGTGTATACTAGGTTAAGATAGTACCATGTGTATACTAGGTTACAGTAAGTGCCATGTGTATACTAGGTTACAGTAAGTGCCATGTGTATACTAGGTTACAGTAAGTGCCATGTGTATACCAGGTTACAGTAAGTGCCATGTGTATACCAGGTTACAGTAAGTGCCATGTATATTCCAGGTTACAGTAAGTGCCATGTGTATACCAGGTTACAGTAAGTGCCATGTGTATACCAGGTTACAGTAAGTGCCATGTGTATACCAGGTTACAGTAAGTGCCATGTATATTCCAGGTTACAGTAAGTGCCATGTGTATACCAGGTTACAGTAAGTGCCATGTGTATACCAGGTTACAGTAAGTACCACGTGTATACCAGGTTACAGTAAGTGCCATGTGTATACCAGGTTACAGTAAGTGCCATGTGTATGAATGAAGCTGTTTGTGGATGACTGCCTCACCAGCTGTAGGACAAGCACAATAGCCATTTAGAGTTGGGTGATATGTCCACACCCTCAGAAAGAGATCCACTGGTAGAGACAAAAGAAGCACCCTCATAATGAGCATGGACACAATGAACAAGAGTTTAGACAAGTGGGATTTGTCAGCAAACAAACACAAGCAAAATGAGAGACCAGAAAAACAGGCAATTCTCACTTAGTCCATTTTGTTTCTTCCTAAAGAGCTTGTCTGTCTTAGGTCAGAGCCAACAGAATGGGGATATTTGAGTGATTCCCAAGTTATTTTTTATCAACAGAGCACATGAAGACAGAAAGAAAGGGCTATGAACTGCTGTCCAGCTGTACACCCTCACAGATTCACCTAGACGCATGTGCAAATATGTGCACTTAAGTGCACAGTGTTTGTTCAGTGAATGCCTGCTCTGCATGAGGCACACAGTGCTAAGTGTGGGGGACACACCAGTGAGTGCAACTACGTCATAGTTACTTTCTCATTTCTGCGATAAAAAATGCCCTGACAAAAGCATCTTAAGGAGGAAGGGTTCATTTTGGCTCATGGTTTCAGAGGGACACAGTCTATCCTGGAGGGAAGATATGGCAGCAGGCAGGGAAGGTATGGTGGCAGGGGCAGGTGGCTGGCTGGTCACCCTGCATCTGTACTAGGAAGCAGAGAGTGAAGAGGAAGTAGGATAGGCTATAAAGGCTCAAGGTCTGCCTCCAGTGACTCATTTCCTCTACTGAGGCTCCACCTCCTAAAGCCTTCACAACCTCCCCAAATAGTACCATTGGCTAGGGATCAAGTGTTCAATTACTTGAGCCTATGAGGGACATTACAAATTCAAACCACAGCAGACTGTCCCCGCCCTCTGCCGATGGAGCTTGCATATCAACAGTAAGCAAAGGATCTCAGTTGTTTTATTGCTTACCACTTACTGTTGTAATATTGAGAGTTAATGAAGAGAAGGCAAAGAGGAAGGAATGCCATGGTGAGATGGGTGTTAATTCACCAGAGATAGTATCACATGGGACTCCTGATAGAGCTAGGATGGGATGTGGAACAGGGCTGGCTCCGTGACAGGCACTGCTCTGTCTTCCCCATGGGTCCCCAGTGCGCTGAGACCTTCGGAGTGGAGGATCTGGGTGGGTTGGTATCAGGAACCATCTACTCTTTATTCCTCTTGTTCTATATGGAGACACAGGGCTCAGGGGTGTTTGGTGACTTACTTATAATTACCTAGATTCTAGTGATGCCCCGTTCTCCTCATCTTCTTGCCTTAAACAGGCTGCCCCAATTTTTCACACTGAAATCTAATCATGGCCGAAGCCATTTGGAGCTAAGCAGAGAGTCATTTCCTCCCTCAGGAATTGGATTCTTAGCAGAATGTTCTCTCAAATAGCAGCTCAGTTTTTTTCTTGAAGTTAGATCAACGTTCTATTAGATCAAGCTTATGGAGGCAGAGCCTCTGGCTTCCATGAGAGCTGTGGAGACAGCCATGACACTGTGGGAGGAGACTGTCAGAGCCAGAAGATGGGCAGACAGCTGTGAAAAGCCATCTTCCGGCCGAGACACAGCCATCACAATCATGGATAACTACAGATGCCTGCCTTGGGTCTGCATAAGAATGGGCCCATGGACAACAGGGGAGTGTAGAAGAGTGACTCGGGGTCCCACCTCTCACTGCTGAACTATTTCTTAGGCATAAATTCATAGAAAGGAGAGTTACTGCCTTCTGTTGTGTTCCTGCTGGTGACCCCGCCAGGCTCCAGAGACAATCCCTATCCAACAGTTGCAAGGATGCCTCTGGTCAAACAACGGGGTCTCACAATAAATCCAAGAGCCATGAATTGGAGAAAGTGACAGGTAGGGAGGAGGGAGGTTGATAGGAGCAGGGGGAGGTACCCAGAATGCACTAGGAATACCCATGAAATTGTCAAAGAACTAACATAAAATAGTAACAATGGTAATAAAACAACAACGTTACAAAAGAAAAGTAAAACACACATTCTTTTCTTCTGCCTATTCTTTCAGATTACATTTATGGGACAGAATTTATTTCAGGGACACAGACTTACCAAAAATACTCTTCTGGTTATCTGTGACATTTTGTGGACTGACAGGCAATATTCTACTTAGCAGGCCTCCTTAACTGTCTCAAATAAAGGGCAGTAAAGTCAATAGCACCGTTCCTGTGTGTGTATATGTGTGTGCACCTGTATGTGTGCTTGTGTGTGTGCGTGCACACGTGTGTGTACGTGCCAGAGAACAACCTAATATGTCATTCCTCGGGTGCCATCCACCTTTTGTGAGACAAGAGTATTTCACCAACATGGATCTTGCCAAGTAGGCTGGGCTGAGCTGGCCAGCAAGGCCGTGAGATCCTCCTGTCACCCCACCCAGCCCCAATGCTGGTATTGCAAGCAGTCTCCACCACACCTGGATTTTTTGCATAGTTTCTGGGAATCAAACTCAGGTCCTAGTGCTTGCCTGGCAAATGACTTATCGACTGAGCTATCTTCCCAGTCCCAACATTCTTTATCATTGTCCCAACAGGATGCTCAGGTCTTTCTTCCTCCATGCCCAGGCTGAGGCTGAGGCTGATTAGGATCTGAAAGGATCTTGCATAGCATCTGCAGAAACAGAACAGAGTCAGCATGGTGTCCTCAGTTTGTGGAGGCCACTTTGCCTGTTCCCAGCCCCTTGCCTACTGCCCCTACCTCTCTCAACGTCCCTTTTTCTACCTCTCCTCCCTCTCTGGTGGGGCAACATTCCCTCCTTGGAGCCAGGAACCACCCACATGCAGGCCTCAGGGATGCAGCTGCCCCCACCACCCACGCAGAGAGGAGCCTGAACAAACACCAGCCTCTCCCTCAGGCCTTGCCATCCCAGGCCTGGAGATAATCGACTTCTTCTCACCTATTCATATGCTCTTCACACACCACCTTTGTGCCCAAGCTGTTGTCTGTCATCTCTCCTCTCCTGCTTCTGGCATCCCTTTCTCCCAGCTTTGTCTGGATACAACCTTTTGTGTTTACGAAGTCTATGAAGTGATCAGAACCAGCGAGAACAAAGTCATCTTCTCCTTGAACAGGTTAACTTTGCCCCAAGTAGCAATCCTAAAAACTATCTCAGGAACTTGTGACATGACGGGAACCTGCAGAGAGGCAGATGGTAACAGGAAGCATGGCTTTGGGGAAGTGGTCAAGTTCTGGAGGCCAAGTCCTCTGAAGAGACTGGAGCTTACGTCTCTAGTCATCTGAACACATGTGAACCAGGAAGTGAGCCGTCACCAGACTCAGATGCTGGAGACATCTCTTTCTTACCCTTCCAGCCTCCAGAACTCTAGGAAATAAACTTTGGTCGTTTATAAGCAACAGACCTGCAGCATTTTGTTATTGCAGCTCAAACAGATGGTGTAGAATGATGGTCAAGATAACAGAATGACCGTCCTTGGCTGAGTCTGTGTACAGAATGTGTCAGCAGCCAGCATTTAAGTCGTGTCTGAAGCAGGCACTGATGAGACCCTCTTCCCTTTAAACGGTGAAATGGGCTCAGACGACTGCCCTTTGATTTATTTATTTCATGAAGAGGCTCTTACTTGGTGTCCACGATGCCTTCTCTAAGCCACAGGCATGAACTGGGCACCACAAGTGGGTGGGTGCCAGAGATGTGAAGACGAAGATGTGAAGATGGAAGAAGCTTTGCGGCTGCTAGGGTGGAGCCTGTTGCATATGCAGGCAAGGCCTGGGAGCTGGCAGGGAATTTACTTTGAATCACCTAAAGGAATGTGAGGCCTGAGCCAAGGTAACTAACTACTCTAGAGGCTGCAGTCTGAGGGGAAGAGGGAGGGAGGCACAGTGCACAGTGAGGGCCTGGGCTCAGGGGCTCTGTGGTGTTCTGAGTGCTGCTTCTAGAGTGTTCCCAGGCTGTCCTGTTCAGGGGTTCTATAAGACATGCACCCCAGCCTATCCAGAGCAGCAGGGCCATAGATGGTAAGGACAGACTCCAGGTCTCAAAGCACAGTTGCTGGGGTGACTTGCTATAGGTTATGCTTGGGCGTGGGGAGATCCCTGCCGTCACCTGGGCTTAGCACTCTATACTGTACTTGTGACAGGCCTTGGAATTCTCTGTCCCTGCTCCCAGGCTATCCTCCAGGGCACCGCCTCCTGCCTCCTCTCAGGACGTACTCTCCTCCGCCTGTGCTCTCTTCTTCTTCTCTGTGTCTCTGTGGTTCATGGCCTCACTATCTGCAGGTTCTGTTGGATTGGCCTCTTATTAGAGGCCTGGTCTATGTAAAGCAGAACTTTTGCCAACCCACCCCATGGCTCTCTGCTGCCCGTTGCCCACAGAGCATCTCCCATCCCTATCATAACAGGTTCTACGTCATGTACTACCCTTCTGTCCTCAGCCCCAGTTGACTGTCAGTGACTCCACGCCTGTGAATTAGGTGGGGAGAAGCTATCACAAAGCCCCACACACTGGGTAGCTGACAGACAAAAGAGCATTATCTCCTGTAGCTGTGGAATCTAAAAAGTTTCAGATCAGGAGAGGCCCACTCAGTGTTGAGGATCTACTTCCTAGTCCATAAGTGACAGGTTCTAGTTCTGAACTTATGTGGTGGTGGTGGTGGTGGTAGAGGGGTGAGAGTCCCTGGGGTCTCTTCTGTAGGGGCTCAGATCCTACTCTACTCTTGTGATCTGGTCACAAACTAACCAAGGCTTATCTCTTGGGAGGCAAGGATTTCAGCATATGAATGTCAAGGGAAGACAAACATGTAGCGCACAGATGCTTTTGCTTTCTGCTAAAATACCATGAAGGCTTTCAATGTAGCAGAGAAATACAGGTTTCTGGGGAAAACCTGTAAGGAAGACAATTTATTACAATGTTATTTGTAATAACAGAAGACTTGAAACTGTAAGTTTCCCTGGACAGGTGACCAGACATGTCTTGGTCACTGTTCTGCTGCTGTGAGGAGACACCATGACCAAGGAAACTCTTACAAAAGAAAGCATTTAATTGCGATCTTGCTTACGGTTTAGAGGGTGAGTTCATGCTCATCATGGCAGGAAGCAGTCAGACATGGCTTTGGGCGGTGTAGGGAACAGGCGGGGGACAGGGGTGAGGATGGACGGGATTGGGTCTGGTGTGGGCTACCTCAAAAACCCCTCCCAGTGACATACTTCCTCCAACAAGAGCACATCTCTTAATCCTTCCCAAGTAGTTCTAACTGGCGAGTAAGCATTCAAACATATGAGACTTTGGGGGCAATTTTCGTTCAAACCACCACAGCATGTAAATTGTAGTGCCTGCCTGTGATGAAACATCACCCATGGGGTACACCAGGGGTGAGATAAGGAAGAGGACCATGACACAGTGCCCTTCCAGCACCCGAAGAAGGAAATGTGGGTATGTAAAAACGATGGTGTGTGGATGCAAAGATAACAGACATACAAAATCTAAAATTCAAGTAGAATTCTCCACAGGGAAGTTCTGGCGTCGTGGAAGGAAGCTAGGGAGCTGCAGGTGAGTGTACCTGTTTATAGTCAGACTTTGAACCGTGTACTGACACAGACTTCAGGGAGACGTGTGCCTTTGCTCTCTGAAACACACAAGAGGAGTTATTTCAAGTGATATCAAAACCAGTCCTCTCATGACGTACCGAGGGCCAAAGAAAAAGAACAACAGAAGCAAAGGCAAAGCTTATGAAGCTTGAACAGTATTTCTGGTGGCCATTCTGGCATGTTGTTCTGAGGCCACTCTGTTCAGGGACTGGTGAAGAGTGCCGGAGGGGGTGTGATTCTGTGTCCCAGGACTAGGACTTTCAGCCTTGGAGAATGGAAATGGAGAATTAGGGCTAGTGAATTTGAATAGAAAGGCATAGTATTTTGCATCTGGGTGGGATATCAGCGTGTAAATCAAGATGAGTTTTATCTGAATATTTATATTGAGGCTGCATTGATCAGCACCCTCAGGACCCGATTGTGGTCCCTAAGTACCTGAGTACTTCAAAACAGAGCCAAGGTTTCGTGGAAACAGTTGGCCTAGATCTTGTGGTAAGGAAAAAAGAGGCTGCACTGGACACTCTGACATCAGGCCAGGGCCTATTAGCTCCTACTGTGACATGTCCAAAGGCCCCAGGAGCAGACAAGCTAGTTGAGACACAGTGACAGAAAGCAGATCTGGTTGCCTAAAGACCTATTCAGCAAGCAGTCACTAATTGCCAAAGATAGATAGCCTTCCATTTTCCTGTTTGGTGAATCTGAACCTCACACTGGGGTCTCTGTGTTGGAGGACTTCATGGTGGTGGGTCAGGTGACTATGTGAGATCTCCCAGGGGTGGCCATGGAGGGAAGAAACTAACTCCAGCCTTTCCAGCCTCCCCTCTCCCTCTGCCTAGTGTCTTCCCTCATCTCTTTATGCTGTGAATCATTGCATGACCTTTCCATAAAAGCATCCACTGCCCCCAAACCCTATGCTTACCTAATGATCTCTTTTCCCCAACCGCCTACACATTCAGGGGAGCCCAGGCCTTCCTTTCCATTTCTGAGAAGTATTACTACCTTCAAAGCTCAGTGGCCCCTGTGGGAAGAGGGTGCTATCCTGGGTGCTTCAATTCTGTTTCCTCAACACCCAGTGCATCAAGACCTCTCAGTTCTGCTTTGAACTTGGCCTTTTTTGTTCCAAGGTCCCTAGGACTGCTCTGTGCAGCTGCCTGTGATTTTTCTTTGGATTACAGGAACTTTCCATCCTGCCCACTCAGCTCTATCCTGCATGCAGCAGCCGGTGGCCTTGTACGGGACACAAATCTACTATGTCCTCATATAGTAGCTTCACGACGGGCTTTGCTTGGTCCTGTGGATTTCCTATTTCCAGAAGCTGATACTTTTATGCCACACTCTTCCATTGGCATCTTGGAAACACCAGTCTCTGGGTTTTCTCAGAAGTCTTGGACCCTAGTCTTTCTACATTTGAAATATTTCCTATGTGTGCTGTAGCCCCACCCCCAACATACACACTATTTTCACCTCTCGTCGGTCCCTCAGTACCCACCTTTAATGTCAGCTCCTCCGCACCATTTCACCTCTGTCTCTCCCACCTGGAGAGTCAGAGAAACCAAAAGTCCATCGACACCACATGCAGTCACCACTTCTTGCATTTCTAAGACAAAACACCCAATGAGAAGAGTTGAAAGGAAGAAGGCTTGATTCTGGCTTATACTTCAAGGAGATCTTTCCACCATGGTAGAGAAGATGTGGCAGCAGGAGGCCAGGTGGTCACATGGAATCTGCCATTTGGAAGCGAAACAATAAACAGTGGGGCTGGGCTATAAAGCCTCAAGATGCCTCTTACTGACCCTCTTCCTCCAGCAAGGCTCCTGCAGACAGTACCAGAAGCCCATGGCATTTACTGCAGACACTCTGAAGTTTGTGTTTCCCATACCTTCTGACAAGCAAACACTTGCGTGTCTTCCTTTTCTATTAGAACATAAGAAGACTTTTAGCTGTTTTCATACTCTTCCAAGTTTTCAACTCCTTGGTGTAGCTAAGACGTGTTTATGAAATTAGTGAATATGTTTGTTAGGAGGATGAGAGTCTGTGGTTATAAGATGCTGCCTCGTGGATTGTTTGGTGCCTATGCATCCCAGATTTGCTAGTGTAAACTTTGCTTTTTACAAGATTTGTTTTACTTTTAATTATGTGTATGTGTGTGGTGCACATGTGCATGCAGGAGACTGTGGAGTCCAGAAGGGGGCGCCAGGTCTCCTGGAGCCAGAGACACAGGCAGTTGTCTTCCTGATATGGTCTAGGAACTGAATTTGGGTCCCCTGGAAGAATAGTAAGCGCTCTTAACCACTGAGCCATCTCTCCAGTCCATGTTTAAATCTTACTATGAAGGATTTCTCAATCATTTAGGATTGGGAACTTGGAGGCCTTCTCTGAGGAAAAACAATGAGAGCAGGAGGCAAAGCCTTTCAGGCACACGGTGCCCTTTGCTCAGCCTGGTCTCTGGGTTGCCTTTGTAGATGGACAGGCAGCGTAGCCTTAGCAGTGAGAAGACAGACTGCTTTCATTTATTTTACATTATACTTCGGGACCTAAATATAAATATTCCAGTAGTTCATCTCAGCATGATTTGGTTATGGAAACATAATTGGAATTGTTTGAGAGACACAGGCAGCTTCTATTTTAGTTCTGGCACAGGAAATTTGTCCTTTGTCCATTTTTTGCAGTTTTGATTTATGTGAGGTTAAAAATTCATAACACAGGAGCCAACCTCAAGCAAATATTGTTTCTTGCATGAGCCAATTCAAACAGTCTCTTGACTCAGGTTTCCTGTTCAAAGGCACAGAAATGAGGACTGGAGCTGCCCCAATCTAGATGATTGACAGAAAAATCGCCAGCCTTTGTTAGGTGCATGAGCAAGGGGCTCAGTCCAGGTTAGAAAGAGGGAGCAGGCTCTCTCTGTATTAGGTACCTTATGCTTCTTGTCTTGTTTACTTCTCCTTTATTCCTATGATGAAGCCCAATTATCTTTACCTTCCAGAAACAGAAGCAGAGACAGGTCCAGGAACTTGTTTGAGCCAACCCTGTAGGTGAATGGCCAGGCAGCCTGGTCTGACCTTTGGGCTGCTTGCCCAGCGTCCTGATACATGCCTGTTTGCATGATGGGTAATGAACCTGTTCACATTTCACTACCGTTCTCTTTGGTACCAGATGCAGAGAGTCCTAGCTTGCAATCCAGGTCATTCCATAGACTTTTAACAGAGTTGGACAACTTCATTTTCTTTCCAGAAATAATACACTTGGGCCTTAAACTACGTGAACCGTGCTCCACCAGTGACCTCTGCTCAGAAGAAAACCTCCATATCTTGCCATGACCAGGGACTGCCTCACTTTCTTAGGTCATGTACACTGGGTATCTCATTCTCCTTCAACCCCACAGGCCTCTCGCAGACCCTGTGTCCGTCGCTGATTATCTGAAAGGAGTATCGGAACCTGAAACTGACTAAATCAGTGCCATCTGCAAGAGTCCCCTAGGGAGTCACAGTACCATTGCTCCAGGACTCCAGGCTCACTAGGATACTGTGTGAGCTCAGAGTCTAGAGAGCAAGTACTAGCTGTACACAGTCAATTCAAAATTTCCCAAAGGTAGCCACGAGATACTGAGATGCTAGCCCATTCTAAGAACGGGCAGCAGTGAATTAGACATGGAGTGTAGATAAAGAGCGAAGGGACGAGCACACGATCGGTCTCCTTCCACTGAGGGCTTCACAGGCAGGAAGTGCAGGACTCAAGCTGCTGCTGCCATACCTGAAGACTCAGCAGGCTACATCCAGCCTCTGTGATGAAAGAGAACATAGATTTTGTGGTCTGTGTAGACCTGGGCAAACCCTCTACTTCCTTCCCAAATGCCCCTGAACATGAAAACCTCTAGCAACTTTAAAAGAATAGCCGAGACTGGACCTCGATCTTTGGATGACTCTGTGGGTTTGACTGAGGAACATGGAGGACTACCCTCTGTCCATTGCGCTTGAGTTCATTCTAAAAGAAAGCAGCAGGCATCGCTACCACACAAGAGCCACCTTGGAAACCTCAGTCAACATCCCCACTCTGGCCTCTGTGATTCCTCTAGCTCTTCAGTTTCTCCTGCTCAGCATGTCTGGGAGGCCCATGGCTGGGAGAATCCTATGTTCTGCTTTGACAAGACAACCTCCCACCGACATGCCCACAGGACAACTCAGTGTACACAACCCCTCATTGTGGCTCTCTTCCCAGGTCATTCCAGGTTATGTCAGGTTGACAAGGGTAAGCATCACACCAGGGAAGACTGAGCCAAAGAACGCAAGGCTGGAGAGGGATTCTGCAGAGCCTGGCCTACGTCAGTGTGGCAGGAACTCAGAGTGGACCGCAGAGAACCATGACTCAGGAGAACTGGACAGTACCACAGGGTCCTGGCTACTGCCCCGTCACCTGGTGCCATGAGTGTCTGTAAAATAAACATACATACATAGACCAAGGATCATATATTGATCTGGGTTGACAGTACAAATCAAATGAACAAAATCCAGAAATAATTGAAACTACAGCAAGTTGCAGTATAAAGAATCTGAAGCCTTATGTAAGAAGGAGCAAGATAAATGTCTTTGTTCTCGACTTACACAGAAAAAAAATGTACATTTAAATAGACACCCGAAAGCATTAAAGGTATTTGTGGGCATAGATTTTTAAAAATACCTTAGTGAACATCACAAGAAGTGGAAAAGGAAGTTGAAAGAAGCAACAGGGAGCGGTGCAGGGTCAGACACCCCGGTTGTGATAACACGTGTTGGGGGTTTAAACTCTACCACATCATAGCAAAGTCTTCCAGTGGGAGTCAAAAATAGGCATGAAAGCAGATCTAAAATAAGACAGTGCAGGTAAGAGGAGCAGCTCCCTGAGCAGAGAGGAGGGATGGTGATTTTAATATCAGAAAATACAGACGCCAACTCAAGGAGCCTTAAAGGAGAGGCGAAAGTCTCAGAGGTTACGAAAGGTAATTGTGGAAAGAGTCAGTGACTTTCATGTGTTGGTTACCATGATCTTTGTGTTCATGAATTCGTATGTCAGGCATCAGGAAGAGACATGAACAAAAACTTTCTCAGTGGGCACTGGGGAGATGGCGCAATCGTAAAGAGCTTGCCATGTAAGTGCGAGGCCTGAGTTTGAATCCCAAGGATGGATATAAAGCCAGGCACTGTAGCATGCATCTATAATCCCAGTGCTCCTACAGAGATATGGGAGGTTGAAACGAGAGAATCCCAGAAGCCTGCCAGGCTTGGAGTACACTGCAGCAGAGAGGCTAGCCTCAAACAAGGCAGAAGGTAAGGACTGACGTTCAAGTGTGCCCTCTGACCTCCTGACATGTACCAAGGGAAACTGGTGCACGAAGTCACACATACAAATATGTATACACATGTGCGTGTAACTGTACACACACACACACACACACACACACAAATACTATCAGTAGGGAGAACCCATACTTACCACTATTCTATGAAAGATGGCAGCTCAGTGGCTGCATTAGTGGTGTGTGGCTACTGTAACATTCTTCATCAAGCTTCAAGGTATTTATTTACTCAGTTTGGAGGTCAGAAGCTGTGCTCAGTTTCCCTGAACCCAGGTCTCCACAAAGCCAGGCTCCTCTGAATCTCTGGACAGAGCTTGCCTTGTCTTTACACACACGCTGCGCGGCAGTCCTCCCCTGCTTAGCTCTTACCACTTTCTCCAAGGCTTACAGCGCAATGGCGTGCCTCAGAGGTCACACTGCCTTGTCTTTTATGGCAAACCTCAGTCTTCCTCCCTCTTAGAAGGCACCAGTGACTGTGTTGTTCAGAACCATCTCCCCATCTCCGTATCTTTCAATGCATTTGCAAAGTCTTTTTTTCTGCATAAAGTAATAGTCACAGGCTCAAGGATTGGACCTGATACCTTTGGGACCATTGCTCAGCCTACAATATGGCAGAGAGGCTCACGGAGATCAAGCTTGCCTTTTGGGACCAGTACCTTTCAAGTGTGCACAGAATATTTATAGAGGCTGTGGAAATTTGGTTTTATGTTCCCCAAAGAGGGGAAAAATTGTTATTTGCTGATACAATATTCTCAAGTTCAAAATTACAACAAGCACCCAGAAAGCATAACCCAATTACTTGGATATAACAAATAGATGGAAACATTCTGCCATAGCTTGTGAGACTTCCAAGTTATTCCAGATTACCCAGAATGCCATTAAGAAGGAGGATGATACAAGTTAATGTCATCACAGATGTCCAGAGAGATCAATTTTTAACCCCAATTCTTTCATTACCAAATAAAAAAGAAAAGATTATAAAGCAGGGCACTAAAAAGAAAACAGCACAGATAGGACAAAAATAAATAAATAAGCTGCTGAGGTTAGGAAATTAACAGTAAAGAGATTAATTTGTCAAGTAATGAATACCTCTGCCCAGAGTAGCAAGAGCAGAGATATACGGCAGAATGAGGGTTGTGGGAGGCGAGGCTCTCCATCACTGGCATTCTGCAGGGCTGTGTTGGGGGCCCTGGAGAGAGTTCAGAAATAGAGAAGCATACCTGCTTTGCTTTTCTGTTGCTGTGACAAACTCGATAACCAGAAGCAAACTTGGGGTGGAAATGGCTTATTTGGCTGATAGCTTACAGTCTATCGTGAAGGGAATCAGGACGGGAACTCAAGGTGGAAACTGAGGCAGAGGTCACGGAGGAGTGCTGCTTACTGGCTTGCTGTCTGTAGCTTGCTCAGCCTGCTGTCTTATACCATCCATGACCACCTGTCTAGGGGCACTGCCCAGGGTGGACCTGGCCCTCTCACATCAATTAGCAATCAAGAAAATGTCCCCACAGACTTGCCTGGAGGCCAATCTCATGAGGACACGTCTTCATTTGAGGTTCCCTCTTCCCAAGTGACTCCAGTTTATGTCTAGTTTGCAAGAACTAGCCAGCACCTCTGGTATGAAAAAGAAAAAAAAGAGAATTTGTTTAAAGCCAAAGCGACCATTTATAAATGCTACAGAGTGTCCATTAAAGCAGTATGTGGACTATTTATAGAATCCAGTGGCTGAGTATGTAAATAGTAGAATTAAAGCAGGTCTTTGCATTCTCTTACAGCTGTATTAGCTCCACAGCGGCCTCTTCCACCAATGCTCTCACCGTCACTTTATCCCCGCCGGCATCGTAACACCACCGCCACCTTCGCCTTCATGACTATCACGACTACCAGTGGTCAGGACCATGGTAACCACCACTGTCACGATCACCATTAAGCCGCCACCATCACCACTGTCGCTACCATGATAATCACCATCATTGCCTCTACCGTTATCACCACCACCTCCATCATGATCACCACTGGGTACCACCACCATCACCACAGCCATGACCACCACCATCACCTCCATCATCATCATTATCCCCATCACCACTAGCACTGCCACCATCCTCACTATGACTACTGACAGCATCACAATCACCATCATCCCTTCCATCACCATCAGGACCACCTGTATTTCTATCACCACCACTATTACTATCACCTAACCACCATCAGCGCCAGAGCCACTATTGTCATCATCACCGTGCCGTTGCAACCACATAAACATCACCTCTAGTACCATCAGAACTGCATGCCATCAATACCGATTATCACTACCACAACCACTGTCATAATCATTACCGCCATCACCCGTCACCTCCACCACCGTCACTGCACTGTCGTTCCCACCACCAGCATAACCACTGTCAACACCATTATCACTGTTACCATGCCCTCTGCCATGTGCATCTAAGGCGGGAGCCACATTTCCTAGACTCCTATTCCTGTGCGGTTTTGGTTTCCGTTTATCCGTGAGGAGTGGCGTGAGATTGGAAAGCAGAAACACTGTTACTAGTTCAGTGCCTACAGTAAGACTGGAAACAATCACACCAATCTAGTTAAGACAGTCATAGCAAGACAAATACCATGTGCATGTGTGTTTCCTAGGTTTCATGTCGGTAACATGGAATTAGAATTAAGGCTGTCGAGGAGGACAGAGAGACTAGTGGGAGGGGAAAGGAGAGATGTGGGGGCTATGCGCAGTGTACAGTATATACTTCCAGGGACATCTCCTCACGGATCATAGTGATATGGAAATGGAGGGAAAGAAGCCACAGACCCTGTGCATTTGGTCTCTTGGCCTCTGTCATCACCCTGAGGAGAATACACCCAAGTTGGTCTCTGGTCCCAGAGAAGAGTGAGAGACACATGACATAATGCCTCCAGAACCTGAATCAGGGTCCCTCTAGATGACCCATGGCTTCGAAGAAAGAGATGTTCACACTGCGCAGTACCGAGACTGGTCGCTGTAGGTGACATGGCATCTCTGTGGTCCTGGTTGCCTAGTAAAAGTGCACAGACTTCGTCGTGCTTTTCTTACCCTCCCATGATTTCTACTGTTTCTTTTACTTGAAAAAAAAAATACCCTTACTTGATTATAATAGTGGGTTGTCTCAAGTAATTTCTGGAACAAGGTGAAGTATAAACCCGAATACTAATGAGACATTTCAGAGAATGCGACTTTATCTCTTTTTGTTTCCGTGAGTGGTTCGGGCCATTATTAGATGGCATTGCATGACAGTTCTGAATATTGGGTTGGAATGCTGCCATTACAGAGACATGGAGAATGAAGAAGTCAAATGAGAATAATGTCAACTCCCTCAGCCTTGGAGAGAGGAGGAAGGTGGAGCTTGAAGCCAGGCACTGCATCCCACGTGGGCAATGAATATTAAAACTATGCAGATGAGTTAACAATCAAACAGGGAGTGTGACTAGTGCAGAGATGAGAACTGCTGTTTTTCCCTTTTACTTGAAGGATTCTATGTGTGTGTGTGTGTGTATGTGTGTGTGTGTACGCGTGCACTTGCATGCGCAGGTGCCCACGGACCAAGAGCTTTCTTCGGCTTGCATCTGATTCCTTATCACCTTAAGATCCACTGCAGCCAAATATCTTGAAGGAGGAAGTTTCAAAGTCATAATGTAATGAAATCTTAGTAGAATCACGTTATAAATCATTACAATTATTTTCATCCTTAAGGCCAGAGTTCTAATATGCTTTAGAATGCCTTTTTATGCACCATCCTTCATGCTCCAAATCTAACATTTTATAGCCATCTGTGGATGGAACTGGGACACTTCTAATGCTCAGTGACCTGAGAACACAGTGCCAATTGACATGATCCAAGGAGGGAATCAATCAGCACTCACATGAAGCCCTGGGGAAATCAGCTGACGTGGGAAACCATATATTTTTCAGAGGCCTAGAAGACAGACAAATGATGGCTTTGTTGGGTTTGCCCACGTTCCAGAAGCACACCGCGGCCTGGATGATTTATCCTCCCAGGCCTCTCCATAAGCATACGCTGTGCTACCGAGTGCCCCTGTGAAATGGCTCATTAATTCTCTGCCCATTTTGCTGCACTGAAACTGACGATGATAATTAACCGGGCGATGTGGGGAAATAACCAAGGTCTCTCAGCCCCTCGGGTGGGCAGACGCTAGAGTTGTATCTGGTCAGTCAGATATTTTCTTCTCTTTTTCCAGTGTAACTTTATTTCCTTCATTTATCTGAATCCTGAGCTGCAGCGGTACCATCCAGTGTGTAGGCATTTGTGTCCCATCCCAAGCTCTTTGCTCTTTGCAATATGAGCAATGGCGTAGGCTTTTTCTTTCTTAAGTCAGCCAGGATTAAGGCAGGACTGATTGAGGAGGCAGCGGCCTGCAGACTGGAAGGATGAGAAGTCTCCAGCATATGAAGACTGAGGAGAGATAATGTGGGCTGAGAGTAGAAAGTTCTAGACCGTCACCAGTTGGCCCACTGTGAAAGCCTTGGGAAAAGAAATGACATCATGCTTGTGTGGCAACCCATCCAGCGGAGTGACTAGAGATACGTGTGGGCTTTAAGGCTGGATCTGGGGTCCCTGAGCTGCACTTCTCTGGGCCAAGCACCTCTTCCTTCTGTCTGTCTCAGCTGCAGCTTCTGAGGCCAGGTGCCGAGGATGTGAAAGTGTGGGTAGACCCCTCCCTGACTGACCTGCCCGACACTCAGTCATGTCCAATGCGCAAATATGTCCGCAGCAGGGGACTGTGAGAGAGGACAAGCCCTGCCTCAGGCTATCCAGGGAACAAATCCGATCTGCAAGCTGGGTTCGTGCTAGGTAGTGCACGCCTGGATTCCCAGCACCAGGGAGGTAGAGGCTTACCAACTGAGCCTTCAAGGCATCGAGTTAGTGACATGCTTAGCACGTTTCATGCTTGCTGCAGGTGATTCTGTGACTAAAATGCCCCCTCCCACACCGAGACTCAGCCCTACTCCTAAATGATGAGGTGCGTTCCTTGCACCTGAAGGCTGCCGTGTGCCACATGGGGAAGGGCCTGTAGGCAGAAGGCAGGAACTGCTCTAAATCCCGACCCTCATTTCCTTCTTTATATTTCCCTTTCCCTTGGAAACTGGTCGGGTTTCTGTGGGGAGCTAACTAACCCTCTTCCTTCTGTTTTTCTCTCCTACTGCTATGAGGCTAGGTGCCAAGGATGTGGAATTGTGCCTAGACACTGCCTCCCTCCACTCTGTTTGTGGGCAAGAAGGGCGCCACGTCAACGGCAGGTGTCCAAAGAAATAACACTTTGACATGGCTGAACCTGGGAGATCTGCACAGATTCACTGGGAGCCAGCGTCAAAGCTGGGGAAGGCATAGGTCCCTTCTAGCACCCAAACAACGAGTTGTCTGGTATGGACAAGCCTCCTCCAGCCTGGCGAGACAACAGCTGCCAGTGACCTGTCACCGGAAACCCTGTCCCCACAGTGCCCAATGCCCCTGTTTCTAGTTAACTTGCTCTCACACAAGTCCAGGATTGTTTTTGTTCATGATTTATTTTATTTCATTTTATCTTTGCCTGCATGCAAAGGTATGTGTGTTTGAGCATACCTGGTTCCCACAGAAACCAGAAGAGTGTGTCGGGTCACCTGGAACTGAAGTTACAGATGGTTGTACACCTCTATGGGGTGCTGGGAATAGAACCTGGATCCTCTAAAAGAACAGCAGTGTTCTTAAACACTGAGCCATCTCTCTCGCCCCAAGTCCAGGCTTTTTACAAGGCCCTCCGCCTTTCTTCCTTTAGGATAAGGGTCGGATATGGAATGTGCATTCAATGTCTTTCTTTCTTGACTTCATAATTTATTCATTTATTTATTTGCAACTGTGACTAGTGCCTAGTTTAACTTCCTCCCTCTCTTCCTGGGCACTGGGGTCCCCTCTTCTTTCCCTCACCTCCACCATTCTCTCAGAGCCAGAGAGACACTGTGCCAAGGGAGAGGAGGGGAGAACAGAGAGGCTTAAGGCCTTCCGAGACAGACGTTCTGGGTCTGGTCTGATGTCACTGTACTCGATAGGGCGTCTCTAAATGAGTTGACAGGTTTGTTGGGTAATGTTGCGATATCTCATGAGATCAAGAAATAAAGTAAAGGGAACGAGCAGGAGAAGGAGAGTGAGAGAAACCTGTGAGAATGAAGATCGTGTATGGTAAGGGTTTGTCCCAAATGAAGGTGGCTGAATTGCTTCTAGAGTGAGAAAGATAAAGATCAAAAGCCAAAGTAAGTCCCAGGAGGTCTGAGTAAGTGATACGTGGTATATTAAAGATGAGACACGCATGATGACTGAAAGTTATTAATATATCTAAGGGCAGAGTTCATTCAAACCTCTGTTTAAAATAATGGGGTTCTTTAAAGTTATTGATCCACTCTTAACATTTATAAGGCCTAATTTAAAAAGCAAAGAGTATATGTCTAATCAAAATAAGTACTTGGAAAACAGTCTTTTTTTAAATTTATTTTTCTTTTTTCATATAACACATATCAGCACCCCTCCTCCCTACCTTCTTTCCTCCCAGCTCCCCCCATCCTCTCTCTCCTCCTATTATATATCCCCCCATCCTCCCCATTCATCCCACTCATCACCCACTCCCACATCCTGCTTCTCCCCATAGAAAAGAACAGTGCTCCCAGGGTCACTGATCAAACTGGGCACAACAAATGGGACAAGGTCAGGCACTATCCCCACATGGAGGGTGGACCAGGCAACCCAGCTACAGGAAATGGGTCCCAAGGACATGCTAAAGCATCAGAGAACCCCCACATACACTCTAGCCTACAGGCTCTCTGCAAGAACCCCAAGCCAGACAACCACATAACTTATCTAGGAGACCCTTCAGGTTCTCTGTCTTCTGCTTTAGGCTCTGAGGGACCCTGTATTGCTTAAAACTGCATTTGTCCTCTAGATCAGAGAGGTCCCTGAAACCCTGAAATTAGAATCTAGCCAGAGTACATTCTGCAAAGAGGGAGGTGAACACAAAGGGCATTTCCCTGTGCTTGCAAAGGACACAACGTGGTCAGTAAGACCGTAACTCATCATAGCAGATGGCACAAATGGTAGCAGGGAGACCAAAGGAGCCACAGGATTCTTACAATTCCGAGCAGCCCTCCCTGAGTGGTTTGAATGAGAATGCCCCTTATAGGCTTGGATGTTTAAATACCTAGTTCCCAGTTGGTAGAACTGTTTGGGAAGGATTAGGAGGTGTAGCCTTGTTGGGTGTGTCACTGGGGCTGGGCTTGAGGTTTCAAAAGACTCTATGCCATTTCCATTGTGCGCCCTGATTCTTGATTGTGGATTGGGATGCCAGCTTTCAGCTTCGGCTCCAGCACCTCGGCCTGCCTGCTGCCATGCTCCTTGCCACTGTGGTAATGGACTCCTTTCTCTCTGAGACTATACGCCCTAAATAAAACCTGATAATGATGTTTATATAGAAAGGTAACTAATGTAGGACCAGACCCTCAGCTGGCTTAACAATTCAAAAAATGCTTAATTTTGGCCATGCATTTGAATGTTCCTAAACACCCAATAGGAAAATAGGAAAGTATAACCAAAGCCAGCACGGTTGGTGTTTTTCTTTAATCTAAGGTATCACCCTCCCCAGGCATTGGATAACCATTTCTCACTAATGATTTTCTCCTTGATAAGGAAAGCATTGTCCTGATATGGAACATCATAACCTTAGCTCAGTTTCAACACTGTTCTGCTTATGTAAGACCTGTAACTGAGAGCAAGGCAGGCCCACGATTGCTCTAACCTGGAAATCAAATGATGGGTAAATCTCCTTTCTCTCTTGCTCCCTCCCTACAGCCCACCTGAGAGGTGCTCTGTACTGTGATTCTAGCCACTCCAACCACTATCAAACTATCTGGAAGCAAACCCTGGGCCCAGAGAATGATAGGCCACAGCTGTGCTTCTGGTTTTGAATGAGTGACTCTCTGAAGTATATAGGAAGCAAAAGCAAAAGAATAAGGAGCCAGGAGCCGATGGAGAGAAACAGCAGAGAGAGAAAACAACATCATCGCATGGTTATTTATACCACCCAGCAGAAATCAACCTGCTAAAGCTATGAGGCTGGAGTTCCTGACCGAGTTCAAGCAGAGGGTCCCCTCTGTCCGCACTATGCATGAGCTCTCCCCCGGCCATCTTAATGTAGGCATCTTTATATAACGGGAGAATCAATGGTGACCTCTGTGTGAATGGTTCACCTTTCAGCTGTTCTCAAAAACACCCTGCCTCAATTTGGGGGATGATTTGCTCTTTCTTTTCCCTTATTGCAGAGTCACGGGCGTTGGGGGGAGCAGCCTGACCCAGACAGGGGGTTTTGGAGGATGTTTTGAGACAAACATGCTTGAGCCTGAACTGGGAGGGCTAAATCCCACCTCCAGAGTTATTGCGTGGCAATTTACTAATATTGTATGCACACAGGGCATTTATTCTTCCAAAAAGATGAAGATAGCTAACAGTTGCTTTCCCATCCTGAAAAACGGAGAAAGAGAAGGAATCCAGTCCTATACCGTGCCAGGAGAATTACCGTTGAGTCCAGCGATAACCAGCTGGTCCCAACGCACCTGCCCTGTTTACAACACGCATAGCTTTGTCAAGTCAAGCTGCCATTGCCTGCTGGGCTGTGCATTGCGCCGGGAACAGGGATTGTCAAGAGGCAGAAGACAGTCTTTTTGTCCTTAGGTTTTGAAGTGCCACCCTCTGGTATCTTTAGACTCTGTAAGGTCATGGGCACACGGCACCTAGCACCCGTAACCAAGGAGGAGTAAGACAATGGAAGTATCTGCTGTTGCCAGTATCTAACTCGTGATCCCCCATGCCTAGCTGTGTGGCGATGAGTTCCTTGAAAGCTGTACCCACAATCAGTTAATGTGTGTCTGCAAGTGGAAGCAGGCAACCTGAAAACCTTAATGAGTGCCAGGCCTCCTATAAAAAGATAATATTATGATTGATATTTCCCTCTGGAGGCCACTTTTTAGTCCCCTAGTTTAAATTTAGGACAGGTTTGAGTGCAGAAAAAAATATCAGGTATTTTTCTTTCAAGGTTTGTGGGTCAAACGAATTATGGATGGATATCTATCCAAAAGGCCAACAGAACAACACTTCCTGGTTTCTCTTTCCCCATCTGAGTGTCCCCTGACAACCCCTTCACGTTCTCCACATCAGTGGGTGGTGAGGTTTACCTTCCTAAGGCTTCAGGTCCAGGCTCTGACCCTAAGAACTCTGCGTCAGCAGGAACTAGGGTACAGGGCAGGGGGACCCTGGGATCGAGAGACTGTAACTCCAAGGGTACCATCACTTTCTTCCTAATAACTCTGGCAACTCACACATAGCATCCTGAAGCTACCCAAGACCCTCCTAACCCAGGAGCCCAGAGGAGAAAGTGAGTCTGGGGGAGTCTCTACAGCACGTTAGCTGTGTGGCCCGATTCAGTTCCATTGGGAGGAACACTCATCAACGAGCCCTTTCTCCCCAGAATTGCTTTCAGACTACAGTGCTTTTGTTCAGGAATTGCTTTGTTTCCTTTTTATTTATGCCCCAAAGCCATTAAGGCCTCCCAGTCCCTGCTTTGCGTGGGCATTCAGGCAGGCACTGCAGATGGCTGGACAGAAGGGGCTTTGTGCTCTCAGCTGGATTTGCCCCAGGAGTTTCCTCAAATGTATAGCATCTTTCACTAACATTTGCTTTTTCAAAGCCATCTTCCCTGCACAGAGGTTCTTTCTATACAGATGACGCGAATCCTGCCTCCACTTTTCTTCATTGTAAGATTATTTGTTTCAGGCTGTTTACAGAAACACACCCCTGGCTTTTCACTTTAGCAGCATACACCATAGATTCTCTGCCAAAAAGATGCTCTCCTCTGGGGTCCTCTCTATGGACCAAATGGGGGTTTCTCCTTCTTGCTTCCCCTCCTACTCCCCATCCCTTCTGTCAATCAATGTCTTCTCTCTGTAAAGCAGAGACTGAGTTAGATCATCTCCAGGTTGATCTTTTGTTCTCTAAGATGCTGATGCCTGGAGCAGGGAATGCAGAACATGCCCGCCCAGCTATCCTCTACTGTCACTCCCAGCCAACAGTGATGCTTTCAGCATTCAGACTCCTGTGCCCCAAGAGGGCCCACTCAGCAGACCCTGGGGGAGGAGCAGTCTGCAAAGTTTGTATTCATAGCAAGTGCCCCAGGTGTTTCAGACATGTAGACCTGGAACAATTGGATGCAGCAACTTGCTTCTGCTCGCAGGAATAAACAGTTCCTTCAGAACAGCGGGAGCACCTGCTTCTGCCACAGTCTAGGCAGCCTTGGCTTTTCTGCAGGACACAGGTGTGTGGGATTTGGCACAAGGAGAAAGCACAGCAGACAACTCGGAAACTAATGATCTCTGGCAACCACTGGGACTCCCCTCCAGGAAGCTTTTATCCAGGGTTTAACCCAGTGGAAACCAGGTACAAGCGGGGCTTAGTTTTGCAATGGCTCTGAACATTACGACAGCCACATACAGGAATGGCTTCTTTGAAGACTCCATCCTTCAGCCAGTCTCCCTGTAGGACATCAAAGCCCAGGGTTAGTGAGCATTCCTCTATCTGGGGACTGGAATGTGGAGTTCCTCTTTATTAACTTAGTCATCACCTGTGAGCACACACATGAAAACCTCATCAGGAAATGGATGGGCATTTCTTCTCCCTGTCCTGAGGACTGATGGAGGGAGGCCTGGTGCTCACCCTACTCTGAGATACTGAAGGGAGATGATCTCTGCTTCTCTATCCTAAACCATTTCAAGTTATAGGCATGCTGTTCTCCTAACCCGGTCAGACTGATGCTCTGGCACTCCAGTGTCGAGAAAAGATAATCATAGAGAGTTCACCAGCCTCCTGACTCTGGGATGAAACTGGGAACAGTGAAGAGCTGGGAGGCGTGGGGAAGGTGTGCCCTCTTCTCACAGATTGTACAGGGTGTCTGGTCGTCAGTTTCAGGGGACTCTGCTATTCACACACATGCGGAAGCACACAGGACCACCTCGGTGTGGACTGTGTTGTGCTCTGATAACTGCAGAGTCATTCTGGGGTCTCCCGGGGAACGTCTGTGGGGTGTTTCTCTGAGCAGCATCCCTGGTATGCAGTGGGCTGAATGCTGCCCCAGCTGTACAGCGTGCTTGATGTGTTTCCCAGCAATGTCTAGACGCTGGTAGGGATTCGTTTTGTTTTTCTGTCCTCGTGAGTAACGCTGGGGAATGGTGAGGAGCACACAGAGAACGATGTAGTAATTTGGATGAGATAAGCTGGTTGATAATGCAGAGCTCCTATGAAGCCTCTCAAAAAAAAAAAAAGAAATCTTAGCCTGGGAAATGATCCCGGGATGGATCTTAGCTTCATCGTAATGAGAACCTTTATCCTGCTTCATTTTTGCTGATGAACAAACAAATGAAAAGCACCTTTGAGTCCCCAGAAGAGAGGACTCATCACAGCTTTAATTCTGACACCCTGGATTTGAGTAGCCCCCTTATCCTTCCGTACAGAAGTAGGCAGCAAGTTGGGTTTGGTGTTCTGGGCTGTGGGTGGTACCTTGTTGGTATTTGGGAGGGAAGAGGCAAGATTATGAGGGTACACTGGGCAGGTAGACTCAAAAAAGAGCTGAATTTCAGCCTCACTCAGCATGAGGTCTCCATGAAAGACCCACACCCTGAAGGTATACAGAAAACTCTGAAACCCCAGTACCACCCACTAAGTCTCAGTTGGTCTCAGGGCTGAGAAGAGGTTGGCCATATGCAACAGTCTTATCTTGAAAGATTAGGCTAGAAAGGCCATTTCATCCTGAGGCTGGATGTCTAATTCCACTCACACCAAGGTCAGGGAAATTACTACATGTAAATTTCTAACTTTAGCCTGGAGAAGACAAAGGTGCTTAGAGAAGCCTGGGAGAGAGGTGGAATTCTAGCTCAGAGAGGCAGGGGGTGGGGGGGACACCGGACGGGGACACGACCTACTTCCCCATTGACCTTCACTTTATTGACCTAGGAGTGAGGCCCAGTGATGTCTCACCCACCCCCAACACCCCCCATCATCTGTACGTGGAGGACACTGTTGAGAAGGGGAAAGGGAGGTTCTGGTTCTGGTCTTGCTGCTCCTGTTCTCTGGAAGGCCAGTGATGAGGCAGGAGCATTGCTTTACTTAGTATCCTGGAAAGAGGCCTGTGAACAGTTCAGGGAAGGTCTGCTCATTCCTGGGAGCTGCTCCCGGGTTCTGACTTCACACCTGTTTCCCCATAGGCTGCCTATTAATTGTTCTGAAGAGGGTTTCCGGTGAGCCAGGGAATCCTTCCAGTACTGCTGAGCGCCTCTCTGCCCAGGTAGAAGGAAGCCTTCTTCTGGGTCCTCACAGAGCTTCCAGGGGAGCCCACACCAAGCGACACCAGCACACAACAACACACGGTGTAAATGACTGTTCTGTACCGTTAAAAGGACACAACCTGCTGCTGTGGTATATAAAACATATTTCCTCCACTTTCTTCTAAAATCAATCAGCAAAGAATGCATTTTCTCTGCAGCCTGTGTTTTCTGTGTTCTGTCATGGAAACCATGAGGCTTCTGGGAGCCTCAAGGCTGGGTGTCCCCACGTTTCACTTCCCCAAACATCCAGAAGACCAGGACACACAAGAAGGCCCCTGTGCTGGCGCCAAATCCACCAAATCTTGCTCACAAAGCTTCTGCTTGATTACTTAATAGTAAGCAGGGGATGGCTGTGTTAGGACCTTGTTTCAGCCAGGGGACAACTCCTGGGTTCTCTTCTGGGACACCTTGTTCTCTGGCATAAGAGGAAGCTAATGTTTTCTGCTGAAAGGCATGTTTGTTTCCTTCTGTAATGTTTCCTTCTGGCCACAAAGACTCTTATTCCACTATTCCATTGTGGGAAGGCGGAACAAGAGGTTATGTGCCAGTAAAGTTCTATTTACACAACAGGTGATCAACCAGATTTGGTCATGGGTTATCAACCTCTGCTTCGGTGCATAAGGGGAAATCCTAGGGAAGAGGCTTTCCCTGCTTCCTGCCAACCTTTCTTCTTTTGAATGGGTCCCTCATACACGGCCTCAATTGGTTGTATAAGATAGGCATGACCCAAGCAAGCCTGGCCATGGGAGTTTTTCCCCAGGTATGTTTTGAAATGGACACATGAGAAAGAGTGGATTACTCTTTGGTGGTAGAAGCAGGAGACATGACCCATGGGCTCTCTTGAGGAAGTCCCCCTGAGTCATGAGAGCGATTAGAGAAAGAGGGCAGATACTCCCAGCACAGTGACAGTCAGAAGGAGGGGAGGGCTCCATGGACACTCTGTGGTCTGTTCGCAGTCACTGCCGTGACAGCTAATGGGTCTTCTTTCCTTGGCTCCTGAAGGCATCCACTGGGGCTGTCCTCAGTGATGGTAAGAACAATGTCCATTTCGGTGACACTGGCCAGTTCCTGAGGGAGCAGGCAGTTTGGTCTTGATCAGTGATGATCTGTAGGCTCTAGGAGTCATCAGCTGGTCTGCTGAATTAAAAACCTCCCATCTTGACCTTGTACTGCTGAGAGACCCACTTTGGTCTGTGTCCTAGTTGGGGTTACTATTGTGATAATAAAACACCATGACCAAAAGCAAGTTGGGGAGGAAAGGATTTATTTGGGTCATATTTTCACTTTGTAGTCCATCACTGAAGGAACTCAGGAACTCCTGGAACAAAATTCCAGGACAGGAACTCAAACAGGGCAGGAACCTGGGGGCAGGAGCTGATGCAGAAGCCATGGAGGGGTGCTCCTAACTGGCTTGCTAAACATGGCTTACTCAGCCTACTTTTTTATAGAACACAGGACCACCAGCCCAGGGATGGCACCACCCACAACCAGCTGGGCTTCCCCCATCAATCACCAATTAAGAAAATGCTCTACAGCTGGATCTTATGGAGA
Organism: Cricetomys ansorgei; assembly: GCA_026225945.1. NCBI lineage: Eukaryota > Metazoa > Chordata > Mammalia > Rodentia > Nesomyidae > Cricetomys > Cricetomys ansorgei. The sequence continues at coordinate 445,597 of JAMJFZ010001791.1, read as the reverse complement.
CATTTTTCTCAACTGAGGTTCCCTCCTTTCAGAGGACTCAAGCTTGTGTCAAGTTGACATAAAACTAGCCAGGACCCTCTGTCAGGGAAGTTAAAAGCTCACTCAGCTTAGGATTTTCTGAGTAGATATACCCATGCTCTCATAAGGTATACCAGACTCGATCCTCATTAGTGAACTGCCTCAGGCTCCCTTGGCAAAAAGCGCTACAGGACTTGACAAGGTGCAACAATATGTTGAGCTCCTCTCGGGATTGTAGTTTATCATCCACACTGGGCAAGAGTTAGTGGGGTACTCTGAGACTTGTCAGTCACTGTCTTCAGGCAGTTTGTGTCTAGTGTTTGGGACCTTGAAGTCCAAGTCAACCTCATCAATCTCTTGACTTTCCCAGTACAGTTCCACCCAGGGACTTTTCAGGGCATGGCAATACTTCTCCAGTGCTTATAGCTGTCATGGGGCTGTGTGTGGCCGAAGGCAGCCTGGCTTCCCAAAGTCATCATTCCTGGCATTTTTATTAGCTGGAGTCAGAGCCTTCTAGTTTCATGTCTGTGTTGACTTCTAGGGGATAAATAGTGTCTCTGCCTGACCAGATATCTCTTCAGGTGGGTTTGATTGTCAGTGATTCAAGTGGGGTGATCAGGCAGGAAACCCGATGCTTCGGAGAAGGGTACCACGATACTATCAGGAGTGCTGATCTGCCAAACTTTCATGTGTACCAAAACCTACTGTCCTGGTATGCACAGATGGAGGCTCAGAGGAGGGTGGTGTGGCTGTCATAAAGCTAGGACAGTACAGACTGCATTATCTCTGATGCCTTTGTCGGTTTTTGTTTAATTTCTCGTTGTTATTTTTAGTTATCAGTATGGGTGTTTTGCCTGCATGTATGTACCTGCATGCCTGGTACCTGTAGAGGTCAGAAGATGGTGTCATATACCCTGACACTTGAGTTACAGACAGTTGTGAACTGACATGTAGGTGCTGGGACTTGAACCTGGGCAGCCATCTCTCCAACTTCAGATCTTATAAGAATGCTCCATCAGTGAGCTTGTGGCCCAGAGGCCTGGAGCTGAGCAAGTCTGTGTGCCGGTGTCTCTGTCTACCGGGACTGTTTCCCACAGCTGGCCTATATAGGGCTTGGTAGGGCTGAGTGCAACACCCAACTTATGCAATCTATTAAAAAACAAAAGTTTTTGTGCCATGGTGGCTGAAGGCCACTTGAGGTCTTTCATTTAAAAGGCTTCTAAGTGAAAAGAACTACCGAGTTGGATACCCCCTCCCAATCCTGATTCAGCTTGTGACAGATGAAAGCTCAAATTCCACAGAAGCTGTCCCCTTGCTTGCAAACTCCTCTCGACTCCCCTGCTGATTACCTGGGTGGTATCTTTGCCTGTCTTGCCTTCTAGGTGTTCACCTTGAAGACTGTGACAGAGTGGGAGAGATTCACTTCCCTGCAAATATAGACAGGGACCTTAGATACTAAGGCAGGAGGGGGAGGATGGAATGGGGTGGGGGTGGGGAACAGGACCCTCGGGGGAACTGTCCAGCTCACTGGGTAGCTGTGCACTGCACCGCCACCGCCACCCCTGCCACAGCACCAAGGATGGCCACGACCTCCATGAAGGCTCCTGAGAGCCACACATGTGGGTGAAGAAGAAGTATCCTACTTCTCTAATGCTTTCCACCACACTGAAGCCAGTCCTCACACCAAGGTCTGAACTCTGGTTCTGATGCTTTCTTGGATAGGATGAGTCTACAGAAGTAGATCCCATGTCATCAGTATTTTCAGAGTGAAACTCCCACTGAGGGCCGATCCATACTCCACGCGGAGTATGGGATGCCTGTCGCGCAGCTTCCCCCAGGTCATGCTGAGGACACACACTGTCCTGTCAACTGTGGCTGGTGTTTCTCTGACTCTACTTGAGATATTCTCTACTCGAGTTTCTAGCTGCTGATGTTTGCTCCTGAAATCTGAGTGATTATCACATCTATTGAAAGCTACCACCACATCGGCGCTCATCTCACTCCTGCAAACGGATGGTCTCATTTAAACCCTCTTACAAACCATGTACTTCCTCTTAGTAGATGAATAAATGAAGGTTTAGGAAATCTGATGCCTTGCTCAGGACGAAAGGCTGGGGAACGTTTGAGCTGGCCTCCAAGTCCAGACCCGTCTGCCCTGACAACTGAGTTCCATCCGTGGAGACCCAGGTCCTGCAACCATGCGAAACAAGGTCTTTTTAGTTTTATATTCAGAAAATAATAGCTTTCAATAGCTATTTTAATGGCAGAGCAGAGTAAATTGAAATATCTGCTGTCTACTCTAAGTGATGGCTTGTAAGAAATATGTGGAATTTTGTGTTTCTTACAACACATTCCTATTTCTTACGTTTATGTAACGTGTGTGTGTGTGTGTGTGTGTGTGTGTGTGTGTGTGTGTGTGTGTGTGTGCAAATGTACTATGAAGCACGAGTGTGAAGGTCATAAGACAACTTCTGGGAATCAGCTTCCTTCTGCCATGTGAGCCCAGGGCATCATACTGAGGTCATCAGGTCGGTGGCACCTCCGCCTGCTGAGTCACCTCTCTGAGCCTCCTTCCCACTGAAAGAATCATCAACAGAGTGGAAGATGCAGGAAGAGTCATGTGCATCCCGCAGGACCTGGTCTAGCTCTGAACCTCTGTGCTTTTATTGAGGAAACAAGAGGATGTTTCAAGACTGTAAGAAACTAAAATCTGAGCTAAGGATTTTCGCTGTGGTCTGGAGTCTCTCAGCTCTGAGTGGAAGTCCTTGGCTCTCACCCAAGGGAACTGTGTGCACTTCGCTTATACAGGGACTGTGATTAGTAATTTAAAACATGAACAAGACAAACTAGTTACCTTTGATGGTTTTATAATCTTATAAAAGAGTTAATACATGTTTCTAAATAGCAGAAATTTAATTTTTTATTAATATATTTGTATTTGTTTACGCTTTGTTACATGAGGGCCTTCAGACATAAGCATATCATGTACCCCCATCTGCCCTTCTCCCATCATTACACTTATTCCATCCTCCCATATTAGTCCCCTTTGTCCCCTTGGACAGTTTCATGTCTTTCCTGACATCTGTACACGTGTGATTTTTATGTGTCTGTGTAAAATCTAGGACTCACAAATGGAAGTATACGTGATACACCTCTTTCTGAGATGGGCTTGATTCATGCAACAGGATGAGCTCTGGTTACATCCATCTTCCTGCAAAGGGCATTGATGAAAGGGTTCTGTAGTGCATACAAACTGCATCTTTGTCCATCCCTCCTTGAGTGAGCACCTCTGTTGTTTCTATAACTCAGCTACTGTGAAAAGTGTTGCAATAAACGTCGTCACGTCTTTTCGATAAATATCCAGTGTGTGTGGTGTTGCTGGTTTGTACGGTAATTCCAGTTTTAGTTTGGGGCTGGGGAGCTTTGCAGAAGAGCACCACCACATCACTAAATATGCAGAAATGGCAGTCGGATGAAGGTGTTAGAGATCTGACAGAATGAATTGGACATGGTCTGTGTTCTTCTGCAAATGGGTGACATCTCATAGCAGCAAAATGTGCCAGACAGAAGTGAGGTCCCGTGTGCAGCCCACAAAGTTTCCTGCAGTGTTAAGGAAAGATGTATGTGGGTCTCCATGAAAGCATCCCTCGCTCAGGTATGTTGGGGCCTGCTGCCTCCTGCAATAAAGCCAAGACTTCCCATCTTCAGTGTTGGGCTACTGTCTCCTAACCCTTCATCTACCTAGAAAGTTCCCAACTTCAGCTCCGACTGCCCTGCTTTGATGCCTGGTGGCTCCTATTGAAATAGTGACTCTGTTCCTCTTGGATCTGGTCCATGACGTTATGCTAAGGGTTTTGTTACCCTGAGTCTGCAATCTGGGTCATGCTAGTCGGTGCCCAGGGAAAACTCTGGCCTGGCTATGATTTTAAGCAGGGGTTGATCAATGCTGCTGCCTTTCAGAAATAGGCCAAGGGCTCTGGAGAGTGACCTTCTATACCTTCTGCAACTCATCGTTTATTTGGGACCATGGAAGACAAAAGGGCTGTGTGCAAACAGACAGCAGAAGGCAACAGGTAGACCAATTCAGAGTAGCCATGCTTTTCTCATGTAGTGTCAGTAATTAGCCTACATATCACCTCATATGTCCCACTTCATTTAGGTGTTGAGGCAAGAGACAACCTCGGACCTCGAAATTAAAGATTTAATTTACAGAAACCTATGAGGGAGAAGTCTATTGAAAAATAAGATTGATCTAGCACTAATTAGAATCTTAATATCATTGCTTTTCTGCTTATTTTTGTGCATAGATGAAAATCATTCAGTTTCTTTCTTCATTACACAGCCGACAGATACTTGTAGGTCACACGGGCATCAGGATTTGGGTTTGAAGTGATTCTCTCTTGCCAAGTTCATTTAAAGTGGTGTGTTTTATATATTCCATCTTATGGTTTGAGTCTTAAATCCAGTATGTGTTGAAGGCTTGGTAGTCAGTTTGCGGTGCCTGGGGTAGTGGAATTTTTAAGAGGAGGAGCCTGGTGAGAGGAAGTTAGGTCACTTGGGGCATGTCCTTGAGGAGGACACTGAGGCCTGGATCCTTCCTTTTTTTCTTGCTTTCTGGTTGCCGCAGGACATTCAGCCTATTCCCCTTGTACTTCTCCCCTTGATGTACTGCTTTGCCACAGGCCCCAAAGCAATGTGGCCAATCCATCACAGATTGCAATCTCTGAAACTGTATCAAACTGAACGTTTCTCCTTTAAGCAGTTTATCTTGGATATTTTGTTACAGCAACAGAAAGCTGACTGATACACTTAAAATGTGAATACTTTTGGTCGCTTCTCTGCTCCTCCAAGAACTGGTATGAGTTGGAGCATACCTCAAGTTGTATGATCTGCGGAAGTCAATTTCCTGTCCCTATTGATAATCGATATCTATTGACTCCTAACCTTACTTCCTCCTCCTTCTCCTCCTCCTCCTCCTCCTCCTCTTTCTCCTCTTCCTTCTCTTCCTCCTCCTCCTCGTCCTCCCTGGTCATCTTGGGCCAATAATAGATTCTTTAACTGGGTAGAAACCTATTCTATACAGCATCTTTGGGCTTAGTTTCTTTGGTGGAGGAGCCATTCATCACAGACTTATGATGGTTCAAATGCCCAAAATGATGAAGAAAGAACAAGCTGTGTGGTCCATGTGAGTCTAGGGCTGTTGATGTCTTTGCCTCCTTGCCCAAGCCTCCTTGTATAAGACTCCTGGTAGGTGTTGCAGAAGTTTATTTTTAGTTGTGTTTAAAATATTGTTTTGTGCACTGTTGGGTGAGGGGCTCCCTAGGTCTTGGCATTTTATATTGTCTACAGATGTTGGATTTATGTGGGGAATGTTTGATTGTTAATGATCCACACGTGCTATCAGTAGAACACCTGAGGAGTCCTGTACCAATAAAAACAGCTGAGCTGGGATGCTCAGGGTTCCACTGTTCAGGATGGCACCTGCCATGATAGTGGTTCCCTCTGCAGAGGTCTGGCAGGATTTGCACATATCTGACTGCCTCCTTATCATCCTTGGTGAGACACTATCGCAGCATAACAACTACAGGAAGGTGTGCATGCTGCCCAGTGGACAGGTTCAACACACAGACTGGCATAAAGATGGCCCGTCCTCCTGTGTTTGAGAAGGTGCATCTTCCAATCTGTGGGAATACAAGGGCCGAGTGGTTCATTTTGCTGCCAGCCTGTGAGTATAAAGGTCGCATAATAGAGTATTTAAAGATCTCCTAAAGATAAAACTACAATGTGAGAGCTGGAAGTAATTTGGAGTCAGCGTTTTCTTGGTTCTTAAGATACAAATTTGCATTTAAATGGCAGAGGAAGGGTTTCCAAATTACACATTTCAAGCCTCAACACAAATTTGATTCAGTTGCTTTGGGGCAGCCCCTATTGGGGCTAATATTTTTAAAATCTTTTTGGGGGATTTTGCTGTATGCTCTTAGTTCTGAATTGCCGACTGGTCAAAATTTCTTCTGTCCACAGGTGAAGAAATTGGATAACCCAGAAATTAAATGACATTAAGGAAGTTGCATTAACGTTGCTTCTTAGAGGCCCTGTCAGAAGGTGAGGTCCCAGGCAAGGCCAGCCTACCCAGGCCTCCTCCTTCAGTCAGGTAGAGGTCACTGCAAGGGTGCACTAACCAGGCTGGCCTGGAGGTCATTCAGCTAGTGTCTCGCCAAACCTCATTGAGAATCTTGAGAAAGGTGGAGCCACATGGCAAGGCACTGGTTTCCAGAGATTTTTAGTTCAGAATTCAGTCGGGCTCATATCTAGCATGTCTAGTTGTATGATGTTTAGTGTGTGTGTATGTGTGTGTGTGTGTGTGTGTGGTGTGTACTGTGTGTGCCTGTAGAATATGTGCACATGTGGGTATGCAGAGGCCAGGGGAGAGTATCAGATATCACTCTTAATTCAGAGCTCACAGTTTTCAATTAGGCTTGCAGCCAGCATGCCTCAGCAATCCCCATTCTCTATCCGTCCGTGGTGAGCTGCAGTCATGAACCACACTTGGCTTCTCTGAGGATGCTGGAATCCAAAGTGAGTCCATATGCTTGAACAACAAGTGCAGTTGACCACTAAGCCATCTCTGCAGCCCCAAACTGTGATCTTGAATGAGGAGCTTCTACATTTTGTATTTTGCTTGGAGCATTAGAGTTGTTGAGAGGTCAAAAAGACACAGGAGGGTGAGAACAGTTATAGAGAGTGGGCACGCTGCGAGCAAGCACTCAGCAGTAGCTGCTTTCCTTCTTGGTATAGCTGGATCCTCATTGCAAATGTTTTGCCTGTCCAATGCTTTTACTTCTATGCAACGGAACATTTGAGGACTCTGCTGAGAGGCATCAGGGAAGTATGAATGCTCTCAATGACGTCTGGAATTTCATATTGCCTAGGACACAGACTGATGCCTTTCAATTCCAGAGTCAATTTCTCATCCTAATTTTAGTTCTCTTCATTACTTCAAAAGAAAAATCCCTTTCGAATTGCCAAAATGAGAATCCGACCCATTTGTTTTTCCACTGGGTGCCCACAGAGCACATGGACTTCAATTTTCTCCACCGTTTGCATCTGTGGCTGTTTTCCCTGCCATCGTGATCGCAAACAGACTCTGCTAACACGGTGGGGTATTGGATGATTATGAGAGACAGACTGGAAGATGCTGTGCCCAGCATTGTGGCTTTTTTGCAAGATTTCTCAAGACCTTCTTCTCTATCGGGAATGAAAATTGCAGCGTTGCAAACGGTCCTGTTGGGTTTGGTCCATGGCTTATTGTCTAAGGAGCCAAACCGAAAGTGGTGAATTGAAACTTCCCCTTGGCCCTGGCCTTCTTGCAATCCTGGGCTTCAAGACTGGCTGGATGGGCAGTCTTACCTGTTGTAGCTAACCTCACTGGCATCAAGAAATTTCAAAATACGACTTGGAGAAAGAAACTATATTTAGGATTTTAGAATTGAACTGCTGGCCATTTTTAAAAAATGTTTTACAAGAGTACTGTGTTTACATCATTTCTACCTCCTTTATAGCCCATCTTAGCTACTGTTCTATTGTGGTGATAAACTATGACCAAGACAACTTACAGAAGAAAGCATTTAATTAGAGGCTTGCTTACAGTTTCAGAAGGTTAGTCCATTATCATAATGATGGGGAGCATGGTGGCCAGCAGGCAGGCATGGTGCTGGGAAAGTAGCTGAGAGCTACATCCTGTTCCACAGGCAGCAGGCAGAAAGAGAGACACTAGGCCTGGTGTGGGCTTTTGAAACCTTAAAACTCACCCCCAGTGACACACCTCCTCCAACAAGGCCACACCTACTCTAACAAGGCCACACCTTCTAATGATCCCCAAATGGTTCATCAACTGGGTACTGACCTTGCAAATACATGAGCCTTGGGGAGCCATTCTTATTCAAACTACTACACATCCCATCCTCTCCCATGTCCCTTGAACTCTCTTACTCAAATGCATGAAATGCATGACGTTCTTTAGAACTAGTGTGTGTGTGTGTGTGTGTGTGTGTGTGTGTGTGTACACATAGTAGTGTTGCTCATATGTGTGTATATTTAGGATTGACCACTTGGGATTAGATAACCTATCAGAGTTCAACCCTAGGTAAATTCAGCCATCAATTTTAGTAATAAATAGTAATGAAAGTTTCTCTGCTCTCTGTTCTTGGCCTCCTATTCTGATAATGATGATGACTGAACAGAAGAGGGTGTGGTTACTAGTGACTACTTACAGCCCAGGATACATGCTTTTTCGAGCATGTGTTGTGTGTGTTGTGTATGTGTGTATGCCTGCTTGAATGTATGGGGACTCATCTGTATGTGCCGTGTGTGTATGTGTGTGAGTGTGTGAGTGTGAGTGTGTGAATGTGAGTGTGCACGTGTGTATATAAAGGCCAAAGGTAAATATCAGGCTTCTTTCTCAGTCATTCTCCACAGTATATATTGAGACAGAGTCTTTCCCTGGACTTGGAGTTTAGCATTTGGCTAGTGTAGCTAGCCAGCTAGCCCTGGGTACCCCTTGCCTCTGCCTTCCAGGTGCTATGATTACAGGTAGTCCACCATACCCAACCCAGCTTTTACGTAGATGTTGGGGACCTTGCACTTGTACATCAAATGCTTTACCTCCTGAGCCATCTCCCAGGATCCCAGGGAACCTAAGACCCTAACATGTCTGGGTTTTTAACATGTGTTTTCAAAGAGACGGGTCTAAAATGGCATTTAGAAACCACCTCCTCTCTCTTTCTCTTTCAGGTAAGTATTTCCTAGTTGCTACCATAGGGATACATCACCAAGATCCTGGTCAAGTGTCCATTCTCACCATTTCCCTTGAGTTTTCTGATAAAATGGGCATGCATTATTCTGGGCCATTTGAGGGCTTTCCCCCACATATCTCTCCTTCACAGAGAGGCACAGCTGTTGGTGATAGCTATTGTGGGCTCTTAGCAAAGAAGACAAAGAGATACTTTCATAAATGCAAATCCTGCCAGACCTCAGCAGAGGTAACCACATGTCATGAGAGGCGCCATAGTGGACAGTGGAAGCCTGATCATCTGATCTCAGGTGTTTTTATTGATAAAGAAACTCCTCAGGTGTTCTATTGATGCAAAACCTCTGCTCTCTCATCTAAAGGCCTATTTGCATAATACAGGAAACCTGTAGCTTAGCCATCTCATAATCCTTTAGTAGCCAAGCTATGTCACCTTTACAGTGCAGAGTTTGGGACCCAAGAGGATCCCACAGCCCTTTAGTGGCCAAGTTATTTCCCCTTCACAGTGGGGCAAGTCAAGACCTGAGGGAAGTGTTCTCTCCTTGTTGACTGAGACCGTGGGAGAGAGGACTACAAGAATCCTTCTGAGGCAAATTTGCTCTTCCACAATGGCTCTGCCAGAGAGCAGTGAGCATGTGCAGATCATGAAAAAGCAATCATCTTAATTACAGATTTACATAAAGCCAACACCGGAAGATAACAAAACCTTCCAAAGCTTCAGCAGCCTTTCCCTCAACAATGTACAAACAATTATTATAAACATAACGAGAAATAAACTTCTCCAGCACATAGCTGGGATTGCTGAAATCAAGAACAACATCTCTATATATAATTAAGGAATAACTGGACAAAATACTTGGTAACTAGAAGGTGAAAGCAATATGCAAATGTTGGACATGTCAAACAGTGAAAACCAGTGTCGCTGTAGGGAGAAGACAGGGAGGGGAGATCAGGAAACCAAATACAAAAGGCAAAATAAATCCCTTTCAAAGATGAGAAGGCCCTAACCAGAATATCAAAATAGAAGATGTTTCCTATAGGGAAATGTAAGCAAACCCAGAAGCTCAAAGGACAGACCTAAAACAGTAAAGTAAACCACCCATAGGAGACTGAGTTAAGGAGACATGACCTTCCTCCAGCTCCTGAACGCTGCTGATGTCAGGCTGATGCTGTGTGTTGTGCAGCCTGGGGATCCTTTTGTCTAACATCAGCTTCATCAGCCAACCCAAACCGCAAGGTATACAGAACTTTGTGTCCTGTTTTTTAAAACTAACATAATTGTCATAGAAAGTAAAAGTTTGGCATACTGCTAAAATAGACACCACCTCCCCAAACTTTAAAGCAAAAATTAAAACTATACTTAATGTATGCCCAGTAGTGCTATCCAAAGACACACACAAATCTGTGGGGTTAGTCTGCCTAGAACCAGCTCTGTCCCTGGGAGGACTGGGTGGTCTGGGGGCTCGAAGATGGATCTTGTTTGCATCACTCAGTGTGGTAGAGATGGGGAACAGCTCACAGATGAGGAACGTCACTCCCTGCGGTAGTCTTTTTGGTGTTGTGACTGTTTTAAGGTCAGACTCCTATAAACATCCCTCATAAACTCATTGGTTCACCAAACGAGGCTTAGGTAGATTTGCTCCTTTGGTGTGTCATTGGTACCCTCTCTGAGGTGAGCAGATCCATGCTTACATCTCCACGAGAAGTTCCTGCAACAGAGAGTTACAAATTGAACACACTGACACCAATTTTAAAATCCACAGTAAATCCTGGAATTATGTGTGTTTACTTAACTGCATTCATTTTCATTGGCTGAATCGCAGGATTGAAAGAGTGGAGCTAGGCTGTGAAAGACAGCAGAGACTTCATCTGCCTAGGTTAAACAGAATGTCTTTGTCGTTAACTCTTAGCTGACTAGAAATGTTTCATAACCTCATCAATTTAACCTTCAAGCTATACTACTAGCTGATTGAACTATATGGTGTGTGTGTGTGTGTGTGTGTGTGTGTGTGTCTGTGTCTGTGTGTGTATGTATTCCTAATTTTGCTTTAGAATTCACTTTTTAATTCAATAAGATATTTTTTCCCTTGAGGGCAAAACTTGCTGTTTTTCTCCAGCTAGGGTTTGGAATCTCAGCTCAAAGGTGAAGGCTACTTGGCATTAGAAACACTCCCAGGACCAGCTGCTGCATGTAATTAACACCAGCTATTCCCCAAGGAAGAACAGGAAGACCTTATCTGCCTGAGCTCTTCTGTCCACTGTCCTTCCCATGAAGGAGGCTCAATGCACCCTTTATTGGAGTTTAAAACCTTTACAAAGGTCAAATGTGTGCAGTTGACACGTTTCTGTGCCTGGAATCCTCAGTCTGTGACTCAGCTTCCAGGGCAGTGTGCCTGAATGCTTCCCCCAAACCCATCCTTCGGTCCTTGGGTCTTGATTTGACAATCATGAAGCCAAGATTTCTTTTGAGGCTGATCTTCTGAGAGTTCTGCAGCACTCAGCCTCCTCTGCGAGGCCATCTGTTCGGGACGAGCTCCTGTGGATTTTTATTCTAGTCAAGGTGATCTTACATGGCACGAATAACTCAGAGTATACTTTAAATGGACATTTCCCCTCTGAGTTCCCAATTCCATTGTTACTTGACCTCTCTCCCACTTTCACCGTTGAAAGGAATGGCTGAACAAAAAATGGGGAGAGAATAAAAGAAGGGAAACAAAGTGTCTGCAAAATGGCTCAGCATGTAAAGGCACTTGCAGCCAAGCTTGTTGACCTGAATCCAATCCCTGGGACCCACATGGTGGAGGGAGAGAACCAACCAAGTTGTCCTCTGACCTCCACAGACATGCTGGGACACACATTCCCTCACCCCCAAAATAAATAACTGTACTTTTAGAATGAGAAAATCATGGTGAAAGTCTTCCCTGTCTGCTGAGGGCTAAATCATTTAGTCTTATCTTTTGAGCCATTTGGTCCCTCTTGGGCTCTTCCCCCTGCCTCACCTTTGATGAGTTCATTCTTCATGGTAGGAGGGTTGACACTGACATCTCTGGCCTTTCTAGCTCCCTCTTGGGTCCGCACATCAGAACTCAGAAAATTCTTTTATCAGTCTATTTGGGATCACGTGCCCTTTTGGCACATGAGGGAGAGGATCTCTTGGTGTGGAAACAACAGAAGTAAGACAGAGCCAAATGTCAAAAACAAGACAAGACTTCTCTATTAGGACCTCATCCCAGGCCAATGGGAGACAGCAGTGATGGATGCAGACCAGGCTGTTGCATGCTCAGCAAAGGCAGCAACGAAAGGTTGGTGATTCTTCACTGGTCATAGGCACATCGTCAAAACATACTTTCTTCCCTCGGTGCAAACGGCACGCTTTGAGATCTGTGGCCTCTCAGCTGGCAACTTAACACCAGGACTGATGAGTCTCTCTTATTGTTAATAACATGTTGCATGAATACCCTGGCCCTGGACTTGGGTTAGGTTTTGTGATGAGGCTGAAGGACTGAGCTGGGTGGAAGAAACAGATGCCAGGTCCATCAGACAACAGGCCGAGTCGAGCCTTCATGACAGTCATAAATAAAAGTAACTCCAAATGATCAGCATGTCTACATGTGGGGCTGAGGGATTCTGACCCAGCAGTAAAGACAGCAAAAGTGACAGGCACAATGTGAATGCAGAGATGTTTCCCTGTATCCGGTAAGGGAGGAATGGAGTCAAGTCTCTCTGTAGGGTCTAGTGAAGACTCGATGTTTTCAGAAAAGCAGACTTAGAACTTCTGCAGAGTAACCTGGCAACCACTGTCATAATCCACATCTCTAAGGTGTCATGTCACAGCAAAGTGATCCAAAATTCCTCTTAATTTCCTGGCAGCTTGTGCCTGCATGTTTGTATAGCGGGGGGTGTGGTGGAGACCAGAGGTTAATGTTAGGTTCTTATTCATTTTCTAGTTTATCTGTTTATTTTTGGGACACTCCCACTAAAGTCACAGCATACCAGATGGTTAGACTAGTTGGACAGTAAGCCCCAAGGATTGTTCTGTTTCTGTGTTCCCTGATATGATAATGAGCAGATTCTAGGGAACCCAGGTCCTCTTGCTTGGGCAGCAAGCACTTCATTGACTCAGCCAACTTCCCAGACTACTGTTTTTAAGACAACCAAGAGTACCCAAGAGTGAGAGGCTTATTTAGGCTTCCTCTGGGAGCACCGGGAGGATGAGATTTATTATGAAGAACCTGTGATCTGTTCTGATGGAAGGAAGGCCTGACCTTCAGATAGGTTGTGGGGACTGACCAGGGGTATTGCACAGGGCGAGGGTGCTCCTTGGTAGTGCTCCCACCTTTGTCATCTATGTGGCCCTCTGGAGCCTCACCAGTTTCAGCTTGGTCTAGTAAGCATTCTGGCCTCCTGCTTTGGGACTATCTGTGAAGAGAGTGCCAAGCTGGAGGCAGAAGGAAACATGGTGTGCTTCGAGCACAGCACCGGTTGTTTTCTGAGGCTGTGACGAGACACCTGAGGGCAGCTTAAGGGAGGACAGATCTGTTTGGTGTCATGGTTTCAGACCATGGTTGGCTGCATTGCTGTTAGGCCCATGGCAAGGCATCATGGTGGAAAGGCATGACAGAGGAAAGGCACTTAGCTCATAGTGGATGGGAAGCACAGGAGGGGAGAGGAGGGGACAGAAGAGGAGGAGAGGAGGAGAGAGAGCACTTGGGGACCAGGTACACTCTTCAAAGGCACACCCGATGTGACTCATTTCCACCCATCAGGCTCTACCTTCTACTACCAGGCTCTAGTGGTCCACTCAATGATGGATCCATCGATGGATTCATGCATTGATTATCCAATTACTTCTCAGTAATTGGATATCTGAGTGGGCACCAAGCCTTCAACATGGCTTTGAAATGATACCTCATATCTGACCCATAAGTAGTGGGCAGCAGGCTAAGGTCCCAGAACTCATCTCTCACCCTGCAACCCCTCTGGTGTCCCTGCCTATTATACATTCTAGATCAGTCATGATATCCAGGAAATGGGCTCTTTGGATCAGTCAGGTCTGGATCATGTCAAGCCCATTCCAAAGCAGAATGGGATTAGCCTTGTCATCCATATGGCTCGGGCAGCCCCAAAGTGAGCTGCTTCTACAGAGAACAGAGAAGGTGCTGCACCACCCCCTCTAAAAAGACATTTATTTGTGCTAACACTAATAAACATGAAAGGATACGGCTGTTAAGTCCTCCTAAGTCCAAGCCTTTGTCCCTAAAAACACAAACCCAACCAGTTGACCCACAAGAAATGGACCAGCTCTGTATGAATTAGCATGTAAACTGTAACCCAGTTTCAGATTGGCTTCAGACACTCTGACGGGTCTCCAGCCATGCTCGATGTCAAGAGGGAGATGTAAGAATGCTTAAATTTTATTTTACTTAGTTGTGTGTGTGTGTGTGTGTGTGTGTGTGTGTGTGTGTGTGTGTGCGCGCGCGCGCGCGCGCCTATGTAAGTACACGTGAACATATATGGGTACATATATAGAGAGACCAGAGGTCAACCTATCGTTTCGTTCCTAAGGAGCCATTCCCCTTGTTTTTTGAGAATGGGGCTCTTACTCAGAGCCAGGGCTCGCTGACTGGGATGGGGGCTGAATGCTCAGCCAGCACCGGGGATCCACCTAGCTCTGCCTTCCCAGCATTGAGATAAGCATGGGCCACCATAGTTGCTGTGTGGGTACTGAGGATCGAATTCAGGCCCACGTGCTTGTACAATAATCACTTTAGTAAGTGGACCACCTTCCTAGCCCTTATATTGTCTTCATTTTAAATTTTTTAGACAGTGTGGTGTGTGTGTTACACTATGTAGCCCAGAATGGTCTTGAACTCATGATCCTCCTGCCTCAGCCTAGCTAGCAGCGAGGAGTACCATTAGAGGCATGCCTTTCCATACCCAATGGGACACACATCTACATTCAGAGTGATCGGTGCCTATGGAGACGCAGATGGCAAGGGTGCCTGTTGCTGGGTGGATCTTGATGAGTGCCATTCTGGGACTACCTCCTTTTCCTGCTTTAGGATGAGAGTGTCACAGCTAGTTTCTTGGCTTGGTAGATAGGACTGTGACGGGTTGTAGTTAAGCCTGCCATGTAGACGACTTGAGATTCATTAGGCAGATTCAGAGGTGAATTAGAAATGTTAATTTCAAGCCATCCAAGCAATTCATTCTGCTTGGCATCTTTCATTTTGTTCTAGGGGCTGTTGACAAATGAAGGAACCGGACGGGGAAGGAAGAAGGACAGAGAGGGACAGCGCAGGGTCTCCTTCCACAGCAGAGCTGAGCTCTCCCATGAAGTGACAGTCTGGTGGATGCTTTCAGGACCAAACTGATTTTTTAAAATTGTGGGGGGTGGTGTACAAGTGTATGTATGTAGGTGCACGCCTGCATGCAGGTGCCTATATTGGTTACTATGGAAGCCAAAGATTGATACCAGTGTCTTCCTCAGCCGTCGTCCACCTTGTTTTCAGTATGGGATTTCTCATTGAGTGTGGAGCTTCCCTATTTGTCAAGTGAACTCCAGGGATCCCTCTGTTTCTTCCTCCCTGGTTATAGATTATAGGCACATGTCACCATGCCCAGGTTTTTATATGGATGTTGGGGA
Organism: Cricetomys ansorgei; assembly: GCA_026225945.1. Taxonomy (NCBI): domain Eukaryota; kingdom Metazoa; phylum Chordata; class Mammalia; order Rodentia; family Nesomyidae; genus Cricetomys; species Cricetomys ansorgei. The sequence goes on along the minus strand of JAMJFZ010001791.1, from coordinate 430,127 downwards.
TCCCAACTTATGTTCTCACACTTGTGTGGCTGTGGGGGTTCAGTTCAACACTACTTAAGGAGATGCTGTTGGTCTAGTATCCACTAGAGCTTCTTCAGAGGTCAGGTGACAAACAAGGACACCATACGCTTAAAAGTAACAAGGGTCCCTTTTCCTTCCCCACTGACATGGCATCCAGGGCAGGACTGTCAGCACTGCCTAGTGGTTAGGGAGGTCACTGCCCCTGTGTTGGTGGAGACTCCAGGGGAACCATCACAGGGCAGTGATGTCTGTCAGGTCAGACATGTCTGGGTAAAGGCCTGTGGGGTGTTGGGGCCCCATCCTGTCTACAGAAACCTGAAGCCCTTTTGAAGTCTGTCCCTTTGCTCTTGTAGGAGCCGCTAAAACTTGAAGTTTAAAAGATACAGTATCTCAAAATACATCACCCCAAATAGAAAGTCGCTCCTGCCATCAAGAACCAGGAAGATGTTAGAGGGTGTGAAAGGAGATAAAGTTAACAGATGCCAGAAGTGAGACAGCAGCCATGTTGACATTATCTGATACCAGGACACCGGAGCAGGGACAACACCACATGCTAGCCAGGGTGCAGAGTCTGGATCCCTCACGCTCCGCTGGTAGGAGTGCAAAGTGGTACGACTGCTCTGGGAAACAATCTGACAGTTTCTGTCAAAATGAAACCTGCAACCAACACATGACCCTGCCTCTGACTCCTGGGAATGCATCCAAGAGAGAGGAGAGCTCACGTTCACACAGAATGCTGAATGCTAGTGTTCTAGCAGCCTGATTTGTAAGAATCTCAGGCTGCAAAGAACCCAGACATCTTTTAGTGAGCAAATGCCTAAAGACTTATTGAATCTCAATACTTGGTGAAAATGCATCTCAACTCGGCACAGGCTGAAAGCTCTGTCTCTTGAAACAGGCATCTCCTGTCTGTCCCTCTCACCTCGGCCTCTGTGGAGATGGGACCGGATGAGGCCAGAATCAGAGATCAAAGCTCTTAGTAGCTGGGGATTCTTGGGTAAGCTATTACTGCTGTTTGTTCCTTTAATGCAGTGTGTGCATTCAGCAAAATGTCTACAGTTGCACCTAGCTTCCGTATTTAAAAAATAATATTTATTTTTATTTATGTGTCTGTGGGTGCATCAGTGCACATGTGTGTGGGTGCACAGAGACCAGAGAGGGCATCAGATGCCTGGAGCTAGAGTTATGGGTAGTTATGAACCACCCAGCGTGGGCACAAACTTAGGTCCTCTAGAAGAACAGTACGTATTCTTAATCCCTGAGCCATGACTCCGACCGCACCATACTTCCTATGAAGATAGAACGAGGAGGATCGGTGACATTGATGGTGTTAACAGCAATTCTGTTACTTTTCTCGTCACTATGCTGAATCCTCGAAAGAAACAACACAAGGACAAGATATTTATCTCGACTCCTTCCTGGCAGGGACAGCACGGCAGAGTTCATGGAGCCAGAACTATGATTCTAGGACATGGCTGGGACTCTTTGCACCCACAAGAGTGCAGAGAATGAGAAACCCTGGCCTGCCTCTGGCCCCCTCCATTTTCCTTCTTTAGTTCAGTCGGGGTTCCCAGCTCGTGGGATGATGCCACCCTGTCTTAGGGTGATCTTCCCTCCTCCATGAAACCAGTGCGTCTCCCAGGCGACCATTTCAACGATGCTTCAGACCAGACACAGGGAACGGATTGTTATCATGGAAAAGTAAAGAAAGTCAGAAGTAAATCTGCCTGGAAATCTACACGGAGACATCATATTCTTTGTTCTGTTCTCTTCTTCAGGCTTCTGACAGATAAATGGGTTAATCGGTCATTTTTTAAACTAGTCTCTTACTCCTTTCAATTCGAGTTTTAGTACACATCCTCTGTTCTTTTAGTGACTATTAGACATTACCCATCTACCCTTTGCTAACTGTACAAACGAACGTTTTTATCACTCTCAAGATAATATAGCTTACAGCACTTTAAATCTGCTTATCCACTTACTTTTGAGATATTATCATGTGTTTTCATCTTTCTTACTGCCTTCTTTTCTTTTTTTTTCTGGCTGTCAGTCAACCCAGGGTCTAAAGCATACTGAGCAAACGTTCCCACTGGCCTGTGACCGGCCCTTGTGCTTTGGCTTTGTACTTGAAACCTATGACACATTTTTGTTTGATATGGTTGATGATATTTAATATCCACCCCTCCCTCGCCTGCCTCACTGATTATTCTTGTTTAACAGGGCTTCTCTCCTAGGGTCACTTTCCTTCTGCCCCAAAGAACTCCTTCGGAATCCCTTCTCGGGTCTGCCCGTTGACGATGCCTCCTGTCATGGTTTGTCTCAAAATATTTTATTTCATCTTCACTTCTGAGGAATGTGTTTGCTGTGTGGGGGGCTCTACATTGTCAGGTACTTGTTTTCCTTAGCACTTCAGAGAGTTGACGCCAGTGTCTTTTGCTTCCGCTGTTTGGATTGAGAAATCAGCTGCCAGTTCTATTCTGTGTCGTTAAAGACAAAGGGATAACGGAGATCTTCTCCAGTGTAAGTAATTCCTTTAAATTCTATCTCGCATACACACAACTAACATTCCCTGTGCCTTCTAAATCTGGAAGAAGCTAGCTAATGTTCAAATTAAAACGAGACGTCTAAACTAATTCATTAGTCATAGAAGATGGAAGGCTCATAGTAGCCATGCTAATAAGCCACATCCTTTTAAATACTATACGCATGCCAAATGATCTATTATACAAAGGTTCAGGTTTGGTTTATTTAAATCATTTCATATTTAATTCTAAAACCCGCCGGAGTGTGAAGATTTCTGCTCAGGGACAGTTGAGAGCCTACTGATTGAAGTTACTGGATTCTAACAGTGTCTGGAGTTGATGGCGAATAAAAATAAAGAAATGGGGTGTACAGAAAACATCCCCTCTCTGGACCCTGAGTGGTTTCTGCTTCTGTCTGTGACAATGGAGCGCTAAAGGACAGAAGAAAACACGGGGGGCAGGGGCTGATCTAAGGGTGCCTTTAGACTACCTGGAAGGCGGCAGTCGGAGCCTGGGATTTCCTATAGGTTTACTTGCAGGCATACACAGCCCTCTCCAGGAGAACAGATGGTGTGGCTTTGGTGCATGGCTCTGAAAAGGATGGAGGGTGTGGTACACAAGGGTGAGGGACACCTCCAGCTATGTCACATGGTCTTTCTGCTGGTCCTCTTGTTCTGTCCTCTTTATGTGTCTGGCTCCTATGAGTCCTCAAAAGGGAAGTGTCAAATAGGAAAGCTCTTTGAACTCAGAGCTGGAGCACCTGGGTGGGTGAGGAAAGCGGGTCTTGGAACATACAGGAGACCTGGTACCTACGAACTTGCTTCCTACCACCTAGGAACTCAGCCTCCTTGGGCAAGTCACCCCATTTCTGAGCCTGCTCCTTAAAGTAGGTTAAATAAAAAAAAAAAAAAGTCCCACAGTGTGGTTGTGAGGCATGGACAAGGTGCTGGCATGAAGAACATCACCCTAAGTGATGTTGTTCCATGTGCATCTTTTGACTTTTACAGTATATATTCACTGAACTAATAGGTTTGGAAATGGCAGCCATTGCCTTGCAGATGTCCCCCACTCCCTGCTGGGCTGATAATCAACTTGCCCTGGAATTGCTTTAGCAGTCCCTGCTAGAGCCCTTGACATCAGCAGGGGAAGCTTAATGGAGTCTGGCCTATTATATATGCCATGCTTAATGCTTACCCTGGAGTGAGGAGGGAGGGGAGAACGGGGCTCACTCTTCAGTAGCTTCCCAAAGCTATTGCCAGTTCTCTTAGGGAGCCGTGCTCCATCAAGGGTCCTCTCCCTGCGCCACCTTCTCAGTCTTGGTTCACTACCCTTGTTCATATCCTGGCCTCCTCATGACCCGGCATTTGCAGTTTCAGCCTTTCGTCACCTTGCATTCCCTGTTGGAGCCTTGCAAGAATGTTTTAGTTGATTCATAACTCTGAGCACATCCAGCCTTGGCCTTTGCCTTCGAGACTTAACTTATATAGATTTCTCAGAGCCCACTGATGGAACTTACTTGGTCTTAGCAGCTTCTGCGTTGCTTTGACTAAAATACTCAACAGTTACAGTTTATAGGGGGAAGGATTTATTTTGGCTTATGACTCCAGAAATGTCCATCCCTCATGGTAAAGAAGGAGTGTGAAGGTTCATGGTAGCAGAATCACACAATGGACCAGCAAGTAAAAAAATTATCAAAACCAGGGTTCATGCTTAAGGGTTCATACCTGCTCCTAATAACCTATTTTTGTTAGCTCAACATCACTTCCTAGGAGTTTGACACGCTCTCAAAATAGTGCCACCTGTTGGGAAACAAATACCCAAAATATTAGTCTGATTTCAGAGTCAAACCACAATATTCTGTCTCTTTTCTTTTAAGGAAAAAATGCATTTGGTCTGACTTTAAAATTACCCCCCGTTTCAACACGATTCAAAAGTACAGAGTCTCTCCTGAATCTTCAAGATAATCACTTTGCTTTGAGCTTCTACAGAAATGAAAAAGAAAGGTACATTCTTCTAATGCACAACAATGTGGTTTAAACATTCCCGTTCCAAAAGGGAGGGGCAGAAAGATTGCAAAGAGAGACCAGACCCAAGCCAGACTAAAGTCTAGCAGGGCAGACACTAAGTCCTGTGTCTCTATCATATGGGGCACAAGTTGGTACAACATAAGTTCTGACAGGCATCTACAGCCCACTCCTTTGGTGTACCTACCTGCTACACACAGGGCCGCTCTCCAGTACCAGCTCCACTCAGCTCCTAGAGCAACGGTTGTCAACCTGTGGGTCACTACCCCCGGGGTAGAGCATGACTCTTTCACAGGGGTTGCCTGAGACCATCTGCATATCAAATATTTACATTACAATTCATACCAGTAGCAAAGTTACCGTTCTGAAGTAGCAATGAAAATAAACTTATGGTTGGGGGTCACCACAACATGAGAGGGTCACAGTATCAGGAAGGCCAAGAACCACTGACCTACAACTTTCCCAGGTACATGTTCCACATTTCTGATGTTTCCAACAAACACCCTGGGGATTCCGCTGCTTCACCCTCAAAGCTTTATGCATAGCCAGCTTTGGAGCACTTTGCAGGGAATCCAACCCTATTGCACGATGCTTGGCCTCCTAAGCTTGACAAGCCTCCACGACCCTGTAACTCTTGCATTTTACATGCCTGCGAAAATCACAGGATGTGAGTGACACTGAATTGTGCTCTGCTCCCAACTCAAGAAGTTGCCGGGGGTGGAAGGCTAGAGAGATGGTTCAGCAGGTATGAGCACTTGTTGCCCTAGTAGAGAACCTAGGTTCGATTCCTAGTACCCACATGAAGGGTCACAACTATCCATAACTCCAGTTCCAGGGGATCTGATGCCCTCTTCTGACCTCCACAGATACCAGGCATGTGCATGGTGCATATACATACATACAGGAAAGCACTCAAACACATTAATAAAAGGGGAACATGGCACCTCCCCAGGCAGCTCTTTAAATGAAAGTCTTTTTATGTCTGGAGCCTCAGTGGCCAGGGTCTTACCCTCAAAGCACCTTTCTCATCCTTCTGCCAAATTGATGGTGCTGATATCTTTAACAGCTGAAGCCATGGTAGCAATTCACAAGGCGCTTTTACTGACCAAACTGCTTCTCCCCTTTCTGCTCCACCATTTGTCCCTTATGCTCATTGCAAACCTGGTGAAAATCAGCCAGCAATAACCACAACACAATCTGGATATAGGAAGGGCCAGCCCACACTGGGCGGCACCATTCCCTGGGCAGGTGGTCCTGGGCTGTATAAGGAAACTAGCTGAGCATGAGCTTTGGGGTGAGTCAGAAAGCAATGTTTCTCCATGGTTTCTGTCTTCAGCTTCTGCTTTGAGTTCCTGCCTTGACCTGCCTCAATTACAGGCTTTGAGAATGTCAGCCAAATAAACCCTTTCCCTCCGCTAAGCTTCTTTTGATCAAAGTATTTTATCACAGCAACAGAAAGCAAACTGGAACAATGTCCTTTTCATTTTCTTTTTCTTTTTCTCTCTTTCTTCCTTTTTTCAGACAACCAAGTATTCCCATCACATCAGCTGCTGCCTCTATTCCAATGATCAAAGTTGCGCTGTCTTACTTCCGAGACTCACTTAGCACCTATGCTATGGGGCCGCAATGGATAAAAGAAATGAGACTCAAGTTAAATGAGAGATGCAAGACACGGAGAATGGTAGAGAAGGAATGAAAAAGAATGCAAAGGCTAAAGAAACTAGTCCCGCACGTGCTCAACAGCCTTTAAAAACTAACGCTTAGACTGACTGAAGGATGAGAGCCTTTTGTGTACAGTGGGCCCAGCAGAAACACAATGGCATGTCTGATGCTTAAGGTGAAAGGAAATAGCTAAAAATCTTTTTAATTTAAGATGAAAGAATGAAAAGAAGTCTAAAAATTGATTACAAACAGAAAGCAGGAGACACTGAATGAACATAAACATAAAACGGGGCCAAAGGGCTATTCCCAATTGCTAAAAGACGCTAGATATACAGTGATAGATGAGGCTGTAAATTATCTCTCCTCTGAATAACATTACATCAGAATTAAAGGTCAGATTGCTAGAAAAGTCAAGAAGCAGTCGCTGGAAACGTAGTGTCGGTGATAGACCGCCTTGCCGTAGGGCAGGGCTACAGAAGGAGCAGCCTCCCAGGCCCCATGTTTAAGCTGATGTGCACAGAAGGCTGGTATTTTTAGCTCTTTACTTACGAAGGGCTGGATCAAGATACACGTGGTTTCTCATTTGCTTAGGATGGGTCTGTTTACGACATTTCAGCTTTCTGAGGGTGTGGATGTGATCTATGTTTGATAGAAACTGCTCCTGGAGTTTTTAACTTGGGGTCTTTTCCAGGGTGAAAGGTAGGCAGATCCCTCCTCCCCAATAAAGCTGGGCAGAGGGATCGAGCAGCAGCTGGTGAGTTCTACGAAACAACTCATGGTGAACGCTTCAGGGTGCTCTGTGGCCAGCTGTGACCTCCCACGGGCTAAGTGTGTAAGAGCAACATTTGGTGTGCATGCTTTCCAATGTCCGCTGGGACGCAAGCCCGCCATTAGTCAAGGAACATCTGTTGGTCAGACTCTCAGGAGGAGTTTCTTCCACAGGGTTGACCTTGAATCATTTGCTCAAAGCCTACTTGGTTGTGTGGTGGGAGAGTAGGGGCTGGAGAGAGTTGTAACAATATTCATACACTGGACCCTCAAGTTGGCTCAGTGGTAAAGACACATGTCCTGCAAACCTGGTGCAACCCCTGGAACCCATGTAAAGGTAGAAAGAGAGAACTGATTCCAGAGAATGGTCCTCTGATCTCCACATACGTGCCACGCCACATGCGAACCCCACATACATCATAGGCACACACGCAGACAATAGTAATAAAATTATTTTTAAAAAGATCAACATGTGAAATAAACCAGTTGGAAGAGGACTGGAAGCTCACACTGAGAAAAGCCTGCATGATGCACACATTAAGATGGTGCGTGCTGTGTGACTGACTATGTGCTCGTAAGACTCCCGACCCAGGGCCTCTGATCACACCTTTCCCCAGTCACTCGCCCGCTCTACTTTCAGGAGCTCTTTTCCTTTCTTAATAAACTGTACATTTTATTTCTATTTCTAATTATGTATCCCTGGTGCAATCCTTTGTCCTGGGACACAAGACCTGGAGACCTGAGCAGGTACCCCTTAGACTCAGATACACTCCTATCCCAGATTCTCCAGCCTGTCTTCCACAATAAACTATATGGACCAGAACAGAATGGGTGACTGAGCAGGTGACTGCTCAACACATAAGAGATCGACCCCACCCGCTGGCCATTCAGCTCTCCAAACATAACTTTGTTGGTGTTGGCTGCTAAGAGTATTTTTAGAAATCCCGGTGGTAGATGCTTCTGAAGGGGAATATATTGTTACCAGGGCAATGATGCTAATGAGGAATGTCGCAAGGTCATTTGAAAAATCCCTGAGAAAACTTTAATTCAACAGTAATTGTTTTCACCTCTGTCACATTGAGTGTATGCCTTTTTATATAACGCCAAAGCACGGGAATTTCTTCAGAGGGCTGAGGGGGATTGGGAAAGTCAATTATTACTGGGGACAAGAGGGAGAGCCAGAGAGCATTGTAGCATCTCAGGTGTTCTCGGTTGGAGGTGACCCGCATTGTCCTCCAGCTCAACCTCTCATTAGTGGCTGCAGTCCCTCTGCAGGGTTCCTGCCAGGGCCTGGTGGCGTTGGTGAGCAAACCCTCGCTATCCAGTGCTGTTCTAACCTTTGTAGTACTGACCTTTGAGCACTCTCTATTTCTATTCTGCTCTTTCTGCTTAGAAGTTGTAGCAGTATGAAAAATAAACTCTCTTCTTCCACAAGCAGATACGACAGCAGCCATTTGAAGAGGGAAATGCAAGATAATGAATGGCTAATCAATAGAAGGTGGTTTGTTGTTAAAAGTGTGATACAGTTCCCCAAGGAGTCCAGCAAGGGCAGGAGCAAAGGAAGCAAAGGAGCAAAGACACTAGTTGTAGGATCTGAGCTGGTCTGGCCTTGGGAGTCCTAACAAGCTAGGCTCACCCTCAATGTGCCAATTAAAAAGTCAAACAACCCTGACAAATAGATAAAGGAGTTTTATTCAATGTGGTCACGTAGGGAAGAAGAAGAAATTTTAAAAAAAAAGTGCAGTGGAAACCTCCAAGTCTATCTCAGGGACCTGCTAGGAGGTTTAGGTTCAAACAGAGGGCAAGAGGTATGCACAGCTAAGCAGTCCTGGTCAAAGTGTGTTTCCGATCATCACCATAGTCTAACTGGAGTCCCTCTGACTGGAACCTGGTTCCCAGACTTTTTCTTCTTCCAACATGACAGTTTCAAGGGAATTCTGATGGGGGTGGGAGGTGGGGGAGGGTCTTCATTGTTTCGATAGTCTGGTAGGCTAAGGGCGTGGCACAAGTCTCGCTTAGATAGAACACCTTTGCTCCTGCAAGAATGGTTCCTAGGGGAGCCCCACCACAACACAGAGACTGAGACTCAGACCACAGAGACAAGGGTGCAGCTATAGGAACACACGCCCTGTGAAGAGACTTGCTTAGGGTTTGGGGGTGGGGTGGCTGCTGCTGAGGGTCTGAAGAAACAGTGGCCACTGATGCAAGTGGGTATGGAAAGGAACTGTTCCGCGGGCTGCTGCGCCTTCAGACTGAGCGGTAACAGGCAAGCCTTCCCTTTCAGTCAAGTTGGCGTCGGGTCGCTTTAGCGCCCTCTGTTGAGACATCCTAGAATTGCAACTGGGAAGGTGCATACCGTAACAGCTTCCTCGGGCTCCATCTTGTATCACCAAGCGGACAAAAGAAGGGTGGGGTTGTGGACCCAGAAGGTGGCAACGGCCAACACAGAAATATTCCTTTACAATATAAAGAGAACCAACATTTTTTTTTTCTGAGTCACCCACGTCCTCTCTCTCTACATTCTTCAAAAGTCACCTTTTAAGGGATGTTCCTAATCCAAAGTATTTTCAGTAGTCTAATGATTAGCTATGAGTAGATCTGCCATTGACACTCAAACTCATTACACGTGGTGCTACTCAGTTCCCACCCGACCTCTTTCTAACCATGTGCCCTTGCCAGAATGCACTGACTCCCAACACGTTGGAAGTAATGGGGCAACCTATTGCAGACTGGAACCTTAAAATTGCGAGTCCAAAATAACACACCACCACATATGTGTATTTTTCTGGAACTTGATTATGCCTCAAGACTCTTTGCCTTTGTTTTAGATTGATCCTAAATAGTCTCTCCCACCCTCTCCTCTCTAGCTCCAGTCTCAAATGTTCATTTTAAAGCAAGAATTCAAAAGAAGAGATTTTTAAGCCTAGCTCTGGTAGACGTAGTGTTCTGACCCCCAGTTTGAATGTTTAATCAGGATTTTATGTTCCTCCTCTCCCTGACCTGACATAGAAAACTAGAGAGTTTTCCAGCCCTGGTTGCTCATACTAGACTCCACCAGGGTGCCTGGCTAGCCCAGATGCTGCCGTAGCAATGCCAACACAGCCTCTTCCTTATGCCCTCCTTGCTGCACACTTCCAGGATAGACCTCATCGGCTGTGGGGTCTGTGCTGCTCTCATCGTTTCTTGTGCAGTTGGTGATTGGGTCTGAGATGTGCACAGGGCCCTTGGTTCTGGGTTTATCTCCTGGGATCTGTCTCCTCAAGAAGACTCAGGACTGAGGTGGGAAAGCAAAGTAGTTCCTCTGGTCCCTTAATGGGAGAAGGTTGAGAGTCTCCAGAAGTGACCTCTTAGGGAAACATTTACACAGAGATTTCATTAGCAATGAGAGAGGTAACTAGCCCAGGGTATTGATTCACTTTGTCTGTATGTTTGTTTTCAATGTTGTGTTTGTTTGTTTAGATTCTATTTAAATTGGAATTAGATATAGTTGTTCATGGAAGATATCAAATGTTCAACAGTTCTGTTCTTAACACTCCAGTACAGAACTTGAATCTTAGCTCAGGAGCTAGGGTCATGAGGAACAGAAGCCAACCAGCCATTCTTGTGAGACCAGTCTGAAAGCTCAGTGGCAGGGTTCAGTCTCCTTTTATTAGACCAGAATCTCAAAGACTTTAACTTTACTCTCAGAGAACTGGAAGCCTAAGAAAAATTTCTAATTTCTCAAAAAAATCTCAATTTTAGGACAAATACTCTTTGCTGGAAGTGGGGCGGAAAGCAAAGAGCTTTCCTCTACAAAAATGCCCTGAATTCAGTGCTTTTGATTCACAAAGAGAGCGTTAAGGTGATGCAGCCTGCTCTAATCCATGAAAGGGGAACATTTGAAATGAGGAGCATGCTTCTTTTGGAATTTATAATGGATATCTTAACCACCGTGCCAACCCCATTCTTTGTCCCTTTGAGAACTGGTGGCCACAGTAACGACAATGGAACAGGAATTCAGGGTATCTGGGTAGATGGTGGGAAAGAAGGATCCAGCCCCATGGTGCTGACATGTTCATTAAGAGCCCACATGAGAGTTTTGAGCAGCTATGTGGTACACTGACAGTTCACAAAAGAATGCATGCAGACTTGGTACACAAAGCCTAGGGGGAGTCCAAGAAATAAATACATCTGCAAGACATTGGGCCATGGTTAATTCTATGTACTGGAATGCTTCAGAACTGGTGGGAAAATGCAAGTCGTGAATTATGCACACATGGTAACTGTGGAAGCAGCATAGGCTAGGACTCATTTTGAAGCTTCCATGGTACAAGATTAGAGGCTGTCATAACTCAGAAACGTCATGAAGCTCACAAGTTAAAGATATGGCTTTATGATGACTCTCAAAACCATTCTAGAGCTTTCAAGTACCCTCCACATCTCTGTAGCCATCTCCTAGGGACAGACCTGTAGTTAGCTTCTTTCTACTCTGTTGGCTCTTGCAAGAGTTCTAGGTCATTTTTAAGTAGACTAAAGGAAAGATCATCTGACTGATATTATTGGGGGCATTGGTGAGACTGAATTTTTCTTCTGAAAGCTCTGGCTGTACATCTAACAAAACCCTTAAAACCTTTACACTTTTACACTGGGTTTCTCCTGGTTTCTTGCAATTGTTGCATATAGAGGAATCTTTTAATTCAGCAGCATGGCTGTTGTGGGGTAGAAAGAATGTTGGTACACAGTTTTAATCCCAGTATTGAGAAAGCAGTGGTAACACACACCCTTAATCCCAGTATTCAGAAGACAGTGTGGTGCATGCCTTTGATCCTAGCACTTGGGAGACGGGAAGCAAAACTCAGGAGTCAATGTTAGACAGGAAGTGACATCTGAGATGAGTCAAAGTGAATGGCAGGCAAAGTGACGAATCAGAGGAAGAGTTAGCAGAGCGAGTCAGAGTGTGGACACACCCAACTCTCACTACAGAAAAAGCAGGCTCTTAGCTCAGACACAGAAGATAAGACACAGAGATGGACAGTATGAGGAAGGCAGTCTGAGCAGTCTGAGGAGTCTGAGGCACAGAAGAAGTCAGTATCAGACAGGAAGAGTGAGCCAGTTTGAAGTTGAGCAGAGCAGTTCAGTCTGAGAAGTTGCAGGAATCAGCCCAGAACAGTGAGCGAGTTGACCAGAAGAGTTGGAGTTCAGGGAGAGCTAGCTGGGATTGGTCAGCTGGTGGTGAGTCTCAGAGGTTTAAAGGTTCTAGACTGGAGGCTGAAGCCTTCCAGTTCTAAACTTAAGACTTGATTGTATGGAAGCTGAAACATTCCAAGACTCCAGGACTAGGAGTGGGGGTTGAATTAGCCAAGAATAAATTGCTTTTTGGTCGGAATCTACATCTACAGTTGCACCCTTGCAATGGAAGACACTGGGTAAAGGGGTAAAGCCTTCTTCCTCTTGCCCAAGTGAGAACTCGGTTGCTTCCCTTGGTCTTAGAAAATCCTCTTTTTCTGGAAACAGATCTTCATTTGGGATGAACCTTGGGCTGTCAGGTGAAGTTTACTTTTGCAACAGGTTTCTAGGGAATTGTTGTGATATGTGGAAGCAAGTCTGCCGTGTGCACTATCGCTGATGATTCTACTGCGTTTGTGGATGCTCTGCAGACCCACCAGACTGCAGCCATCCCCCTTTGTCAGGGTTGCTCTGCTCCATTGTGTTGCAGACCTTGCACCTCTACAGCAGTCTTTGCTTAGAAAAGGCTTGTTAACCTAGGTGTTTGCATTACTTGCCAGTGAGCAAACATCTGAAAGAAACAGCAGCAAAGGAGAGAAATTATTTTTCTCAAAGTCTCAGAGATATCAATCCATTACACCTGGGTGGGAACAGTGAAATAGATTGCAACATTGCAGCTAAGAAGCAGAGGAAGATATAATTGACTACCAGGAAGTACAAATCTTACACAGGAACTGGTACCAGCATGGAATTCAGTATCTGAATGTGGAGACCTGGTCTCATAATGCAGAATATCAAACCCATGCTGGTAATTGTCTAGAGGAAGAAGCATGGGGACTGTTTTGTATTAGTAAATGTCTTGACAATCATATTTTTGGGTAGTGGTGGTGGTAGAGTAGCCTTGGTTGACAGAATTAGCTGGCTCTTCTAGTGTTAATATTCCCTGCCAAGATCACCAAATGCAAAGACAAAAAGAGAATGCTGGTTGTAGCAGCTCACCCCTGTAGGGTATGCTGAGGAGGTAGAGGTAAGGAGATCACCACTTTGAAGTCAGCCTGGGCTACATCATTAGGATATGCTGTGGATATGGCTTATTGGTTAAGAACTTGTACTCTGCTCTTGCAGCTCTTGTAGAGGACCCTAAGTTGGTTCCCAGTACCAATGTAGGGCAGATGACAACTGACTGTAACTATAGCTCCAGGTGACCTGGGCCCTCTTGGGGGCCTCCATGGGCACTGCACTCCTGTGCCCAAACCCACACAGAGACACATAATGTAAAACACTACAATAAATCTTTTATGAGAAAAGACAGGACAAGGGCTTGCTCCATGTTATGTAATATTTAACTGTGAGACACAGAAATTTCATTCTGTAGATAGATGTAAATGCCCCTGAAGCAGAAAAAGTCTACATTAAAATTAGGAATAGGTTTGTAGTAGTTACATCGGCTTACAGTAAAATTTAATTAACTATAAGTTTGGATCACCTTATTTGTAATAATGGCTACATTTAACAGTTTATTAGATCCCCAAGAAGTTGTGTTAATCTCACCAGGAAGAATAAGACCACTACCACAATTTCTGAGCAGAATTTGAAGCAAGTTTTATTAAATACTGGCCAGGATTATGGTCACGGCCGGGTAGGTTCCTGGACTCCCAGGGAATGGTGCTGAAGTGCATTAGTCAGAGCCTTATGAAGGCAAAACCCACAAGGCTACGTACTTCCCACTTTTGTCCAATCAGGGATAAACATACACCCTGACGTACTCCCTGCCTATGTACTTCCTGCCTACATGTGATGAAGCACATCCTGAACAGCTGGGGCAACCAAGTTTGTTTATAGAAGTGAAAGCATACGGCTTGTTATCTTACATGAACAACAGTTCCCCACATTTCAAAAAGCTATCTGTCCTTGGGCAAGTGGCGCCTACAGGTTAGAGCCACTTGTGTTTTATAGCTCTCCTAAGTGCAGTAATTTAAACTTAAAACACAAGTTTAGCTCTCACAGTTGACAACTTCATTTCCTGAGCTACTTGTTGGGTGCCAGTCTGACAGGCTCTGGGCCATCTGTGATAGAGCAGTCGTAACTTAAGCCACGGGATCAAGTCTTGAAACATCTTGATTTCATTGGTGAGGACTTTGAGGATATGCTGGCTAGTAAACTTGATTTTCGTATGAAGATAAATTAGAATCAACCTGTTAGCACCCTTAAGAAAGATATAGGACCGGGGTGTGGCCTGGTAGTAGAGTGCTCGCTTAGCACCCTTGAGGGTCCGAGTTCTATCCCCAGCTCAGGAAAACAAAACAAAACATTTATAGCAGAAGCTTTTCCTCAAGTTTCCCAGTGAGCAATTTTAAATATGAATGAATAAATCATAAAACTCTACTGTGAGCGTCCTTGCTTTAAATTTTGAACCTGGATGAGTACTGGAGTCTTCGGATATTCTCTTTTTCTTATTTTTTTTTTCCATCAGAAGGCACTGAAAGCAACTTCCTACTGAGAAAAGTGGTTGTCTCTGAAGGAACCCAGCCCCTTCTACTTTCAGAATCTTTCCTAGTGGCTCAAAACACTCAGGACACTCTAGGAAGTAGTGAGCAGAAATCCGAACCTTTTTGTGGAATCCTAGAACTGGAAACCAGCTTGGCCCTACGGACTTGAGTCTTTGAGCTACAAACACAAGGGCCAGCCAGCTGGCTGCCAACCCTGCCATCTAAACCAGCCGTGGGAATAAAGCCGAGCCCGGAGAAATCATGTTTGTTATTTTGCCTTGTCTCTTCAGGACAACATTCCAGACAACACTCCGCCTCACCAGATTTCACCACAACCTTGCCTCTGAGGCCAAGGAAACACTACACCCTTCAAGCCCCGGCTGAAGGACACTGGACTTGGGCACAGAAGTGCCTTCTTCAGCGATGTGGAGGAGTGGGTGGGCCCGGGCTGGCTTGGAATCCAATCGCTAGCCTGAGGCACTTGCATTAAACCCATTGTTTATTCATGAGCTGTTGTTTTTTTTATAAAATTATAAAGAACATTCTTTGCCTTAGGCAGGCTACATCACACACATTTACAAAGCAGAGGATCTCCTGTTTCAAATTCTTAGGTCACTTGAAAACACCAGTGGATAGCTCTGTCCTTGGAGTGACCTTAACTTTGTCACTCCCATAAAGAACCGCAGGTAACTGAAGGCTTCCCATCTAGTCTATCCAATGCCCTCTTGGTTTTTCAGAGCTTATAAAAAGGGGAAAATCTCTTTTTCCTCATTTTGCAGTTTTGCCTCAAGATGCTTAGGCTTTCAGACCCCACCCCTGCTTCTCATCTTCCGCAGTTCAAGAAATGCCAGCCAGGTAGCTCTGAACTATATGTAACTATAGATAACGGCTCAAGCCTCTGAATACCTCCTTTCCAACACAAGGCCCACCTGTGCCCTTGGAAAATTAACACTGTGCTCCAGAGTAAAACACTGAAATGCTTCGTGTGTGGCAACTATTGAAACACATATGGAACAGTCAGTTAGCACTCCCCCAGCACCCCCCCCACACACACGCATACACACACACACACACACACACACACACACATGCACACGCATACACACACACACACACGCATACACATACACACACACGAATACACACACGCATACACACACACACACGCACACGCATACACACACACACGCATACACATACACACACACGAATACACACACGCATACACACACACACACACACACACACACACACACACACACGAGAATTCACTCCAAACACTCAGGGGAAAGCTCTTTAACAAGGCTCATCTGGTTCTGGCTAACACCCTAAGGGAAAGTGGCCATGAACAGACAGTGTTACCAGATTATATAAATCCTTAACATTCCACATAGGTTGCCATCTTTAAATCTCTTTAAGGTCCTAGCCCCAAGTTACACGTTAAGCAATTAAACGGAAACAGATGACTGCAAGTCTGGCTACTTGGATAAGTAGAAGGTTTACACAGCAAAGACATGGTCATGATTACTTTTGAGGTAATCTAGTATTGGAGTAAACTAGTATTGTTCTTGTCAGGTAGTTGTTACCCAGGGTCATCTTACCTGCCTGTTGGGATTATGCTTTTCCTTATAAGCAGAGGACTTGATGGTGGCTGTGGTTTCGCTACTCCCTGTGAGCTGCCTGGTAGAGCCATAGCTTGTCTCCTTTAGTCCTGGGAATAGGTCCAAGTTGGGGGCAGTCTTAGCAAACAAATATCCACAGCAACATATTCTCATTGAACACAATCTCAGTATTCATCAGAGGTATGATTTTTTTTTTCCTGTATCGTTTCTAACAAGCCTCTCTAGTTCTTACTTATCTTTGAGTTATATTAGAGGCAGTGCTCCTTAAGCTGGATCTTACTTTATGTAGCTTAATATCTCCTTAGTAAGTTTACTGGTAAATCCTTTGGAACATTAGTTTATTATTTCTGTCTCTCCTGTCACACACACTCAGCAGAATGGAGGGATTTTCAAAAGGCAAATCCTTAAAAGGCACCAGAGTTAACAGGAACTCAGAGAAGCCAGGAAAGGGAGGATTCCTGGGGAATCTTGGGTGTGGGGCAAATTAGAGATGATCCTGACTTTAGGAATTTAGATCTCTTTGACCTGCTTTTGAAAACACCATTCATCTTTAATAATCCTCACCATGACTTCTCTTTTTAGAAGACTTTGTTAATGGAATTTACATCATGGAATGAAAACTCAGGCTCATCCTGGGCAGAGGCATAGTTTACAAGAGGCCTCCTGTGTTTAATTTGTTTTGACATTGATCTGTTGAGTTTGGGGGCCTGAGAGCATTCTGAAGTTATGAGCAGAGTGAGAATCAGGCCAGGAATGTTAGACTGGAAAATCTCAAGGCTCCTTCTACACAGTCCTTTACACTGAATTCACAGAGAATTTTGCATGGGTGCTGACCAGCAGGGAGCAAGGCTGTGCCTGCAGGCGTCTCTCAGTCACGGCAGGCATCCTTGGGGAAGGAGCATCCCTGGGGAAGGAGCATCCTTAGAAGCAAAGGATGAGAGTGTGCTGTGGGGTGCCAATCACTTTAGCGTCCTGTAACGAGCACCACGCTCCACCCTCTGTCACCTCGATCTCTACGCTCACGTTCACTATTTTGTTGTTATCACAAGACCTTCTTTCTTTCACTCTTGTCAACCAAAAAAGTATGCCTCTCACCTCAAAGAGAAAGGGATCATTTATTCTAGAACCAAATATGAGTGACCACGGCCTGGGAACACGGATTCTAGTTTCTCCAGGTGCTGAGCTCTAATGCGATGACAAGGAGTAAGATTCCCTGATAGGCAGATAGGGAAAGGGACCCTGACTAGGTAAAGATGGGGAACCGCCAAGATGGCCAGCTTCTTCCTCACCCTCCTGACCTGAGACAGAAGTTTGGCTGCTTATAAACAAAGCCTGTGGGCTTTTTCTCCTGCCAATAGGGACCAGCTGATGACTGGCTCAACAATCTCAAAGCTGGATTAAGACATAATTACACAACAGTTGTGAGCCAATCAGTCAACCATCCTATCTTTCCTCAAACTGACCAAGCCTAAATTAGGGGAGGAAAACCCTTCAAAAACCTTTGAAAAACCCAAGACGTGGGTCTTTGACTTCCTTCTCTAGTCCCCATTTTACTCAGAAGTGAGGAGAGGTGCAGGGGGTGGAGGTTGGGGATGGGACACAACACACAAATCCCAGGCCTGCCCTGCAGGACACAGCAGCAGCTTGGGCATCTATAAAGGAAGAAAAAACCTCCTTGGACTAAATAATTAATATAATTTAAAAAAATTTAAAAGCATTAATAATCGGATCTTCTTTCAAATTTAATAATATGGAAGAACAGCCATGGTAGCTTTAGATAATTTTATATTGTGATTTTTATAATTTTTTTACAATGCAGGTTTTTTAAAAATATAAACACTTGACATTATAATAAACACATTTGTGATCACAAGGTTGTTTTCTTCCTTCTCAAAAAATAAGTTTCAGAAGCCAGGTAGAAAGTTCAGTGGTTAAAAACACTCGCCAATCTTCCAGAGAACCTGAGTTCTGTTCCCAGGACCCATATCCAGCAATTCACAATTATCTGTAATTCCAACTCCAGGGAATCTGATACCCTCTTCTGGCCTCTGTGAGCACCCACACTTGTGTGTAGATACTTACACACACACACACACACACACACACACACACACACACACACATAATTAAAAATAAAATTAATCATAAAAAAATAGACATTAGACTGAAACTTAAAATTCAGGAATCTTCAACAGCAAGGGAGAAATCGGCATTCCCAAAACTTGCAGTCACCCATTTCATCCAATTGAAAGCTAAATTTAGCCTCTTGGCAGTTGAGGAAGTAAATGACAAGTTCTACCTATCTCATTATGAGATAAGGCAAAGTCAACATGGTTTCTGGAAGGAAACATTCTTCTGACACTAACTTCTATGGGAAATCCATCAAATACGCTTATCCACTTTCAGGTATAGAGCATATGCATTAGACACTGCCTTTGACTATGACTGTACAAAGATGAAGAAATATTCTAGATAAGAGACTACGACTTCTCTCCCACTCTCACCACCAGAACGACACACCAATAAAGCTTAAGTCTCCTTTAAGAGGCTAGTTAGAGTAAACGCACCAGTGTGTGTCTCCCATGAGATGCTGAAGGAGGCTGCAAAGGGAGATTTGGTGAATTCAGATCCAGCCTCTGATACAGGAGGACTGTTGTATAGGTGAATATAGATGGACTGTTGCAACCATTGTCTGCAAGGCCAGTGTTAACCATGCGAGGAGCTGAGGATGCAGGACAAGCAAACCTACTGAGCAACAATCGGATACAGAGGTCACCAGCTGTGTGAGGTGACTTGCATATATGAAATTCTCAGAGTGAGCAAACCCATAGAAAGGGAGCTGACTGTTGCCAGAGTAGCTTCTTTGTAATGTTCTTTGGGGATGATGAAATTATTTGGAACCAGGTAGATGTCAAGATTCCACATGCTGTAAAAGTACCAAATACTACCGAACTGTTTACTTTAAAGTCAATAATCTCATGTGAGAATTTTATTTCCCTGGAAGCGTGGAAGGAACAGAGCCTGGAAGCAGAGACAGGACCTGAGCTCTTGTTTGCCTGGGCAGCCAACAGGTAGGGTAAAATATCTATCTGAGTGCTCACACGGTGTGCAAAGAATTCCTGGGTGCTGCAAGTACAGTTTGCCGGAAGGGTTCACGCCTGCTGGCTGCTCTCCACAGACCCTACGCTTCATCAGGATATGATGGCCAGTGGTGAGGACACCGTCCCGGCGGTCAGACTAGTACACACAGCAGCCTCTGGGACACAGGCATGAAGGCTCTGGGGCTCCTTCCTGGTTCCATTACAGATCCCAACAGAATCAAACTAGGAATCAACAGGGACATAGCTGGAAACTTCCAGCTTCTGGGAACACAACCATATTGCTTTGAAATAATCCAGAAATCAGAAAGGATGTCAGGAGAAAATTATAAGAGTTGTAAGTGAATAAAAATGAAAACTGTTATCAGTGTGGGAAGGCTGCTTTCAAGGGGATCTGCAAGCAAGGAATAATCCTGTTTTAAATGAGCGAGGGTCCCCAGCAATGATGGAGGATTCTACTTGCACGAGATGGAGACAGAAACGTAAGGTAGACCCAGAAGCAACCAACCAATTAAGAGTATTGACATAGAAACTCAATGAAATAAGAACGCACATAAAATCAAAATATTCTTTATTCAACCCAGTTGCCAGACTGACCAGGACCTAAAAAGCAACAACATAGGAAAAATTTAAAGATCCTGGAAGTTGGCTCCTCTGACCTCAGGCTGTCAACCCATTGAGGGTAAAGTCCTTTGCCCAGTCCCTCCAATTCCATAGATGAATCTCATTGATTAGTCAAACACTAACTTGTACACACGGGAAGTGCAATTGGGTTCCTGCAGGAACGGTGGGGCTCAGCCAAGTGTCATCAGTGATTTCCTTAGTGGGGTAAGTGAATGTGGTCACCTGGGGCAGGAAGTGGTCCGACACAGACTTTTAGAGCAATGCATGTGGTGGATGGACATCTTCAGCACTCAGGTGAGGGGGGTTCTTGGGAGCCAGTCGGGGCAGGTCATGGAAGGCTAAAGTGCCTTGCTTGGAGACACCCCCACACCCCCACACACACCTAGAGCCCACATGCTTGGCCTTGAGGTGTAAGATTGCACCTTCTACTGTGAGCAGCCCCTGGAGGGAAGAACCCTGCAGCCGATGACCACTGTGATGCAGGACAGCTGGAGGAGGAGGTGTGGGGGGCGGCGGGACTAGATGTCTCCTCTAGGCTCCTTCTCCATCCTCTATGCCCCGTGCTGGGTCTAGTCACCAGTGGGGAGGGGGAACCTATAAGGAGAGACTTTGAAAAGGCAACTTGACTGACACAAAAGAGGCAGACTGCCTTCCCAAATCTCCAGCTCTCTATTGACAGCGAGAGGAGAGTGAGCGAGAGGCCCATTATCCTCGGTCCCCTGTTATCCTCAGTGGCACATATCGAGCTGTTGCCATGTGAACTGCTTCACAATTACTATTTCCTCCTTGTCTTCCTGGGAGACAACTGTGCCACTCACTACCATTTTGGCTTCGAAACAAAAGAGCAGCAGATTCTTGTTGAAAATGAGCCACTGTGTGGGGCTTAGTTTAACTCTGATTGTTAAAAGTGGCATGCCACAGGCATTGTAGGAAAAACTGTAACTACATCAGAATGGTTTGGTGAGATGGCTCAGATGGTAAAGGTCCTTGCTGGCAAGGCTGAGGACCTGAGTTCAATCCCTGGAATCTACATGATGGGAGAACTGACCTCCACAGATGTCACCTCCCATGACCTCCATGTCACATACAACCCAAATAAATACATAAATGTTATAAAACACCTTAAAGCTCATCAGAAAAAAACAACACCCAAGACAGCCCTGACCGTGATTGAATAAGATAACTAACTCAGTTTGGCTAAATATGGATGAGCCCCTGGGCACTCTGGAATTGCTGTTGTCAAGACATCAATAAATATCTATTTAAGGATAAACTCATTAAGAGCTAACATAGTGAATAAGAATCAGAGGCATTTTTACAGTGGTAGGTAAATCAATGGGCCATTGCTTAATTATATCAAATTCTGAATTGCATTTCCTACCTCCAAAATAAACCTCACAAGTGAAACATTCAGATTGGAAAAAAATCAACATAGGAGCTCAGTCTAGAAAGAAGTCAAACATAAAGAGGAAAAGCAAGGTTGATAGTCGTTCAATTAAGACAGTGCTCACTGGTACTATCAAAGCAAAAGACAGGTCAAGTCTGAGCACTTATTAGGTTGATGGAGAGATGGAAGGTGCTACAAGTTCATGGCTAACCACTGAGGTTTTGCATCATGGACAGACCCAAAAGAACTCAGCCATAGCCATCAAATGACTTGTTCCTCGAGTTGGGGAGGGAACAGCAAAAGATAGGAGCTTCTGTGAGATGGAACCTAGGGGTAGAAACCAGTGTGTTAGCAAAATCCCTGCAGATGTCTGACTTCTCCAGATCACAGGCCAGAAGATAAGGGCTGGAGTCCCTACTGTTTTAACTGTCAACTTGACGTAATCTAGAGTCACCTGAGAAGGGAGTCTTAATTAAGGGATTTCCCAGATCAGAGTGACCCATGGACATGTATGTGGAAGATTGTCTTTATCATTAACTGATGCAGAGAGTCCAGCCCACTCTGGGAGGCACCATTCCCTAGGCAGGTGGTCTGTGGCTATATTTTTTTTTTAAGCTAACCAAGCATGAATAAGTGAGCTAGCAAGGAGCATCCTCCAAAGTCCTTAGCAGGACGTTGCTATTCCATACAGTACCTACATCAGTGTGTGTCCCATCATAAGGACTGCCCTAAACTGAGGAAGAGGTACATCAGACCCCAGATGCCTCAGAATGGGAGTCAGCTACCTGATAGTGAAGGCTACAGACCTATCATAGATCAAGGCTCTGAGCACTTCAGAAATAAGACATTAGGAGGCATCCCTGTGTGAGTGCCTGTGAGCATCCTCCCCCCAATACCAAGAGCCTGACCTATAGGGAAGTTGTTGTGTATATTCATGGCCTGTGAGTTCCTCCCCATAACTCTATGCCTTTGCTCTTCCTGTCGTTCTCTATGGCCTCTTGGCCACAGAGATACTTTAGAGCATTTATTTCTCTAGTGTTAGCTCAAAGACATTTTTTGTTACATCTGAAAATATAAAAATGTCTCATCTTGTTTCTGGAGCCCATCTCTGTTCCAGAGATGTCTGGACTGATAGATGAGGCCACTTGTGGGTTGGCAGGTTTTCTTGATGCCTTTTGTTTTCGTATCCCGTATTATATCTAGGTATTTTTTTGTCGGGAGCAGCTCTGATTCATGGATTGGATCTCCGTGGTCAGCCGTGTGCTTCTGTTACTGTATTTTATTTTTCTCATCTTTTTAATCTCTTTATTCATTTCCTCTGTGATCTGATAAGGTCACTCAGGTTCATCTTTGGCTTCACAGACTTAATTTCCTCCCACTCTGAGCCTGACTTTGTTCCTTCTGGTAGGGGTTTAATATCTGCCTGTGCTGTGGCTTCCGTCAGGAAACTCGGTGCTGGGACCATGCTCTGTGCTAGCCCATGGCGGGGAACTGAGTGAGAGCTGTGCCACCTTGGCCACACACATGTGATTTCCGAGCTCTCCTTTTCATGATGTTGAGAACAGCCTGCTTGCTACCCTAAGTTACTCCATATTGTATTCAACAGAGGGGTTTCCAGAATGTGTTGCCCCAACCTGAGAGCACAGTTTACAGGCACCATTTGACTCTGTTTTGAATTCAAATACAGGCAGCACGACTCTGTATCTTATTAGGCATGTAAACGAAGCCATTTATTGCTTTTGCAGAGGACCCAGGTTTGATCCCCAGAATACTTATGGGGACTCACAACTGTATACCTCCAGTCCCAGGGTATCCAACACCCTCTTCTGGCCTCTGAGAGCACCGCACACATGTACACATGC
Source organism: Cricetomys ansorgei (assembly GCA_026225945.1). Lineage (NCBI taxonomy): Eukaryota > Metazoa > Chordata > Mammalia > Rodentia > Nesomyidae > Cricetomys > Cricetomys ansorgei. The sequence goes on along the minus strand of JAMJFZ010001791.1, from coordinate 406,843 downwards.
AGATCAAATACCCCTACCCATAAAAGTTTACATATATAAAGTCCCCACCCAGTAAACAGACAGAACATACCCAAGAAAGGAGCAACATTCTCACCTGGACCCTATAAAGAGAAAGACTCCTAACACTGTGATGGCTCCTCAAGTGGTCCAACAGGCAGAGAACTCCTGACTCTCCCAGTGGCTTCAGCTTGACTCCATTCCCACTACTGATACACCTACTCAAATTGCTATCCACCTGTTAGGCCATTGCTCATCAAGATCTTGTCCTGACTTTTGTCTCTATGGCTTCTACAATCTGTACCCTAGCTTTACCCTGAGCATAGGCTCAAGCCTGTGACCCTGTGGATCAGAACTGCCAGTAGCTCTCCAACAGGTTTGTTACCTATTCCTCACCAAAAACTCCGGAGATCTTTGCATCTATCAGCCTTCTGCCTCTACTTCGAGCATGTAAGGCCTTGTTGAACTTTTGGGGGCCTCCTTAATTCTTTTGCAGTCACTCTGTGACCTCTGTATACATCTATAAATGGTCATAATTACTGTGACATGTAATGTGTGGTGTGAAATTTAACATTAGTAGCTGGGATTAATAGAAAGAACCTATGTTGACTAACAGCCAGGTGTCAAGGAAAATCAGGACTACTGAGCAAACTTCAGACAACGAAACCAATGTAGCTTCTGAACTTATTACCATTCAGTCTATCCTGATGTTATAGAAAGACACAAACATGTCTGTGTTTCTGACATAGGTCAAGACAGACGGAGTATGTCTATTAGGGAAGTCTTTTCCCTAAGGACAGGAACCTGGGGTCAAAAGTCAGAAATGGAGACCTTTAGGGCTAAGCAGGAGGAGTCCACTGGATGGAAGGACAGTCCAAGCTACACATCAAATTTGTCCACAGAAGCTGAGAACCCCTATATCTAGGTGAAAAGACTGTGCTTTTAAATTTAGAACAACTCAGAGGCCCAAACACAAAATGTTTTCTAGTTGAAATTATGTGCACGGCTCTGGTTTACAGCAAAGACTTATCAGGAAGGCCTTTTCCTATGGGGCAGAACTTTCCATGAAGTTCTGTGCTGTCTCTGCTGAATCAGGTGGGGTTGAAAAGGCTTTCAGAGACACTTTGGTGGGAGCCAGGATGCTTAGGCATGTCCATACCTCCCACCCATCTGCCTGTAACTGGGGAGGTTCTGCTGGCTTTGCTAAAGGATGCATCCAGGGATGCTGAGAATGGTCCACACAGGACAGTGACCTCATGACAGATAGGGCAAGCTCAATGCACATCACAGTCAGTGAGGTGTATGCTCCATGTAAGCTCTTAAGGAATGTCCATGATTTTCCTGATTTCAACTGTTCATATTTAGCTGCATGGCTTATATTGTGGACATGTGATTTATTCTGCTCTCAGGACATAGCAGGACATATTAGTGCCTACTCCAGCTTCTTGCTTCATTCTCCTCCTCATCCTCTTCCTCTTCCTCCTCCCCTCCTCCTCCTCTTCTTTCATTCCTTCTTTTATTCCTCTCTTCCTTCCTTCCTTCCTTCTTTCCTTCCTTCCTTCCTTCCTTCTTTTAAATTTACTCTTTCTCATTTTTTTAAGACAGAGTCTCACTCTACAGCCCAGGCTGAGCTTGAACTCACTTTGTATTTCAGGGTAGCCTTGGATTCTGATGACCAGCTTGACTCTTGGCTGTGGAGGCAGAAGCAAGCGTAGATGGCCGAGCTCAGCTTTGGACCTGCGGCCACAGTGGGCACTTGGCTTCCTGCTGCGTATAAGTCAAGCTGATGGTGTTGTCTCCGATTTACAAAAGGAAAAAAAAAAAAAAAAACTGATTCAGATGAGGCCGAGGATTTACAAATAACTGGGTTAGCAAGATGAGGAGGGAAAGCTCCACACCATGTTTGATAACATGGGCAATGTCGAGACTCAGAGGCAGAATGCGATGATGAAAATGGAAATAACCTTAAAGCGGCTATAAAGGAGATGAAAGGCGTGTGCAGAAGAGGTAAACAGCCATGCTGCATAGACTGTGGAAGCAATTTTCAGGATATGATAGGGGATTAGATGTACTAAAGGGCTTCAATAAGCTGAGGAACCAAAAATATGGACAAATTTAAAAAGGACCAGTGAGTAGAAACAGCCAATACTCAGATAAAGAAACCCAAACAATTTGTTCCCACATTTCCTACAGTTGGAGATCTAATATTTTTAATTATTTTATCTTTACTTACGCGTATGTATGTAAGCCTATGTGAGTGCAGGTGCCTGCAGAAGTGGGCACTGCACACCCAGGAGCTGGAATTACAGGTGATGATGGGTTGTGAGCCACCTGATGTGGGTGCTGGAACTGAACTTAGGTCCTCTGGAAGAGCAGCAAGTTTTGGTCATCACTGAGCCATCTCTCTAGCCCCTTGTAAATCTTTGTAATTTTTTTTTTGATTATTTGTCATTGATGATAAGAACCTACTTCTTGCTGGGATGAGTGTGAAATTCTCACAACCTTTGACAAATGTGACCACAGACCACCAGAATGTTCTAGAAGATGTCTTGTAGGCCCATATGTTTTAAGTTGCATTAAGACAGAGAACAGAGTAGTGATCATAGGTCCATTTCAAACCTATAAATGGATCTCTTGTCTATTCTAAGTGAATGTGAAATATTTCCCAGCTATTTTTCTGGGAAGGGCCTAGCACAGCTATAGCTATAGACGACATGCCCAAGATTGAGGTGATGCGTCCCAGCAAGGACGGCCCACAGCAAAGCAAGCACCACTGGGAAGGATCTATTCAGTGCATGTTCATATCCCCCCAGGGCTAATCTGGCTGTTCTGGATGGGAATCCCTACCATGCACTTTTAGGTCTTTAAAAGAATAGCACTAATGCTGGGTGGTGGTAGCACATGCCTTTAATCCCAGCACTCGGAGGCAGAGGCAGGTGGATCTCTGTGAGTTTGAGGCCATTCTGATCTACAGAGTGAGTTCCAAGACAGAGAAACCCTGCCTCAAGGGGAAGGGAGAAAGAGAGAGAGAACAAGAGAGAGAAAGAATAGCACTAATTTCCATCCATCATTTTAGCATCTAATAATGGTTTCCATTGGCTCTGTTGACTGGTTTGTGCATGGGATATGGGGGCACAGCTTCAGAAAGCTCTTTCTTTGGCTTGTCCCTCAACAGCTCCCTTCTCTAAGCCAAGAAACAAGTTCTATAAATGTGTGAACTGTGTGAACTTCTGATCATATGTGCAGATCCTTAGCCTACCAGCACCGGCTGTGTTTGTAGCCCAGGGGATCCAACATGAGCTAACCTAGGAGAGGACTAACTTTAGACCTGGTCCCTAGGGTGGTTTTGTGATGCTGTTAAGATCGGTGGTATCACTGGTAACAAGGTCCTAGCATTTGTGGGTCTTCTCCTTTCCACTTGTAACTGACGATAGGTCCCTGTGGGAGATGGTGGGGCATTGTCATTTGTATCTATCACATCATTGTAGCTCCTTTCACCTGTGAGCAAATCTTTCCTTCTACAATTGAATTCCTTTAGCCATATATTTAAATGCTGATTTATTAATTATTCTTATGGGTTTATGGTAGAGGACAGTTTATTCTTTGACTAATTCAATCCTAAGTGCTGGAGGGTTTGGGCCTCCATACAATCTATTCTTCAAGATGCTAACCCAGACCTAGAAGGCTGAAGCCTTTGTATGATCTAATCTGCTAATCTAGACCTAGACTATTTCAACCTCCAAGACTTAATGGCTGGCTGAGCTCACTCAGAGCTGTGCTGAACTCAACTGACTCTTTTGGTTGGCTGATTCAACTCACTCTCTGTTCTGGCTCAAACTTTTCTCCAAGCTGATTGGTTCAAAGTGACCTTCTGAGCTGGCTGACTGTTTCTGACTGAACTCTTCTGACTCTGGCTATCTCTGACTGACTCCTGCAATTTCTCTGATTGAACTGCTCTGCTGCTATGCTTCAAACTGACTGTGGCTGTTAGCTGACTCTTTCTCCCAAACTCACTCTCCTTTTTCTGAACTGCCTCTGTATCTTGTCTGACTGATTCTCTGACTACCTCCTTCCTGAGCTGAAAGCCTGCTTTTATATCATGAAAGTTGGGCATATCTTCACTCTGACTCACTCATTCTGCTAACTCTTCCTCTGATTCATCACTTTGCCTGTTCTCTCTGATTCATCTCAGACGTGACTCTGAATCTTTACTTTGATTCACTCTCAGACCTGCGATTAAAGGCACATACACACTCTATATTTCTCTCTGCCCCTGATGTTCCACCTCCCAGTTGACTAGTATGCTTGGACTCAATTTCCTTCTATTCTTTCACTCTCTACTGCTTCTCTCCTAACTCTGAACTGACTGTGAACCCTGAACTGAAAATCATGAATTGAGAGCCATGAACTGAGAGTCGTAGCCTATATCTCAACTGACTGCTTCCTTTTATATCTCGAGAGCTGAGATTAAAGGCATGTGCTACCATTGCCTTCTGAGTTGGGTTACTTAAAGGCATGTGCTGCATTCCAGCCAGGTCACACAAGTCTTGAATGGGATCCTTTCCCAGAGCGGCCATGTTGCCGGATTAAAAGATTATATATCTCTCTACAGGCTCCTAAAATTGACACTGGGTAGAGGCTATAACTATAATGGTGGTTTCCCTGCCTATTCATCGCCATTCATGAGTCTTTTGATTGTAAAGACTGATGTTCCAATTCTCAACTGCCTTTTAGTCTCTCGAATGATTATGTAAGATAGTTGTTATTTTTGGCTAGAGAGATAGCTCAGTGGTTAAAGCAATTGCTATGAGAGCATGAGGACCTGAGTTCAAATCCCTAGAATCCACGTGAACCTGTATCTGGGACAGTGTGTCAGTTAGATGGAGGTAGATGCAGGAGACTCTCTGGAAGCTGGTGGGCCAGCTAGCCTGGGATACACAGCGACAGACAACAAGATAACCCTGCCTCAAAAAAAGTGGAAGGCAAGGAGCCATGCTTGATACAGTTCTATGTTGACCACGTGCATGGCTTGGCAAGCCCACACTCACACATATAAACACACACACACACACACACACACAATACACACAAACACATATATAAATGCACACACAGAGACAGAGATTTGTTTTGCTTTGTTTTAAGTATAGCAAAACGTACCATAACTTACCTAAATCTACCATCATTTTTAGAAGAAGCCCCTTGGCGACAATCAGTCTTCAGTGTGATTTCCTAACTCTTTGTGGATCAGTCTGTGTTGTCCACCTGAGAGAAACAAAGAGAATGTCCTCAAAACACAGGGGGCCTGAAGTACACTGGGCTGTGGCAAGCAGGTGGCTTTTCTCGGGGCAGGGCATGAAGTAGGTGTTATTCTCTTGTGGTTGGGGCTTTTCTTCTGTTGGCCAGGTGGGATAAGGGTCACCAGGTCAGCAGATGGCCCCAAACTCCTGCCCAGCATCCCTGGCAGCCCAGTAGCCCCCTTTCATACATACAACAAGCGCCTGATAGCATTGTTCCTGTTCTGTATACACCAGATGACTCCCCAGAAAGTGAGCCTTCTCCGTGCCCGAACCTTGAGCCCACTGCAGCCGCTGCCCTGGGAGAGGAGAAGACACTGGTGTTTTGAGGCTGCCTCTCTGTTTTATTGTTGGTTTCCCCCTGCATTTTACTTTAAGACTCTAATTTACATTATTTTGGGATGTTGTGAAATGTATCCCAAGCCCTCGTTTTAATTGTGTCCTTTGGAAATGTTTGTATTTCTACTAAGCATTCAAATCTATTTTCTATGGACTCTCTTAGCTGTCTCTCACAGTTTTTAAATGGCGATCATTCCTGTTCCTCATCTCCTGTCTATGCGCCTTTTCTGACTTAACAGCCTACGCTATTTTACCGACATTTTGTCGAAGTGCCCTTTGGTTTTGTTCTTCATTATTGTTTCTTACATTTTCGTTTTATTAATACTGCCTTTCATGTCTTATTTTCCTCTTTTGTTCCATTTTTTTTTTTTTTAGACTTGAGTGGGATTTTTTTTTTTCCTTTTCTGACTTGAATGAACTCATTTACTTGAATGTTGTTTTAAGAAATGCATTAAGGGTATAATTTAAATGTACTGATTTTTCTGCATCTTTCAAGATCTGAAGAATATAGCATTTTCATGCTGCTCATCTGCGATGCTTTGTAATTTTTACTATGAACTTTTACTTTATCTGAGTTATTAATAAATGTAGTTTAAACTGTTCCTTATAAGAGAGGTATAAGTATTGTTCCCCAGGAGGTTATTCAAGCTGATTTCCATTTAATTTCATGTTGGTTAGCTAGTACGTTCTATATTTTACGAATTTTTTGAAATCTATTGAAAATTTTGTGATTTAGTGCATATCATTTTTTTTTTCTTGAAAACAAAGATTTTTCTATATTTGGGGGATAATTGGAGATTCTATACACATATGTACTTTGGTGTGTGTGTGTGTGTATAAGTCAGAGGTCACCCTCTGATGTCATTCCTCAGATGCCATCCACCTGGTTGGTTAGGCTAGATGGATGGCCAGTGAATCCCAGAGATCTGCTTGTCTCTGCCTCCCTGGTACTGGGGTTACAAATGTGTGGCCACACCCAGCCTTTTCACAACGAACTCAGGTCCTCATAGTCACATGGCAAGCAAGCTCCAAGTGAGCTCTTGCCCCGGTCCGTAGACCCTATCCATTTAAACGTCGTTAGCTGTTAACTATCTTCAGTATTTGACACATCAGTTTCTGGTGTGTATGGGTCAAGTTCTTTCCTAAGCCTCTTATCTCAGCACATGTGGGAGCTGAAGTAGGAGGACCCTGGGTTGGGATATAGTCTGAGATACATAGTGAAATCCTGTCTTGGGGAAAAAAACATCCTCTCTGTAAACTTTTCACATTTTGAGACAGTTTGTCAAGGGTGTACAGATGCATGATTCCTCCTGTGTACTTCAGCAATACACAGTACCTGCCCTTGTTTCCGTGTTGCTGTTTACCATGGATGCTACCTTGCGTATTATCAAGGCTGTTATCCTAATCTTGCTCATTTGTGAAGTATGCTACTGCTTACTTTTTCCAGGCAATTTTATGTTCAGCTGTGCGCTTCTTCTAATTCACGCTAGCCAGTTAGGTTCGTAAGATTTATTTTTACTTTCTGTGATGGTTTGAATAAGAATTGTCCCCATCGACTCATATATTTGAATGTTTAGTTATCAGGGAGTGGAACTATTTGAAAGGATTAAAAGGATTAGGAGGTGTGGAGGAAATGTGTCAGTAGGGGTGGGTTTTGAGGTTTCAAAATCCCATGCCAAGCCCAGAGTCTCTCCTTTTTCCTACAGATCAGGGCGTAGTTCCCAACTGCTTCTCCAGCTTCACTCTTGCCGTGCTTAGCATCCTGCCTCCCACCGTGATGGCCATGGGCTAACATTCTGAAACTGTAAGCAAGCCCTAATTAAACACTTAAAAAAAAAAATAGTTGCCTTGGTCACGGTGTCTCTTCACAGCAATAGAACAGTGACTAAGTCACTTTCATTATGTGTATGTGTGCGTGTGTCTATTGACCGTGTGTGCAGTTGTTCGCAGAGGCTTGAGGAGGGAGGCAGGTTCTGGAGCTGGAATGACAAGTTGTTGTAATCTGACAGGTGGGTGCTGGGAACCGAACCCAGGTCCTCTGGGAGAAAAAAAAGAATTCATGTTCCTAACTTCTGAGTCAGCTCTCTGGCCCCTAGCTAGATTTTTAACCCTCAGGTCTTTCGTCTGTCTGGTCTGCTCCTTTTGTATCTACTGATGTTGAGATGTCTACAGACTCTTCTCTCCTGCCTTCTGGTATCTTCTACCTGTCACCACCCCCACCCCCATTTCCTTCCCAATTGTTGAGACAATGACATTTTCTAAATTCCTCCTTTGCTCTTCTGTTGACAAGAAGCAATAGGTTAATATAGTTATTGATTTGGTGATAACTATTAAAATTTTGACTCAACTCTAAGGTCTTTTTCTGGCACATTTTGCAGTAAATTGCTAATCTCCCCTTCAAAGGTCAATAAGAATTTTGTCATATCTCTATCACTAAAAGACCCTCCACTCTCAAGACTTACCCTCTTTGATTTACATTTTCTTTTTATCTATTTGGAGTGCATATGTGGGTCACATACGCGAAGGTCAGAGGACAGTTTGTGGGCATTCTCTCTTTCCACCACGTGGGTCCTCCTGCAGATTGAATTCAGTTGTCAGGCTTGGCGGCAAGCATCTTTACACACTGAGCCATCTTGCCTGCCCCTTTGCTTGCATGTACGCACATGTAAAAACATGCACGCACATATACATGCACCCACTCACACCCCGCGACACAAACACAGCTTTTATAATCAGCAACAAATGACATGATGCTATAGTTGACATTAATTTTGAACTCATTATTGAGTCCCACACACTCTGCCGCCTCTGAACTCACCCTTATTCTTCCTGAATGTATTAGTGTTCTTGGTTCGGTGCAACAAGAAATGGCATTGACTAAATAAAAGTAGCAGGAATTTGTTTAAAAGCTATAGGAGAATATACAGAACAACAAAGAGACATCCAGAACAGCAGTCCAGGCTGTTTCCAGGAAACAGTCCAAACCAAAGATCTAACATGGCGGTTAGATCTAACAAAGTCAGCATGGCAGCTTCCCTCACTTCTAAGTGGGCTTCATGGACCCAAGCTGGAGAGATAGCCCAGTGGACAAAGACACTTGCTGCCCCGAGGCAGGGGAGAACCAACTCCCCGACAGTTGCCCTCTACATGTGTGTACACGTGCATACACACGTACAATGAAGGCAGACTCTGTGTGTGTGTGTGTGTGTGTGTGTGTCCGTCCCCACCCACATATCCAGGCATCAGAAGGCACGGGGCTTCTATCGTCTCTACATTCTCTACAAATGCATCTCAGGTGCTACAGGGCAGCAAAGCCTGCTCAGCCCTCCCCTGCAGTATCGACTCTGTCCCCACCTGCCACAGGCAGAGCCCCACAATCTCCAACCCTGCTGATTGCTGGTAAGTTCAGCGAGGCTGAGGTCCACATTGCATGACAGTGTGGCTATGACAAGGGACAAGGACTGGCAGTGGCAGTCTGCAGCAGAGCACCCATTTAATATCATGTACTTTTCTTTGAAGGGCAACCACCATCAAGGCAGAGAAGCATATGTGTGTCTGTCTTCAGAAATGATGTCTGCTCACCTGGCACGTTCAGGACACCGAATCTTAATTATATATGGTCAGGTGACCCAATGGTACAGAAACAGTACAAAGTGGGGCATTGCATGAAGTATGCCCAGTGAGGTGCAGAAGGGTTCCAGCCCTGAGTCTACAAGCTTAGGGCTTGGCAGGCATAGCAGTCCTTTAGCAATCCTGCAGGATTTTCATAAGAGCCTAGTTCCAAACCACAATCATGTTGGCACTCCAGGATGCAACTGAGATTCAAGAGGTTGAGTACACCACCACAGGTTTTCAAATACTGTCTTCTACCTAGAATGCCCCCTCCCCCGTCCCTTGTCCCCATGAGCACCTCAGGAGTCAGGAATGCATGGCGTGGCTATGACTGACTTGCTCTAGAGCCTCCACATCAGAACTCCATGGAGCCCAAGAATAGAGCAGCCATGAGTTCTTGTGAAGCCTATGTACTAAACAAAGTCACCTGGCCAGCGCAGCCAGAAAGCATGGAAAGCTGGGTGGGGCTTGGCTCATCCACTGTGTTCTCTGGTTCAGGTGTGAGTCAGTCAGAACAGACATTTTGGGGACCGTATTTGTAATGCACGCAAATACTCTTTCTTTGAGCTGGCACCTTGCCTGGAATTGTATGTGTAAAACAAATGAGTCCCCAGCTAATCTTGAAGCAAACCCAGGTCTGAATACCTTTGGGCTAGAAGGAAATTGTCAGCTTAATTACGTTCATTAGAAAAGACCTTTATGGGAAGATCCCTAAGCGGCTGAAAAATAAGCCTGCCCCTCACCACGGGAGGGTATGTTTAGTGCCATCTTTTCTATTTTTCTTTTCCTGGAGGCTTTTCCTTTGAGTTTACAGAATCTAAAATCTAAACAATGAGAATAATATTTATTCTCTTGCTTCAGCAAACAAAAATGTAATATTCTGCTGTTTCCTGTAAAATCTCAGCAGTTTACTTGACAATTGACATGTCATCAGCTGAGGGTCCTGTTTCTAGAACAGGAGCCTGCCTTGAAGCTTCGAGTGGCGTGGCGTGGCGTGGCGTGGCGTGGCGTGGCGTGGCGTGGCGTGGCGTGGCGTGGCGTGGCGTGGCGTGGCGTGGCGTGGCGTGGCGTGGCGTGGCGTATATACTCATGTATACTCATGGACACACACGGAAAACTGGCCTTGGGTTGACATCCGTGGTCCACATGCAAGGGCCCACACTGAAACATGGTTGTCACTGTTTGTTGGGCTGAGGATGTGTCCGGTGCTCAGCACAGCCAAGTGTCTAAAGAGTGTCTTCAAGGATCCTGAGGAGGATCTCACTGATCATCTAAAGGACTAGTGGGTGGTCTTCACTCCTTTTCATACACAGCATATTCTATCTGATTCCAACATACAAAGGGACTTAGCTACTGTGTGGAATGACAGCCTCCTTGGGACCTGTGTCCACTACAAATCCTGCAGCCACGTGGAAGCACCATGACGCTCTCTCCTGCCAGGACTGTGCCAGTTATCTTGTGGATTTCTACCCAGGTGCGATGGTGTCAAGGTGGTTTCCATGCCAAGATCAGATAAAGGAATGTTTCATTGAGTTTCTGTGTTTTCCTTTAGAAATAGGGAGAAAGAGAGAGAGGGAGGGAGGCAATGGTTTGATGAGGTTTGGTCTAGGATGTGAACTCTAAGGGTGTATGCTCAGGCAGGCACACACCAGAGGACCACATCTTAGCAACGTCTAGTGTCTCTTAAGGACCTGTCTCTGGCCCCTTGAGTCAGGGACCTGACATTCAAGCCAAGTAATGCTGCAGTGTGATAAAATTCTCAACATAAGGTTGAAGAAGGAGTCAGTCACCTGGTGGCAATCTGGAGTGTTCAGGAAGGCTCTGGGGCCAGGGATTCCTCCAAGGACTCCCACAGCTGAAGAAATGCTGTTAGAGTGGCAAGAGGCCCCTATTTCTATGAGTTTGGACAGCCAACAGAGGTCATCCAGCATCTTGGGGTGTCCAAGTTCTTTAAAAGGATTCATTTTAGAAGTTAATATGCACCACATGGGTGATTTGATCAAATGTGGGGTTCCTATTCATCATAATCTCATTGTGGGGCAGGCCCCAGGGTGGATCCTAGCAGTCACAATGGGTGGTCTCAGACACACCTACAGCAGTGATGCTCCACCTAAGCAGCTCCCCAGGGCATGTATGAGCATGCCCACCCAGCACCAAGCACCCCTTTAAGGTCAGACTCAGTGAACGAGACCAAACAGGGTCTCCCAGTTGCAATTCTGCAGAACTTGGAGAACATACTAGAACAGTCCCCTCCATCTGTGTTGATACTTTCTCACCTCTCAGCTGAAGGTGTGTCCTGACACCCTGCCAAGTGTGCCTTGGTGCCTTAGAAACAGACACCCCCTGGGATTCGCACGTCCCCACTTGTCATGTATAAATAGTTTCCCATCAACTTTTTTTTGCCAGCTCCTTTTGGTGGATACTCAAAGGATGCTCTGAGAACAGAAAGCACAATATAATTGTCATCTCCTCCCTGTTTGCCACTTCCCTGATGTGTGCTGAGACCCAGAGGACTGTGCAGCCACCTCTGGTCTAAGGACACTCATGTGATGATGATCAGAAAAAGAAAAAAAGAAAGAAAACAGAAGGACATGCTATATAGCTGTGAAATCGAGGCTCTATACTTGGTGTAAGTGTGGGATCCGCAGGGTCTCTGAGGGAAGTGCAGCCATCAGTTTCAGGTGCCAACAGTAGCAGGTGAGGGTGGGAGCTGTTTCCCAAATGGTCTGCTTCCTGCTGCTGCCCAGGCGCCTGCTGTGTGGCTGGCACTTCACACAGCTCATCCTCTGCCATCTCTGCGCTCCGTCCCCATTACTATTGGCTTTTCTTCTAGGATCTCTATGTGTAAAGACATCTCTGCATGCGGGGGATTTCCTGGAAGGTTAGAAATATGACACTGAAATAGGGGCTGTCTGGGCCAGTGGGCCAGGCTGCTTACCCGGATGGGTCTTCCTGTCAGCATTCAGGACACTGCGAGTCACATGTCCTTACAAAGAGGCAGCAGATCTATGTCAAACCTCGATACAGGCCTCATGTGCTCTGTGCAGCCAGCACATGGCACTTGCTTCTAGGCACTTGTCTGGAAATGTGGACTTTGAGCTCGCTTGGAAAAGAAGTAGGAGTGACTCCATTGAATGGGGACTGGGAGGGCGGGGCTAGCTAAAGTGTGTGACTTTTCCTGGGGAGAGGTGAACAAATGTGAGCCAGGATGCTGGCAACAGATACCACCTAAGTGGGTTTGAACCTATGAGGTTTCTAAGGCTATTTATGTGAGTGTGGGTGACTCAAAGCCCACCCTAGCATGTACAATGACTCCTCAAAACTATACCCCTGGCATCCCTGCCCAACTTGCAGGCAGCTTGACCAAAGAGGATGCTCCCCAGTCCCAGCAATTGGTTGTGCTTATATAACCTTGGGGAGGGATTTGGGAGTCCTGCCAGATTGTGATCTTTGTAAGTTTCCTTAGCTCCTGGAATCTCACCAGCCTCCCTCCTCTAACAAGGACTGTTTGAGTTCAGAAGAAGTGGTTCCACAGCAAAAGGCCCGAGGACTCTGCTGATGAGAGCAGGCCTTCCCTTCTGTTCCTAGGATCCCAGTCTGAGCTGTCAATGCAGATAAAAGCCTGGTGGGTGGGGTCTATGAGGAGGGCAGTGAACATAGGCAATGGTTTGGACTAATTCTGCAGACTTATTAAAATGTCAGACTACATCAAGCAGAACATTAAACTTGAGATTCTAAATGTGGATCTCATGGCCTTGGAGCCTTGAGTAGGGAGGGCCTTCAGCTGAGGTTGTAGCCTGGGTGGATGGAGGGGATGCAGAGAATTCCAGAGTATCCAGGAGGCTGATCTATGCCTGTAATGGTTTGGGGAGACTATGGCTGTAACTTAGACTTCCCCCTGGGGTGTGGGAAGGTGATGGACAGGTCTGTGGAAGAGGGAGGAGTTGCTGTCTAAAATCCACCATCTTAGCTGTCTGTGAGTGCTGGTGGCCTGGCCCAATGTGAACTCTGTTTCGGAGCTCAGGTTATAGTTCTGGGCCAGAACAATCTTTAATTACCATCAGCAAATGCATGTTAATTAAGGGCAGGAAAGGAGGTAAATTGCCCAGAGAGACTGTGACTATGAAGAGGGACCAAGTCTGGCTCTGGAGAATACCAAGGTAATTAGGAGGTAGAGAAGACAGATATGGCTGAGAGGGAGCCACACAGAGTGTGGCCTTCTTCCCTGCCCTTCAGCCTGCACAAGTCCAGCTTACAATGCCCTGAGGGCTTTGGGGATGTGTTGGGGGGGCAGGAAGACTCACCAGCTGTGAAGTGTTGGAGGCCCCCAAGAGGCTGAGAAACCACCTCAGTCAGACTTTCTTTCCCGCCAGCTGTGGCATGGAAATTCAAGATGGGAGTCCCTTTCCTGCCTCTAGTTGCTTCTTATGGAAGATAGCACCCCCAAGCAAAAGCAGTACCCCCAGGTAAGAGCCCAGCCTCAGGACTTAGGCAGCTCCCTGCCTCTTCCAAACCATGGCAGCACTTGCTGGACCTGCCAACTCAGAGGCTAAACCTTCAGCCTCAGGGATCTCAGAGGCTCTGACCATGGAGTCCTCATTAATGCTTAGTATCATTGCTATGTCAGAGAGTCTGCTCATCATTTATCTATGGGGCCCCTGCACTTTGTTAAGGCCAGGACAGCGGAACAGAATGGAAACAGCACAAAGCCTGCAGGTGCCCTGGGGCACACACCTTGATTGAGTGAACAGGCAGGTCCGCAGTCATGGCCTGTCACTGGAAGCCAGGAATGAACCCTTCACGGTTTGACAGGCTGGCACATGGGACCTATTATGGCAAGAGAGGACACAGCCACCCTGATTTGCACTCAGAGCAGGGATTCCCCCTGGCTAAAGCTACATAGCACAGGACATAGGTGCCATGTGAACATGTCAAGGGCAATGAAGTCAGGTTCTGGCTGTGCCATGTGACATGGGGCCCTGTGTGCCACAGCAAAGGGACAGATTTGATCCTGGGAGTTCCAGGTGAGGAGAACAATCTGATTTTAATGTGTTAACCGAAGCCAAGGTCATGGTTGTAAGATGGGATAATTTTTTTAAAATCTGACACCCTATATGTCTTGGGACAGTTTTGTTAATAGTTTTGAATCATCCTTTGACAAATGGATACCAATCAATGGGTTCCAACTGATATCACCCAATGTAAACACCGCCTTTTAAAAATCTGTGTTTTGCCTGCTTGTATATCTGTGCACCACAGGTGTGCAGTGCCTGTGGAAGCCAGAAGAGGGTGCCAGATCCTCTGGAACTGGCGTTACTGAATGGTTGTGAGCCACCATGTGGTTCTGGGAATCAAACTCTGGCCTTTTGCAAGAGCAGGCACTGTTCTCAGCTGCTGAGCCATCTCTCCAGCCCCCAGTTAAACAGTTTTTAAAAATTATCATTTCAAAAACAGAAGCTGACAAGTTTCCCTGCAGGACTAACTGGCCTGATAGTGAAGGGGGAGGTGTCCAAGAACTCCGAACTTGCTCATAGAAGGGTCTAAGTCTGCTCATGGTCATTTCTATTTTGACCCCAGAGGACAAGGACTTTGGGGGAATGGATATCTGTAAGGAGCACCTGCACATTGGATGAAGAAAGCTTTAGACCTGCTTTTGTGACCTTCCTCGAGACCACGACCTATTGGGACCTTTGGCCTAGAACCTGTAATAAAGTCACCTGATTGTCATCTCAGAAGGGAAAAGGGAAAAGGTCACATAACATATCCAGTTCTCCTCCCAGGTTGATGGATATGTTAGGTTCCAAGGAGCTGAGAGAGGAGGAGCTAGGGATCCTGTCATGGCCACTCTTGCCTAGCCTTAAAAGGCCCATCCGTACAAGGGCTCCATTTTTGCCACTTGATCTTCCTGTATAGCATTCTGTTGTACCTGTTTTCTCCTGGTGACCCAACTCCATTTTCATGTAGGTTCTAGATGGGAGCAGGCAGAAACCAGAGTACTAAGTGCTTTCTCTGCTTTGGTTCCAGCTCTGCTCCTGCTGGCCACAAGACTGGGAGAAGTCTCTTCCTTTCTGCAGCCAGGATTCATGCCTGCCAAATAGGGATGATGTCAGGTCCTCTGGATCTCACAGCGTTATGAACATCTGAGAGGGAAAGAAATGTCCTCTCATTCCAGAACCTACTACATCTGGCCCATTTACTGAGTGCTCAGTAAACCACAAACCACAAATGGCTTTGATTTAACATTCTCTTGCAAGTGGTTGGGCCTGAAGACACACTTAAGCTTGAACACCAGCAAAGGGACATAGAATACCCTGCCAGTGGCTGGATGTGATTTAGGGCTCCAGGCACAGTGAAGAAACAGTCCCCGTGGTTGGTGTAACACTTGCAAAGGTAAATGTAGGGCTGATCTGCCTGCTGTCTCCTCCGGGTTGAAGCATCTTGCTATCCCACTGCATTCAGCCAAGAAGCAGCGATGGTGAGTCTCTGGCCCATCTATTAGGTCCTGGATTGTGCTGCTGATAAGACACATCTATCTGTCTGTCTGTCTGTCTATCTGTCTATACTTTTTTTTTTCTAGAAAGAGGTTGCTTAGATGGAAGCCATTAGAGTCTAATAATTGGGCAGTGGGAGGCAAAGAGCCACTCTAGTTGAGACAACAAAGAATTCACCAAATTCTCTTAGAGAACCCAACTGTCAACACACACTGGAATGCCACCAACCACTGCTGATTGGTCCCCTGTTCTCACTGAATCAGCATCCTGTATCCCTGTCTGCTTCTGCATCCCCCCCAATGCCTATGGTACTGTCCCCCTCTGGAGGGCCCCATGGTTGCTGCTGCCACCTTACACCTGCCTTTGCAATGCTGAGGTGCTGGTTCCAAATGTCAACATTATGTCATTGAAGTGACATTTGCGTAACACAGAATCAGATATTTTACAGCTTTCTAAGTGCAGCATTTAGTACATTCACAATGTCACCAGCCATTCACATTCCCAAACATGTCTGTCTTCTCAAAAGCAAACCCCACATCCATAAAGTGACCAGTCTCAATGTTCCTCTTGACATAGCCATCCCCAAGTCTGCTGTCTGTCTGTGGAGTTGCCTCTTCTGGGATTGTATGGGAATGGAATCCATTCACATGTACTCTCTTGTGACTGATTTCTTTCTCTTAGTGTGGTGTTTTTAGGCTAATCACTGTTGTATTGTATACCAGTACTTGAGGGCTTTTTACGAACAAATAATATCCCATTGCACGGATAGATCTTTTTTGCTTTATTCGTTGATCACTCATGGCTGTGGGGCATAAGATTCATGATGACAAGCAGCGGTGCTGTGAATTTGCAGGTAGGGATTGCTGGGCTGTGCGGTCATCCCGTTTAACTTACTGAAGACTCTCAGGAGGCCACAGCAGTATGGGGTACTGGCCTCCAAGTTCCAATTACTTGATTCCTTTGGTGAGATTCTAGGTAGCCAGAGGGAATGGGCGTAATCCACTCACATGTGTAGTAGAGCGAGATCAGAACTACAGAGGCACAGAAGCAATGGGGCTGCCCCAGCAGTACTCAGTGGGGAGGATCCGAAGGTAGCAAGCTCCGATGGAATGGGAGGCTGCTGTCAGCGATCAAGGGCCTTCCTGGAGCCTACTTCCACCTTTGGAATCTCTATCTCAGTCTCTCTGTCTTTTTGTTTCTCTGTATGTCTCTGCCTCTGTGTGTGTGTGTGTGTGTGTGTGTGTGTGTGTGTGTGTGTGTCCTTGGCATTCTCTGACACCTGCTCTTCTGACTCACTAGTCACCTGCTTTTGTGTCATTGTTTGTACAGCATCACATAAATGTGTGATGTTTACCATAATAACATTGCCGAATGACCATTTTCCAAAGCATTCTGAATGAAAAAAACAAAGCCCTAAACCCGCCATAGTTTTATGCAACCAGCTCTCTGCTTGTGTGACTCCTGTAAGCAGCGTGCATTAATAATGCAGAGTGGAGGCCAGCTCGGGAGGCAAGGCCCCTTAAAGCAGCTGGGCTCCATGAATAAGTAATTCTTCACCAATACTGAAAGGTGTATTCCGAGAGAAGACGCTCTGACATTTTCATTCATGACAGACGCCTACTCTGTGTTGGAATAATAAAAGGCAAACTATTTTTCTCAAAAAAATTATTTACACATATGTCAGAATAAAAAAAAACACAAGCTACATAATACTGAGTCATCTGTGAATTTTTTTTATTGTTCTAAATATGCGTACCAATCTGGAGAGAGAACTAGTGCTTAAGACAGATAAGGCTCAGAAATTTATCTTAAGTACTGGTAGAAAAAACTACTCAAAAGTGAAACTTTAGTGTCTGTGTGTGTAATGTGTGTGTATGTGTGTGTATGTGTTGTGTATATTTGTGTGTGTGTGTGTAATGTGTGTGTATGTGTGTGTTTATGTGTGTATGTGTATGTGTATTGTGTATACTTGTGTGTGTGTATGTGTGTGTATGTGTGTGTATGTGTGTATGTGTGTGTGTGTGTATGTGTGTGCATGTGTGTGTATGTGTGTATGTATGTATGTGTGTGTGTGTGTGTTTTCGTGGAAGTGAAGGTGCATGTAGGGGTGAGAGGGCGACCTCAGATGTCTGTCAACCATTGACCTCTTTCGAGGAAGGGTCTCTCATTCACTGGCTAGCTGGCAGTGGACTCCTGGGGATCCTCTGTCTCTGTGCCCCACCTGCCCTGGATCACCCTGGATGCAGGGAATCTGAACTCAGGTTGTCACACTTACAGGGCAGGTGTTTTAATACTTGAGCCCCCACCTGCCCCAGCCCCGGTGTTCTTTAAATCCACATATATCCATCATATTTGTTAGCAAATAAAAAATTAATCACTGTCATGATAAAAATATTAATACTGCTTTAAAAATCCACATTATCATAAAGGCCCAAAGCTTCAGTCACACAACACTGTATTTTTTCCACGGAGCAAATACATACTAAAGAGAAAGAATCCCCCAGGTGATCGTGAACTCTGTGAAGTGTGACTCACGGGGCTCTGGTTTATAAGGCCACAGTCTCTTCTGCCCTTCCAGTTATTTCCAGTTTATGCTTCCACAATAAATATTCCAATCAGTGGTATTTTTCATGGAAGCATTGCATTTTGAAATATCTTCCCAGATCAAACTTCTAGAAGAATTAATAAAATAAAAATTCCAGAAAGCACAGGCCGATCTAGTGACGAATTATTTTCTTTGGAGCTGGTCTTATGAGAACGTTCACTGTAACAAGTGCTGATGGGTGTTTGGCACTTTCAGTTTTTAAATACCTCTGTAGTTTAGCGCATGGACTCACAGTCTATCGCTGTGTGTGATGACTGCCCGTGATGGGACACTTGTTCAAGTTTTCTCTTTAATCATAGTAACAAAAGAAGGCACCTGTCTAAATCTTTATTAGTCACCTGTATATCATAATTTGAATATATTTGACTGTGTGTTTGTCCATTTCATTGATGTTTTAGTGCCTTTCTATGAATATATACATGAATTATTTAAATATTATTGATATTTAAGCTACGCATGACTTAATTACCAGTAATCTCAGAACTGGGGAGGCAGAGGGAGCACCAGGAATCCTAAGGTCATCATTGGCTAGATAATGAGTTTGAAGCTGCCCTGGGCTACATGAGACCCTGTCTCAAACAAACAAATGAATGCATTTAAATTGTTAAAAATAAACACTGCTAATATTTTCACTTTTCAAGTTTGAAACCTTTTAAATGAGATATGTGACTTTTGACTCTGAGCAGAGTCTACTTGACATCCAATGCTTCAAACTCTGATGAATTCAACTGCATGCATAGCTGAGCAAAAACTACTGTACAAGCTACGACTCCTTGCCCTTCCTGGGGCTGTGGTTACAGGTGACCACCACCACATTATGCTTTCTCATGGGTGCTGGGGGCATCCCAACTCAGTCCTCTTGTTTGAGCAGTGAGCACTTTACCCAGAGGGCTAGGAGTAAGGCAGATCCCTGACAGACAGACAGAGATAGGTAAAATTGCAAACTTTTGGTGCCTTCTTTGCTCTCCTGTCCCAAGACAAAGGCCTGGGAGGCTCTTTCTCCTACCAGCAAGGGCCACCTCCTGATAGACAGGTGCAGCAAGTCCAAGGCTGGACAAGGATATGCTTACCCAGTGTTTGGAACCTATTAGCCTCCATGTCGTTGTTCAAAACGACCAGTCCTAAATTAGGGATGGAAATCCCTCGACAACCCTTAAAATCCCCAGCCTTTAAAGAGAGCTCAGATTTGGGTTTCCCAGGCTACCCTGTGCTTCGCAGAGGGCCTTTCTTGCTGTGTGACCCGCTGTGTGTTTCTCCAGCTTTGACAAAAGCCTTTCTTTACCTGTTGATTCTGCTGCCTTCTGAGATTCTTCCCTGCTGTTAGTTGTTACTCTCCCGATTTCCCCCACCTTTTAATTCTTTAACTGGTAGAGAAAATGAACCTAGATGGTGGCACACCCACTGAGTCATCTCCTAAACTCCATGCTTGTTTGTCTTTTAAGCATGTTCCTCTCTGGTCCACCTGGAATTGCTGTGGGGGTGTGGTTCTGCCTAGGTCTGAGTGACTCTTGACAGATCGTAAGCACCAGACACTGATGACTAGGGACATAGTCAATACCTGGCTCAAATTCCTTCCCTCAACGGGCTCCATTTTCTTCCTTAGAAGTGGTCTGAGAGCCAGCTGGGACCTACACTGATAGGCTTGTCCATGTCAAGCCAGTTTTAAAACTGTCCTATGAGTGCTGGCATCAGCAGAGAAAAGCAGCCCTGGCGTTGGGAGCAGACCCTGAAACAGCCTCTTGCAGAGCACAGAGGGCTCTCAGAGCCTGGCCTCCGGCTGGACCACACTGTGACCGTGATAGAGGGAGACCAACTGCACTCCATTGCATGTCCGAACTCAGGCAGAATGAAGACTGTTGTGCCGAAGAGTGCCAAAAGAGTTAGGCAGACTGTCTTGGTCCTGCCTAATACGAATGACCACTCTCCCTGTAGTCGCAGCTGTAGCTCTTCTGTCTGCATGAGATGGTAGCCGGCAATCATACGGTTGCCATTGTGGCTGAGAGCACCTGATGGAGTGCACGGAACTAGAGGAAAATGATGACGCTAAACTCATTGTCTAATCCAACTTTAAACACAGGAGGATTGAAGCTTGTGAAGAATCACTTTGGGGTCTCGGGGGACAAATTTGCTCTTCCCCATTTCCTGGTTCCCTAACCTTTCTAAGATCCCCATGTGCTTCTCAGTAGAGAAAAGATGTTGCTCTAGGCATGTCAAGTCCTGCAGGATTGGTCTGGACTCCGGTTCACTTCTGGAGTAAAAGACTAATTTTCTGTTCTCTGTCTGCTAGTCAGGACCCTGTCTTGTTGCCATGGCCTCCTTTAAAGTGGCCAGGTTTATTTTACTTTTGCTTCTGTGAATAGTTACAGTCCCTCCAGGGCTTAGAAGAGAAGGAGCTCCCAGGGCGTCCTGCTAGCCCACCTGGGGAAGACGAGGCACCCTTTTGTGGCTTCAACTTGCTCTTTAGCCCCAGAGGTCAACGTTCTCCTTTTCCAAATTGGAAGTTGTTGTTTGCTCAGTGGATCCAGGGGACATTCTCTACAGCTGTGGACAGGACTGCTGTGTGACTTCTTTATGAGCAGCCATAGGTGAGAGTCTCAGCCTGCAGGCCAACTGCAGAAGCTGGGGTCAAAGGGCCTCCTTGAACCCTCTTCCCTAACACACACCTAGTATCCCTGGAGCTCAGCAGACAGGTTGATACCTGCAGCCTGAAGATGAGAGCAGGTCTGAGAAACTTTAGAATTAGCATATGAAAGAAGATAATTGTGCTGACTAGTTATGTCAGTTTGACAAAAGCTAGAGTCATTTCAGAAGAAGGAATTTCCCCTGAGAAAAATCCCCCCCACTAGATTGGCCTGTGGGGCATTTCAGTCACTGATGTGGGAGAGCTCAACTCACCTGGGCTGGTGGTCCTGGGTGCTATAAAAAAGTAGGCTGAGCAAGCCATCGAGAGCAAACCAGTAAGCAGCACTCCTCCATGGCCTCTGCATCAGATCCTGCCTCCAGGTTCCTGCCTTGAGTTCCTGTCTTGATGTACTTACAAGCTGTGAGTTTAAATAAACCCCTTCCTTCCCAAGGTGCTTTCAGTTATGATTTTTATCACAGTAATAGAAATCTTAACTAAGACATCCGCCGATGAGAAAGAGCAGGGCTGCCTTCAACAAAGGGAATGTGCACAGAAAAAGTGCACAGTATGTAAATCGCCCACAGAAAGGGACACAAGGCTGAGGCAGTGGCCATGAAGAGTCCTCCCCTTTTCTCTTTTGGCAGGACCTTATGAAGCCCAGGCTGACCTTGAACTTTTTCTGTAGTTGAGGATGACTTCTGATCCTCTTGCCTCCGCATCCTGAGTACAAAGATTACAGTTGTGCACCACTATGCCCAGCTTATGAGTGCTGGAGAATTGAACCTCAGGATTTCGTGTATGTGAGCACTCTACTTACTGAGCTACATGACTATGCTCTCTCTCTCTCTCTCTCTCTCTCTCTCTCTCTCTCTATATATATATATATATATATATATATATATATATATATATATATATATATATCTTGCCCACTGGCAGTCCCACTCTTGCCCCACTACTTCTGTGGTCTCTGCTGTAGATATAAGAATGGAGGGGCTATTTGATTGGGGGGAAAAGAGCTGACATATAATTACTCTCTAGGAATTAGCTTTATTAGGAAAGGGCATCTGGAAACTGCTATTGGGCCTTATGGGGAAAAGGGCTGGAAGTGAGCAGTACATTTATGTTGAAAAGCATCATAACAGGGTCATAATGGGAAAGGAAGGCTGCCATTTAAGACCCAGATGCCTAATTAAGAGGGATGGCTTAAGCGGTGGCACACACCTTTAATCCCAGCACTCGGGAGGCAGAGCCAGGCAGGCAGATCTCTGTGAGTTCAAGGCCAGCCTGCTCTACAGAGTGAATTCCAGGATAGCCAGAGTTACAACAGAGAAACCCTGTCTAAATAAATAAATAAATAAATAAATAAATAAATAAATAAAGGCTTGAAGTAAAAGTTAGAGAGATGGCCACCGTGAGGGATGATAGTGGGGAGGCCAGAGAACAACAAATCTGACTTTCATATCTTTTCATGGTGTAAAGAAGAGTTCCACAGCACATCATACCTGACAAAGAACATGGAGGACCCAGGTACTGATTAGGACCATGAGTTAGGGGGCCTGTTAGACCACAACAAGAGACTTTTTAACTCCATCCCAGAATGTGAGCTGCAGGGAGGTGTGACCTAGTTTCTTTGGGATGAGGAATCTGGTTTCTTAGAGTGACCAGCATCATAAATGGGTAGTTTGTGATCTAATGTCCATGAAGGTTGCTTAGTTGGGACCCCAGAACAGGACACCTGGAGAAAGATCTCTTTGATCTTTGAAAGGGCTTTCCAGAGAAAACTGAAGATGGAACCGGAGTTAAAGCTTGCCCTTTTGAAGGATGAAATTCATGTGTTGATGAAGTACCTGTTAGTGGGTACCAGTGGGCTTTCCTTTTCGAAAGCTCCCCTTCTTCTAGAACACACTAGGAAGCAAGTGGGAGTCTAGCCACCAGGCAGAGGTGGCTCACAGGCAGCTGTTAGCTGGGGGCCTTGTCTGCCTCACAGGGCAGCCCCATCTCATTGTGAAAGCCAGCTCAGCAGCCTCCCTAAGCCTTGCTTCTCTCTGTGTAGTTTCTCCTGCCTCATCCTCACAGGAGCCTGGTGTTTTATCTGCACGTTAATATATTTACCACTTATTGTATTAACTTGCCTATCACTAGTGTGTTTACAGACTAAAGTAGTCTCCCCCCCTCCCCAGGCCAGGGAAAAAAAGGTTCATCTGGCTTCAGGAAAACTTTCGTGTCTGCAGACAATCCACAGGAATATGAGACAGGGGTCTCAAGGGCAAGAGAACATTTTTCTGAGCTGTGGTCCAGAACAGAGCTAAACCCAGGCCAGGAAAACACAGTCAAGCTCAAAGCCTAGGCAATGCAAATGGTTCCACAGCTTAGAAAGTCAGGTTCATCCACATGGCAGGCTGGTTGGTCTAAATTCCTTGCTTAATTACCTTGTGTACCCCAACAACAAGCAGGGCTGGTATCATTTCTCTTGGCTTCCTATTGAAAGATCAGTTATTTTCTTTCCAATGGGACGCCATGTCATGAACTTTTACAATGAAGGATACGCGACACAGACTAGTACAATGATTTAGTATGATCTTGGAAAAGTCCGCAAAGTGCACGTGTAGTCAAATATTCTATCAGTTCGCCCCTGGCTTGTTTTTCAGTGATATCTCAATAAGGCGAAGGAAGAAAAAGTCAGGAAAATAACAAAAGTGGAAACCGAGAGAGGACCAATGGCAAATTCTTAGGATGACTCTCATAAGAAAAGTCGAGGGCTGGAGGCACAGCTCCACTCCAGCCTAGCATACACCTGCCCTGGATTTTATTCCTAGCACCACAAAGATAAAACAAAGTCTCACTTCTGATTGGCCCAGAGACGGCGATTCTGTTCTGTTTAAAATGGGGCCCAGCAGGCCCAGTCTAGAGTTGTGTAAATGCCCCAACTGAGCCTTTTGAAAGAGAAGGGAATTTTTTTTCCTGAAATCACATTTAAATGTCTTTTAAATAGGATTGTAGGATCAAAGATCCAATTTGAAGAAATTTTCCACAGGCATACAAATATTTATAACTTAAATTTAAGGCACGCTGGGCCGGTTTGCTGGAATCACATGCTGGGGACAGATGATCAGGAGCTGTGTGATGTGGGCAGCCACAAACCTCTGTGCGGTCCGTGGGCTGGAAGATGCACAGGAGACAGGAGAGCCCAGCGCCTTTGTGTCTTCCACAGGGCTGGGGAGGGCTAGGGGTGCGGAGTGAGAGCGTATGATAATGTAGTTATGGGAAAACGATGTGGAAGGTGGCTGGAAGAGCTTTAAAATATTCATTTTAGGGAGAAAATAGAGTGAAAACTAACATCATGCTTTTTAATGAATTCTGGCAAAGATGAACAATTATTCAAACCCTCCTTCTTACCTACCCACAATTGCTTAAATGTCTCTCTAGGAAAGACCGAGATGTTTGGAACTGCATCTTATAATGTCCCTTCCTATAGATGTATATGCAAAGCCACAAAACAAATGACCAAGTGCCCCCCCCCTGAAATCACATCAGGACTGAAGAGATGGGGAAGCCCCAGAAAAGGGTTCTTGCTTGTTTCTATTTTCCCTGAAATAAGCAACATTTATTCTTGTCATCTAAGAATTCTCAATATTTAACAAAAAGACTGAAGTCTTCACAATGAGTATGTTACCGCAAAACTCAACCGCGTTTTCACAAAATATCTTAAATTAGAAATAATTCTCCAAACCCAATGGTCTTTGTAACTGACCCCTGGCCAGGAGATCAGTTCCCCAGAGAGGAAAATAAACATGTCAGCTGCAGCCAGCATGGGGCCTGAAGTCATTATCTCTGTCACAGTGTCATTTCATTGACATCAACTTGAAATCAATGCCAAATTACAGCGAAATGCCAAGGAGACCGCTTATGCCGTGGTCACTAAACCCTGGCCACCCGGAGCCTGTCATCCTATCCTGATGACCCTAACCCCAGCCCCTGGGCATGTTGAACTTCAAAAGGTGAGTCTCAGCTTCTCAGTCCACAGCAGCAGGGGGAAGTCCAATTGGACCAAGCCCAGGATGTCTTGGATGCTTGTAGAACGCTTGCCTGTATGGCTTTGGAACCTTCCTAGTCTGGGTTGATAATCTCAAGCTATACCAACGTCAAGCTTGCTGTCGATCTGTTCTGCGACCCACTCTGTGGTATGCACACCTCTTCCCAACATTATAGAAATACGGAGAAGCCTTGCACGCCACATGGAATGAAAATAAAAGCAACATCTAGCAATATGACAGTACACTTATCCCCTAGTGACCCTAAGGAGTGGGATCTGTGATCTCCATAGATACTGAAGAGGCTAACATGAAGTGATGCATCTGCTCCTAGCTGTACATATATCCTCCTGTGGCCCTGAACTCATCTGCATGAGATACTATATCGTGGTCACCGTAGGAGGTGGAGGCAGCTAACGTGACGGCCCTCTGATGTCTAGGTCACTCCTTTCTAGACTTCTGAGTCCTGGGTGAGTTGTGAAGGACGTTTCCCCTCATCTCTGCCGTCATTTCAGCTGGTGGCTTCCATGCATAGGGAACCTGTCACTGACACTCTACAGCCTGGTTCTGGATAGGTTCTCCTATGACTTCAGCAAGCAGGACACTGGGGTGCATTCTAAGCCAGATTTGTACTTTGCAAATACATTCTACCTGATCGTCACTGGTTACTTTTTTTAAAGAATGGTTCATTTTTTTCCATCGTGAACGTCACACAGAATCAATGTGGAAAATTAATAATAAAGGAGAACTAATCCCCACTAGCCCCACTGAGCAAAGCCATCTTTGCCAAAGTTAATTCACCTTGTACAGTTACTTTCTTGTTTTGTTTTGGTGGTGCTGTGGATGGACTCCAGGGCCTCAAACATGCTAGGCAAGAGCCCTACCATTGCACTATACCCCAGCCTGGTAGGAATCTTTTTAGTGTGAGTTTTTGGTGAGTTCATTTTTGGCCTGTGTTTACATCGTAAGCAATGTAGTGCAGTATTCAGGAGACATTCCTCTGGGGCCAGGCAGCCTGAGTACAACCCCTACCAGGTGGTGCCATTTTGACTGCATCTCTCAACGCCTGTGATGGCTAATATTAATGATCGATTTGACCGGTCTAGAGTCATCAAGGAAACAAGCCAGTAGAGAGAGATGTTCATGAGGGAGTTTCTAGACTGAGTGAACTGAGCCAGAGCAGTTTAACAATGAAATGACCTGTCTCAAAGGCAGGGAGTTTCTTGTCACTGGTCTGTTAGGGAAGTTTATTTCTAGTTATACTTATGTAACTTTAAAATAACTATTTTGTACATTGTTGGCAGGACGGGCTGCCTAAACCTTGGCAGTTTGATTATCTGCAGGTGTTGGCTTTATGTAAATCTATGGTTAAGATTTTTGCTTCTTTATAACCTGCAGCTGTTCACTGCTCTCCGGCAGAGCCATTGTGGTTCACTGAGATTTCCATGTGAAAAGCAAAACTGCTGTGGAGGAATTCTTGTATTCTCTCCCCCACAGTCTCAGGCAACAAGGAGAGAACACCCCCTTGAGCCTTGAGTTCTCCTACCCTAAGGTGACATAGCTCATCTGCTAAAAGACTGTGGGATGAGACAAAGCTACAGTTTTTCTTCATTATGCAAATAGGCCTTTGGATGAAAGGGCAGAGTTTTTTAATAACTGAGGATTTTTTTCTTGTATCAAAAAAAACCCACTTGAGATCAGATAAATGGTTCCACTGTCAGTATGATGCTTGCCATGACATGTGATTCCCTCTGCTGAGATCTGGCAGGGTTTGCATCTATGAAAGTGTCTCCTTGTCTTTTTTTACTGATCAGCACAGTAGCTATTAGCTACACTGGACCCGCTGCAGCAGAAGCTGGAACATGCTTGGATGTTGTGTTAGTTTTGTTTCTGTTTCTAAGATAAAACACCTTTGCAAAAGCAACTTAAAAAAGAAAGAGTTTACTTGGCTCACGATTCCGGGTCACAGTCCATCACTGTATCAGAAACTTGAAGCAGCTAATTACGTAACATCTGCAGTCAAGAGAAGAGAGCAATAATTTAATGCATCAATGCATGCTAGTGCTCAGCCAGCTTTCTCCACTCTTATACAGTTCAGAGTTCCTTACTAGGGAATGATGCCACTCATAGAGGACATGTCTTCTCAACTCAATTAGCATAGAAAAATAAGTCCCAAAAGACATAACCACAGGGAAGCCTGATTTAGACAACCCCTAACTGAAATACCTTTCACAGGTAACTCCAGATTGTATCAAGTTGACAACTGAAAAAAAAAATCACAGATGGTGACATCATGGAATGTTCCCGGACAGAAGCCAGCAGGTCTATGGCCACATGCTTTCTCCTTTAACACCAGCAACCCATCATAGAAGAAAGAACCTATGGCTAAAGAGGAAATCTCTCCTTAATTTCTTGTTTGGGATGTGATATTTTCTCACTCATAACTCACTCTAGGGTTATGCCTGGCTCACTGTGTAGATAAAGTTCACACAACTCACTATTCCGGGGGATGGTATTAAAAACAATTTGCTCATTTTCAGTCGTCTTCACGTTTGGCCACTCCATGCCTCGTGATGCCTCCTCCACCATCCTTCGAATCCCTCCCAATCCTGTCCTCACAGGTTTCTGGAACCTACAACAAGTGACCTTGCAGAGTTATTTAGAATTCCAGCAACTGCACCCCACATGCTCTGAGACATGACTCAAGCCATGGGAAACTCTCAAGAGGCCTTGATGTGTGTTCATGAAACCTGGCAGACCAACAGCTCTGAAAATCAGCAGGAGGCTGAAGTCTTCCAGGAAGGAGCAGTTCTAGCAAGTTCACCCTGCTGAACTTCATAATGGCCTTTCAGGGTCACCATGGTTAAGGGGTACGCTGAGCTTCTGAAAGTCTAGGAAGTGCTCACAGATGATGTCCCTGTGGGTCCGGGGGCTGGAATACTAGAGAGGAGATTGTGGGGGATACGGAGGTCTTTGAGCTCACAAACATGTACTAGGCGGACCTGGAATGTTAAGCACACAGGGTTGTTCCTTCAAGGGAAGGAGTACAGAAGGGTGGAGTGGAAGTGCTTTTTAGCCTGGTGACCTTTGTGCAATCTGTGTGGCTGGAGACTTTCAGGTGCTGGACCCTCCTCCAGACCCTTCTTGTAAGCTTGTTTCTCTCAGTCAGTCTATAGAATCCCTTTTGACAGAACGTGTCACATGTACTTTACAGAGAGTTTCGATGTAGTCATGTCTGATCTGTATCTAGTTTATTTCAATCCTCGAAGAGATTTAGGTATGCTTTGCTGTGCACATAGAACTGAGAAAATATCACAAGGATAGTTTTCACCAGATCGAAGTTAGAAACATCAGCTACTGATTCATGTTCATCGAACTGCCTTCTTGCTTCCTGCAGCTCATCACTCTGCTACCTGTGAAGGTCACAGAGACCCCTCAGGGTAGGACCCTCATAGTTCCCAAAAGATGGAGGCTTCCTGGAGGTAGTGGTTCGAAATCTTGCTAATGCTGCTACCCTTTAATACAGTTCCTCAGATCGTTGTGATCCCAACCATAAAATTATTTTTGTTGCTACTTCATAACTGTACTTTTGCTACTGTTATTAATTATAATGTAAATATCTGATATGCAGATGGTCTAAGGTGACCCCTGTGAAAGGGTCTTTTGACCCCCAAAGGCGTCGTGAACCACAAATTGAGAACTGCTGCTCTAAGGGATTTTTTAATACCTGTGTCAAGCCAGTTTTCAGAAGAGTTATTAAACCAGAAGAAAAGGTATAGCCAAGGAAGGATAACCTCAGAAATACAAGGAATCCCTGTGAGACAAGAGTAGGGTACGGTGTTAGGAGGAAAGGGAGAAGTTGAGGAATTCCATGCATAAGGGTTTTCCTCTAAGGGAGAAAATGCAAGCTGTGAGTGCACATGCCACACACATACATGACGCATCTGTGTCTTTCCACAAGATGATAATTATTAAATAATAAAGCCACCAGCTACAGGGGCTAGATAGATGGCTCAGTAGTTAAGAGCACTTTCTGCTCTTGTGGAAGACCTAAGTTCAGTTCCTGGCACTCACAGAATGGACCACAACCATCCATCACTCTGGTTCCAGGAAATCTAACACCCTCCTCTGACCTCCACCAACACAAGGCATCATATAGTATACATACACACCTGAAGCAAAACACACTTACCTATGTAATAAATAGGTATATTCTTAAAAATTCACAACTTATATCAATTTCTGTGTTTGTATTTACCAAGGAATCCTGATGCCCTTTGACAGCTAGCTGTTGGCAGTCACGGATTCTCTCAGTCCAGTCTTAATTATTAATACTCTCAAATATTCCACCTCAATATATATGTATGTGCATATATGTGTTTGCTCCACAATGGCTGCAAAGGCCTCAGGGTTCAAAGGGGCCTTACTGGGGGCGGAGATCTGATACAGGTGCAAAGAGAGACACAACAGGTGTTAAATGAAACATTAAGTAAACCATTTGGAGAGCTTAGGTGTCGTGCAGAGGTACCTGAGTCCTGGAGTCTAGCCAAGCTACTAAGTAATTGAACTGTTGAAGAGAAAGGTGTACAACTGTGTTCTGATGGATGACGGACAGACAAAGGGATGGGTGGATGGATGGATGGACGGATGGATGGATGGATAGATGGCAATTCAAGAGGGCTACATCAAGCCTTACAGACCCTGCTAAGCTGCAGCCCTGGGACAGTGGTGGATTCTCCTTCTCTCAGTCCTTTGATATATACATTGGATCAGCCAGTGGGGCTGTATCTGTTCCATTGCTCTGTCCTTCCCTTTATGGGGTTCAGGTGAGGGTTCTCCACCTTTCCTTGATCTGGTGTATTCAGTAATTTCTCACACCTGGTTTTTCTGACAGTTTTAGTATGATGTGTGTGCATGGGTTCCCAGCCCACTTGGATAAGTTTATTTGTGATACCTTTCAGCTTGCAAGGATAAACTATTTTTCAGCCTGTGTCTCATGGTTGTCTAGCACAGGTGATGATGTTTAATGCTGGCAGAGGAGGGGTCGCCCTATCTCTGCATCTGCATTCAGGTGGAACAAATTTTGGCTTTATAAAATGCAGTCACCCAGGGTGGCAGGCACAAGCTGAGGCCACTTTTTCTCACAGTGTGGAGTGATATAGAACAGGGCTCCCACACACATCGTTCCCAGAAAGTAATAGAGGCTGATGAAGAATTCTTTAAAGGAGGCTGAAATGTGGCTAGTGTTTTCTGAATGTCAGACATCTGTTAGAGTGGGCAGAGCTGAAAGAAAACTCCAAGATCTTACTGCTAGAGCCTGTAAATAGGACCCTATGGAATGAAGACTTTGCCGATGGGATCAGGTTCAGATGAGTTCTGACTGGATGGAGTCACAGGGGTTAGTTAGGATAGTCACTCTGAATCCAGTGGCTAGTGTCGTTATAAGAAGATAGCCTCACAGACATGCTCACAGAGAAGATTCTGGAAGGAAGCCAAAGTAGACACAGGGGCAAAGAGTGGAAGCATGCTTTATCAGAAGCTGGAGAGAGGCCCAGCCAAACTGCCTCTCAGAGCCTCCTATTTGGGACACCCTGCTTTTGGTGAGTTGCTGCAATAGCCCTTGGAAGCAAACACACCTGCTCAGCACTTTACGTGGTGACAGTCCCCAGTTTTAGAACGTTGACCTTATGGTAGTTGAAAATAGATAAGCACTCAGCAGAAACCCCATTTCTGGTTCTGAATTTGAATCTTTTCCAGGTTAGTACCACGTGGTCCAGTCCCCTCCCCAGATGCTAGGTGAAGGCAAAGAGCTCAGTTTCCAGTGTGATGTTCAGTAGAGTAGGAACCCTAAATGTGTTTTCAGCTTGTTACTTTCAATTTAGATGGGCTTATGGGACACCAACCCACTGTCAGCGCAGGAGTGCCCGTATTTAAAACATCTATGGTGGAGAATGAAGAGATGTGAGGATAAATGAGACAAAACTAGCAAGCAGTGAAGAGAGCTCAACTGAGACAGGAGATCAGGCATCCCGGTGGGAGTGACTGGCTTTGGAGACCTGTAATTTCTTGCCCGTGGTGCGTGATGAACAGCATCATGCTAACACACATGTTTGGAGATGGGAGACTGATAGGGCATAAGGAGGAGGAAATGACCGTACACTGTGCAGGCCCAAGCTAAGAGCAAGGTCATGGGTCCGGAGTTAGGAGGGATGCAAGCCTCAGGGCTGTCTGCCCGAGGAGATGGGAGACAACCCACCCAGCTTCCCAGATTAGACACAGCTGGCCTGGGTGGGGCAGGAATGGGGGGGCACAGTGGTGTCTGTTGTCAGTCATAATCTCCCTTCTGCCTCTGTAACTATCAGCCCAAACCAGCAAAATATCCCTTTGCCTTCAAATTCCAGAATCTTCAGGACTAAAGGTCTGGGAACAGAGAAACTGCCAAGAAGAAAAACAAAAACCAAAAAACTCCTCTCTGTGGAGCATTTAAAATTTCCAGTGAACAACCAAAATGCATTTTACTGCTTGGATTTTGTGTTTATCTGTATGCCTTTTCTGTCTCCAAGCATGTGGGACAAAAACAAAAAAATCCCACAGACTCCCGCGCCACCGCCAGCCTGGATGCCCTCTTTTGTTGTGTTAGCCTGCAAGACAGAATCCCTCTGATGATGACTAGGGGGGCTCAGATTATTCCAGACTTCAGCCATTGTTGCTACTCAACGCTTGGATTCTCGTGTTTGCATCAAGGTATATAATTGGGAAGCATGCAAATTAGCCAAGTCTGTGAGCTGTAATTTCTCTGACTCAAAGGAGGGGATTTGTAATGAACAACGGATGGTTAAACAGGATTCTAAAAGTCACTGGAGCCCGCAGCCGAACACATCCCACTCTTCAGGACGTAGAGCACACTCTCACAGTGGGCCTCCGCGTTTGCAGTCTTCCTTTCTCAGCCCCATACAATCAGTGAAGAGCAGTGCAACCAGCGTGCCTAGACATTTCCTTCCAAGAGAGCATAGGGATTTCTTTTTATTAGCACACAAAGAGGCTTCCCATGGGGTTGTTGTGAACTAGTGTGGATATGCCGATGGGTAGGCCTGGCTCCCCAGCCCCTGGGCAGCGTTTTTCTAGCATTGAGGGCAGAGCCTGCATCATTCCTGGTGTGCCCATTAGAAACACATGTTTGGCTCTCGAGCCCCTTCTGAGAGGAGCTTTTAGTGCTCAGCCGGACCACCCTCCTGATGGAGTATTTGTGCCGTCAGAGTGGTTGGAAGTGTTGCTGAGTAGCACCAAGGTGACTAAAATGCCACCCGTGCAAGAGGACTCTTCCGGCTGTATGGCTCCAGCTCCTGCACCTCCAGTCAACTCAGGCCGGCCTTCCACAGCGCCCCCTTGTGGCCCTGGCGGAAATCACAACTCTGTGGGTCAGAATCTCTGGAATGAAGGTAATTTGTGTTGAGACAAGAGTTGGCCGTGTGGCTTCAACAATCAAATACTTGATTTTCTTATTTTTTTTATTTTTGAGAACTAAGGCATATACAACTCAGTATCATCTTGGAAAAAATAGCAGGAGTAAGTGACCGTGTTTATGTTGGGAGCACATGGAGGTGTTCTGAAACTTCCGGGTAATTTCTCTCTTTGGTAGGAGGCCCTTTCCCTGCCAACAGTGGCAAGTACCACCGCTCTGGCTTCCACACACCCTGCAGGGCAAGCCTATGACACGGGCAGATGACTGGAGTGTGGTCTGGCCCTGAGACCCCCACATCCCAGCTCTACCACGTCCCCTCTCCTGCTGTCCAGAGCAACGTGGTGCATGGGTGGGAGACTCAGAGAAGACGGTGGAGACAGACTTCTGTATTCCTTTTACTGTGCCTTGGACACCACTGGGTCTTCATTCCTCAAGGCAGTTACTAGATCTAGCTGGAGCTTTCTGGCAGCCACTGAGAACCCACAGTGCCCACCCAACGGCAAATTGAAGACAGTGTCTGGCTTGGCAGTTAATCCTCCTGGGCCAGTAGCCATTACTCTCAGTGGCTGGTAGCTCTCTTTTCCCCAGCGCCTCTGTTAATTACAAGGAAGTAGGTAATTAAGTGTTATGTAACTCATTGGCCATGTAGGGGTTTTTTTTTTTTTTCTCCCCCCTCAGATGCAAGTTTATTGTTGGGGAAACATTTGGCTCTTTGTGCTTACTGTTGACTCTCTGCCCACAAATTGCAACCATGGGAATATCAGGCAAAGATGATTTTTAAACAGGCTGGATTGAGAAGCAGATAAGTGTCTATGATCACTGGACACAAAATTGGTTTGTGTTTTTTTTTGTTGCTGTTGTTGTTGTTTCTAAATTTTACAACCGCCTCTTACAGGGACTTAGGAATAAGGGGCAGAATCTCCAGAGGACAGATAGTGACTCCTGGGAGGACAGAGAAACAAACACATGGCTGCATGTTAATTACCTCTTGCCTCAGACCAGCTCCTTCAGCACAAGTGGCGCACACCTTTGGCTTACAGACTTTGTGACATCTGAATGTTTTTGCTCGAGACCAGTTGTCCGCCTCCAGAAGGCCATCTCTCTTCAGCTGGGTTTGGAGGTCCCCAGGGAGCAGTGGGAAGTAGATGCCTGTCAGCCATCACATTGCTCAATGTGAAGTACGGGAAGGCTGATAGGTTGCTCTCATGTTTCAGCCATATCTTACCCGGCCACTAGGAGAAAAGCAAAAGGGATCCTTTATAGAGTTTAAGGGAGAGCCTTACCCTTGGTGGTCCTGGAGGACACCTGCCGGGTTCTGTGAGGTATAATCAACTCACACAACTTCACTTGGAAATGCACAGAGACTGTGGTGAGCTAGAGTCCACTAGACGCAAAGCTAAGAAATGAAGCTAGAATTCAAGTTCGGGTTCTAGTCCAGCAGACCTGGTGGTTGTCTGGGCCCCTGCATTCCTGACAAGCCCAGAGATGCTGATTCAAGTCACTAGAGCAGTGGTTCTCAACCTGTGAGTCTCAACCCCTTTGAGAGTAGAAGGACCTTATACAGAGGTCACCTAAGGCCGTTTGCATGTCAGATGTTTACATAACAGTATCAAAATTGCAGTTATGAAGTAGCAACAAAAATAGTTTTATGGTTGGGGTCGCCACAACATGAGTAACTGTATTAAAGGGTTGCAGTGTTAGGAAGGCTGAGAGCCACTGCCCAGAGCATTCCCTGTGTGAGGGAACTTAACTGCCAGGCATGACAATGCACTGCGGCTCATGTTGTCTGATCTTAGGTTTGCTGTTTGCTTTGTGTTTGTGTTGGTATCTTTGAGTAGCTATGGGAAGAGTGATGTGATTTAAACACATACACATACACACACACACACAACACACACACACACACACACACACACACGCACACACTTCCAATTGCTTGCTTTTTTATTTGTTTGTTTTGGTTTTGTTCTTGTTTTTTTGGGGGGGGCGGGGGTGAGACAAGAGCTCTCTATTATGTAGCTCTGGCTATCCTGGAACTTGCTATGTAGACAAGGCTGGTCTCAGACTCATAGAAATCCCCCTGCCTCTGCCTCTCAAGTGCTGGGATTAAAGGCGTGTGCCACCACAACTGGCTAAATATTTCCAACTGTAATCAAGGACATAATTTACTTTCTGATCCCAATTTGTCTTGTAAGGACTGTCTCTGCCTCCTCCTCTCCCCTGTGTGTGTACATGCACGTGTGCATGCACACGGGTGTGCATCTGTGTGACACACATACAGAAGCCAGAGGTCAGCCTTGCGTGTCATTCCTCAGCCACCATTCATCTTGTTTGTGAGACGCAGTTTCTCACTGGCCTGGAACTCAACAAGTAGGCTAGGCTTGCTGGCCGGCGAACCCCACGCATTGGCCTGTCTCTGCCTCCTCAGTGCTGGGATGACAAGGGCAGGCCACCACCCTGGCTCTTGTGTGAGCTCTACTAGGACCGAACCCCAAGGAAAGTACTTTACCACCAAGCCTTCTCCCGGGCCTCCCCTGATTTCTGAAGGCTGATCCCTTCTGTGCACTCTTGGCCTTGTGGGAGCCCATGTCCTGTGGAAACAAGGGAAGACACAGGAGAAGCAACAGGGAGCACGCTCACTGCTCCTGTTGATTTTTATTGTTGTCCCTAGTACACTGACATCCTGTTACTGAGCCATGAGCGAGAAGGGGGCGGGGAGACTTCTTGGATGATTGTGGCTGTTGTTAGCTTACGTTAAAGTTACTGCAGAATTAAGGAATAAAGCACAAAACGAGTGTAATCCCTAAATATTTATGCTTATACCTGCAGATAACCGTAGCTCTTACCCCTCATTGAAGAAGCTTCTCCTTGCAGCAGATGGAGACCATTGTGCAAAGCCACAACTGGTCAAAATACAGAGGACAGCTAATCAATTTCGGTACATAGAGCAATGGATACATGGATACATGTATCCGTTGGATGGATACAGCTACAGCACAACCCCTGCACCTAGGTGTAGGCAACATTGTAGAAGAGGGGGATGAAATATTCTAAGAACCAGAGGACCAAGAATTCGGTTGCGAGTCTAGATCTCCTAAAAATGACAGGGAAGCTTCACCCCTGATACCTCAACAGTACGTCTGCATAAACAAGGCTTGAACAAGTACAATACCAACAGACATGCCGCTGAGGAAAGGGGGCGTCTCACAGGGCCCCACCCTCAGATGTAGTACTACAAGCAACTAACACCTGATAAGAGAGGGAGAATTAGTCCTCCTTGGAGATGAGCCCCCTGATTATCCAGTAGGATGTAGTCAGTCCTGAACTTAGAGACATACAACACTGAGAGACTCAACAGGGTACATTGACATATTTATGCTTTTATATATAAAAACCAGTAATAATTCAAGAAAAGAGTCATGAGTTTGAGGGGGCAGAATGAGGTGGGGCTGAAGGGAGAAGGAAGGAGAAATTACGTCATTATATTTTAATTTTTCTAATTTACAGAATAAAATAAAATATTCAAAAACCAAGATGCTGGCCCCGGCCCTGCTGTTAAAATCAGTCCCATTCATTTCTAGACAACAGACCTGCGGGAAAGCAACCTGTCTTCCATTCCCCTCCTCGTTGGTGCTGACGCCTCAACCGAGCTGATCCTACCCGTCAAATGCGGCACTCCACTGATTTCAAGATTTATTGAAATGTTGTTTACTCGTGGAAGTTCAGTGCGCTTCTCCTCCGCATTTAGAACGGCAGGAGAGCCCCCCTGTGGATCCTCTAACAACTGTAATTTTGCTGTTTTTGTAAGCCAGTGATGCTGGACACAGGCCGTTATGTCTGTTCCGTGTGTAGGCTTGTATGTATGCCCGAGCTTGATCTTGTGAGACAAACTTTGACTACCGTTGCCATGTGCAAAATGAGTGTAATTACAGGCTTCAACGCGGCATCGCCAGAAGCAATGCAAATCACAGCCAGTTATATGAGCTGCAAGGAGGGGCGGCTCAGGAGAAGCGTGTCTGTCTGGGGGACCTTTCATCAGGAGGTTACATTTCAGAAGAGTCTCGGGAAGGGCTCCACCACGAGTTTTCCCAAAGCTACACTCTAAACCCAGTCAAACTTACCAGAACAAGTTAAAAATCTTTTCTAAAAAAATAAAATAAAGTAGCAGTTTTATTTTGTTTGTTAAACCATAACGTGTGTATATCAGTTATCGAGAACTTTACATTTCCCTCCAAAGTCTCCCCTCTTGTGTATTATTCTAGCTGGCCAGTTGGCCAGATAATGAGCATCAGTATAGTGTTGAGCATAAGCAAGATAAGAGATCTATTGGTGGCTTAGTAAAGTATATAAGATGCTATGCATCTGGTAGAAGCTGTCACTGCACCCTTTGTATAAGGAACTGGGGCATCCATGGACTGTGGTACCTTGGGGAGCAAACCTCCACAGGATATGGAGGGTAACTCTGTTTCTTCCCCAGCACCTGTGGTGGTTTTGCTGACCACCCCCTGACATGGTATCACGTGCCCTGGAACTCCCCACAGTCCCTCTGCTCTCCTGAGCTGCACTTTTCACACTACTGTCATAGGGTTCTGCACCCTGCACCGAGCCTTCCGATCTTTCCTCACCAGCCCAAGCTTGTCACCTCGGCACAAGCACCCTCCCCCAGCTCTTCCTGTCAGAAGGTGGTTGCTCAGACACCCATGGGCTCCCTGATGGGACATGGGATCACTCCCCAAGACCTAATCATGTCTTTCTTGGAACTTGACCAGCTCCCTCCCCTCTCTCCAGGCCTGTAGCACTCTCTCTTATGGCAACCTGCAGCTATTTTGGTTCTCTGGCCACTCTCAAGGGTTAGTCTGTGCAGCCAAGAACTGTCCCCTGCCTCTGTCCCCTCCTTCAGGCAGCGGCCTGCCTATTTCCCTAACTATCCCCAGAATTCTCAAAAAATGCCTCTTTAGCCTAAAAGGAAATAACATGAGTATGCCCCTGGGGTCCCTGTAATTGGCCCCCCTGTCCCCCAAACCCTACAGGGTCCTCAACATTTCCACCCCTTACACCCATGCTGGCCCTGGGACCTGCGTACAGGAATGCCCTACTGCCCCACCCACTCCCTCCTCCGGAAATCTGCCTTTTCCTCTACACCTCCTAATGCATCCTCAGCTGTCCCCTTTCAGACAGCAGCATCCCTCCTACAGATGCCTCTGTGCCAGGCCCCTGCCTTAGGAGTTTGCCTTCCCGCTGGTCCTGGGTGGAGGACAGTACTCTCGCTAGCTATCTGTCGTTGTAGTAAAGTAGAACCAGAGTGGATATCCCTGTGTTTCCCTGAATATCTGTGTCTGGAAGGAGCAGAAACAACCACGAGAAGCTAGTGTTTGCACCCTGGTGTCCTGGGGGTTTATTGGTATCAGCGCTGTAGATATTCATCCACTCCTTTTGTGGACTCCGGTTGTGGCTGCTTTGTGTCAGTCAGATATAAACCAGGGAAACAGGTTCTCTCTCTGAGGAGGTTACTACTAAAATCCAAGTACACCCGGGAGGGGGCAGCAATGAGTCACTATTTCCCTCACTGCTGAAAACCATATGGGTGGGCAGGAATTCGCATGAGGGTTCTGGGGGACAGAGTGTTCTACTTACTCTTCTGTTACTGTGATAAAGCACCACGAGCAAAGCAATTTAGAGCAGAAAGAGTTTATTTGGGCTTATGATTCTAGAGGGATAAGAGCAGAATGGGTAGAGGCTGAGGCAGGAGGCTGGGAGCTGAGAGCTCACATCTTGAACTGGTATCGTGAATTTACATAGAGAGAACTAGAAAATGATGTAAGGTTTAAATCTCTCAAAGCCTACTTCCAGTGACAAACTTCCTCCGGCTAGACTGCACTCCCCAAACCTCCCCAGACAGCACCACCAACTGGGGACCACGTTTTCAAACACCCGAGCCTATGGAGCATATTTGTCGCTCAAACCGCTATGCCAAAGCTGGAGAGGCAGCGGGTAGTAGCACGGCTCCTGGGTATTGTAGAACAAAGCCAACCAGATAGAGTGTCCCCCCACCAGGATGGCTGTGATGAAAAGGCATTTTCAGGGTTGTGGAGACACAGGAAGCTATTCACACTGCTGGAGGGCATGGGAAAATGGCACAGGCACATTGGAAACAATTTGGCTATTTTTTTTTCTTATTGGCATATGTGTGCACGTGTGTGCTGTCCATATGTGTGTGCACACATGTAGGAGCCTGAAATTTATGTTGGGTTTCTTCCTGTATCACTCTCATTTTATTCACCAAGGCAAAAACACTCACTGAACCCACAGCACACTGATTTTGCCTGGTCTAGCTAGTCAGACCACGTGACTCAGTCATCTATTCTAGGTATTCA
Organism: Cricetomys ansorgei; assembly: GCA_026225945.1. Lineage (NCBI taxonomy): Eukaryota > Metazoa > Chordata > Mammalia > Rodentia > Nesomyidae > Cricetomys > Cricetomys ansorgei. Next base: position 368,009 of record JAMJFZ010001791.1, on the reverse strand, counting down.
CCCGAGGGTAATGAAGCCCGTGTCTGTACAGAAGTCTGCACTCAGTATTCACTCAGACTTACTCGTGAAACCCCCAAACTGGAAATAAGTGAATGTCCACCATCAAGGGAATTCACAGAGGCCAGCTAGCTGTGAGATAGAATGTTCCTTGTCAGCACAGAGGAAAAACTACTGATAATGTGTGATGATACGGATGTTTCTCAAATATTTGTCTAAACCACGCACAAAAGGCCACTGAGAGTCTTTATGTGAAGTTCTAGAAAACACACACTGGTCTTTTGTGATCAGAGAAGATTACATTACAGAGTAAAACTGAGAAAACAGAAGGGAGTGGCCATGGTCACTATCCCATTCCAAGGCACACCCCCAATCACCCGGCCCCGCCTCCTAAGATACCACCACCTCCAAGTATTGTTGCTCTGGGGACCAAAGCTTCACTACAGCAGCCCACAGCACCGATGATAGGGTCATGTGATGGGAAGATTGCAACAGGACGTCCTGTGGACTTACAAAATGTTCATGGGTTTTCTTTGTATCAGAACTCTTATCACCAACAAGGCTTTGGAGCATTCCAGGTAGCATGCAGATTAAACATGCTCCCAGAAAACGGGTTTCTTTAGTCGTTGTGAAAGGGACTGTGTCACTCAGAGATGGTAAAATGGCCACTAGAGATCTGCACAGGAGGGCAGACTTATTTCTCACAACTCTTTAAAACTTTGTAAACTATTTACGTGTGTGTGTGTGTGTGTGTGTGTGTGTGTGTGTGCACACGCACACGCATGAGAGAGAGACAGACAGACAGACAAAGAGAGACAGAGAGAGACAGAGACAGAAAGCCAAAGAGGGAAAGAGGGAGAGGCACATGAATACGAGAGGACAATTTGCCTGGGTTGATTCTGTCCTGCTACCACATGCACTGAACACAGGTCATCAGGCACCTTTGCCTGCTGAGCCGCCGTTCCTGCCCTCTGCTGCTCTAATAAAGCACCCCAGTCTTCTGGGAAGTGCAGACGGGTTCACCCAAATCAACAAAGGCCTGTGTATAGGAATCTGCTTTCCCCTGACCACCACGAGGCCACTGTCTGCTCTCTAACATGTTCCTGTGTCTGGCTCCCTCACTTCTGCCAGCACACACGCAGTGAGTGCTGGACCCGTCCAGGGTGGGCTGGATAGGGTTGACTGGGGCTGCCGTCCCCTCCTCCATTTTCTAGGACCTCTGCTGCTCAGAGGCTGACTCAATACCTGGAGATGGAGGAAATCAGGTGGCTCCCGCTGTTCTTTTCCCCGTCTGCATAGTGTCAGTGATTCCCTTAATAAACATGGCAGTGGGCCACCCAGGATGGCTCTGCGCCCTTCCCCAGACCCCTTCCCTTCTGTCTGTGTGAGTTAAGCTGGGAGGGAGATGGGCTCAGGTGAAGCCTGCTCAGGCTCAGACTCATGATGGAGGCACAGCTTGCTGTCCGTCATGGTACTGACCAGGCTAGGATCCCAGGCAACTATGCACCTTCCCACCTCTTTATGCAGTGACTCCTGCCTGCTAGACCACCAGCACTGTCCCTCAGAGCTGGCAGGCCCCTTGAAAAGTGGGATCTTGGCCTCCTGGACATTCTTCTGTCTAATGTTGATCAATACACAGCAACTGTAGTGCAGGGCCAGAAGGGTTTCCGTGAGCACGTCAGATGGCAAACAAGTATCTGTTTCTTAGTTGCCGAAGGAGAGCACGGAGGTCCCAGCCACTTGACTCTAATGCTGGCGTCATCTATAGGGCTGTTGGAAGTGATCTGTTTAGAAATGCAGCTTGGATAGTTGCCTCTGGACTCTCTAGTCTGTACATTCGTGGACATCAGATGCCTAGTCTGTACCTGGCACCTTAGTTGTCACAGGTGGTTCACTGAACAATTCACACTGCTGCCCCAAAGCCGGCCTTAAACAGTTACACACGCACACTCCCGCACTCACAAACTACACACCGTTCTAAACTACACATGCGTGCTCCCTCATATGTGAAAGAAGAGACATTCTATTCTTAATTCAATTCGCGTTTGCATGCAGCTTTATAAAGCTGTGCTTATTTCTGTGCTTAACAGACATTAGAACTTAATAGTGGCTTTTACCTCCAACTTGCCCGTAGAAGTACTGTGCCTCTGCTTTGACACCCTGATCTTTGTTAAGCAAAGGGAGACCCAGAAGATCAATAGAAAGTCATTTCCTGTTCCTATGCCATGGAATTCTTTCACACAAGTTGACTGAAGCCTTTGCGCCCAGGATAGCACAGGATTTGAGGTTCCCTGTGCTTCTAGGTCAGCTCAGCTGACTTCCCCTCTATTTTACGGGGTCGCTTGTTATCTTAGATCGGGGTAGGGGGCTTTTTCTTTCTGGTCTTCCTTCTGTGATGTCACAGGAGGTCTTTTGGTCTTTGGTGGGAAACAGAGGACAACTTATCAGGAACAACTAGAATGTCAGAACACTGACTTCAAAGGAAGGATATGTTTTTGTAAGGAGGTCATAAAACTATAAGAATCAAAGGCATCCTGCCCGAGCCCCACTCCTTCCTGGACCTGTTAAAGGCAAGTCCTTTGGGATCTAAGAATCTCATTTCAAAAAAAAAAAAAAAAAGAAAGAAAGAAAGAAAGGAAGGAAAAAAACTTTATTTTAATTTTAAGTGATTATTTAATTGGGAGTTCCATCATTCTCTCAATGGACTGTGAACTCCAAGCAATCCTCCTGCCTCAGCCTCCAAGTGCTAAAGTTATAGGCACATACAATCAGCTTCCTGTGGGCTTTAGACTCACAAGTTACTTCCTCTCCCAACCTTGCAGATTTCCTCTGTAAAATAGTGATACCTACAGAAGCTTCGTGGGAAAGGGTTGATTGTGCACCCGGGAAGTCTGTCAGGCGTGCGGGGCGACACCAGGTTGTGGGAAGCGTGCTCAGACTGACTGTGGTCTAGACTGTACTGTTTGAGTACTGTGCATTGAGCATTCCCCTTTAGACCACTGCAGGGCTTCCTATGTGCAGGAGCGTGGCAATCCCTGCCTCTCCTGTTCTCTTCCATCCTTCATTACACTCATGTTGTGTGTCACGCGCTCCCTCTAGTGGCAGAACTGAGCAACCTCACCATGAAAATAGTCCTGCCTATTGTCTTTCTAGGTCTCCTTAGTTCCCATGACCCAGAGATGGACACAGATCACAGGCTGCCCACTTTGACAGTCTAGAGAACACGACAACACCTCAGAGATGTCACGGTCAAGGCATTTTTTAGAGTCTCACGGGAGAAGATATGCACTGCTTAATATCCTTGCATATGTCTTTGACCTTAAAACTCCATTAGTTTTCCCTGCCCTTTCCCAGATAACAACACTTATCTTTGCAAGGATATTACTCTCATCTTCCAACATGGATTTCTTACACTGTCCTGTGATTTAGTTAAGCCTCACAGTCCTGTTAAAATACACGTCATTTATGTGATCTGTTCAGATATATGAAAATTAAAGACTGTGAATTAAAATTCACAGATTACTGCATTTTAAACCCAAAGATATAGGAGGAATCTCCTTGCAAAGATTTCAGGGTTTTAACATTAACAGGTTTCAAATCTGTGGTTAAACTGGAATGAGAATCCTGCTTTGGGAATGGACTGGGCAAGTGTGTTTCTATTTGAAGATTCAAAGAATGTGATGGTGACCCAGTTACTGCCAAGAGCTGTCAGTTTAGTTTAAAATGCTCTATGTCTCTGTGTTGGTGATGTGTGAGGAGATAAAATATTAAGTTTGTTTATTTAAAATGTTTATCTCCTATCCCGAGGAAATGCATTCCTTTGAGCCTTGCTGAGAAAGTACAATGTTCCCACATATGCCAGTATAGACAACAGGCCGTTAAAAAAAATTTGGAAAAGGTCTGTAGAGAGGGTTCAGTGGATTAAACTGCTTCTTGTCGTCAGAGTCAGAGGCTGTCTTTTTAAAATCTAAGGTAGCTAGCCTGGCAAGAACTCATGTTTCCTGAATCTTCTCCTTCCCCACTTCGCTGATTGGCCAGGTCAGAGCTCCAACCAATGGGATGGGATATCCCACCAATATCTGGGATAAACGAATGAAACCTTCTTGACCAAGAGAATTTACAAGCCTGGCTTGGGTCATGGTGTGTTTTTTTTTTTTTTCCAAAAAAAAATAATAATAATTTCTTTGCCAGGCAATTTTTGCTTTGTTCTGTGTTCCTTTGTGTGACACTGACATTGTTACTTTTTTGTTTCTAATGCTGTGCAAGCCTTTTTGATCTCAGAATCCACATAAAAAGCTGGGCATGGCACAAATCTGTAACCTCGAATTCCTATGGAAATGGGACAGGGGAATTTGCTGGCAACTCCGGAACCAGCTAACTGTAATGCACAGTGCCATGTAATGGCAGAAACAAGAGAGACTCTGCCTTGGAAACAAGGTGGAAAGAAGGAATTGGCCCCTTAAAATCAGGTAAAAACAAAGACACAGGCAGATTTATTGGAAAACTATTATGGGCTGAGGACATGGCTCAGCCATGAGAGTTCTTGTCTTGGAAGGAAGACCTGAATTTGATCTCCACAATCCACATTTGAAAAGTCAGGTATATGGCATACACTTGTAACCAGTGCTGAATAAAGCAGAGACAGGTAAGGCTTACTGGCCAGCCAGCTTAACCCTGTAGGCAAGTTCTAGGCCAGGGGAGACCTTTCTACAAAGAAACAAAGTGGATGGTGTGAGAGGAACAACACCCAAGATTCTCCTCCAGCCTCTCTGTGCCATGCAGTTGATAACACATGTGTGCTCACCTGCACACAAGCATGCCCATGCAAAATGGTAGAGTAAAAATAAAGAACAGCCTTCTTGGGCCAGTGGCAGATAAAAACAGTTGCTGTTGAGCCTGATGACAAGAGTTCAATCCCCATACCCACATGGCAGAAGGAGAGGACCAACTCCTGCAAATTGTCCTCATATATCCACACATGCTCCATGACACTTGTGCAAGCGTGTGAACAAACATATGTACATACACAAATTAATTAAAACATAATTAAGTGACATTAAAAATGTTATTTCACACCTTCTGTGTTTATGGACTAGCTGGAGTTTGCACCTGGGAGTCATTAAAGACACCTGGTGACAAATCAGGAAGCACAAACCAGAAAAATCCTTAAATATTGTGACTTAAAATGTATTTTATTGGGGCAGTGGGAAAAAAAATGTATTTTACCTAGGGAACTCATAGGCCCCACCGGTATACCTACTAATACTATTCCGCCCAATGGAAATAGTGTCTGTGCCCTCCGACGGCACATATGCCAATAGATTAGTGCAGCTCTCAAACTTCATCAGAGAAGTTCCTCTGTGCCAATGAAGAGCCTTACGATTGGTTGGGGTAAAGAGAATAGGCGACTGTCGAGTGCTCCGCCACAGATGAGGCAGTCTGATTTTGGGCTCTGGTCCTGATTGTACCTCAGTTCTTTCTCTCCAATTGTGCTCAGGTGACAATGGAAGCAAAATAGCATGTAACCTCAAATCAGTGAATGCCACAGATTACAGGGTCATTTCTGTTCTCAGTTTTTCACTAGCCACGTGTTAAATGCATCTACATCTGTGAGCACATCCTGCTGGACAGGAAGAACAGAGCTAAGGCAGGACCAGGGGACGGTCTAGAGCAGTGAGCTTCAGAGCCTGGCTCACTTGTTTTTCTTCTCCTCACCACCAGGGGGCAGGTCTCCCAGCCAAATGAAAATCTCCCTCTTGTCTCTGTGTGGATTTGAGTATCCTGCTTCCACGATAAGGAATCCTTGAGGAGCCGTCTTTGTTTGTTTTGACATTTCATTTCAAACCAAAATGCCATACCTAAACACTCAAATTCTACGCAGCAGCCAGGCGGTGTGGAGGCTGTCATTCATGTATTCATTCCCTTAGCTGTGCAGTGTGTGTGCGCGCGCGCGCGCGCACGCTGTTTGATGACCACGTGTTTGGCACTGTGCCCAGATCAATGGGCGTTAGCTTGGTCTGTAGGAGTCCTGTAGGGCGTGTTGAGCCGGGCAATCAGGGGAAAGTGATTATAGCAGTAGACAGCAGTGCTTAGCTGAAGGGCTCACCACATGGCATTTTAGAAATTCTAGACTGCAAGAAAAGCAGACAGCATGTCACACAAAGTCCTCTACCCAGTCCAGCAAACCCTGCCGGTTCAGATGGCCTCAACTGCTGCCCCCTGGCCTGCAGTGACTCAGGTCAGCAGCGTCTGTTCTTGCTGTTCCCTGACACCTTTAGCACTTCTGGATGTTGCTGTGGAACTGTCACATGATGGGGTACTCCTGCCCTACCTGAGCACTTCCCATTACCTTCGCTGCCAGGCCTAGGCATCATACCTTAGCACTGAGTGTCTTGAGGGCATTGTTTTCTACAGGGCTCCTTGCTTATTAGATGCTACCCTCCAACAACAGAAACTCAGCATAACAGGTCTCTGCTCACCGTGATAGTTACTCTTGGTTGTCAACTTGTGGTCATGCCTGTGGGGGCATTCTCTCTATTATTAATTGATGTCAGAGGACCCTGCCCACTGTGAGCAGTGCCACCCGAGGCAGGTGGGCCTGGGCTGGACAAGAAAGGCAAGTGAGCAAGCCAGAGAGAGCAAGTCAGTAAGCAGCATTCCTCCATGGCCTCTGCTTCCGTTCCTGCCTGCAGATCCCTGCCTTGGCTTCCCTTGCTGAAGGACTGTAACAGTCAGCCAAATAAATCCTTTCCTCTCTCAAGTTGTTTTTGGTCAGTGTTTTATCAATGGGGAGCAAATTAGGGCACTCATCAATACCTCCCTAACCCTTAGAGCACTCTGGGTCCCAGAGTAGGCACCCAATAAATACCTCTGAGTGCCCTGGAGACAGCCCTGAGAAGTGGCGCCATCTCTTTAGAGGGCGTTGGAGGGAGCTGGCTTTGAAAGGACTGACTGCCAACAGGCCCAGGGTTAAGCTCCACCCTCTGGCTCTGCAGCCCTTGCTGGGAGGAGGTGCCAGGAGCCCCACGTGGCATGGTCCCTTCATCAGGAGTAAGGGTCACTCCGAGGAGGACCTCAGCTTTGCTGTTAATTGTCTGCTTAACCTTTCTTTCGGCTATTTTTAACTTCTCAGTTGGTTCACTTCAATGATTTTGAATATTCATGGAGCACAATGTAACATTTAGCTCCATGTGTACACTGCATTAAAAAATTAAGCCAGTTAGCAAACCTAGCACTATAGCTTCCAGTCATTCTTTACAGTGAGAATGTTTGAAACCTGCTCTTAATAACTTTGAAATACACACTTTTAAAAACAAAGCAAAACAAACAAACAAACAAAAAATAAAAAAAACAGGGTCTTAGTTGTTTCGTGCTGGCCTCTAACTTGCTATGCTGAGGCTGGCCTTGAACCTCTGATCCTCCCTCCTCTGCTTCCTGGAGGTGGAGGCATGTGCCACCACACCAGGTTCATGTAGTGCTGGTTGTGGAGTGATGGAGAGAGTGTTCGCTATGCACTCAGCACAATTAGAGGGGTCTAAGAGATCAGCCATCTCAGCCTGGTGGAGAGCTTCATTCCAGTATAAACAAAGCAGATGGGAAGCCATAATGCAGTTGCCATTTAGATGTGGTGCTGGGGTGTCAGCTTAAAAAGGAGCAGCTGTGATTTGTTTCCCCACTTATCAGTGTGGGAGCTGCTTCCCCAAGAACATGTAAGCAATTAAAATGATAATGTGAAACTCACAGTTGGCTCTAGAGCAGCACTTCCCAACACGCAGGTTCTGAGACAGGAAGTAGTGTTTCTCTAAAACTGAGCCTTCTGTGACCTGATACTGCACAGAAATACTGCATTAAGTCATTAGAAGTGAGAGAGTGCTTCTGGAATATTCCAGTATGTATTAGGTTTTCCTAGGGAGGCAGGATATGAATGCAACTTCTCTCCGTATGGTTTGTGCATGTGCGTGTGCACACGTGTTCATATAAGGTGCTATAATTAACTATCCCGTGGATCGTATTTGTTCGGAGCTGCTCCAGGGATTTTTACGAGCTCAACAATGACAAGCTTGGATGATGGGGCTGGGGCAACTGTGTTCAAAGACATTGCTCTCTCTGTTTTAGTGACAGGAATGAGTGGATGCCACACCCCAGCAAAACTTAGCAGTTCTGAAAGAAATGTGCATGACACCATGCAACAGGGACTCACACAAGAGGTTTATTGGGGTGGGGTGAGACAGGGAGTGTTTGGTTCTGAGTGGGGAAGAAAGAGAGAGAGAGAGAGAGAGACAAAGAAAGACATAGAGAGAGAGACAGAGAGAAGGAGGATAGAGGAAGAGGAGAGGGGATAAAAGAGAAGGAGAAAGAAGGGACCAAAAAGGAAGAGCCTAAAGCCCACCAGGATTATATAGGACTGATGATGCAGGACAGGTACCTGTCTGGGGGCAGATACAGGGCTGGTGGGGGGGGTTACCTGGCCAGAGGGTGGGAGTGTTGGGAACGTGGGGAATAGTCGAACTTCAGGGAAGGAGCTCTGGCCAATTCACAAAACCAGTTCCCAAAATCAATGCACATGTTGATCTCTCCATCTGGGATGGATTCTGCTGGATCAGCAGTGGGAACAAAACTGTTCTACACAATGAATTGACACCCAATTGATTTGCATCTCTTGTCTATAACCTTTGGAGTTAACTCCTGGCCCTCAAGATAGCCCTGCTGTGGATGCTAGGAGGCCTGATCTGTTTGGGGGATGAAAGTGATGGGCGGTCACTATAGTTTTTCAAGTATAAATCAAGGTCAATAAGACAATGTAGAGGAATATTTAATCTTTTAATTAAGCAACATGGCTGCTCTGGGAAAGGATCACATTGAAAGGCCTGTGTGATAGCTAGGAAGGGATCAAATCCAGAGGCCTGTGTGATCCGGGTGGAATGCAGAAAGAATGTTAGACTGATCCTATACTCTGTGCTAATGCTAGGTGAAAGGAATTTCTGTAGTTAAGGCAACATAGTGCACATTTTAAATTCCAACACTAAGGTTCTAAAAGGAAGCAGTGAATTCAGAAGTAGGTCACACTCACAGTTCAAGGTTACAGAATGAGCACACACCTTTAATCCCAACTCTGAGATTGAGTCAGAGTGAAGAGTCAGCAGAGTGAAGTCTGAGATTCAATCACAGTGAGGACTTGCCCAACTCTCAGGATATAAAGGAGTCTCTCAGTCCACAGAGAGGGAGTTCAGAGAGACACAGAGACACGGAGGCAGTTCGGGAGGAATCAGTATCAGATGGGAAGAGTGATTCAGTTTGAAGCAGAGCAGAACAGAGCAGTTCAGTCAGAGAAGTTATGAGAGTCAGCCAGTCAGAAGAGTTCAGTCAGAAACAGTCAGCTGGCTTACAAGGTCAGTTTGAAACAGCAGCTCAGAGAGGAGTTTAAGCCAAAATAGTAAGTTGAATTAGCCAACCAGAAGAGTTAGTTGAGTTCAGTACAGTTCTGAGTTTAGGAGCTAGTCAGAGTGAGTCAGTCAGCTGTAAGTCATGGAGGTTGATTAGATTGTACAGAGGCTAAAACACTCTAAGGACTGGAGATTGAACTAGCCAAAGAATAAACTACCTTTTGGCCTGAATCTATGTCTATAAGACAAATTGCTGCAAGTGGCTTCCATCCAGTCCAGGAAGCCCAACTGAGTGGGTCTCAAACCTTAGCTCTCACTGGATTAAAACAGTGTCCTGGCCTGCTATACCAGGTATTGTATTCGAGGTACAGCCCCCACTACTGTCTACTCCACAGAGCCACGTGGGGCTAGTGTGCAGTTCTTGTGATAGGATGCTTTGGCCCTTCTCTGAGTATTCTTTCATCAATTAATACTGGTTCCAGGAGGAACCCAGAGATACCACCAGGGCCGCATGTACCTAGTGGACCACAATCTTACAAAACCACTGTGTTCAAGCTCCCCAAGATATCCAGGGGGTCCAGGTGACTAGAGTGATAGTGTGGTCAGTAAAATGCTTTTTATGCAAGCATGGGGACCTAAATTTGGTTTCCAGAACCCATGTTTTTAAAAAGCCAAGTGTGGTGATGAGCCTGTGAAGTCTCAGCAGTGGAAATGGGGAGGTAGAAACAAGTGGGTCTTGATCCTCACTGGCCAGCAGTCAAAGTCTTAGGCAAACATCAGTTGATGGGACCTAAGAAGGAGGATGACCTGGTTTCCCCATGCACACACACAACTGTATATGAGTACCCGCACACATGTGTACCTGCATGCATACAAATGTCCACATGTACAAACATATACCTGCACACACAAAGATACTTTCAGAGTACTAAGTACATGCTCCCAGCTGTCAGGGAAGCCCTGGCCCAGGCTGACTCAACAGTGATGGCACCCTCAGGGGAAGTGACTGAAACCTGAGATCACTGTGAATATTCTCAAGGGGAGAGTACCTTCTATGGGACTCAAGATGCCAATCAGAGCTAAGTCCCAGGTACCTATGCCCTGGCTTCTAACATCCTGCTAAATAGTTGCCAGCCCATCTGAGAAGCAGGAACTAGGAATATGGTAAGAATTGCTCAAGTAGACAGAGACAGGGTAGGGTGTGGAAGCATCTGAGGTCTATGGGGAAGGCAGACTGGCCTGAGACCAGGCTGGTGAGTCAGAACATCCAGTCACTAATGGAAACCTCAGTGGGCCCTGGAAAGAAGACAGTGTCTTCTAACCTAAGGGGCTTCTTTTAGCTCTGTGCCCATGGTTACTGCCCTATTGGTTACCGGACCCTGCAGAGGCCAGACCCTGACTGGCCTTTCTCCTCTCCTAGGCTCAATCAGCCAATCACCATATACCCTGTGTTTTTTGTCCAGCAATGCCTGAGTGCCACATGCAGGTACACCATCACACCTTGACCTGTCTAGCCTCCACCTGCAATGGACTCTTTCCCTGTTATCTCACCATGAGTCCCTGGCACACCTTTGAGCTTGGCTCCTTTTGTTTTCCTGGCCTCCTGGCTTTGGCCTCCAGCTCGTCTCTGCCCCATTTTGGTCCTAACTCTGGCCTCCTGGACCACTTGGGCATCGGTGAATCAGACTTAGGCCCATCTCTTGTGTCCTAAGCAGACAGAGAAGCAGACCCCACAGCAGCCGGTGGCTTTGACATGAACCCCCTTCTCCAGGCATGAACCATGTTCTAGACAGAAAGAGATGTCACATGGGGCTGAGGCCTGGTTCCCTTTTAGTGACAACATGACAAGAGGGTTATATTGGATGCTCCCTCTTCTACAAATCTAAGGGAAAAAGCTAACTGCATACTTGCATAGTAGTTATGGAGGAAATTAAATTCCATGTCTAAACTGTGCAGTGTGGTATGAATCTTAATCAGACCCTTAGATAGTTATTAATGATAATCATTTTGGTGATCTGAGAACTCAGCAGCACCCCCAGGCAGAGCAGTTGTGACAAAGCATGAATTGTCTGGCTCACATGAGTCAGGGGAACTTAGAGGGCTTTGGGGTGGGACAGCCACCAGGCAGAGACTTGCTTCATGGGGACCAGTCCAAGAAGCCCCAGGGCAGCACTACAGCAAGCCTTGGTCTCCACCTACCAAGGCAAGCTTGCTACTGACTTCTCTGCTGCCATAATGAAGCTTCTGAGAGGACCTTGCCAAGTGTAGCAAGTCCCAGGCAGTGGCAGTAAGAGGCCACATCCCAGATGAGGCTGATATCCAAGGCTGGGGGTGGGGCAGAGACGATTTATTGACTTGCCACAGAAATCAGACTGGAGTCTCAGCAGGAAGGGATTTGCCAAGGCTGGGGTAAGCCAGGCTAGTGTCCTAGGTAGATGTCCTGGGCATATGGCAAGGGTCAGAGAAAGGCAAGTCAGGAGTGTTGTGTAAAAGTCAAAGGAATCAGTGATGCCAGAAACTAGACACCATGTGACAGAAAGAGCCAAAGGGATCATTCTGGAATGATTTAGGAGGCAGACTCAGCTGGGCCTGGGAGGTGACTGGGCAAGGTAGAGGAGGGAATAGGAAGACATGGCTGCGCCTTTAGGTTACTGGCTGAGGAAGAATGGGGTAAAGCATGTAGTTTCTTTTTAACAACCTTAATCTGTTTGGTTTTTTGTTTGTTTTTTTTTTTGTTGTTGTTTTTTGTTTTGTTTTGAGTCAGGGCCTGTCTTAGTTACTGCTCTATTGCTGTGAAGAGACACAACAGCCAAGACAACGCATTTTAAAAAAGCATTCATTTGGGGGCTTGCTTACAGGTTGGAGGCTTAGTCCATGATCATCGTGGCAGGAAGCAGACAGGCATGGTGCTGGTGCAGTAGCTGAGAGCTTTACGTCCTGATCCACAGGCAGCGGGCAGAGAGAGAGTCTGGGCCCAGGGAGGGCTTTTGAAACTTCAAAGCCAAACAACACACTTCCTCAACAAGGCCACGCCTACGCCATCAAGTCCATAACTCACAATCCTTCTAATTCTTAAACAGTTGACCAACTAAGCACGCGAACACATGAGTCTATGGAGCCATGTTGTAGAAGTTTATTTTTTAGTTTTTTGCATAACTGTTTTGTGCCCTGTTGGATGAGAGGCTGCTTAAGTCTTGGCATTTTGTATTGTCTGCAGGTGTTGGATTTCTGTGGGGGATGTTTGATTGCTTATGATCTGCACGTGCTATCAGTAGAACACCTGAGGAGCTCTGAATCAGTAAAAACACATGAGCTCGGTGTTTGAGGTTGGGCTTGGATAGTGGTTCCCTCTGCTGAGGTCTGAGAGGGTTTGATACCAATGATTATGCCTCCTTGTTGTCCTTGCTGAGACACCACAGCAGCCTAACTACAACGGAGCCATTCTCATTCAAACCACCACAAGGCCTGTAGCCCAGGCTGGCCTGGAACTTAATATATAAAGCCCGGGGTCCTTGAATTTATGGCAGTTCAGCCTCATCCTCCCAAATGCTGGGATTTCAGGCATGTATACCAACCCAAACAGAAGTTTTGCATAAACATTCACACACACAAACATACATACCACATTTATTGTACCATGGACAAACCTCGGGCTATACACATGTTCTAGGCTATATACATATGTCTTCCCAGTGCTGGCACCAATACGTCTAACAATGACAGCCCCTTTGTCTATGATTTTAAAGGCTTCCTCTCCCTTTCTGGCCAAACTTCACATTTTAAAAAATCCTTATATTCTATGGTTTTTAATCCCAAATGTCATTATAAACTTAAGTAAGTATAGCCAGTAATAACTATCCCTGAATATTACGCTGCCTTGAAATTTTCTGTCCAAATTGCTGTTGGCATTCAACTCTTCCAAGTTCCTACCAGAGCAGCCCTTTAGCTCTGCCTATGGCATTCTAGGGCTTCTCTAGCCTACATCTCTAAACTCTTCCAGATTCTCCCCACAAACTAGTCCAAACACCTAAGAGCTTCACGGTAAAGTTTAATCTGGATCCCACCTTTCCAGTACCAACTTGATGTGTTAATCACTTCAACATCATGGTGGTACAGTACACGAGAAACAGAAAGGAAAGATTTCCTTTGATTCACTATTTTGGGGCTTTAGTTTACGATGACAGGGAAAGCAGGGCAGAACAGTTCAGACCACGGCAGCAGGAGCATGGAGCAGGGCGTGGGCAAATGACAGCAGAGCAGGAAGCAGAGGTCAAGGCAAGAACCGATCTTCAAAGATTCTCCTACGATGGCTTGCTTCTGCTGGCTAGGGCACCTCCCAGAATTGTACCCCATGTGAGGGGGGCATTTCAGATTCAAAGCACAATATCCCCATTTATCAGCGTCATTTGTGTTTCCAATGGCCGTGTCATCTATCTCCCAGGCTCCTAGCTTCTGAAGCTCTTCCCCAGAATACTGGGATCGGTTGAGCTACGATGGACATGTGCCACAGTCCTGCAGTCTGTTCATTTTAGAGGAGCCCTGAAATGCCCCCTGTTGGGATCTGCATTGCCCCAAATGAAAGACAATGCTATTTCTTTCTGTTGCCTGCGTATAAGCCAGGCCACAGGGTCCGTCTCTGTGCAGCATTGTAAGCAAGGAAACCCCTCTCATAAGCAACAGCACATAGTGCCTGTTCCCAGCTCAGGAGACACAGCAATTCTCCCGAGTCCTGTGGCCTCATTTCTTACCCACTCAGGAGCCCACAGATGCTTAGACACCTCCTCTTCTTTTTTACCCTCCAATTTACACCACCACCTTTCTTGCCCCAACATGTATATAACTCAATCCCTTCGTCTTCACTTCCATACCCCTCTTATTTCTTCTCTGCCAGTAAAATCTCCCCCTTTGCTTTTTATCCCAATGACCTACCTTCAGGAAGATGCCTGGGAGAGACCAGGGGAGACTGGATCTCATCTAGGTATTGGGGCTAAAGGGCTAGAGGAGATTGTTCAGAGAAACTTCGAGAAGTGAAAGACTCTTTATGACTGTGTGAGAAGGAAGGAAGATAGGCCTTAAATTTTTTTAACAGCTCCAAATCTCTTACGTCTTTGTCATTTCTCCAAGCACAGCTGCTTGGTCATCCTGGCCTCTGGGGTTTCTCCTTCTTGGCTCTTGCATCAGCTTCTCAGACTACCACAAACAGAAAACAAAAAGGAATTTGGTTCTAGAGCCTGGGAGGCCCAAATTGAGGTGTCAGCAGGACCCTCTGAAGGCTTATGGGGAGGAACCTTCCTCGTCTCCTCCACAGACATTTGCTCAGCCGTGTTCACTGCTATTCTGTTCTCAGGAGCTAGGAAACAGTAACAACCTAAGCATACACTGTATATAATTTTAAGTTTTTATTTTATTTTGAATCCCACACATGTGTCTGTGTATGGTTTTATGAACACAAGGGCAGGTGCCTATAGAGGTCAGAAGAGGGCATCGGGTCCCCTGGAGTGGAGTGTAGGTGGATGTGAGCCACCTGATGCGGGTGGGTGCTGGGAACTAAAGTCAGGTTCTCTGCAAAAGCAGCGTGTGCTCTTAACCCCTGAACCAGCTCCCCAGACCCGATTCCTGTACATTTTTAAGGAACAAAGTATCTATTGAGAATGGTCTTTATTTTGTCGCTCTTTGAATTTCTCACCACATCGTTGTAAAAACACAGCTCTCACCTCAACCAGGATAAGAAATAGTTTATTCTGGAGCCAGATATGAGTGACTATAGCCCCGGAACATGAATTCAGGTTACCCCAAATATTGCATCCCAACGTGGGAACAGTTGGATGAGGCTGTTATAGTAATGGAACAAAGAAAGCTGTAAATCAAAGCGTAGTTAAAGTACACTGGTGGGTACATCACAGGGCAGAGCACGGCAAAGCAGGGAGACTCTGTTCCAGACCCCAGGGCTGGCTGATGACATTCTTAGCCTTGAGGTTGGTGGAAACCTGGGTTCTATTTCTATATCTCAAAGTATTAGCCATTAGGCTATGGTCATAAAGACGTTAGGGGCATACAGAGGAAGGTAATAGTTGACTATTAGCCAGCATGAAATTTCTGGGGGAATTGTGATTCTTGAGAGTCCATTGTTTCAATAGTGTGATACCTGACATAGGTGTCTCTTTAGAGAAGTGGTTCTCAACCTGTGTGGGTCACGACCCTTTTGGGGGAGGGGTGTCAAACAACCCTTTCACAGGGGTTTCCTAAGACCATCAACATATCCGATATTTATATTATGATTCATAACAGTAGCAACATTTTATGAAGTAGCAATGAAAAAAATTTTTTGGTTAGGAGTCACCACTGTAGTGGAATATTAAAATGTATTCTCAAACATTATAAAGCTACACGCACTTCTGTGCAGTAATAACAGTTGCTGTATCTGTCAGGAGGAACTGCTGCCAGAAGGTCACCCTCCTTAGCTGTTAGAACTAGCGTTCGGGTATGGATGGGCTGCAGCTTTCTTGAATGCAGAAAGAATGCTAGTCTGGAGAACCAGTAACTGTCTAGTTAATACCTGCGGATGGAGAAATTGTTGTTCAAATTTAACTTTTTGTCCACTGAGATCTTTATGTTGAAAGCATTTGATTGTAGTATTGCTAATGGAGGTGCTTTTTTTAGGGTCTCCTCCCTCAGCCAAAGCACCAGACAAGGAATACCTTGCCTGTAAAATGGTGTCAAATTGGCAGGTTGGAGGTTGGGGTTGTTGTACTGTGGAAGTTCTGATCCTAAAAGCAATTAAGACCTTCGTAGCAACGGACGGTACCTGTTGTAGATAAATTACCTGGGGACCACATGCCAGGGTCAGTCCATCAGAGGCTGGACCCTCTGCCAGGTGGTTCTGGCTTTGAACCTCAGTGGCTGTCTTCTGTTCTTTATCGAACCCGTTTGAGAGCTATACATATTTGCATCTACACACCACACCATGAGGAGCTGTGATAAAGGGTTGCAGCATGAGGAAGGTTGAGAACCACTGCCTAGAATGTCTTCTCTCCTGTCAAGGCAGTTGCATATTTATAGTTTGTTTATCTAACGTGTGTGTTGTAAGCATATATGTGGCACATGTGAATATGATGGCAATAATCCTCTATGGATCTCCACCTTACTTTTGATACCAACTCTCTCACCAAATCTGGATATTATCACTTTGGCTAGACTGGCTGGCCAAGCTGGGTAAACTGGGATTTGCCTGTCTTCACTGCCCCCCCCAGCACTGGAGTCACAAGTAAGCTCTCACGCCTGCATTTTTCATGGGTTCTGGAGGTCTGAACTCAGGCCCTCCTGTTGTGTGACAGGCACTTTTCCCACTGAGCCACCTCCTCAGCCCCTTTCATGGTCTTCTAATTCTTTCTCACAGATAACATTTATTTTGAATTTATAAAACCTTTTCCTGCTTCCCTCCTCCTGCTCCTTTCCCCTCCTCCTTCCTCCTTCCCCCCTCCTCCTTCCTTCTCCTCCTCCTCCTTCCCCTTCTCCTCCTCCTTCCTTCTCCTCCTCCTCCTTCCTTCCCTCCTCCTCCTTCTTTCTCCTTCTCCTCCTCCTTCCTCTTCCTCCTTCTTCCTCCTCCTCCTCTTCCCCCTCCTACCTATATATGAAAGAAAAACTTGGCACTTTACACATAGAGAAAGCAGACTCACAGGTGATAGGCCTGCCTAAAGCCTTCCTTTGAAAAAATGCCCTGACAGCAAACATTCACAGAGCAATGAGATCCACTGGCTACTAGAAGCTGCACTGTGGGCTCCCAGGGAGCTTGGACTGGCAAGATGGAGTATGAAGTGCAATCAATGCCCATCTTCCTTTGTTCAAGGATGTCTGCTTGGTTGCCATGGGAACACTCGGCATGGAATCAGGGTGAATGGTATCCATGAAATCCACCAGGACACCATGCGAGGGGCAGGGACTTGCTCCACCACCTTTCTTTAGTGCCCAGATGCAATGGCCCCAGGCTGTATCTGTCTTTGCAAGATGGTAGGTTGTGTATGAAAGCTTTATCATACTTCTGCTGCCTGGGAACTGACTTTTCCACTTGCCTTGGTTTTACGTTTGACTGTTGTCTCTTGTTCCCTTCTTCCTTCTCTCTGACTTCCTCCTTTTAGTCCTTTTCCTCCTATTTCTCTCTCTTTTCTTTTTATATGTATTTTGAATGTATATATGCAGGCGTGCATGTTCCATGGTGTGTATGTAGAAGAAGAGGACAACCTCAGTTGTTGGTCCTCACCTTCCACCTCGTTTGAGACAGGATCTCATGACTGTTGAGTGCTCCAGGTAAGCTGACTCCGGAGCTTCTAGCGATTCTCCAGTCTCCATCTCTCACATCATAGTAGGAGTGCTAGGGTTGCAGATGTATGCTGCTGTGTCCAGCTTTTACAAGGGGATTTGAACTCAGATTCTCACACTCACAGAGCAAGCCCGCCCCCTTCTCTCCAAAGGGAAAAGTAGCAGCACTAGTGTTTCACTACTCTTAGGGGTGTCCACAAGTTCATGGTTTCCACAGGACACAGCTGTCGTGGGTCTGACTATTTTCATGACCAGCCTTGAGGCCACAGCTGGGCCTGAGCCTGGGCCTTTAATGGCTAGCAAAGGCTCCTTGGCCCCTCACTTTCCTGATGTATCTGGGATTCACAACAGCACAATTCAGAAGATCAGGTCAAGGCTGGTGGGATTGAGCTCTTGCCCAAACAGAAGAGCTACGGGACAATGTCACTTCAGACCAATGACTGGAGGGAAAGAAATCATAAGAAGTGGTTGTCTAGTGAAGAAATGCCCTTCCACTTTGCCTCCAGGACCATTTCAAAGTACAGTCTAAGACACCTTCTGTTTCCGAACTCTATGGACCTCAACCCCTGAATGCCCCAGAAGCTCCAGAGGTTTCCTTGTGTATGGGAGTGTTGGAGACATGATGAATCAGACAGCAGTGGGAAAACTAAGCATTATCCACCTGCCCTCCAGACCATTCTGATGCTGCTAGAGTTTGACTTCCTTCATGAAATGTAATGCAAAATATAAAATAGTCAAATGACTGCTACCCCAGTTGTAGCATCTTTTAAAGTTTATATTGGATATAAGAATGCTTTTTAAGAAATCATTTGCATGTGCACATACTTGTGTAGGGTAGAGGGTGTGGGCACATGTGTGTATGCTGTGTGTGTGGAAGGTGAAGGACAGGATTGGGTGTCAGTCTTCAACTACTGGATTGTCATGGGCCAAGTGACAAGAAGCATGGTCTGTGGCCCTGACCCCTCACCTAATCTCCTGGTGGCTGTGTTATCTCCAGCAGTGAAGACGGGGTCTAAAGCTGAGGCTCCGTGGGCTTGTGGGACATGGCCAGGGTCAGCCTGAGGAACCAGTCATCAATCATCAGTGCTCCTTGAACCATCCCATTCTGGCTGTGGAAGCTGCATCTCCTGGCACTGCATTGCATACATTCTTTCTGTATAGAGGCACACAGAGGGGATAGATTCCACATGTTCAATGTCCCATGGCAAGGCATCAAAATGATGGCATGTTCCCATAGACCTCTGTCCATAGACATGATGTATAGCCTTTGATACTGGGGGTAGGGTCCACAGAGTTCAGAAATATAGGATAGGTAGCACTGGGTCAGTTCTGGGATAGATAGCCTTAGGGGACAGCTAGAAGGAGACATGGAATTATGTTGTGCTGTGATTCATGGAGGAAGAACAGAAGTGCCAGCCAGCCTGCATCATCTCTCTATCTACGTCAAGGTCACCATTCTCTGTGGTCACATAAGGGTCATTCTGTTTCTCATGACTTCAAAAGAGCAAGCTCCTTCAATCTAATCTGTCATCCACGGTGCCTCCCTGTCCACTCTCCTAATGCAAGGGCATCAATCATTTCTCTGATGCTTGGTTGCTGAACAAACACATTTCCTTCAGGGATGCCCTGTCCCCTGACAACATGATCATGAGGAAATTCCTGTTTCTCTTCACTGTGCAATCTTATACATTTGGATGCTTGTTGTCTATACTCACCCAAGGTCTACACATGAACCTACAACCTGGGCTTGGTCAACCAGATGTCCCATCCCAGGCTTCTCTTTGGCTTATGCAACATGTGAATCGGCTAAGATACATTCCCCTCTTACAAGAGAGAGACATTCTGTGTTAATCCACAAGGCACAGAAAATGGGGTGCAGACACAAGTATTTGACTATGGAGCAAGTACACTCAAATTTAGGAGGCCACAATAAGATGTGGTTCAGTTGGTGGCCTGTAGGGTACAGTGGTCATGTCCATAACACAGCCTCAAGGTCTGAGAGCAAGGGTCACATTTCTTTCCCAGGGCTGACCCTGTGCTGAGCTCCTGGACCTGGCCTGAGCTTCTCAGCCCCTTTGACCTTATTAGAACCTTGTCCTACCTGGGTGTCCCAGACATCCTTTGCTGTCTGGTCAGGAACCAAGAATCTGATTCCTACCATGTCAATAACCAAACTCCAAGTTGCCCTGGGGCCATTGCACTTGCTATTCCCTCTGGCACCAGCCCGACCAGCCCAGGTGGTTAATATCTCCTCTCTATTTAGGTCTTAGCCTCCTATCACATCAAGACCCAGGTGCTCTGCCAGGGCAGTGCTCGCAGTGCTGGATTGGAACTGTCTGGGCACATGCCTGGCTTCTCTCCAAGTGTGTGTTTGTGTTTGCACCTTGTGTTCTCAAGGACTAGCACATTCCTAACTTGTAGTATATGTTGGTTCTTCCTTGCCATTTGGGAAGCCAGAATCTCTCAACTTCCTGCAGGGTCTCTTACAGATCACCTCAGAGGCCATGCTGCCACATGTGGCACTTCATCTGTAGGAGTTCTCCAAGGTGCCATGAGGAAAAGTCACCTTGAACAGGTGGCTCCATGGCAGAGTCGGACAGATGCTCCGTGGCAGGCATCTTTCCCAGGCAGGCAAAGAGAGAAGGGAGGTTTGCCTGCCCTTCCATCACTTAATATAACTCAAGTTAGCAATCAGCTAACTCTCTTCCAGTCTTCCAGCAGTTGGAGCCTGAACTCATGGGCGTACCCAGTATAGGCCAAACACGGAGCAATGTAGGAAGAATAAATAGCTGGAAAACGAGACAGTTATGTGCTGGCATTGGCAAGTAATAGTGATCATGTTTTGTGGGTTAGTGTGGATCGCTCACCTCACTGAGATTGCAGGAAACTTGAGGGGTTTGGTCGTGCATGCGGCGGGTACTAATGATACCTTTTATATTTGGATACAAATACAAAAACTTGTGTGCACTTAAAAGGAACTTACCAGCTAGGTGTCAGAGGAGCACCACAAAAATAAATAAGATAGGACAGGATAGAATCGAATAAGACAGTGGTTCTCAACCTTTCTAACGCTGGGACCCTTTAATACGGTTCCTCGGGTGTGGTGACCCCCAACCATACAATTATTTTCACTGTTACTCCATAACTGTAGCTTTCTACTGTTATGATCATAATATAAATATCTGATATGCAGATGGTCCTAGGCGAATTCTGTGAAAGGGTTGTTCGACCCCCCCAAAGGTTGTGACCCACAGGTTGAGAACCAATGGAATAAGATGAAATAAAACTATCTTGACAAATTGACGCTTCCATGACTGGGAAAATCAGAGTGAGAATGCTAGTCTTTAAACTGCTAAAGAATACGAAAGCAAGCAAAACATTGCTTAGCTGAACAGGGACTTTAAAACGAAGACAAGAGCAGGTGGGGTGACTCAGGAGGTAAAGGTGCTTCCATGCCTGGTGACCTGAGTTCCGTCCCCAGAATTTCCATGATAGACTTCCAGACCTGTGCCATGGCATATGCATCCACACATGCATACACACACACACACACACACACACACACACACACACAGACATGTATACACACACTAAATAAAGAAATGTAATTAATTTTGTAAAATTGGATGCTAATTTTTAAGATGAACAAAAGTAAAAAATAACACATATGCCAAATTGATTCCTTATTCTAGTAATTGCATATGGATCAAATTCCTCTCAAGAGGAAAAACTCGGATTATATTTTTCAGTCTAAAGACATTCTGCTTATAAGGCATATCTAAATATAAAATGACTCAGAGAGGTTAAATATAAAAAACGAGGCAAAGATATATTTGACATAGATAAATGAAAAGGAAGAGAAATGTTCAAAATGAAGCAAAGTGGGAGGGGGAAGGGTGTTAAGTGGGTCAGAAGACATAATTCCATGTTACTAAAAGACCCATCATTTAAAGAAGGGCTCCAGCCACAGGGTCATTAGAGCTAAGTAAGTTGAGAGACACAGAGTGGAGCTTTCAGAGGCTCAGCCAGGCATGATGGGTCACAGCTAATGTCACACCATGACAGAACAAGCAGAGAACATATAGACGAATAGGGTAGCTTTTGAAGAAAAACAATCCTGTGTGCTCTGTGTGCTCTGTGTGTGTGTGCATGTGTGTGGTGTGTGCATGTGAGTGTGTGGCAGTGTGAGTGTTTGCAGAGACCAGAACATGGTGTTACTTAGAGACAGGTCTCTCACTGAATAAGAAACTTGTGGTTTTAGCTAGGCTGACTAGCCAATGAACTCCCAGAATACTCCTGTTTCTGAGAGCCCCACATAGCAGAATTAGTCTGATCTGTATTTTTTTCACCCATGTGAACTTTATAATTATCAAATTCTAAAGGGTAAATCTAGTGTGACAATGGAGTCTAGCTTAAACCTCAAAGGTGAATCTGGGAAGAATTAACATTTTAAACACACACACGTGCGCACATCTAGGGAGCTGGCTCAGTGGGTAAGAATGTTTGCTATGTGAGCATGAAGTCCTGAGTTCAATTCCTCAGGATTCAAATAAAAAAGTCTGTGTGACTGTGCACAAGCCTTTAACACCAGCACAATGAGGATGGAGACAGGGGGATCACTGGACTTGCTGGCTGCTAATCTAGGTTCAGTGAGAGATCCTCTCTCAAAAGAACTAGATAGAGAGATAGAGCAGGACATCAAATATACCCTCCTCTGATCTCTAAACCTGTACCACACACTGCCACTGCCAGCTCTCCCCCTCCAGTATTGGATGCTTCAGTCTACTTTTGTTTAAACTTTCTTTTATATCTCCCAGTAGAGTTTTGTAGTTTTCTACATGTAGGTCAGTCAGTTTTACAAAGCTAGCATAATTCATGCACCGAATGCTTACTAAGACAATACAGAAAAGAAACTACACTTGTCACATTCACAAATATAGTCCCCAAACCCTTGAATAGAACTACTTTTCTTGGAAAACTTAAAGATACATTCCAGCAAAACAATATGAGGAAAAAAAAAATCAGAACGGCAAAAATGGATTCAAGCAACTGTGACAATCCCATTAAAGCACACCAAATTAAAGTTTTAAAACGTTGAAAATTGGGTATAAAAATGCACAAAAAATAATCCTAATAAAAGCAGTTAAAAGTCTAATGTTAAGACAATTGCATGCGTGTCTAAAGCAAACAGTTAACTCTGGGAATTTCACCAAAGGGAATTCTGATGGATAAAGTTAGAGGTGTGATCTGGTCTTGGCATTATGTGAACAGTCATCATTTTGGTTTTACACTAAACTTGGAGGGCTATGTTGGGAAGCCTGGTCATGGGCACATGTGTGCTTTGCTCTAAGCTGCCTGGGTACTGAACAGGGATGGGCATCCACTCTCTTCCCTGAAACTGATGGAGAACTAATAGGACCATGTGGTGCAGGTCAGAAGCACTCTGTTATGTTCTCAAAACACCACACACAGTTCAAACAGACAGTTTTGAAGATAAGCCCCAAATAAATGACTAGCAGGGAGATTCCCATGGCCAGACATCAATTAGCTATCCAGACACCTCTTCCTGGGCAACTTGGGGCTCTCATCCATCAAGAATGCTTTGACAGCTCTCAGGATATCAGAATCCTGGTGATGGACAATCTATCACTTACTTTGTCAGACCATACTCACCACAGAAGCTGGGACTGAAGACCAAAACAGGTTTAAGCCAATTGATGTCTTGGGGAGGTTGTCTTAGCTGTCACATGGCAGTCACAGAACTAGGAGCAATGATGTACTGGGTGGCCCTGATAAGAGCTGGTCTAGAAATTAGACACCTATCTCATAGGGCCTGTTTGTGTTTCTGTAATAAAATACCCTGACCAAAGTCAACCTAGAAACAAAGGGTTTATTTAGTGTACAATTCAAAGTTGTAGTCCATTATTTTTGGGAATCCAAGGCAAAAAGTCAAAGCACCAATCCACCGTCAAGGATAAGCACATGGGCCCTCGATTGCTACCAGCTCTACTTCTCGTCTCTTATACAGCTGGGGACCTCCTGTCTAGGGAATGTAACTCCCACAGTGGCCTGAGTCTTCCTACATTGATTAACAATCAAGACTACAACCCACAGACATGCCCACAGACCAACATTATCTATGTAACTTCCCATTTCCAATGATTCTAGATTGTATTGCATTAACAGTCAAAGCTAACCTACATGGACCGTCTTTCTGATCCTCTAGTTAACTGCCATGGTAGGGGCTGGGTCTTCCTGCTCTGAAATCCTCCATCATTACTCACTCCTGCCTACTTCATAATCTTTACCGAAGATCAAAAAAAAAGACACACTTCTTGCTTGGCCAAGCCGAAAGTTATTTATAGATCTCCTTTTATAAATGAAAGATTCCGAATTCCAAGAAAATGAACTAGAAGCCTTGCCAGCGAGACGCTCCATCCTCTATCACTTTGCCGTTAGACAACGTCTAGCTGCTCTCCGCACTTGCTTCTGAGCCTTCTATTTGGGCATTTCTGGCTGCCTTTGTCAACTCAGCCTGACACCACAAAATGCCACAGGCTGGGAGGCTGAAACATCAGATCTTATTTCCTCACAATCCTGAGGTAGAAATTCAAGACATTCAGACGGGGTTGGGGTCTAGGAGAGGGCTTTCCCTGGTCTATAGACCACCACCCTGTCACTGTGTAGTCACGCAGCCTCTGTAAGAAGGGGGAGGGGAGAAAACATCTTTGATTTCTATTCCAGCTTCATTCCTGTTGCTGTGATAAGATACCCCAATGGAAAGCAACTTAGGGAAGGAAGGGTTTGCTTTAGCTCACAGTTCCAGGTAATGAGAAATCAAGGCAGGAACTCAATTAGTCAAATCACATACGTAGATACATAGCAGAGAAAAATGGATGCATGCACTCTCAGTTATTTGCTTGAACTGAGCTCAGTTTCTGTACCCATGTAATTCAGAACTCCTTCTGCCTAGGTAATGGTGCCACCCACAGTGGACTGGGTATTCACATATTAACTAATTAAGACAATGGGCATGCCAATGGGCCAACCCTGTGTGGATGATCTCTTATTAAGACTCTCTTTCCAGGTAATTCCAGGTCGTGTCAAGTTGACAATTAATGTTAGCCATCACAGTGTCTTCTTTATAAGATCTTATCACCTGTATGATTATTATTTTATTTTGTCTTAGTCCATTCTGTTGCTTTAGTAGAATATGATAATCCCTGTTGTTTATAAAGAATGGGAATTCATCTCTCACAGTTTGGAGGCTGGAAGGCCAGGCCAAAGCACCAGCAAATTCAGTGTCAGGTAAAAGCTGCTCTCTGCTTCCTGTTGCTCCATCCCATCCCCTAGAGCAGTGGTTCCCAACCTTCCAAATGCTGTGACCCTTTAATTCAGTTCCTCATGTTGTGACTCCCAAGCATAAAATTGTTTGTGTTGCTACTTCAAAACTGTAATTTTGCTACTGTCATGAATTATAATGTAATGACAGATAGACTTAGATGACCCCTATGAAGGGCCATTCGACCGCCCCAAAGGAGTCATGACTCACAGGTTAAGAACCACTGCCCTAGAGGTAACAAAGTCTGTGTCTCACATGGTAGGAGGTGTGGCAGCATCAGGTAGATCTCCAATCTTCTTTCATAAAGCCATCGTCTTAGTTGCTTTCCCCATTGTTATAACAAAATACCTGGAAACAAATAAACCTAAATAAATAAAGGTTGTTGTAGAAGGTTATTTTTAGTTGTGCTTAAAATAATTGTTTTGTGCACTGTTGGGTGAGTAGCTGCCTAGGTCTTGCTATTTTGTATTGTCTGCATATGCTGGATTTATGTGGGAGATGTTTGATTGATTATGATCTGTATGTGCTATCAGTAGAACACCTGAGGAGTTATGAATCAATAAAAACACCTGAGCTGGGATGCTCAGGGTTCCACTGTCCAGTATGGTGCTGGTCAGGGTAGTAGTTCCCTCTGCTGAGGTCTGCAGGGTTTGCACCAATGGATATGCCTTCTTGTCTTTGTGCTGAGCCCCCACAGTAGAGGTATTGCTACATAGAGATCAAAATTTGGGGGTACAACCCATCATGACTAGGGAAATGTGGCATCAAGAGCAACTCCAGTTGTGACCACAGGAGTGTGAGGAAGCTGGTCCTTTCATCCCCAGTCAGGGAGAAGAGAGACGAACTGTGGTGTTCCTTTCGTTTCTCTCTTATTCAGTCAGGGATTCCAGCACCTGGGTGTAGCAGTACGCTACAATCTTTTACCCTCTATTTAGGGAAGGAGACAGGAAAGATAGAAAGAAAACTTCACCACTTTTGTAAGTGACCTTAATATAGAAAGAGAGAAAGGTAGGAATCTTCACAGCCTCTTTTTAGGCTGTCCTAAGCTTGAAGAGGACTAGCTGATGGTGAAGTCAGACCAGCAGCTTAGCTCACTGTCTGTAAACTCAATCTCTCCAACCTTTGTTCTTTTAGGAATTACCACACTAACTAACAAAAGCAACCCAACCAACCAACCATCAACCAACGCCCACCCCATCTCTCGGGGCTTCAGACTTTTTATACCCTAAGCCAAATGTTCCCATATACCTATGAGGCACCCAATCCCAAAAACAAGCTACAGGTGCCAGAAGGACTGCACCCAACCAAATTATAGCCACCTGCATCAAGCATTCCAAACCCAACTCGTAAACAACTTACCACAGCTGGGGTGGGAACACAAACCTAATCCAAATGTCGTTTTGAGTTTTTACAGAAACCAAAATAACAAAAACTTCTTCCAAGTGTTCCTCTACACACGGGGTCTTCACGGTGGGTCTTCAGTCTTTGGTTACATCTTTCTAGATAGACATAGAGATGTTTCTCCTAGGTGATTCTTAATCTACTTGTCTTAGTAAGTTTTTTGTCAACTTGAAACAAGCTAGAGTTACATTGGAAAAGGAATCCTGTTTTTAAATACTTTATTTATTTTTTATTTTATGTACATTGGCATTCTGCCTGCACTTACGTCTGTGTGAGGTTATCAGATCCCTTGGAACAGAAGTTACAGACAGTTGTGAGCTGTCATGTAGGTGCTAGGAATTGAACCTGGGTCCTCCAGTGTGGTTTTGAATGCTGAGCCATCTCTCCAGCCCCAAAAAAGGAATCTTACTTGAGAAAATGCCTCCATAAGCTCAGGCTGTAGGCAAGCCTGTGGGCATTTTCTTAATTAGTGATCAATGCGGGAGAGCCCAGACTGTTGTGGGTGGTACCACCCCTGGCTGATGGTCCTGAGTTGTATTAGAAAGCAGGCTGAGCAAGCCATTGAGTACCAAGCCAGTAAGCAGCATTCCTTCATGGTCTCTTGCATCCTGCCTCCAGATTCCCACCTTGAGTTCCTGAATTGACTTCCCTTCATGCTGGATTACAAGCCATAAGGTGAAATAGACCCTTTCCTCCCCAAGTTGCTTTCAGTTGGTGGTGTTTATTACAGAGCTAAAAATGTTCACTAAAACAGTAGTCAATTTGACCATGAAGATAGACCATCACAGGCATCCACCTCTCTCACAAGAGCAGAGCCCTGAAGGCTTAATTGCCTTTCAAAGGTTCATGTCTCTTCCTATTATCAAATCAAGTATTAGGATCCAGCAGGAATTTTAGAAGGATTCAAACATTCTATCTGTAGCAAACCTTAATTACATACCAAAGGCCCAGTCTTCCACAGATGAGAAAATCTCCACCATTCTGAGCTCTTGCCTGAGACTCTATAGCAAAAGACAGGTAAGAGAAACAGAAGTTTGTCGATGTGAATATCAAGTCTACAACACGTGAGGATGCCCCCAGCCAAGTAAATTGGAGAGGCGGCTTTGAACTCCAGCTTATACAGCATCTTTCCAAAGAATAACAATATCCCAGAGAGATATCAGAGAAGGGAGAGTGGCTTTGGGTCTCCTAGGTTGGGAACCCGTGGGGTCATAACTGATGGGTGGGGCCTGGATGCAGATCCCTGTGTTTGTCTTCAGAGTAAAGGGGGATTAGACAGCTTTTCCCACATTTGGAAAGAAGAAAGAGTAGAGCACTTTCCCCACAGTGAGATGGAAGAAAGAGGCAGAGGGTGTTCCTAGCATTTTCTGCTGCTTGGTTACCCTCAGCTCAAAGCAGTTCTCCCATCAAAGAGACAGATTTAGGGTCAATACATGCTACTTTTCCTCCTCCCACATATGGTACATTGGAGTTAGGATTTCAAGACACAATCTGAGGAGACACCATTCAGTCTCTCATATCGTCCTTTGATTTGTTCAGAAACCCAGGTGCAAATGTGGAGATTTCCTCCCAACCCCCTTTGTTTTAGGAGCTCTGCACAGAAGAGCTCCATTCAGAGTCAAGTTCTGCGCACACAGCCAGCTCACAGCCTCTGGTCCCTGTCCCTGACACCGACTTAGGCTTGTTATTGTCTGTTTCTATTGTCCACACCTCTCAAACACCGCTCTTCTCTGCCCTCAGTTCAGTGGCTCAGCAGGCTGCCAGCTTCCTTTCTCTCTGTCTCTGCCTGGATTCAGCCAGTGGACAGCTAACCGAGGGTTGATGCCCCTCTGTGCTCCCCTGCCTGCCTGACTCTTCCACGGCACAGCTTCTCCTCAAGTCCTGCATTGTAGCCCTACGTCATGATGGTTCCCGTTGTTCCTGGTGGCTTCACTCACTCCTGCATCTCCCAGCCAGTCCCTTTCTACACTTTTCTTCTGTGGACAGAAACCCCCTTTCAAACTGACTTTCCCTTCTTAGAATATCTGACATGCTCAAAGCTCTGACAACAGCGGGTCAGCACTTGGAAGCATAGCCCTGAAGAAGGAAGATAGCAATTCCAGGAGCTCTTGTTTTGACTTTCCACTGTGAAAGCCCATAGACACTTTCTCTTCTGAGCTCAAACACAGACCACTTCAAGCAAGAGAATTGAGAGCAACAATATTGAGGGGAAGAAACAGCTGTTTGATTAGTCAGTCTTAAATAGGTCAGGAGCAGGCTGGGAGTAAGTAGTTGGGGTTCAAAGTCCCTTTCCATCGGTGAAGAACCAAGAAAATAAAAGTGGAAACCTCAATCAAAGCAACCATGGAAAAAGGAGAGAGAGAGATAGAGAGATAAAGATAGAGATGAGAAAGAGAGAGAGAGAGACAGACAGACAGACAGACAGAAGGCTGATCCTCTAATGCGAAGTACATACCACTGCAAGGGAAAAACTGTTTCGGTTCTCATCCATTCATCTTTCATGTGGTTCTTCTCTGCAAAGGTCAGAAGGTCACAGTGCATAGCTGCAAGGCCACTTCACCAGTGTCTGTAGGTCTGATCACATATAGAAGGCAATGCATTTGAATGAGAAAACAGTTTATAGAAACAAGAACACTATTCTTCTCCCTTCCTCTTCTCCTTTTCTCTTCCTCTTCCTCTTTCCATTCCCCTTTCCCATCTCATTTCTGATTAAACTTTGCCATCCTCAATTATTGAACCTTCCTTTAGCGCTTGAGAGCATCCGGGAGGTGGAAAAAAATGCCTGGAACCCAGAAGGCAGAACTCTGTCCCCATAACTATAGTCACTGCATCCTGGACCTTGTGGTCCCTTCCCAGGGAGGCTAAGCATCATTGGTAAGTCTGAGAAAGCATTCTGTCCCCTCGAGCTGCTGCACACAGTTTTGCTGTCATCAGCACCACACATCTGGAGACAGACTGAGAGTCCTGGAGATGGTGGCTGCCAACGCCCTGGGGCAACCGTTACGTATCTTCTCCCCCATGTTGCCCAATTCTTCAGTTTAGTTTAGAATCTGAACTTACTTCTTCCTGCTTCTCAATTTACACAACACTTCTTCTTGGCCCGCTTTCCTTAGCTTACTAACTGTAGGCTCCAGTCGCAGGGTTCCCTTTCTGCATTCCATAAATGCTCTTCAGTCAGAACCCTTTGAGAACCCAGAAGGACATATGGAATTTCTCTCTGGGAAAATAAACATACAGAATTGAATTTGCATTCGATCTCAGAGGTCATGGGACTATGCAGAAGCCTACTTATGTGCCACCGAGGGCTAGATCTTCTCAGTATGTACCAAGATAATGACGTGTGTCAGAGCTCCCTGAAGTACTGGATAGAACTCACATGCTCCCGATCCCACATTAAAACAGAATCATTAGGGGTGGATGCCAAAAATCTGCTTGTTTAATAGACACCCTGGGTGGTCTGCATTCAGAGTGAACATTGAGAAGGGTTGTTAGGGACCCATCTTTCCCTGATCCTTGACCTAAACTCACTACTTCTAAGATTGTTCAAATGACTTTATTCTCAACTGATGTCCAGTGCCTATACTATTTTACCAGTCCAACTGACCTTGGCCTGCCTTTGATTGACTGGAGCCGCAGATGGAGGACTTAGATCACCTGCCGTCTTATCTTCTTTGACTGTTCCCCCAAACCAATTTCTCAGGTGTACACTGGGTATCGGTTATTTTTTGTGTGGTTTCTGATTTTAAGAAGTAACATGCCATTTGGTCAGTTTTCTTTGCTGTTTCCATCTGAAAGTGTAGAGCTGCCAAGATCTCAGTGAAAGGTTGGCCTTAACAATAGCCCTTCTGTTCTGCGGTCCACGTATCTGGCTCAGTTGCTCTTCTCTGTGCCTTCTCTTGTCTGCCTCTTGACACCCCCGATCTCTCGAGATAATCACTTTCTTGACTGTACACCGTGTGGACTCTCCTCTATTCCTGTCCTTGCTGGAGTACTACTCTCTTTAGTAATTTTTGTTTTTCAGAAAAGAAAAATGCAATCTGTTCGATAGGAAAGAAGCAGATTGGATCACAAAGCAAGATGTTAGAAATGGATGGCTCTGGGATATTTTGGGATAATAGGAATAATAGTAGCAAATATCTATTGAGTGCTAAGGCTAGGCTTGGTGCTCTTCTGAGCTTTCCGAGTGGACTGACTCATGGGATTCTCTAGAGAGCCATATGAAGTAGACGATTGCTACACCAGTCCTGCAGTTAGGGAAACTGAAGCACAGAGAAGTTTAGCGACCCAGCCCTCCAGGACAGCACATGCCACATCTTAACTGCAAATAGAAGGTGCCAGCCTACATTCCCCAAGTTACTCACTGGATCTTTTAAGGACTCTCTCTAGCCCACCACCACCTACTTCCCATGGCTAGTGCCTCCTCCTTACTTAGTTCCTTGAGTCCTCAGAGCACCCACGGAATGCTGGCATAGCCCTGGACTTTTTATAGATGAGAGGAAAAATAAGGATGAGAGCAGTTAGGCAAGTCTCCATACTTGTAGAGCCAATGCGTAGAAAATCCAAGACTCCCACTCAGGTCCATCTGACTGCAAAGCTTTGTCTCTCCACCACTCTGTGATTGGCTTACACACGTGTGCCCATATGTGCCCATGTGTGTATATGTTTGTCTGTGTTCTGTCTCCACATGAATGTTCAGAATTACACAACAACGCTATAGCTAATGCTCCCTGCCATCGGCACATGGCTGTGGGTGTGTTATGACTGCTAGTCACAGCATCAATGTCCCTAGGATTCATTCACCCGTGTAGAGTGCTGACTGCAAAGGTTTAAGCATCACTCCATTAACAGGAAAAATTAAAAAAGCCAGACAGACTTTGTCACTTGTTCAGGTTGATTTTGTAATGGGATTGCTGTTCTGGGGCAGTGTAATGGTTAACCTTGATTGCCAGTTTGATGGGATTTAGAATCACCATGGAAACGAACCTCTGGACATGCCTGTAAGGGAATCCAAACACTGAGTTAATTGTGTTGGGACGACTCACTCTAAATGTGGGTGGGACCATCCTGTGGGTTAGAGACCTGGACTGGACAAAAAAGGAGAAAGCATTGCGCACCAGCATCCATCTCTCCCTGCGTTCTGACTGCAGATGCACTGTGGCCAGTGCCTCGCACTCTTGCTCTCGTGACTACCTCACCGTGATGGACTGTATCCTCATGATGTAATCCAAAACAAACCTCCCTTCCTTCAGTAGTGCGGTGGTTTGAATGAGACATATCCTCCATAGTCTTGAGGTTTGAACATTTGGTCTCCAGTTGGTGGTACTGTTTGGGGAGGTTCAGGTGGGGCCGCCTTGCTGGAGGAAGTACGTCACAGAGGGTGAACACTGAGATGAAAAGCCTAGCGTCATTTTCAGTTCACTCTCTCTACTTTGTGCTTACAGCTCAAGCTGTGAGCACACAGGTTCCTGTTCCTGCCACAGTGCCTGCCACTTGCTGCCGTGCCTCTGCCTTAACATGGTGGACTCTTACCCCACTGGAACCGTAAGCCAACATAAACTCTCTCTTCTTTAAGTTGTCTTTGGTCATAGCGTTTTGTCATAGCCACCGCAAAGTAACTAAAACGAGTTGTTTTTGTCTGGTATTTGTCACAACAAGAGAAGTAATGCAAGTGGCATGCTGAGGGCGGCGGGCTTTTCTATGTTTTAATTTTTATGCTTTAATAGCACACATTCCAACATTAGATCATAAATCTTATTACTTGTAAAGTTGTTATGTGAATGTTTTAGAGTTCTGTTTTAATTATAACAGCTGTAAACTGGCCTTGAAGCAACTTCAGGTTTGTTTGTTTTTTTAATTAAGAAAATTAAAGCATTGTTATGCATGGGATGGCCTCTTCAATGTCTCTAGGCAGCTTTGTGGGTAGCCTGGCACCCCCCCATCTTTCTTGACCAGCTCCCACCTAGAATATATGCAAAGTAACCTGGTTTCCTTAAGAGAATGGTTACTGTACCAGGTTCAAGGGCAAATCAAGATGGAGAGAATCCTGTTCTCCCCACTGGCTCAGGCAGGCTAGGGGTTTCAAGAGCTCTCTTCATAGCAGATACTGAGCTGGAGAGCTTTGCAAGTGCTCAGGCCCCTCTAAGTCACTGAGGCTTTCTCTGCATCCCTGGCTTCTCATGGACACAGGTGTGCTGGGGATCCTAAGACCACCCCCAGGCCAAAAGTTCAAGAGAAAGCCTCCTGGGATTCAGCACACACAGGATTCATAGCATAAGAGTACAAACAAAGGCTGGAGAGATGACTCAGCAGTTAAGAGTACTTTACTGCTTTTCCAAATGACCCAGGCTCAATTCCCAGCATCCACAGGGAGGTTCATAACTTTCTGTAAGTCCATTTCTAGGAGACCTGTCACCCTTTCTGTCTTCTGCTAGCAATGCTTGCCTGTTACACACAGGCCATAACCTACCACATATGCACTGCATGACAGAGACCACATATGCCTGTACACCATAGTACGCACACAGTAGCTCTTACATACACACACCATATTGCTCCGGCCATCTAGTCCACATGCATCTACACACCACACCATATGACTGAGCACACACTCTATAATAGAGCTAAGCCATTTAGCACACACAGCATACATGCACACCACCTACTACATACTCACACGTTTATCTCACACAGTGCCACAACGTACAGCCTTCCACACACACCACCATTGCCTGCTGCACACAATGCCCCCACATACCATAACATACTACCTACACCAGGTAGCACACATACCACACATACCATAGACGCCACCTGTCATGCCACGCGTCACGCATTCAGAACACATACCGTATGACACACACACCACCCACCACACACATACAGAACACCTACATCTTACACAGAGGCACCATACACCGCACAATCCCGCACCCACACCCACACACCACTTCAACGTTGGAACAACAATTAAAAACAGGGAAAATATACTTTAACCTTGTGGAAAGCTGACTTTGAATTGCTAAGCAAGAGGATTGCTGTAGCAAAATTAATTTTTCTAGTTATGCACTGAGAAGCTTTTGCAGGGCTCTGGTTTTATCTAATAAAGGAGGGATCTGGATATGCATCTTTTCCATGTATGTCCTAATTTGCTTTCTGTTGCTATGGTAAACACCATGACAAGAAAACAACTCGGGGAGGAAAGGGTTTATTTAGCTTATAATTCCATGTCGCAGTCCATCATCTAAGGCAGTCAGGGTGGGAACTCAAGGCAGGAAAACAGAGGCAGGAACTGAAGCAGAGGCCATGGAAGAACACTGCTTACTGCTTGCTCTTCACAGCTTGCTCAGCCTGCTTTCTCACACTACCCAGGACCACTTGCCCAGGGGTGGCACTGCCCACAGTGAGCTGGGGCCTCTCACATCAATCATTAATCAAGAAAAGGTATTTCACACTTGCTCTCAGGCCAACGTGATAGAGTTTCTCAGCTGAGGCCCCCTCTTTCCAATGGCCCCAGCTTATGTCAAGTTGACAAAACAACAACAACAAACAAAAATCAGTACATGTCTGTGGAACAATTCCCACGGAGGACATCTATGGTGCGTAAGCACCGCTGCAGAATGGAAACTCTTAATTCTTCTGGGAACTTAAGGAACACTTGTGTATTATCCCACAGTTCATCCCTATGATATTGTAACATCCAGAGGCTGATCTATGCCATTCTGGAAAGGGTTTCTTTGGACAGTTGTAGCACACATGGAGAAACACTCTGGGTAGTGTGACCTGGCCTGCCAGGAGAGGGTGGTGTGGAAGTGCATGGTATGGAACACTTGATGCTCTGCATTTATATGAACTGATTGTTATTACTGTCTCCATTCTATGATGGCTCTCACCCAATACCGCCTCACTGAGTCCAAGTTTCACTAAAGCCTGGGCCAAATGCACCTTCTACAGAGACGTGTAAAACTGTACACAAAATATTTTCCTGCTCCTATATCTTCTCAGCACATGAATAAAGTATGCATTTTGCAGAAACAGATTTTTAAAAAAAATAAAGTATCAATTAAAAACACCATGAACAGTATCCAATATTATATAGAGCTATTTTTGAACAGGGAAGGCTTCAGGAAGCATTTGCTTAGGAATGACTCCATGGTACGTGTGCTAGCTCGTCTTTTGTCAACTTGGCACAAGCTGGAGTCACCTGAGAAGAGGGAACCTCAGCTGAGAAAACGCTTCCATCCAAATTGCTCTGTAGGCGAGTCTGTAAGGCATTTTCTTGATTAAGGATTGATGTGGAGGGCCCAGCCAGCTGCAGGTGGGGCCACCCCCGGGCATAGAAGAAAGCAAATTGAGTGAGCCACTAAGCAGGATTCCTCCACAGCTTCTGCCTCCAGCTTCCTGCCTTGTGTTTCTGCCCTGACTTCCTCCCATGATTGACTGTGGCCTGAGAGTATAAGCTGAAATAAACCCTTTTCTCCCCAGGCTGCTTTTGGCCATTGGGTTTTATCACGGCAGTAGAAACCCCAGCTAAGTCAGAGCATTACATATTGGCACTCCGTGATGCACTTCTCCGTCATCCCCACTGTTTCTCTCGTGCCATGACTGGACTAGATGGTCGTTAGGCCGTCTAGAACGTCTCAATTGTGCTCGAGGACAAGAAGCTCACCTACCTTCCTGTGCAGCTCAGTCTCTGCTGGAACATAATCCACAGAGGCTCAGGGGCAGCCCAGCAGGCCTCTGGAGTCAGAGCAGGAGGCTGAGAGCCCCGTTCGAACACTTGTCTTCTCTGGCTTCTTGCTCCCAATAGACCTTCTTAGTTGTCCTTAACTTTCAAAGTTATCATCAAGACTTGTCCAATTCTGATAGAAAATTTTGACTCAAATTTACATATGGAGACAATCTGGGTAAAGTGAGCAGGGCTGAAGGTCTCATTCAAATGATGTCTGTTATTAGCCTGGCTTAACTTTTACAGCCTTTGCTCCAGCTGCCTAGGATGGCGTAAGAAGCGGGGACTGCAACATGCAGGTAACCATCTTGCCAGGGCATCCCTGATAGCTATTAGAAAGAGAAAGGATACACCATTGGGGTCCCCAGGGAAGAAGGCTGGGAAGTCACATTTCATAGGGTGGCATGATCCTGATTTATATCCACTGTCATTTGCAATTTTGTGAACGAAATTCATAGTCCAAAGGTTGGTACCCCATTCCTTGCTACCTATCTACTGTTGCTAAGGGAGGTACATCATCCTTTGTACCCAAAGGTCTTCCCTGCCCATCTACTCTCTACTTTGCAAATCACTTGATAATGTTCCCTAGGCTCTACCTCCATCCTCCCAGCCTGAGCTTGATTCTGAGAAAGTATTCCTCCTTGACCTCATGTTAGGTTATCTAGATGTTTCATGCTCAACAAATTATATTGAAGCCACACTTGATGAATACAAGATGAAGAAAATGTGTGTTGTGGGTTTTGTCCCCATGCATCTACCTGGAAGGGCCTTCAATACACTCGGAGGTACAGCGTGGCCTTCTCGCATCATTGCCTAGACCACAGCACATTCCCTTTGCCTCCTGAGTCCCCTGGCTCACTTTTTAATAAAAATCTGCTTAGCATTATAAATATGGTATCAAAATAAACCTTTGAAGTATGATGTGCTAAATCCTTGCGGCTCTCACGTTCTGTAACTGAGCAGTGTTATTAACTATCACCATTATCCTTTGATGTAGCAAATCTTCATGATGGCATTTTAAGTGAGTGGTAAAAGATCAAGAATAAGAGTTTGTTTTTTCAATCCCTCATTTGGTGCTGGGGTACAGAGGCCCTTATTGGTGTAAGGGAACGTTTCCACTGGGCTCAAGTGAGATCATCATCTTGGCTGCACGTTCAGATCACACCTGTGCTGTGCTCCAGCGGACTGTCCAGCCCAGTGGGCTGTACAGGGCCCTTCTTAAGCGAAGCTCTTTGTCCTTCTGTGTGAGTCCATGATACCTCCCCATCATCAGGAAGAGACCATAATGCTTACAGATGATACGAACCAGACAGCAGACACCATAATGCCGAGAACTTTGCATTCAAGTGTCTGCTTAGACATCACCCTCGCAGCAGTTTTCTCTGCTGACATTTGCCTCGGGCCCTGCTCCATGTATCCACCAAGACTTGCCTTTTACTGAAGACTCACCCCACTCAGTTCCTATGGCTGGCTGCATTTGTTGCTAGTCTGCAAGCTCCCTAAGAACCCTGACTGGTTTATTATACCATTGTCTGACAGTTCTCCTTACAAACCGTGTCTTAGATGAATGTTGAATGATTTCCCTAAAGGATACACTTTTTTTTTGAACTGCCGTTTATTCATTCTCTGCACTTGACTTGAGTGCTTGCCTGTGTCGCAAGCATGAGCCATGCTATGCTGCCTCTGGAGTTTGTGTGTCTATCACATGAACAGCCGCAGTTTTATAGCAGTGCTATGTTCAGAAATATGTAGACGCGCGCTGCCCGGAGAGTATTTTAGCATTGGTTGGCATGTTTGGAAGTCCCAGTTTTTCTTTACTTGGGCCTGGGAGCGGGGAAAATGACTTAATGACAACTCACAGGCCAGGTTGTCAATACGAGCTGTAGTTAAAAAAAAAAAATAAAGGGAAGGTTTTGTGTGGTTTGAATCATTGAAGAACTCCTGTGGCCAGGAGACAGGACACCCGGGTCAGTGAGGGTCAGATTAGGACAAGGATTCACTGTGTGGCCTAACTCAAAGCAGCAAGGAAATCCATTCTTTTGCTCTAGAGACCCGGATGATGTCCTATAGGCACATAAGATAGAAATGGGAGAAAGCACACAAAGGAAGAGGAAAGCAAACAGGTGTGTGTGTGTGTGTGTTGTTTATTTGTTTGTTTTATGAGACAGGGTCTCACTGTGTATCCGTGATTCACCTGAAGCTCATAGAAATCCTCCTGCATCTGTCTCTTGAATACTGTAATTTAAGATAATATATAGACTTATATTAAAGATTTATTTTCCCTATATTGAATGTTTCTTTGTCTTATTTATGTCTGTGTCTGTGTACGTATGTCACATGTGTCCAGGTGCTTGTAGAGGCCAGAAGGGTGCATCAGATCCCCTGGAACTGGAGTTACAGGAGATTGTGAGCTGCCTGGTGAGTGCAATTGAACTCAGGTCCTCTGGGAAAAAAAGGCTAGTATTCTTAACCACTGAGCCTCTTTTTCACTGAGAAGAAAAGAGGAAAATGGCTCATTTTTGGAAGTGTAATTACTAACCTCCACAGCCACATAGTAAATTCTGGATAGAAGAAAGTTCATGTCTTGGATAGACACAATATACACATTTTCCTCCACTGTTACTCAGTGAATCTTTGAACATTTTCAGTCTCAAGTATTGGTGATGACAATGGAAGTTTCTAGAAAAGTACATTAGAGTTTCTATGTCTAGACCTGATGTAAATCACACTTGCTGACAAAGTTCTTTGACTTATAGAGGCCTGGGAGTGACAGGGATAACGAGTTCACTGGAATGATTACAGAAGGTGCAAAGGTCAATTGGCATGAGAAAATAAGATCAATACCAGTCACAATGGCACGGCTGATCACTTCCCCACACTCGGTTGCTCCCTGAATGACATCATCATATTCTACACATTTCAATTCATCACAGGGCATCGGTAAAAAGTCACTAAAATTCAGTATGGTCTAGAAGAAATATTTCTCAGGAATGTGTCATTTCAACCCACAGCACTGAGGCTGGAGGAGAGAAGGGTGTTTGCAGCTACTGTGTGTGGTTAGCATGCAGCTACTGTGTACGGTTAGCAATGAAGAGGAACTTCCATTTGGGGCTGATACGGATGGATGCATCTAGCATCCAGCCATGGCATCCTCTCCGACCCCTTCTGAGAACTACATCATTCCCGATTCGCTCGTTGTGCGAACTTCAAAGAGCAACTTGTGAACCTAGAGGCTCTGCTCAGTGCTCACCTGCTGTCTGACCTCAAATTGTCGGTCTTCCAAAATAAAAGGTTCTTCTTTACACTGGAAATTTGTAGCTATTTATGAGCCCCACACCAAAGGTAAACGCACCCGTTTTTCCTCCTTCCTCACTCTCCTAAGATGGCTGTGCTCAGCTTGGCCCAGATGAACATAGAATTTGTGAGCAAACCTACTGTGAAGTCGGCTCTCCACTCCTTCCAGTACCTCAGCTAGCAACCTCCTTTCCAACACGCCCATGCCATAGGGTGTTAATGATATGTAGATTAAATGTCATTATGAAAGATAATTTGCATCCACTCACAGCAGAAAGAAACCTTTAAAATTTCAAAGTAATAGCACAAAATGTCTCCAGTCTCCCAGGTAGGTTTCCATCCGTGGTTCCATATCTCAGGGTTGGCCCGGTAGACTCATTCGAATACTGGAGAAAAACTTGGAAGGCTGGTAATATCCTCCACCCTCCCAAAGATCAAAAAGGTTTAAAAGCTCTATTCCCCTGCTACCCTTCACCTCAAAAAGAAGGACCTAGGAATGTTAACTCTGCCTTTGACCTTGTCAGCCTGACCCTGAGACAACAGATGGGCAGCTTCTGAAGGGAAACGATGCTTTTCACAAATTGGCCTGGAAGCCCTTCTCCAGCCCATGTCTCTGTCACGCTTGAAGGCTACTTTCAACAACCTTGTGCGGCTCAATGCAACTGCTTATTTATGGATATTTGACATTTGCCAATGTGGGAATTCACTCTCTAGACACCTGCTGTATTTATTTTCGCTCTTTCTGCATTGTGGCAAACAATGCAGCGCTCTGGCATCTGCATACCTGTCCATTCTCTCTTTGTGTATGTGTTCATTAACTAAAGGGAGCTTTCTTGACTTTTTTGTTGTTATGGAATTAGTATTTTCAGGCACAAACTGAAACAGTACAATGAAATGCAGGTGTGGATACATTCTCTGTTTCACTGCCCAGAGTTAAGCACCACAATAGTTTGTTTCTTGGGTATTCTTTTTGAGAAATTCCCAATGGACATCACAGACAATATCTGTCTTCACTGTTAAGTGAGACTTCCTTGGGAGGCACAGCACAAACATCTACTCAAGCCAAATAGAGAATCGATGACAGACCAAAATAAGGACACCATCAAAGTCCAACTTGGTGAGCCAGTGAGTGTACAGGGATTACTTACAGGGTTATGGCTGAGGGTTACTCAAAGGCAGTTTGATCACCGAAAGCTCACCCCAGTGTGGATGACAACTCAGCTCATGTAGTAAATCTATGTTCATTTCTCTGTTTTTGTT
The DNA here is from genome assembly GCA_026225945.1 of Cricetomys ansorgei. Lineage (NCBI taxonomy): Eukaryota > Metazoa > Chordata > Mammalia > Rodentia > Nesomyidae > Cricetomys > Cricetomys ansorgei. The sequence continues at coordinate 328,291 of JAMJFZ010001791.1, read as the reverse complement.
CCTCTTTGTATTTTTTATTTTCCATCTTGCTCATCATGAGTTGACAAAACAAAAAGCTTGTTTTCTGAAGTTTTTGTCTTCAGTTTGTCTTGCTTCTCCAATCTGAGCCAGAGCCACCAAAATGGACCAAGTTTGGGTTCATCTGGGTCAACAAGACACTAGCCAGTAGCTATAGGCACAGCAGCAGGAGGTGGGACGGGGCTAGCTCCAAAGAGAATGCCTCAGGAGGGAAGGAAGCAGAAGTCCAGCCTGCTGTCTATAGAGCCAAGGGAGCAACAATGCTAAAGGATGCTGCAGTTCCAGGGCTGAGGGTCGAGGCATGCACACAGGTTCCCATCACAAGGTGGTCCAGCCCCATGAGGGACTCCTGGGCTCAGTGTCTAGCAGAACTGTGCTGTCAAGAGAAGGTTTCAATAACCACAGCAGGGAATGTCTAGTAGCTTTTTCTTTTCTCAGAGAATTGTATCATTTCTCTCTGGTTTATTTTGCACTGGGATTTTCCGGCCCTACTTTAGCTCAGCCAGGACCTGTCCACTTAATGTATGCTTCCTCTGCTTGGGTTCTAGAGGGGAATAAGGATCTAGCACTCTCTTTTAGTCTGTGATAAATGCCTGACAAACAACTTGAGAGGAGGGAAGGTTTGTGTCTGCTCACAGTTTCAGAGGCCTCAGTTGACGGGCACTTTGCCCATCACTGCTGAGTGTTTAGTGAGGCTGAGCTTCATTGTGGGGAGGGCTTGATGGAGCACAGCTCTACTTCACGGTGTCTTGGCAGTGGAGAGGGGTGGAGGAGGAGGCTCTTGTACCCCTTAAAGAAACAGTTCTCAACCTGTGGGTTGTGGTGACCCTTTCACAGGGGTCACCTAAGGCCATCTGCTTATCAGATATTTACATTATAATTCATAACAGTAACAAAATTATAGTTATGAAGTAGCTACAAAAATAATTTTATGGTTGGAGGTCACCTCAACATGAGGAACTGTATTAAAGGGTCACTGCATTAGGAAGGTTGAGAACCACTGCTTTATAGATCATACTATGTAAATGTTTTATCCCATCAAAAATGCTCAAAAACAAGTCACTCTTTCATTCTTGGATCTCTTGAATATCAGTTTTTCTAGAGAGGAAAGTTTACTTGGCTGTGAGTAATTAAAGGGCTATACCTTCTCTAAAAATTATTTCTTTGCCTAGATAAAAAATACCAGAAGTAAAAAATAGGAAGATGAAAAAAGGGAGCTAAGACACCCCCCCTACTTTATTCTTTTACTTTTATTGTAAATATCTTTTATCTTATCTCCATGCTTCTTTGTGGATTGCCTCTTTCCTGTTTGCTCTACTGTTGCCTAGCAACCATGGGCCCAAAGAGTCAGATTGATGCTCCTCTGGGCCATGCTGAAGGTAGAGGTTTGGGATTTAAGAAATAAATTCCTCCGCTTAGCACCTCCCTACACCAACTGGACATTGCTTTATGAAGCTGGGCATGTAGGGATGGCCACTCTCCTCTGTCTTTCTCCAGACTGTTGTGCTGAAAGCTACATTGAAGAAAGCGGCAGAGGCTGGAATCTCACCCAGCTCTGACTTCTCCACCCCTGAACAGAAGGCTGCTTCCCAGAACTCAGCTGTCCCACAATGTCAGAGAGCACTGAGCACCACCAGTGGAAGGCTCGAATTCATTACCGTGTTCCGGTTAACTCCATCAGCTACTTCTTCCTTATCCCTTGACAGAATGGAGAAGCAAAAACAGAACTACATGCTTCATTCCTCAGAGGCTTAAATGAAGACAGGTGTGTTCAACTGAAGAAATGCCGCTAAAGGTTACAGAAAAGCTCACTGTCTTCATGTCGAGAGCTCATTGAGTCATCTGATCTCTGAGGATGTCAGAGAGACAGGAAAGACACTAAACCTATGCAAGGTCTGGTACTGGCTTGATATGCTGAAGGAGAATCTTTACAGAGATGTCTGTGTTCAATACTCCATGTTGAGAATTTTGTAGGTAGAGTGTCACTTGAAAAGACTGAGTAAAAAGGAAGCCAACAACGCTTTGTGTTTTTGCATTAGTCACCAATGGCTTTGGGCAAATAGTTTCAGGAGTTTGGGGGGGTTGGGGCACAGGAGCTAGTAAAAAGCATTTTTCAGTGATGGATGGAGAAAAATATTAGGTTACACAATCCCAGTAACTCATAAGAAGGAAATTATAATCTCAAGTGGCTATGGCTCCCCTGCCAAACAGCAATGAGCCAAAGGCCGCTATTCAGACTCCTGTGCCACGTCCACAAGAGGAGGGCTGCGTACAATGCCCGCTGTTGTATCCAGAGGAAGAGCCATCCTAAGTGACCACACATTCGACCTGGGGAGGGCTGGCAGCAGCCAGGAGAGCTGATAGACCTTCACAGAGCACAATTGTTCTGTCTCCTGGGTCCAGCCAAGAGGGCTTTAATTAAATGAAGATAAAAGCCATCTCAGTTCACCTGGGGAGGAGGAAGGAGGCCAGCCAAGTTTCCATCCGACACTTTTCAGTTCAGTGGTGTAGCTCTCTAATCACTGGATATTTGTTATTACTTGTCTTTTTGTTTTGTTTTTTTTTTCCCTCCTCTGTCATTACTAGAGTAGAAATTTAATTAAGGTGATTGCATTATTAAACAAAATAGAAATAACTTTTGCCCCCTAAGCCTCCCTTTCTTGAGTTCAAAGGACGTGGCTCCTGTGGGAGTTGTCCACTGAGCAGACCTACCTCCTGACCTCTCCAGTTAGGGTCTTGAAGTCCTCATCAAAGTCCACGTAGTAGATAACACTTAAGGCTTAGAAGAAGTAGTTGTTATTGTTTTGGTATATACGTATTTGAAAGTCGGGTGTGGGGGCACATACCTGTAATCCTGGAACTCGGGAGCCAGCGGCAAGAGATACAGCTACCCTTAGAAACCTTAGATACCCTGTCTTTTAAAATTGAAAACGGTGCTGGGTGGTGGTTTGGCAGGCCTTTAATTCCAGCACTTGGGAGGCAGAGGCAGGCAGATCTCTGTGAGTTCGAGGCTAGCCTGGTCTACAGAGCCAGTTCCAGGACAGTCAGGGCTGCCTCGCAAAACAAAAGAAAAAGTAGTGATAAATAATGGCTTCTGAATTTTCCTGTCTAGTGATGACTTGAATGGGGGGTGGGGCGCAGCTATTTTTCTTTTTAACCAAAATCAGCAACAAGTGTACCTGAAATAGGAGAAGCAGAGTTGTATCCGCTGTGGCTTAGCAAACAATTGAAAATAAAACACTCTGAAGGAAAAAAAAAATTTTTTTATTAAAACCATGAGCTTCAACGGATAGCTGAGCAGCAGATCCTTTTTACTCCCAGCTTTTTCTCCACTTGAATGAAACTAAAGCCTCAGGCATAAAAGATTCTTGTTTGATTCTGCCCAGCCTCCTGCCCAGCCAGCAGCCCTCCCTTAGCTTTGGGTATCTTGTAGTCGCCTGCTGTTGGCATTTCACTCAGCGTGGAGGCAGAGAACTGTGCAGCGGTGGGGACACCGACAGCCCGCCACTCCCTCAGACCTATGAGGGTTGCTTTTCACCAAGGCCCCCGGCTCCACAAGGGCTAATGCGGGCCTCATTCTGCAGTCCGCTGCTTTCTTCCATACCTCCTCCCATGTCCTGCTCCGGTGCATTCCTGCTGCCTGTGTCCGTGCTGAGTCAGGTGCAGCCACTGGCTTCTTCCCATCTCGCATCTCAGCACCGGCTTCCGGGATACCATTTCCCACCCAGTCGCATCAGTGCCTGATTTTTTTTTTTCACAGCTTCTGAGCAGGCTCCTGGGATCCTCTCCCAACACTGTCCACTCAAGTTGTCCACAAGCTGTAGGAGTCCTGGCAGATATCTCCCAGCTCTGAGCTTAAACACAGGCACCCCTGCCCTCTTGGCTCTCTAGGCTTAGCCTGTGTTTCTCTGGGAGTGCTGATAACTCCTCAGGCAGCCAGGGCAGGGAATGGTCCAGCCCTTCAAGCCCTTATTAAATGTGTTTGGTCTTTTCCTCCTCAAGGGCCTCCGCCTAGTCCTCGAGCATCTCGGTAGAGGGCGCTCCGGCATCAGCACAATCAGGCACCGATTGTGAACTGAACCCCCGCATTGCGCAGCAGGTTTCTAGTCTGTACACGCAGTTAGCATCCTGGCACGTGCGCATGCGTGCAGTCGAAAGTGCCAATGCTCTGATCTTGATCCTGGTCGGCGGTAAAGGAGAGCCGAGAGGCTCAGCCTTTTCTTTTTATACTATCAGCCTCACTAAAGGCAAAGATAATAACTATGCAACTATTAACCAAGCTAAATCGACTAGAGAGCTACTTTATTTGGTGACACGTATTTCTAAGTCCCTCAAAGTAAAGAAAAAGAATCTTATAGGATTCGATTTCAAAGTTACTGCAGAGTTATTTATTCCATTCTGTTTATTTGAAGTAACTGAGTCCACCTTTTGGTGTAAAGCCTTAGGGGTGGAGACAAGCAGAAATAGCTCGGCTTCTCAGAAATCTATCACAGGCCAGACAGAGAAACGTCTTAGTCCGGTTAATTAAAATGAAAAGAGATGCATAGTGTAATCAGTAGTGTCTGTTTAGGGGGAAATACACCAAGAGGGCCACCGTTGCCGTGGAAGTGGCTATGTACTCTTTAACACTGGCTTCTTTGCTCAAATAAAAGGTACCATTTATTGGGCACTTACTGTGTCCTGGGTACCTGCCAAAAATTACCTGTGTGCTCTAAATTTCCCCTCAGAAACACCTCATGGGTAAGGTATATTTCAGAAGCTCCAGGTTAGTACCTCCTGTCTGTCAACACGCACAGGATCTCTACCTTAAGGTTTCATGTTCATGAAACAAATAAACGAACAAGCAAGCAAGCAAAAACAGTCTTATAGTGGGCCTGCAGTGTCTGGAAGTGTCTGCAGTGTCATGGTTGGTAAATAGTATTTCCCCACACAAAACTCCAGGGCTTTTCAGTTGAAATCCACATTTGAAGGAAATTCCTAGTTGTCTCAACCAAATGACATTTTTTATGTGTTAGGAGTTAAATTATCAGCTGTAAAATCAACTTATCACCTGGTGGGCAAAATTAGAATGTAAAACCACAGCTATTCAAAGATGGCGAGTGGCTGTGTAATGGCTCTCTTCTGGAAGGCTCTATTAGTGTCGATTAATCTGCTTTTTAGTACTGGACAACAGATAGCCCTTAACTGCTGAGTGCCACCATGAGGTGCAAAACACAAGGACTGCAGTCACAACGAGAAGGCAGTTCTCAGCACTAAGATGGCAAGCAGCATATCTTACCCTTCCAACTCCTCTGAAGGGAAGCAAGTCCCACTTGGGGACAGAAGCAAGTGGTGCCAATAAATGCTGAGGTCATTTGTGAGAGTCAGACTAGGAAGTGCCATGCCTGCCCATTCCTTCCCAAATGACTGGATCCTAGACTACACATTAGAGCACCATGGTGGCCAGTCACCTGCCTGTGACAGAGAAGGAAGAGGGACAGACTCACTCCAGAGAATGAGATTCTCCCTAAGGCATGTCTAGAAGAGAGCCGAGAAAATTCCAACAAAAACCCTGCCTTCCCGGTAACAGAGGTGACATGAATGAAACTGGATTGATTTCCTTTTAAAAATTTAAAAGTTACATCTAATATGTGTGTGTATGTGAGTGCACACATGTATGTGCACGTGGGGAGATCGGTGGACAACTTTCAGGAGTCTTTTCTCTCCTTCCACCATGTAGAACCACCTGAGGATCCAAGTAAGGTTATCATGTTTGGCTGCAGATACCCAGTGAGCCAGTCTCACTGTCCCTCAATTAATTTCTTTTTGCTTATCTGCCTTTTTGGGTCCCTGATTCTTCTATGGGAACCACCACATTTTAGGCTGGAGCCACGTCAATCAATATGTTCTGTTCTTAGGAGTGCTGGATTTGAGGCAGATTAGGCAGGCCAAAGAGAAGCGTTCAGAGCTTTGGTTGCAGTTATTGGATAAGCTCTGAACTGTATTTGCCACCTTTGCTGTCCCAGAGGCATGACCTACAGAAATGTGACCACCTGTCCCTCAGCTGGCCATCTCCAGTTCCCAGCATCATCAAATCTGTGTGTCACTCATAATCAACCCCCTAGTTCCTTCCGCATCCAGAAATGATATGCATTTCCTACGTGTTTACAAGGTAGAATAAAACCACTGAATGGAGGAGAGTCAGGAAATGGAATCCAGGGAATACATATTTGTGACCCATCGCACCACCAACTCCAAGCTGTAGACACGAGTTTCACAATCAAAGGAATGGGGTCCGGGTGAGAGGCTGCAGGCTCAAGGAGCCCAGCCCCTCAAGTCTGTCTTCCTGCACCGGTGCTGCAGCCCGAGCCAGCCCCAGCCCTCTGCAGATGCTGCCCTTGCCAGGCCAGCTGCCGGCTCGGCCCGGGGCGGGGGTTCCGGAACCAGAAGCTATTTTTAAAAGACGCGTCACCATGTTGGGGAGGAAGAGCCCGCGCCGGGGCCCATAGTCTGCGCGCAGCCGGCGGGAAAGGTGGCCCGGGCGAGTTTCGAACGACCGGAGCGCGCGAAAAGGCTCAACCGGTTGAGAGGACCCCGCCTGACCCCGGGAGACGGCGGGGCGTGTCCGGCAAGGGGCGTGGTTGTGGGCGGGGTCAGAGGGGCGGGGCCGGCGCCCTCGGGCGGTAGCAAGCTGGTGGTGGCGGCGGCGGCGGCGGCAGCCGCGCGAGTACTGCAGGGACAGCAAGGCAGCAACGCCGACAGGAACGCCCGGGGAAGCTCGCGCCCCTCCTGCGTCTCCGCGGCGCGCCCGGGGAGCCGGAGTCAGAGCGGCTCCGAGGCTTCACAGAGGCCAGAGGCGGCTGCAGAGCCGCGGCACGGGGAAGCCGGGGATCGAGCCGGGCCAGACGCAAGGGCTCAGGCATCCTACACCTCGGCGTCTGTCCGTGGCGGCTGCGCGGGAGACAAAGCCTCCGGAGAAGGATGCCCGCGGGGCCCGCACCCGACCGGCCAAGGAGTGGACGCCTCCAGGTCTAAGTGCGCCTGGCCCGTGCGCCCCGGGAAAACCGAGGACCCAGCGGGTCCAGAGGCGGGCGGGGCCCAGGTGCGCCCGGCCGCAGCGGGCCTGTGACTGCTCGGGGGGCGGCGCCCTCCCGCCGCAGCCGCAGTGGCTGGCGCCGCAGTGAGGAGCCATGGGTAACATCTCCTCCAACATCTCGGCCTTCCAGTCCCTGCACATCGTTATGCTGGGCTTAGACTCGGCTGGTAAGACCACGGTGCTCTACCGGCTCAAGTTTAACGAGTTCGTGAACACGGTACCCACCATCGGCTTCAACACCGAGAAGATCAAACTGAGCAACGGCACCGCCAAGGGCATTAGCTGCCACTTCTGGGACGTGGGCGGCCAAGAGAAGCTACGGCCGCTGTGGAAGTCCTACAGCCGCTGCACGGACGGTATCATCTACGTGGTGGATTCGGTGGACGTGGACCGGTTGGAGGAGGCCAAGACTGAGCTTCACAAGGTGACCAAGTTTGCCGAGAACCAGGGCACACCGCTGCTGGTCATCGCCAACAAGCAGGATCTGCCGAAGTCGCTGCCGGTGGCCGAGATTGAGAAGCAGCTGGCGCTGCACGAGCTCATCCCGGCCACTACCTACCATGTCCAGCCGGCGTGCGCCATCATCGGCGAGGGCCTCACCGAGGGCATGGACAAGCTCTATGAGATGATCCTGAAACGCAGGAAGTCTCTCAAGCAGAAGAAGAAACGGTAATGCTCCCAGACAGAGATCCGGAGCGAGGCTGAGCGAGCGAACCAGTGAGTGAATGAATGGACATCTGGGTGAGAGCGAGAACCCGCGCCCGCGAACAAAGACAACGAACCAAAGCGATGCTTCGAATTTTTAAAACACGATGTCTGTTTCCAAATACAGGACTTGGAGACTTAACCCGGGTGTGGAGACTGCATAGCTCGCCACCTGCCCCACCCCCCACCCCAGCTCAGGGGACCTTTTGTCTAAATGCTTGAGCTACCGATGGGGTGGGGCGGAGGGATCGGTGGGGAGTGGACGCGAGGACGCGAGGGTCCCATGGTGCGCCCTCTGGTCCCAGGTGGGAAAGCTTGAATGTCAGAGACAAAAGCGATTTCTTCTTGCTCCAGCTGGGCCAGAAGTTCAGGCTGCCCAGCCCCCACTGCGGGGGGAATCACGTGTGAGTTACCTGAGGTATGCAGTTCACAGAACCCTGGGGATGACCCCGTGGGAGCGGGTAGGCACTGGGGTTTATTGATGGGGGTGGTGGGGATGACCGCTCCTCGCATTCTGGAGCTGTGGAAACTGAGTAATTTTATGTCACAGGGCAGGCCCCTGTTGCAATTTCATTTGTCCTGCTCTGGGCCCGAAGGAGGTGGTGGCTTAGGGCCAACCAGAGGACTGCCTGGGACCATGCGGTAGCTGGAGGGCCCAGGGTGCTGTGCTTCTGGCCTTGGCTGGGGATGGCCTGGAAGACGCCACTTTCCAGGGGTGGGTGTGTGTGGTTTTCTTGAGTACTGCTTTTCAGCCTGGAATGAGACCTCTTCCAGATGGCCTGTCCATGAGTAGGTCATTATCACATAAAGAGACCAATAAAACAAAGAAAAACAAAACCATTGGAGGTGGTGGCAGTACAGGTGATTAAAGGGTGAGGTTCCTGGCGTGTGTGTGTGTGTGTGTGTGTGTGTGTGTGTGTGTGTGTGTGTGTGTTCGCGCGCGTGCACGCTCGCACGCTCGTGTGTGCGTGCTCCCTCTGTACTGCATAATCGGCGTAAATACTGGACCCTCTGTGTGAAATTTGAAATTCTCTCAGCCTACTGATTGGTTTGGAGGAGCACACCAGCTACAGATGTGTGCTGAATTGCAAAATGGTTTTCTTACAAGAGGTGTCTGATAATACTAACCACGTGGTGATAGGTTTCAGACATGTTTTTAAAAAAGAAAGAGAAAGAAAGAAAGAGAAAAAAAAAAAACCAACACTCCCACAAATGAATAATCTTCACCTTAGGAAAAAAGACTTTGCCCTTTTGTGTCCCTTGGCACTGCAAGTGGCAACATGTTCGGATTTCTGAGTTGGGTCTTCGTAGCCTATCTGGTTTCAGCATTTTACTCAAAATGTGTCTTTAGCGTATTTGATGTCATTCACCAAAAATAAATAAATAAATGAATGAAACCCCACCTTGTAAACGCTGACCTCGTTTGCATGGGTTTGTGGAGAGAAGTGAAGGATGAGGTCTTTGGAATCTACCCTGTGGGAACCTGTCTGGCTTCAGAGCCAGCCAGCACTTTGGTTAAACAACAATGAGGGCTTGAGATGAAGAGGAAGCAGGCGTGTGACGTCATGGTCCCTGGTTCTCAGGCACTTCACAGTTTACTTAAAAGAGGCTTTGGAAAAATAAAGTGAAAGAATAAATGCATATTTTTAATAATGTAATTTTAAAAATCCTTTATAATCAGGAGTGAGTCTTGGCTTGTAAAAAGCTGTCATGTATCCTGAAACACAGTATCAAAAGAGAAACTTACAACTGACTTAGTTGTTTCGCTTTGTTTTTTTACATTTCCCCTCTGAATCCCTTTAGGGTAGGATTTTGGTTTCCTTCCGTGGCGACACATTGCTGTGCGAAGGAGGCCATGGCTGTGAGCACAGAGTTGGCACTATGAGCCCATCTCTCAATTGTCCTTGACCCTCTAGGGGTCAATTTAAGAACCATAGGCAAAAATCATGGCTTCCTGCTTGAAACCCAGTCCCTAGAAGATTGTTTTTAAAGCTGAAATCCAGCGGCCCATGCTCCTTTCTTGTGTGTTTGGTAGCCCTCCAATGCTGGTCTTTTTGTAGACACTCAGTAGAGCTAAGCGGTGATGAGCAGCCTGCAAGATCTGTTTACACAGCGACAGTGGATTACTGGCTTCTCCATGGGCTGGTCCCATGGTCTGAAGATTCTGTATAGAATTATTAAAAAAAAAAAAAATCCACCTTCCTTTATTTTCTTCACGATTTCTTAAGCACTTTGACATTTTGGTAGTTCCACAATATGGAGAGAATAATATATTTATTTTGTGACATTGCATATGCCAAATACCGTAACCTTCCCGTGCTCATAATACCTGAGTTCCAGGTCAGTGTTCAGATCCTGGCCTGCTTGACCGATGGCACGGGATGGTTTGTGATGGTTTTTTTTTCCTCCATTATCGATACTTAAGGATGCAGTTGACTGTTAGTAGTTGTGCAGTAAAGTCAAGCCCTGTGATGTATCAGCAAATAGTTAAGAGTCTCAGTTGATTCCTGTAATGTTTGACCTAATAAAAGCCTGTTTCATCTGTGATCACAGGGAGCCTGGGAAAAATCACTGTGTGGTGGTACCATGGGGGTGTTCCCATCACATGCCAACCAGGACTAGTGATGCTTCTGCCCTTCGGGGTCCCATAAAGGAATTCGGCCTCCCCAGGAGAGGTTTGGAGCGCTTCCTGATAGACACTGGGAGGCCAGTTTTGATTTAGAGCTGTTCTCTTCACACACTCTGTGACAGTGTTGGGACTGTGTCCCCTGGCTTCCGTTTTTGGTTTTTCTGTAATTCTCTGTCTTCACTGTTCTCTTCTTTGTTTCCACCCCTTTTATAACGCATATATGATGCTGTGAACAGAAATAAACTATTTATACAATCAAACAGTTGGGGGCATTTTCTGTGGACTTTTTTCTTTCAGGTTTCTTGGTTCATTCTCCAGGCCTCTGAAGAGCCAGAGGGTGGAGCACAAATTGGTATTGAGGTTCTGGTGGGTTCCATTGGGTTCTGGAGCTGCATCTGGTGTGGGCTTTGCTGAGGTCTGGGTCTACCCTAAATGGTAGGTGCAGAGGCTCAGCTGCTCGTGCCTGCTTATTGGGCCATCTCCCTCCCTCCATGTCTTGCCTTTGCTCATTCTCAACACTGTAGGTTATTTAAGTGATCAGGAGCCTTGTGCTACTGGAACCTTGCAGTAAGGAAGCTGCTCAGTGTCCAGGCTGTTCCTGCCCTTCTTATTTGAACGCATGTGAAGAGCTCTGAGACTAGAAGCCTCTCCAGTGCTATACCACATAGGGTAAGACACCATCCTCTGTAGATGATGCTGAGAATCAAATCGCTTTGGAATGAACAGGTGTTGGGCAGGAATCAAGGAAAGCTTTCACAGGTGTGATGGGGAGCGTTTGTAGTCATTCAGCTATAACTTAATAGTTATGGAGGAGGGATGGGTAGGCCTTCAGAGCTCTAAGTCTGGAATGAAAGAAAGTCCAGTCCTATGGTTGGAGATGTAGCTCAGTTGCATGCTTGGGTACCATGCATGAAGCTGGCTTGATTCCCAGCATCACTTAAATCAGATGTGGTATATACCCATAGTACCAGTACTTGGGATATTGAGGCAGGGGGATCAAAAGTTCAAGACCATCCTCTGCTACATACCAGGTCAGACATCAGCCTGAGCTACATGATACTAAAAAAATAGTAATAAAGTTCCTGAGGACCTCAAGGTTTTGATCTCACTGACTCCTAAGCCTCAGTTTCTCTTTATGTAAAACAAGATAATGAAACCTTAAAGCATTGTTGGGACGATAAACTGGTAATATAGTAAAGTGCTTAGCCCACTTCTGTCCTGAGTAAGTGGTCAGTAGCTTTAGGGATCTGGGTTTTTGTTTTGTTAGAGGGGATGGGGTATGTGTGTGTGTGTGTGTGTACTTGTGGTATGTGCACCTGTGTATAGGCAGGTACACACACCTGTGCTTAGAAGCCAGAAGAAGATATCATATATCCTATTCTATCACACTTCACTGTATTCCCTGGAATTTCAGGCACATTCATCCATCTCTGACTTTTTACATGAATTGTGGAGACTTGAACTCGGGTGTTCATGCTTGCACACCAAACAGTCTTACCCACTGAGCCATCTCACCAGCCCCAGGGCTTTTAGTTTGTAATCCTGCTGACTGCAAACAATGTGTAGAGTGCAATTTACTCCATAAGACTGCTGGCCTGTCTGTTAGACTGTTGCCATCTTCATCCCTCTTGGCATCCTTGACCCGCCAGTATCCAGGCTGCTGGCTCCAGACAGAGCATGGGATGAAGTCAAGCGGCTGAGCCATTCCAGCCATCCCAGTGGTTTGTCACTAGGCTGGAGAAAGGTTGTATTGGATGCAAGCTGGTGGTCTCCTTCCTATCCCATCCCATTACTTTTGAGCACACCTCATACTGCCCCTATGACTGCTGTGACCCCCTTCTGGCAATGGGTATATCTTCTGTTGGTTGGTGTCTAGCCTGAGGTTGAGCACATGGTAGGTATTCTCTAGATATTAGCCAAGTGACTTCACTCACATTAATTAATTTTAGTTATGAATGTTAAAATGGGCATTACATAAAGCATTTGCTTCCTGTGAAATTAAAGGTGAGTTAAAATGGAAGCAGACAATATATCAATATTCTTCCAAGCCACTGTCTTGAGAAAACCTTGCTGTGACATTGATGAACATATTTTTGTCTCTTGCTCAAAAGGAAGAAAAAAATTGATCAGGACATGATTTTTATCAACCACATCACTGCAGAAGCTAATTATTCACATCTGAGTTACACCAGAACCCTGCAAGTGGTGTTTTTAAGTGACAAATCCTACAAAATAGTTGAAAGCCAACTTAGGGATTTCTGTGGTGCCAGAAGAATAAAAATAGTGGAAATCAAACTAAGCAGAGATTGAAACCCTTCATTCACAGTGCAACTTTAACCTTGCTGGAATGGATTCTTGAGGAGTCTAGTCACCTGTGACATTTAGCTGATAATTGTCCACCCTGTGTTTTCCAGAAAAGGAACCACAGATGTGCGTGTCTGACCTCAGACAGCTGAGTCAATGATTTGAGTCCTGAAACCCCTGCTGTGTCTCCCCACCTGAACTTTTCTGTCAATGTTAAGAGTCCTTGCTTCTCAGGAGGGTTTGTTGTTTGCTAGACCATGGACATCTTGTCTTCTGCTTTGTGCCTTTATACTTCTCTCTAGGCTTGAGCTTTTTAATTTAATTAATTTAATTTAATTTAATTTTTTTGAGACAGCTTCTCTCTACATACCCCAAGCTGGCCTTGAACTCACAGAGATCCACCTGCCTCTGCCTGCTGAGCGCTAAGTGCTGGGATTAAAGACATGCATCACCACACCCAGCCATGGGCTTGAGGCTCCGAAACAGTCCCACTAGCAACATTACAGACTGTCTTTGTATCACCATCAGGGTAGCAGAGAGAGACAACATTATGTGCCAGGAGCAGAAGACACAGGCTTTGTATAATCAACAGGTAAGAAGAGAGCAAACCTGGAATTCCATGACTTTGGATCTTACAGCTTCCCTGCAGCCCAGAGAGCAACCTGTCTGTGACTGCAACCTGGCACAACTCTGATGCCCGTGTCTCAGCCTCCACCTGCCAGGGAGAGAGCAGGCCATGAATCTGCACAGAGGGACTTTTTCTCCTCTCCTCATTTGCCTGACTCCTGTGCCTCAACTTCTCTCTGTTTCAAACAGAATGGGCATAAGTTGGCGGGGTTCTTTATGCATTTGCTTCCCATCAGCTCTGAACTTGAGAGTGGGGCTTATTGGTGGCCAAGAGGAGCTTGCAAGCTGGGGGTTTCAGAGGGAGCAGCAAGCTGTTCCTCCAAGTTTGTATGTAAGAACGAAGGGACTGCGCTCAGCGCTGCTTCCTTTGAATGGTTCTGGGCAAAAGCTGTGCCCCATGAGAGTGCGCTACCAAAAAAGAACTGAAGCAAGGGCTGGGCTGGGCTATAGAACAAGTTGGAGTTGAAGAAAGCAATTTCATTGGCATTTATCCGTTAACATTAACTCCGTCATGGCAGCCTTCAGTGTAGTGAGGTTGGTCTGCACATTAGGATAGTCATTGTTACCCTGACGGAATGCTAACTTTACTCACTGTTATTTCAAGTGCTTCATCTTATCCCCCGCCTCGAACCCTAGGAGGCTAGCTTCCGTGACCTGCACCCACTAGTTGAGAAATTGAAGCAAGGAGAGGTATGGGCTATATGATCTGAGATCAGTCTCCAGAAAGGGTGGGCCCAGGTGAAACCCCAGGTTCTACTCAGCAGCCTTCCCAGTCTCTACACACCTGCTGCACTTACACCAGGAAGAATCTGCAGTACAAGAAAGCTGAGGTTCCCAACAGGAAGCAGGGATGAAGGGGTGGTGTTACTGGCTAGCATCAGTGCCCTCTTGCTAAAAACAGGGACAGCTACCACCTTTAGCCTTCTGAAGGATGCTGGCAACATGCTAGGCACCAGATTAGTATCTACTTTTCCTTCTTAAGGAATACATGCCACATTAGAGAAGGGCTGTCCTTCTTGTGTCAGGAAGTTTGAGAGTCCTTTCAAAAAAGCTGTTTGTGTCAAGGATACCGTTCCCTGCTTCATCCAGGGGCATATGGCACATGTGCTGCCAGTAGTCACCAGGGTCTTCACTTGGGGATGTGTGGTGACCCCTCAGAACCTCTGATCCCTTCAGTACCATGAGGCTGACACCACCTACCTGGCCAGCCCAAGGACTGTTTTAATTATCCAGTGGGATAATGGGTAAGCGCTATGGTCTTTCCTCTTTTCTACAAGACAAGCACAGATGTGGAGAAGGGACACATGGCCTGATTCCTCAGTGCTGACCCTCCTCTGAGGAGTCTCCTCTTCCTCATGGTAGCCTCAGTGTTCTGTCTCATCTGCACTGATCAGAAAATTGACAAGTCAGGGGTTAGAGAGATGGCCCTCTGAGTAAGAGGGCTGTGTGCTCTTGCAGAGAACCTGAGCTCACTTCGCAGCACACACACCGGGCAGCTGATAACCTGCAGCTCCAACTCCAGGGGATCCAGTGTCCTCTTCTGGCTCCACTGGGCGTGCACACACATGGCCCACACACATACACATTTTAAAAATAAGATAAATCTTAGAAAACTCACTGACAGGATGAGGCAGGGGACTTCCCACGGGGAAGACTTGGGACCCAGCCTATACCAAGCGTGTTCACAGGGGGACCATTGAGGAAATGAACCTCTCTGTGTGTCTGTCATTTGTATAATCCTCATTCTTTAGATGGCTCCTCAGGACTATTTTCATTTCCTTAAATGCTAACTTCATATGCAATTAATTTCAACTGCCCGCATCTTACACAAACTCAAGCCATTTCTATGTATAATTTAGAAGTCATCACGGTAATGATGATTGTAGCAGCCTCTTTCATAAATACAGGTTTGCATCCATTGTTGCAGAAATGGCAGTTTGCTTTGCTGTGTCATTTGGACTGTGCTGGGATGATGCATTCATTACATTTTTTTAAATGCTAAAAATAATGTTCATAAACACTATGACGCCTACTATGTCAGGGACACCCTTCTGGGCAGAGGTGCCACGATGACTTATCTGTCCCCATTCTTGACCTCCAGCGGCTGTCATTCTAGCTGGTGAGTCAGGCCTAAACTATCAAACAAGACACCTGAGTTTCGTGTGAGACACCCTTCATTGTACCAAAGATCTAGTCATTAACTGACCAAGTTCATGGTTGTAAGCCACCTGCCTTAGCTTAAACCAGAAACACTTTTTCCCCTTGAAAACACAATGCTCTGAGCTTTGTGTGAAGAGCTCCAGCCCATGATGGAGTCCTCGGATGTCTCTGTGCTGACCTGAACTCTTCCTCCATCTCCCCTCTCCTGCTCTGAGTCCTCCTGGAATCCAGGATCAGCACAGCATCCCCAACTGCTGGCCCCAAATCCCATAGGTCCCTCTCCTATCCACCTGCTTGTCAGTGTTCAAGGGATCCCTTGGAGGCATGGCTCCTTCAGGTATAACTTCATCTTGTTATAGGTGTGGATTGGAATACAGTGGACACCTGATGAGATGTCCAGATTCTTCGTGTTCCAGAACAAACAAGTGGATCAGGGACATATGGATAATGGTAGAAAGGGAGATGGCTTATTGAGAAAGGAAACACTCCTGAGAATGGGAGTGGCCTAGAGAGCTGGGAGTGGGGGCTGGGATTTCTGATGGCCCTCGGGAGAGTAGTGAGCTTGTGTGTGCTGTTTGGCAGTGTCCTCCTTCTCCTGTACTTGGAGAGCTTGGGCTTTTCTGGCACATGCCCTGTCCCTTGCATGCAGCCCTGCTGTGGAGGGGTTTTCAGTCTTTCTGTCACCTGGCCTCTTCCATAAGAAATCGAATCTTGATGCCCTTGCTCCCAGTCCCCACCCTTCTGCTATGATCGCAGGTGTAAACCCAAGTGTCCAGGAGTCTTAAGCACTTGGGTGGCTGATACTGTAGCCTTTCAGGAAAGCCCCTTTGCCTCGCTCCTCCCTTCCTCCCTCCCTTCTTCACCTCCCCATTCTGAGTCCCGTGGAGTTGCAGCCCACAAGTGTTTCCCAAAGATGTCCCAGCTGGCTGGAGACCCTGAGATGAGTGGATTCTAGTCTATCCTGCTCCAGCCTCTAACCAGCATGCAGTCAACCTGAAGAGACAGGGTGGTCCCCCTCAGTCGTTTAAGGGTTTCCTGCAGGAATATCGAGGAGTATTGCTTGTCTCTGAGACCCACTGTCTTGTTCTAGTTCTGCTCTCCCTGCAGAGTTCGCACCTGTATCTGGGATCCTAGAATCTGAAGTAAAAGAGTCTGGTGGGGGTGGGACCTGAGGAGACTGTGACAAATCCCCCCTACATACCAGCACCGGGTCGCCAGAATTCTAGGGAAACCTGGATTTATCTTGTAAGACATCCTTCCTCTCCCTCTGTACAATGTGTTCAGGGAAGGTGACCCTGTCCTAATTTCAGAGGAGATTTGTGTGAATC
Source organism: Cricetomys ansorgei (assembly GCA_026225945.1). NCBI lineage: Eukaryota > Metazoa > Chordata > Mammalia > Rodentia > Nesomyidae > Cricetomys > Cricetomys ansorgei. The sequence goes on along the minus strand of JAMJFZ010001791.1, from coordinate 311,445 downwards.
TGTGACCCTTACGAAGTGTCACGTGACACAATTCAGACCAATACAATGGAAAGGAAAGGCCTCACCGCATGAATGTCCATGAGACATTTCCAATCCAAACCACAAGATCACAAGAGAGGGCTAGAGGCCAGGTTACTAGTCTTCCTACTGCACCCAGAGAAAGCCCCCCACCCCACCACACATACTGGGATCCCTGAGTCTTGCTGTGTGGGTTGGCTCAGATGCAAGGAGTACTGCCTACCCTGCCGCTAAGAAAGACACCCATGGGTTCAAGCTGGTGCCCCACAAATCAAGTGTGTATGGCTCACTTCTGGGATTCTGGGGTGTTGGAACAGTCCCTAGTTTGGCCAGGCTAGAGTATGTGTGAGTGTCTGATTTTCTAGTATGTTCTGTAGTTGTTCTCTCGATGCAAATGTCAAAATCACTCCTTCCTGGAGAGTCACTGGCCTTGGCTTTGTGTCACAGCACCCTGAGGGCCTCGCCATGTCACCCTGTTCTATCTAATGCAATAGCTCTTGCTTGCAAGTGATTTTTATTGTTTCCCCCCACCCCCACCCCCTGAAACAATGGCAACGTTCTGAGACGTATCTGATTGTCACAGCTAAGGGGAGCTCTGTGCACCTGGTGGGCAGAGGCTGGGGGCTTCCAAAACCCTGCCAGCAATTAGGGCAGCAGTTCCCCACCCAACCACCCCAACCATGGTGTCCCTGGAGCCCATTCAGCGGAGCCCATTCAGCCAAGCCCAGAGGAACCCCATTCCGAGTCTTCCCTCTGGCTGCTCCATTTCTCAATCCCTCTTTCCCAGGTGACTGCTCAGCTGGTCCCTCCTGGGTCTTTGCTCCAATCTCTCTTTGGCCAAGCCTTCTCCAGCCTCCTAATTTAGAACTTGGCCTGCTCTCCCTCCCCTGCCTTCTTTATCCGGAACACAGTTCCACTGGCCTCATGTTTAGCCACTGTTCACTGTTCTCTCTCCACTGTGCCCGTTTCCTATTGCTGCTGTAAACAGTTGTGAAAAACAGAGGTTTGAAACAATGTACACTGGTTATCGCCCAGATTTGGAGTTCAAAGTACTGCTTCCTTCTGGAGGCCAATCAGTAATCTCTCTCCTTTCCCAACCTTCCATAGTGCATGGCCTGGTTCTCAAACCCAGCTGCCTTGCCTCTTCTGGACACTGTGTCCCTCTTTCTCTCCTCTTAAGGATCTTGCTAATTTACCTAGCTACCAGGTAACTATGGTATGTCTCACTTCATGGTCTTTCGGGTTATCAAATGCACAGAGTTCCTTCGCCATGTGAGGTGACTCAGTCACAGGCTTCAGTGAATAGAATAAGGACATTCTGAAGATACTCACTCTGCCTACCCCACCCTCCAAGAATGAAAGAACCTGAACAGGGATTTGTTTGGTTGGTTGGTTTTGTTTTTTGAGGCAGGGTTTCTCTGTTGTAACTCTGGCTGTCCTGTAACTCACTCTGTAGACCAGGCTGGCCTCAAACTCACAGAGATCCACCTGCTTCTGCCTCCTGAGTGCTGAGATTAAAGGTGTACACTACCACTGCCTGGCCTGAACAGGGATTTTTAGGTGGTTTGTTCCTTTCTAACCCTGGAGCTTAATGCATCATTGCTATTTAGGACTAACAGTTTATTGAATGATGACTGACTTGGCTTTTAGAAGCAATAGAAGATCTGTGTACTCCCCATGAGAATGAGGGTCAAATTGTAAAGTCACATCAATGTGGACAGGATCCGCACATAAAGTTAACTCAAGGAGGCAGAGCAGTGGCCAGGTGGGTGTTAGACAACCAATTAGGGAATCTATATCCCAACTTGAACTATACGGGCTGCATAGAAAATTAGCAAGACTCCTTGATGGGTATGATTCCAATGGCAGTCAGGTTAGCGGTCAGCATTTGGTCTTGAGCCGAAGCAATGCATTGTTTCCTGGACGGCTGGACTCATAAGCCAAAGCTGCAGGCCTTAAATAGCAGGGACCCCAGGTTGAGGTCATGACCGGTGTCCTGAGGCATGCAGGTCTGCTCCGGCATTGTCCCTGGTGACTAGCGACTTGATATCTATGGTCTCCTATAGCTTGCGGCGGCATGGCTCTGGTCCTCCTGTGGTGGTCTTTCCATGTACCATATGTCATTTTCTTATACAGACACAGCCAGTTGGTTGCACATCGTTCGTTGGTCCCCCTCATGGTCTCATCCTGTTTTAATCAATATCCCCTGAACCTGAGTCTCTGATTTTTTTTTCTAGTCCTGGGGATTGAACTCCAAGTATCGTGCATGTCAGTAGGTGCTGTACCTTTGACTATGCTCTCATCCTTTTCCTTCTTCCTTTCTTTTTTAACATTTTTGTTTTAAGACAGCCTCACTAAGCTACCCGGGCTGTCTTTGAACTCACTCTGAACTCAGGCAGGTCTTGAGCTTGCGATCTACCACATACTGTGCATGGGCCTTAAGAGACTGGGCATGGCCTCAGCACTGGCCCCAAAACTTCAGCCTCTCTTTCAGCAAGTCTTTCAGCAAGACTTGCTGCTGGGAATTGCCTGCAAGAGTCCTGCAGTCCTCCAGTATGCTATCCAGAATGCTCTACCACTAAAACATGGGAACTGCCTCTCCAGCTGACTATACTTACTGGTGTGACACTTTTCTTACCAAGCCAATACATTTCTGTTTGTGAACTTCTCCGTGCTCAGAGATTTCATGAGTCTCTCAGGGCATTTTTGTCACTGTGGTGACAGAAACACAGTTTTACAAACTGCGGCAGGTTGCTTCCTCTGTTTGTTGGTGAAGACATTTCACTAACCATTGGTTTAAACAGAAGCCATTTGATTTCAGATGATTCTGCCACTGCCATTGAAAATGGTATCTCCCCGTAAGAGACACCCACTTTAAAATCAGACAAAGAATATGAATGTGATTAGAGCAGTCTTCAGAGAAGAGAGACAAAATGGCTGAAGGTTAAATACAAAGACACCTGCTGTCATTTCTGACATTGGAATTGTAGACAAAACCAAAAAGAGCCACCCCCTGACACTCCTAGGTAGTCACAATTTTACAATGACAGACACAAACAAGCCCTTGAGAGTCACAAGCATTTGCAGCCTTCCTAACAGGACTGATGGTCCTGTAAAGTGCCCCTGCTCTTGTGAACATGGCTCTCCATGGTAACTGACGATTACAGTAAGACCTGACACTCCTTCTAGCTATACACCCAAGAGAGCTGAAAGTGTGTATTTGCAGAATATTTGTGCATCGTTGTTCACAGCAGTATTATTTATAAAAGAGAGAGACATATTCCCAGTCATGGAAAAATGTGAAGTACTGAAATACGCTGAACGCGAACCACATGAAAGTCCTGCATCTTGTGATTCCATTTATGATTGTTAAAAGTCCAAAACTGGTGCATTCATAAGGACAGAAAGCAGACTGGTGATTGGTGGGCTGGGGAGGTGCGGGATGGGGTATAGGGACTATTGGGTATCAAGTCCCTTTTCTGGGTGATAGAAAGTTCTAGAATCAGACAGTGGTGGTGGGTATGCAACATAACGAAAAACCACTAGCTTGTCTGCTTAAAAGGCTTGAATTTTGTGTCATATAAAGTTATGTCTACATCTTAAACGTGACAACAATAACAAAAATCCAAGCACAAAATCCCAGCCAATGGGCAGTCAGAGTACCATTCAAGGACCTTTAGCACTAACTTTCTTTTAGATGGTTGGGTAAAGTGATGAACTGTAATGGTGTCTACTTTTTGTACCCAGTAGAGAGTACACTCTTATATAACTACATTCCACAGAATTCCTCAGAAAATAGAATTCTTGGCATTGACGGGGTTTTGTTGTTTTGTTGGGGTTTTTTTTTTAATTTTTATTTAGTGTGTGTGTGTGTGTGTGTGTGTGTATTTGTTATTGTTTTTGTTTTGTTGTGTTTTATTTGAGACAAGGTTTCTCTGTGTCACCCTGGCTGTCCTGGGACTCCCAATGTTGACCAGGCTGCCCCCAAACTCAGAGATCCACCTGTCTCTGCCTCCCAAGTGCTGGGAGTAAAGGCATGTGCCACCATGCCTGGCTAGGCATGGTTATTAATGAAGGCTTCTCAGCTTCCTGTTATCTTCTGGGACAAAATAACAACAATAATACAAAAACCCGGGTGCCTACTACTGTCAACCAATTATTTCTACTTTTTTTTTGAGAGACAGTCTCAGGTATCCCAGGCTAGCCCTGAATTCACACTATAGCTAGGGTTGACCTATAATTCCTGATCCACCTGTCTCTGCCTCCATAGGACCACCATAACCAGTGTGTACAGTGCTGGGAATTGAACCTGGGACTTCATGCATGCTAGGTAAACATTCTATCAACTGAGCTACTTCGCTGGCTTCCAATTTCTGTTTCGTCCTTCTGAGTCTAGAGTTTTACATTCCTAGGAATGTGAAAGGTGTCAATTCCAGAGTTGAGCTTTGATGCTGCTATTCCCTCCCACTCCATCTTACAGTCAGCTCAGTGTCCTGACCCTAATTTCAGGCCCTTTGTCAATTGAAAGAGCATGAATACTCCTATCAGGGACACACGGTGTACTAAAACAGTTCTGACCCGCGAGCTTCTGAGTCATTCTTCTTTGTCGTGCACTTGGGCTATTGTGTCTTGATCTTTGTGACTTAACTCTCACCTGTCAAGTTCTCCTTAAGGATTCTGATCAATAGCACTCAAGTTAGATGTCGATCTACTGCTTTTAGCTTTGCAGACTTCGTAAGTCCCTGCTCCAAGCTGCAGGGTGCACAGGATTCCCTGGAGATCCCGCAAAGCACAGGGTCTCATTTATTAGGTCTAGGTAGAGTCTAAACGTCTGCAAGTCTGACTGCCTGGTGATGCCGAGGATGTTCTGAGAGGCGAAGCAGAAAGTCACAGTTTCCAAAGTGTAGCGTGCAGTGTGATGTGTGACATTCTCTTCTTACAGTTTCTGGGCCTAGAGTACATGGTGTGCAATAGGGAAGAGAGGTGGTGCTCCTGCCTTGGGGTAAACTTTTCCTGGGGAGACATGAACAAACTTCTTCATTCTAGATAGGACACTGATGACAGATCAAAGAAACCATTCAACCAGAGCCTGTTAGTTGAGCCAGTGAGTTTATTCTGGTTACTTCCAGGCCATGGGTGACAACTGAAAGGCAGATGTATCACTGAACAGCTCTCCCAGTGTGGCTGATGACTCAAAAGAGCTGCACCCCTGCGGCTCTCTGCAGGACTTGCAGGTAACTCAGATGGTCAGAGAGACTCTTCTTCCCAGTAATTATTACAGCTTGTATATCCTTGGGAGGGACTTTGGGCATCTTGTATACTTCAGGAGCTTCCTACAACTAATAAGAGTCATTTCCTTTCTGAGTCTCCAGGAAGGAAGGAATACGTCACTTGAGAGGAGATCTCTGTACAATAGAAGGGACGTGGAAGATGCACAGATATCCATTCCCAGGAAAATATGGCGTCGGCCTTGGCCAGTACCTGGCGTTGGAAGGAAACAGTTGTGGCACCTGGTATTCGAGTGGCTGCACATATTATGGGGAAAATGAATCAAATTTCCAGCCCGTCCCTCAGTAGCTGTGACCCTCACTGCCCCACAGTGAATAATTCCAAGTCTGGAGAGAGGCTACAGCTGATCTGTCCTGCTTCAGAACCTCTTGTGGTGCCTTCCACTCCCACTGAGACACAGTCTTCCTGAGCCCACAGCTCACCGGTGGGCTTGTCCCATGGATCCAGACAACATCAGGCCATTGACTCTCGCTGATGTTTCATGAATTCCTCTGTGCTTTGGTTCCCTCTTCAGGAAAGGAAACACTGGGCTTCCAGGTAACCGAGGAATAAGATGCAGGCAACAGGAAGTCCTAGTCACCTCTTCCAGAACAGGGAGCTACTTGACAGTCACGGGCTGTAACATAGGTTAGATGGAACCCTCCATTGGGTTCTTCACCTGAGATGTCAGAGTTCATTCACTGACGGAGCAAATGGCGTGGTCTGTATCACACACTCACCCAGCCACCACCACGAGAAAAGCTGCTGCAGGACCGGCAGCTGCCTGCTGGGGAGTTGGTGCTGACATGCCTGTTCATGCAAATTCCAGTGTTTGGGAGTTCATCCTCAGAGATTTTGTTTGAGCACCTTCCATTATCTTTCTTTTTATAGAGTGCACTCTGGCCTTCCAGATCCTTCCAGGCAGTCCTCTTCTTTTCTTATTAAAGGTTCTGCCACTCTAAGATCTGTACCACACAAATGCCAAGTGTGTTTACATCTCAGGTTTGCATCTTGGCAGTGGGTAATTACACCCCTAGTGCATTCAGATTAAAGAAGGTGTGGGATGCTGATGGGCACTGGAAGCTCCCTTTGTGAGGTACATATTGCTGTGGCCAATGTAACAAGCTTCATTCTGCCATTGGCTGTAAGTGTGGTCTGTCGAGGATATGTGCCGACCGTGTGGAAACTGGGCCTATCAGAGCAGAAGGGTACTGGAAAACCCACAGCACACGTGGAAAGCATCTCATCCTCTGTGACTGGTTGAGTTCTCAAAGTCGTGGTGCATGACCCATGGTAGGTGACATCACATAGTGGGACCCCGTGTGAGGGCGGTGAGTGAGCATGTGTGGAAGAAGCTGGAACACCAGAGAGAAATTTGCTCTATAACAGACTCTCAAGGTTGCTAATCTAGTCTTAAGAGACTCGCCCCTCAAGATGCATCCATGTCTCTAGAGAGAAGTATTCACGAGGGAGGAGCCCTCGGGGTCTAATCCTCTCTCAAACGCCCCATTGGGAATCTAATCTCAACAGAAGTCCGTACATGAACTAGTCATGTGCAGACTGCAGCGCTGTTATAAATCGAGGATCCTGAGAGGTCTTCCAGTAGAGGAAGATAGGATCCTGGGATGTCTCAGAGGTGGGGGACGTGTGTGTAATTAGATACGGGGTGGACATGTCCACTAGCATAGGGGGGTTTCAGCAGGAAGAGGTATATGGCGGCACAGCTGTTCCGGCTGTATGGTGACAGGGGGAGCCAAGGGCAGATTGGGTTCTGAGGAAATAGGAGAATAATGCTGACCCCCACAAAGAGCTTCCTGCTGATGCCCAGTATGGGGGTCCTCAGGCATTCCTTGAACTCTGTGAGGCTCTGAGGGGGAAGGAGTCTACTGACTTCAGGATTCATGGCTCATTGTCCCACAAGAGTCCTAGAGGGGGTTCAATAGTGAATCCCCAAAATATCACTGCTCTGTTGGCCACCCACCCACATGTGTGTTTTGGGGACAGTAGCCTAGGAAGCTAACCCTGGTCCCACACTGGCTGGAGTTCAGTCACTGCCTTGAAGCTCCTTCATAACTTTTTAAGAAGAAGGGTAAACATTCAATTGCCTGGGATCTTGCAAATGGCAGCAGGCACCCGAGGCCTAGTGTTCACAGAGAGTAGTAACACTCCACTACCACCACCCCAATTCTGCTTGTCTAGTCTCTTGGAAACAGTGACATGACTCTGACCACCCTGGGCTTTGGACCTTTCCTTCCTGCTCTATCCTCAAGGGCCTCTGACTAGGTTGGGGAAAGAGCTGGGGTCTTTGATGCCCAATTCTATGTGCTGAGTTATCTGGGATTTTATGGCATACAGATGCCCTCTGAGAAGCCCACTAAACACCTCTTCGAATGCTTGTGGCTGTTGTTATTTTCTTCCTACATAAAAGATGCAGGTTTTCCCTCCTGTCCTTGTAACAGCCTGTTTCCAATATGTTCACTTGAACTTGATTCCTGCCTGGGATATGGCTACCCCTGAGTCCCACCCAGGAGTTTGCCATACAGGTGGCCTCCATCACTGAAAGACTGTCAACTCAAGTCAGTCATGTGCAGTCACAGAAGCAAAGTGGCACCATCCTTCAGAGTGCCTGGAGTGGAGCAAGCCTCGTCATTCCTGTAGGAACTCTGAAGGAAACAAAGTGTGTGTTCGAGAAAAGGCTTCAGAATCCTAGAGGGCTACAGGTAGGTAACACCTGGTCACACTTAGCAATGCCTGGCTTGATCTATCTAACTGCCTGTGCGACAGTATTCCACAACGGAAATACCCCCCATCCCTGCTCAGTCCCGTGATGGAGCCCAGAGCATCACAGTACCTCATCCACAGCTTTATAGTCTGTTTAGAGGTGACCTGGATCTAAATCCTTTGAGTGACCACTGGGATGATTTTCACAAAGCTGGGTCACTACAGTGTGCTGGCGATGGACTGTCTTTGTGAGACAGATGGGTTGGCGGGGCAGGAGAAAACTCACACTGTGTGTCTGACTCCGGCACCCATCAGTCTGCCTTCTCTGGCCCTCTTCAGAAACAAGTCTGAGGGGTAGAAGGGCTCAAAATTCTAAAGTGGCATCAAAAAGAAATGAACGTTTTAGGATGAAGTTAGAGTGGGCCAGCCCAAGGACCCTTTGCTCCTGCTCCATGATGGAGAGCTGTGCCAGGTTTCTCCAGTTCCACTGACTACCATAGCAACCGCTGACCATGGAGGTTCGGTGTCAAAAGGGAGCTGCCTGAGGAGCTTGTCTTCATTACAGAACGTGATTCCTCAAGTCTTAAACCCAACAATTACGGGTTCTGATTCCGAACTAGAATTTAATCGATACTCGCTCATTAGGGCAAGTGTCTACTGGCATCTTGCTGAGCCTAGCAACTAAAGTATTTATGACCAGACAAACCTGTTTTCACTCTCCTCTGTCACTGCTCATCACAGCCAGCCATGCCTCAAACAGAGAGCTAAATCATTCTGAACACAGCTTGCAGAAACTGTATTCCATTAATCTAAAGGAGATGGAGATTCTAGGGGTCAAAAGCTCACATCAAAAGGTGTGCATTCTTCCCCCAGCATGCATCTTCAGTTTTCAGGACTGTGCTGAGTTTTCTACAAATTTCTTCACCATCTACTGTGGGCATTGACTGGCACAAGCATGGTTGGGTGCCAGGATGAGGGGTGAACAGTGTCTTTCTCTAAAACGATATTATCTCAGGGAAGAATCTAAGGCACACCTCCCAACACAATCCTTTCAAGAGCCAGCGTGGTTTGTGTCTCTCTCCTTCTCTAGCCTGGGAGTCTCTTGGGGAGTGTCTCTTTGGTTGCATGTTCTCCTCTCAGATACTCCCTGCATTTGGTTGCATTTAAAGCTCGGCCATTGAAAGGCATCATTGATTGTATTCTCAAAGACACTCAGTACCAGACCCTCTGGCTCTTCCGAATTCAATTCTTCCCAAACAGGACCAGTGGTCCCATGGCTAGCTGAGTCCTACCTTGTCCCATGTTGGTGTGCATCACATGCAGTCATGCCATGTTGTTTCTATGTCCACTGTTCCTACAGCTGTTGGAGTATGTATGAGCTTGATTGTCTTTACTTGGCCCCCATAGTGCCCAGAAAAGTTATTGATACCGAATGCTGGCCACCTCATGGCTCTATTGGAAGTGTAGAGCTAGGAACAGAGCATGAGGGAAGGAGGTTTGAGAGGAGGCAGACTGGGGAAATACTGCCCACTGCAGGCCCCAGCATCTGGACCATTCTAGAAGGAATAGAGGGCTTCTGTGAAAGAGATACATCTCCTCACAGTGGGTGCTGGTATGTGAGGATGGTCTTGGTCTGTTGGGATACTTTGAAGTTTGTGTTTGTTTGTTTGTTTGTTTATAATGGATTTATAGTCCAGACTAGCCTTGAACTCCCTATGTAGCTGAAGATGACATTGAAATTCTGATCCTCCTGACTGCTGGGATTAAGTGTGTACCAACTGAATCATGTGGTCCTGGTGATGGAAACCAGGGCTTGGTGTACACTAGGCAACACTGTGCCAAAGAAGCTACATCCTCAGCCCCTGAGCTCTGAGTTTAAAGGGCTCTTCTCCATGGGTCTCACTCTCAGGTCTAGGAGGAAGGTATCTATGACCCCTTTGAAGTCAGTTCTTTTCCTGAGTGGCTACCACTCCATGTGCAGACCCGGAGGATTATGGTGGGTTTCCACCAATTCACTGGAATCGGAAGGATGTCCTGGGGGACTTTGGCACACTTTGGGAGGACCTTTGCCCTGCAGGCCTGGGTCCAGCACAGGACATGCCACACTATGCCAGCTGTAGCCTTTATCTTCTCTGAAGACACTGATCCAAAGCCAAGGGCCTCCTGAGCACATTCTCCGGGAGGCGTTGATGATTTCAAGATGGAATCATGGGGAGGCAGGGCTGGGGATGCTGACAGTCTCTGCCCAGCCTGAGCCAGGTCTGTCTTGTAGCCCATCACTGCTTCAGTATCACGGAGGTGTCAGGAAGCTCCCCTCGACAGAATAAATACCAGATGGTGGAACAAACTCCTAGTCGGCTTGTCCAGTGTAATGTTCCTCTGTCAGTAGATCCAGCAGTTTCTGTATCCATGCCCTGGGCCACCAGTCTGCTTGGGCTGCTGTCACAAACTATTATGGGCTAAAGTGACAAAACTCCCCTTTCATTGCCTTGAAGGCTGGTAAGTCCAAAACTCTCTGTGTGGTGAGGCCCTCACTTTCTGGCTTCTCCCTGTGACTCACATAAAGCCAGAGGGAGCTCTGCCCGTTTCTTTTCTCATAAGGATGTTATGACCACCGTGGGATCTCCTTTCATGACATCATCTAAACCTAATCTTGTCCTATAGAACCCACCTCCTGGTGTCATCACTTTGTAGATTAGGGCTTCAACACATGATGGCAGGGTGATAGACACATCCAATCCATACACAGCTCCATTTGTATCATCCACTGATAGAACTTTCTAGATGTGTCCACAAAACACGTAAGAGGACCTGAAGATTCCACTTCAAGCTGTACACATTTGTCTGCAAAGGGAGACCCTTCCTTCTGATTTACCTGGGTCTTTTCATGGGTTCCTTTGACCATCCCAGGGTATTATAGTGCGCAAACAAGTCTCTGTAGCATATAGCCAGAGGCCTTCTGGAAACCCAAAAGGACTCAGGCACAAGTCCTGGTTTGGTCTGAGTTCGTAGGTCCATGACCCTGGAACATAGGACACTCATGATCAGTTACAAACTGTACTGAGTTGGATGGAACTGGCACAAAGGTAAGGGATTGCATGAAAGAACACACACAACGCAAAGAAAACTGGGTCATAGCCTGGATCAGAAAAGAGACAGCAAGCACAGATGCCAAGATCCAGCACCCTCACGTTAGCAGCTGTACACCTGTGCACTCCTCCAGTCCACAGCCAAGTTCTGACTATTCCTACATCTCATCAGCTGATAAGCTTAAAGTCAAATATGGGATGTAGTTTTTGTTGTCCTGTGTTATTTTTCAAGCATGATTAATTGGTCATCTGATTCAGTTCTGCTGGCCCCAGAGCCTTGGCCCTGGTAACACATGGTGAGGTTACTTGCCAGGATCGTCCAGAGTTAACACAAAGCAAAGCAGGGTATACTTGCCTTCCATGCTTTGTCATAGGCAGGCGTTTAGATATCACATGCTCATTGCAGGTTGGAGTTGAAAAAAACCATCGAGAATGTATGTCCAACTTCGGTGAATTGACCTAAGATGCCCAACCCTTGACTTTTGTCCAGCCCACCCTGTTTCTGCCCCTCCATAATCTCTGTGCTCAAGCTTACACAACTCTTTCTTTGGCACAGTGTCCTGAATTCAGCTCTCTGCTTCCTGCCCCAGGGCCTTTACACATATTGTTGATACTTCCCAAAGACCTCCCCCTTTTCTTCTGTCCCCATGAGTTTCTCTCTTATCCTCCAGCTCTGGAGTAGCCTTGGCTTGTTAGTAGAAGCCCCTGACTGTCCTGGTGGCCAAGCCCTGGCAAGCCCTTCTGGAAACAAATACTTATCTCTCTCGGCATCATCTCAGCTACCTCTTCCTGTCATTTCTGGAGCAATTTGACTGGCATTTGTCCCTCCTACTAGAAGACTCATGCAAAACAAAAATGATGTCTGTTCAAGTTTCACATGGGTCATTGATTTCTCTTAGGTCACAGGAGAGGAAACAGAACAATAAAGGGCACAAGGACTACCAGGGCCACACAGCCAAGGGATCAGAAGAACAAGCACAGTTTGTTTTCTTGGGTGTCTAGCACATGGCAAGCACTGAGCTAATTAGTGAGTTAATGTCCTATTTAGTCGTCACTGTAGCCAACCCCAGCTACAGCTACATGCAGGTTGAGAACCCTTTACCTGAGATGCTTTTATCTAGAATGGAGTTCATCTTCTTCAAGATTTTAGAATATTTTTATATTCCTAATAAGAAATCTTAGGGATGGGACGCACGTCTAAATTTGAAATTAATATAGGTGTCACATCTCAGAGTGTCTGATCTTTTGATGATGTCATGTACAGATGTGCCATGCTGCATTCATAACTATCCTGGAATATACACAGCCTGCCAGTCATAGGTTGGACACACCTATATGCTCTATGTACATAGCTAGAAGGTAATGACATGCAGGACTTTTAGTTTGCTCTGCCCATAGCCACATGAAGGGATGGCTTTCTGTGTCTCTGTCTAGGGTACTTGGTCCTCAGAGCAGACCCAGCTTGTAGAAGGGCAGGGTGAAAAGGCTCAAGGAGCAAGTCATGAGGAAGTAAGGCATCTAGCCCTGCAGGGCGTGATTCTGTGTTGCCCCTTGGTTTTCAGCTCTCAAGACAGGTCCTGCTGCCACAGAGCCAGTCCCCACAGTGCAAACTTTGTACTTTCCACCCTGGTAAATGTTCATACTCCCTCAGAGAGGTTCCTGGAGCCACCTCCCAAAGACCTTGAGGATCCAAACTAAACCAAAAGAGAAGATCAGTGACAGCCATTTTTACTGCAGTAAATGGTGAAGCTAGGGTCTGAGTTCAAGGACCTGTTTCATTCCGGCCTGGTTCCAGCAATATGGGGCATGGCTGAAAGAAGACCTTTAACAAGTATGTCACCACAGACTGGCAGAAGGATGGCCCCCTACACCTGTCCCGGCACAAGTCCCCAAGTCTGTGAATGTATTGCCAGGTGGAGAAGGAGAATTAATGCTGTGGATGGGACGAAAGTCACTATGCGTCTGACTTTGGGAGGTTATCTTTTGTCGGATTTGAAGACAGAGGAAGAGACCAGGAGCTCAAGGATGTAGCTGGAAATGCTTTCAACCTGGTCTGCCCTAAAGAATCAGAAGGACCATGGTCCTGCCAAAATGTGGGTTCTACCTTCCAATACAAGACAGCACTTTTGTGCAGACATGACATCATGATGTTCGATCTTTACTGTCAACTTGACTAGATTTGGAATCACCATGGAAACACACCTCTGTGTGTGTATCTGTGAGATAGGGAGATCCACCCTGTATGTGGGCAACCCTGTCTCAAGGGCAGGGATGACTGGATACCAAAAGGAAGTGAGGAAGCCAGCTGAGCACCAGCATTCATCTCTCTCTGCTTCCCAACTGTGGATGCAAAGTGGCCAGCTACCTAGGCTCCTGCCACCATGTCTTTCATGCCAAGATGGACTGCACCCTCAAATTGTGACCTAGAATAAAACCCCTTCTTCCTTATGTCACAGCAAAGAGAAGAGTGACTGACATAGCCACTACCTTGTGGCACTTCCTGAGGGCAGACCTGGAAGGCTGGCACCCCATCCCCATCTGGGTTTTGTGGATGAGGCTCAGGTTTGTTTTTTTTATGATATCTTATGCCCAGCACTCCCCAGAAGATCTTGGCAAGGATTCTTGATACTGGGTAGATGGGTTTTCTTCCGAAGATGTACACCTGGTGTTTTAAGTGCTTCTAAGCCGGCTCACAGCATGCTTTCCCATCTGGGTGCAGAGAGGTGCACAGCCTGAGGGGCTGCAACCACCTGGATGTGGTCTGATGAGCTTGCATATCACAAATAGCTTCCATTTCTTCCCACACACTCCCAGGAAGCACTATCGCCCCTCCATTCCCAGCAGCTCTTACCTACACAAGCCTGCAGCATGGAGCTTTCCTGCATGGGATGGATGGCTCCCACCTGTGTCATTGGCAAACACAGAGAGTGCAGTCAACCATTATGAAAGGGGGAGGGGGGAGCGATTATTTGTTAGGGACCAGAATTTTAATAATACTGTAGAAAGAATTGTCCCTAGAAGATAGCTGCTAATAGGAACAGGTGCTTGCCTGATTGTTAGGGGATCAAAAAGGGACAATTTTGAGTAGTAAACTTTAGAAATTCACCCAGAAGGGAGAATACCATGCAGGGAGCGTAAGACGAAACTTAGGGAAATTGAAAGTTTGAGTAAGAGGATGAGCCCAGGGAGCATCCTAGGGAAAACCCACAGGGTCTGTTCTGGTCATCTTGCTCTATGTCTTTCAGAAAGGTCAAAAGGAACTGAAAGTCCCTCCCCAGCTCCAGGGGCAGAGGAGACAGAGAGGGTAGGCAGAAAGCCTCACACAGGAACAGGGGTGGGAACCGGGGAGGAGGAAGCTGAGGCTGGTTCATGGTGGAAGGCCATCTTAGAAGACCTGCTCACTCACTTAAATCGGGTTTTAATGATCACCCCTGGGCTCCAAGCATTGTCCTTGTTATCTGATGCGGAAGGATGAGCCAAGCCCTGAGGGAGCGGGGTGCTGCCCACAGAATAAGAAATAAGTAACAGGGCCCTGGATTGTACTCAGAGATAACAGAGGAGCTCCGCAGGGGGTGATCGTGGGGCTGCAGGCTCTGGGAAATGATAGGCCACTGGGCATGTCTAGTTGGCACCCCATGTCCCCTCCCTCTCTTCTCTTCCTTTCTCACTGCCCAGCTTCCACTTTCTCATGGCCCTGGTCAGTCTGGACCCTTCCAGATGCCTCTGGCTCTACTCCCCCTCATATCTACAATAAAAACCTTCTCTCAACCACACCTTGGAATGGCCATATCCTCATTTTCATTCAGGATCCATCCTCTAATAGCTTTATTCACCGTGTCCCTTTCTAAAAGCTTTGTTTTCTTTTTACCTTGGGAAATACATCTGCCTGGCATCTTCTCCAGGTCACCGGGCTAGAGTTAAGAGTTATCCAGTGAATCTGGCAATTAAAATTTGGTTTCCCAAAGGGGCCCCCACAGCATCCAAAGGCTGAAGGGTAGGGTGGTCTAGGAAATGGCCTAAAGGGTCCTGGAAAGTCTAGTTAGAACTGGCAAGGACTTGAAGGGTACCCTAGAATGGGGTAAGAAAAGGGTGGACACTGTAGGGATGTTGGAGAGGGGTACCAAATGGGATAGGATCAGCCAGAAGGAAGACTAAGCTAGGGACTGTGGCAGGGACCTGCTGTAAGGACATGCCCAGCTGGCTAAGGGATGAACGGTTTGTCTGAAGGTACAAGTGCCTCATCCCGGAGCTGTGGAGGAGGGAGGCACACCAGTTGGCTGCCAACCTCATATCTGCTAAGAGAATTTATTGACGTGTGCAGACTGCAGAGCCAGAGGATATACAGGGAGAAGCCGGCAGGCAGGTAGCCCAGGCTGTGGTGAAATAGCTGCAATCCAGAATCTGCCCCTTGACCTCAAGAACACATAGAGACTGTAGCGCCAGTGCATTGGTATGGAAGGGCTGCACCTGCCATGCAGGTGAGATCCGAGAGTACTCTGCTGTGCTCTGTGCTCCTTACCTGGCTTTCTGAACTCGACTGGCGCCTGTTGAAATGACAGTGACCTCTTTGCGGCTCTGTTTCTCCAGGCGGTGCATCTCTGCTCCAACTTAGTAGCTGGATTTTAAAGTTTCAAATGGTAAAATTGCACTTCGTAAGCACTAGCTGAGTCCTGTAAGGGAATACAACCTTTGATGATTAATTTCCACACGTAGATTTACATATGAATTAGGGAATCCCATACTTCCATGATTTATGTTGTTACTGGAGGTTTTAGGGTAAACATCTGGGCTCTGGTAATTTCAACAGAGTAGGCTCCTCCACCTGTCCCCAGAGATGTCAATTTAAATGCCAAGTGGCAAAGAAAAGCAGACAAAGGAGATTTATTCTACATGGCCACACTGGGGAAAGGAACAAATAAAGATGCCCAGTGGATGTCCATCTGACCACACACCCCCAACATGATATCAGCCTTCAAGGTCCTGACATAGGTTTGGGTTTAAAAGGAGGGCAAGAGCTATAGGTGAAGAGTCAAGGTGTGGTCAACCCATCGATATCTCTCCCACAAGGTGGTTGGTTACACGGTCAGAATTATGTGAAGTCTCTTCCAGAGTGACAAGTTCTCCGATGGTTGGTATCAGACTTCAGCCCTTCCCTTCTTCCAGCATGAGATTCCTGGGGAAATTCTAATTCTTTGGAGACTGTTGTTTCAATCGTCTCATAGGCAAAGGGAGCAAGTTTTAAAATTTGATTTAAGCTAATTCACTGTGGGGGATAAAGTTTAAGGTGCCTTCCTAAGGACTCTGACAGGAGAGAGAGTGAGATGTTCTAGTCGATGAGAGGATCCAAGCAATGGTCCCCAAAGAATTAGGCTCAGGTGCTCCAAAAGGTGGAATCTGATAGAAAACTAGTGTTTCTAAAGAGGTTGGTGGCCAGGAAGATGGTTCAGTGGGTAAAGAACCCCGCCACCTGGCCTAAGGACCTCGGCTTGATCGTCGGGGCTAACGTGGTGGAAAGAGAAAAGGGACTCCTGCAGCTTGTCCTCTGACCGCCAACACGCTCAGGCCACGATGCATGCACTGCCCCGAATTAATACAGAAATGCATTAAAAGAAGGTCACCAAGTGTGGCTAAAAACACAAATCAGAACGAAACTGAAAAAACTTTAAGCACATGTATGTGTCTGGATGTGCATAGGTGACACGTAACGGATCTTTAAACATTTGTGTACAGCAGGCTGAGAGCAAGTGTCAGGTGTTCCCCAGACTAAGCGCTGAGTGCGAAAACAGTGTTTCTCACGGAAAAACTCAGTTTAGCTTCGCCCAAAATTAACCAACCCAAAAGTGAATTTTTTTGAGGTTGAAATAAATTTTCCTTGCGTTTCTTATTAAAAAAAAGGATTTTGGCTCTAGTTCAAGGAGATTTTGTTCTTTTAAAACAAACAAACAAACAAACAAGTCTGAATAAGGTGAGCCAGGATCCGAGTTTTAGGGACTAGCAGGACCCTCACTCCACCTCTAGCTTCTCCTAGAGGTCAGAGGTCATCTTAGGGAGGTCCTGAGGGCCTCTTTGTTGCAATCCACAGGTGGCTTGATTTCCTTATACAAAAGGTTGGTGCATCCCTATGGAGGAAGGGTGGCTTAGGGCTGGCCCAGAGGGAGGCTGAGAGACCAGTTTGTCCTGATGAGCTCTCCAGGAATTAAGCCAGGCAGAAGGAAGAACTGAGGCTGGGCGGAGGCCTAGAGAAGCCAGCCAATCAAGTTTCCAGAGTCTTGGGAAGCTTGCATGACCAAAAGGGAACATTTAGACTTTGCTGGGGCTGCTGAGGGAGAGTAGGGAAGGGTCCTCCTCCGGTGCTCCCCAGGGACAAGATGGAGGCAACAAAGGGGTCTGTGGGTGGAGACAGTCTGTACCTTCTTACTCTCATGGATGCATCAGTAAATGATAAACCCTGGCAAACTGGAGCCTTTTGTTCTTTGAGACAAAGTCTCATGTAGCTCAGCTTTGAACTTGCTAGCCAAAGATGACTTTGTACTTCTAATTCTCTTGTCTCTACCTCCCAGTGCGGGGATTCCAGGCATGAGCCACCACATCCACTTTATGCGGTGCTGGGGCTGGAAGCCAGAGCATTCATTAAGCTGCATCTCCAACTCCAAAGTCGATCCTTGAACTGTGAATTCCTAGGGATGTGTGTCACAAAGAGACGAAACCGCTTCTGGATTCAAAGTGGTCCTGAGACAACCTGTGTGGCCGGGCTGGTGTTTGATAATATGTGCGACTGTGACTAAAGCATTCTCCTGTGTTCTTCTCTAATTCTCAGCAATGAAGAACCACAAGGCAATCCCAATGGGACACCCTGGACTTTTGAATGGAGCTTCCTGACATGCTTGCGACATGTGTTCCTCCATGCTTGTCCAGTGAAGAAATGAAGGCCAGGTGGGTGTATTTACAAGTGAGAAACCAAGGTGTGTGCTCAAGGTCACTGCCCTAGTTTGCTTTCTATTGCAGTGATAAATACCACACCAAAAGCAACTTGGTTCATTTCCTGTTAGTTTACAGTCCATTGTGAGGGGAAGTCAGGGCAGGGACTCCAGGAACCTGGGGGCAGGGACTGATGCAGAGGTCATGGAGGAGTGCTGCTTACTGGCTTGCTCTCCATGGCTTGCTCATCCTGCTTTCTTAGAGCACCCTGGACCACCTGCCTAAGGGTGGCCCACCCACAATGGGCTGTGTCCTTCCACATCAATCACTAATTAAGAAAATGCAGTCTGGTGGTGGTGGTGGAGCACACTTTTAATCTCAGCACTCAGGAGGCAGGAGCGGGTGGATCTCTGTGAGTTTAAGGCCAGTCTGGTCTACAGAGCGAGTTTCCGGGACAGACAGAGTTACAAAAGAAAAACCCTGTCTCAAAAAACAAAAAAGAAACAAACAAAAACAAAAAACAAACAAAAAAGAAAGAAAGAAAAGGAAAGGAAAGGAAAGGAAAGGAAAGAAAAGAAAAGAAGCCAATCTGGTGGAAGCATTTTCTCACTGGAGGCTCCCTCATCCCAGATGACCTTAGTTTGTGTCAAGTTGCAACAACTAACCAGCACAGTCACAAAGTCAGGGGCCAGTTCATGATTTTGGCCCTAGGTCTAGATGATTTTGATTATTTAAAACAAATTAATAAATTTGAATAAGTTGAGTCAGGGTCTGAGCTTTGGGAAACTAAACTCTGAGATTTGCCCCACCCCCAGGCTCTCCTAGAGGTCGGAGGTCACCCCAGCCTATGAGTGAGCTCTTGAGCGGACAGCCGAGACTCAGTGTAACTCATTGGTATATACAGCTTGCCTTCTACCTCCTTAAGATCACTGTGGCCTCAGGAAACGTCATCAGGTAGTTGGGTTGCTTGCTAGTGTGCCCTCTTCAGAACTGTGTGCTTCTCAAGTGAGTTCCTCCGAGTGTGCAGAGAATTGACAAGTTCTAGAGTTCATTTAGTTCATGGGATAATGCACACGATGTACAAAGATTTTAATGTGCAGCAGGCACAACCTAATGTTCTGGGTAGACATGGATTTGAGAGGAAGGAAGACATTATTCAACCCAGTGCAGTTGAATATTCAACATTTGAATACCTTTTGTATGTGTTTGTGTGTAGTATGGTGTGTGTGTGTCTGTGTGTGCCTGTGTGTGTGTATACAAATGTGTGTTTGAGTG
The DNA here is from genome assembly GCA_026225945.1 of Cricetomys ansorgei. Classification (NCBI taxonomy): domain Eukaryota; kingdom Metazoa; phylum Chordata; class Mammalia; order Rodentia; family Nesomyidae; genus Cricetomys; species Cricetomys ansorgei. The sequence continues at coordinate 292,156 of JAMJFZ010001791.1, read as the reverse complement.
CTTGTGGTAGCCAGAGGTTTAAGTCCAGTGTCTTACTCAATTTCTTTCCATTTTATATATTGAGGCAGGAACTCAGAGCTTACCAATTCTAGTCTGGCTAGCCTGCCTGTTCTGGAATCCTCTGCATCTGCCTTCTGAGCATTGGGATTAGAGGCTGGTGGTCATGCCCACCCCACTTTTATGTTGCTGCTTGTGTGGCAAGTTCTTTGTGCATTAAGCAATTCTCCTATCCCCTCACTTGAATATTTTTTAAAAATAATTTAATTTTTATTTTATGTGTATATATGTATACCTAAGCGTATATATGCACACCACTTATATGCAGGCACACATAAATGGCAGAAGATGTCAGATCCCCTGGAACTGGAGGTATAAGTCATAAGCTGCTGTGTGGGTCCTAGGAATTGTAAGAGCAGTCAGTGCTCAAATGGCTGAGGCATTTCTTTTGCTCTTGAATATTTTTTAAAGATAAATTTCTATTCCTTTTTATTCTCCCTAAAAATAGCCTGTTCTCAGGACTTCTGCAGGCATTTTCTCAATCCTGTCCTCTGACATCCTGCTCAATGTCTCCTACTCTGCTGCTTCTGTCTGGCTGCCTACCACATGGGTGGAGATGCCACCATGCTTGGTAAGAACATGAAGGGTTGAACCTCTGAGTCCTCACACTTTTCTTGTGGAGTATCCTGTATGTAAGTGGCATGCTTTTGGCAGTTTATGAGTTAGGATGTCCTGCTTTATTAGACTCAGGATATAATAAAATAGTATTTATATTATATATAATTATATATATTATATATAATATATAACCAGGATATAATAAAGCATGGGGGAGCAGACCACTCCCTGCCTTGAAGTAGGAAAGAAGCAGACTAACTAGACAGTCACAGCTGCTGCTAAGTAAGTTGCCTGGGAGAAAACATTAGTAAAGTACGGCAGGGAGCTAAGGGGCTGGAGGACTTGGGTCTGTTTAGGAGGAGGCTCTTAGGAGAGCGGAAGCCTTAGGAATAAGGAGGAGCCAGGGAAGCCATGGGAAAGTTCTCACCCGTGTGCAGATGGGAAGAGCGAGGACTCAGCATATCCTGGCACTGGGTAGAGGCTCTAGGTATCAGAGCAGAGAAACTGGGGTGGGGGATTCCCCTGCCAAGCAACCCTACACCCCAGTAATCTGGATTCTTCTTAGTCCTATCTAAATAGGACTGAACTGCCCATGTTTCTCTGGTCTCAAGCTCCATGCCAGTTGCCTTCCATTGCTCTACCTTCCTTTAAGGCTGCCTTTGTTCCTTTGTTCATTCCTTTGTTCTTTCCTTTGTTCCTTACTTCCTTGTCCTCCTGGCCCTCCTGGCCCTCCTTATCCTCCTCCTCTTCCCCCATTACGGGGTTTCTCTGTGTAGCCCTGGCCCTCCTAGACTTGCTCTGTAGACCAGGCTGGCCCGGAACTCAGAGATCCTCCTGCCTCTGCCTCCCGAGTGCTGGGATTAAAGGCCTGTGACACCGCCCAGCTCCTTCAATGCTACTTTTCAAAGTAGTTTTCACTTTACATCGCTCCCCAGGCATTTCCTGTGCAGCTGTATTTTACAGCGCTCCACAGCAGGTACATGGCTAAGCTTTCTCTGGACTCCTAACACATCTGTCCTAGGCTCTAGCCCGTCTACACGGTAGACCGCTGACAGCGCAAACATGAGTGAAGCGACTGACACAATGATAGCAGAATCCATAAACTCCGTGTCAAGAAACAGAAGACAAAAGATGCTGGGACCCTGAAGCATGGCGTTAGAATATGAATTGGTCCAAAGGTGGTAGAAGGAATCTTTCTGATGAAAGATGAAAATACTCTTTTGGGGGTAAGGTTGAACCCTAGGCCTCATGCATGCCAAGTGTGTGCTCACCGAGGAGCTGCATCCCATCCCTGGAAATGCTCCCAAATTGGATTGTAGTGATAGGTACACTGTTCTAGAAATTTACAGAACACCTTTGAATTGTGCAGATGTGTATATAGAAAATAAGATGCATGACATGCAAATTACATACACACCGACTCACTTTAGCTGGCTCCTCAACTGAAGTAAACAATAAATGACATTAAGGCTAAAGAACAAAATATGATATGACTTGACAACCAGCTTTGCTAAGGGTAAGAACATTCTGACTTTCCAGGTGATGGATCTAAACTCGTTGTAGGTGGAGTCCTAGCTCGCTTCTCTGTCGCTGTGATAAGATATTCATCAAAGCAACTCGGGCAGGAAAGGGTTATTTCCTCCCTAACAGGTCACAGTTAAAGGGAAGCCAAGGCAGAGACTGAAGCAAAGAACTCTCCACACTGGCTTACTGAACGAGGTGGCTTGTTTAGCTACCTTTGTTATATACTCCAGGCCTATCTGCCTAGGTATGGCACCACCCACAGTGGGCTGGGCTCCTGACATCAATTAGGAACTAAGAAAATTCTTCACAGGCTCATCTAATAAAACAATTCCTCAGTTGAGGTTCCTTCTTCCCGGGCCACTCTGGGTTGTGTCAGATAGACAGCTGAGGTTAACTATGACAATGGGAGTGGGGGTTCCTTCAAAGAGAATAAAAAAAAAAGCAATTGGTCTTTAGTGGGAACTAAGTGCCCACATTCAGCAACATTCCTTGACACTACAATTACTACATAAACTTGGTCATGCGGTCTAACTTGTGAGTGACTCTGGCTAAGGAGATGGTTCAGTCCTCAGGTAAATCCTACAGTGGCAAGAGGTTAAGTTCACCTTCCTGGGGAAAAGTTTTCCTTCTGAATAAGGTTATAGATCTCTCTCTCTCTCTCCCTTCTTTTCCTTCTTTCTTCCTTCCTTCTTTCCTTTCTTTCTCTCTCTCTCCCTTTTCTTAGACTTACTAATTTTATTTTATGTGTCAGTGTTTTGCCTATGTGTATATCTGTGCACCATGTGTGCTCCTGGTGCCCACAGAGGCCAGAAGAAGGCATAAGATTCCCTGGAACTGGACTTATAGATGATTGGAAGCTGCTATTGGGGTACTGGGAACCAAATGTGGCTCTTCTACAAGAGCAACAAGTGCTCTTAACCACTGAGCCAACTCTCCAGCTGTTGTGCAAGTTTATTTTTAGTTATGTTTGAAATGTTTTTGTGCACTGTTGAGTGAGGGTCTACCTAGGTCTTGGCATTTTGTATTGTCTGCAGGTGTTGGATTTCTGTGGGGAGCTGTTTGATTGCTTATGATCTGCACCTGAGAAGTTCTGACTCAATAAAAACACCTGAGCTCATATGCTCTGGGTTCCACTCTCTAGACAGACGCTGGGGGATGGTGGTTCCCTTTGCTGAGGTCGGGCAGAATTTACACCTATGAAAAACATCTTGTCTTCCTTGGTGAGATACCACAGCAGCGTACTACTATACCAGCTCCTTGGAACTAATTTCCCAGGGCCTGTACATCCTTGTATTTGGAGCCTGGGTAAGTTTCCTCATTTGTACCTGGATGCTAAGTAGAGACAGAAGTCAACATCACTCTGAGCTACTCCCACAGGTCCCAGCCCAGCTCTACATTTGGACAAGGGAACTGCCCAGGAGGAGAGTCCAGAAATCCTTCCTTCTGCGCGCCTGTAATTGGGTCCCAGTAATGCTATAGAGTCCTCTAGGACACAGCCCTGCAGGAAAATCCAGACAAGACCAGGCTTCACGCTCCAGTGTATGCTAAGAAAACAGTATCAGCCATTCAAGGATTTCAGCCCACCTTTTGTACACACAAGCCTTAGCAGGGTGATCCCATGCAGTGGCTGCCCAGGGTTCACTTCTGGTTGTTGACTATGCTGTAAGCACCTCTTTGGGTCTAGTTGGATTCAGCGTGGGCTACAGATGGTATTACCTGTGAGAAGTGAACAGTCTACTGCACCCAATCCATCATGTTTTAGTTCCATGGTTTGGTCATGAACGTGAGAAGCTGAAATCAATGAAGTGAAGAAAGCCAGACAGAGGCAGACCCATGAAACTGGGTTTTGGTTAGCCATGAGCACCCCTGCTTGGGAAAGCTCTGTCAGCATTCTTTATTTAGTGCTCATTGCACAGTCTATAGGCTGCTTTGAAGGGAGGGTATGGACACTTTCCTGCAGACTCCCAGGAATACAGATGGCTCCAGGTGGGAGGATATAGTTCTGCAATAACCAACCAGTGCAGGCTTCATCACCGACACGCTCTTGTCCTAACCCGGTGGAAATTAGGAGTTCTTCCTTCCGACAGTGCAGCCCGGTGCTTCCCCGTTTCGCCTTCGGATGCCCCTGTTTCAGTGTAGCTATTCAAAAACAGCTTCAGCTCCGCAAAGGCTGTTAACAGTGTTTCCTGAGATGTTAATTGGTATTAGGACCGCATTCACAAAGGAGGCAGGCTAGGAGCCCTGCGGTCAGGCCTTTTTGAAGTGCCCTATTAGCATATCAACAGAGTTAGAGGCCTTTGTTTATAGCAGGATCCAGGAGCCTTTTCAAATCCCCAGTGGAATGTAGCTAAGGCTTTAACAGCCTGACCCCAGACTCCTGCTGCTCCTGGGATAGGCACTCCTCTAGGGACTTGGGGAACTCTGCTGTCCGGGAAGCTGTGTCCACCCCATGGAACAGGTCAGGGGGTATAAGCAAATATGCAAAGATGAAGTCGTGGTCCAGTGGCAATGAGATGTCTACCCTGTATAAAGTCTGTGAGATCTGCAGCCACCTCTTGGTTTCCTGGCTCTGCCATTCCCAGCCCTACCCCACCCCCCACTCGGAAGCTCCAGGGGTGAGTCAGCTGCCCACTGAGAAGGCCCAGAGCTGACCACTTAAGAAGGACTTTCAGGTTTAGACTTGGAGGAGTGCATGCCAGGGCTTTGTGACCTTTCTTTAAAAAAAAGCATAAATAGCCCTCCAGGGGCTCTTCCCCACCCCTCACTAATCCTCTTCAGCAGAGTGGACATCCTCAATGAGCCCTGGTTCAAACTTCTTTTTTGAGACCTTTTATTTTGGGGGGGGGAGTGGAGGGGGAAGGTTTCAACTCAGCACTGTTGTCACTATGACAAACAGAAGCGATGGGCCGTTTCCTTGGAGCCCTTGGAGCCCGCAGTGGTGTGCGGTTGGTTTCGTTGGAAACTCAAGTCATCAAAAAAAAAAAAAAAAAAAAAAAAGCAGCAAGGAACAAGTGCACGGGACTTTGAATCTGCTGATCTCAGGACACATTGTGGAGGGGCAGAGCCCTTCAGAGGCAAAGGAAAGTCAGATCTTAACCAGCTCCAACAGGATAAGCAGTGGTGCTTTTTTAGTGCAATGAAAAGTAAACCACACACGCGGAGAACGCTGGATATGGTCGAGCGCACCTTTTGTTGTGAATTGCCCAGAGCTGCGTGGGCCGAGACTTCCATCTTCCGTCTCCAGGTGTTGCCTCCTGCCTGAACCCTGCATCTGCACTATACCCGCCCCCAGACACCCGACTGTTTCTGGCCCTCTCCCTCTAGCCCCCTGGCCCCACCTCTCACCCGTGCCATCTTATTCTCTCTCCCTCTTCTCCTCTTGGTCTCTCACCCCACTGCCCTGCCACCCTCCTCCCTATCTATTAATCTATCTATCATCTATCTATCTGCCTACCGGGTCCTGTTCTACCAGACTCAACGTCCCTCCCCTTCCCCCATAACTAATAAACCTTTGCTAAAACTTGCCAGCATCTGTCTACACTCCGTTCATCGCCTCCACAAATATAAGGACTACACCTATAACCCCCGCACTCAGGTAGCTGAGGCCCACAGATTTCTGCCATCAAGGCCAGCCTGGTCTATAAATTGAGTTCTAGGATAGCCAGGGCTCCACAGAGAAACCTTGTTCAAAAGAAAGGAAGAGAGAGAGAGAGAGAGAGAGAGAGAAAGAGAGGTGGGGGGAGGTAATTCACATGGTTGCTAGAGGAAAGAGAAAAGTCAAAACAAAAATTCCCTCTATCCATTTGGAAACAAACAACAACAAAATCCAAGAGGGCTGGAGAGATGGCTTAATGGTTAAGAGTACTGTTTTCTCCCTCTTGCAGAGGATGGAGGTTCATTTCCCAGCACCCACGGGGCAACTCGCAGCCATCAGTAACTCCAGTCTGATGCCTTCTTTTTCGGCTTCTATGGCACCAGGCACTTATGAGGTACATAACACACATGCAGCCAAATACATATACACATAGAATAAAAATCAAAAATAAATCTTAAAACAAGACGCCAGTTCATTGTCAGCTCTTAACAGAAGATTAGCAGGCACTAAGTGGAGAAGCTTGCAGAAGCTGCCACTAGCTCATGAGGTTTGAAAAGAAGAATCTTGGTGGCCTGAATGCCCACCCTCTCACAAGTGCAGCTGGACTAACAACACACACAAAACTGACTGCCCCATTCCTGTGGAGATGGATGGGTTATCAGGGCCAGAAATGGGATGGATGGGGGTGGCTGGGGGAGGGGGGCGGCACACTCACCCAAACATGTTTCCTCACAACAAACAGAAAAACACATCTGAGCTGTGACTAGAGGAAGGATGGGATGGGGCTAGGCAAACAACTTTATCATTATTGTTCTTGTTGTTACTATTGTTATTGTGGAAGACAGGGTCTCGTGAAGTCTAGGCTGGCTTCAAACTCTCTATGTAGCTGAAGATAACCTTGAACTCCTGTTTCTCTTGTCTGTATCTCTTGAGTTCAGAGATAACAGACATCCAACCCTATACTACATTTATACAGTGTTAGGGATTGAACACAGAGCCTGGTACACACTAAGCAAGCACTTTATCATATTAACCACCCGCACCCCAGCCCCAGGAAGCAGCTTTGCCCCTCTCCAAGTCAGTAGATTGAGACTGGGGCATTCTAGTTTCAGAAAAGCTAGACATTCAGACTGCTACACAACTTTCCTACTGCAAAAAGTCAAGGGCCAAAGATTTGCACTCCCTGCAATCCTGCCACTAAGATCCTTGCTGTTTCTTATGCCAGACAGAAGGTCCTTAGAGCTCTGTTCTTGTGGGATGCTGTCTGGAGATCCAGACTGTGTTCTAAGATCAGGACCCATGTCCTTGGGGCATGATCTTTCTCCTTGTGGGCTTTGGTCTACAGGGTAAGCCATCATCTCTATGCTGGACTATGACTCAAGAAACGAATCACATCACTGTCAGTGTCCATGGCTAATACCAAGAACCGGATGATAAGAAATGGGGGTCCCCTCTTGGGATTCTTCATCTCATTAATAAAAGAATTTAATAATAGACTCAAATGGAAGCACAGGGACAGTTTTATTAGAGTTTAAAGATAAACACTGGCTCAGCAAGCTGTAAACCTCAACAGGTGCCTGGAGGAGAACAGAGGAGAGGAAAACACCAGTCATTTAAGCCAGCATGAAGGTCCGAAGCATGGAGGCTGGCAGCTGTGTGGTAGGGAAGGGAGATTTAGCGAAAGAGTGGAGACCAGGGCATTTGGGAACGTATACTTAGAAAAAAGATAGAAAGTAGAAAATTCGGCACTTAGAAGCCCTATGGCTGCTGTCCTGTAAGCTGCTGTGTTGGGGGCAGGAATTTTGGGAAGGAAAAGTGCATTATCTCACTAAAGGGATAATTATTCTGCCTATCTCTTTAGCATGGCCTAAGGTGAGCCTGCTTTCCTAACGATGACCTCTAAGCCAGGTCACAGACCAACTCAACTAGAATGTTAGGTCTGCACCCAGGCCAGAGATTTCATCCTCGTGACTAGAAGGAAATAGCTCTCCCTTAATGGGCCTTGAATGCTGCTGTTTACCAGCTCCTTTTTAAAATGGCCGTTTTCCTCTCCCTTATGGGGAAACCAGAAGTCCAAGGTCAAGGCCTCAGCAGGGTGGGTTCCTTCTGGAGGCTCTTAGGAAGCCTCGGCACTGTGTTCTGCAGTCTCTGGTGGCTCTAGTGATCTGTGACATTTTTAGAACCGGTGGCCATGGCTGTTTCACGCCACTCTCTCTCCCTGTCGTCCCAGGGTGTGGTCCTCTCTGTATATGCCTGTCCTCGTGTAGCCTGACTGAACCCGGTGTTTGGAAACTGCTTTTGTTAAACAACATTGACTCCTCCTTTGACCTGCGAGGTGACTGAACTCAGGATGGGAGCCTGGCTGATTGAGTGCCTTGGTTGTAAAACAGGATTCCTGTGAGATTACAGATGACCTTGCTCAACCTTTAGCAGCCAGAAAGAAATGTCTTGTTGGGACAGCCTGCCTCCCGAGATCATCTTTCTCACTTTGGGCAGTTTCAGGAGAGACTACACACCGGCACATCGCCCCCAAAACTGCAACAATTTTCTCATTCCCAAGCCCCTCAGCTGCCATTATAAAGGTTCCTACAGGAGAGAGGCTGTCCCTTGGTGTGCTAATAAACACAGTCTCACCAGCTGGAGATCAGACTCTGGTCTATTTCTGCCTTTTGTCGCTTTATGCAGGCCTCAGAAATCTAACGCTGGCATTTCCGCCTTCATTTTGTATCTATTTCATTTACTTTAGCTGAAGAGAGGTAAGTCCCCGTTCTTAACTTCCTTCCGGTTACCGTGGGCTCCAGGAACAGCAGAGCGGCACGACAGTGACCACCGCCTAGATGAGTGGATTACATCAAGGCACAGAAGAGACCTCTCGAGAGCAATGCCGCTCCCTCAAATGATGCCATTTAGAAGAACTTCTTGGGGCCACACTGCAGAACCAATATTGATGTACCAAATTGGTTGAGAATAAGACCACCACACTTGAGCCAAATTTGAAGCAAGCAAGCTTTAATTACACTAAACAAATAACTGGGAGGAGGATGGACTCTGAGGTCCATTCTGAGGTGCCCATGGAGTGAACCTATTACCTCCAGAGCTCCCACAGAATGGCCTCAAGTCATGTGGCACAGGTGCTTAAAAGGGCAGAATCTGAAAGGCTACTCACTTCCCACCGGGTCCAATCAGTGACAAGCAACTATCACCAAGTACTTCCTGTCTGGGTTATCTCCCGAGTACAAGGGACCAAGCCCATCCAGTGCATTTGGAGCACATCCGGTACAGTAGGGTCAGCTTGGGATCTAGACACTCCCTACCAACAATTTAAGAGGTTATGTCCTTGGGCAAGGGAGATCTAAAATTATCTCACCTGACAGCCCCAACTAGCACTCCAGGAAGTTACGTCTTTTTCTTTTAGAGATATCTTAGGCACAGTAGCTAAAACTTAAAACATAACTTTTGCTCTTATAGTTTGTTTGCTTTGGTTTTGGTTTGGATTTTGGATTTTTGTGTTTGGTTGGGAGTTATTACCCAGGCCAATGCATCATGATTCTTCAACACCAAGCTGGAGTGTCTTCAAACTTCTAATGACAGTTTTAGTGACTGGAAATGTAATTTTCTCAGAGACAAGACTCTGCTAAACAACTCACTGCATTGTGAAGGCATCGCCTATAGATCAGAGGCAACCCCAAAAGGAAACATGGAGCACAAGGCTATGCTAACTCCTCTATGGAACTGGGTTAAGTGTAGAGGAGCAGCCTGGGAGCCCAGAAGGGCAGAGCTGAGCTCTGATCTCTTTGGTGGGAGGACAAAAAGGAGGAAGGAGGGTTGAGCTGAGGTAGGAAGGTTCACCAAGACAGGCAAGCTCAGATCTGGAGAAGATGAGAGTCTGGGAACAATAATGACCTCTTAAAGGTTTAATTCATGGACTACAGTCCCTTTCAGCCCCCCTCCCCCCACCAGTGCATATTGCTCTGGCTCTGCAGTCACTCGGGGCATACTTGACACCTCAGGAAATGGAAACTTAGATATAAGGAGAAAGGGATGGAAGCTGGAGATGCCAATTTAAAAGGGATATAGAGAATTGCTTCATCACCCTGACACACTACCCTTGACCAAACTCGAGTCAAGGTCCTCTATGCACTTGGCCTATGGGGCTTGAGTGACTCAGTTGTAGCAATGTTAGGTCTCTGAAATTCCTCAGGTAGACACTGAAAGATATGTATAGCCATACAAAAAGCAGTTTATTGCTGTGGAACACAGACCAACATCCTGGGGTCTGCCACATACACAAAAAGGCGACCTCAAAAATGCAGCCGCATGGGTTTTTTTAAGCGTGAAACAGGCAGTCGCTAGGGGAGCTCTCTGATTCATCAGTTCCTGAACACTGGATTGGTTCCTTATATCTCTCGGAGGAGTGAGGAGAGCGAGAGGCATGCAGGTGTTCTGATTGGCCACCAGCTTCGGGACTTTCTGTGAACTTTCTGAGGATTCCAGAAGAGCCTAGTTCAGGACCCACCCACCATGAGGGGATGGGATGGAGCCTGAGACAAAAGTGGAATCGCCCTGGTCTCCTCAGCAAGAATTCTGTGGACACTTCAGGAATATCTCAACTTTACCTGCCTTCAGCAAGAATCCTATTTTAGGTCAGTTGGACAAGCTCTCTCAACTTTGATGTCTTCCTTTGCCTGCTCTATTTCCACCAAGTCCTTAACAACCATGCATGCGTTGTCTTCTGAGTTGAATACTGCTTTCTTTTTTCATTTGTTTGTTTTCCCTATTGCTGGTCTTGGTACCTAATTGATAGTTCTCGGTAAAGCCTTGTGCATAGTTTAATATGTAGCTCAAGCTGGCCTTGAACTCTTGCTCTTCCTTCTTCTGCCACTATTGAGCTGGGATTACAGACAAGTACCATGAGGAGTTCATTGTTCCACATGGTTCTTTTTCTTCATTCCCATGCTTTCTGTCCTTGGCCACATTCTAGCATATTCTGCTACTCCTGTCTCTGCACTGGCCCTGCAGTCTTCCATAGAAAGCCCTGCCTGGGAGGCAGTCAGAGCAGAAATCATGAAGGAAGGAAGTCTAGCCAGGCCCTTCTAGCACACGGCCAACTCAGCTTTCATTTCCTTTCTATTTTCTTTCTAGTGTTCCTTTCAAAATGATCTCTCCTTCCTTTAGAACATATCCTTTTTTAAACTTAAGGCTCACGTGGAAAGAATTTGTTTAGCTTGCAGCGGCGCAGGGGCATGAACTGTTTGTGTGGTGATTCACACACCCTGGACTGCTGATGGGCACAGGGCCGGGACAGAGAGTGTTATCTGGGGGCCAAGCCATAAGTTTTCATGCTAATGAGATGTGATGACAAACCAGTATGTCAGAGTAGAGAGTCTTAACAGCAGCCTTCAGTTGGTAATCTGATTTTCTACAAGGAATACCCTTATGTCTGTAAGGGGGAAAGGAGATGGAAACATCAGAATGGAGATGTGAGTTTTGGACAGGAAGGCTGCTGAGCTCTGTCTAGATACACTGCCTCACTTTCTTAAGAACACTAGAAGAAACTCTGAAGGTGCTGAGTGAATGAGACATACAGTTCTAACAGACCATCTGATCTACCTCCAGCTTCCAGTTTTGTGTGTTTTATCCTGGAGAACTGGGTTTCAGGGAATTCCATGATATCCTGGTTTACTGTTTCTTCCATCTCAAATGTCATCATTAAACAGATCTGTTTGTACTTCTGAAAGCTGACACATAGATAGGATAGAAGGAGGTCTTACAGCTCTAACCTGAACCCTCTCCAGGCACTAGCTGTGTTACCTCAAATGGGCTTAGCTGGACCATCCAAGGTTTCTGGAAAACTTAAGAGTGTGCCAAGCATCTTCCTAAGATGCTGTATGTGAAGAATGTCTGTAGAAAGGAACATGGCTAGTCATCATGGTTTCGGTATAGATTTCCTAACAGCAGCAGATAAGACCTTCTTAAAGGCCCAGTGAGGCCCTTGAGAACATCTCAGATAGGGAACTCTCTTTAGTAGACAACCTGCAAACTGCTTTCTGTCCAAGACAGACTGTAGTGGTATCCCTTGCTAACATCTTAAAGAGTGGCTGGAATGCCGTATTAGTTCTTTATCTCATTGCTATGACAAAACAACCTAGGGAAGGAAGGGTTTATTTGGCTCACAGTTTAAAGGGCTACAGTCCACCGTTGCTGGGAAAGGCATGATGATAGGAGCAAGAGGCAACTGGTCACGTTGTCTCCACAAACTAGCAAGCAGAGAGATGACTGCTGATGCTCAGCTCCTTTTCTCTCTTCAGTCAGGGGACCCCAGCTCAGGGAATGGCGCTGCCTATTTAGAGTGGGTCCCTCTACCTCCACTAACCTAATTTAGAAACTCCCTCACAGACACAATCAGAGGTTTGTTTCCATGGTGATTCTAAACTCTATTGAGTTGTCAATCAAGACTAAACATCATAGATAGTCAATTGCATTTGTTTGCCATGGCTGTTAGAATCACCAGCCTGCTGACAAAAAAACAAAACAAAAAACCCCAGCAATTTATTTTCTTAACAGCTCTGAAGGCTAGGGGTCTAAAATCAGTTTCACTGAGTCAAAATCAAGACACAGGCAATGCTACCCTTTCTACTGCAGAAGATCCCATTCCTGGTCTCCTTCAGTATCTAGAGGTCTTTGGCTTATGGTCACATACATTTCTGTTTGTTTGCTTTTTTTTTTTCCTTCTTAGAGACAGGGTTTTTCTGTGTAACCCTGGCTATCCTGAAATTTGCTCTATATAGATCAGGCTGGACTTGAATTCACAGAGATCCTTCTGTCTCTGCTTCCCAAGTGCTGGGATTAATTAAAGGCCTGTACTACCACTGCCCAGCTTAATCACACCCATTTCTGCCACTATGGGCTGTTACAATCTCCAGCTGTTAAATACACTCACTTCTCTTTCTTTCATATGGACTTTTGTGACTGCATTTAAGAGCTACCACACTGGGGCTGGAGAGATGGCTCAGAGGTAAAGAGCACTGTCTGTTCTTCCAGAGCACCCAAGTTTGATTCCCAGCAGCCACATGGTGGCTCACAACTGTCTGTAGCTCCAGTTCCAGGGGATCCATTAAACACTCTCTTCTGATCTCTGTGGACACACATCCACTCAGGCATACATACATACATACATATAAGATAAATAAACAAATAAATCTTTTTAAAAATGAACTACCATGGTAATAGTACTAGTTTGAAATCCTAGACTTAATCCTATTGTGGGAGATTAAATTAACATAATCCTATCTGCAAATATCCTTCACCCATCTAAGAAAACACTACAGGGTTCTGGAGATCCCCCCTCCCCGTTATCTCTATATACCTGTCATTGTTGTCTCATGTGAGGTGTGTGTTTTCAATATGTATTTGTTGTTTTTTGGATGGTGTTGCTTCAAGTGCTCTTTGCATCAGTCGATTAGAATTGTCACATACCAATGACCACGACATCTGGACAGGAAACAAACAACAAGCAGAGATTGCCAGGAACCTGGAGCCATTGGCCTCTGCTTGGCTTCGCTCCATCTATGCTGTTTATGCTTCTTGCTTTGCTGGAGCTGTGGCTGAGCGAATACAACTTGCAGGCTTCAGAAAGGAAAAGCTTTCAATTCTGGTAATGGGAAACTTCTCCGCCAATATGTATTTCCCCCCTCCACAACTAATTTGAACATAGTATATCAAGAAATATTGCCCCAAACCTTCCTATCAGGACTGTTTAAGCTACTATAATTGAATGGGTTTGAGAACAAGACCTTTCGCCTTGAATCCCTAGCCACACAATACTTAGCTCATTGCCTCCCTCTCTTCACAGATACTGTGAGTGTATTTGATGTGTAAGGACACACATGTGCCCGTTATCCACAGGAGCACACATCCAATCTCAAAGATGCTACTGTTATCAAAATGTGCCCTTCACATTCATAAAATGTTTTTTTTTTAAGATGATACATATTTCCGGTAAAAAAAAAAAAAAAAGAAAAAGAAAAGCCTTCTCCCCTTACCTTTGTAATAATGGCATTTGTTCCTCTCTGCTAAAACATGACTATTTCTGCAACTCCTCAATCAGTACAAATGGATCCTTAGTCACTCAGCTTTTATGTCTTGCCAGCTCCCCTTAGATTACTAGAGGAGAAAGGGAAAAATTGTAGTAAAGTTTATATGAACCGATAATAAGGGTTGTTTATTGTTTTGTTAAAATTCAAACAATCCATTGAAGCTGTGAGACTAACAAGCAAATTTGAGAAATGGGAGGTGGGGGAGGGGAGAAAGAGAGCCTACAAACAGGCAGAAAATTCAGTAGTCAGTCATTGTCAGTGTAGAAGGATGTGTCAGGAGGCACCAAGTTGGAGTTTGAGACCCAAGTTGGAGTGTTTTCAATGACATACTGTTGCATGTATATGTTATGTGTGTCAGAAACCTGTTCAGCCAGGTGCTGTGTGTTCAAGAAACCTGCTGGGTTCTTACCCAATCCTTCACCATGCATCACTTAACTGATGTTTAATAAGCTCCTCGCTTGTAGCAGGTGCTGTGTCCCCACTGCCCTGTCTTCACTGGGAAAGAACCTTCTTAAGAAACACCCAGGCTCTTCTGAGGTGGGATCCTGAAGTGACAACTGCCACTGTCTGTTGGGTTTGCATGTGACAAGGCTAGAAACCAGCATGAGAGTGGGTGGAGCTCTGGGTAGATGTTGCCAGCTGAGGCTGAGATGGGGATCCAGGAAGGGATGGGGAGGGATGTGATGGTAGGCTGACTCTGTTCAGAAAGCTTAGGCTTCTGTTTGCTGGAACACTCCAGCCAGGTTTACCTACTGGGTGCAATGAGTTGCTAATGGTTCCTCTGTTATGATCTAGATGTTTGTGTTCTCCAAAAGTTTGTTTTTGATTAAATATATACAATAAAAATAAAAAAAATATAAAAAAAATATAAATATATATATATATGTGTATATATATATATATATATATATATATATATATATATATATATATATAATTGTGATGATTTGTATCCAATGGCAACTTGACAGGATCTAGAATCACCATAGGGACAAATCTCTGGGCATGTCTGTAGGGGGCGTTTCTAGATTACGTTAATGAAGGTGGGAAGACTCCCCCCTCCCCCAGCTGCTGAACTGAATTAAAAGGAGAGAGCTTGCTGTCTGAGCACCAGCACTCATCTCTCTCTGCTTCCTGGCTGCAGACACAGTGTGGCCAGCTACCTTACATTCCCGTGGCCGTGCCTTCCCCACCATGATGGACTGTACCCTTGAACTGTGAGGAAGGCAAATCCTTCCTTCTTTCCTTCCTTCCTTCCTTAACTTTATTTTGCCAGGATATTTTGGCACAGCAACAATACAAGTAAATCAATACGTTCATTAATCTCCAGTGCAAGAATGTTAAGCTATAGGGCATTTGAGGGAAGGTCACATAATGAGGATAGAACCTATCCAAATGGGGTTGATATCTTTATGGAACAGGCCAGAGAAAGTTCCATTGCCCCTCCCAATTGAGGTTTTAGAGAAAAGTCTGAGGCAGGGAGCAGGCCTCTGGGTTTCTCTCCCACTTAGAACAGACCAACCTCCAAAAGGTTGGGAAATCTCTGTTGTTGATGAACCATCGCACTTGAGGTACTGTGTTTGAGCACCATGAGTGGACAGAGACACCGTCCTTTCACTCTTGGGTGTTTGGTTTGAATAAATGATGCCTCACCTAGATGGCATGGGAGGAAGGACTTGTCAAAAATGAACCTGACTCTCCAGCTTGCATAACTGGAAGTGTAGTTTCTGGAATGGAGAACAACAAGGAAACTGAGGCTTTCATAGGCCCATTACAGGATTTCATAGGAGAAACAATGCCAAGCAGTTCCATAGGCATAAGGATAGCCAGGCAATGCCTGGCTACTTCATTAAGAAGCTGCCTGCTCATCCATATTAATTCCTCTACCTTAGAGTAACCTCTGGGCCTTACTGTGTCCCTGATTACTGACACTCCCTACTGACAACTGCCATAGTTCTCTGAGCATCCCACTAATATATGAAGCACACTGGGTTCATGGGGATTGGAGATGTGCAACCACCTGTTTGGACCATCATGTATATTCATACACAAACATGCATCCCTCCAGTTCTTGCTGATGACAGAGGTGTCTCATGAGCTCCCTCCCTCCTCCCAATAAAAAGTGTGAGATCCCAGGATGAAACAGAACCATAGTGGCCAAGGCTTCTGCTGCCTCCCACCACTCTCCACAGTATGCCTTTGCTTTCCTCTGCTGTGTCCCAGTCAATTCCTGCTCCTCATGGGATTTTATTACTGAAAATCTTTTTTCGCACTATAAATCCTAACAGTGCAGAAAATTAACCAGACACCCACAAACAAAGCTCAACTGCTTCCAAAAGTCTCCCCACATCTACGGGGGGGTGGAGTCCAGTGCAGTAAAACAGGTCTTCCTCATCTTCTGATCTTTTCACAGGGAATCTGACTCAACAGTTGCCATGTTGAGTAAGACATGAGCTATGTTCCTTCTTGGCCATGCCTTCTATGGGATTTTTGGAATTACTCTAAACTAATATCTTCAATGCCAATATTATAGACAAGAATCTGAGAAGAATGAAAATATTCTGCTTTCCAATTTTTGGGAACATTTTACATTTCCCTGGGGGATCTTGTTATATTGGTGAAACAACATACTCTTCCCATTCTCCAGACAAATAGAGTCTGCCACTTTCAGAACTGTACCGCAGGATACCTATGAGAACACGTTCTCTATTGTAGCCCCACTTAGGAGCAGTTGCCTGCCTGGTTCTGGGATGTGTTGTTTTTGTTTGGTTTGGTTTTTGTTTGTTTGTTCTTTTTGTCAACTTGACATAAGCAAGGGTCACTGGGAAGAGGGAAACTCAACTGAGAAAATTTCTCCATCAGATTATCATGTGGGCAAATCTGTGGGACATTGTCTTGCTTGCTGATTGATGTAGAAGGGTCCAGTCCACTACAGGAGGTGCTGCCCCTGGTGGATGGTCATGGATTATATAAGAAAGCAGATTGAGTGAGCCTGGAGAAGTGAGCCAATAAGCAGCCTTCCTCCATAGCTCCTGCTTCAGTTCCTGTCTCTGGGTTCCTGCTTTGAGTTTCTGCTCTTGCCTCTTTTCATGATGGACTGTAAACTATAAGCTGAAACAAACCCTTTCCTGCACAAGTTGCTTTTCATCATGGTGTTTATCATAGCAATAAGAAGCAAACTGGATATCAGAGAAGCCCTTCACTCTCATTTCCTCCTCACCAAGGAAGCCTGTCTTTCTTCTATCTGTAGACTAGCCCCATCTGGAAGGACCATATTGGGCCTTACGCTCCTTGTTTACTATGGAGTCATTTTAAGTCTTATCTTTCTGTTGTTGTTGTTGTTGTTAAAAGCCCAGCGCCCCTAGTGGTAAAGGCATTAACACCTCCTCGGTTTAATGTCAACTACTTGCTTTCCCATAAACCTCTGTTTAATGGCAAGTACTCACTTTCCCAGAAATCCTTGTTGCCACCTAACCTTTAACGAGCCAATCCAGTGCCTGGGTTCTGACCAATCAGAGAGATCCCCTGCTCCCTTTAAAAGCCCATGCAGGAAGCTACTCAGGGTCGTCCATCTTGTGTGGTGATGCCAGACCCCAGTGCACTGGTTTGCTGTGCAGAATAAAGGCCCATGCTTTTGCATCAGAACTGGCGGTCTCCTGGTGGTACTTGGGGAGGGGGATTTTGAAAGCTGGGCACAACAATTGTTGTTATTTTATTATCATTATTATTTCAATAGTGATCTCACTATCACAATGTAGCCCTGGCTAGCCTGGAACTCACTATGTAGACCAGGCTAGCTTTGAATTCACAAAGGCCCACCTGCTTCTTATTTCTGAGTTCTGGGATGAAAGATGTGTACCAGCATACCTGGATTACATATTTTAGATGCATTATCTATTCATAGATTTTACAAAGTGTTGTAAATGGTGGCTGTCCAGAGAGTGTGCCTTGGGGAAAGTCAGACAGATGAACTCCTGGCTTGCTATGACCTGGGTAGCCAGAAAGGGTAGCCTTGATTGCTGAGGTAGATATCTCATTTTTCTTCTGTTCTTGAGGGGTACTAGAGGGGATTCTGCTGGTCTGGGTGCCATATAGACAAGGGAGATCTGGACCCTCTGCGTCTCCCAAGTTGCCAAGAGAGGAGACAACCTAGACCTCCCAGAGGGCAAGCCTAAGCAAGTCTCCCAGACCTTCTGATGCCTAAAGTCTGATCAGCTGATGCTATCAGGTGTGAGTGTGTGTGGCGGGAGTAGGAGTGGGAGGGGGGGGGGCTCCACATTGTCTTTACTCCCTGTGGCCATATAGCCTCTCTGAGCCAGAATGGGTATCTTAATGGGGCTGCCAGGCAGCTGGAGGATGTGGGGAGCAATCAGCTTCTCGTCCAGCTCCCCTCTTCTTTGTCCAGAAATAGGCACACAATGAGGAAGTCGCTTGATTCCAAATGGCAACTGTCCCAGAAAAGCAGGTGCCCCACATGAGTGCTGCCACGTACAGGCAGTGACAGAACAGTTTCCATTCAGGGCTTGGGGGCCTTGCTGCAGAAGAAGGGCTTGGTTTATAAAAGGCTGAGAGAATCCAAATCGGGGAGGAAAGCAATTGTGAAAATTGCCTTTGTTCCAAAGAAAACCCAAAAGGAGTAGTCACTGGACTCCTGATTTTGGAAGGATAGAGACTGCGAGATAGCCTGGTGCACCGTCTGCTGGGCAAGGAGGTATTTAGAGTATAGACAGGTCCTCGTTGGAAAGAAGCTTGGAGGTCTTCTGCCTTTTCCTGTCCTATCAGCTGTGGCCCACAAAGAGCTACCAGATGGTCACTGGATGTCCACCTTGGGGACATTAGTTACTTTTTTCATCGTTGTAACCAAATTCCTGGCCAAATAAATAAATAAACAAATAAACTTAGAAGGAAAGACTTATTTTGGCTCATGACTCCACATGCGTAAGTCCGTCATGGAGGGACACCTGGCAGCAGGAACTTGCTCCTTCTCTGTGGATCAGGAAGCAGAGAAAGAGGAACACAGGTGTTCATCTAGACTTTTCCTGTTTCCATTCTTATTCCGACTGAGACACCATCCCAGAGTACTGTACCATTTGCACCCAGGGTGGTCTTTCCTCTCTGGAGACACTACCCAAGCAAGCCCAGAATCGTCTCTTAGGCGATTCCAAATTCTGCCAAGGTGACAATGCAGGTGAATCATCATGTGCTGGAAGGAGCAAGAGCTGTGACCAGAGTCTGTGTGAAGGAGGAAGTTCCTAAGGCAGAATGGACTCAGGGCAGAACTACCTGTGGTCCTAGATATGGTGGGTCTGGAACAGAAAGCAGAAAAGGAAGGGTGGAGAAAGAGGAGTGGCCACAGCAGTCAGTTTGATGGTGCTCGTTGGGCTGTTAGGATGCACAGAGTGGATATCCCCTCTTCTCCCTCCACCAAAAAATGCATCCTGGGTCCCCACGGCTCTAGCTGTTCACACTATGAGGTCCTAACTTGCTCCTGTTTCATGCCCTGCTTACTTCTGCCATTCCTGGGGAACCTGGATCAGCAGTCCCACCTATGGGAGCAGAGAGCCTGAGTCACCATGCGGGGAAGGCCACAGAGGAAGGCAGTTGGAGTCAAGAATTGCCAGTCCCTGATACCACGGAGGAACAGTGGTGGTCTTTTTGCTTCTCCTAGGGTTTGTGGTATCACTCACGGGGAAGCAACAAAAGACCCCCTCCTTTCCTTACTCCCTCCCTCTTTCCTTTCTCCTCATTCCCTAGCGCTCCTCTCCGACTTCTCTTCCTCATTTCTCCTACCCACACTTTTATTGAGCACCATTCAGGGATGGTTCTAGACAGGTGTCAATAAAAACAGACCCTCCCCTTGCAGTCGGAAAGGAGGAGACAGGTACTGTTTCTGTCTATTTCAATAGCAGGCAGTGAGGTGATGTGATGAAGAAGGAAGATTAATGAGTGTCAAGAGTAAGGGAAATTGGCGGTGGTGATACACGCCTTTAATCCCAGCACTCAGGAGGCAGAGGCAGGCGGATCTCTGTGAGTTCGAGGCCAGCTTAGTCTACAGAATGAATTCCAGGACAGCCAGAGTTACAACAGAGAAACTTTGTTTCAGGGGTAAAAAGGGGGGAGGGGGTAATCTGTTGTAACATGGCCTCACTATAGAGGGATGCAGAAACATTATGGTATGGTTTGTCACCAGGCCTTGGGTAGGATAGCTAGTTCTTTCTATCCCCCTCCCCCAGGACAGTTGAGGGGATCCTAGAGCTCTCTCACCCACTGTGGAATGCCTGAGGTTCCTTGGAGCAACTGGAGGTGAGTGTTAGCTTGGTCCAACACCCATCACTCTACTGCACTGAGAGGGAGAAGGAAGACGTATGGAATCCAGGGTGTTCCCTGAGCACTCTGCTCTCCCAGGCCTCCCACTTGTGACGAGCTTTGTGGTGCATCCCAGCAGCCCTTGGTGCTTTCATAGCAGCAGCAGCATCTTCCAGAGCCCCAGAAAAACCTGGGGATCTCTCTCAGCATCCATATTTTCAGGCCTCCCAGAAGCATCTCCATGGAGAAGACAGATTCCTACCCAGCTCAGCAGAGCAAGGACTCCTCCAGTGTGGGTCAAGTGGTCGGTATCTGGGCAAACAAATGTCAGCAATAGCCTTGATCAGGGACACACAGGTGATAGGTCGCTGTGATACTCTGTTTTCAACTGGACAGTTCTACTAGATGTAGGCACATTTTATATCCTAGAAGCTAAGGATATTGTTTTCACAATACCCATTAAAACTGCCAACACAAGACTTAACAGAAGATGCGCACGCAAATTATAATCAAAAAGGATTTTTCTCCTTTTGAAAAGATTTTTAAAAAAATTTGTTAATTTGTGTATGTGTCTGTGTGTGGTGTGCCTGTGCACACCTGTACATGTCCATGTACATGGACACACAGGTGCCGGGACACACATGTGAAGGTCTGAGGACAAATTTCAGGGGTTGGTTCTCTCCTACCATGTGGGCCCTGGGGATTGAGCTAGGATCATCAGCGGTAGTCTTTACCGCTGAATCATTTCACTGGCCCCCAAAGGTATTGTTTGTTTTAAGAGTGAAACCTCAGCAGACTTGGAAAGTAGTGAACGAGAAGGAAAATGGAATTTTGTACACTGGGTGCACATCTGAGGGGAGGAGACAGGGCAGGGCAGCCAATCAGCCAGTGGAAATGAGCAGCTGGGGACAGAGACAATGGAGTTCACAGGTGGACACTGGGTATAGATAGTACCGTCTCCTTCACCCCACCCAGAAGCCACCCTAAGACATTACAATTGGCATCAGAAGTTGTTTTAGCCTTCTGCCTGGCCAGCAGCAGTCAGCGGTCACTCCTCCTCTCTCTCTATCAGTTCCCTGAATCTTTGCAAGGAGTCTTCTGGGTAGATTCAACACAGAGAAGAAGGCAAGGGAATTAGAGCTTTTGTGTTCAACAAACAGCGACTAAGAGGTCATCAACAGAGTGTGTGTGGGGGAGATGTATGAGGTATGTGTCGTGTGCATGTTGTGTGCATGTTGTGTGTATGATGTGGTGTGGCGTGTGTGTGTGGTATGTGTGTGTATGTATGTGTGGTATGGTGAGGGGTGTGTGTATGGGGGAGGTGTGTGTATGTGTTATGTGCATTGTATGTGTGGTATATGATATGGTGTGTGTGTGTGGTATGGTGTGGGGTAGGTGGGGGGAGATGTACGTGTGTGTGTCATATGTTTTATGTGCATGTTGTGATGTATATGTCTGCTGTGTGTGTATCTTGTATGTGTGGGATCTGTGATGTATGTGTGAGTTGTGTGTTTTGTGTGTGTAATGTGTATGTTTTGTGTGTGTGTTGTGTGTGTATGTGTTTGTGGTGTGTGTGGTGTGTGTGTGTGGTGTGTGTGTATGGTATGTGTGCATGATGTATATTGTATGTGGTGTATGTGTGTGTGGTGTGTGTGTATGGTATGTGTGCATGATGTATATTGTATGTGGTGTATGTGTGTGTGGTGTGTGTGTATGGTATGTGTGCATGATGTATATTGTATGTGGTGTGTGTGTGTGTATATGTGTTTGTGGGGGTGTGTGTATGTGTGTGTGTGTGTGTGTGTGCATGCGTGTGTTGTGTGTGAATGGATGGCATCCTCAGGTTTATATTCTGACAGGGCCAGGCAGAAGGAGGACAATGCACTTATCAGTACATGATTATGTCCAACTGAGACAGAATAAAGGGTGGAGTGAAGGCAGGAAGGAAGGGGCCCCTGGAGGAGGAGGCCCTTGGAAACCGCAGGCAGGAAGACCTGGGGGAACTGGTTGCAATCACGACTATGAACAGTTCACCAGATATCTTTTCCCCATTCCCTGGGCAGGTGAGGACACACCAACTGATGCCCAGGCTCAGTGCTGGAAGAAACAGGTCAGAACTCACCTGCAGTCATCCCTACAGGGGACCTCTGTCACGGGGTGACAAGCAGCTGCTCCTCTTGGATTGTATACATGTCCGTGCTCTTCCTGGCACAGGGCTGACATGTCTGTTACGGTTCAAACATAGTTTTTCTGTTTTTAACCTTAATCCTTGTTAAAATATTAGAATTTATTTACTGGACTCAAAGACAATGGAGAAGTTGAGCACACAGGCCCAGCTGATTGCTTTGCAATGGTGTCTTCATCTCAGTCCACCTTAGGTAATTAATTAGATGTGTTCTTTGACCTTCTCATTCATATACGACACGTGTTCTAATCATTCTCAAGTCTCACCTCCCACCCCTGCCAACCCCTTTTCCTCTGCACAAATCTGCTCCTACATCCCATCATCTATTTTATTTTGTGACCCTGAGTTTAACTGAGGCTATCTTCTGTGTGGCCATGGGTTGGAAGTATCCCCTGGAGCTTGGCAGGCTCACCAGTGGGCATGCAATGAAATCGATGACTCCTTTTCACCAGAATCTTGCAGTAGGCCCACAAACTTCTGGCTTTGGACCAGGGAGAGGTGCAGAGGTGGGTGGGACACAAAAACATCTTTGGCAGCTAGAACCTGGCTTTCCAGAAGCACATGGAGGGGCCTTTCCTATAGGCAGTGCAGCACACAGCCTGGTCACACAGCGTCATGTGCCCTACACCCCCAGATCCATATGGAGCTCACTGGAAATCATGACTTTCTGACATTGGAAGTATGAGTTATGATTTTGGTTTCATATGGACTCGCATACTCTTTAGCCACACTGTGTGTGTCCCTATGAGCACCCCACAGGGTCTCATGACCATAAACTATGATACAGCCACTTTATATTACACTCTTCTAGACTTCCCATGTCTTCCTCCTACCTTGCAGACAACCCAGAATCGTAATGCTAAAGAAAAGAGAAACCTGGACAGGCACAAACCTTGAATTCTAGCACTCGGGAGGCCAAGGCAGGTGAATCTCTATAAGTTCAAGGCTTGCCTGTTTTACATATTGTGTTCCAGAGCAGAGTACATAGTGAAACCCTGTCTCAAAAACAAATAATGAGCAAAACAAAACAAAACAAAAAACAGAGAAAAGAGAAGAAAGAAAAAGAAAAAAAGGAAGAAAAGTGAAGCCCGAAGTCTGTTTGCCATCCCCACTATGAAATGTCAACCACATCCCTCTCCTGACTTCAAGGTAAGAACACAAAGCAGTCCCATCACATCCACACATGCTGGCCCGCTTGCTGTGCTCAGCTTTGATTTCTACATTCAGTGTTCAGGACTCTCCCTGCCTACAGAACTGTGCCGCTCACAGTGGGCTGGGTCTCCCCAGATCACTCAATAGACATGCGCACAGGCCAACTCAATGTAGAAAACCTGTCACGTTGTGTCATGTTGACAATTAAAGTTAATCATCCCGGTGGATAAAGTGCTTGGTGTGCAAGCCTGAGGACCTGAGTTCTGCCCCCAGCATGCAGGTAAAAAGCACTTGCCATTCCCAGTGCTTGGAAGACAGAGACAGGAGGATTCCCTAGGGCTTGCGGGCCGATCGGCCTTACCTGATTGGAGAGCTCCACATTCAACGAGAGACTGACTCAAAAAGTTAGGTAGAGAACAACTGGGGAAGACACACAACATTGATTTCTGTTCTCTACATGCTCTGTTCTCTCCTGCCCCCACACACAATTTAAAATACGGCAAATGGAATTCGAACAGCAACGTGATCTCAAGTATGTAAGGTACATACACCAAGTAATGGTGGTTGTGGCTGTGGGGCAGGGTTGTGGAAGAATTTGGCACTGTGTTCTCTGGGTACACCACTGGGGACGTTGAATGGTGAAAATGGTTAGTTCCTAGTGGGCCTGGCATGGGTAAAGCCTGCAACTTCCAGGAAAGGCCCAGGTAGCTGTTGGGCGACTCCCCACGGGTCCCAGGTTCGTCCTAGCAGCCTGTTCCCCTCTCCATCTCTGGAAGTGTTGATTGAGGGAGTCTGAGCCGGGTTCACGGAACAGCAATTCTCTAGGTCAACTCAGGCTTGTAAAAAAACCAAAAAAACAAAAAACAAAAAGGTGGTGGGAGTGTGTGCCAACTCTTTTTAAGATGCAGAGGAAGCTGCCAGACTAAAACAGAGAGAGACAGGCATGGGGTGGGGCAACGGAGGGGTGGAGGAAGCGGGGGGAGGGGTAAGGAGTAGGAGTTGATCGTCCTCATGAGACACTAAAGAAACATTTGGAAAGTGTGTGTGTGTGTGTGTGTGTGTGTGTGTGTGTGTGGGGGGCAGGGAGCAATTTGATGGTCTTGAGGATGTCTGAGCCAGAGAAGATGAATACTGTCACACCTTAGCTGCCTGTAGTCCCAGGACACTTCCTGGATGTTCTAGAAGTACTAGACACCAGTGAGTGACATTCTCCTGGCTGATGGGCTCAAGGGGCACCTGTGGGAGCAACATGCCATGGTGACTCTGTAGTTGCCAGGACAGGGAAGAAATGGCAGCCCAGAGCAACCAGATGGGGATTGACATCCAGAAGCAAGAGTATCTGGGGAGACTACGCTAGAGAGAGACTTTGACAGAGGGGCAGGTGTTTGGCCCTAGTCTTCACGTGGACCAGCTTGGCCACCTTCTAAACAGTCACC
This sequence comes from Cricetomys ansorgei, assembly GCA_026225945.1. NCBI lineage: Eukaryota > Metazoa > Chordata > Mammalia > Rodentia > Nesomyidae > Cricetomys > Cricetomys ansorgei. Next base: position 267,247 of record JAMJFZ010001791.1, on the reverse strand, counting down.
GGTTGCTGTGGATGCACAGTGTCTTCAGGAGCCATTTCCTCTCTGCTGTAGAAAGAGGAGGTGCTCCATGCTCCACTGATCCCAGCAGCTCAAGGAAAGGTGTTCTTTGAACTCGACCACACCCAGAGCAGGAGAGCAGCCATTGCTTTTTGTTTTGTGTCTGCCTTTCTTCTGAAAGCTGTCTCCAGCGACTCTACCACCCTGCTTCCTGGGAAAGAGGAAGAGGAAACTCTGCTAGTTTGGAAGACAGGCAAGACTGGCTACTCCCTATCTCTTGCCATTTCTGGAAAGTTCTGGGGACTCCAGGGTGGAGGAGCCTGCGTACTTGAGTGAGGAGCATCTCAGTGGGGTGGAAACTCAACTCTCCACCTGCCCCAGGACCACAGATGGTAGGTGAGCTCTCAGACCGGAGCCCAGAGCAGTTTCCCAGGTTCCCTGTTGCACCATGAAAGGGTAGATGCCTGAGGTTCAGTATGCCGGGCCAATGATGCTGAACACAAACCACTTCCTCCAACAGGTTTTTTTTTTTCTTTCTTTCTTCTTTTTCTTTAAGGTCTTTGTGAGGAAGACAGATTGCATCTCTTCAGTTTGTTGTCACTTTATCTCTGCCATTGTCATCACTCTCTTGTCTTCCCAGCAGTCTCCAGGTCACCTCCAAAGGAACGTCCCTGCCCAGTAATGAGAAAGCTCAGAGTTAGGGGTTGTCAGCCTCCTCTGCTCAGCTCCCACCATTTCCTCCTTTCTTGCCCCAACCCCACCCATCAGGCCTCGGTTTCTGAGGAAGTGGGTTTTGCTGTAGGGTGGGGTTGTTCCTCCTAGCAAAGTGATAATCAGGGTGGGGGTGGGGAATACCTCACATCTGATCTGTATCTCACTGTTGCCTCATGTCTGCTGCTGCCAAGTCTTCTCTTCTGGGCATAGCAGGAAGTCTCTCAGAAGTGAGATCTTCTGTGAACTGAGGGAGAAAATACCACAGGACAGCCAACCCCCAGGGTGCTGTGCCTCCTTTCCTGACATAAGCGGGCAGACTAGTTATCCTCACTTGACATGAAAACACCAAAGGTGATGGGAAGTCCACGGATCAAGGCTAATGGGATGACCCCTCAAGGACTTTCTTGGACCATGGTTTAAAGGGCTCCCTGATCCTCACTGGGCTGCAGCTCGGCCCTCTTGCCTTCCTCTGCTGAGCTGTGTTCCAGACATGACCAAGGGATGGAGACCCCTGAATTGGCCCAGCTCCTCTATTTCTGGACCATGGTTCTGGTCACTCATGGTCTGGCCTGACTCCCAGCTATACTCAGTTTCCCCTAGAGCCGTCCTTGGATGGCCCATGACCTATAACCTGCTCTTGCTGTACCCCTGTACTCTCGCTTAACATCTGCCCACCACTCCACCCACCATCACCAGTGAGACTTGGACTGAGGTCTGTGTGGACCTTCTTCCCATGCCACCCCTCATTCCGACATCCACCTTTCCTGTGTGGCCTCCATCATGGGTAGATAGATGTATGCTGATGCTGGGAGCTGGCCTCAGCCCATGAGTTTCCACGGTACTGGTTTTGAATATAGTCAGTATTCACTGGTAGATCATTCACTTCTGTGGAGAGAGGTCCCATTTTCTGGCTTTGAAAGGCTTCATTTTACACATGGTTAGATTTACTTCCCCCCATCCCCCCCCAGGATAATACCTTATTTGTTGCCATGGTGTAACTGGACATGGCCTACCTTTTTCATTGCACATGACATTGACATGTACAAAGCTGACCTTCAATCCAGTTGCCAAAAAATATTATTAATAAACTCAGAATGTTTTAAGTAAGTTCAGGATTTTGTTTCCCCGCACCCTTCACAGCTCTCCATGGCTACTTGTGGTAGGCTGTGGGTTCACACCCCTGAAGTAGAAACACCGTGCTCAATCTTCTGTGTGTAATCTCTGTTCTCTTATTTAAACTCCATTCATACGAATGGAGACCCAGGCTCAATTCAGATTTGAACAGATGCTATTGTAAATTTTGAGCAATTATTAATATGTGTGGGAACATCATTTGAAAATAAGTTAGCAGTCCCCATCTGCTCTGCTGAGTGTTTCCCCTGAATGCAGACATCCAGTTCTGTAGGACCAAAAGAGCAGAAGCCTGGTTCATTCATACTTTTGCTCTTTAAGAGACAAAAAGGCCATTCAATTTCATTCTACCAACACCCCCACTTCCAACGTGCGTTGTTCCACTTGTTAGAATAGTGTGTCATTGATGCTGGAGAGATCCATCCCATAAACACACACTAAGCCCTTGTCATAGGTGGCATGTTATCCTTGATCCTGAAGATGAGGCAAGCATATTTCCTGTCCTGATGGACCTTACAGTCCAGGGTGAGGTGGTCCCAGACACCGTACCAGCAAAGTGCAAAGTGGTAGTAGAAGGTAGAGGCATCCAGCAGGGAGACCCACCTCCCTGAAGGATTCAGCCTCCAAATGTATTAATTCCAAACAGTGGAGAACAGGGGAGTTCAACAGATTCCCAGTCCTGGGAAAGATTCAAGACATTTTTTACTGTGTATATATGTTGGGGGCGGGAGCACTAGGTGCTAGGAGACTAGAGAACAAGTCAATAGCAAACACCTTAACCCACTGAGTTACCCTGTGGACCTTGCTGTTTTGTTTGGTTTATTTGTTTCTTTGTTAGGCTCTCTCTCTCTGTGCAGCTTAGGCTTGCAGCAATCCCAGATTCTGGAATTATAAGCAAGAGCCACGCATCAAAGCCAGCAACCGCAGCATGGCTTTTTCTCATCCCGTCACTCCAACTTTCTCTTCCTCCTTCCTCTTCTGCATTTGAGAACCCCATGATTGTGCTGGCCACATCTGGAGAATCCAGGACAACTTCCCTATTTCAAGATCGGCTATTGGCAACTTTCATTCTGTCAGCATCTACTCCCCTTTATTGTGAGACAGGATGAATTCACCAGAATCCCCGAATTATGGTGTCTTGGTGAGCATCATTGTGGCAAACCACAGTAACACATTGGTACTTATTAGACATATCGGTCACCTGCCCTGACACCCTGGATCTCTGTTGACTGTGACCATCCCACATTCCTACATGATCAGCCTAGGGTCACAGCTCTTCCCATTTTGGTGGCCCTGTTCTGTTGTTGGGGATCTCTGCCATCTTCATCAAAGTAAAGCTTCATTTGTACTCCACCATGGGCTTTCTCCCTTCCCTAATGATTTCTCAGTTTGTTTTTGTGGTTTCTATGGTTTCTGAAATCCACACCACTCTGCAGCCTTTTCCACACTCCTTTGAATTTGGGATGAGTAAATAAATGCTCAGATGTGGACTCTTCAAGTGATGACAATGCAGCCCAGTGGTCCAGAGTATGATTGATGTCTGGGATGCCCTGGGTTCATCCCCAACACAAATAAACTACCCTAACTCAGATTCACAATGAGCAGAAACAGTGGCTAGTCTTTAAAATACTGAAGGTGGCAATTATAGAATTTCTCAGCTCAAATTTTAAAGAGTTTAGTAAGCTCTCACGAACAGGCATTTCCCAGCCACAGACTATACCAGCGTCGATGTCAGGAGTTACATGCAGGAGTGCTCTCTGTAGGATGTGGTAAGCCCAGACAAAAGCCATGTCGTGCCAGAGCTTGGGGAAGCATAACTGAATGCCCCATGCATGGATGGTCACATTTTTCCTCTCTGAAATAACTACCCTTTGCACTTTACTAGCAATGATTACAGGAAAAGCATGCCTCACTGAAGCTTGGGGAAAAGCGTTGCTGGCTTACTCATCCATTCCCAGAGTGCTAATGTGGGTGGCTGGCTTGTCAGTGTCAAGACTGTCTGCTTGTGTGTGGCCTGGGCTCCACCGTGGTCCAAAGAACATGTGTTTGCCTTATGGGTCTTAAATCTGTGTGCAGGTGGGTAGGTAGAAAGAAGGAAGCCAGTGAAAAGACCGCCATACCAGACAGACTCTAGGAATGCCTCTTGTGATGGATACAGGTGTAATGGTTACCTGTAGGTGTCTACCTGACTGGATCAAGTAATATCTAGGAACCTATTGAAGCATTATCTGGGGTGTATCTATGAGTGCGTTTCCAGAGAAATGCAAAACCAGAGGGAGTGATGCTCTGCTCCTCCTGTCCCTTAACAGTGAAACTCCACACTCCACAGTCTTGGACCTAGAATTCTCACCTTCTGGTCCTAGCAAGCTACTGGCAACCATGGTTTCCTGCTGTAGTCATCCAGTCACAGGGCTCTGCCAATTCTCACTTCTAATAGATTCCCTCTCATCTTTTCTTTCTCTCTCTTTTCCTATATCTATCAATTTATCACCTGTCTATATATAATTTTCCTATCATCTCTCTATCAATAATCTATTATCTATCTACTTTATATTTCTCATCTATCGATTGATCTACTATCTATCTCAATATATCTATTATCTATCTATATATCTTTTATCTATTGATTGATCTATTATATACCTCTCTCTATATGTATTATCCATCAAACTATATTTATGTCTCATCTATCAATTGATCTATTATCAATCTACGTATCTATTATCTATCTTTCTATATCTATATCTGTCTGTCCATTATCTATCTGTCTATCTAGCTATCCATTCTGCTGGTTCTATCTGAGTCTTAGTTTTCATGAAGTGTCTGTCATACAAGCCCAAGTTTCACCTTCAGTACTCTATCTTGATTTTTAGGCACCTGTTGTAGAAGTTTATTTTTAGTTAGGTTTAATTGTTTTATGCACTGTTGGGTAAGGGGCTCCCTAGGTCTTGACATTTTGTATTGTCTGCAGGTGTTGGATTTATATGGGTGATGTTTGCTTGCTAACGGTCTGCATGTGCTATCGGTAGAACACCTGAGGAGTTCTGAATCAATAAAAACATCTGGTCCACTGTCCAGTATGGTACCTGCCATGATGATGGTTCTCTTTGCTGAGGTCTGGCAGAGTTTGCACCCATGCAAATGTCTCCATGTCTTCCTTGGTGAGCTGCCACAGCACCATCTAACTACAAATGGTGCCCAATGTGGTAGGCAAAAAGTAAAGAGGGGTACAACATCACGCCAGCTAACATCCAATGGGAGACAAGGAAGAAAAAGAAACTCCAGATCTGGCAGAATCCATTTTGTTTTGTTTTTGTTTCTGCAAACCTGACCACAAGTGGTCTAGATACTGGATGGTGGTGAGAACTCCACCCTTCCTGCAAAGTGACCAGTTATTTTTCCAATAAACCAGACCGTATCTTAAAATATGGAAAGTATTTTCTCAGGGTCAGCACACAGAAACTGTCTTCCAGAACTGGCCAAAGTTGTATCTCATGCTAGTAGCCAAATTTGGTACTAGAAGAGTCACCCAGGTGTTGCTGTTTTGAAGACATGAAGGGGTCATGGAGAGGAACTGAGGGTTGGCACTATGAGAGACCAGGAGAGGCCATTGGTGAGGGTGCAGCCTCAGCAGTAGTTGAAGGCCCAGATGAAGGGGTCATGTAAAGAAGCTGAGGCTTGGCACAATGAAGAGAGCCCAGGATTGGCTATTGATGAAAGTGCAACCCAGTTGCAGCAGAATATCCCAGCGTTCTGAAGATACCAGGACCATGGGCCGATCACCAAGAAGAGCAGCAGCAGTGGAGTGGACCCAGCTGGAGCCTGGAGGACAAGCTGTGTGTGCTACAGAGGGCAGAGCCAGAGAAGTGATCCAAGCCCTTTGGAGGAGCCCAGAAGATTGTGAGTGAATTCCAGATGTTTTTCTGCTGTCCAAAGGCATTGTGAAAAGCTTGATAGATGTTCGGTTTCATTTGGTCCTGTCTTTGTGATTGTTCCTCTTGTAAATAGTTTTGCTGGAGTAGTGTTAAATTGTGTTGTAGAGATAAAGCAATATTTTTTTACTGGCTTATACAGAAGTGGGGAATTGTGGACGTTTATATTTAGTTAGGTTTAATTGTTTTGTGCAGTGTTGGATGAGGGGGTACCCAGGTCTTGGCGTTTTGTATTGTCTGCAGTTGTTGTATTTGTTTAGGGGATGTTTGCTTGCTAATGATCTGCATGTGCTATCAATTGAACATCTGAGGTGTTCTGGATCAATGAAAAGACCTGAGCTCAGACCCTCAGGGTTTAACTGTCCAGTATGGTGCTTGCCCTGATGGTGGTTCCCATTGCAGAGTTTACACCTATGAAAATGCCTCTGTGTCTTCCTTGGTGAGCTGCCACAGCACCATATAACTACAGGCACCCTCTCTGCCCTTTTATGCATCCTGTCATCCAGTAAGTTCTGGCTTCTCTCCTTCACACTCCTGCCTATTGCTTTCCCCTGTGGCCCACTGTTTTATGATCACTAGCAATTGAGTTTTCCACCAGCCATTATCTCATATGTTGTTTTTGTGCCCCATGGATTTTTCTTGTCAGGCATTGCTTATGACTGGGGGTATCAGCCCTGCTAGAATCTTCCAGTTCACCCTATCTACCTTGGCATTCATTTCATGGGAGAAAATTAATGTACTATTGCTTAAACCATTGCATGCTGGAGTGTGCTCCTATTTGCAATCTAACTCATCCCTCTGGCTTAATATTTGTTTTATTGCTAAGTTTTTCTACCCTGGGACTTCCTGAGTGTGAGCATCCTCAGGGTGCTCATGCAAAAACTAGAGTGAAATTGTGCTTGTGAAAGTCATGGGCAAGCTCTGATGCTCAGCACTAAAAGCAAGGCAGGGACATCATCACTACACAGACGTCTCTGGAGAGAGATGGGGAGGCTCAAGGGATAAAGGGACCTTTCAAGAAGCATCATGAAATCTGGGACCCTGTCAGGCTGGTCCTTGGCATCCGACGTGCTCTTCCTCGGTAGGTATGTCCTTCGGTTATGGATACTCCATGTCTCCACATTCTGTCCTGTTCCATTCAGAGTCTGACCTTTTCCACAAAGTGTGTTCAGTCCACACAGTGCCCGAACTGCAGGGGGGCTAGTGCTGTGCTGTGCATTCCTTAGCCAGAGGGAACAGTTTAACTCAGGTCTGGGCTGTGAGCACTGGGGTCCACAGGAGGGAGCAGCTTATTGCTCCCCAGCTGGGTGATGCCATTATTTCTGGGTCCTGCTTCCCTCCTGCCACCCCTCCCCTCTCCTTTTTCTCTGTCCTGATGCCATGCTTCTGAGGACCCACCACATCCTAGCTGATCGATCACTTCTACGTGTTTCTTACTTGTGTACTAGGCTAGACCATGAAACATTACTTAGGATAATGTTTCAGTGAGGGATTTTGAGACATGCTTAACACTGCGTTCAGCTGACTTTCAATAAATTAGATGACATCCTGTGACTGAGACCCTTGACGAACCATCTACCTCTAGATGGCTTTTGGATGTGAGCTGTCAAGTCTGCTCTTCCCTAGGTCTCCAGCTTGACTGCCTCCCTGTAAAATACAGGTATGCCAGGCCCCTTCTTTAAAGCAAACACCAATTAATAGATTGACTTGTGGATACACATCAATACAAAAAGACAGAGACAAAGGTACTGTACTTGTGCCTCTGGTGAACTCTGACTAAGACATTATTTAAGATGCTGTAGCAGTTTGAATGAGAATGTCCCACGTAGTCCCTGGCTTTTGAACATTTGGCTCCCAGTTGTTGATGCTGTTTGGGAGGTTTAGGAGGTGTGGCCTTGTAGAAAGTATGTTCCTGGAGGCGGTTTTAAGAGTTTAAAGACTTGTCCTTTCTGTTTTGCTCTCTCTGGTTCCTGTTTGTAGTTCCAGATGTGAGCTCTCAGCTTTCTGCTCTCACTGTTAGGCCTGCTGCTCCCTGCCAAGTCTCCCCACCACGATGGACTCTTATCCCTTCGGAACCCTAAGTTCAAACAAACTCCTTTTATAAGTTAGCTTGGTCATGATGTATTACCACAGCAACAGAAAGTAACAAATTCAGTAATAAAGTAAGTAATACAAGAACTTTCCTCCTTAAAGTGGTACTGCAGCTCCGTGAAGCCACAGGAAAACACAATAGACAAACCTCAAGCCAGGGCATTCTCTAAACTCTCAAAACAGCCAAGGCAACCCAAACAAGCAACAGTCACAGCCAAAATGGGACAGCTGCGTATCTTGTGACACCTAGGTGCCATCCTAGAGCAGGATAAAAAAATACCTTAGGCAGAAAGGAAGGAAACATGGATAAATAGAAGTTCTATTCAATAGTAACAGGCCAACGCTTACTCATTAAGTGTGGCAATCGACAACAATCGTATAAGACATTAACCACAGGGCAGGATTGGGGAGAAGTACATATAAGCCTATGAGGGCTCGCCATGATTTTTCTGAACACATAAGATTGTTCTAAATAAAAGTTTATTATGAAAACATTGGTTACTGTTCTGATTGTATTATTATTATTACTACTACTACTACTATTATTATTATTATTTTGTCAACTTAATACAAGCTAGAGTCATCTGAGAAGAGGATACCATAGTTGAGAAAATGCTTCACCAGATCGGTCTGTAGGCAAGACAGTGGGGCATTTTCTTGATTAGTGATTGATATGGGAGGGCTCAGGATACTGTGGGTGGCACCATCCCTGGGCAGGTGATCCTGGGTGCTATATAAAAGCAGGCTAGGGAAGTCATTGAGAGCAAGTCAGTAAGCAGCACTCCTCTATGGTTTTTCCTTCGGTTCCTGCTTCTAGGTTCCTGTCTTCAGTACCTGCCTTGACTTCCTTCACTGACAGACTGTGATGTAGACGTGTAAGCCGAAATGAAGCTTTCCTCCCCAGATTGCTCTTCATCACAGTGTTTTACCATAGCAATGGTAACCTAACTAAGACAAGCACTTTGCTTTTCACACATGTAATTTTTGTCAGCAAGCGTTTATTTCCTGACACCTGTTTATTCAATCGTTTTCAGGTACATTTTAAAAGCATAAGTATAACTGCATAGTAAGTATTTTCCCTATAACCTAAAATTCTTCCAAGTCATCTACATGCATTAAATTTCAACATATCTCTGACTCACGATTCTCCCATTTCCTTTTTTTAATTGTTTTCTAATTTTCTTCCTTTGTTTCTTTCTTTCTCTTTTCTTTTTGCCATAAAAGAAAAAAATGACACTATGACGGGCTTCTTGTGTGGACTACATTTCCATTTACATCAACTTTATTTTGGTTGTCATTCACACCGCTTCAGAAAATTCTGAAAACACAATGAATGGTGTCATTCCCCAGCCATTGACTACTAGCATGACTTGTATTTTGGCTCCAGGTCTCATTTTCCTATGCTGTGCTGTGTGCTTAAGGCTGTAGTGCAGTCACCATCAGCCATTTTTATGTGGCTGGAAGCAAAATGACTTTGCAAAATGCCATGACACGAAAATTTATTTCCCAGTTCTTGCAAAAGCCATTCACCTTTTCCACAGAAACAGAAAGCCCAAAGTTTGCTTATAATTGCCTTCAACACAGCTGTGCCATCTCTTCCACCTTTGAGCATTTCACTTCTGAGAAAAGAATTTTATCATTTTGGTACACTCCATATAAAGAAATAAACTCAGATAGTCAAGCAACAGTGTCCACGTTTAGGTCCATGCTGTGGGGCAGATGGATGATGGTGGATGAGACATAGACGGGACAGACAGATGGAGGGAAGAGTTGATGTCTTGCTCCTGGAGATGACATTCTTCTCGAGTTGAGGTTACCACCCTGAATGATGGTGTGCTTGTTGTAGAAGCCAAAATTCTCTACTGGGCTTCAAGAACTGTTGAAAAGGGGATTGGAGAGATGGCTCAGTAGTTAAGAGCTCATACTGCTTTTATGGAAGATTCCAGTTAGTTTCCAGCACCCATGTTGGGTAATTCAGAAGCACTTAAACTCTAGCTCTGGGTTCAATGTGTGTGTGTGTGTGTGTGTGTGTGTGTGTGTGTGTGTATTTGTACATACCACTACATTTATGGATATCAGAGGCCAACTTGTGGGTGCCCTTCCCCCATGTCCATGATGTCCAAGATCAAACTCAGGACATCAGACTTGGTGGCAAGTGACTTTATCTGCTGAGCATTCTTATGGGCCCCTCGTTTTCTTCCTTATCTCTGACACCTCCCTAAACCCTCAGACCAAGTGTTTGTCTACACTCTCGATGCCTCCCAGAAGCCCATAGCAATCTCCAATTTGATATTGCCCAGAGAACTGCTAATGCTTCCCCCACGAGTCTGTTCCTTCACCTACACTGCTCACTTTTCTTTCCTCACTCCCCACATTCTGCTCACTAGCAGATCCTGACACATTTTTCTCTAAAATAGTCACAAAGTCGCCCTCAGCTGTCTCCACCATTACCATCTTGGTTGGAGGCACAGCGGACTGACATCAGGCCCCTGGTAAGGCTTCCTTACCACTAATTCCATCCTTGATATTATTGAAATGGGGTCCCATTATAGCCATTCGTGGGACACTGGGATGAACTCATGGCAGTCTGCAGTGTAAAATTGATAGACCTAAAGAACACAAACACAATCCAAATCCCTTCCCAGGTCTGGCTTCCCCCTGGGGTCCATTTTATTCTTCTCTTAGTCCTTTCTCTCTCCAGTCTTACTTCTGGGCTCCTACGATCTTTCCTTTTGGGGCCCTTTACATTGGCTCTTCTTTGTGCCTGGAACATTCCATCTACATCTTAATTTAGTTTGCAAATATCTTTGCATTCTGCTACATGCAACCTTCTAGATGTCACCCCTCACAGCTCCATGGACAGCCCCTCTCCTTTACTGCTCTTTTTTGGTTAGCAGTTGTTTGCTTATTACATGTTTTATGGAGTACAATGGAGGTTCAGATGGACTGAGGGCTTTTTCCAGAAGTCAAAGTAGAATCTGAAAAAGTAATGTAGGAATCAAAGAATGACATGAGGATTAGTACTCACCGCCAAATTGACAGGATCTAGAATCACCTAGGAGATAAACCTCTAAGGCATGTTAGTGAGAGGGTTTCCAGATGGGGTTAATAGAGGTGGGAAGACATAACACAAATGCGAGAATCCCCATCCTACTGGCTGGGGTCCTGGACTGAAGCAAAAGGAGAAAGTGAGCTGAGCACCAACATTCACCTCTATTTCCTGGCTGTGGATAAAATGTGACCAGCTGCCTTCCATTCCTTCCCCACCATCATGGGCAGGACACTCAAACTGTGAACCAAAACAAACCCTTCCTCCATGAATCTGCTTCTTGTCAGGTATTTGGTCACAGTCACAAGAAAAGTAACCAGTACAGATGGCTTCATGACCATATTGCTTTTTTGTATTCAAGCATGTTCATAGCAGTGCTAGGCTTGATGGTCCATACCTACAATCCCAGCACCCAGGAAACTCACCTAGGAAGATCAAGAATTCAAGGCTAGCTTGGGCTACATAGCAAGCTCAAGGCTAACTTGAACTTCGTAATGAGACCCTGCCTAAAGTAACATTAACAACACAACCAAGCAAAGAGAAATGTCCATGGTGCGTGCTTCAGTCCTCAGCCCCATGGTGCCTTCCTCCTCATCAAAGATGTCTTCAATGGTGAGGTGAGAGAAAAGTGGCTTCTGCTGCTTCCTGTAGGTGCCAGCAAACATGAGGCAGGAGGGGGGTGTGGGTAGCACCAGCCTGCAAGATATCTGCAACTCTAGTGCCCACGGAAAGCTCTTTTATCAAAGCCATGAGCGCAGAAGAGCTTCGGCTTGGAAGCACCTTAATTCTACACTTGAAACTTAAAAACTACACCAGGGCTTTTGTTGTTGATACTTTGTGTTTCCTGTCATTTGATCTGTCTCCATCATTAGATACACAGTGTGGTTTTGAGGACTTTCCATGCTACAGTTGTACAGAAAATCAACACCCCTGTTAAAGTCCACTGAAAAGAACAAAACCTTTCAAGGTTGCTCTAACAACTGAAGTAACACCCTCACCCCATTTAGTGGAACCCAGGTTCTACCTTGCTTCATAAATTTATTTCTTTTAAGCTTGTTTTTGTTTTTGTTTTAAATAATAAGACAATCCATATTAAAGCCTTTTTCTCATCTGGCTTCATTTTGTCATCCATTACAACACTTGGACAAGTTCATATATCACATTATCAACACATGTCAGTTACCCTCATTTAACTAACCTCTTTGCCAATGTCTCTGTCTTATTTTTGAGTCATCTGTAATAATTTGTCCAGGAATGTAACCTGTGTGCTCATTACTGGAGCCCTGTGCCTCCGAGGCCGTCTCACAAACAGAAGAGAATGTGGTCACACAAACAACTTCGGCTCCATGGCAAAATCAAATTATCTTGTGATTGCATTTATTATTCTTGTAAAGCTCAGAGCTTTGTAGCTCCTTAACTGTGAATCAGTCTTCCTTCCTTCCTTTTTTTCTGTTTAAAATATTATTTTGATCCCAAATTAAATCACTCCAGGGATAGCTCTACATGGGTGAAACACTTTAGCTGTCATACTCGTGTTAACCTGCTTAGCATTCCATCTGAGTCGTTTATCACATCAGCAATACAGTATTGTGACATTTCCTCAGCCTTCCACTTGTCTGGTGTCTAGTGTACAGTGCTAATTAATTCTAATCCATAGATGGTACTGGCTACCTACCATCTGTCTCTGCTGCTGGCGCTATCCCCGAGACAGAAGACCCTGCCAAAGATTAGGCTGCTTCATTCTCGGTCTTTTATCCATTAACATTTTGACCAGTGGCTTTGGGATTGCATCTGTCAGCAGCTAGGCAGGCTGGGGATCTGCCACCCTGTGATTGCCTGCTGTGGCCTCATTGCTTGCTTCTCAGTCAAGACTGTTGGTGCCTGTGAGTGATGTCAGGGAGACCATGTACGAGGTCAGGTAGGACTTGGCCCAGGATCTAACCACACAACAGGAAGTCAGCAATTTGGATTGTGTCCACACCCAGTAACTGCCCTGGCCAGCATCTAGGAGTCTGGGCATCATCTTCCTGCTGGGATAAGTTCTCTCATTAGGTTACCTTGAACTAGTCCCCTGCCAGTTTCCCCCACCTCTACAGAGAACAGAGCAGAAGCTTTTATTGTAAGAAGTTATTATTGTAATTCGCATAAGTTACCATGTCCTCTTTCTTCTTCCTATTGTGAAAATACTAGTCATTGAATCTCCACACCTTCCTCTGCTATGATAGAGTGAGTACAATGGGACCATTTAGTGCTGCTTGTAGGTATGTTTGTGTTTAGGGCTGAGCACTTGGGATTGGATAATCTAACAGGGAGCTTGTCCTAGAAGACTGATTCTCCCTCCCTCAGCAGCCTTTAGTTACTGCTAGTCTTCATCTATGGGTGGAGCCTTAAAGGGAAAAAAGCAGTCAATAGTCCTCCTCAGCTATGTCCTACCACAACAAAGACCAGCATGGCAAGATACTCCCAAGGCTGCAATTGTAGGTGATAGCTACTGGGTAGCTCCACAAGAAAGACAAGGAGACATGTTCATAGATTCAAACCCTGCCAGACTTCAGCAGAAGGAACCACTATCATGGCAAGTGCCATTCTGGGCAGTAGAACCCTGATCATCTAATCTCAGGGCTTTTTATTGACACAGAAGCTCCTTGGGTGCTCTATTAATAGCACACACAGATACTGAGGAATCAGACATTTTTTACATAAAGCCAACACCTGCAGACAATACAAAACAATAAGGCCTAGGCAACCCTTCCCCCAATAATGCACAAAACAACCATTTTAAGCATAACTAGAAATAAACTTTTGTAACATTTTGTAATATTTCTGTAACCCTTTTCTGTATAAAGCAATAAAAAAATGCTTTATCTCTACAACACAATCCAACACTACACCAACAAAACTATTCAGAAGAGGAACACTCACAAGGGTTGCTAGAATGCACAGGACCAAATGAAATCAAACATCTATCAAGCTTTTCATGATGTCTTTGGATATCAGAAAAATATTAGCAATGTCTCATTATCTGGAATTCACTCACGATCTTCTGGGCTCCTCCAAAGGGCTTGGATCACTTCTCTAGCTCTGCCCTCTGCAGCACACACAGCTTGTCTTTCAGGCTCTTGCTGGCTTCACTTTACTGCTGCTGTTCTTGGTGGTCGCCCCACGGTACTGGCATCTCCAAAACTGCTGGAGTCCCTTGTTGCAACTGGGCTGCACTTTTACCAATAGCCTCTCCTGGGCTCTCTTCATGGTGCCAAGTCTCAACCACTCTGCATGACCCCTTCAATCCTGAGCTTTCAACTGCACCTTCACCAATGTCTTATCCTGGCCCCTTACAGTACCAAGCCTCAGCTGCTCTCCATAACTCTTTCATGCCTTCAAAACCAGCACCACCTGGGTGACTCTTACAGGTGAACTTACCAAGTTCGGCTACCAGCATGAGATACAATCTCAGCCAGTTCTGGAGGACAGCTTCTGTGTGCTGACCCTGAGGAAACACTTTCCAGATTTTAAGCTAGAGTCTGGTTTGCAGGAAAAATAACTGTTTAGTTTAACTCAGCAGCTTGTTGGCTCCAAGCCCCAGCTTCCACAGGAGGAGGTCCTGGGCCAGTGGGAAGAATCTCCAGCTGAAACATCCTAGCAGTTTGGTGTTCTTTTCCATCTGCTACGGGGAAACATACAAGCTTCTCCATAGATCTCAAATATAAGACTCTGGGCTTCACACACACACAAAACAGCTATCAGAAACCTAAGTCTGTAGAACAGTATGCTCTGGTTCCCATCTCCCACACCTCAACTTCTGCCAGTGGCAGGAGGCGCATGGCTTGTTGCTCGAGCATGCTGTATATCGCCATGTGCTTTACCCGTGCTGGGGTCAGCTCCATGATCAGGAAATGGCTCTCACTTCAGAGCTTTCTTTCTCATATACAACTCTCTCTTATAGAGCTTTCCTTTTATTCTGGCTCCTCCTGTGGAGTCTATTCTTTCTTATCTATCTATCTATCTATCTTCACTGCTTTTTCTCTTCATAGAGCCTTTTTTCCTTCCTCACTCTTCTCTTCCTTCGGGAGACTTTTCTGTAACACTTTAATCTCTGTCCTCTGGGAACTGCTCTGAGCATACTTTACCCGACTCTGTGATGTCTGGAATTTCTTTCTCTTCTTCCTTGTCTCCACGTTGGATGTTAGGTGCCATGATGTCATGCTCCATGTTGGTGCATCACTTGGAGCAGCACACCCGAGGTGTTGCTCAGCAGTGAAGACAAGGAGGCATTTTCATGGGTACAACCATACCAGACCTTAGCAGAGGGAACCACCATCATGGCAAGTGCCATCCTGGAAAGTGGAACACTGATGGTCTCATCTCAGAGGTTTTGACCGATACTTAAGCTCCTCGGGTGTTCTATTGATAGCAGGTGTAGAACATGAGGAATCAAACATCTTTTACATAAAGCCAACACCTGCAGTTAATACAAAACACCAAGTCCTAGGCGACCCTTTCCCCAGCAGTGCACAAAACGACCATTTTAAACATAACTGGAAATAGACTTCTTCAACATGCAATAGTGGCATTATATCTTGGGGGTAGCACAGCTGTCTAAATCCACTTAGTAGGAGGGGATTCATGCCTGGTACTAGAAACCTAGCCAACTCCCCCTGGCTGGTGAAGCCAGGGACCCTAAAGGAAGCCCATATTGCCACTTTCCTAAACCAATATAATTCTTAGCTGTGTTCCCAATCTTTATCCTTATGCGCACACCTAATATTACTTTCACCTCTGATAAAATTAAAAAAAAAAAAAAAAAAAAAAGCTTCTTTTAGAAGCAGATGGAGACTCTGACTGAAAGCCACAGTCGGTCTTCTGCCTAGAACTGACATCTAATCAGTTAGGGGTTAGTGGTCAGGTGGTCCACTGATGAATGATTGGTGCCCCAGACTTCTGTGTCCCAACAGCTCTGATACCAGGAGCACCTGGGAACTTCCTACAAGCATCAAGAGATCCTAAATCAGAGGTTCCTTGTCAGATCCAGACATCGTTCCTTCCTGAGAGCTTTGAAGTAAGCTAAAGAGTAAAAGTTATATTTTAAAAAGTTAAATTTTAAATGTTAGTGCTTAAGAGATCTTTAAAAGAAAAACAGATAAACTCCTGGAATGCTAGTTAGGGCCCTTTAGGTGAGATTAGTCTTGAATCTCCCTAGCCTAAAGGATTGTGGGAGTGACTAGATCCCAAGGTGACCCTCCTGCGCTAGATGTGCTCCGTGCACTGGATGTACCTGGTCACTTGTAGGTGGGAGATCACCCAGACAGGAAGCACATCAGGATAGATGCTTGCCACTGATTGGACCTGGTGGAAAGTTTGTAGCTTTATGTGTTCTGCCTTTTTAAGCACCTGTGCCATGTGATTTGGGGCCTTATGTGGGAGCTCTGGAGGTGACAGGTTCACTTCATGAGTACCTCAGAATGGTCCTGGTTAGAGTCCATCTTCCTGGCCCGTATTTAATTAAACTTTCTTGCTTCAACATTGGCTTAAATTGTGGTGGTCTTACTTGGGATTTACACCTGACCATCTTCAGCCTCTGAGATCTGTTAGGGCCCTATGGGTATCAACGGGTTCTAAACTCTGAGGGCAGACAGGAGCTCAGGTTCACACAGCTAGTGAATAACTTTGTTGGAGCACACAGAAGCAGGTATGTCCTGTGCATTCTTTCCAGAAAGGCTGAAGGTTTACCGTCATGTCATGGGGAAGTTTAGATTCAGCATGGCCTGAATGTCCTGATGACTTGCCCAAGAGGCAAATCTTACCACACCATGAAGATGGAGCTCTTCACAGATGGGTTTCTAGTGACTCCAGGGATATTTAGTTACTTCAATGCTCTGCTAAATTATTATTCTTTGTGTTTTCATTTATTTCAGTCTCATGGCTTTCTATTTGAAGCCTGGTTTAGGGCTGACTGCTGGATACTTAAATCTGCTTGAAATATAACAGAATCATAGGCAGGGGCAGAAACCCTGGCTAAGCCAATAATCCTAGTGAGAGCTTTGGTACAGGCAGGGTACTGCTGTGAATTTTCAGACTGGCTGGAAAGTCATTTTAAATATGAGGAAAGTGCAGCAGCCTCTTGTTTATGGCACTGGACGACTGAGTTTATTGTTCTTATAGTTGTTAGCTAATTATTTTTAAACTCGTTTTAATGTTTTGAGAAGACCATTTTCATCACTATTCATAAGGAATGGAGTGTGTGTGTGTGTGTGTGTGTGTACACGCATGTATATGCGTGCGCATGCAGGTGTGAATACATGTGTCTGCAAGTACATGAAGACTCAGAGGTGGACACTGAATGCTTTCCTAGTGTGTCCCTTGCTTTTTTTGAGGCAGGGTCTGTCATTGAACCTTGACCCCACCTATTTGCCTAGAGCAGCTGAGCATGAGTCCCCAGGGATCCTCCAATCTGTGCTCCCCAGCACTGGGGTTGCAGGTGCAGGCTAACACAACTGGCTTTTTCTGTAGCTCAGTGGTTCTCAATCGTCCTGATGCTGTGACCCTTTAATACAGTTCCTCATGTTATAGTCACCCCCAACCATAAAATTATTTCCATTGCTACATCATAACTGTAGTTTGGCTACTGTTATGAACTGTAATGTAAATATCTGATATGCAGATGGCCTTAGGCAAGCCCTGAGAAAGGGGTCTCGACCCACAGGTTGAGAACCACTGGTGTAGTTACTAGCAATTCCCATTCAGGCCCTCAAGCTTTCATGGCAAGCATGTCACTAATTGAGCCATCTCCTGAGCCGGTCCCAGTTCTTGCATGTTTAAGTCAGGTTCCCAAGGTACTGGAGTTGGCATGAGTCACACACCATGCACACAAATTGTTGGACCAGCCATGGAAAAGGGTAATCGGTCCTAATTAAAAAGTACAAAGGAAATATTCAGAACGCAGTTAATAGCATACGTACATTTTTGTTTTATTTGCGTGTTTGTTGTGTTTCCTTCCACCCTAGCAAAAAAGGATTTTAGAGCCTAATTTCTGAAAACCAGACTTTTCAAAGTGGCCTCCTTTGTATTCCTTCCTAGAATAGGGTCTTTGGAGAAAGAATGTGAACTATGCAGGGGAGAGTCAAGGAATGTGTGTGCCCCTTAGACAGACCTGCGGGTCAAAGGGAGACATCCCTGGAATCTGTCTTTGAAGGCAGAAGATCGATGTGATGGATAGCAGGAAACTTGAAAGGATGCTGGGGTGGTGAGGCCAGGTTCCAGCAAGCAGGGGATCCCTGATAGGGAGAGCCCTGAGACCTGAGCTCAGATGGTGAATCACTTGTTTCAACGTGTTCCTGAGCCTCCTGCACCCAGGAGCTGATACACTGGCTCAGATTTCACCACAGTGGCATGCTGGGAAGGAGACGTGCAGGGCACCGCAGGTGGCTGAACAAGGCACCCAGCCCTGGCTTACCTGACGCTCCCACTTGTGCCCTAACTGGGCCCTTAGATTGTTGAACTAGAGAGGCAATGGGTGGGGCCTAGGAATGTTTAGCAGGTATTCATCTAGAGACACATCTTTCTCAGTGAGGTCAGAGAGCAGCTTCACAGCAGTGATGGGAAAGAACTGATGGGGAAGACCCACACACTGCCCCAGCCCAGACAGTTGCCCCTCCAGGCCAAGGGCGGAGGGAGCTAGAGCCTCCTGCAAACCCCAGCCGCACACAACCTGGCATCCCAGAGCTTGTACAGTTGCTGCTGTTTTCCCTAAACATGCCTTGCATTCCAGAGAAGCTACTCAGTGCCAACTGCAGTGTCTCCTGCGTGTGACATTAAAGGCCCTCCTCATCATCGGGAGGAGGGCTGTACAGACCCTTCAAGCTCGATTCAAAATCCAGCCCTTCCTTCAGCTTTGGATTCCAGGGACTGGGACACTTTAGGCTGTTATCTCCCAGCCTGCCTGGGTTCACCTGAGTAATTCCACACACATAAACTACTCACATAATTTATTATGTAATGGTTACCACCCTTTATAGGGACCACTTATCATTCCAGGGACAGTATTAGGGACTCATGGATTGAAGTATATATAAAAGGGGTGTGGTGTTTGTTTTGCAGTTTGAACCCAGAATTTCAAAATGCTGAGCAAACGCTGTATCCCATCTCACCAGTTTTATTTTATTGCAGTATCGTTTCTATTAAAGTCCATGCTGATGGCTTTATCTTAACCTCTTCCAGTAGGCCAGGCTAGACCCCACCTGCTGGTAACCTACGCTGTGTGAGGAAGTGTTCCAGGCTCACTTTCCCACCCTGTGCCCAGTAACTTTTCCCAGTAACTCAGCCATTTTCCCAGTAACTCAGCTTCGCTCCCTTATCAGATGATTTAATTCCTCCAGTCTACGAAGCACAGACCAGCACATCACTGTGGCCATCGTTTGTATTTCTCTGCCTCTTAATATTGCACACAGCTTTGTATGCTCAATCAGCAACTTGGCAGACAGGATTTCTCACCAGTGAATTAACACCAAAGGGTATTGATGTTAAGTATTGCCACCATACACCTGCCCCCACCCCTTTCCCCACCTCCTGCCTGGCTGCAGGTTCTTGCCATTAGCCCTCTACCATCTTCAAAAGAAATAAGGAGAAACTCCCATTTCTTCCATGTGGGTTCTGATTCTCTTTGGAGACCCAGCCATGCCATCTGTCTCTGGTGCTGGGGCCTGAACTCTCCTCCGAGTCCCTGCCACGATGTAGTTGGGATGCCTTAAGGTCTGTCTTATTTATTCTCCACTCACCCCAGCCCCTCTGCAATGATTGGCAGGATAATGGGTGGATAGATAATCAAAACCATGATGAATGTTCACCAGGCACAAGGCCTTATATGTTCCCATCTTAGAGAGAAGAAACTGTTGCTTTGAGGGGAAATGCTTGGTCCATACGACAAAGCTAAGAAGCAGCAGAGAGCCATGGCTGAGTGGTGTTTGGCTGGCTCCAAGTTTGCTGGGATGAAAGTGACTTCTGTTCATGAAGGTGGCGTTGGTGTGGAGCAGGGAAGGGACTGGAGCCCTGTGTTCTCAGTCCAGACCTGCTGGCCACCTGTCTTCCTGCATGCCCGTAGTCCACAATGGCATGCAATGTGCACTGAGGCCACTCCCCGGCCTGATATCCCAGAGGTGTGGCAGGCACCGCCTTAGCCTCCGGTGCAGGAGACGGTTGGATTTATCCAACCAGCTGTGGGGTAAATCCAGGGCAGTTTCTTTTCTAGGCTCTCTCTCTATCAATGTGGCCAGCACCCGTTTCCTCTCTACAAACTCCGTCTCATTTCTTATTGTGACCACACTTCCTCCTTTTGTGTAGGGAGTCCCCTATTTCCGGTCAAGCTTTATTTTTTTCCTTCGTCAGTTACTAGTTACTATTCAAAGGAGTATGAGTTTCCCGTGTCCATCAGACCCGAGTCCAACAGCTTCACAGGACACTCCCAGAGGGGACATCCACAGGGGACAGTGATGTCACCATCCGCAATCTTATGAGAGATTACCTCCCACCAGCCAGAGGGTTAAAAAGAACTGACTGTCAGAGAGTGAATCTAATTGCAGTTCCTTCCACAACAGTTTTCAGAAAGTTCAGTTTTTTAAATTTAAATTAAAAACAATTTTTTGAGAATTTCGTACACAAGTACACTGTTTTACACCATTTACCCCCTCTCTCCTTGCAACTTCCATGTCTTCCCATTCATGGTCCGATAATTTATAACCTCTTTTCTTTAATTATCATTAATACATACCTGGTTTGTATATATGCGTACACACACATAAGCTACTGAGTGTATTTAGCGATGCTCATATACACATGTGTTTGAGGCTGATCGCTTGGGACTGGATAACCTATCAGGGGATTTACCCCTGGAAGGACTGATTCTCCCTCTCTCAGCATCCACTGATTGTCTGTAGGTCTTCTTCTAGTGGTGGGGCCTTGTGAGATTTCTCTCATCCGTGCTGGCATGTCACCTGGTGCTGTCATTGTGGAGGTTTTGTTTAGGTGGCCGTACTATTGAGATTTCACGGGTGCAGCTTCTCAGAAGGTCCGTTTATAAACTGATTTATGTGAGAATCAGAAGGTCTTTTTTACTCTGGAATTGTTTAATGATGGGCTGTTTTAAAACTATAAACAGCATTGTCCTTGCTAATGGCTATGTTTTAAAAACAACCGAAGAGGCTGAAACACCAAGGACTTTCAGGTATAGAGGGCGGTGACATACAGAGACAGGAAGGGGAACTCCCCCTTGATCCAAACACCACAGAAGTCTAATGTTCAACCTAACATCTCCTGCTTTCTCTTGGACACGTGAACTGACGGCATGGCTTCCCGAGTCCACCCCAGCAGACTTGGTACGTCTTTGAACACACGAGTGAAATCCCGCCATAGATTCAAAGTCCAGGGGTCCGCACTTTGCTTGGCCCCTTCCACAACCATGAGAGGATTGTGGGGCCATGGAAACTGAGGTTCCAAGTAAAGTTACTCACTAGAAACTGGAGAAATTAGACCCATTTCGTGTACTTCCTAGTTCATTACCTCTGTTGTTGTGCAGAGAAAACACTAGAGAGAAAAGACGTGTGAGTCCGGGCTTAGCAGGGGAGAGGAGTACCCTCTGACCTCCTAGACTGAGGTACGGTGACACTTGTCTCTGTGATAGTCCCCACCGGACTGGCACTACTCATGGTAGTACTGAACATGACCTTCAAATTAGGAGTTTCTATCAGGGATTCCATCTTGCATTTGGAGGAACTGAGACACAGAGGGGTTAAGCTGATTGTCCAAAGAGGTACCATGAGCCAGGAGTAACAGCTGTGCTTTGCACAAGAAAGAATAGCTGCTGAGCCTGTGGGTCACCTGTCCCTGCCATGGCAGTGGCCCACAAGGCTTCAGACAGTGAGAGGTGCCCAGTGACAGGTAATGAGACAAGTAGACGGGGTAAGGGGATGTCATCAGGGAGCAGAGGTGGGCAGGCTGCTCCAGGGAGACCTGAAAGAAAAGAAGGAACAAGGTTTCCAAAGATGGTCACTGGGACCTTTGCAGTCACCTGGGCATGGTCTTTGGTATGGGTTGCGTCACTGGGCTGGAGAGGAAGCAGACCTTGGAGTCTCTAGTCAGCCGGCCTCTCATGCAGAACTTGAACTTGAGTAGCCCACTTAGAGGGTATGGGGGCATTTGTACATCTGGGGACTTGCCAGATCTTGGATGATATCCACTGTGATGGAGCTTGTCCAGAAGGGATGCAAAACCCTAAGGATGAAGAAGCTGGGCTAGCTTGAAGACCTGGAAGATTAGAGACCGTGAAGGATGGAGAGGTGGGTGGGACCGGTTCTGCCATCATTTCTCATTTCTTCTGAGTGTCACAGCGTGGTGTGACTCCAGCAGGGAAGTGTCAGGGTCATGCTCTGAGTAACATAAAGATTCCTGGAGTGGGAGTGAGTCTCCGGGCTGCTTCTGCTGCCCCTGGGGCTTCCTGGTGAGGCACTGCCAGTTCCCCCCATTCCAATCACACCCAGATTTCTCCCTCAGGAAGAGAGAGCCCTTTCACTGTGAGAGAGTTTTACTTGTGGTGTCCATGAGTCTGGGATAATCTTATTGTTCTCACTGTCCTGTCCCTTGTCTATGAGCGCTAGTGACCCTGTGCCTTATTGATAACACAGACATCTATTAAATTCTAATTTCCCAGTAAGTACTGGTGCATTTGGCTGGATTTTGTTTCTGTCGATGGAAGCTAAATTGTGTGCTCTGCGAGCATTTCAAATCTAAGGAACAATGAAGTTCAGGACAACGTGAGAAAACAATTAACTATGGCAGGAAAGGGGGCCCTTCGCAGCGCAGTCTGCATGTGCTATTTTAATTGTAAGAGAACAAGTGTGGGGTTCCATCATCGTGAACTCAGCAAGTGAAGTGGTTTTTCTTTTCTTCATTTTGGAACAATGAAATGGCCCTGAATGTTTATACGGGAGTTGGAATTGTTCCACATGCAAGCTATACCATTGTGCCAACACACTGTGATGCGGACAGCTGTCAGACATCAGCACGAAGGAAGGAGAGAAGTCAAGGCAAAAAGTTCCCCAGAGTCTCATCAGAATTCAATCAAGCCAGGCAGATAGCCCAGCACTTGGGAGGTAGAGGCAGGAGGGTCAGGGTTCCAGGCTAGAGCGAACTATATGAGTCCTTGTTTAAAAAAAAATCTAAATGACACAGCTGTCAAGTGTTTCCACCTGAGCAGCTGCGGCTGCGGCCACGTTTATACCCTGGGATTGCCGTGGTCAAGACGGCTTAGGGGGCAAAGGTGCTTGCTGCAAAGCCTGATGTCCGGAGTTTGATCCCTGGGACCCTCATATGGAACGAGAGAACTGACCCTGAAGGGTTTTCTTTGACCACTAAATGGGTATACACATACACACAGAGAGGAGGAGGATGCTAAAGAAAGAAAGAAGGAAGGGAGGAAAGGAAAGGGAAAGGAAAGGGAAGGGAAGGAGGGAGGGGGGAAGGGAAGGGAAGGGAAGGGAAGGGGGAAGGGAAGGGAAGGGAAGGGAGGGAGGGAAGGGAAGGGAAAGGGAAGGGAAGGGAAGGGAAGGGAAGGGAAGGGAAGGGAAGGGAAGGGAAGGAAAAAGGAAAGGGGAAAGGAAAGGAGGAAAGGAAAGGGGGAGGTGTGAAACCTAGGGTTTGTTTTGTTTTGTTTTGTTTTTTCTTGGCAGGGTCTCCCTCTAGCCAAGACTGGCCTGAAACTCACTCTATAGCCTTGGTTGTCCTCAGACTCCTATCTCAGCCTCTTGAGTGCTAGGGTTATGAGCTTGAGCTACTGTTCTTAGCAAGATCTAGGCTCTTCATTCAGCAATCAGATCACTCACAGCCCTTCAGAAGTTCTGAGGACATAGAACTCCTGTGTACCCTGGTAGCAGAGAGGCTCTACCTGACTATGGTCTGGCACTTCCCACAGCCATGTACACATGGGTAACAGAGACATATGCCCCCTGCTTCTTATCCAGGCCTGAGGCAGAGCTGGAGGGAAATCCACAGGACTTTGATTGATGTATGTGTGCAATCAATAAAAAATCAAGGGCAGTCAATATATCCATGTCCTGAGAGAGGCATAGGAACTTTATGATGGGTGATTGGTCCTCAGGAAGGAAAGTGTGAGTCCTTAAGAGGCCTGGTCCCTGGAGACGCCATCAGAAAGCAGGAAGACTGAGGTCGAATGGGCTCCAGAGTTGGTCCCTGCATTCCTGTTATGTTCCTGTCCACTCATACTCCCTCTGTGTCCTCACAGTGCGACTGACTTCATAATCTCACTCCCTCATCTCTAGAGTGGGGTGATGGTGCAGTCTTCTCAGAACTGGAAGGGTAAATGAGAAAAATGCAGTCCCAAGCCTACAGATAGAGTCAAGGTAAGTCAGGAAGTCACCTGCTTCTTTATAACTGACTGCATAGGAAGGGAATTCTCTCATCCACTGTCATCCTGGGCAGCTCTGATCAGGGCAGACTTATGAGACCAGGCTCCCTGGATGATTGGACAGATGTGCTAATCAAGCCTTGGCTCTGTTGTGACTGAACTTTTCCAACATTAGGGCCATGCTGTCCTTCCAGGAGGTCAATGGACTCCCCACATTTGCCGAAACTTGCAGCACATGAAGCAGGGATGGAGAGAACATTTTAGGGCTGGGCTCTAGAGCTCCAGATGGTGCGGTGGCTGAGGCTGGTATCTGAATCTGATGCCAAGGCAGAGACAGCCACACCCTGGGTATGCCAGGAAGGGTGACCACACAGTGGGAGTCCCCTCTCTCCCACAACAGGATGCCTATTAATTATGCTTGGGGCTGGGACTGGGAAGGTCACTCTCGACCTTTTGAGGGAGAGGCAGTGCTGTGATTAGAGAGTCTGGGTGGGCAGGGCAGCCACACACTGCTAGCTCTGACCCAGAGAATCTGTTGAGCAGCATCTAATCTCCCTGTGCTGGGTCTGTCCTGTGTCCCCACAAGAGTGTCCAGAGCTAAAGGAGTGGGTGGGAGATGGACCACCAGGAAGATAACACTGGGGAGGATTTGGTCAGAGATTCTGAAAAAGAGCAGCCAAAGGGATCATAGGGAAATCCAAGAATGTACAGAAAATCCACACGGTCTGTTTCTTGGGAATGATTCCATATTCCTGTGCTGTTTCTTTATACCACCAGGGTCTTAGACAGTGATATTTTCCACACCCCCATTTGCTCCGACTACTTTTAACACTAAGATATGAGTGTGGGACTGGGCTGGAGGGATGGATGGCTCAGTGCTTAAGAGCACTGTCTCCTCTTCCAGAGGACCAGAATTTGTTTTCAGCATCCACATCAGGCAGCTCACAACCACCACCTCCATCTCCAGCTCTGAGGGATCCAACACCCTTCTCTGGAGTTTTGGGGCACACATCTACATGTAGCGCACACGCACATGCATGCTCACACACACACACACACACACATGAATCTTACTTTTATTTTATAGTGTATTAGTACTTTGCCTGCATGTATGGATACGCACCACAAGTGTACGGTACCCACAGAGGCCAAGAGTGTGAGATTCTCTGGAATTGGAGTCATAGATGGTTGTAAACTGCCATGTAGGTAATGAGGTCAAAATACAGGTTCTCTGGAAGTGCACCCCATACCTTTAATGGCCGAGCCATTTCTCCACTCCCTTAAGAATAAATAAATAAATAAATAAATAAACAGATAAATAAAGAAATGTAATATCAAGAAAACTTTTATAATAAAAAAAATCACTGTAATTCATTGTAATCTTAAAGATGCAGGTTCTCCGCTACAACTGAAAGGTCCCTTTGGGATTCTTATGTTGTCTACAGTGGACACTTTTAATTTTAAAAGCATTTAAATGAGACACAGAGAAGACTCCTGCTTTTCTGCGGGCCTGTGACTGCCCTTTGTTGAACCACCCATCTCCTGTATCTCTGTGGGCCACCTTCAATACCTCTCTGAGTCTCACAGTGGGCCAAGATAGGCTCACAGATGCCTGCCCCTCAGAGCTTTCTAGATGGCCAGGGATAAAGGGGTTATGTAGAAGGGAAGCCCTTCACAGTGGCTAGGCATTTCCATCCCTTTCCTGTACCCCCAGTGACTTACAATGCTGACCTGACTTGGGTATAGTCAGGCCTCTGTGCTCTCTGCTCACTGGAGACTGGGACCCTTCTAAATGATGCTCTGAGGGCTGACTTTTCTTGGAAAAACTTTGGGGTTCCAGGAAAGTTCTTAGCTACCCCCCCATGTTAGCACCATATCAACATGGAACACAAGATTGCATCTCCCCCTCACTGTGTCCTACTGACACTACCTGCACCCATTCTTCTGTGCTGTGGTTGGACATGGTTGGACCATGTCTCCAAAGGTTTCTGTGTTAGAAACTCTCCTTCTAATGTGTCAGTCTTAAGAGGAGGTGGACATTTTAAGAGGCGGAGCCTGGAAGAAATGGCAAGGTCATCAGGTAGCTGTCAGAAGGGATTGCCTGTGGCCAGAGAGAAGTCTTACAATAAGCAGGACCCCCCCACTACCTGCAACTCCCTGGTTCCTGTCTCATCATGTGACCCCATCATACTGGCTCCAGTCATGGCACCATCCCCCAAGATATGATGTCACCAGAAGCCTCAGCAAAGTCCGCAGATATTAGTGTCATACTTGGGGCCCTCCATCTCTGTGGGAACTAGGGTTCCCAGAAAGTTCCTTGCTTCTGCGAGGTTGATGAATGAGAGTATCTGTGATTGTGAAGAGATTGGGATGTTGTAGGTCCAGAGCCCAATTGCAATTCACCTTGGGCTGTCTTTCGTCCCCTTAACCGCCGTTTCCATTATGCACCTCTCGGCCTGCCTTAACATCTTTGTGACTACCACATGAAACCCTTGGGGATAACAATAGACTCCAGCTTCTGCCAACCCCAAAGCTAAGAATGCCATCAGATGGCACCTGAGGCCTATGTCAGAGGTTTCCACTCTTTTCTGGGACATGACTATGTGGTGTACCCACAAACATCTTTGAACAGTGACTTGATTGTGGCTTTCTTTGTTTGATTCCTATAAAAGCCTCACAAACTGTGCCATGTTAGAACATGGATTTTAAGGCAACCTGAATCTGTGTTCCTGAGTCATGGTCACCATATTAGGTTCCAGCTAAACTATCTTTAAAAAGTTATTTATTCATGTATAGGAGTGTTCTGTCTTCGAGCACACCAGAAGAGAGGTTCAGATCCCATTACATATGGTCGTAAGCCATCATGTAGTTGCTAGGAATTGAACTCAGGTCCTCTGGAAGAGCAGGCAAGTGCTCTTAACTCCTGAGCCACCTCTCCAGCCCCCACCTGAACTATCTTTAATCCCCTTTTGAGGTGAGAGCTGAGATTTCTACCACATATGCTGACACCCAAATAAACCTTCTTTCTTCACACCTTGGCATCTTAGTTAGGGTTTTATTGCTGTGACGAGATAGCATGACCTTGGCAAGTCTTATAATGGAAAACATTAACTGGGGCTGGCTTTCAGCTCCGAGGTTTAGCTCACTATTGACATAGTGAGAAGCATGGTGGCACACAGGCAGACACACATGGTGCTGGAGAAGGAGCTGAGAGTTCTACATCTGGATCTGGAGGCAGCAGGAAGAGAGAGAGTGACATTGGGCATTTGAGCATTTGAAACCCCCAAACCCTCCCTCTCTCCCCCCCCAAACTTCCTCCGACAAGGCCACACCTACTCCAAAAAGACAACACCTCCTAATAGTGCCACTCCCTATGAGCCTAGAGGGCCGTTTTCATCCAAACCACCACACTTGGTGACTGTATTAAAGCAATGGAGAATAAACGAATACACCCCTCCCCCCAGTTACTTTTGGTCGTGGTCTTTATCACAGCAAATAAAACCTAAGACAGAGGCACACTCTTGTGATCCCAGGGGTAGGGAGACTGAGACAGGTGGACCCCTGAGGGTCACTGGCCAGCCAGCTTAGTTGTGGTGAATTGAATGAGTTTCTTCCAAGGTTGAACTGTTTTGGAAGGATTTGGAGATGTGGCCTTGTTGGAGGACATGTGTCATTGGGGACGGGCTTTGAGGCTTAAAAAGCTCATACCATCCCCAGATAGTCCTGGCTCTCTCTTCCTTGTGGATCGGACTTATTCTATTCCAGTGCTGTGGCTGCCTGCTTGCTTTCTCGGTCCCTGAAACATCATGCCCCAGCACCCTGTTGGGGAATTCCATTGTGATTTTGTCTTTCACAGTTTAAATTTAGAAACTACATGGTATATCAGTTTCCTTACTTAAATATAATTGCTTTTATTATTTTGTGTGTGTGTGTGTGTGTGCGCGCGCGCACGCGTGCCCTCTTCACATATGTGAACGTGAGTGTGAGTGCCCATGGGAGCCAGAGATGTCAGAGGTGTCAGGTTCCTTGCAGCAGCTGTGAGCTGCCTGACATGGGTTCTGGGGATGGAACTCCAGTCTTCCGCAGCAGCAGCTCTGAGTGCCCTTCAGCTCTGAGTCATCTCTTCAGCTTCCTTTACACTTTTTATTTTGAAAAAGAAAGTGCACCAGGGGTGCAGCTTAGTTGGTGATGCGCTTGTATTAACAAAGCCCCGGGTTTGATCCTGGGACCACATAAACCAGGCCTGGTGGCACAGACCTACAATCCCCAGCACCTGGAAAGCAGTGCTTTCCAAGCAGAAGGATGAGAAGTTCAAGATCATCTTTGGATGAAGGGAGGGAGTGGGGAGGGAGGGAGGGGGGAGGGCAGAGGGGAGGGACGGAGGGAGGGGGTATGCTCACAGCTAGTAAATTTCTCTAACCTCCAAATTTCTGGCAGGCCATAACGGCAGATTGGAGGGTCCTCTGAGTCTTTGTTGCGGGTGTCATGTTGATATGCATATTTTCAAACAGCAAACTTATTCTCAGGTGGAATGCAGGGGAGTCAGAGACAATACAAGAAGACAGTAAGAGTCCACACTGCTAATGTCTGCTGCACCCACCCGTCAGTCACGCAGGACAGCTGCAATTGTTAGGATAAACTCATAAAGACACTGACATCTTTGAAAATTCTCAGGGGCAAGTAGAATATGCAGTAGCTCAGCTTGTCCCTGAGTGCCTTAGGCCTCCAGTGTCATAGAAGGAAAGGAGGTGGTGCTTACTGTATAAAGTGTGTGCCTTCTTCTTCTTTTCTCTTCTCAAGAAAAACCGTGACAGGCCATGTATAGTGGTGTATACTTCTCACTCCAACACCCGGGAGGTGGAGGCAGGCAGATTAACAGGGGCTTATTAATCTTTTTCTGCTACCTGAGTGATTCTGAGGGGGCCACACTGGGCTACATGAGACTATGGAAAAAGAAATGACAGATGATGATTATTAATTCTTGGATGATTCTTTCTGCTGCCAAGTAATCATGTAAATGCTTTGCAGTTACCAGTCTCTTTGTTCTCTTGCAGTTGTTAAGTTTGAACCTGGCAAGGTGAGTTAGAAGTTAGATATTTTAGTTCACAAATATAGAGACTTGGAAACAGCCACATTGAGCGATTTGTCCAGGGTCACCTGCCTCACAGCTGGCAGGATCTGGGCTGAGTCTGAGAAGTTCAGGAGGCAAAGTCCAAGGTGCTGATCACTGTGCTCTTCAGAGAATAACCTTGGAGAGGCCTAGTGGGAAAATGGAAACGGAGCTCGGGCTGTGTGGCCTCTGTCCATTCGCCTTCTGCCTGGTACTCCGATCTATCTTTAACCACATTCTCTGCTGCTCCACATCTCTGCCTCTGTCTGGAACTTTCTTTTCTGTTTCACTACCACTGAGCCTATGTCAACAGGACCACATCTCCACCTCACATAGTGTTGGGGCAGTTGCTTTGGAGTCAGCCTCTCCCATTGGCTCATCTGGATGATTTTTAAAGTAATCTTCAAAGCTCCAGAAAAGAATCCCATAGGTGCAGTGGTACTAAAAATGATAGCATTCATTATCATAAAATCCAAATCTTCTTCCGCCCCTTAACGAGGACTTGTTCTTCTGAGACAAGTTTTAAGTTCAGCTATACTTTATGTAGGTATAATTTTATTGCTCTTAACTGCTGAGCCACCTTTCTAGCCCCAGTTTTATTCCTCTTTATATAGTATTTTAGGTGATCATTTTGCCACATAGGAAAATATGCATTGTAACCTAACATTTAAATGTGTGCACACATAAACAAACATGTGTTGTTGCTGTTGTTTTTATTTACCACAATTCTGCCATTCTTGCTAATTCTCATAGTCAGTTTGGTCATTTACATCTGAGCTGTGTCAAATGCTAATTTCTACTTCCCTTCTGGATTCACACCTTTCTGGATTGGCTATAACTTTCAGAGAAGTTGTTGCGTTGTTGAATAATAGCAATGGTATTAATACAGGGTGTGTGTGTGAAAGAATGAAAAGTGAAAAAAATGGAGAAAAAGACTTTATGCATTGGGATTCTAGGCACTCATTTAAAATGATGATAAAATAGTGCTGGGTATAGCAGATAGCATTTTGGCTGCCAACAAACTTATAAGGAAAACTTGGTTTTAGACTTCATAAAGTTTTTATGTTTTAAAGTATCAGGAGATGCTGGGTGCTCTAAGGAAGCAGAGAACAAGAAGCAGGAAGAGTCTCAGGGTGTTAGAAGCACTGGTGGGCCATTCTCAGCAATAGCTGAAGTCCCAGGGGGATGATGGCAGGGTTCTCCTTCAGCAGGTAAAGAGCAGAGCTAGAGAGACTCAGGAGTCTCATGAACTCCACCTGCCCACAGCTGGTCAACACTGGGGAAACTGATCTGTCCCATGCACACTGGTAAGGGGAGCCCAGTGGACTTTCTTCCCATAATCCTCTTTGCTGGATGAGCCAGCACCCTCCATGTTTCCTGAAGTCTCAAGACGTGTTGTGACTCATAACTAAAGGTGTGAGGCTGGATTTCTAATAGATCTTCCAAGACCCAGTTGGTTTCCAGGTTGCTTATGTATGTTAAATGCATTGGTTGTCACTGCCAAACTAAATAGGAGGCAGACACACACACACACACACACACACACACACACACACACACACACACACACACACAGAGAGAGAGAGAGAGAGAGAGAGAGACTCCAATTATGTGGAAACTGGATTGTAATGAGATTACACATGCTGTAACAAACTGTGAGCACATTCAAAGAGGAGGAGGCAAGAAGTTTTCTTAAGCAACACAAGAAAGATCACATGGATCATTTGAAATAATCCTTGGCTACAAGGCTCAGTAAAAGACTGGCATTTGTCCAAGGTTAACAGGCTGCTGTTGGTTAGGTGCCCTTGCAGAAGTACTTCTGTGTAAGGTCATAGCTGCCTTTGTACAAGACTGTAGTTCTGACAGACTTTGTTATCCCGTGGGAGAGTGAGATCATCTCCTTCAGAACTTCCTGGATTGATTGATTGATGGCTAGGGTTTGATACATGTCACTCCATTTTGATTCTGACAATGTTCATATTGTCATCAGGCAATTTGGCCAGAAACTACATGTAAAGACAAAATGAAGCTCTTGTTTCTATAAAAACTAAAAGGAATTCATAAAATAAGCCTTAAGAATGAGTGTGGTCAGGATTCTTATAAAAGGGACAGACTATAAGGACTTAAATGTTTCATGCACGTAAGACTTTGGGATTCAAAGTTCTTGCTCTATTAGAAATCACACACACACACACACACACACACACACACACGTAATACTCTGTAAGTCACTTTTCTGTTGCTATGAAAAAAGATCATAACCAGAAGCAACTTACAGAAGGAACCATTTATTTTGGCTTATGATTCCAGAGGGCTAGGAGTCTATCATGGCGGCAGGCAGGCATGGTGGATGGAGCAGGAAGCTGAAAGCTCACATTTTCAAATACAGGCATGAAGCAGAAACAACAAAGTGGAAATGGTGAGAAGATTTTAACTTTCAAAGGCAGCTCCCAGTGATGTACTTCCTCCAGCAAGACCACACCTCCTAGCCCCTCCCTCACCCTCCAAAAATGCCACCAACTGGGGTGGAAGTACTCAAATAGCTGGACCTATGGTAGACATCCTCATTCAATCACTACAGGTAACTCCAGTTAAACTCCTTTAAGCAAACAAACAGACAAACACACAAACAAAATCCAGCAACAACACACACACAGCCCCAGAAAAATTGCTGACAGGGACACACACTCATTTCAAGGCACTAAAACATACCCTTGACACTGCCCTTCTGTCACTGGGAAAACAGTTGAAAAGGCTGGTCAGGGTGGTCACCCTCACTGCTTCCCCAAGCAGCATCCCACAGGAAGGACCCTGCCCATCAACCCTATAGCCAGAGCAGGTGTCATTTTGGGCAATGCCCCTGCAAAAGCCCGCCAGCCCAAGCACATGTGGTCACCACCTTAAATCCACCAGTTCAAGCACATAGGGCCAGCACCCTTAAAAACCAGAGTCAGTTACAGTGCATACCTTCTCTCCCTGTGGCCCTGGGTCCGTCACCATGTTTATTCGTTTGTTTTCTTTCCAGAATGGAAAAAAAATCCCAACATCCAAACACTGGGTCATTGTCTTTCACAGATATTGGGAGGTATCCTTCCTAAAAAGAAGTGATGTAGGGCTAGAAGGATGGCTCAGTGGTTAAGAGGACTGGCTGCTCTTCTAGAGGACCTGGGTTCAATTCTCAGCATGGCAGCTCACAACTGTCTGTAACTCCAGTTCTGGGGGATCCAACACCCTCATATAGACATACATGCAGGCAGAACACCAATGTACATAAAAATAAAATAAAATAAAATAAAATAAAATAAAATAAAATAAAAAAGGAAGTGATGTCTTGATAATCCAAGATGCCTATGGAAGTCTGCCCTCCAAGCAATGACAGAGAAAGCTAAACTACTGCAAGTGGCAAGCAATGTCTCAGGAAAAGTTCTTTATAGAAGCATAAAAATCAAATCATTCTTCATGATCAGTTCTGATCAGCATTTTCTGAATATAACAACAACCTGGGGACTGATGCCTCGGCAACTAAAAGAGCTTCCTGTTCATCTAGACAAGATGCCCCAAGTTTGATTCCCAGTGTCCACGATGTAAATCTCACAATTGTCTGTCACTCCAGCTCCAGGAGATCCTACAGGGATAGGCCCTTTTCTGGCTCCTCAGGTCCAGTACACTCGAATAACATGCTTATGTTTATGAGATTTAAAGTAGATACTTGAGAGGCTTGGATTGCCTAAATGACTGCTGATGTGAGCCTCTGTAGTAGAGATAGCCAGGGCACCTATTTTCTATAATGTAAAGAACTGGGACATGGTCAGTATTTCAGCCTTGGTTGGTAGCTATTGGATCATGATGGCAGGAGACAGAGGCGAGCTTCAGCACCTGGACTGGACCAGTACCTCCGCCCATAGCACATGAGTACATGACCCCTTTAAATGGTGGATCCTGGTACACTAGTTGAAAAGTCTGCCAGAACAATATCTACTTCCTCTGTCTCTAGGAAACCTTGTTCACCAATATTTGCTATTGGGCCATTGCTGACCTTTACCCATCCATCCCTCTTTGATTAATAAGCTTTAGATAGGCTGATTGAAGTGTCTAGTAAGCACAGACCAAAGCTATTGGATCTCCCCTTGTGCACTGCCTTGCTTTCCCCAGAAAAACCAGCTTCCCTACAAAATAAAAGGACTAACACCATGGAATTGCACCATGGAGGCTTTCCCCAGAGTTTGTTTCTTGGGATCGTGACTCTGCACAGCTCACTCCCTTGGGAACTCTGCACCCACAAAACCCACAAGCCTTCATCAGTCCTTGTATGTTAGGATCAGTCAATCAGATCTGAGGATTGGAGATGAGATTTCCAGAGGGGAAATGGGGAGCAAGGAGGCTCTCCCAACTGCTGATCCAGAGTTCTCTCTCTCTCCCCCAAGTAATCTATTGTTCCTCCCCACCCCACCCCCGTGTTTATTTTTGTCATAACCCCTTCATTTCCCTTGCCTGCTGTCAAGTGCATCTCTTCAGAAGCAAGAGGGCTGGCCTCTACCTGCTGCCCTCAACAGTGGGCACACCCTGCCTGCACAAAAGCTGTATAGGCTCTTGGGTGTCACCACCGGAAATAGACTGATATAACAATGACCTTAGGAAATCTGGGGAACCAGGAGCAAAGTGAAGCTCAACACCATCACAGGAAACAGAGGGGGTGTCTGGGCCAACACCCAAGTTTTTACATTGAGTCATCGGTTTGAATGTTTGTATTTCTGGAATTCCTGATGAACTCTAATCCTCTCTACTGTCATCAGAAGCAGGAGACAGGGCTTGATACAGCCTGAGTTCTTTCTAGAAACTTCTACTCAGGTGAAGCCATGGTCTTTGCTCTTTCCCTTAGAAAAGAATGTTAGGACAAGTATTTATGAAGTGCAATTGGAGTTTGTTAAGAAAAGGTTGTTTTGTAGTTGTGGCTGTTTTGTTTTTGTTTTGAAACTGAACTACAAGTGGCTCAAGATGACCTTGAACTTCCAATCATCCTACCTCTACCCTGAAGGTGCTGGAATTGACATGTGTGCCTCAGTGCATGGTTTAATAAAAGATATTAATATAGGGTTAGGTGTTGGTGTTGGGGAGGGATAGAGAGGAGAGAGAGAGAGAGAGAGAGAAAGCTGGGCACATGCTAGGATGGAAACAGCATTCTCAAAGCAGAGTTACTGCTACTAGATTTGAGGTCATTGGTTTGAAGGGCAAAGTTTAAAGGAGATTCCTCATGAATTGTGGGATGGGGGTAGATAATTCCAGGAATTGGTTGTGATTTTCCTAGAATACGGTCACTCCCCTTTTCTGTTCTTAGATGAGGTTTTCTGGCTGTGTCATAGCATCAGACAGACAGATACACCATGGGAAAAGGCAGTTGTACAAGGATGATGACATGGAGGTACCCTTTATAAGGAATTGAAGCAGGGTCAGGGGTCATCTGGGTCATCCATGTTGGTTCTAGCTAGTTTGGGGTGGTTCTACATAACATAGTTCCACATTTCACAGACTCTAGCTGCCTTATGACTTCCTCTTTCCCCACGGCTGTCCAACCTATCTGAGTATGAGCAAGGCCTGTAGGAGGTAGTCAGGTCACCAGGGCTCCAAGACCTGATAAAAGCTGTGATAGAACTCCTGTCTGGTCCTTCTGCCACGTGAGAACACATGGGAGATGCCATTTTGGAATTTTGGAACAGAGAGAGCAAGCCCTCACCAGACACAGAATTTCAGACTCCTTAACAATTCGACTTCCCGGCCACTAGAAGTGTGGAAAACACATTAATGTTGCTTACAAGCTAACAGTGAATAACAGCATATTGGCCCCGAGTCCCAGACTGAAACAGAAAGTGCACTGTCTTGTGTTCACACCTATCCAGCAAAACTGGGTGCTGGCCCCTGAGTCTCTGCTACCCTTACAGCAGGCCTCAGGAAATTTCCAGAATTGTCAGGACCGTAGACTTCCCTCCTGAAGGCTACACACACACACATATGCACGCATGCACACACACACACACACACACACACACACACACACACACACACACAAAGTGGCCTTTGTCATGGCTCAGTGCATTTGTCTCACCATGAACTGCAGGACTTGAAAGAGAGAATAGTGTAGGGTCATTCATTTGGGAATACCACACGGTCACTTGGGCAGCCCTCTCTTTATACACCACCCCCACTCCCAAGTGAAAAGAAAGCTCACCTTTCTGCATCTGAATCTGAATTTCTTCTCCGTCATTGCCGGCCTGTCTTCAAAGTCCCCGATCCATAGTCACAAGCAACTGAACCAGTTCTTGGCTAATTGTGGAGACAATTAGCCATTTGTTACTTGTCTTAATGAGCCAAGTGGATAATTGTTTCTGGCTGGAGCTACCAGGGACACAATCAGTGGTCTGCATTTGTAATTTCTGGTTAAATTTCTACTAGTGGGGTGTTCCTGGCTGGCAGAAATTTGGCCTGTAACTTTTAGAATCTTACAGCTAAGAGTATTTGGGCACAGCAGAATAGAGTCTTCTATTTTACCTTCCCTACTCTCTAGATAATGAGACAAGCGTTCCTTACAGGTTCCTAAGGCAGTTCAGATGGTGCAAAGAACAAGGGGCAGATTCTCTTCCTATATCCTAGAGGGAGAACAAAACCATACCGTCCTGCACGTGCTCACAGCTGCCTGGATGGCCATCTCAGACCTTAACTCCCCAGAGCATGCATCCTTCTGTCCTCTCGCCTCTTTTCCATCTCTGGGCATCTGGGGACTGCAGGCACTCTTCCTTGAATTCGCCATCACCACTATCGGATGGGCAGTCAGCCACTGTGCTTGCTGAGGGGGCCTGCCAAGCCTGCTCTGAAAGCAGCTCCCATCATCTCTTTTTCCCCCAAGCCTGGGCTCCAGTTACTGCCTGATCTGCATTCAGATAGGGTTGATGGGACTTCCTACAAAACTAGAGGGTAGCCACATGTAGATAGAATTACCATTCACATCTCTGTGTGAGGTGTGCAATCAACACAGGTTTAGGCAAGGGCCCTGGGGGAAGAGGAGTTCCATTGAGAAGAAATCTTTAATACAAGCACACTGATATTTCTGGTTAAATTTTAATAAAACTAATCCATTTTGCTTTTTTTGTATGCGTGAGAGAGAAACAAAAGCAATGCCAAGACCTTTCCCAAGGAGCTTAATAATCCCTTTCTATAATCGTGTACGAAAATAGACAAAAAGATCTTCAAGTCATTTCAGATCACTGAACCATAATGGAAGTAGGCTTTGGAGGTTGGATGATCCTGGGGTGTGCATTTGTATGTGTGTATGTGTGTGTGTGTGTGTGTGTGTGTGTGAGAGAGAGAGAGAGAGAGAGAGAGAGAGAGAGACAGAGAGAGAGAGAGAGAGAGAGAGAGAGAGAGAGAGATCATGTGTATACACACTTGATGTCAGAGTTGTAGATACAGATATGCAGAAACCTAGAGTTTGCCTATATGATTCCTCTTGCCTTTGTGATGTCATCTATTATCTGCCCCCTCCCCCCACCTGCTTGGGTGTTCCTGGGAAGCAGGAAGCATTGCCTACCCAACTCTTATATGGAGTTAGTTGCTCAGTCTGTGAACCTTTTCCTGGTATATTCATGTGGAAGCAGTGTATTGGGGAGAAATGTTGTCAGAAGACTTACTAGCCCTGGCATATCACCTCCCTACCTCATGTAGCTCTTAGGGAGCCCTTAAATACTGGTACCCACAGATGGGCAAGGTCACCTTGTCTAAGAGCATGCATTAGGTAAGAAGGCAAATGGTACAGATTCAGAGCTCTGTCCACTCTTCACGCAGGTGGTTCTGGGCCTTCTCGTGGGAGGAAGTCAGGCAAGGGCTTCCTTCACCCTGGAAGCTAGTTCAATCTTCCCATCACTGAGAGTCAAGGACTTTACGAGACAAAGTCCACAGAAGACTAGAGAACCATGCTGTCTTAGTTAGGGTTACTGTTGCTGTGATGAAACGCCATGACCAAATAAGCTTGAGGAGGAAAGGGTTTATTTGGCTAACACTTCCACAGCACATTGTTCATCACTGAAGGAAGTCAGGACAGGAACTTGACTAGGGCAGGAACCTGGAGGCAGGAGCTGATGCAGAGGCCACGGAAGAGTTCTGCTTACTGGCTTGCTCATCATGGCTTGCTCAGTCTGCTGCTTTCTTATAGACCGCAGGACCATCAGTCCTAGGATGGCACCACCCACAGTGGGCTGGGCCCTCCCCCAT
Organism: Cricetomys ansorgei; assembly: GCA_026225945.1. Taxonomy (NCBI): domain Eukaryota; kingdom Metazoa; phylum Chordata; class Mammalia; order Rodentia; family Nesomyidae; genus Cricetomys; species Cricetomys ansorgei. The sequence continues at coordinate 229,556 of JAMJFZ010001791.1, read as the reverse complement.
CAATCACTAATTAAGAAATGCCCTACAGCTGGATCTTATGCAGGCATTTTCTCAACTGAAGTTTCCCCCTTTCAGATAACTCTAGCGTGTCTCAAACTGACATGAAACTAGCCAGCACACAGGCCTAGAGTCAAAACTTAGGCTGTGGCTTCCTTGTGACATATGTATCATAACAAAATCTGAGTGTGAATTGGGAGGCGGGTACAATTCCCACCTCTTGCTGAGGAGCCCCTGGCAGTAGATAGTTAGAGAGGGAGAGGAGAGAGAGAGAGAGAGAGGAGAGAGAGAGAGGGAGTTTTCTTTAAAGATATTGAAATGGTATGAAATGACAGAACCAACTCCATCTTAAACTGCAAAATCCATTTTAAAACAGAGACAAAAATCAGGTTCCCAGGAAAATGAGAAAAGCCCCTGGCCTTCAGCGCCCACCAGTAAAGCCAAAACAAAGTGATTGTCAGGTACTTGTTTTGGGAACTGAGATGGGTCATTTCTGGGTTATGGTGACTCTGACCATGATTGTTAGTGAGTTTGTGATTGGTTAAAAATTATGACTAACTTTTATTTATGTTGGCACAAAATGTTTATGATTTTCAAGCTTAAACAGTTTGTAAAAATTTGAGTCAGGGTCATAGCTCTGAACTTTTCATTTCAGACTGTGTCCCTGGCCGGTCCAGCTTTCTTTCTTTCTTTCTTTCTCTTTTTCTTTTTTGCTTGAACTCAGTAAAAATTTCTTTTCTCTCAACAAGTTGTGTGTCGGTATAATTGGATCAAAAGGACCCCACAACGTTATGTCTTTTGGTGGGTGACCACCCTCTAGTGGAAGGCCACACAGCCAAGAATATAGAGCAGCACAAATGGGACTTGATGGGTTTAAAAGAAAGAGAAAGGGGAAAGAAGGGGGAGGGGGTACAGAGGAAGGGAGGGGGGCAGGGAGGGGGAGGCGGGAGACAAGAGTGGGTGTGTAGGGTGGTGGATCTTTGAGGACTTGGGAAAGGAGAATGAATACGATCAAAGTGCATTGTAAGAAGTTCTCAAAGACATAATGGGAAACTAAACAAAAGCAAAACCAAAAAAAACCAAAAACAAACAAAGAAAAAACTTTTGTGTGTGTGTGTGTGTGTGTGTGAGAGAGAGAGAGAGAGAGAGAGAGAGAAAAGAAAGGCTTACTCTGTAGCTCAGCCTGGTCTCAAAGTCTCAAAGTTGTAACTCTGTTTGTTTGCCAGTCTGTCTATCTGCCTAGGATTTCTGGAGACATTAGACTCTCCCTCTCCCTCTCTCTCTCTTTCTCTCTCTCTCTCTTTCTCTCTCTCTCTCACACACACACATGGGGGGGGAGAGACAGAGACAGACAGAGACAGAGACAGACACCTAACTGTGACTCTTAGGAAGCCCACACTCTACTGCACCCTCAACTGTACACAGCTGCCATTCCCTCTTCTCTGCCCCTCAGCCTGTACTTAAATCCATATTAAAACACCTTTCTTAGTAAATTCAGACTTTGCTTCACACTTTGACTAGTCTCAAAGTTCTTCAGTGTTAAGTCAAGAATCCCAGCTTTACCCAACCTGAGGTTTCTGAAGGTACTTCTCAGGCTACAGGCTGGCTGTGTTCAGCCTCCTGCTGCCTCTGACCTCTCCAGCAGCCTCCCTCCTCCGTGTTAGTTATGTCTTAAGTACCTCGGACACATAAAGAAAACAAAGCTTCACGAGCTGAGGTATCTACCCACACAGTTTTAGAGGCTGACAGAAGAATCACCACCCAGCAAGTCTCCTTTCTCTCCTTTCTCCTCCTTCCTGGCCACTTCTTTGTCTGCCAGGCTCCTGCCCTAGGAACCTGGGAAAGGGAGAACCACTCTCTACACCCTCCTGCCCCAACACTGGAGAGGAGGAGCATATGCACTACCAGGTCAGGATCACCTTTGAGGTTTTCTCAAAGGTTATCTTCTCTCCATGGCTCCCAAGTAGAGGACACAGAGCTGATAAATCAGATTATGAGAGGCCATTGTTTCAGACAGGACTGCTATAGGCTTCCAAAGACTAAAACCAAAATGGAGTCACACATGCCAAAAAGTCATGTCATGTAATCAATCTGCCTTTCTAGGGCATGGAAAGGGATGACAGCTAAACAACGAGAGCCAGTCTTTGCCAGTGTGGTCAGGCACTCACTCCCAAGTACTTAGGTCTTGTGAGAAGGTAGCCAGAGGCCATCTGATGTTAATTAACACTGAGCAACATTACAGAAACAGACACCCCGCCAGTTCAGTCCTTTCAATTCTGATTTGGGGTCCCACCAGAATGCCAGATCACTAATAAAACCCAATTAGACCTTTAAACTAAATCCACTAGAGTTTTAGTTTCTGACATAGTGAGAATTATCCTGTCTTTACAGAGAAACATCTGTTGGGCTTTTCTGTCCAACTGTTGCTTCTGATCTTATCTATAGTAGCCCTGTAATGAAGCCTTGAACAGGCCTTGTTCTCCGCAGATAGGTGGTTCTTACCTGGGGCAGTGATTCTTCACTTGGGAGAGGAAGAGGAATGACATATTTAGGATATACTCAGATTGCAAAACGTTATTTGCTGTTTGTCTAAAACTGAGACTTTCCGATACCCTGCATTTTTATCAGGTACTTCAAAGACAACGGCTGAAGAAGGTGATCTCATTGTAGGGAGATGATTTTCATCAGGTTTTACTTTAAAAAAAACAAAAAAACCCAAAAAAACCAACCAGAACTCAGTCATGTCTCAAATGCACAGCTGTTAGGGGAAATATTTTCTCAAATCTTTGAATTCCCGAGTTAGCGACAAGGAAAACGTTGGAAATATTGGCTGATGAGTGTTTCACGAAGAGACAACAATGAAGTAGCAATAACCCAGGATGATTTGCTTAAAGCAAGCAGGGAAACTGCAGTTTGCAAAGGCTGCTCATACCATTCAAAAAGAGAAAGAGATTCAATACCCAGGAAATGTCCCATGAGACCAGGCTAGACCAAAAGGGGGAGAGAGAGCAATTACAGAAGCTGCTGCCCTGTATTGACTTCAACTCTCTCTGGCTCTCCACAAAGCTGGCTTCCTGCCTTCCCACCTGTAGGAGAAACCCTGGGATCTGCCAGATGTTGGCTTTAGCTCCTGAGTTGAAAAATTGAAAACCAACCAACCTGGGAGTGTAGACGTTACCTAAATGCTCAAAGTGGCTACATTAACTGCATACATGAGAACACCTGCCTTAGTAGACAGAACAGTTCAGGCCTCTCACTAACTCTAGAGTTAGGCTGGCAGTTAGCAAGCCTCAGGCATCTTCTTGTCTCCATCCTGCACAGCACTGAGATTACGTGTGAGCACATGCATCCATGCTGGCTTTCTACATGGGTGATGGTGATTCAAACGCAGGTCCTCAGCAGCAAGTACTCTTACCCACTGAGCAATCTCAATTAATAACATTTTCAGTTTATGACAGATTTATAGGAATGTAACTCCATGGTAAATCCAGAAACATCTGGATTAAATGAGTCTGGATACTTTCTCCTTATTATTCTTTTTGTTACGGGGACCAGGCTGATAAACCCGTGGTGGGTATAAGATGTTTCGTTGTTGTTGTTGACATCCTCTTAGGCTTCTTGAATGAAATAACTGTGTCTTACTTCCACTGCTGTGAGTCAGATAGCCACAGGCTTGTGTTTATGCAACAACAGGAATACCTAAAAATTTTCATGGTATATTGGTGATCACGCCAAAAAGGAAAACCCTCTGTTCGGCCACAAGGGGATTGGCTAAAGAAATTACGGAGTGCTCCTGATCCTTTCTGGGACTAGAAAGTGAGCCAGCCATGAAAAGCCAGCTTCTGAAGAGTCCCTATTGACATCAGATGACAAACTGAATGTCAACATTCATGTAAATGAGCATTTAAATGCCATTAAGCCTATGGATAAAATGGGATGGGAAAAAGTCAACACTGGACACAGCTAATAGTGAGGTGGTGGGCACTTTTCCTTCTCTGTCTTCTTAGATTCTGGGTTGTCTGGATTTCTTTTCTTGTTTTAAGTTACACTGTATGTCCATGTAGGTTTTTTGTAGTTTGGTTTGATTATTTTATTTTTTGAGACCAGCTCTTATGTATGCCAGGTTGGCCCAGAATTTACTACGTAGTCAAAGATGACCTTGTTGTTGTTGCTGCTGCTGCTGCTGTTTTGGGAGCAAACCAGATAATTCATTCATCTATTAATTTCATTTTATTTTTTTTGTTTTTGTTTGTGATGTTACAGATTACACCTATTGGCTGTGAACTTGTGGTCCTCCAGTCTCCACCTCCTAGGTGCTGTGCTCACAGTGTGTGCTCTCACAACCCAGTGTTTGCTGGTCTACGAATGTTTGTTTTCTCTGACTACCCTTGGCTTCCAGAAAAAAGAGTAAGCCCAGAGAGTTTGTATGCATGGATCTCAGGGCTGTGGGTCACAAACATGGACCTTCCCTAACACCCAATGGACAAGCACAAGGGTGGGGCTGGAATGTGCTCTGTCCTTTGCCAGTCCCTATTGTTGGAGGACAGCACCTGTCTAGCACACTCACCTTGAAGGAGTGGGTCTGGGCAGGCGGCCTGAGCAGCAGAGCACCATTCTTTTTTACCATTAGTGAGGTGGTGCGCTGGCACCTTGCAACGGAGTGGTGGTAGAGATGGTAGAAGCTGGCAAAGCTGAGGATCATGGTAGGAAACACTAACCTGTATGAAAGTCCTAGAGATGAAGGTCAACCATTTCAGGGTTTAGAAAAGGCTCTGAGGCTAAAGCAGGCATGGGCCCATGTTTTGTGGGCTGTATATTGTTCTGGTCTTGCAGGCAAGGTGCAGAGGTCTTGTTTACAGGTAGAATTCAGACGGTTCTAAGTGGTCCCCAGAATGTAGAGCAGAAACCCAGATAAAGGCAAGGAGTGCCAGACACAGCCTGAGGTCAGAGCTCTAGACAGAGGGGACGAAACCAGTTCTCTGGAAGTAGCAGAGCGAGTGAGAGAACTGAAGCCTGGGAGGCGGGGCTTCTGGTTCCAGACTCAAAGCATGGCCACTTACAGGTTGCTTTCCTTACTGTTCTCTGTTATTAGCTCTTCTTCCTGTCTTGTTACTGTTCTATTGCTGCGAAGAGACACCATTAGTTCTCCTTAGAATTTATCTGAAGACAATAATAATGACAGGTAATCTTCAATCTTGACTTGATCCAGTGTGGAGCCACCAAGCAAAGGCTCTTACGGGTGTGTCTGAAAAAGTCTTTCCTCTCTCTCTTTTTCTTTCCTTTCTTCTTTCTTTCTTTCTTTCTTTCTTTCTTTCTTTCTTTCTTTCTTTCTTTCTTTCTTTCTTTCTTTCTTTCTTTCTTTCTTTCTTTCTTTCTCCTTCTTTCCTTCTTCTGTTTTTAGACAGGGTTTCTCCATGTAGCCCCGGTGTCCCAGAACTCTCGCTGTAGACCAGGCTGGCCTTGAACTCAGAGATTCTCCTGCCTCTGCCTCCCAAGTCCTGACACTGAAGGTGTGTGACGCCAGTGCAGTTGTTAACTACAATCTTTTAACTACTTTCAACTACAATCCCTCAATTTAGGGAAAGAGAAAGGAAGGATAGAAAGAAATCTTCACTGCTTTCGCAGGAAGCCTTGATATAGAATGAGAGAAAGGTAGAAATCTTCATGGCCTTTTTAGGCTGCCCTAAGCTTGGAGAGGACTAGCTGACAGTGAGTCGGACTAGCCTCTCAGCTCTCTGTCTACAAACTCAATCTCTCCAACCTTTGTTCTTTTAAGTAAGAGTCAGCACACTAACAACAGACAAACCAACCAACGAGCAATCACCCAAGACCCACTCTGGCTCTCAGAGCTGTAATCGTTTTACACTCTAAGCAAAAGTTCCCATAAACCCAAGTGGCACACAATCCCAAGAACAAGCTACACATGCCAAAACATCTGCACCTAACTGAATTATGGCCGCCAGTATCAAGGATTCCAAATCCAGCTCATAATTATCACCACACCTGGGATGGGACCATAAACCTAGTCCAAATGCCATTTTGCATTTTAAAAGAAACCAAAATAACAAAAACTACTTCCAAGTGTTCTGCTACACACCAGGCCCAGTAGAAAGTGTGTTTCTAGAGACACTGATGGAAGAGAGACAATCCCTCTGGAACGAGGATGGCACCTTCTCTTTGACGGGGGTCCCCGATGAATAAAAGTGAGAAAGTAAGCTGAGCAGCAGCATTCATCTCTGCTACTCAACTGCAAATGCGGGGTGACCAGCTGCCTCACGGCCCGCGGCCATGATCTCACGCCATCGTGATGGGCCGTATTCTCAATCTGTGAGCCAAAGTCAACCTTTTCTTTCTCAAGTTTCTTTTGTCAGAGCATCTTATCACAACAAGAAGAAAGGTAGCCAGCACGCGCCCCTAAATGCTTTTATACAGACACTGTTGGCGTCAGCTCTGGAAGTTGCGCTCCGATACACCTACCATCACAGCACGCGTACCCAGCTCAAGGATGCTGCTCAACCAAGTCACGTGTTGGCTAAGGCTCCTAGTTTATTTCCTACTTTTCTGTTGCTGTTTGCAGAAGGGACCCCTACTTCTCGGGACTAGGAAGTGGCCTGAATCCTAAGATGCACAGTTATGCCAATCATTTAATCTTCTTCCTGGACTCTAGGGTCTGTCTGCTGCGGGAGGGTGGGGGTCCCCTCCTGCATATTTGTGTCCTCTAGCACGTTATGGGCATACTCTGAAGACCAAAGCTCTACTTCCAGAATGCAGGCTAAGTTCCTCTAGCCCAGCTCATCAACACACGCAAAGGAGAATCCTCTTCAAGACATGTGGAAGGCGAATAAACACAGGGGCCCCTGCACTCGACCCAGAGGCTGGGGTAGGTGAAGTGACCCTTCTGAGAGGCCAGCCCCTATCAGTCACGCAGGCGCTGGACCTCATCTGTGGTTGCTCAAACCTCAGTTCCTCAGCAGAGAAGACTTCACAGTTCAGGATTGATTAGCACCAGTGGTCACAGCCAGAAGCCAGCCTCCCTGGCAGAGTGTATGCTATAAAAAAACGCTCCACCCCCACCCTTGCTCCACAGGCCTCTGAGTGGCAGGTTTTAGCAGTGCGAGGGTGGAGTGTTGGGTTCAGGGGCTGGCAAAGCCAGAGGTTTTTGTTTTTTGTTTTTTGTTCTTTTTCAAAAGGAAAAAAAAAATATCCACTTTTAGGCTAAGATGGAGTTTAAAAATAGTTTTCGTAAAGTTCTAACGTTTTGCCACTTGAGGTATTTATCTTTGAGAGAATATCTCTCCCAAGACCTCATAGTTCCAACCCATTAAAGTTTTCCAATGTAAGTCACAGTCGAAAAAAAAAATCAATGCAATTTTCGTCAGAAACTTGGTAAGAATTAAAACTAAGCGTTTCCAACTTTTTCCTGAGTTTGTTTTTTCCCACCCTGGGTTGTCCAGGCATTTTAACTGAGTGAGCCCTGACTCGAAGGGACAACATGAGAGCTTCCCAGACTGTGGCTTGCAGAACTCGTCAGTGTGGTTTCCAGTGCTGAAAAACACAAACAAAAGCACACCCCAGCAAGCTTTTCCCAGGGCTTCTTTCGGCATGACCAGAAGCTGCAAAGTTAACGGTGGTTCCTCGGGGGAAATCTGCTGAACTCTCTTTCAAGTCTTAGACTCTTTGCAGCCTTAAACGCTAAGCAGGGCCCAGGCCTGGTTCTTTGAAGTTTCCCATCCCCATAGGATGGGAAAGCAGTGTGATTTAGGATGGTTGGCAGGACTGGGAGCAGTTTAATGCACTTCCCCACCAGACAAATAAACAAAGCCGGCATGGCTAATTGAGTGGCTTGGGGCCCTGTGCACCTGGGGAATGCAGGGGTCAGGGACAAAAATGACAGCAGAGTCAGAAGGCAAGTCTTTGCATAGGACCAGAGCAATCAGTTTTCAAGCTGCTGTGTGGGAACAGAGCACGCACACCTCATCTGTGGTTGCTCAAACCTCAGCTTTTCAGCAGAGGGAGACTTCGCAGTTCAGGATTGATTGGCACCCGTGGTCACAGGCAGAAGCCAGCCTCCCTAGCAGAATGTATGCTACAAAATGCCCCACCCCGCCCATGGTGGTCTGATGCTTTTGGAAGGGGGTGGAGAGGAAGCCGGATACACAGACACGCAGTCATTTCTGCTTCCAAGTTTCCTCCTCGAAGTGCAAGAACGCAGGCCCTACATTGGACGCTCTTTGTGATCTGCCTCCCGATTTTCACACCTCAGGCTGGGCTGACATCTGTGGGTGGGATACTGAGCTGTGTGGTCACTACCACTTTGGAGTTACAACAAATTCTTGCAGGCCTCTGCATCTTGTGAAACCCTGCCTGTGATATCTCTGCTTCTAGAATCCTCTGGCAGGTGTCAGCTATGTATATGGATATAGCAGCCACCAGAGGTTACCTGTCTATATGGAGAATGCAAGTGGCCAAGGTGTTGTTGTAGTGCCTGGGGTGAAACCCAAAAGAGTTCTGTAAGATGTCCCATAAACCCAGTGAGGACAGTTCCCACAGACACACACACACGCACCCCTCCAGGTACACATGCACGCATGGCATCCACCCCATCCCTGTGGATACGCACAAACACACATGCCACTGCTCTCCCCACCCCCAGTAAGGCTTCCGGGCACAGGTTAGCTTGGGCAACCTTACAGATGGCAACATGACCTCATCTCACGATTGACAATGAACAAAAAAGTCTGGGTGAAGACCTCTCACCAAGGAGTTGGTATTACTGCTTACCCATGTGGCCCAAGGGCAAGATCTCACAAAGCTAGTTTCACCCTGTCTCTGGGGGCTTTTGTGGGAGAATATGTTGAGAAAACACTAATTTTTTGGGGGGACATAGGTCTGTAAACCCACCCTCTCTACTTCTCTATATTCCAAAGATACTAGGTAAAATATTGGTAAAGGAAAATGGATGTCTTTATAGTTTGGCCAACTGAGGGTACTTTCCTCCCTGCCGTGCCTTGTTACAGAACATAGAGAACCCTGAGACAAAGACCAGAGTATATAAATTTGCTCATTAGCATATAGTCCTTTCTTGTGGAGGAGACCTGGTTCCCACACTACCTCTACTCCCTCGGTTCTCTGTTACAGAGACAGTTTTCATTGAATTCTGACCTAAAAAAGAAAATGAGATTGTAAAGATCTCCTATTCTGAAAGAGAGCAAAGTCTCAGGCTTCCTTGGTAGGTGTGTGTATGCATGTATGTGGGGGGTGTGTGTGTGTGTCGTGGTATGTATATAAGTGTGGGGTGTGCAAGTGTGAGTGGTACAATGTGTGTGTGTTGTGAAGGTGTATGTGATATGTGTGTGTGTGAGGGTGTGTATGTGATGTATGAGGGTGTGTATATGTGTGAGGGTATAGGGATGTAGGGGTGTGTGTGTGTTTGTGTGTGGTGCTTGTAAGGTAGCTTTCCACTGGTCCTAGTCCTAGAAGAGTTTACTCTGATCTTTATGGGATTCACTAATAACCCAGGATGACATTGTGCATATACAGCTCAGGTGGTAGCCCTGTGGAGCGAGGGTGGGAGTCAGCCAGCTCTGGGTGAGTTGTTCAGAGAGTGCAGAATGCTCTGCCTCCCTCTGCTTTGTTTTCTGTTAGCGGAGTCAGAGCTCTCTCACGTGTTCTTGCCCTGTCTGTTCCTGTGCTTCCAAGCTGCAGGGGAAGTGGCCAGGGTTGTGAATCAGAGGGAGGACAGATTTGTGAACAGATAAGAACTACTAGAGAAGCAGGTGAGAAGGATGTGTGGAGGAACGGGAAGAGATGCTGTTCTACTAAGGAGAGATCTGAGCTGACACATTGAGCTCCAAGTCTTGGGGATAAGCAAGACAGCTTGGACCTCTGTCTCCACAGGCAAGACATGATGAGAGCTGCTTTGAAAGACTAGAGTCCAAGGACCACTGGGAGCTGCCCATTCAGAACACCTGACGGGAGCTTGTTTGACTTGGGCTCACTGAGACGCTTGGGCCAAGGGTCCATGCCACAAGTAGAGAATTTGGAACCCTTAAGGCCTGTCACCTATCACAGCACAGGACAGCTCTCTGTGAGGGACCCTCCTGGCCCCTGAGGCTTTCTGGGAAATGCATCCTGGTAAAAATGGGGGTGCACAAGAGCATAAGAGAGAAGCCAAACCCTTTCTTCTTTTGGGCATGGGAAAACGACATCAGCCTGCCCTTTGCCGCTCTCCCAGCCATCACAAAACACTCAAGCAACTGTACAAAGGGAAATTGATTCACACAGGTGACTAATCAGGGTATCAGCCTTGGGGTCACAGTGTCCTGACAATCCCTATGAGCTATCAGCATGCCCAATGGCAATACACCTTAAGAGACCAGCCTCTGCAAGAACAGTGCTTGTCCTGGGACTTTGGCTATAGAGTTAGGTGGGGAGCACACAGCACAGAGTCCATAAGCAACAAGGGTTTGGGGGCTCAAAAATCCTGGAAAGACCCATGGTTGATGAAACAGCAAACACAGAGACTGGCTGAACTGAAGTTAGGCAGAGACACAGCTATAGGCATGTGATGGGGGCATGCCTGTGTATAGAACACACCATCAAGGATTGTAAAGACGATGTTGAGGGGAGGGGTGGCACTCTCCTCTGAGTAGCAGGTAAGGGCTGTGGCTCTTCTAGGTATTTGATAGACTTAATGTCATTGGGATGTGATAAAGAGTTTTACATATTGAAATGTTTAAAGCCACTGGATTTGACACGAGATGAGCTTGTTTACTGCAGGTCTTCTTTTGCAAATCTGTGGATCTGACCACCCACCCCTTTGCTCAGGATAACCTGTGAGAACCGTCTCCTGTATTGACTCTGGGGAGTGTGACTCTGATGGGCCTCTTGCTTGCGCAGGGAAAGAGAGCAAAGGCAAGAATGCTACTCTGTCTGTGTCGCAGGTGATGGCCAGCTGTCCCCAACCCCAGGAGCAGTTGTTACACATAGCAAAACATTTAAAGTTTAAAAAATAAAAACAAACAAACCACTCGGGGAAGTAACTGCTTTCCCCTAAACCACATAATCGAGAACAAAGAGTCAAAATAAACACAAGGCAAGTTGGTATTTGTAGTCTTCAAATTACAAAAAGAAATTGAAAGGCCACACTTTGTGTGTGTGTGGGGGGTGTTCCTTTTCAATAAATGGCCAATCTTATCGAAACAGAAAACAAACTCTGTGACCTCCTGTGACTTCCAAATCCAACCACAGCGAGTCTTGAGAAACCAGAGGCAGCAGCAATACCAGGCATGGAGCCCCCGGAGGAAGGGACCTTCTTAGACCAGGGCAGACTGCATCACTGAGCCTGCCTAGAAGCAGCGGAGCAGAGTGGGGTGGGGGTGGGGTGGGGGTGGGGAGCACACACAGAGCTCCTTGCCCTTTTCACCATCCAATTTTTAGTTTTGTTTTTTCACTTGGGAGGTGGAGGTAGGACAATCACAAGTTAGAGATCTTCCTCAGAGGCACAAGGAGTTAGAGGCCAGCCTGTGCTACATGGGGCCCTGCCTCAAACAAACAAACAAACAAACAAAAAACCCCAAACAAACAAACAAAAAGAATGAAGAAAAAAAAAAACTCAGAAAAAAAAGTGAACATAATTTAAATAGTCATCTCAGCCAGCAGTTTGGAAGTCTGATACTCAAGAACGCGAAATAAATATTTGGACTCCCCAAGGCAGGCAGTACAACTGGAATATCTCTTCCCCAAGGTGGGTCATAGAAACTCTCCAGTCTCCACTCCCTACACCTCCCTTCTGGCTGCTATCCCTGCCCCTCTACCCATCTCCCACCCACCCACGTCTCAGAGCTGGACTTAAGGAACTTCTCTCAGCTTGGGTTAGGTCAGAGGAACCTCCTCATTCCAGAGGGTCCTGTCCCACTTCCGGGTGGAGGAATGTTACACAGAGAGACTGAGAAGAATCTGAGCAGACTGGCTTTGCCAGGTCCCACACCCAGTTCATTAGGGATGTTCAGTGCCTGTCTGAGCATTGGAGTCTCCAATAAAGGGCTCAAGGACCAGGTTTTGAGAGCCTCTAAACATCTGTGGAGTGTGGTACATGCCCTGTGCCCTGTCCATCCCCAGGAATCTGCATCTGAGTCTTTCATAAATGCAGGCAAGTGGATCCCTGAGCTCTGTGAACCAGGGAGAATGGTAGGAACTCATTTTATAGCCATCGGGTAGAAAGAGCGGGTCTGTGGATGGCTTTAAGATGAGGGACAATCTTGGGGCAAACCAACAGGGACAGTGAGGGAAAACCAATGAGGGATAAAGTAACCCCCACACCAACACCCCCTTCCTGCTCCTGTGGGATCTGACACCAAGACCTGATAGACTGGGCCACGGCTAAGTGGAATTAATGAACACCCAGCTGAGGTCTGCTGCGGAAGCTGTTGTTGACATTCTGGTGAAGAGACCCATCTGAGACATCTGGAGTAAGGTGTCTGTTCTGTGGCAGCCGGGAAAAAGCTGGACATTTGGCTTTTCCTGCCTCCTTGGTGAACTAACATTCAGAGCTGAGAAGCAGGCTATTGTGAAGCAATTATCTAAAAATATAGGCAGAAGCTGGAAGACTTGTGAGAAGCAGTCTAGGAAAAGCCTAGATCATGTAGGCATGGCTAGCTTTTGACATTGCAACATGACACTGTCAGCTATGGGTGGACATGCCTAGTGATTCTGGAGAAGACTCAGGAAGAAGACTTAAGCACTTGTACCCAAAGTATAGACAGGAATGTGGATGAAGGCTGTTACAACGTCTCAGACAGAAGCAAGGAATTGGAAATCAGAGTAAAGGCCATCGTATCACAGTTAGCAAAGGACATGGGCCCAGCAGTTAAGAGCACTAACTGTTTTTCCAGAGGACCCGGGTTGAATTCCCAGCACTCGCATGACAGTTCACACTTGTTTGTCACTCCAGTTCCAGGGATCCAGACATACAAGCAGACGTGTCCAGACAAAACACCAACACACATAGAATAAAAGTAAATTATATATTAAAAATAAAATAATATAAAATGTGGATTATATTCTCTGCTTTTAAAAAAAAAGAGTGACCAACTGGACACCTAATGGGAGATGTTATCAAAGCATCAGAATGTTATTATTGTTTTATCATTATTTTGAGAGAGGGTCTCATGTAGCCCAGGCTGCCCTCCAGCTCCACAGGTAGCTGAGGATGATCTTTAGCTTCTGATTCTCCTGCCTGCACCTCTCAAGCGCTGGATTGAGGGGATGTGCTTCGTGGTGCTGGAGACTGACCTAGAGCCTCACGCATGCTAGGCAAGCACTCTACCGACTGACCGACACCCCCAGCCCGGTCTTACTGTAAGATGCCAGAGAAGAAAAACACATTTAAAGACAAAAATTTGTAATCTAAAGGGATGCAGAGTGGACAGATTTGGGAAAATTGAAGCTTGCTTTTGTAAAGACAGAGAAGTAGCCAGAAAGAAAGAAAAACGTGTGTGTATAAAGGTGTGGCCAGACTGACCTAGATAAACAGACCAGCACAAGCAGGAGGAAGCCAGAGGCCATTCACGGAGACAGAGAGAGAGAGAGAGACCTCAAAGGTGTTTCAGAGATCTTTGATGCTCTGGCCTCCCCCATAGGCCCAGAGCTCTCAGAGAGCAGAATGGTTTCAGGGGACAGGCTGGGATGCCCTTTTTCAGGATTACTGCCTCAGATTCTCTTGGTCCCCTATTGCCTGACCACTAGCTCTGTGTTCTGTGACTGCCCAGCTGTGGTTTAGGCAGCCCCAGGTTTGGTTGAACTCATCTGTTCAGTAGGTATAAGTGACAAACCTTAGTGACATCCAGAGCATGTCAAGTCAGTAAGTGTGCAGAAAGCTACTGTTGATGGGATGGAGCTTTTACCACCTCAAAGGACGTCACAAGCCACCTGGCAACCCAGGCAGTCTTGTCATAGGGATGAGGCCATCACAGAGAAGTGGGGGTGAAAAGTAAAGCTTCTGTAGGGGACCCTACCCAGAGAGTGCAGCTGTGACACTGGGACCATCACTGATACCCCAGAATTGCAGGGCCACCACTGTGCAACTCCTGTTAGGAGAGCTGAAGGCATGAGGTTACATCTAGGCCCGAAGTCCCCAGGGTAACTATCCCTAGGCCTTTGGGCTTGCTTCCATGTTGGATTGGACTCTATACTTACTTGGGACCTGTCGTTCTTTTCTTCCTGCCCAGTTCTCCCTTTTGGGATGTCCTTTGCTGGCTTCACCATTAAGCTTTGGAAGTTGATACCTCTTGTTTTTTTCATGGATGTGCCTCTGGATCTGAGACTCTGGAATCTAGAACAAGTTAAGATCTTGGAGCCCACCTTCCCCTAAGTCCTGCCTTGGACTTAGTACTGATCATATCTTTTCTAGGGGACCCCTGTAGCCTGGGAATTCACTGGATGAATACTCAATACGTCTCCTTCCCACAGACCAGCTCTCATGGGTCTCCCACTGAGTGGGTCATGGGTCTTTGACTCATCCTCTGACACAATTGCTAGGTTCAGACAGCAGCTCCTGGTCGAGTTCCAGCTATGATGTCCTCTCCTGGCAATTCGGAGCTTAAGGCCCGAGTAATCATCATAGGACATTTGAACTATGACGTCAAGAAAAGCTATTCCTGGTGGCTGCATTTCTGGTGTGTAAAAATGAGACAGATCCAGATTTCCAGAACAGTATCTGTGGCTCAGTGAAAGAATGCTTCTTTACATACATGATGCCCTAGGTTCAGTCCCCAGTATTGCCTCCACAAAGAAAAGAAAATCTAATTCCTAGGGGAAGATCAGCAGAGATAAGTACAAAACAAAATTCAGAATAGAGGGACCAGAGAGCTCCCTAGAGAGAGCTTGACAAAAGATCTGGTCCCCAGGTTCATTCAAGACCTTGTTCCTGACTCTCCTACACCAAGCTTTTCAAACACTCATGAGCAGCTGAAGCCAGACCCCCAGAGGTCTGCTTATTCTCCTGGGAGTAACACGTTACTAGCTCTGATGGATTTTTTTTTTCTTTCTTTACAACTTAGTTTGTGTTATTACATCATTTTCCTAAATTGATGTGTTTTAGGAATTGGTATGGGTTGGGTAAATGTCCCCCAAGTCCCAAGTGTTGAATGCAGGCTTGGTGTAATTGGTATCTTCTAGGAGATGGCAGAATGAGGGGCCTTTACATCATTGGGAGTGTGACCTCAAAAGAGACAGCAAGACCCTGGTCCTCTCCTTTCTTTCTCTTTTGCTTTCTGCACATACAGAGTTAGCCACATATTCCCCACCATGATGTACTGATTCACTACAGGCTCCAAAGCATGTGCTAGTCTAGCACTGACTGAAATTCCCTGAACTGGGAGCCTAAATAACCCTTTCTATTTATAAATTGATTGTCCCAGATATCTGTTACAGTAGTGGAAAGTTAACATATGAACATACACATTTATAAAGAAAAGCAAGAGAATGTTTTGTTTCAAAGTTGGGTCTTACAATATGTCCCAAGCTGGTCTTGCACTCACAGTGGTCCTCCTGCCTCAGAGTCCCTCCAGTGCTGAGATTACAGCTATGAGATAGTACATTTGGCTGAATGAAAAAAAGTTACTAGGTTACACACAGGAGAGCCTCATGAGAGTGGTGATAATTCCACTGTTGACCCTGGTGGTGGGTATTCAGGGCTTTATTGTTATTTTACACACACACACACACACACACACACACACACACACACACACACTCACACACACACACACACACACACACACACACACTCACACATACCCTTTTGTAAGTTAGTCAATGCCAGTTCAAAGTTCCCTTATAGACTGAGGTACTAGTCTGCCTATCTGAGAGTGAGCGTGTGGCCTTAGTGACCAATCTGGAATGTCCCCATGGTGTCCTGCTGTGATGGGCGTGTGGCCTCCTAGAGAAGACTCCCCTGGCTTATTAGGCTGTAACTCTGAGCATGTGGCTGGAGGCACAGTTCCCTTGCTCAGCAGATGGATTCTTCCTCCCACACATGCCCGCGGGACCTGTCTCCTTTTCCCTCAAAGAAACAGCCCTCCCTCACTAATATCTGCTCAGACTCCTGTCTATAGTCAGGGTATTTATTGTGACAAGCCTGTGGGGCTTCCTTCACATGGGGAGTGTCTCAGATAGCATAAACACTGTAGCCTGCTCTGGCCTAATCACCCTTTCAGACAGACCAAGCTTGCCACAGCCCCAGTTAAAACTTCAGATTCTACACCAGAAAGGCTTTGGAAGGGAGATGAGATGAGCTAGACAAAGGCTAGGTCCCCACTCCTTCCCTTTGTCTTTGATATCCCTGGTCCCGGTGTAACTGTGACACTTCACAGGTTGATAAGGAGAACCCTTATCAAAGCAGAGGTGTGAAGGCAGGACAGACAGAAGGACAGATGCTGGAGACTACAAGTTCCATCAGCCTAGGGGCCTCCTTGGAGAATGTGAAGAGCTTCTTCCTTCCCTACCCCTCCTTTTGGTATTAAATGCTTTGTGGGGGTAGGGGGATTGGTTTACGCTGGGTGTGGTAGTGCTGGCCTTTAACCCTAGCACTGGGAGGATGAGGCAGTGGGACCACGAGTTCTAGCACAGCCTGTGATGCATAGTGAGATCCTGTCTCAAAGACACAAACAAAACAGAACAGAAGCTAAAGGCTCCTAAACTGCTGCTCCTGTGAGTGTTGCTCATCCCCTTTGGGGATGAGGGGCAGGGACAGTGACCAAGTTGACAAAGCTGTTCTGTGGAAACTTCTTCCAACCAGCTGCTCCAGTCATCAGTTGCCTCACACCTTGTCCCTGGAGCACACTCAGAACACACCCTGCCTTTATCTGAACTCCATCTCATCAGCAGGCAGCTGTCTGAATGCAGGTGTTGCTGAGGTAGGCCCTGAGATTCAGAACAATTCCTGGCCATTGGTACGTGGAGGCTCCCCACTCCCAAGAGAGAGCTGGAAGAAATGGTGGTAGGAAATGGCCAGTCATAGCTTCCTGGTAACACAGGAGGAATCAATACTCTCAAGTCAACAGGCCTCTCTGGAAAGTGGAACACT
The DNA here is from genome assembly GCA_026225945.1 of Cricetomys ansorgei. NCBI lineage: Eukaryota > Metazoa > Chordata > Mammalia > Rodentia > Nesomyidae > Cricetomys > Cricetomys ansorgei. Next base: position 212,473 of record JAMJFZ010001791.1, on the reverse strand, counting down.
TCATGGGAGTGGGACTTCACGGTGACCGACTGCTTGAGATTTCATGCTAATCAAATGTAACTGGAGAAGACAATTTGAGTAGTGTAACAGAATTGGTAAGGCATGGGTGGGTGGTAGATAGCATTTTTTAGAATTTTTATTTTGGTTGCAAGGGGGAATCCAGAAGTACCCTTTCAAGTGGAGAAGGCTATGACCTGGTTAGCGATTGCCTTCATGAACTTGATCCCTCGGAGGTCCATGTGTACAGAAGACTCCAACTCCACTCCCATCCTCTGTGCAGCCTGAATTTCCCCTTTGAGAAAGCATTTCCCATATGGGACTGTAGCAGTACACTTACAGGTGGCTGGGGCATTTTCATAGGTGCAAACCCTGCCAGAGGGAACCACTATCATGGCCAGTGTCATCCTGGACAATGGAACCCTGAGCGTCTCATCTCAGGGGTTTTTATTGATCCCTAAGCTCCTCAGGTGTCCTATTGATAGCACATGAAGATCACGAACCATCAAACATCTTTCACATAAAGCCAACACCTGCAGACAAAACAAATGCCAAGGCCTAGGCAGCCCTTTTCCCAACTGTGCACAATACAACCATTTTAAAGATAACTAAAAATAAATTTCTGCAACATGAGGCCTTGGGTTGTCTAGAAGGTCTTGGACTGAAAACAACAGGATATGTGAGTCCTTGTTTTGGAAGTTGTATTCTGAAATGCTGTACGGTGTTAACTGGTATTCCACCACCCCCAACCCTCCGTTGGCTTAGTCCCCAAAAGATTAAACAAATTGGGCATAAATCAAGAGACTAGAATTAGAAAATTGCTGTTTTCCAAACACGGATCATAATCTTGCTTCTTGAATGAGATCCTCACACCTGGACTTTAGAAGGTGGACACAGGTCAGCCTGCGCCATGCAGCTTGCCTTCTCTGCACCACACAAGGAGTTTAGGGGTTGGTGGATGAGGAACCCTACTGCATGTGGACATATGTCTCATGCTCAGCTGAGTAATGTAACAAGAAGAGACTCATGGTTCAAGACAGGGTGGCGAATACATCTCACAGACTCCAGGAAATTGTGCAGAGGAAATGGTCAACAAGAACATCAAAAAGAGCATCTCGGTGTGCTCGCTCTGCAAGCAGGGCGACCTGAGTTCAACCCCCAGAATCCATATTAATAAAACAAAATCGCAACAGCGGAGTAGCATGGTGATGCGCTTCCAACCTAGAGCTGGGAAAGTGGAGACCAGTGGATCCTTGAGGCTGGCTGGCCAGCCAGCCTAGCAAAACTGCCAATATCCAAGTTAAAATCAGAGACATTGCTTCAGGAAACAACATGGAAAGGGCCTGGAGAGATGACTTACAAACATGTATTATACATATGAAGACACACCACACACACACACACACACAACCCACACTCACATGAAAACTAGATACCATCCTTTTCTCCAAACTCTACTCACATCGCACCCTTTGCCTTGCACTACGCTGAATATTAACTGCTGTGGCTAAGAAGTTCCATCATCAGGATGGACAGAAACAAACTTCCCTTCACCAATATGTCCTTAAGATGTACCCGCTATAGTGTCCAGCGGAGGGATGCGGGATGCAGCCGAGGAAGCTTTTGGCTCTTGTCTTAGGCTTGCAGATGCCTCTTGAACGCTTTCCCTGCTGAACTTTTCTAGAATTTCTTCAGCTCTCCTAACCTCTTCTAACCAGGCTCTGTGACCTTTGAGTGACTCAGCTACAAGCTGCTTGAATCCAGACAAGAAGAACCAACCAGTACCTAGGAATAGATCTTAACTGGAGAGAAAACAGCAGCACTCAGGATTGGGTAAGACATGGTAGGCAACCAGGATGTCTGGGGATGTCATTTCACCAGGACTTCCGGGCTGGGAAAGCTGCTGAGGGCTCTGGCTTCAACTCTGGCTCTTAGAGCCCTGATGGCATGAGGGTTCAGCTTCTCTTGCATTCAGCCCTCAGACTGGGAGGCTGGAACACACACAGCATTGTCCAGGGGGACGAGTTCTGACCTTGCTTTTAACTCCACGGTCAACCAGACAATTTTCAGGGCCCAGAGAATAAGGAAAATACAGGGGTCCTTCTTAAAGAAAGTGTTCAAAATTTCAAAAGGGGGAACAGCAGATCCTTTTGGGAGTGGGCCCCTGAGTACGTACAGGTCGCAAAGTACTTGCAGATTCTCCCATATGACTTTGATCCCCCTCAGAGGCACACCTTGAGCAGATCACAGGGCCTCAGTTCTTTGACCACAGCGAGGGTCACACATAGAGCCTTCCTGCTCTCCTCCAAGCCTGGAGGTGTTCTTCTCACTCTGCATGATTGACACAGGGGGTCATCAATCTAAGAGCTATGGGAAGGAAAATCTTAACACTCTTGCCGAATGTGGCGGGGGCAGGGAGGGGAGGAAGACAGTACATCACATCTTGACTTTAGGACAGCTTTAACGGACCAAGAAGAAGTGGGGTTCCAGCTATGCAAGCTCTGATGCTAGAGATCAAGGGGAGGGAACTGGTCTTGGACATGCAACCAAATGGCTTCCTGATGCCAAATCAGAAACAGACAAGTGCACACAGCCCTTGCCAGGACTTACCTGTGCAGTGCAAGTCACTGAGGCTTTGCCTTCTCAGAGGAGCAGGCAGCCCAAACAGCCAGGGAGAGAGGAAAAGAGGGATCTAAATGGCTCCTCTCTGACCTTGCTAATCAGATCAGAGTCTTAACCTCCACCAAAAGCCTGAAGAGGTAACTGCATAAAGCTGCCTTCCTATAAAAGGAAACCTCCCAAGCAGCCAAAGCACTCCCTAAAGGTAAACCAACAGCAGTCACAGTGACTGTGATTTTCCCATGGAGCATCTGTCATCTGCTCCCAGAGGGATGCTCGCCTCCTCCCTGGTCCTCCCAGTCTCAGTTGGATCATTCCTCTCCAGTTCTCGATCCTGTGTCATAGCCCACACAGCTTCAGGATGCCAAGGTTGATCACATGCTTGCTTTCCTCACACCTCACCGGTCTAAGTTTCCTCTTACCTGGCTCATAGTGAGTATGTCCTACTGTTCTGATAAATTGATGATCATAGGCATATGCTTGGAAACCAACGGAGAGTTCATATTCTTAGTCTAGTCAATGAAGGGTAAATCCCTCCCTTGGGAACATACTGTTGGAAGCACAGGCTGTGCATGAGCAAACACAGAACAACATTAATCAAGCCAGGCAAAGACATGGGCCGGAAGGTGGCCAGCTCCCAGTCAAGATGAGGGACTGTATACAACCATGACTCCACCATTGCAAACTTCTATTGATAGTGTAGAAAATGACAGGAGTCACAGAGTCACAAGGCTGGGTTCATATTTGAGAATGTTAAATGGTGGGGGAGGGGCAGCATTTCATCCCTGGATTTATGTCTGCCTGGCTCTAAAGATAAGCTCACTCAGCTGGAGCCCACTGGCCCAGGCTTCTCCTTTGTAATCACATCCTGACTCCTGTGTGCTGGAAGCTGGATGTTGAGCTACACAGAGGACAAACTATATTCATGTGACATCAAAGACCCCGCTACATTCTGGCTCTTTAAATTACTTTCTGGGAACCTGGGACTGTCCTAGGAACCTCTAGAGTCCTAGAAACTGCCTGTTTCTCTGGGGCAACTAAAGAGGACATCATCATATTTAAGGTCATTGACACAAAACATTTTTTTTTAAAGGTAGAAGTCACTTTAGAATTAGAACAAAATTGGTTCATTAGAGCTGGGCAGCAAGGAGAAGAGGTGAACTTGCCCCATATTTCTGGCTTGAGCAAAGGGCCAGAAACTGCCAAGTTTGCCAGACTCTGTCCAGTGTTTACAGGGATTAAGTCTCCCTGACTAAGAAATTCTGTGTCATTTTTCTCTTCCACGTATCCACTCTCCTTTCTGGTCACCTGAACTCTATAGGGTAGCTTCTCAACAGTTATGGATTATCCCTCTGTAACCATGTTGACAGTTTCTAAAATCCCTTCTGATTTGGTTACAGCAGCCTTTGCTCATGAATTTCAATGGCTTCTCGTCCTTCACGCAAAGGCTGGAGTCCTCCACAAGCCTCCAAGATCCCACTTGGGATCTTCCCAGGCTTCCCACCCAGCTCACCTTGTGTCATGTTGCTCTGGTTTCAGACACATGGTCTTTGAGCTTCAGATTCCCTTAGACCTTGGGCTGCCCCTCCATCTAGAAGACCCCTCCTCAGTGAGACTTGATGTGAGTTGGTGGAATGCAGGGTGGGACATGAGGAAACCTTTCCCTCTGTCATCATTGTGCCTTTCCCTGACCTCTAGAGATGCCCGGGGTAGAGGAGGCAGAGAAAAGGCAGGGTTCTCCAGAGAAATGGCCATGGAAGCCATCAAAAGTTTATTCATCAGAGTAGCCAAAGAGAGGGCTGTTGTTTGCAAATCCTCACACAATAAATGGGTTATAATCCAGATATAATTTTTGAAGAAGAGAATGTTGTGTCTGATTTTCCAAGAAGAGAAAGTATTCAAAATTCTGCGCTGATGAGGCCTCCAGCAACCATTGACCAGGAGATTGATCCTGGAAGGGACAAGTAGGATGTATTTGAGTGGTCCATACCCTAACACAGTGGTTCTCAACCTTCCTAATGCTGAGACCCTTTAATACATACAGTTACATACAATACATCGTGTTGTGGTGACCCCAACATGATACTTGTAGATACTTCATAACTATAATTTTGCTACTTTTATGAATCATAATGTAAATATCTGATCTGTGGGTAGTCTTAGGTGACCCCTATGAAAGGGTGGTTTAACCCCCAAAGGTGTTATGACCTATAGCTTGAGAACACTGCCACTGTGAACAGATCACACCTGAGCAGACCCCATCTGAGCAGGCGCTGGGTTCGTGACTGCAGTGATGGGGTGATGGGGCCAATGATTCTCACATAGTCCCCAGTACCCTGGAATTCTGTGGCAACTAGCATGTGTTAGACTTCATTATAGTGAAATGTTCTTCTAGGAGATGTTATCTGTGCATTGTGTAAATGCCATACAGATTGTTCAATGCTTAAGAATCACACAGAATAAGAAGAACCAAATTTAACCACCTCTAATGTCCCTTACAGAGTCACTGGTGGCTATGGGTTCATTTTAAGTCCACGAGTCTTTTCTTTTTTTTTACATTAAGTGATTATTTCAGCCTTTCTTGATTCCATTTCTGAATGCAATTGTTCCCAGCTCAGTGCCCTGTGCTGTGCTTGGCAGTCCATGGTGTCAGCGCATCAGAGACACCGTGGAAGATCTAGAGACACAGTCTGAGCTCCTGTGAGGGGTGGAGCTGCTTCCTAACCAGAACTGCTTAGGATGTGCTCAGAGTTGACATTGCAAATTTCCCTTAAATTTTCAGCAGATTTGCCTCTTTATTTGTTTGGTGAGTGAAGGTGTCATGGCTGCTGTTCCTCCTTCATGCTCACCCCGCACTCAGTGGAAAGCAATCCCTGCTGCCTTGTTGTATTCCTTTCTTATCATTTTCTATGATATTAGCTTTTAAAATCTTATTTTATATCACCCAAGAGTGCCTAAAATTGCTGCACAAATTTTAGTAGGTTCTTTTGTTTTTCAATTAATTTAATTCATTCTATGTGTTTTAAGTGCATGCGTGTGTGTGTGTGTGTGTGTGTGTGTGTGTGTGTGTGTGCGCGTGTGTGTGTGTGTAGGACAGGTAACCAGGCTAGTCTCAAACTTGCTGCATAACTGAGGATGACCTTGAACTTCTGATCCTTATGCATTTACCTCTGGGTTCTGGGACCAAAACATATGCCACCATGCCTGGTCTATGCTGTTGTGGGGATCAAACCCAGGGCCTCATGCATGCTAGGAGAGCATTCTACCTTTAAAAACAATCTCTAGTTTTCCTTTTGTTTTAGGTAAGTTTTGTCAAACACACACACATATTCTTTTTGACCCAGTCTTATTATTTCTGTCAAGGAGGCCTTAACTATTTGCTTATCTCTTGTTTTGTCATCTTGTTTTTACGCTTGCATTTTTTAAACATGTAATTTTCCCTCTGTTTTCTTTCTTGGAGGGCTACTTTTTTTCTTCCAATATGCCCTTTTAAAGTTGCACTAACATTATCTCTGAGTTACAAGATATTTAACCATGTGTCCCCAAACCAATGTGTCTTTACTGGCTTCACAGTTCCTAAAATTGCAACCTTAGATCACATTTACAGCAACATTGGAGCTAAGCTGTGGAAGGTTCTGGCACACTGTCATTCCTGTTCCAGATACATTCCATTCTCAAATCTGAAGGGGTTACCAACAGGGCAGCATCAACAGGATTCAGCTGGTGTGTGGGTTCTTCTAGCCATTCCTGCATGAAGAGGATACGAGGATGTCTGGGTGACCAGGACCATCCGTGGTGCCCTGATGGCAGTGCCTGAGGCATATGGATCAGCGGGACTCTTGGTGGGGTGGGGACATTGGTGTAGTCCTCTTGGCCTCCCTGTGCAACTCCACCAAGCTTCTCCCTGGCACCTGCTGAGCCCCTGTGTCATGGGTCTGGCTCCCCATGCTTGGCCTCAGCACTGTGAATGAATCCTCCCAGTTTATCTGCATCTGCTCTTGGCAGAAGTCCCTTCCATACCGTGGCCAGGCAATCACTGATATTCTTAGCTTCTGGTGCAGTTGCAGTTTGGCAATTATGCACGTGCCTTCTTGGGTGTCTCAGTGGAAGGCTGGGAGAGGCTGAATGGGGTTAGCAGACACCTGCAGTGAGTCCCCATGGTAATGTAGGTGTCTGCATGCTTAGCTCAGCAGTTAGCATTCAATGCTGTGCAAAGCTGTGATTCCCATGCATAGTCTCCAACAGAATGCTGAGGGGAAAGACATTTGAACAGACCACATTTATGAGGAGCAGGGGAGAAATAGAGATGTCACTGCCAACCATGTTAGGAGATAGAATATTCTGTGCCTAGATGTTTTCAAACGACACCCTAGTGTTAAACCTTAGGTGTGTCCTATAGCAGAGAAGCCAGTTTAACTGTGTAGAGCAGAGCTCATCAATACTTTGAATCTCTGTTGTAGGGCTCCTGAGAATATGAGAAAGAGCTGATGTTTTAGTTCATTGTGATTGGCAGCCAGAGTGCACTCAAGGGTGCCCGGGAGAGAGGCAGCCGGCCTTTCCAGTCCCTGCCCAGAGTGTAAGAAATCCCTGTGATGGGAGAGCTCAGGATGATGGCTTGCTAGATCTTGGGGTCATCCACACTAGTCAGATCTTTCGAAAACAAAATGTCGGAGCGCAGCTCCTCAACCTTCCACAGAACTGGTCCTACTGATTTATAGTTAACAATGCATATTCAAACTTCATAGGTATTCACTTAGAAAGCTTTCACCTAAACGCCTGCCTCTAACCTGACAGGAACGAAGTTGCTGTCGATGTTACCATTCAAGAGTAATCCTTAGAGATTTATCTCAGACTCTCCCTGACAAACACAGATGAAGGCTGCTGATTTCACTAGTCGGGTCTTAAACAGAATCCGCATTTTTTGCTCTAGGCCTTGGGAACCAAGAAACTCAGAAACAAATACAGTGTCCCGACTCAAAGAGACCTGCACACCGAGCAGTCTCGGGTCAGAGGCAGCACTGGGGTAGAATGTCCTTTGGGATAAGAGATTTATTAGAATATTAACTCCATGGAAAAATGGACAGGCATGCTGGGGATCTATGGAGAGTTTAGGGCCACAAACCAAAGCAGGTGCCCCCCTCTTAGAAGTGCCTGAGAACAGGAGGTCCCATGTCATGCAGCTGATAAGCCTCCCTCATATAAGCATGCTGGTAGTTGGGTTTGTCCCTGAGCCCTGTAGTCAACAGATGTCTACCATACAGAATGCCCCACTTGTAACCCCTGATTATTTGGGGTGCTCGGTAAACTTCCTTTGGGGAAGTGAGGATTCGATTCTCACAGGCAGCCACACTAGGATGCCTGTCATATCAGCAGCTGTGGTAAGAATGGAGAGAAAGAGGGAGGCTGTAACTGCAGCCTGAGTAGTCCCTAGCCCAAATCTAACAAAAGCCATGGTCTTCCTTCATTCAGTCTGTGTAGTGTCTGAGCTTCTAAATCCCTAATTCTCTTCAGTCTCTTCTGCTACTGAGAAACTCTCAGCATGAAGAAGAATTCCGTTTCTCTATTTTAAACAGACTGATCAGTTGGTACACTTGTCTCTTTGTATTACTTCCAGAAAACATCTGGGGCAGGTAAACTTTATAAGGAAAAGAGATTTATATATCATCTCAGCTCTCTGACATTATATCCCTCAAGATGACGAATTCACAAAGGAAGATATCTTTGGACTCACAATTTTGCAATTCCTGTCCATGGACGTTTGGCCCCTCCTGCTTTTGGGCCTCCTGCAAGGTACCATACCATGGCAGAGGAGGGTGGTGAAGTGAACCACTCATGGTGGGAGGCAGAGAAAGACGGGAAAGAGAAGAAAGAGGAGGGAGGGAGAAAAGTACAGGGAGGAGGGGATGTTGGGCAGCTGAGGTTTTACATCCCCTTCTCAGGACCAGGGCTTCAGTGACCTAAGAACCCATCAGCCCCCACCTCCCAAGGTTCCCCCTCCCTCCAGACAGCACTATTTTGGGAGCCAAATCTTTACCACAGGGCCCTTGGGGATGCCCAAGGGCCAGATTGTAGCTTTTAGCTCACGGTCTGGAGGCCCAGGGCATGGAGCCGAGAGTGGGTGAGTTCTAGTGAGGGTCCCCTCTATGGCTGTGCCACATCATGTGTGTGTGTGTGTGTGTGTGTGTGTGTGTAGAACATGGCACCCCCAAAGTAGAAGCCAGAAAGAGGCTGGGGTCTGGGTCTGGGAGAGCATTTTGAAGACAGCACCCTTCCTTCTCCTGAGGCTCTCCCACTAGGCTCCGTGTCTTAAGGGTCCACCCCTCACCACATCAGAGAGGAAGCATATGACCTCTGGGAAACAATCACCAGCAGGTTCTGGCAGGCATTAAGAACTAGTGAAAAACAGCTCCTCTTATAAGAAGGAAATTCAAATAACGGCCACATTCCTACCACGAAGGCAGAACACATGCCCCGTTTTAGGACCCCAGAGGAGGGTCAGCACAGTGGCCACTGGAATGGAGGCCAGGAGGCCAGAGGCTCAGCCAGGGTTGCATTTACATTCAGTCTCATTACTGTAAGTCAGCAGTTCTCAACCTGTGGGTCGTGACTCCTTTGGGGGGTTGAACAACCCTTTCACAGGGGTCGCCTAAAACTATCAGATATTTACATTATGATTCCAACAGAAGCAAGATTGCAGTTAGGAAGTAGCAATGAAAATAGCTTTATGGTTCAGGATCACAACACGAGGAACTGTATTAAAGTATCCCAGCACTAGGAAGGTTGAGAAACACTGTTGTCAACTGATAAATTTACTTATTTTTCTTTTTGTGGGTGTAGGATCTGGATTTAAAGATATGGCAAAGCTAAGTGGGAAGGAACTTACATAGCATGCAGGGTTCAATCCCCACTAGTACCAAACAGACATACAAAAAAGATTAAAATCCACATTTCTTTTACTAAATCCTAATTTCAACAATTGTAATTTTTCTAATCCTGTCTCAGTTCTACTGTATTTTAAAAATTTTTTACATTTTCATTATTTTTTTTCCTCTGTCAGTCTGTCTCCTTTTGATCTTGGTCTCTCTCTCTCTCTCTCTCTCTTTCTGTGTGTGTGTGTGCGTGTGCGTGCTAATGTGCGTGCCTAGACACACATGCCATGATGTGTGTGTGAAGGGGAGAGGACCACTTCGTAGACTCAGGTCTCTCACATGCTATAGGTTTATTTCGCTTTTCAATTCTGTATGTGTATGCATGTGAGTGCAAGTGTCTGAAGAGTTCAGAAGAGAGCATGGAATTGCCCTGAAGCTAGAGTTACAGGTGGTGGTGAGCCGCCATGAGGGTGTGGGGAACTGAACTCAGATCCTCTGTACTAGCAGCAAATGTTCTTAACCACTAGTCCATCTCTCTAGACCACAGAGTGATCCTTTTTAACGAGTGTGTGCTATCCCATTTTGGTGGTCAGTCTTCTGCGGCTTCTTGACTCTGTAACACTTGCTCAACACCTTGGATGTGTTGGGAGGGAGAGCTTGCCCTTGGCCTCTGTAATTCTATATCTGACCTTGCTTCTGGGCCTGTGGAGGGGAGGAAGAAGGTAAGTGGGGAAGGAGGAGAGTCAAAAGAGGAGGTTGCTTGCTTGGAATGTGTTGGAAGGATTCATTTCCTCTCATCTATGGGGATGTTACTCCCATTCTGCAAAGGGTCAGCCCTGGGACAGGGCTCACCCTCTGGGGACACAAAGTGCATCATAGACATGATCAAAGTCCTTCGGTCCTCGGCGTGCTTAATAAGCATAGAGTGTCTGTAGTGGAACACTTGGAAGAAGGTTTTGTTATTTTGGTTTCTTTAAAAATGCAAAATGGCATTTAGATTAGGTTGTGTTTCCACCCCAGGTGTTTACGAGTTGGATTTGGAATGCTTGATGCAGGTGGCTATAATTTTGTTAGGTGCAGTCATTCTGGCACCTGTAGCTTGTTTTTGGGATTTGGGTGCTGCATGGGTTTATGGGAACTTTGGGCTTAGGGCATAAAAGGTCTGAAGCTCCGAGAGTCAGAGTGGGTGTTGGTCGGTGGTTCATTGGTTGGGTTGTTGCTGTTAGTGTGTTAATTCTTAAAAGAACAAAGGTGGGAGAGATTGAGTTTACAGACCATGAGCTGAGATGTTAGTCTGACTCACTGTCAGCTAGTTCTCTTCAAGCTTAGGACAGCCTGCAAGAGGCTGTGAAGATTTCTACCTTTCTCTCATTCTATATCAAGGCCACTTGTAAAAGCGGTGAAGATTTCTTTCTATCCTTCCTTTCTCCTTCCCTAAATTGAGGGGAAAGATTGTAGCGTACTGCTACAAGTGGCGGCGCTAATCAGCAAGCAGCCGATACAGGCCAGAGTATGCTGTCTAAAGAAAAGTCCCTGATCTGTCCCCAGGGTAATGTGAGCGAGGGACATGAGACATTAGGTCTACAGAGCCCAAATGCTAACATTAAAAATGTGTGAGGCCTACTTATCACTGAAACCTCCCAGAATAACAGGAAAATACCGTCACCTCTACTCGTTGAGGAAGTAGTTTTTGTGATACAGAAAGGAATACTGACACCAACTCTAATCTAGTTGCCCCCACAGTGGCAACTGTAGACAGCAATAGTTAGATATTATCTTTGTTGCTATTTAATAAGCATTTTCAAAAAGCATTTAGGACATGCAGGGGGGAGGGGGGGAGGGGGCTCAGAATCTTCTTGAGGAGCCAGGCATGGTGTGATTGACATCTGGAATCTCAGCTTTTTGAGAGGCTGAGGCTGAAGGACTGTCAAAAATTTGAAGCCGTCCTGGGTTACATGGTGAGTTGGAGGCCACTGTGTAGCTTGGGCTACATAGTAAGACATGGTCTCAAACAGCAACGATCAATTTTTTTCCTTGAGGGTTTTCAGGGACGGGATTGTTGGATCTCAAACAGAACAGACTTTAGAAGAGAGGAAATAAAGAGGGATAGAGAAAGATAGTGTTTTTGTTTGTTTTGTTTTAAAAGTCACCGGTTGCCAACACCGCAGACGTAAGGACTGTGTCCTGACCGTATTGTGTCCTGACCACAGAGCACAGCGAGACACACGTAGGTACAGGAACACTCAGAGCTCAGCCACACCGAGGGTCTGTAGTGTTCTAGTCAGTGTCCTTGGTAACCCCAGCCTAGCAAAAAGTAGATGGATGACAGAATTAATCCAGTGTGAACACCATGAGAGGCACCTCTGGACAGAGTTTTGGGAGACCAGAAAATTGCAGAGGGACAGAGCCGGAGCCCTTCGCAAGGTAGTTGTGACTCTTCCTCCTCCGTGCTGACTATTTCATGTGTCACCAAGTGTCATGGTGTGTTTCTGAAATTTACATCTTAACATGTTAAACCTTCAAAAGCTCCCCTGACCAGTGACACCTCAGAAGTCGCCTGCAGGGTCAGTTTTGTTTCTGAAGGGACAATGAACAGCTTTCCCTGCTATCTGCATAACCAGGCCACTGCGATACACTCTTCGTGCAGACTGACACGGTTCCAGCCTGAAGCACAATTGATGTTTGCTTGGAATTATGGAGTTATGTCACAGAATCTGTGAGACGAGCTGAGCTGACAGCTATAGGAAGTGCAAAGTCAAGTCCTGGGGGGGAGAAATATGTTCTAGACAGAAACAGATGTTCTGGGATCAAATATTTCTATGAAGAATTGTAAAAGAATCAACTGATAAAGCAGGAGAGGCTATTTCAGTAGCTTACATCATGGTGAGGAAGAAAGAGAAGAAGGGAAGGAGAGGGGGAAGACGAGGAAGGGTGGGGGTGGGGAGGAATGCAGAAGGGAGGGATGATGGGAAGGGGAGAAGATGCAAGGGTTGGGGGGCGGTGGTCAACAGCACCTCAGGAGCAGCCTGGTCAGAACTCAGACTCCCCACCTGTAGGATACACCACTGCTAAGACCAGGCTGGCTCTCAGCTCTGGTCTGTGTGTTCCAGGTCAACAGAGGCAGTCACATGACTTTATATGACATTTTCTACTTTAGCATGTCGATTTTAAATATTACCGTCTAAGAAATGAATCAGAAGGAGGAAATAACCAAATGGAACAGTGAGGGGGAAAAATGAGAGTGGGTTTTATGTCTGCAGTGTTGAAAGGACCTCTGAAGATCTAGCCCAACTGCTCTTCCACACTGATGCCACCAAGAAAGTAAAAAGGCTGTCTCACCGTCTCAACCCTCACTGGTTCCGTGACCAATAGCATTTCACTGCTTGAGGAATTTTTGCAATTTGGGCAAAGATCCTGGATGAGGACCCAGCATTCAAAGTCAGGCATGTTTGCAGGATCTTGCTATTCTCTAGGCCTCCAGGTCTCCCTACTGTGATGGTCAGTTCTAGAATCACTTAGGAAGGAAGACTCAATGGGCAGTTGTCTAGATCAAGTTAATTTGCTGGCACTTCTGAGGGGAATTGCCCTGATTATGTTAATTAAGGTGGGAGGACCCATCCACTGTAGGTGGCTCCATTCCCTAGGCAGGGGTCCTGGTGTGTGTGTAAGAGGGAGAAAGGGAGCTGAGTGCAGGTACACACATTCATTGCTTTCTGTTCCTGATTATAGATACGATCCTACCAACTCCCTCACACTGCTTCGTTGACGTCCCCACAGTGTAACTTGGAACTGCGAGCTGAAATAAGCCCTTTCTCCAGTGGCCAGGGCATTTTATCACAGCAACAGGAAAGGAAGCTAAGGTATCTGCCTTCTACACGGCACCATTCTTGAAGCCCAGGCCTTTCTTTCAAGACCTCCCTTGCTCTGACACTTGTGTGTGTGCTGCAGATTTCCCCAGAAGCCCCAGGGAAGTATCTTCAGGGTCAATTTGAATGGTGTTCTTGCTTTGCTACAGCTCTTTCTCTTCCTTAAAAAAGAAAACTGCTTTTCTGGTCCCTGGAAGATGAAGCAGAGTCAGAAAGCTGTGTCACTTGGTCTGCAGATTACAAGCCCCAGAGGCAGGTTTGCTACAGACATTTAAGCACTGAGCCCTGGGAGTGACTCTGAGCAGAGGATGAGCCTGGAGCACGCACACATGAGTGTGCATGTACACACACACACACACACACACACTAACCGTGAGGATATGCACAGCCAACCTCTGACCCTCGGCACCAGTTTCTCCCACACTCGTTTCTTTCCTCACCCTGGGGAAAGTAGAGAAGTAGAGTGACATTTCATCTATCGAGTCCTTAGTGGGCTTTCCACACATGCACGGTGCTCACATAGCTTTCTTCTATGGGGGCTCATGGTCACATGCAAATGCAGGCAGGAAGGGTGTGTGTAACATCTGCAACGAGAATGCTTTCTGAGGAAAGTCACGGTATCCTTTTGTCTGGACTTGGGGAGGAGGGGGCCTGTGACAGGAGGTGGGGAAGCCCCACAGACAACAGACCCAAGACAAGAATGAGTGCCAGGAAGCCAAAAGCAGCGGCAGTGTCTCAGCTCTACACACCGGGAGCAAAGACAGGAGGCTGCTTCCACCGAGCCCAGCAGCACCAGCCTTCCCTTCTTCCCTCATTCCAGGGGCTAACTCTTTGTAAACTCCTTGTTTGCTATTGAAATAGGCCTCAAGAATCCCAGGCTGACCTCAAACTTGCTATGCAGCCCAGGATGACCTTGAACTTCCCGTCCTCCTGCCTCTCTCTCCCTATCAATGGGGATACACGTGTGTACCATCATTCCTGGATTATGCATTGCTGAGAATGGAACCCAGGGCCTTAGACATGCCAGCTAAGTAAGCACTCTACCAAGTGAACCACATCCCCTGGCTCAGGACTAACTATATTTCGTTAACTGACATTTCATCTGCAAGGCAGCAGCCAGATCTATGGAAATTGGTCTTAGGATACTCAGTATCCTGGTTAGAATAAGAGACTGTTACCAGGTTATATTATGGCTTTTGTTTTACTTGTCATCATATGTTCATAACCAGTGAGATGAAGACAGCACACTTATGAGATCCTTCCCCCTCCAACCCTAACTGCTTTGCTCTTATTTTTAACTGATGACACAGCCCCTTTCTTCTTGTGACTCCATGAACCTCATGACTTTGGTGGAACCCGCCAGCCAGTGCCCTTCTCTGCCTTACAGGGCTGCTGCTTGCACAAGGGGCTTTTGACACCCCCTGTTTTGGTTTACAGCAAGAGATTTCCTCATGGGTCTGAGTAAGCCTGAACTGCCTCAGTCACCATGAGATATTGACTAATATCTTTCCACAGGATCTAGACAGCACTGTGGCTGTCTGCGCTGGTGTTGGTCTGTGGTTTCCTCATTTTTTATAAAAAGGGAAGTCAGCTCTCCTCTGTATCAAGTTATGTTTTCATGACCCTGAGTAACACCCTGAGCTCTATCTCTAGAAGCTCGGATCCATGACATAAAATTAAGCGCTGGGCTTGTTTCTCTCTTGTTTTCAAAAGTCTAGAACAACAACATCTAAACTTTGGGGGAGAATCCTATCAGTGCCAACCAGATCAGTGGCTGAGCTTGCAGATCTGCACACAGAGTCTCCTTTGAGGCACCAAGCACAGGGCCGTTTGTGGCTGGTCTCCAGTCTCACATTCAAGGCTGCAGTCAAAGGTGGGAAAATAGATCCTGTCTCTTTGCAGGAGGGGTGGCCCGTAGTCAAATGGGAAGAATGAGGGTGCTAGGCTGGTCTGCTACCCACCTCAGCCCACATGAGCCAGATCCAGCTCTGCTCACCTCCAGTTCCCTCCTCAGTTAGAAGGTTCACCAGCTTCTTAGTGTGCTGCAAAGCCTGCTGCCTGGTGCTTGTCAGGTTAACATCTGGCACCCTGCCCAGCAGACAAACGGGGTTTGGAAATGGGCAGGAGGGTCTATCTCATCATAGCCAAGGATGAGACTCCTGTCCTGGGATTGCAACCTGGAAGGTAGTGCCTGCTGGTTCCTGGGGACTGTGCACACAGCGCAGAGCCTGTTCTGAGAGTCCCTACCTTTCGTGCCATTGAAGGACCTGCCATTCCACACTGTGTGTCTTCAATGTTGGTCCCCAAAGGCTGGGAGCAAGAGTCTCATCCTTTCAGCTGTGGCAGAATTTGTCAAGGAAGGAGGTCTTGACACTGGTTTTGAGGGTCAAGCTTGCAATGTCCTGTCTGGTTGCATGATACAATAGCCAGTCAGACACAAAACAAGAACGAGCCTTAAACTTTGAGAAACCCCTTTGAAAGGCCATTTTCTTTATCTTATTAGTTTCCTTCATGTGGTAAAGGGGATTTTGAACTAAGACCAGAGACAGTCTATCACTTTCCTGCAATCAGCGCTCAGGCCGGTCGCAGAGTCCCGACAAAGCCCCGGCCCTACTTCAGGTTTCTTATTTCCTTCTTGCTTCCTCCCATGGCTGATGGACACTTCCCAGAGCTACTATCTATGTCTGAAAAAAGATGTCAAGGAGCAAGTCATGTGACAGGGCGAGCATTAAGGCACCCTACCTGATAGGAAGACGCAGGGGGTGGAAGATATGGAGAGAGTGCAGACTGAGCAAGGATCCTGCGATGGGCAATGCTGTCAGGGGCTAGGTAGAATGTGTAGGAAAGGGCTTTGCTCAATGAGAAGACTAGGGGAACCTGAGCCACCTCCACTAACTGCTATTTGAGAATCAAAATAAAACACCCAAGTGCCTGGTACAGGCCATTGACATTTAGGTTTCTGTCACATCTATCTTCTTGTCCTGACTCTGTGAAGGACTGTGAGGGGTAGGTCCCCTATGTCCTTAGAAATGGTTGACAGCACTTCTCAAAGTGTATTCCTCAGGCATCAGCTTCAGTTGCTCCATAAACACCCACTGAGTCAGAAACTCAGAGTGGACCCAGCCACCCGTGTGTCTATCATCCCTGAAGGGGATTCTGATGTGTATTTAAATTTGTACACTGCTGATCTAAGCCATCGGTAGCCTAGTGGGGATTGTTACTCTAGTATTTGGGTTCCCTGAGTTCAAGTTGTCCTTCTATACAGTGGGGCACTCTCCAGCGGTTTCCAGGGTCTAGAGAGAAGGTAAGGGAATGAATTTATTGGAAGACACTTGGCACTCTTGCCCATTTTTGATTGGGATGCAGGATGTACACTCCGTGGAGGCTGCAGAGAGACCAGGCTCTGGGGCAGGATGGGTGAACACAGTCTTTTGTGCACATGGGTGTGGTGATGGCTTACACCAAAATGATGTGAATTTGTGGCTAGACTGGACTACACAGTGATTTCCAGGCCATCCTGGGCCAGTGATACCTTCCCTCAAAAACAACAGCAACAAAGTCCTCCTGTGCTCGGGGTGTATTGGTGTGTTTTCCTCTCTGGTCCTCTCTGAGGCTTGGGTTCTCAAACTGTTCCCTTGTCTGCAGTTTCTTTCAGTCAGATTATCTCTATCACTGAACATGTCTCCCTCCAGAGACATATCAGGTCATGGGATAGTTTTTGTGACATCATCTGCAGGTGTGCCACTCCTCATTAGAGCAGGAACGTGCTGGAGCATCAGCAGAGACAGGGCAGATCCCCACTGCTCCCTCTGAGAGAATCAGCCTGACCACCTCTTCCAGAAACCACCTCTGCATTCACCGGAGAAGACATTGACTGTTCCTTACAACCTCCCCAGGACTAGCTCTCAGCCTCTGTTCCATGTTTCTCAACCGGTCACATGGTTCACATCTTCATATCTCAGCCATTCACTCTGAATCTTTAACAGCATGGCAAAACCTCCAAGCTGACAGGGACATTTGTTTGCAGGACAGGTGGCTGTAGGCCACATCCTGGCAAGGTGTGAGCCACAAAGACTGAGGAGCAAAGCCTGAATAAACACCCCTATTACCCGTGTTTGCAGTAGATGAGCCAGTAAGCAGTTTCTAGAATCAGCCTTCTCAAGGAACCCCAGGTCACATGCAGAGAAATCCACTCCAAGAGAGATCACTGATCTGAGGGAGCAAGATGAAGGCAAAGGATAAAGTAAGCCAAAAGGAGCATAGGTTCCCCACAGCATCCAAAGCCATGTGTGTTGTGGCTGCTTTCATTAAAAACCAAATTCCTTGAGGACCCTGTGCACCCAGAGAGAGTCATGTGTCTGACTCTATGCAGGCTTGCCACCAACCATGACGCCAGTGCAATCTTCCCAGGCTCTGTATCAGGGTGTGTTACTTTCTTCACCTTGGCCCTGGGCCTGGAGACCTCTCTTAAAATAGACATCTGGAGGCCAAGCATGGTGGTGCATGCCTTTAATCTCATCACTCAGGAGGCAGAGGCAGAGGCAGAGGCAGAGGCAGCACAGGCAGGGGCAGGGGCAGGAGCACAGGCAGGGGCAGGGGCAGGGGCAGGGGCACGGGCAGGGGCAGGCAATCTCTGTGAGTTCCAGGCAAGCCTGGTCTACACGGGTAATTCCAGATCGGCCAGGGCTACATAGTGAGAACCTGTACAGAGCCATCTGGGAGGTGCCTGGTACAAGGCTAGGGTTAGAAAGCAGGCAGGTATGACTCTCAAGGTAGGGGATATTTAGGAGGCTTCTTCTAAAGCTACAGGCAGACACGATTGTGATGAGGGAGAGGGCTGAGCTGTGATGCCTGGTGGAATTTTACTGATAAAGGATCTCAAGGTCATGTGTGCCATTTGCCTCCACCAGCTAGCCTGGTTGTCTTCATAAAGAAGCTTAGAGGAGAGCTGAGTTCTCAGCAGCCTCTGCCCCATCCCAGGGTTAATCGGGAGGAGTAAAGGACATGGAGAGAACAGGGCACTCAGAGGCTGGGAGTCTGTGTGAGAAAGGTTTTGTAGCAAAGACAATGGAATGGGGGGGATGTCAGTCACTACATACAATCTTCATCGAGTCCTGGAAGGACAGCAGAGTGTCTTCCTATCTTCACTGTGTGATGTGTCCTGCAACAGAAACTGTGACGAGATTGTCCTGAAAATCACAGCCACAGGAGAAACTACCGCAGAGGACTATGTCTCCCAAGGCAGACTTCAGAGACATGTGTGGTTTATCACTGCCCTGATGGAAACCTCAGCTGGGGCTTACTCAAACCCAGGCACACATTGCTGACTTCCCTTCTGCTTAGAGAGAAAAAAAATGTTTCCATAAACCTATCCATAACTGCTTGAATTCCCCTTTGCAAACAAATGCAAATCCAGCCAAACTCAGTGGGCAGCTTCTGTCCTCCGTGGCACCTTCCAGCAGCTGACACCTGGTACTCAAAGGGGCACTGAGCATCTCTCATCTGCAGGGTCATGGACTACATCCACACCATGAAGGGATGAAGGGGTTATAGGAGAGGCTTCCAGCACCAAAGACAATCAAGGACCCTGACACCATGGAAGAAAGGAGCATGGAAGAGCAAAATGAGCAAAAGGAAAGGAAAGGGTGGGTATGGCAGAGGCAGGAGGTGAGGTTCTCTCTGTCTGTCTGTCTGTCTCTCTCTCTCTCTCTCACACACACACACACAAGGCAAGTGCATAAAAAATTGTGAACTATGATTTAAACCTGATTTCAAGTAAGCAGAATTCCCAGCTTGCCCAGGGGCTGGTCCTGTGTGTCAGGGGTTGCCGTGCTGTTTCTTGGGCAGTAGTATCGCTTCTTTTGTTCTCTCTGCACCCAGCTTCACCAGAAAACAGGAGAAGGGCTTCAGACTCTTGAGGAGTAAAATCTGGCTGGTTCTGCCGAGAAGCGTGCTGCTGCTTATGCATTTTGAGTGAATGTGTACCCTTGAGCATATGCATCTCTGTGTGGAGGCTGCCTGTGCTTACATTTCTATGGGTGTGTCTACGTATAGATGTACAGGCTTGTCTGCCTGTACCTGAGTGTGTCTGCCTGTGCCTCTCCGTGTCTGTATCTGTTTGTGTGTCTGACTTGATGTACACAGAAGGTGCATGTCTGCTCACATGCATGCTTATATGTAAGCATAAACGTGGTTTAAGAGGGCTGGGGGTACGGTGTGTAGGGTGGGGCAGAAGCAGAAAGAGAATGGGTGGGAAGGATCACTGGGCAGAAAGCTGGCACCAGAGGGGAAAGTTATAGCCACACTTCCTCAGAAGATGCTTCAAATAATGTTCCAAATAAAATGTTCCACAATAAAATGTCTCTGGCTAATTACTGTGATGTTTACTGAAAACCAGAGTGTGATACCAGTGTCCTGTGGCCGGTTGGACCCTATTTCCTCCTGCAGAAGTGAGAAGGAGAAACCGTCCTTCGACTTAACACCTGCACAGCTTTATGCCACACTATCGCATTAGGAGACCCTCTAGGTTTCTCCTTTCCCCCACAGCCTGACAGGCCTGGTGCAGACTGAGCTCAGCTCTGGAATATCCAGAGCGTCTGGTTCTCTGCCTGTGGCCTCCAGGCTTTAAAGCAGGAGCTGTTTAAAACCGGAAGCCATCCGAGGTCGCAGCAAAGTTGTTGGTTATCACGTCTCTGTTAGGACAGGGAGAAACTGAGACCCATGGGTGGGATTAACTTGTAACAGGCAGGGAGTGAAGGGATGGCAGCCACTCCCCATACTCCCGTTATCAAACTCCCACTGCTGCCATCTTTCCCACTTTCAAGTCTGAGGCAGGACAGGCATCAGAGGCAGGTGGCTGAGTAGACTTTAGGAGCTCAGGGCTTCCAGCGGGCAGTCATCAAGGAAATGGGGACCATAGTCCCATAACCACAGGAAACACATTTTGCCAAGAACTTGACTGAGAGACAGCAAGATGGCTCAGTGGGTGAGAGTGCCTGCTGCCAGGCCTGAGTTCAAGCCTAAGGATCCACAAGAAAGAAGGAGAAACCCAACTCCCGAAAGCTGTCCTCTGACCTCCACAAGTACACTGCGGCACCCGTGCCCATACCACCACGATAAAATAGAAACAAATTTTTTAATTTAATTTTTTTATTTTTTGAGAAAAGAGACAACTTGACGGACCTTGGATTCTTCCCCAGGGCAGCCGCCATGGATCTAGGGCTGGGCCAGCTGACCTCACTCTTAGAAGCTCCCAGGAAGAGACCAAACTGAGCCCTCCCAAAGGCTGTGAGTTAACACATAGTTTCTATCTCAAATCACCAGGCTGTGGTCATTTGTCACACAGCCATAGCAAGCTAAGGTAGTCTATCTTCCTTGAAGGAGGAAGAGTGTAGACTGGCTACTGAGTCTGTCACACCTGTATTTATACCTGGCCCCATGTACCTGGACAGACATTATTTAAATGGGGCTGAGGAGCTACCTAAGTGGGTAAAGGTGCTTCCTTTGAAAGCATGAGGATCCAAGTTCAATCCCCAGAACCCATGCACAAGTGTCAGATGTGGTGATACGTTCTTGTAATCTCAGTCCTTGGAGGGTGGAGACAGGAGAACCCCTGCGGCTTGCGAGCCTGCCAGCCCAGCCAAACCTGAGAGCTCCAGGCCAATATGAGACCCCATATCAAAGAAGGTGGATGGTATTCTTGAGAATGACACCTAGGGTTGTCCTCCTAATACTCATATACAGGCACACACATGCGCTCAGACACACAGGCATGTTCATACACACAGACACCCCCCCCCCAAGCACATACACGTGCACATACATGCACATAGGCACACACATACATATAGGCACATACTCGGGAACGCATAGGCACAGGTACAGGACAAATACAGGCAAACATATACGCACAGGCACACACACACACACACACACACACACACACACACACAGAACACACGCACAGGAAGAACACACGCACAGGCACACCCATACACTAAGGCACACATGCATATTTGAAAAAAAAGTCATTTAAATGATCACATCTTAACTGGCACTGAGCTTTATCGTGGCATTTTAATAACTGACAAGTGAAAATGTCACCTCATTGTGTTTTAATCTGCCTTTCTCTGGCTTTCTTAGAGAAATTCCCCTTTTCATACTATTTTCAGCACAGGAGCACAGCAGCTGTCGGGAGCATGCTGACTCCTGGTGTTTGCGCTTTCTAGTTAACCCTACAGCTAATTTCTGTTTCTGTAGATGCCCTGACACATTAGGTACTGTATAAATATTTGCCCAATGGATGCCTGAATTAATAAATAATCAGTGAATAAGTGAGTCTTCTGACTGTGCGGCTTGGCTGCAGGGAGCTCGGCACTTGCTAAGGGGAACCCAGCTGCTGAGCAGCCTAGCCAATGCCGGCTCAGGGCAGCAGGCCGCCTGACATTCCTATGTCCTCTGCCGTATCATCCGGGAGGGAGGTGGCCCTGGGAAGAGGCAGTTTCAGGGCAGGTCAAGAGCAGGTTGGAAGTCACTGAGAATCCGAGTTCTGCCTTGGTGCCATGGGTGAACGGCTGAGAACCGGGGTCACGTGGCTGTTTTTTCGTGTGCTGCATCAGCGTCATCAGAGATGTAAGATCGAGTCTGAATTTGGGGGTTTTGAAAACAAATTTATTTCGTTTTAAAAAGTTGGTGCTATGGAGATGGCTCAGTGGTTAAGCGCGGGTAACCCCTGCCTCGACTAGGGTGGAGACAGGAGGATGGCTAGGACTCGGTGACTTCCAGTCTTGCTGAGAAGACACGAGACTCAGGTTCAGAGAGAGACCCTGCCTCAAAAGGCATAGGCAGAGAATGCTCTCTTGGCCTCTGTGTGTGTGCACAGCCTTGTGCAAACACACACACACACACACACAAACAAATCTTTGTTTTAGAAAGTTCACTTGTTTAAATACTATTATCTTTTTCAAGATTTATTTTTATTGTATATGTTTTTGTATTTTGCCTGAATGTATGCATATATACCATGCACATGTCTAGGGCCCACAAGGACAGAAAGAGGTATCAGATGTAACTAGAGCTACAGATGGTTGTGAGTCACATGTGGGTGCTGGGAACTGAACCAAGGTCCTTTGCGAGAGAGCAGCTGTTGGGATTTAGCCTGCCCCTAAGGTCACACTCTACCACGTCTGGGTAGCTTTCTGAGTTTGGCATTAAATGGAAGACTCTCTTTGTGGGCAAGTTCTCCCCTCCCACATGACCGTACTTGGAGAGTGCCTCTAATCTTGTCCCCTGACCTTATTTGGAAAATGACCCTGGCACAGAGCCTCCTCCAAACTCTAGGTGACCCTACACTTTCCTGCCCTACCCCATATGGTAATTAGGATACCTATAGTATAACCAATTAGCCACTGAGCCATTGCCCTAAGGAGCCCGTATATACTCTGACTCCGTAACAATAAAAAGAGCTGTATACACTGACTGCAGTCTCCCAGGAAGTCTGTTTTTCCTGTCAGCTCTCAGCCTCTGCCCAAGATCTTCGAACCCACAATGGATCCCTGCCTGTGCTCTCCTCCCTGAGACTGAGCCACTGGTTAAAGGATTGGCTATCCCCAGGGAAGGGGAGTCAGAGAACAAAGGGACAGCAGCCCACAAGCAGCAAGTGTTCTTATGCACTGAGCCATCTCTCCAGCCCCAGATACTATTATCTTAAAAGGTAGTATTGTTCCCAGCACTTGGGAGGCAGAGGTAGGTGGATCTCTGTGAGTTTGAGGCCAGGTCTCCAGAGTGAGTTCCAGGACAGCCAGAGTTACAACAGAGAAACCCTGTCTCCCAAAAAACTAAAATAAATAAATAAAAATGTAAAAGGCAGTATTTTTACTATTTAAAAGACCTCTAAGAATTTAGAAGTTTTGTTTTGTTTTTAAAAACAAAAGGATTCTTCAAGCCCTCAGGATCACTGCCCCAGATACTGCACTTCCATTAGTAGACACGCTATCGAAGGAAAACTAGACAAGCTAAGTGTACCATCTACAACATACTTTATTTTCAATTAACAAAACATCTTGTACACATTGTTCTAGACGCAAACTGTAGATCAGGAAACCAGGACCTTAGATCTCCAGGGGGTGTGCCTTGCATCAACTGGGTTTGGGCAATCTCAGAGGGTTCATTGGCACCAGTGAGTCTGTTTGGGCAGGTGTGCTGGGGATCGAACCCAGAGACTTGTGCATGCTATACCAGCTCTCCATAGGCGTCTGAGTTGCATCTGGGTCCTTTCCAGGTCATCTTCTTCTCCCCTCCCTCTCCTCCTCCCCCTCCTCTCCCTCCTCCTCTCCTTCTCCTCCCCCCCCCCCTTCTGACACTGTAATTGTTTTGTGAGTTTGTGATACCTTTTTATGAAATCGCCTCTGAATGCCAAATACCTTCCTGGTCAGAGTGTCTAAATCCATGATTTACACAAGCCTCAGTTGCTGATCCTGGGAGATTAGGAGGAATTAGTAAATCAAAGCACAGATTAAAGCCCCAGTCTTCTTTGACCCGCTTATCTATTTGTCTGAGCTCTGTTCATCAGGGGCTCTCGGGACTTCTTGTGGATCTGTTTGCTTCTTGGCCTCTTTGCAGGTTTGTTTGTTTTTGTCTCAGTGTGGGCCTGGTAAAAAATGTAGAGTTGACTATCACTTACCCTTGTTGGTGTGGAAGGGCCTCATTCCTCCAATGATTTGCAAGGTATATAGGACAATGTCTATGTGATTGGCAGACAGGACCCTCCAAGTTGCAGAACTTGTGGTAGTGGGAGGGGAGAAGAGATGGAAGACTAGGAAATGTTAGTTGGAATGATTTATCAATTAAACATTAAAGTCTGGTTAAACTTCTTTTGGGATATGAAGTGGGCTGGTGTGTAGGTCCAGGGACGAGGACTGCCAACTCTTAAAGGAGCCCTACTTAGAGATGAACGTGCTTTGTTGTATTTGATGGAAGTGGCTTGTGTAGTCTGAGACCCTGGGAGACAGTAAGGTTTCAGAACTGATTGCCATGAGTGGGACAGTACTGGTACCTCTGTGTGCGGCCTCTGAGAAGCAGGAGCCAGGGTGGGATTAGATGCCCAGAACTTTATTGGAGGAAATGCTTGTGCAGATTATGGGGGAAGGATCTAAGTCGGTAGAGAGAACCTCAGAATTGAGGCAAGTGTGACCCTGTGGATGGAGCGAGACCAGGAAGAGTGTCAGAATCCTGGCTCGGAGTGGAGTAAAGGTTACAGTCCTAGGCAAAGATATCCAGTAGATATATCTGAGTCTGCCATTGCACAGGCACATCTGGCTGCAGCCTCAGACACTGCTTGAATGTAGCCAAGGGAAGCCGAAGCCTTGTGGCAAACAGCTTGGAGGAGCCAACATTTCTACAGGAGAGGTGCCTGTCTGTCCTGCAGGCTTTCCCTCAATGGTCTCACCTGTAGCAGGTCCTCCTGCAGGGAGATCTGAGCATCTCCCTGGGGACTCCTGTGTCGGCTAGTAGAGCAGAAATCACTGTTACCATTACAGTAGCTGTAGTTACTCTGGTTGAAAGGGACCCAGATTTGCCAGAAGCACACCATCCAGCTCCTCTGGGAGCAGGTCACACCTTGTGTATTGCCTCTCAGTGACTCAGGAACTCAAGGCATTTACCTGGGACAGATGCTGTGACTTATAAGCCCACCATTGTGAGCCACTGGCCTCTGATTGGATGCTCTATGCCAGTTCCACTTTTGTCAGGACAAGGACATTGCCTTCACACCCCAACATATACTGCAATCCCTGAAGCAAGGGGTGTGTGGTGAATTCTCAGACTTGCCTCTGGAATCTAGGAGACAAGCCCTTGACCGCTCTTGTGAGGGATTTTCTCCATTAGGTTAATTGAACTGGGAAGACTCACCCTGAGAGTGGATGGCACATTCTTCCTAAAGCCTAGATAGAAGGAGTTCTTGCGGGGCTGTCATGGAATTGTCACGCAGCTAAGTGGGTCGAGGGTGCTTATGACCTCAAGTTCTCATTCTGAGGAGCTGGGAGGAATCTGGCTTCTCCTCCTCTGCAGTCACTGACAGACCACAAGCCACAACAGGACACCACCCCCTCCAAAGGCAAGCAATCTGGCAGAGTTGTTTATCTGGAGTTACAACTAAATCCTTTCTTATAAGGTCTATCCCCCTGGTCTCCAGGAAAGACCTAAGCACCCCAATATGTAACTGAGGCTGCCTATCCTAACCAATGAGCCACCACTGATGTACCCGGAGTACAGGGACCATTCTTCTGGCTATAAATATGTAAGCCTTTCCCCCAGAGTCAAGTCCTCTGCCCTTGATTCCCAAGGATGGTTCGTTTGTTCTCATTGGCTCACAGATCTCCAATCTAAGACCCGACGCATGGCAGAACCATGCTGCCCACTAGGCTTCCCTTCCACCACCAGTCTCCTATGCTGCCACTGGCCTGTGACCTGCTGGAGCCACCTTGTAGAACTGGAAAGCGATGGGTGGTACATTTTTTACAACAAGTTCTGTTGGAAATGCCTTTGCTTTTTGCCTGCTTGCCTCTTCATAGTGTTGGTAAGTTCATCTCTGGTGCTGCTGCTGCCGCCGCTCCCACCACTATCCTTGATGGCCCCAGACTCCGGCTTCTTTAGGAAAACTGACAACCAGTGGCTCTCCAGGAATCCTCTGGGCCTTCGGTGCCAGATTGGAACTGTGGAGGCATCCAGCCTCCTGGGCTGAGAAGCCTACTGGGTTCTATAACTCCCTAGTGTGAAGACAACCTCTGTTAGATGACCTCAACCACACTGTATAAATCAACCTAATAAATCCCCTCTTAATACAGAGTCACTCTGCTGGTTCCTTTCCTCTAGAGAACCCTGATTAATATAGAGTATAACTTCCCCCAGGGCCACAGGTGTGTGCGTGCGTGTGCGGTATGATTAGGTGAAAGCTGTCAATACTCAGAATCTATGTCATAAGCACAGGGCTCACATTTGTTCAACGAATATAAAATGATTGAAGAAGATCACACTTGAGTGAAGCGAGACACTGGGCCCTGTATGAGGAGGCAGAGGCCGGGGGTGAGAAGGTACCAAAGAAGCAGAGAGGCACGGTTTCTGAGAAACCAGAGTTAGGTAGGAGTCAGTAAAATGAGCTTGAGTTTGAGTTTTCCCCTTGTCTCCTTGTATTGGACATTGGGCTGGACAAAGAGAATAGACAGGCTTGGGCACCCGAGCTAGCAGGATATGGGCGAAGACTCAGCCCCTGTGGAGATGCGAATCCTGAGATCTCAGGAGACAGAGAGGAATACCTCTCTGCTGGCACAGCCCAGGCAGAGCCTCCTGTGTGAGGCGGCAAACTGCAGTGCCTGAGAAATAGTCTGTCAAGTGGCTAGCGGAGGGGCAGAGACGTGTCATGCTGAGGGGGCGCATTTGAGGCTCCATCCTGGTCAGACAGTTACAGCATCAGCTGGAAGGAAGAGAAAGGAGGAGGAGCACGAGGCAGGAGGGTTGGTCACCTACTGCAGGGAAAGATATTCAGATGGGGCTCTGACTGCACCTTAGTTCACCACGGCAGGCTCTTGATGGCTGGTGTGTTCCCATCGATCAGAGTCAGCAGCCAAGTGTGTATCCCAAGATGGCCGACACAGATCACTGCCTAGACTAACATGTGAGAAAGGGCACCAAGTGATGGCTGGAGTTGAAGAGCTGCTATGACCATTCCCACTCCGAAGTCCTGGAGGGAAAGGGGGTAGCACAGGAGAGACACCTGCCCACCCCTGCACCAGCCAGCGGACTATCAGCTTTTTCACGTGCAGAATTCCTCTGTGCAAGAAAGACAGCAGGCTGTGCCCTGCTCTAAGTTAGCCCTGTATGGTGTAAAACAGTGGCTTCCGGCTGCCTTGCCCTGAGTGAACCCAATTCACAGGCAGCTTTGGAGCCTATCTGTGAGCGCTGATGCAGAGACAGGCTGACCCTGCATCTCTTCACGTACATAGACACCACTGCGGGAGTATGGACTGCTATACCTTCATCCCAGAAGTAAAATAGGCACTGCCTAGAAACTGCTTAAACTGAACTTGGGACATTTTTAATACATATGGGTATATTAAAACCATTTCAGAAAAACCACGTATGGAATGACCAGTCACACCAGATGACAAAGTTCATCCTAACAAAACATCCTAACTGGAACCTTATAAAGAGGATGCCTAACAGTATAATGACCCAGCCCACCACTCTGTCGTCTGACCACTGGGTGTGGGAGCCAACTGGTCCATAAGCAGAGAACACCTTACTGTCTCCAAAAGTACATGCACCATGCACCTCCGGGCCTCAGCTCTCTGGGCATAGCTGAACCCTGTGACCCTTCATTCTGAGGCCAGCTCTCTGCCCCCTTTATGAGCTCTCCTGCTGGGCTCATTAATATCGTATCTACTCGCCAGCAGTGACTCTGCCTCTGTATTACCTCTCTGTCTCCAGTGAGGCTCCTCTGAACTCTGAGGGAATCTTTAACCCTTTTGTACCCACTCTGTAACCTATATACGTACATATTTATAGATGCAATTACTGTGTGAACTGTTATGTGAGCCGAGAGTTATGTTAGCAACTAAGATTAGAATGAAAGAATCTGTGATTGCCCATGGCCAGCCATCAAGGGAAATTGGGATTCCATGGAAAAACACAGCCAACAAAATCTAGGTAGCTTGTGGGCTTGTTATCCAATCCATTCTGGTGTTAGGAAAAGATTGAAACATGCTGTAGGTGTTTCAGGACAGTGTGCTTACCAAGCCCTCAGGAGTTGAAGCTTAGAGACATTCTCCAAAGAGAATATAAAAAGACCTTCCATTCTCCATCTATCAAAAGAAGGGGCCTGTGGCAAATAGCTCTGCTAGACCCAGCATGTAGGAATCTTATGTATTTGTGACCCCACAAAACGCCTCAGGATGGCTCAGTGGGTAGAGGCCCTTGCTGTGAGACCCGAGTTCTATTCTCACTTAGGACATGGGTGGTGGGGAAGGACTGACTCTAACCTGTTATTCTCCAGTGTTTACACTTGCACCCTGGTAACTCCCTCCCTTATAAATAAATAGTGGGTGCGGGGATGGGGGGAGCTCTGATTTTTCTGTTTCAAAAATAGGGGGCATTTGAGATGGAATTCTTCCCCCCATTTTCCTGAGGCCTACACTTTACTAAAAAGTATTGTCTCTGTAACAGAGGACAGAGAAGAGTGGAGGCGACGGGCCCAAGTCCCCAGCCCTCCAGGGGAAGACCATAGGTCAGCTTGTCTGTTTTCTTACAGACAAGATTTTTTTATTTGTTTGTTTGAAAAAGGAAAGAGGGAGAGGGAGAGAATGAATGACTCCTGATCTCTGGTTGGAATAAAGACATCCTTAATTTGAAACCAACAGAAGGCATTGCCATGAAAAGATGCATGGGAGTGGGTACGAACGTAGCACACACCCACACATGAAACGACAGGCAAATCACAGACAGGGAAAATCATTTCTCTAGTAAATAGGACAGTAAATATGATTAAGAAAAGATTTAAAGTATTGGTTGTTCATAGGACACAGTAAAGAAAAAGATCAGCAGCATCCCATTAACTAAGCAAGCGAAGAAACGTCTAGCGAATGCAGGAGGAGGAAGCAGGGGCGAGAACAAAGGGAAAGACCCCTGCCTTTGATGTAGTGACTGGAGCGGCGTGGATGGTGGCCCGCTGAGGTGAGCTGAGATGCTGCGCATTCGTTTTCCACGATGGGAAAGCATGTTCTCACGACCGTGCTGGAAATCAGTGCGATACTTTGTGACGAAAGCTCAATTCATTTTAATATGTTTTCAGTGGAAAATCCCACGAGGGTTTACAGTGTGTGTGTGTGTGTGTGTGTGTGTGTGTGTGTAAGGGTACTGAGGAAATAGTGAGGATAAGCTTAACCTTTACAGTGGTTACATTTTGGCGATTTGGTTATCTTTTTTCTTAGTCTTTTGTAACTGCCAAAGCTTTATTTAAATGACTATTGTTTCTGCCAAAAATTAATAAAACATTCAGACAACACTAAGTACTTTTCTTTGGTCCCACTCTAAAGTATCCCTGTTGGCACATCACAATGGTGCAACACGCATTAAAATGAGAACAGTCTGAACCAGACACGCCTGCTCCTATCAAGGAGAGTGACCGCACACTAAACAGATCAGTGCCTCTCCATTTGGTCGTCTCCTAGTACATGAAGCCTCCGCTAACTGAGGTTTTCTCTTTTTCATTTGACAGAGGTCATGTTTAGGCTAAAGGGTTAATGAGCGGGACCTTTGCAGGCAGAAAAGCCAGAGGAGGACTCTTTGAAGGCACAGCACACACAGGGCCAGGAAGACAGAGCCAACTATGGGGTGAGAAAGAGGATGGGAGAAGGAGGAGATGGGAGGGAGATGGAAGGGGGACCCTGGGCCATGAAGGGCTAGAATGGCTCCTGGACAGAAGCAGGCAAGATGACAGAAATACAGGGAGTGTTCTGAGCATGGGTCAGATGTGTCTGGAGGGATCTGATGAGACGCACGGAAGACTCATGGTAGGAAGGGAGACACTGTAGAAAGATGCCTCTGGGCGGTCTGTAGCACCCTTCTGGAAGGTGAAGGCTCTCACACAAGAGCAATTATGATGGCGTGAGATGAAGCGGGAGGGGCAGGTTCAGATGCTGGCTCCCAGGGGACTTTCCTGTTCCCACCTTTGGCCGATGGTTATATACAAATATTTATTAGATGAATGAATTAATATAAAGACATAAGAAATTTCTAATTCAGTGCTGGCAGGAGCCAATGAGTTCTCAGAGGAGGAAGGAAATGGAGAAAGGTGTGAGAAAGGCCAGACTGTTGTTCAGGCCATAATACACATATCAGCCCTTGTAGGGTAATAAGCCAATGGGAAGTCACCTCACCTGGGGCCTGTCCCAGAGCCCAAGACTTGGAAATCCCTGAGCTTCGGACTTGAAATTCCCACCAATCCCTGAGCCTAAGACTTGAAAATGACCACCTCTATCCACCCTGGAAATCCCTGCCCCCTTGACTTGGCACTAACAATGTGCCTGATACTTCCGGCCTCGGTTTACTTTTTCACCAGTTCACCATCTGTGCCCCAGAAACCCTGTATGAGCCTCCTCCCATTCAACCCTCTGCTGGTTCTCTTCCCAAGCAGAGGCAGCTGCCCTTCTGCGTTTCTCCTCCAATAAATCTCTTGTGTGAGGTTTGTTGCATTGTGTGACTGGTATTCCTCGGCTTCTGACTGCCAAGATGTCCTTGTACTGGAAAAACTCTTATAGCTCTTCTCTTCTCACAGATGCTGACACCTAAGTTAGACATTGTGAGTCCCCAGCTTACAGACCTCCAGGTGCCTAGATTTCTCACTTGGGGAAGTAAGTTTATATCAAAGGAGGCATTGATAGCTACACAGCTTGCTTTCTACCCCTTCCTCATCTTTTGCCTAGGAATCAGAGGCTAACTTCAGATGTCTGCTATGAAACCACCCCTTCCCCAGGGCTTTAAGAAGAGAAACTCCAATCTCTCTCCTCTACTCCATATCCTCAACTGCTCCTGACTCATGAACCCCCCAATTCCTCTCTAAGAAACCTCAACCAGGCTGTCTATCCCTGTTGCTAGGGCCTTAACACCGAGCCCCTGCTATGTTATTATCTGTTTGTCTGTGGCGCTGGTAATATTTCTAATAAGCTCTCCGTATCCATAATCCATCTTAGTGCCTTCTGAGAAGGCATCTGAGACCTCTCCTACAAGTATATTATATTTTCTACATCTCAATAAGCGTTCTTAAATTCTTCAAGAACAGAACCATTGTATCAACATCCATTTCCTGGGGGTGAAGTTAAACAAAACTGTGCAACACATTATTATTGGAGGAAGCCAAGTATGAGGCTCATGGACCTCTCTGCCATTTTTTTTTTTTAACAAAGGCGTGTTAACCTACAAAAATCTCAAAAAGCTTGAAGTAAGTGTCCACCTCCCTCCTCAGTATCTCTCACAGTATAACATTAAAAGGGAACCTTGGGTTTGGACACAAGTCCTGGGAGATGGCCAGCTACCTGCACTTTCTTCCTAGAAGACGCCAGAAGAGATCATTCTTACTGTCTCTATGTTGTCATCATCGTCCGTAGTAGTACCTTGCTGTGCTGGCTCACCCAAGAAGAAAAGGAGATATTTTCATAGGTGTAAACCCTGCCAGACCTCAACAGAGGGAACCACTGTCATGGCAAGGGCCAACCTCATAGTGGAACCCCAAGCGTCTCAGCTCAGGTGTTTTTATTCTTTCAGAACTCCTCAGGTATTTTACTGATAGCACATGCAGATCATTAGCAATTAAACAACCACGCAGAAACCCGACACCTGCAAACAATACAGAACGCCAAAACCTAGGCAGCCCCTCACCCAACAGTGCATGAAACAATTTCAAACATAACTAAAGATAAACTTCCCCGACAAGTGTCAGTTGTGTTTTTCCTGCTGCAGCTTCAGAGCAAATGCATCTCTTATTTATGGCCTCCAAACAGCAAGGTTGTCATCATGGTTATTCTCGTGGCCCCTCTTAGTTCTAGCACTCTCTCTGCAGATGTAGTGTTCTCTGCCTGGGGAAGGCTTGCCGTCAATTCAAAACAGCAACA
Organism: Cricetomys ansorgei; assembly: GCA_026225945.1. Classification (NCBI taxonomy): domain Eukaryota; kingdom Metazoa; phylum Chordata; class Mammalia; order Rodentia; family Nesomyidae; genus Cricetomys; species Cricetomys ansorgei. The sequence goes on along the minus strand of JAMJFZ010001791.1, from coordinate 180,463 downwards.
TGAATCATTTCAGAGAGCTTTGAGTTCCACCACAGCTCGATGTTGTCTACTTTCATCCCCTCCCACACACCCCATAAAGAATTCCTGGCTAATTGATACAGTCTCGGATGACTGTTGGCAGCTGTAGGTGCAACCCTGGCTATGCAGACAGTAGAGACAGCTCACTTGGGCTCTGGGGAGGGATGGCAGGAGGGGAGGCAGGGGAAATGGTTGAGCAGAGAGGCTTCATCAGGTCTTTCCCTCCCTCTCCTCTCATTGATTCCTCCACAGAGTCTCTGGCATAAGATATCCTTCAGTCTGCAGAGGTGGTCCTCTGATCACCAGACTTTTCTACCCCTAAGCTCCATCACAATACCCCCTGCTCCAGAAGCCCAGCTGCCATGTGTTAGAGATTCAGCCTCTGACCCCCGGCTAGATGAGTGTGGGTTTCCGTTGCCCCGATCATGCATTTTCTATCTCTGTTGTAACCTTGTCCTTTTCTGGGTCTATTGATGACTTCCCAATGGGTCCCTTGAGGTCCCTGGCTCTTCTGCAACCTCTTTCCTTCCACAGGTAGATGGTGCAATTTCTGTTTAATGCATAGTGAAACCTGCTGAAGGTGTAGTCACTCCAAATGCTTCAGGATAAATGGAACTTCAAATCCAAGGCTTCCTATCATGCTAGCTAATGTCCTCCAGCTCCTGCTTACATTCATGTCTGGTTGTATGAAAAGTGCCTGTGTCCTATAAAGGCTGCTTCCTCTTAGAAGGTCCCGTAGAGCAGCCCAAGCACCTTGGAGTTCCGTGTCCTCACCAGTGTCCAGTAGCACCATCCTTAGTCCATCTCCATCCCTAGAGGCCCTTGGGACAGAAGAGTCTTGGGCTGGGTATGTGGGGGAAAGGAATACAGGAGACTGACCCAGAGTCACATTGCAGGTAGTGGGCACTGGGACCTAGGGTGAGAGACTGAATGGATATCTATCTTAGGAGAATCTTGTGTCCAAGTGGAAGTTAGTTAAGGAGTTCATGACAAGGCCTTTCCCAAGAGCTGGGGACTCTGAGGGCTCTTTTCGTGCTGGCCACAAGGAAGGCCTTGTCACCATGTTCAAAGTTCAAAGTTCTGGCCATGAAACCACTGAATTCCTGGCCCAGGGATCCAGGAACTTCTTTCCTAGCTGGCGGGTTATTCCAGAGCCCAAACAATTGAGTCAGGTACAGGGTCCAGCAAGCCTGCACAATGAACAGGGCCTGAATCCCTACCAGCAAGAGTGAGACAAGGACACTGGCCTTGTTCATTCAACAGGAAGATATAAAGATGACTTGGGTGGTGAGAGTCTGGGCAAAGCAAGGGTACGTGATTGGTAACCAAACTCTCTAAAAGGACAGAATAGAGGGAAATTAGTCCCATGTAGTCAAAGACCATAACAGCTTGTAAAACGATTGTGCATAATTGTTGCGTGTAACCTCTGTAGCAACAGTGGCAAGGGCGCTACGTTCTGTTGTCCAATGGACAGCACATTTTAAAAGATTAAGTTAAAACTGTGATGTAAGGCCTGGCAGCCTGAAGCCTGTCCTGCCTCACAGCGCCCTCTTCTGGCTACGTGGGAACGGCCTGCTCTCAGGCTCAGCGGTCAGAGGTTGAACTACTCTTGAAAGTTGCAGAGTAGACAGACCCTAGAGGAGAGAGCAGGCAGGTGTCAACACACTTAGGCAATGGGGTGGAGGGTAGTAAGGTAAAGGTGAAATAGAAGCTTCTAGAAGGTAGATCCTGACCTTGGAGCCAGCACTGTGTGCTTGAACCTGCAGGTAGCATCTTGCTCTCTAAAGGATAAGAAGGACCATTCTGCACAGTCACTTCCTGCAGCATCCCTGGTTCTGTGGTCCTCCTTGGCAGGCCTAAGCACCCAGCCTGAATGGGCAGCCCAGGCCTCTGTATCTACGCAGGCCTTTCTCAATCCTGAATTAACTTTTGGTCACTACATTTTTTTTTTTTTTAAATTAAAGTAGCATATTTTCTTATCATGTGGAGGATGTAGAAAATATAGATGCAAAAATAAAAATGAGTCTCCCCAGCCTCCGAGAGATGAATCCAACAGCAGGTTTTTTATTTCTTTGCATAGCTCCTTCCAAATCTTGATTTAGATTTTTATTTTGCCGCAATGTTCTGTTGTCTTCTGTAGCTGGCCATGTAATAGGAAAGCTGTATCTTACACAGTGGTTGTATAATGGCCTTATCATGCCCCTACCCTGTGTCTGATTGTTTAGTGGCCGTTCTTCCAAGGAATGTTTCTCAGAGCTTAACCACCATGAACCATGACATTACAAAGCTTATGCATGAGGCTTAGTCTCTGACTCGAAGTCCTAGAAGACAGACCACACGGTGGAAGGATCCAGGTTAAAGTTCAGATAGATGGGGCTGCCTCCTGGATGGGCAGTGAGGCACCCACCACTGCACTGTAGGAATAAGCCCTCTATCCTGATGCCCTCTGAAGACTCACCAGGGGGTGAGGCCTTTCACTTTAATTTTCTTAAAAGTGTGTGTGTGTGTGTGTGTGTGTGTGTGTGTGTGTGTGTGTGTGTGTCTGTTCTTGCCTAGGTATGTGTATGTAGAGGCCCAAGGTGTCATCCTGTATTGGTGTGGTTCTGTATTTCCACCATATTTTTGAGACAGCATCTCTTTCACTGAACTCACTAGCCATTTTGGTTAGACTGATTGTTTGGCCAATGAGTTTCCAATATCCTCCAGTCTTCATCCCCCCTACCAGCTCTGGGGTTGCTAGAACGATACTGTCATGTCAGGCTATTACACTGATGCTGGGGACCCAAGCTCAGATCCTCACGGTTGCATAGCAAGTGCTTGACTCTCGAGCCATGTCTCCAGCCCCTTCCTTTTGTTTTCACATGCATCTATGGCATTGCAGAGCAGCTGAGCATCATGTGTGCTTATGGCTGAAGTCCCTGAAGGGCCATTGGATCTGCGGTTCCTTTCCTTACGCATAGAAACTGCAGCAACAGAAATAAGGGCAGAGTGGACCAATGGGGGTCAAATATCACAATAAAGATGAAGGTGGAAACAGGCTCACTTGGGAGCCAGACGGGACTTTAAGCGGCACTGGGATTCAATCGTGTCCCTATCCCATCCCAGACAAAGTCCCAGAGGGATGCTGAGGGCAACAGGGAGCAGGAGTTTCCCAGGAAGGGCTCTAAAGCAGAAAAGGTGCTTCTGCTGTGCCTATTAACTACCTATGGTTTTCTTCTGTTGCTGCTAAATGTGCTTAAACTCTTCTATCAGGGTTGCCTTGCAAAGTGGTTCACGAAAAGCTCTATTTGCCTTTTCTTAGCCAGGCTTACATTTCTCAAAAACTGTTTCAAAGGAGTGAGTGGCAGCAGTTACTGGCATCTTTGACTCTGTTGTGTTTAAGATCTCTGTGAGCAGCCAGGCTGTGGTGGTGTGTGCCTTTAATCCCAGCACTCAGGAGGCAGAGGCAGGAGGATCTCTGTGAGTTCGAGGCCAGCCTGGTCTACAGAGTGAGTTCCAGGACAGCTAGAATTACAACAGAGAAACCCTGTCTCAAAAACCAAAACCAAAACCAAACCAAACAAAAAAAGATCTCCGTCAGCAGCCTTGTTGAGCCCTGCACCTTGTGAAAGCCTCGTGGCAGCCCCTGTGTGAGAAAGGAACCTTGTCTATTCAGAGACGACGGCCAGTTGTCAAGAACACAAGTGATTTAGTGTCAGCGTGGCGTTACTCTGCCACCACCTAAAGGCCAGGTTACCCTGGAGTCAAGCGCTGTGTCTGGAGGCTCACATTCCAGAGTCGAGCATTTGGGAAATGAGAACATTTATTTGGGTTTCTGACTGCTATGACGGGAAGTGTGGCGCTGTTGCTGATAAGGGCTTCTGCAGCAGATTCCAATTTAGGAATGATGAACAGCTCCGGGGAGCCAGGACTCATCTCAATACTCTGCTTTGAGATCTGTCTGCCTAGAGGCACAGCCGCTTCCAGTAAGTTCCTCATACCTGATGTCATTGGTGGTCTTTTCTCTTCTCCATTCCCTTTTGTTTACTCAGTTTTAAAAGTCAAATGTACTGCTGAAATACTTTTTAAACATGTAGCCATTGAGCCGGCTCACCAGTTGAAGGTGTCTGCTATCATCTGCTAATCTTTTAAATAATCACACTCACGTACTACTAACTACTCTAGTCAGGCATGGTAGCACAAACCAGTCATGCCCACTGTCTCAGCATTTGAGAGATTTTGGTATGAGATTGCAGAGTTTGAGAGCCTGGGGTGTCGTAAGACTGTCTAAAACGAACAAAAAAAAAAAAAGTAAATAATAAGCAACTGGAAGAATATTACTAAAATCATTGCTATTTAAATACGAGCAAGTACTGCCATTTGTGTATTTGTGGAAATGTAGCTCAGCTCCATGGACCCTCACAAAGTTCCATGTTATTCTTATGGCTGATCTACAGGTGAGGAAACTGGGGTGCAAGCAAGTTAATAGTTGTTTGAAGCATATGGTTTGCACACGCCCAGGAGGAATCCCAGCTTTCATTAGAGCTCAAGTTCCCCCTGCTCTTCACTGCTCTGTCCTGCTGCGTGAGAGTTCAAGCCCACGGTAATGCTCTTTGCTTAAACAGGTACAAAAATGAAAAGGTAATCCAAATCCTGGGAGCTCCCTAGAGTCAGGGACCTTCATGGGTGCTCAACCCAAAGGAGGAATTCAGAAGGTAGGAATCCATGAGTCTCCCCAATCAGGGGAGAGTGGCTCTACTGTGAAGAGAGTGGCTCTCTTCCTGTTCTTTGATCTTCTGAGCCAATGCATATGCAGGCTCATGGTTTTCCTAATTTTCCTTTCCACTGTAAGGTTGGATTCAGCATCTTCAACACATGCTTTTCTCTACATACCAATTTTATTTGTTCTGTATTTATTTCACTGTGTCACTGAGAACTCTGAAGGAAGAAAGGATACCAGAAATCTTCCAATTCTTTGTCCTGAAGCTGTAGTCAGTGAAATCAGGAGTTTATACTTAAAAAGTGTGCCTGGGACAAGACTGTCCCACTTAATTATTGATTCATAGCAAAGTTTCCAAAAAAGCAGGGATGGTGTTATTGTCCCTCAGAGTTCCTTCATGGGATTAGCAAAGGGCCCAGCTGGCTGGTCTCTCACATAGTGTGGATAGAGGATGGTCTGGAACAGTGGGGACTGTAAGAATTGAGGCAAGCTGGGCAGCCCTGTCTCCAGGAGTCCTCTGGCTCCTTCCTGTCATTTCCCCAGTGTCTTAGTTTCATTTCCTGTTGCTGTGATGAACTATCACAACAAAAGTAACTTAAGAGAGAAAGTTTTATTTGGCTCACAGTTTCAGGTTATAGTCTGTAACTTCAGGGAAGTTCAGGAAGTGGGAATTCAAAGCACCTAACTGGTCAACCATATCCACAGTCAAAAGCAGAGAGCAGTGAATGAGTGTATGCCCCAGCTCAGCTCACTTTCTTCACTTTTACACTATCCAAGATCCCCTTTCTAGAGAATGGCGTCACCCACAGTGGCTCACAGGCCAACCCAACCTAGACAATCCCTCACTGAGACTCCTATCCCAGGTAATTCTAGACCCTGTCAAGTTGACGAAAAACTAACTACCACAACCAATAAGGGCCAAGGTTCTGGGTTTTCATATAACATGGTAGCCTCAGGCAGTTGGACTTTCTACACGGTGCCTGCAGGCTGCCTTTAAAGGTTCCAGTGAGCAAGGTAGAGGTTGCATGGGAGGGTAGGTGAGATTGGAACATACAGTCTTTTCCCAGGGTTATTCATTATCTTCTGGGGAGGGAGAAAGCCCGTGCATGGCTCTGCGGAATGAGAAGAGAGGGTAGCCATGGGGAAGAGTCAGAGTGAGAAGGGTCAAGCAAGGCCAGTCTTGGTGTGAAATGGAGAGGCTCTTGGGCACCAATTTAAGATGTTTTCTTGTGAGGCTGTGCAACTGTGTGCACTGTACCAAAGGAATGGGAAGAAGAAGCATGCATGAGTTGAAGAAGGGGAAGGCCACTTCCATGGTAGAAGCTGCAAGATGCTAATGGGATGCACAGTTCTTAGGCCCCTTGTCAGCACTCTGAGGTGATACATATCGATAAACCTGAGGCATCATGGGAAAAGACAATGAACAGGAATGGTGGTGGGATGGCTTGGCTTCCTCATTCAGCCCTCCTCATTCTCCCTGTAATAACATGGTTGTTCCCCAAGGCTCCTCCTCTCTTCCCTGTGGGATGAGTGTCCTGTGAATGACAGATTCAGGGAGCATATCCCTGGGCCTAGTCATCTCAGACACAAACACTTCTAGACAAACAGGGCTGAGCACCTGATCACCTTCCTCCACACCAAATGGCTTGTCCATCAAAGCCGCATGAACCAAGATAGGTACTCTGCATGATAAGGCAAAATGTTATCAGCGTAAAGATTAAGGAACATTGGACCCGGACCCCAGATCTGAACAATGAAATGGGTTTCCAGGGAAGGTTCTGTGCACAAGCGAGGTGAAGAAGCCTCAGTGGTGGTGGCCACTTGCCACATGACTCTGTGATCTTGTTACCTCCTTGTGTCCCTAGGATGCTCATTTGCCTCAGACTGAGGAACCACACCAAGTTGTCTCCCACCGTGGACTCATCTATTGCACTCGGACTCAGCCAGTACACTTGCATGTTGTACTTGTCGCTCAAACGGGTTATTTTATTTCTTCTTTTAGCCTTCACTGTAATTTAGTGGGGAAACTAAATTTGGGGTAGCAGAAAGGGGGAAAAAAAAGCAGAATGGGGAAATGTTATGTTTGGAATTCAAATGAGGAGAGTGGGTAGGGGACCAAAGGTGGGGAAAATACCGGTGACTCTTGCAGCTATGTCACAAGACAAAGCCCAGGTCCCATCAACACAGACTGCTGGAAGCGGGGGAGCCATGGAGCCACCCATATGACATGGGGCAGATGATGAATTAGAACAGGAATCAAAATGATGGAAGACGCAATTGCCCCAGCATCCTCTTCCTTTGCTATGGACAGGGTGACTCAAGCTCCAATCTAGTTTCGACATCTTCTTGTGTGCTTGGCTAAAGTCTAGAGTCGATGGGTGCATCTTTTAAGTCAGTGTGTCATTACATCTACCTTTTTGGGTCCAGAGTCTGGAGATTGACTGGCCTGAGTCTCCTGGGACTGGGGGAGCCCTCATTGGAGATTTGAGTATAAGCAGTACAATTTGAGCTCTAAGGTTAAGGAATTTGAATTAGGTCACATTAAGGGCAAGACTGTTCCTGAGAAGGAAATATATGTGGATTACCAGCAAGTTGCAGAGATGCTTCAAGTCCAGAGCCCCGCCTGCTGCTGGCTCTCAGGCAGAGTCACTAGGAGGACTCTGAGGACACAGAAGGAGGCAGAAAGGTTTGGCTCAGAGCAAGTTTAAAGAAACGTTTCTTGAGTCTATCTCCCTGTCTTTCCCTTATTTATCTGGAGTTCCTTCTCAGCATGGCAAGGTTATGGGGACTGTGAGCTGAGAAATGTGAAAGAATGAACAAGGCAGAGTGGATTCTTGTGGCCTTAAAGTAGTGTAGGATGCAAACGTCTAGAATCTAGATGACAATAGTGGGCTGGAAAGTGGCCCCATGCCAGTCTTGGAAGCACCTTCCACTCAGTTGGCAGCTAGATGCAGTCGCCTTCAACTGTATTGAGTGACCCCTACTCAGGGATGATGCTAATAACCAATGTCCCGAACTCTTGGGTACTATGAATCCCATATATTGTTGTATGTCACTGGAAGCCTTGCCCCATGGCACATGGATTGTTTGATCCATCAACAAATAATGAAACAAAGGCCCACAGAGTTCAAATAAGTTGCCCAAAGACAAGCAAAGCTGGTTGGCATCAGAGCTTAGGCACACCAGCAAAGCTCACAAGCTTCCTAGATTAGTCTGCTGACTTGGTCACCCTCTTTTACCTTTGTCCTCCTCTGACTCTGCCTCCTGACCCAAGGAAGCTGCAGGATACTGCAGGTGATTGTCCAGGTTGTGGGTCCACAATTCCCAATCATAATGATGTCCCATTGTCAGGATCGATCCTTCCATCTCTGCCCTTGACTCCAGCCTTCCCCAGGACGCAGGCACACTCTCTGTTTTCCCCACCAGTGACAGCCTCAGTCACATCCATGCCATCCAGAAGTGCTCTCAGTACATTTTTCTTAATAAAATCCAGGTCCTCCACCACTTCTTTGACTGCTTTCCTTTTTTCTATTCATTAAAAAGAACTACTGATAATAAAAGTCGATTCTTCCTCTTGTCTCTGATCTTTAATTCTTTTGCAAGAAGGCCTTGACTTTTGCTCCTTTAGACCAGAAATACCTCTCTTTCTCTCCCTTCCTACAACAAAGACTAGTATCGTTATAGTTTGGATTTGAGATGCTATGCATGAAGGCCTTGTCAGCTAGCTAAAATATGCGTTGGGAAAGCGATTGGATTCTGAGGGTTCTGGCCTGCTTGATGGACTAATTCCTTGATGAATTCATATTATAAATTCAAAAATAGGAAGTGGGCCCTAGTTAGTGATAGTATGTCACAGGTATGCCCTGGAAGGATAGATCTTGTTGTCATGGTTAGTTTTTATTGTCAACCTGCCACAACCTAGAGTGACTTGGGAAGAAGGAGCCTCAGTTGAGAACTGTCTGCATCAAACTGGCCTGTAGCCATGTCTGTGAAGATTGTCTTGGTTGATGATTGATATGAGTGGAAGGCCTCAGCCCACAGTGGGTGGCACCAGGGGGACCTCGGTTCTAAGAAAGCTAGTTGGTCATGAGGCAGTAAGAAAGCCAGAAGCAGAATTCCTTCATGTCCCTGCTTCAGTTCCTGTTCGAGTTCCTGACCTGACTTCATTCAGTGATGATGGACTGGGACCTGGAAATAGAAGCTGAAAGTACCCTTTCTTCCCCTAAGTTGCATTTGGTCATGGTGTTTATCAAAGCAACAGGAAGTCAAAACAGAACACTTGTCCTTGCTTCTTTCTCCTCTCTGCTTTCCGGTGACCACGAAAGGAGCAGCCGCTGTCACAGACCCACATTGTCATGACGGTCTGCCTTACTGGGATCCCGAAGCAATAAATCCAGCCAGCTTTGGACTAAGGCTTCCTAAACTGTGATCCAAAACAATTCCCCCCTTTAAGTTCCCCTGCTTTTTTATCAGATATTTTGAAATGAAAACAACAGCAATCGGACTAATACCGGGAGCGGGTATGTTGCTATGACTAAGCTTGGTAATTCGGTTCCCTAAACCTTTGGAACTGGTTTTGGAAGGAAATTTGATAAAGCTGTCAGCTAAGGAAGCCCTAGAAGATGTAAACAGAGTTATTTAATGGGTAAATTTAAAGGATACCAATTGGAATGAAGCTAATAAATATTGTGCTCGTGAGGTACTAGCCATGAACATAGACTTTATCGGGAGCTGGACTAGAGACATTTCATGTTATTATGGGAAAGATTTTGTCCATATTTTTCCCCATGCTCTGAGACTTTGAATGAGGCTGAACTTAAAAGCAATGGATTGACTATCCTGATAAAGAACATTTCCAAGTATCGCTGTATTCAGATTATACTGCTACTATTTGCTGGCTGTTCGTAGCCAGGTAGTGAAAATTCAGAGTAAAAAGAAAACCAGAAAGACTTGAAAAGTGTACGCCTGGTCACAAAATCCCATATGAAGTTGGGGCATAGCAATGTGTGGTTTCTAAGGAGATTAGCACTGTGTGGTGCTTTCTTCCAGGATAATAGGAAAGGCGCATTGAGGATATCTCAGGAATTATCCAGAACCCATCCATCCCAAGCTCCAGATGTTCCCTGAGAATGGAGGACAAACTGGACACCATGACCACGCAGGGCTTCCTGGGAAGTTGCTTCTCTAGGATTTGTTTCACTATGGTCAGATAGACTGGCACTCAGAAGCTGACAGTGAGGAAGTTCAAGGAGGCCTGGCTACTTCTTGAGCTACTGGCTGATCTTGCCTTATCGATGGGATCCTGGTTCTTTGGGCATTCAGAATTCAGGAATCACAGGGTCATGGAGATTTCCACAGAGATTTAAAAGGATCACTGGGAGGCCAGCCATTGTGTAGCAGGATCAGAGGGCCTGCAGGCAGTCCCTCAGAGGGGGAAGCACAAAACTACGAGGATGAAGCTGAAGACATATTCGAGCTCCCGGAAAGTTAGAGATACTAGGAACATGGAAACTCTGCTAGGATAGCCTAGGAGAGAGGCCATGTGGACTGCAACAGGCAAGGTCAGGGAGACGGGGTTGTAACAGACATTCAGAGCTCATGTCCCACTGCCGCATGCCCTGCATACCATTGGACATGGGGGTACAGGATAATGTTTGCCCTGCTGGGTTGCAGTCTTGTCTGGATCCTTCACTTCCTCTGCATTTTCTTGTCTTAGTCATTGTTCTATTGTTGTGAAGAGACACCATAGCCATGCCAACTCCTATAAAGGGAAGCATTTAATTGGGGCTGGCTTACAGTTTCAAAGGCTTAGTCCATTATCAGCATAGCTAGAAGCATGGCGGCACACAGGCAGACATGGTGCTGGAGAGGCACCATCCTCAGGCAGCAGGAAGACAGAGACACTGGGCCTGGCTTGAGCATTTGAAACTCCAAAGCCCAACCTAGTGACACACTTCTTCCAACAAGGCCACACCTGCTAACCCCTGTGCAGTAATGCCACTCCCTAATGACCAAGCGTCCAAATATGTGAGCCTCTAGGGGTCATTCCTATTCAAACCACCATAGCTCCATTCCTCCCTTTTGGAGAGGAATGTTTATTCCGAGCCATCATATATTGAAAGTATATAATATCTTTTAGAATCTTGCAGGAGATCATATAATAACTAAGAGACTGTCTTGAGCTTATAAACTTGAGCTTTTGAATAATGCTGGGACCACTGAAACTATGGAGATAGACTGGAGAAATCTGCATTATAAGATGGTCGTAAGCCTTCCGGGACCAGCGGAGTGTTAGAGTCTGAGTATGAACTGTCCCTGCTGGGTTTACACGCTGGGACTTGGCTGCCAGCTGATGGGCTTTGGAGAAATGATTGGATCCTGAAGACTAATGAATATCTTATGGAGGGGGAGGTGTTTTATGGGCCTGAAACCCAGGAAAATTGACTTCTGAGGGAAAAAAAAGTAAGCAAGAGCAGGAAGAACCACGCAAGGTGCCAGCCTCCTCTGTTGTGGGGACGAGAAGCAGCATATTGCTGAGCTCATTTGTATTTCACAGTCTACATCGCAGAGTTCTTGTCTGTGCAGACACAAATAGAAGTAAAAATAGCTAGAGCAGCAGAAATACAATCTGTGAAACATCCACTTTAAAGATTAATTTTAAGACACGGCACTGAGCACCCTACGTTTACAAATCACTTGTGACAACGGGAATGCCAGTGGAGAGCGATTACCCCGTCGTGCCACCAACAGGAATGCCCTCCTCGGGTGTGGGGAAGGGGAGCAATTTAAACCAGAAACCCCCCATAGAAGCTGACTCATGGGGAATATGACAGAGGAAGTCATCCCCCGCTGTACAGATGTATTTTATTAATGAAAAAGTATATATTGAAGGAAAATTCCTCTTTCTAGTCATCAATCATTGTGTAGGATTATGACTGGAGTGAGTGGGGCCGAGGGTGTGGCTTAGCCGGGCCGAGGGTGTGGCTTAGCCGGGCCGAGGGTGTGGCTTAGTGGTGCAGGACTGGCTTAGCATATGTGAGACCCTTGGTTCGGTCTTGAACGTCACAAAATAAGAAGAAACGCACATGAGAATTACCCCTTGCTCCCTCAAAACCTTTGAGAGAGAGAGAATCATGCTTTGTCTAGTACAGCAGTTCTCAACCTGTGGGTCTTGATCCCTTTTGGGGGTCAAACAACCCTTTCACAGGGGTTGCCTAAGACCATATGCATATCAGATGTTTACATTATGATTCATAACAGCAACAAAATTATCTGCGGAACTAGATTAAAGGATTGCCGCATTAGGAAGGTTGAAAAACAATGCTCTACTGGGACTGACATTTCTCTTACTTCAGAATCCTACTGTGTACTATATATGGTGTTACACTCCAAGCTGCAAGGACAAGCCCTCCTCCCCCAGCATGTGCTGCCACATCTGGTTCTGTTCCTTCAACCATTGCTTCTTGTTTCCTTCGCATTTCACAGTGATGTGCTGTTAAGAAACAAAAATCTATGCTTTCCATCTCAGTGCTCAAGAGGCAGAGGCAGGTTCATCTCTGACAGTTCCTAATCTTTTGATCTGCAATTCCGTTCTTGGTTTTATGGGTTGTTGATTACAAGGAAAAGGTTTACCTCAAAGCCTGCTAATGTCTAACAATGTCTACCTAACCATGTGATACTTAGTGGGAATAGAACTTTTCAGTAAAACATCTCTCAGGAGTCTTACTCACACTCCTCTAAGTAACCAAAATAAACTCATTGTTCACCAGCTGGACTTGGATAGAATAGTTTCTGTGGTCTCTTCATGTGCTAGCTGGGAAAATAGATGTTACTTTACGTGTTCTTAGGGAACGCAGTGTAGCAAGAATATAAAACCTTAAAACAGCAACAGCAACAGCAACAGCAAAACCCTATGATCCAAAACAACAGTAACAAAGCAGCAAACCTCTAGTGCTGTGGAGAGTCTATCCTGCCCTACACCACTCACATTGTATACAGCAGTGGTTTGTAGGCTGTGCTCTGCTCCGAGAGACTTGATTTGCAAGCAGCCTGGACTCCATTTAGGGGCTGAATGATGACTGTGCACTTGGGTGGACACAAGAAGAGCATCAGAACTGACTCTGTGCAGCAGCAGAAGCCCTCAAGCCTGGGTCACTGTAATTCATCTTATTCTTTCAGAGGGTCTTTTTGCTTTCTCTATCAGCTTTCCTGCTTCTCCAGCCCTATAGGAACTCTTGAATTCTGCTATGACCCTTTTAACCCCTTCTAACTGTTTTATAACCTATAGATATATAGGTAGGTAAGTAGGTGGGTAGGTAGACAGATAGGAGATATACAAATAGATATGAAGATGTAGATGATCTATAAACATAGATAGCTAAGTATGTATAGAGATATAGATAGGTAGATGATAGATTAGATGATAGATCGATAGATCAATAGATTGATAGATCGGTAGATAGATATGGTAGACAGGCAGATAGGTATTTACTGTGCAATGCATAATATGTGATCTGAAAGTTATTAATTAAAATTGAAACAAAGGAAGCCGTGTTTGCCTCAACCAAGCTATCATGGAAAGTGGGACTGTTTGGCCAGCTGCTCCCAATGAAATACTCATGCCTTTTCTGAATTTCTTGATAAATAATTTATTCCGACATCGCAGAAAGACACAACTGTATTTGCACGTGTTTCTGATAGTGTACTCATGAAAACAGGCTACTGAAAATTGAGACTAAATATGGAGTTTTAGACAAAAACATGAAACAGGAACCAGAGTTATTTTTATATAGAGAAAAAGAATCATTCCTGCTTAAGCTACATCACACACGCGAAAATATCTATGTACCAAACAATGTGGAAATTGGAAAAATAAGTCTTTTCTTTCAAGAAAGTTCTATCTGAGTGGTAGACTTCAAGCACTACCCCAAGGAGTGGTGTGAGCTGTAGAAGAACATGTCTGAGCTGAAAAGGAACAAGGCAAAATGAGAAATACGCATATACCAGGTATCCTTTATGTTCCAAAAGGTAGATATTAGTTCCACAAACATTGGTCCTGATGAAATTTGAGCTAGAAAAGTAAATTCTGAGTTTCATTAGACTAATTAACTGTGCTTTATTTGACAGGTGCTCTCCCCTGGGTTCACACACAGTACTCGAGGCTCACCTGTGACTGCTTTTGCACCAGGCACCGGGGACCACCCTGTGACACTGATCACAGAGAACAGGAGGCCGTTTGAATCTGAGAGTCCCTCCATCACCTTGGTACTGAGGTCTACAGTTGCCATTTAACTGACCTAGGGGTTGCTGAGGTATCTCTGCTTGTGTAGCTGTCACACACACACACACACACACACACACACACACACACGACACATACACACACGCACACACACACACACAAGACACACACGCACACACACACACACACACACACAAGACACATACACACACACACACAAGACACACACACACACACACACACACACACACACACACGACACATACACACACACACACACACACACACACACACACACACGACACATACACACACACACACACACACACACACACACACACACGACACATACACACACACACACACACACGACACATACACACACACACACACACACACACACACGACACACACACACACACACACACACACACACACACACGACACATACACACACGCACACACACACACACAAGACACACACGCACACACACACACACACACACACAAGACACATACACACACACACACAAGACACACACACACACACACACACACACACACACACACACACATACACACACACACACACACACACACACACACACACACACGACACATACACACACACACACACACACACACACACACACACACGACACATACACACACACACACACACACAAGACACACACGCACACACACACACACAAACAAGATATACACACAGACACACACAGACACTCACACACTCACACAGTCTCACACACACCCCTTTGCTGCTTTGTGCTTGACCTTGAGATGAGAATGTTCTATCATCCACATGTAAACAGTGGGATCACAGACCTGAATATTGAGACATTTGGGGTGGGGGATGATGAGGCAAAGTATGAAGAAGTTATTTTTGAAAGAGTATAAAAGTAACATCTGAATACATTTCTACCATCAAAGATTCAGAATTCTCTGACCAAGACAGCCGTCACCTTCATGTGTGTCTATGTTTAGTCACTCTCAGACTTACCTACTGCCAACATGATTTACATCTCTTTAAGTCCATTTCTGGGCAAATACACATACTTAAAAATAAAACTTTCTATCTTGAGATAATTGTAGGTTCTCATACAGTTGGAAGAAAGAAAACACTGCTACCATATTGTTCCCCATGACAGCATCTTACATAACCACAGCTAACACAACACTCAGGAAGCAGCCTGTGATTGTGCATCTCAGGACACTGTTTCCACACTGTATCTCTTTGATTCAATGGTTATTTGGAGGAACGGCAGATACAGGCGAAGCTTTGAAGGCAGAGAGTCTTTTGTAAGAGAAATATGTATTTATAAAGGAAGCCTGTACTTGTACATTTGTCGGTGTGGCCCTGTCTCTGCATCGGGAGGAAAGGGACGGAGAAGAGGAGGGCAGCAAGAGGGAAGGAGGAGCGGAAGAGAAAGAGAAAAAAAGGAGGAGGAAGAGGGGAGGAAGAAGGTGAAGAAGAGGAGGAGGAAGAGGAGAGGTTGTTAGAAACTCATCAATGGAAAAGACACAGATCTGAAAAAGGAAACTCTCCCTGTTCATGAGTCTTTCCCTAGCCACCTCTCCAGGGCTTTCTATACACCCCTTTCAGGGAAAGATGCTGACAGCCATGTTCTGAGAGAGTGAGAGATTTACCAGTTCCTCTGGGTTAGCTTTCCTGTAGGAGACGTGCACTTGTTAAACGTCTGGTTTTTTTCTCTTGTTAGTGTTTTTTGTTTGTTTTTGTTTTGTTTTATTTTGTTTTGCTATAGGGTGCTCAAACTATTTCGTGAATGATAGAGAAGAAAACTAATTTTTTTTTCTGAAGTCCCTAAAGCACTGAGTTCACTTACTTTTCCAGAAAGTTCTGACTTCAGCACTACTCTAAGGAGGTCCATGCAGTGGGAAGGAAAAAGCATATCTGAACTGTAGATGATGGAGAAGAAGAGGAAGGAGAGCAGGGAGAGGAAAAGGAGAAAGCATTTCCTAGTCTTTTTGGATGCAGGGTCTCATGTAGCCCAGGCTGGTCTTGAATTTGCTGTGTAACTGAGTGTAAGAAATGCTGGTGATCCCTTCTCAGTATGAGGCGTGCTTAGAGTTCACAGTAGTCAGAGGACAGAAGGTGCTGGCTCTCTTTTTCCCTTTTCTGGCAGCTGCAGACCACCCAAGAATGGAGAGTTACAGGAAGTCTGCTATATGACTAGGCCTGTGAGCAGAAAAGGGGATGTCTCAAGCCCCAGTTTATTCATTAGTTAAGGCTCTGTGTCCTGCACCAATAGGATGCGGAATTTGGGAGGAAGTCAAGTCCTGCAGGCCTATGGGAAAGAGGACAGGAATTTCTCACCATCCGAGGCCTTTCAAAACCACTGTTTTGGGCCAAATCAGCAGCCCAGTCATATTTTTTTTACATTTTCTCTAGTGCAACATTTCTCAACTTGTGAGTCATGACCCTTTTGGAGATTGAATGACCCTTTCACAGGGGTTGCCGAAGACCATCTGCATATCCGATATTTACATTACGATTCATAATAGCAGCAACATTACAGTTACGAAGTAGCAACAAAAATAATTTTATGGTTGGAGGTCACCACACACGAGGAATGGAGGAACTGTATTAATGGTCACAGCATTAGGAAGGCTGAGAACCACTAATCTACCGGCATCGCTTCCTGTGGAATGGTATGTTACAAATTGATTTGCTTTCATTAGTGTCTTACATCTGCTTTCTTATTTCTCATATTGAACTCAGGACCTTCTCATTCTTACCTCCCAAATGCTGGGATTACAGATGTGTGTCACCAGGTCCAACTTAGGTCTACTTGTCTGGTTCTTCGGAGAGCCCCAGCTGTGTCTTGTGAGTGCCAGGTCTGTCAGGATCTCATGCAGCACGCTGTGACGACACAAGGAACTTTGAAGGAAGAGATGGATTTGAGAAGACCCTTTGTACTAGTTGATTTTCTTTTTGCTGTGACCCAGTACCCGACAAGAAGCAGCAGAAGGTAGGAAGGGTTTATTACGGCTATGGTATGGAAAACGATGCTGTTCACCATGGTGAGGAAGCCATGGCAGGGAGCCATGGGATAACATTGTACCTGTAGTCTGTAAGCAGAAAGAGGATGAGCAATGGAGCTCTAAACTCTCAAGGACCACCTCCAGCAACTCACCTCCTCCATCAACGTGCCACTTGGAGAAGAACCTTTCAAAGCAGCGACCACCAACCGGAGACCCACTGTTCAAACACAGGAGCCTACGGTGATGTTTCGCATTCCATCCACAATGGCCTTGATGACATGCAGAGTGTATGGGGTGGACAAGATGGACAGCTAGTGTCTGACCACAGTTTTGTAAAGCAAGTGCTGCTGGGGATCATGACCACCAAACACCCCATGCTCCCTGTTCCTCTGCCTTATACTTCTTCTTGTCACCGGGCTTTGTGTGTGTGGTTCTGTTGGTCGGGAATTCTCTGGCTGTTGCTCTAGGCTTGTTTCTCATCTCAACTCACACAACTTTCACACAGAAAGCCTTCCCCCAGGAGGAAGACCACACTAACATGGTAACAGTCACAGGCATCGATTTTTATAGAAGTCGCTTCCACTGACTCCCTTCCCTGCCCAGAGGTCAGGTTGGCCTGAGGGTTCCAACTTCCAATCATTCAGTTTCCCTAGTGACCAGCTTCATCCTGAGAGTGTCTAGAGGCGGAGCTTAAGCCAGCCTATTACCATAAGCTCGTGTATGATCCAAAGAGACTCAGTAAGAATAGAGCAAAGGTCATCCCTGTCACTCAGGAAACCCAGGGGACTTAAGAGCTTTGTGGCAGGAACTGGGGACAAAGGCCAGTGATATCTCATATTAAAAGAACTCTGCTTCCATCGTGTTCTTTTGCCGTGAAGACTTCCCCATCGTAGCCATCTTTATTTTCAAACACAGCCAGAAATTTAAAAATGAAAGACAAGTCTCTTACCCTTCCCACCATGTGGCCCGGCACCTGGATCCTCCTGACAGTGGTGGTTAGCTTCCTGAGTTTATGCTAATGCTCTCGGATCTATGCATATGCACAGCACATGCACTTACGTAAAACACAGTCATTATATACACACGTGCATGTGTACATACATAATGCTTCTAGCTTAATATGTCACTGATGTATTTCCATGGCAGTATTTTTAGACCTAAATGATTTTTAGTGGCTTCTAGCATTCCTCTCTTTTTCTGTTTTGGGATTTATCCAGCCACTCTCCTCTGTCAGAAACAAAGATGAGTGTTTTATCTGGTTACCCATTTTATTTTATATCATTTCTATGGTACTGGGGATGGACTGCAGGGCTTCACACAGACTAGATAAGCACTCTCTGGGTATAGTCCCAGACAGTTACTTCTACTTCATTTCTCCCCAATACTAACAATACCTAGCCTACTGGAATTTGTTCATTCTGTTGCTTCTATAGGATGGATTAATTAGTATTGTTACCGGGCCAAGGGTTTGGTATGAAGCTATTCATCCCCAATCAGAATGTTAACAACCCCCTAATACATGGCAAATGGATGTTAATATAGGGGCAAACTAATAGATAGGAATTCAACACTGATTAAGGTGTCATTCTAAGCATTAAAGATACAAAATTCTATTAAAATATGCTAAAACGATTTGGAGGCACAGGGTGAATATACTGTCTGAAGAAGCCTGGAGGCTCCTTCCACATGCCCCAAACAACAACCCCCTCTTTCTCTCCGTATCTCTCCCTCTCCTTGTGTCTTCATAAGACATGGATAAAGTGTTTCCTTAAGTTTTTTGAATTGTGATAGAAAACTACACAGACTCTGGAAGAGCAGACTCTAGAAGAGGCTGTGGGAACCCAATTGGTGAGAAGTACAGGCAACAACCTATAACCTGTGAGTTGTGCCAGAGCAGTCTTCATCTAAGGCCCCAGGATTAAGTGCTTCCCCTGTAGGATGTGACGTTAGGCTCCAGGTAGAGATGAGATTGTGAACACACACAACACACATACACACACGGAAATAAATAATATAAAAAATCAAACCCTCAATTGAATGAAATTTGCCTTCATATGCCATTCTGCAATTGCAAAGATTTCCATTCAATTCCCAGGTGGGAGCCACAGGCCCAGGGACCCACCTATAGACAGCAGGGCCATATCCACCACCTGTGAGTCTCACTTCCCCAACAGGGCTAGTTTCCACACATTTCTCTGTCTACTAACAAAGACATCTCAGGTGAATGACTTCTTTTGGAAATGAAATTTCCTGCTGTCAACTACATCTTTCCTAACATGTTTTAGTGTTTGACTATTCAGAAGCCAGGCCCAATTGCTATCAACTATGAGTGGCAAGTTGAAATGTGTGCTGGCAACTGGACTTTCATTTCATTTTTCCATTTCTATAATCAAAGGAATTCTAGGGACATTTACCAGGAAGTTGATTCGTGTCTTTGGAAAACAGCCACACAGACATTAAGGGGCCCATTCACCTTTGCTGCAGGTTTTGGTGTCTCCTCCCCACCCCTCAGCACCATCTCACATCCTATGAGTCACAGAAACGAGTCTCCCAGGCAGGAAGAATGCCACAGCCGACTATGTGGCCAACACCAGGAACTCTTGTCCTGAGATGGCTCCCACACATGCCTTTGCAACATGCTGGAGCAAGTCAAGGGGAAACAGCTTCTTCTAACTGCTTGATTTACAGGAGTTTCGTGTATCTGAAGGCTTAACAGATTCCCAGAAGGCCTTGGAAATGCTGTCTCTGAGATTAAGCTTCCTGCAGAATGAGAGACAGCTTTTACATTATCCTCTTAGCTTGAATTTCATGAAAGTGAGCTTGGCTGGAGGGAAGCTGGCCTTTCTCATCCCTGTAGCCTGCAAGAATGCTGTTTTGCCTTTTCCGTGTTCAATGCAGAGGAGCCTGATGTGTGTATATAAGCTGACAAAGTCAGTGAGTGCAAAGGTTGGTCGGAGGCTGGATGGAGACTGTAAAATGCCACTCTTTCCAAAACAGTCTGGCTGAACTGGTGAGCTCTGGCTTCTGTGAGAGACCTTGTCTCAAAAACTAAGGTGGAGAACGATAGAAGGCACACATACAAGCACACACACACAGTATACACAGAATGCAAGTTTCTAAGCACAGAGATAGCAACTCCCTCAGCTAAGTTCTAGAATTGTGCCAGGAATATGATAAAGGCTCAGTATACACTTATTGGCTGACTCTTCAAATAAATACTGAAATACTCTGAGCTCAGAAATATTACTAGAGTGACATTTCCGTTGCCTTCCTCACTCTGATCTGCCCCACTCACCCCCAATGATGATAAAATAATGATACATTTTTAAATGGCATCATACCTGCACTCCGTATTTCAGGTGGAGTTGTCTCACTAATCCCCATGAATCCTTACAGGCACCAGCACTGCCATTATTTGCATCTCCATAAGCAAGGAGCCCAAGATTCCCAGGGAAATAAGTTTTCCAGGTTGTTCTGCTCGTGAGTAGATGAGCAGGAGGTCTGAATGGTTCCTGCAGACTAGGGAGTCTACCTCTGTCCCTGGGACCCTTTGATGGCTCTGCATCCACATGATGAGCTAGGGGAGCATCTTCTCAAGCAGAAGAGATGAACGCAAGACTTGACATCGAGGTTCCCAGACTGATGACAGCCAATGGGAATCCCAAGTCAAGGAAGACGTCATCCATTCTCTTGAGTGAACACAACTCTGAGCATGACTCCGGGGAGCAACATTTTCCCCTGGGTTACTCAGCTGGTGGGACCAGATTACCCCTTGTGAGAGAGTGATGTGCCCTGTACTCCTGCCCCAGACAAGTGCTCCAATTTCCTCTGTTGAGCTTACTATGAGCAGTCTCTTTACCTCTTGGTTCAGCTCAGACAATCACTGCCAATGCTGGGCTGCTAAATATAATACAGGATGTTCAGTGAAATTTGAATTCCAGATAAGCAAGACAATTTGGGGGTGCTAGGGATATAGCTGAGTTGGCACAATGCTTTCCTATTATGGAAAAAGCCCTGGGATCCATCACTAATACTGCATAGACTGGGTGTAGTGGCACACACCTGTGATCCCAGCACCTGGAGTGTGAAGAAAGGAAGACTGGAAGCTCATTTTTTGGCTACATGGTGAATTTGACACCAGTCCAGCCTATCTGATACTGCTTCAAAAAAACAAAAAATTGAGAATCTGGCAGGATGTCTCAGTGGATAGAGATGATTCACAAGCTTGGTGACTAGACTTGGATCCACAGAACCCAAGATAGAAGGAAAGAACCAACTCTAAAACATTGTCCCCTGACCTCCACACATATGATGTGGCATGTGAGTACAGACACACACACACACACACACACACACACACACACACACACACACACAAAATAAAAATAGTAATAATAATAACAAAGTTTAAAAAATCTGTAAGCATGTCCCAACGTTCCACAGTATGTGCTTGTATCATGAAAAAATTGTTCACATGAAATGGAAATTTTATGATTTATCTTATTTTAAAGCATTCATTTTTAATTATGTATATATGTGGGGGGAGGGAGTTTGTACATGTGGGTGTAGCCTGCAGAGGCTCCCCTGGAGGCACTCAATGTGAGTGTTGGCATTTGAACTCCAGTCCTCCAAGCTAGTACTCACTCTTGATTGTTGAACCATCTCTCCAGCCCCCAAGGCACCTTATTTTTGTTTGTTTTATAAATCTTGTCCTTTATGCCAAATAGGTTACATTTCAAGATTAGCAGAGCACAATAGTCAACTCTGTCTGTCCTGGAGACAACTGCCTGGTTTCTAACTCTAATTCTATCGATCACAGGCAACAGGACCCTGGCAAGTCACTTAACACACTGGACCTTGACTGCCTCATCTGTAAAATAGAGAAGGAATAATTTATATATAAAAGAGTAGAGGTTCATTTAACTCATAGTTCTGAAGGCTGGGAATTCTGAGTGCCTGGTACTCGTGTCCACCAGCCTGGTACCGGCTGAGGACCTTCTTGCTGGTGGGCACTGTGCCATCCCAAGGTAGCATAGGGAGTCATAGGAGATACAGAGACAGCCTGTCCAGCTCATCCCTTTCCTGAGGAAGTCACTGATGTCATCCAGGGGGCCTGTTCTCACAAACCCATCTTACCCTGACTACTTCCCAAAAGCCGCCACCTCCAAACACAATTGAGCTAGAAAGACTCAAGCACATGAGATTAGGGCCACACATTCAAACCACAGCCATATAATGGTGGCACTTCTACCAGTTTCATACCCAACAGTGAGAGGAGATGGTGCCTACAGGTGGGGTGACGCCGTAGAACCAAGATACAGAACCGTAGAACCAAGTGGCAATTTTATCATTGTCTCTGCCTAATGAAAACGCATTTTCAAAAGAATGCCAAGATTCTATAATCTTGCTTAAAAAAAATCCTCATCTGTTTTTTTTTTTTAATTGAACACACAAAAAGTGGAATTCACACATTATAATATAAACAGATAAAATCTTCCGACAAGTTGGCAGAATCCTAGCCCCAAACAGCAAAATGTTAATGGGAAAATAGCAGGTGCGTACCGACCACGTCAGCTCCCACCCCGGGCCCTGTGGGGAACTTGGCAGTCTCCCTGGAAATTGTGAAAATGACTGACACATCTATTTTCACATGTTGGTCTGCCAAGAATAAGACTAGAGGAGAACAATTGGGGTTTCTTCCTGCAGGACTCTTGCTCAGTGCCCGGAGAACATGGAAGGGAGATCTGGTGAGGAGCCTGATGTGTTACAGACCCCTCTGCCTGCATAGCCCCTCTCTCTTCGACCATTCCTTGGGGATACAAGTTCTGTTTGAAGTTCACTTCAAATCACCATGTTCATAAATTCTACTGCCACATCCACTGCTCTTTCCCAGCACAGACATGTGTTGAAAAGGCAGGTGTGTGGTGCGAAGGACAGGGTGACACTGGGAAGAAGTTGCCATCCCACCCGGAAGAAGCTAGTGCATTAAGAGTGGGCGGAGGCAGCATTCGGTTTTCTCACGATTTCCTCTGCCGATATTAGATGGAAGACTAAGAAACAACCTCTAGAATGCTTGGAAGATGAGCCAGGAGAGCAACATGAAGCAGAGGACAAGTCCCTGCCCTGGGAGCTGACTCTAGTCCGTCAGAAAGAAAACAAGGGTGGGGAGCTAGAGGGATGGTACAGCGGTGAAGTGCCTGGAAAGCACGAGAACCTGGGTTGGATCCTCAGATCCCACACTTGAAAAAAAAAAAAAAAAGGCAAAGTGTAGTAGTATGCTTCTGTGGTGGCTCAACAAGGAGACATGGAGGCATTTCCATAGCTGCAACTCTGCCAGACCTCAGCAGAGGGAACCACCACAATGGCAGGCACCATACTGGACAGTGGAACTCCGAGCATCTGAGCTCAGGTGTTTTTATTGATTCAGAACTCCTCAGGTGTTCTACGGATAGCACATGCAGATCATAAGCATTCAAACATCCCCCACATAAATCCAACACCTGCAAACGATACAAAAAGCCAAGATTTAGGGAGCCCCTCACCCAACAGTGCATAAAATAATTATTTTATACATATCTAAAAATAAACTTCTGCAACAGCAAGGCATGATGGTATGTGATTGTAATCCCACCGATAGGGAAGTAGAGAGAGGAGGATTCCTGGAAGTTGTTGGGAAGCCAGCCACCAGCTTGGTGAGTTCCAGGTCAATGAGAGACCCTGTCTCAAAAACAAAGTCCAATGGTCCCAGAGGAATGACAGCCAAGATTGACCTGTGGCTTCCACATGCATCTTCATCAGTAGTTCTTAACCTGTGGGTTGTGAATTTTGGGAGGTTGAACAACTCTTCCACAGGGGTTGCCTAAGACCACATGCATATCAGATATTTACATCACCAATCACAACTAGCAAAATAACAGTTATGAAGTAACAACAAAAATAATTTTATGATTGCGGTCACTACATGAGGAATTGTATCAAAGCGTCGCAGCATTAGGAAGGTTGAGAACCATTGCTCTACACAGACATGTACCTGCACACCCTTCCCGACAGAAAACCAGGAAAGAATGAAGGAAAACAATAAAACTTTTCCGGGATGGGGGATGGGAGGTGATGGGCTGCATCTTGGGAGAATCATTGAGATGCTCCCTGCACACTGGGGCAGGGCTCCGGGATCTTAGTCTTCTACCCACTGTCTTCTAAAATTGAACAGGAATTCGTAGATGGTTCAACAACAGAGTCATCAAATTGCAAAGCAGCACAGGGACCTAGTGAGGCCTGCCTCCAAGTCACACAGCACCCAGGAAACATGTCCAAAAAGAAGCCCAGGTCCCATCCCCAGGAAGCAGAGGAGGAAGAGGGAGCAGAAGCTGTCAGTCAGTTCAGAGACACTCATTTGTTAGATGTCTCCAGAGCAACTACTCCCAGAAGTGGAATAGAGTGGGGTTGAATCACCCGGGGAGCCTCCCAGGCATTGATTGTCAGCCCCTCTTTGACTAACAGCAGATGATTACCATTTTCTGGGACAAACATGACTATTGAACTTTCCCAGAATCTCTGTTGTTTGCCCGTCTTGTTTTTGCATTCTGTAGCTGATTGCTTTTACCCTGGAGCCAAGTCAGAGTTGGGGTTGGGTTTGGTGGTACTTGAACGCCTGAATTAGGGCCACCACTTTCCTTCTGGATAAATGCCACAGTTTGGAGTTGTGTGGGCCCCTCAGGGTTTAAGGTGTTCAGCCTGTTGCCTGGTAACAAAGTGTGCATGGCCATAAAAATGGAAATTGCTATGCATAGTTTTGGTTCTCTCCTTTTGTAGAACATCATTCTGTAGTGGTCGTCTGAGATCAGGCTGGCTTCAAACTTAGGATCCTCCTGCCTCAGTTTCCACATGCCGCCACATCCAGCCAATATATTTTAACTACATTGTATGTATCTTAGAAAACATATGCCAGTTTTAAAAATGATTAAAAAATATTACCACTTAGAGTCATTCCTCAAGATGCTTGTGGCGGTTTGAGTGAGATGTCCCCCACAGTCTCGGGCATTGGAATACTTGGTATCCAGTTGATGGCAATGCTTGGGAGATTTAGGAGGTGTAGCCTTGCTGGAGAAAGTAAGTTGAGGCAGGCTTTGAGAGCTTAAAGACTCCCACCATTCCCAGTTTGGTCTCTTTACTTTATGCTTGCCGTTAGAGATGCGAGTTCTCTGCTTCTGCTGCTTATCGCCCTGATGGAAACTCTTACCCCTCTGAAGCCATAAGCCCAAGTAAACTCTTCCTTCTGTAAGTCGTCTTGGCTTGGCGCTTTATCACAGCAGCGGAGAAGCAATACATTGCTGATGGTAAGTGCTTTCTGTCCTCCATCAAGTTACAGTTACTTTCAAGAGCAGAGCATCCTCTTTACATCATTTCATAACTCTAGGCTAATACTGGGCCAGGACTTATTCTAGTGACAGTTTAGTATATTCTGACACCATTTTCTCCACTGTTGCCATATCCCGCTCCATTGTAGATGAGAACTTGGGATCTTGGGAAGACTTTGAGGCAGAGAAGCTCTCCAGGGGACTGACTGCCCCATGATGAAAAAAGTTACATTGACCAGTAGCTCTGAGACATTCTGCTGCCAGTCTTCACATTCTGCTTGTGCATCCTGAGAGGACCTCACCACCAACAGCACGTCTAAAACCCACGCTGAGGTGACTTTAACAAATGCATCTTCCTCTCATTGGGATTTACAGTATAGAATGATTTCCATTCATGCTTCCCCTTTGTTGACTCACTAGTCAACAAGTCTCTGAAAGTACGGCAGCCGCACTCCGCCACAGTAGGACTGTGGGTATAGCCAGGACTCCCATGGGTCACGGCCAACTTTTCAGAGTCAACAGCAACCCAGGAAAATGAGAGCTGGCAGGACAAGGAACTATTTGAAGAAAGGACTGACATCAGGGCAAGTTTCGGAGGCTTCCAGACGCAATCAGCCTGGGGCTCTAGAAAGTTATTCCTCTTCTCTTGAAAGCTGTTTATTGTTGAAAGTCTTCTACTTGTCAGGGCCAAATCCTTCTCTCCAAAATGCCTGAGCGATGAGTTGTCACTTAAAACAAACGCTTAATGAGTGAAAGTGCTGTCACCTGGCGCCATTATTTTTCCAGCAAGCCGAGGGCTAGCGTCTGTGACTCAGACCTCGAGCTGTGCTTTATGCTTGTTGTCTGTTTTGTTAATACAGAAATCTTCCGATGTAGCCCAATCTGGCCCACCTTCTATTTGTTCTGTAGCCCAGCCTGGCTTTGAACTCATGATCCTTCTGCCTCTGCCTCCCCAGTGCTGGCCTTGCGCATGTGTGTCACCATGCTTTCCTACAGTCTTCAGTTTGATGGCATCTTCTGTCTTTGTCACTTGTATGAAACCTCCTTTCAGCACACCCTTTAGAGCGAAGTTACTCCTAAAATTCTGAAATGCTGCGTCTCTATCAAGGCTTCTCAGAGAATTCTAGAGCACCTGGCTCCAAAAGCAACCTATGTCCTTCCCTTAATTGTGGCTTCATAGAGCTTGTTGCTCGCTGTCTTTCCATAGAATCTTTTGAAGACAATGGCGTTATCAACACTGAGCTCAGGAGACTCTCTCCTTCTGAGGAGCTGCTAACTGGTGCCGGTGAGCTGGCTCAGCAGGTACAAGCGCCTGCCACTTAGGCCAGAGGAGCAGAGTTCAATCCCTGGAGCTCCTAGTGGAAGGAGAGACGTGAACCTCAAGAGCTGCCCTCTTGTGACCTTCACACACATGCCCATGAACACCCGTACTCATATACACGCAACATGCACACACTCTCTCACACACACATACACACACACTAAAATAACAGGACTAGATAAATTTTAAAATGAATTTGAATAGCTGCTAACTGGGGTTAGAGGCCTTTTCCTCCTTTATACACCTTCTCTCTGTGTCAATAAAGTAAATTTATCCCCGACCCCCCTCTGCACACACCGTGTGCAGCCTTGCCTAACATCAGGCTGAATCACGTTTAAAAGGTTCTTGCCTCACTCTTCAAAGTCTGTATTTCACAGGGAGCAAGAAAGAAGTTTGGGGCCAATGCCTCTTACTTTGCATTCACCATTAATATTTTTTTTTCATGGATATCTTCGGATTCTAAGGCTAGAAGTTCTAGACTAAAGCAATACATTTCATATGTGAAATCGCAGGGTCCCAGAGACCAAGAGCTCCCGCAGGGAACTGGGATCAGATCTGAGGCCTCAATCAGGCAATGCAGATTTCATTTTTCCAGGGGGAAAAAAATGAAGCCTGTTAAGCCCCACCCTCCATTCAGTAAGGACATTGTCACTCTTTATATTAAGAAGAACAAAAAATTAAGGTTATTTTTTAAAAGTGGGGCATAGTAGTGCATGCTAGTCATCCCAGAGGTAGGGAGGCAGAGACAGGCAGACCCCTGGGACTTGCAGCCCAGGTAACCTAGTTGACTTGATGAGTTCCAGACCAGAGAGACTCAAGATCAATGACATCTGAGTAAGGACACTTGGGATTGTCCTCTGCCTCCATGCTCATGAGCACATGTGTGTACCCCTCACAAACACAAAATTAAGATTATTAAAATTCCTTATGTCTAGTATTGATGGTGTCCATGGTAGAAAAGAAGCCAGGAGGTGGTGGTGCATGCCTTTAATTCCAGCACTTGGGAGGCAGAGGCAGGTGGATCTCTGTGAGTTCCAGGACAGTTAGAGTTATAACAGAGAAACCCTGTCTCGAAAAAACAAACCAAAAGCAAACAAACAAACAAAAAACAAAAAACAAAACCAGAACACAACAACAAAAAAAAAAAGAAAAATAGAAAGAAAAGAAATGATTCTCTTTTTCAGTCTAGTCACCATGAATAGAAATCACATTAAGCTATTTAATTTCTTGTAATACCCGAAGAGCTCGTGTGATTAGATTTAAATACAAAGCAGGCGCGGCATTCTCTATTTGAAATGAGTTATGTTAAATGTTTGCGATCCTCCTGAGAGGTTAGATAACGTGAAGTTCGATGCTTTCTCTTTCTTTAGTCAACACTTTAAAGGCTGAACTTCCCACTGGAGCTCGGCTCTCGCCGATGCTGCTGGCTCATGACTCACTTCACCAACACGGCGTCACAGGTCAGGAATGCTTTTGTGTGTGGTGCTGCACCACGCATGTGGTATCTTTTCTTCGCCTCAACCTCATCCTGAAGGTGTGGCTTTCTTAGGAAAAGAGTCATTCCTTCTTTGTGTTGCCTGAGTCCCCCACCAGTCACTGAAGCACCAAATCCAGTGAAGTCTGGAACACCCACTAACAATCCCCAGAAATCCAGGGAAATCAGCCCAGAGACCAGTTGGATATGTTTCTTTAAGGTTTTTAAATTGTCTTCAATAAAACCCAGGGCTAGGCTACACAAGATGGAATGCGGGAGCTCAGGGCAGCAGAGCCCTGGCTCCACGCAGAGACAAATCCCCTGCCTTGTTATTAGCTTGGATGGAACCAGAAAAAGTGCAGTCATACCCTTAACAAGCCAGAGTGGCACTGTCATCAGTAAGTGCACATCAAAGCAATGACTAATTGGAGATAATTTTACAAACAAAAAATTTTTTTTAACCATCAATTAGACTTTGAACAGAAAGACTCGAGAAAAAAAAAATCCCAGGAAGAAAAATGATTCTAGAAAGAAAACCCGATGTCAAAGACAGAGTGAAACGATTTTCAAACAAGTGGGCACATTTCCAAAGACTAGATAAAATAACAATAATTCTGTTGAACAAAAGAACTAAATGCTAGAAAGCTGAGAAGTCTGAAGACTGAAAAGTTAATCAAGAGGGGGTCAAGATGCTGATTAGTATTAGACACAAAATTCACTAAACCTGAAGTCCAAATTTGGTCGTGAAGAAAGGAGAGAAGGAGAGAGAGGATGAACAAAAGGGAAGAGAAAGAGGAGAGAGAGGGGATGGAGGGAGAGAGAGGGGAAGGGAGAGGGGAGGAGGAGGAGAAATAGTAACTAAATAACATGTTCCTTTGTTGGAGTATTTGCCTAGCGTGGAGGATGCTCATTTTTAAAAAGTCATCCTTAGCTACATGATGAGTCTGAGGGAAGCCTGAGTTCTATGACCCCGTGCCAAAAAAACAAAAACAAAAGAAAGAAAAGGACTAACAGGGAGAAATGGGGTGATGATTATGACGACAATAATAATATAGCAGGCACCAGCAACAATAAACCAAGCGGTTCAAACCAAGGAAGAACAGAAGATTAACAGGAAAGTGTAAAGCAAGATGAGATGGAAAGTTGAACCTCAATATGGCACATTGTGACCCTGGAGACAGGAGAGATAAAATGAAATGGCACTTTTAGGTAAGAGGGGAATCTGCCCCACTTACATGAGTCATGTGTAAAACAAAAGGACATCGAAGGCAAGAAGACTAAAGGACTCGGACTCAAGGAAACTATGAAAGAAAGTTGAAGCAACTATGAAAACACTGGGGAAAATAGGCCAGTTGTGGTAGATCGGTCGGCATGTACCGATGGACCAGTCCCCAGTCTGTGTGGGCTTACACAGTTTCAGTAAGCATATAGCACAAGGGATAGAACCTGAGAGAGAATTCAGTCTTCACCAGTGTGCATGTTTCAGCCATTCTCAAGCCCTCATACGAGTGAACAGAGCATTAACTGTAGGTATGAAAAGTTTTTCCAGCACTAGTGAACGGACTCAGTTCAATAGACTTTCACACACCTAGCACTCAACAGTGAAGAAGCACAAAGCAGAGTATTTGTAAACACCGGACAGGTTTAGAACTACCTCACAAGTTAAGTAAATGTACCATAAAGATCATACTTTTAGACAGCGGTGCAACTTAATTAGGAATTGATTTAAAGAAGTGACATTGGGAGGGAAATAAGTTGGTGGGACCCTAGGAGGGGAGTTGGAGAAGGGTAGTGGGGATGGGTGGATATATATACATATATATATTTGGAAATTTCCAAGATTAGATTAAAGCTTGCATGTTGTTAAACTTAAAATCTTATGTGTTTCCAAGACAAGACCCCAGGGAAACATCGAGTTAAGTCAAGTTCTGTAAGGAGGAGAGAGGGATCAAGGGAGAGGCCATTCTTCTTTGTAGGAATTCTCACGTATTCATACACAGATGCACGCCATGCTGGTGTTCTCTGTAGTGTTCACGGGTCTGTTTTGTCCCAGTGTGGTAGAGTCTGTGGGAATAAACTTCCTTGGAACATGTTTTGGGAAATTGATCCACAGCAACCCAGGGCACACTTGCCCCAACTTCACCATTTACACGTACCATGCCTTCCTTCAGCAACGGAGAGGCTGGATATTACTCCTCTCCGTGAGCATTCTAAGCAGGTCCCGAACCATGGTGAACAGCTGAGAGGATGGGCGCAGCAGGTGTGCAAAGGCAGAGATGCCTGGGTTTTTAAATTATCCTCTTACAAAAAGCCAAAAACCCATGAACCACTCTGAAATCCACATCAAAGCTGTGCACAGCTATACCATTCCTAAGCCGCATCCCCACCTTGTCAGGACGGCTTGACTCTCTTAGTGTGGCCCTCAGTCCACAGCCTCACTTTCAAGTCAGTTCAGAGACCTGACTTTCTTTTTGCACCAGTGAAGCAGTGACGGGTGAGCGATGGCTCTGTGGGTAAGAATCAATCCATTCTGAGGCCAGGAGAAGGACCCCCCCCCAACCCTACCCCCAACACATACAGTTTCCAGTTCTTTCTCACACACTCTGCTTTTTGTACCATAGGCCATGATTTCTGCCTTGTCAGGGGCTTGCCTGTACCATGATGATGAGCAGCCAGCACTGCTGAAGGACAGAACAAGCTGCAGGCCCACTGTGTAGCTGGGCAGAATTTTTGTTTTTCTGCCCTAACTTTTCATTTGAATATATGAAATGTATTTTGGTTTACAGGCAGCACTGTACATGTAAGGAGAAGTGTGTATTGGGCTGGATAGTTGGCTTAACAGTTAAGAGCACTTCCTGTTCCTCTAGAGGACCCAAGTTTAGCTCCTAGCATCTATGAATGGTGGCTTACAACTACTCCAGGGAATCTGACTTCCTTTTCTGGCTTCTGTGGGCAACTGCACTCACTTGTGCATACTGGCATACAGGCGCATATACATGCACATATGCATAAATATAAAATATGTGGACATTACCTTGGTGTAGGTTAACATGTCTGAAACATCTCAATTCTCCTCTCTTTGGGAGGTGGAACTTACCCTCCCCCTCCCCCGGATTGTGCAGACTTGGTGACAACACTTCTAAAGAACAGAATGTGGGCAGCCAGTGTGGATGCAACTTCTGAGGTTAGGTTATTAAAGACCCTGCTGCTCCCATCTGGGATATGCAGTTTCTTCCTCTAGGGTCACTAGTACCCTGGAGGAAGCCCGCGGGAAAGGAGTGTTGGAGAAGGCCATGTAGCAGGAGCTCACATCCCCCTTGCAGCGTCTGCGTGGGTCTTCCGTCTCAGCCAGATCTTCAGAAGTTACACTGCAATCCAACTGAAGTCCTTGAGCCTAAATTTGTAAGCGCCCCCAAAATGGTGTGAGTTATTAACGTCCTCTTGCTTTGTGGGGCTGGGTTTGGGGATACGTTGCTATGCAGCTAGAGATGACTAATAGACCCATCAATCAAAATTGTTCAGGATAGAATGAAGCCTCTGTGAGGTCATCTCAGGTAAAGACATCCACACCATAAGGCTGGGCTATACTGGACTGGTGAGGAAAGAGGATTCCTTATGACTGGGGGACTGAAATACTGGAGGGAGCAGGGGATACTGTAGAATCTAGCTACGGAAGTGAGAGTTGCTTACAACAGCAGACTACAGAGGGAGGAGACATCATAGCCCATCCATATAGTGGCACATCCTACGGCTGAGAAGACAATGTGTCTACAAATGCACAGGGAGCTGCGGCAGGGTATAGCGTCAAGAGAAAGAACAATGTGCAGAAGAGTGGGTAGATCATACAATTTTTTTTTTGCTTAAGAGGTATAAGAGATCCTTAAATTTGTGGCTGTTGGGGTCACTCAGCCAGTAAAAGTGCTTAGTGACAAGCCTGACGACTTGTTTGAGTCACAGAACTCATATGACGGAAGTTGAGAACCAACTCTTGAAACCTTACCTCTGACATCCATTTGTATGTTGTAACATATACACATTTGCATACATTGCATGTGCAAGTGCACGCATGCACGCATACACGCACACATACACACAGATAATTATTTTTAAAGAAATACTCATGTCAGAGATAGAAGCAAAGTGTCGACCTTCCTCTCTTTTGTGACTCCTGATGAAGTGGCAGTGTCTCAAGCGCTCTTCCCCATGTTGATCAAGGGAAGAACTTTAAAAGCTGTCACAAAGCTCCTTCCCATGTTGGCAGGGAAATAATGTCTACACT
Organism: Cricetomys ansorgei; assembly: GCA_026225945.1. Taxonomy (NCBI): domain Eukaryota; kingdom Metazoa; phylum Chordata; class Mammalia; order Rodentia; family Nesomyidae; genus Cricetomys; species Cricetomys ansorgei. The sequence goes on along the minus strand of JAMJFZ010001791.1, from coordinate 148,050 downwards.
TTTCCCCAAAGAACTGACACACGCGCAGGGTTTGAGCTCTGCCGTCTGATAGGATGATGAAGTCAGGCTGTGTGAAGATGCTGCAAAGGTCATCAAATGGGCAAAGTAGTCCAGGTTTGCAGAAAGAAATATGCCAGCTATATTAAGCAAGTACAGTGCGGAAAGGTTAATGGCTGAACCGTGCACGTGGGCATTCATTCGCCCCAGCAAGGAGGCTCTCATCAGACTAAGACTGGATAAAGATCAGAGAAAGGACCTGGATGGATCTCACCAGGTAGCAAAAGAAGGGGGCAGCCATGAGGAAGAAACAGCTGAGACGCAGGAACAAAATGTTCTCACATAAAACTTTAAGTACTGTTAGATTCTTTTTGAAAGGAGAAATGCGTATACTTGGCAAACGGGAAGTAGAACAAAAAATGAAAGAAAAAATACAAACACTGGTGAAATTAGTGATGTATGACAGTAGTCAGAGCAGAGTGTAAAAGACAAGGTGGGAACAGGCCAGAGGGGTGGAGTGGGAACAGGCCAGAGGGGTGGAGTGGGAACAGGCCAGAGGGGTGGAGTGGGAACAGGCCAGAGGGGTGGAGTGGGAACAGGCCAGAGGGGTGGAGTGGGAACAGGCCAGAGGGGTGGAGTGGGAACAGGCCAGAGGGATGGGTGCAGACACACTGTTTTGTGTACGGTTTCCATGTTCAGAGCCCTGTTATCTTTCACACATTGGAAATTAGTAAGCTCTGTAAGACTGAGAAGAAAAAGAAACACACACACACATACACACACACACACACACACACACACACACACACGCACACACACACAGAAAAAAAAATACCAGGGAAACTATGTTTCAACTGAAAATCATAATGACATCAACGAGGGAAACAAACACTGACCCAAGGATTCTGACTGTAGAAATGACCAATACACACTGACATGTGACGGATACATGTTTGTCTTTCATCAGGGTATGAATACGCAGTATGTTCTCAGTAGATAATGAGATTGTGGGCTATCTTACTACCTCAGAAGCATGTAACTGACGAGAGCATGAAAGGGAGGGGGCAGGGAGAGAGAATCAATGAAGGAGAAAAAGGAATATTTGCATAGTTTTGCAAATTTTGTATCAGAACTTATTCAATGTTGATTAAGAAAAAAAAAGTACCCTAAGTACCTCTTCAATGAGCTCTAGCCTCTTGGAGATGTTCCCAGCCTGACTCCTTATTAACAGGAAGGATGGCCCTTAGCCACAGCTTCCGTGACAATGTCTGAATTTTCATCTTATCCCTCTTCCTGTTCTCCTGAGAGCACCACTCACAGCCTCTTGATCTGGGTTGGAAGTGTCTCTGGAGCAGCCATCATCACTTCTGCTTCTTCTGGAAGCTGGCACAGGTGAGCCTGCAGCTCATCTCACCACCGAATGCTCAGGTGGGGAGAGACGCTGCCCTACAGCCACAGCCGAGGACTGGCCCAGTGTCTGTGGTATCAGCAGTGCTGGCCCAGTCCCAGTTGCAAGTACTAAGGCTCCTTAGGGAAAGAAAGAGCCTGGAGTGATGACCATGGTAACCTCAGCATCACTGTCGGGTATGATTGGCTCCAACAGTCTCCATCCAAGCCTGGTTTTGGTAGACAGTGCCTTGGGCCCACATGCTGGGACATCAGTTGGGCCAGTAGGCCAACCACCGTGGCTTAGACTGATGATGGAAAACTGGAGGATGGCTGGGTGGTGGTGGCAGCACATGCCTTTAATCCCAGCACTCAGGAGGCAGAGGCAGGAGGATCTCTGAGAGTTCGAGGCCAGCCTGGTCTACAGAGTGGGTTCCAGGACAGCCAGAGTTACAACAGAGAAACCTTGTCTTGAAAAATCAAAACAAACAAAGAAAAACAAAACAAGCAACAGCAACAAAACAAAAACAAAAAAAACTCCAAGGTGGAAGTTCCTACTTTCTGTTGCCTGAAGAGGTGACACTTAATGGGTTATGAACAAAGAACATCATAATGTTGAGAGAGGCAATTTGATGATGGGGATGTGGGGGTGTAGGGGAGTTGAATATGGGGGGTATGCAGGATATGATCACATTTCTTTGTACACACGTATGAAATTCTCAAGATCAAAGAAACTTTTTAAAGATCACATTTGCATGTCTGGATTCTGATTTGAAAATTAAATTACACCTTTGCTTTTGAGGATGGGATTTCCTTTGACTCCAAAATACTAGGTGGAAGTGGCCTTTTTTTTTTTTTTCTCCTGTTTGTCTGGTAATTTATTTTGAAATTTAATGAGAGGGGGGAAAACCCCAAGAGTTAGACACGTCTTAAACACAGTTTACGAATAGGGCAGAGGTGGTTGGTAATCCAGTCAGTAAAGTCCTTGGCACATAGACTGAGGACCAGAGGCTAACTTCCACCACCTACGTAGACTTACATAAAAACCTGGGCATAGGAGCCATTTATAATCCCAGCTTTGGGGAGGTGGAGAAAGGATCGCTAGAGCTCATTAGCTAGCAAGTCTGGCCTAACTGATCCCCAGGCCCCAGTGGGAGACCCTACCTCAAAATCAAGGTGGGTGGTGCCCTTAGAATGATACCTAAAACTGATCTCTCTGATCTCAACTTGCATGCACACACATGCTTCTAGACACATTAACACACACACACACACACACACACACACAGACACACACACACACACACCAGTATCTAAGAAATAAATAGCACCTTAGCAACTTACGTGCACAACTTTCCCCTGAAAGTTCCAATTGGGTGAAGTTCAGTTTTCACAGGCAATGTCCTACACATATCTGAATAAAAATGTAACAGAAAAACTGGTTTTCCCTTTGTGATGTGTTCATTGTTCAGTCTCTGCTAGGTCAACATCTCAACACTATTTTGCTGGGTTCGGCAAGACTCGTTACTCTGCAGTTTCTATGAAGGACAGATTTTGCATGAATTCATTAATGAGTGAATCTATTTTCTCAACAGCTACTCCTCGCTAGCTTACTGCATGGCAGCTAGTGTGCGGAACATGAAGAAGCTGTGTGCTTGGGAGCATGAAACCAAACCATAGCAATGCAGAGAAAGCACAGCCAGGGTGAAGACGCTGCACAGGACTCAGGAGGGTTAGCCTTCATTCAGTGCACTATGCCTGGATCACATCCAGCACCATTCAAAAATCATCTCGTGACATCCTCACAACCACATTATGAAGCTGTTACACCTAAGGTTTTTATTTTGTCAATGACAAAAGAAGCCATTGAATTAAATTAACTCTCCCAGGGCTACACAGAGAAGGATGGAGTCTCTATTGACAAGCTAAATCTGTCTGGTTCCAGAGACATGTGTGTGTGGGTTTTTTGGTTTTATTTTGTTGTTTACTTGTTTTTTTGTTTTTTTTGTTTGTTTGTTTGAGACAGGGTTTCTATGCTGTAACTCTGCCTGTCCTGGAACTTTCTATATAGACCAGGATGACCTCAAACTCACAGAGATCCACCTGCCTCCTGCCTCTGCCTTCTGAGTGCTGGGCTTGAAGGCATGTACAACCACTACACGGTGAGGTGTGTGGTTTTGATTTCCATCTCAGAAAGGAGTCTAGGACTTAAAGGGCACTGCCCATATAGTCTATATCAGTTGTTCTCAACCTGTGGGTCACAACTCCTTTTGGGGGCCAAACAACCTTTTCACAGGAGTAGCCTATGACCATCTGCATATCAGATATTTACATTACAATAGCAGTAGCAAAATTACGGTTATGAAGTAACAACAAAGTAATTTTATGGTTTGGGGTCATCACAGCATGGGGAACTGTATTAAAGTGTTACAGCATTAGGAAGGTTGAGAACCACTGCTCTAGACAAAGTATCACCAATTGAATAGCACAAGACACATCACAAACAGTCAGTGTCTGTGATGTGGAGAACTATCTTGGCAAGTGTTCTGAGTGTAGATGGGAAGGAACAAAATCAAGGCCCAGAGTATGTAGTGGGTGGGAGGGCAGCTTGAATTTGTATAGAAGACATCAGAATTGACAGAAAAGAAGCTAACAGCATAAGCAATATATTGTAAGTTAGGCTTTTAAAGATAGAAAGCACCTGTGTTGGCTTGAATAGAAATGGCCCCCATAGGCCCATATGTTTGAATATCTGGTTCACAGTCCATGGAACTGTTTGGGGAGGATGGGGAGGTGTGGCCTTGTTGGAGGATATGTTTCACTGGGGATGGGATATGAGTTTTCAAAAGACTCTCAAGATTCTCAGTGTGTGCCCCCTTTCTCCCTTGTGCTTGGGGATCAACAGTGAGTTCTCAGTTGCTGCTCTACCTGTATGACTGAACTGTGAGCCCAATTAAACTCTTTCTTTAATAAGTTGCTTTGTTATGGTGGCTCTTCATAACAATATAAAGACAACTAACACAACATCCCTCTCACGGTAAGAAGAGACCTAATATGGAAATAAAGACATAGTTACCTGCCAGCTCTGGGAACACATGGTACTCCTGGACTCTACCACATCCACAGGCAGGCCAGGGCACAGGCAGGGGGAGAAACAAAGAGGCACACATGGATCAAAGATTTCATGGGGTCCAGGGCTTTATGCAAGCAGTTTTCCAAGGTGGGATGTTGATCAGCAGGTTTAAAGTAAGAAGGCCCAGGTTCCAGGAGATCACAGTGACTGAGAGAGGATCACTGTAGTGAGTCCATACAGCCCATACTGGGGAGCAGGGGTCAGCAGGACCAGCGCTGTCAGCCCAGTCTTGCTATCACCAGGGAGTAGGTACATACTGGACATGAGTGGATCAACCTCACTGAGGCGCTTGGAGGAGATGAGGGCTGAAGGCTGTGTCAAGCTGACTAAACTCACCTCCCAAAGTGAAGATCAGTATCTTAGAGTCAATCTAAGCATAAGAATTCAATATATGGGAAAAAAATTTCTATACTTCATGAAAACCCAACTCTGAAATTGGAAGAGATTCACGAATTACAGGGTAAATTTCCTGAAAAATACAGTGTTCTCTTAATGTGAACACTTTAAAAAAAAACTGATTTCCAAGAAGCTGTAAAAAATCTCAATGAGATAGAATAGAATCCAAAATTTTAGTGCATTCTTTTGCAGCTTGCCCCAGCTTGATTTTTATCGATGTGGTAAGCACCACGACCAAAGGCAACTTGAGGTGGGGTTTATTTCAGCTTACCATTTATGATCTATTATGAAGGAAGTCAGGCAGGAACTCAAGGTAGGAACTGAAACAGAGTTCATAGAGGGGTTCTGCTTACTGGCTTGTCCCCCATGACTTGCTAAGTTTGTTTACTTTTACATCCCAGGATCACCTACCTAGGGATGGAACCACCCACAGTGAGCTGGGCCACTACATCAATCATTAATCATGAAAATGCCCCCACAGACTCGTCTATAAACCAATCTGATGGAGGAAACTCTCAGTTGATATTCCTTCTTCCTGGTTGACTCTAGCTCGTGTGCATCTGACAAAACACTAGCCAGCACACAGCTCTTACCAGCAAATCTCTACTCCCAGAGGCAACCACAGTCCTGATCTCTCTCCTTAATAGATCAATTGTGTCTCTTCTTGAGCTCCCAGTAAATGGAATACACAATATAGAGCTCTCTGCTTTCTTTTGCACACCATAAGCCTTTGGGATTCATCTATAGTTTATCTCCCTTTATTGCTAAGAGGCACCTCATTGTATGAAGAACCAGCAATCTATCTGTCATGTCCCCTGCTGGACAACACTGGCATTTTTTTCTATTTGGTTTTGTGGATGTTTATTTTAGTTATGTATAAAATACTTGTTTTGTAAGGGGTAAGGGGCTGCCTAGGTCTTGGAGTTTTGTATTGTTTGCAGGTGTTGGATTTCTGTGGGAGGTGTTTGATCGCTTACGATCTGCACCTGAGGGGTTCTGAATCAATAAAAACATCTGAGCTCAGACACTCAGGGTTCCACTGTCGAGTATGGCAGTGGCCATGATTGTGGTTCCCTCTGCTGAGGTCTGGCAGAACTTGTACTTATGAAAATGCCTCCTTGTCATTTTTGGTAAGCCTACACAGTAGGCATACTACTACAAATGGTACTCAATGGGGGGGCATTGACATCATGCTAGCTCATTCCACATGGAGACGAGGAAGAAGAGAAAGAAACTCCAGACCTCGCAGAGTACAGTAAAGTACACTCATAGCAGTTCCCAGAAGACAGAGGTTAAAGTTTTAATTAAAGGAAAGTTCTATAAGAGAGAGTTGTAAGTGAGAAAGAAGCTTCTAGGTGAGAGCCATGTTTCAGACAAATGTTTTGGATGAATTTTCATAGTGAAAACAGAGTTCAGCTGGGAGCAGGGAAAAAATAAGGTTCTAACTGCTTTTCCTGATCATGGAGCCAGGGCATGGGAAATAGAAACCAGAGTGTCCTGTTCTATACACTGAGTTTGTTAATGGCTTTTGTGTATGTGAAGCCCAAGTGGGTCTTGTGTTTGAGGTCTATGAAGAAGAGTATATGTTTCCCCATAGCAGTGTTGAGAAAGAAAGCCAAACCACCAGAATGCTCAACTGGAACCGCTGCTGTTGTGGAAGCTGCAGCTTGGAGCCAAAAACTCACTTAGTTGGTTAAACCGAACATTTTTTTTCCTGCAAACCTGACTAGAAGCAGTCCAGATACCTATGAAAATGCCTCCTTGCTGTTCTTGGTAAACCTACACAATAGGTGGACATTTGGGGCTATAATAAATAACATCACTATAGCCATTCCTATGCAAGATTTCTTGTAGACATATTTTGATTCCTCACACCTAGGAAAGGGTTTGCTGAAACACAAGCCAAGTATATATTCAACTTAAAGCAAAGCGCCACCAGTTTTACGAAGTGTCTGCATTGTTAGTCTAACAGTGGCACGTCAGGATTCCCACTCTTCTGTGACCTGGCCAACATTTGATTCTGTTGATATTTTTTATCTGAACATGGACGTGAAGTGGCAGCTCGTTTTGGTTTCACATCTTATTTTCTCAGAGACTGATGGTGTTGAGTGTGTTTTTGTGGCCTTGCTGATCCTTGTCTGTTTTCTTTTATGAACTATCTGTTCGAATCTTTTTCTGAGTTTTTAATGCTTCAGCTTCTCATCCTAAACCAGGTGGGCAAATATGGAGGCTTGACTGACAGTAGTACCAATGAGGATACAGAGATTGTGCATTTAAAGAATAGTTAGGAGGTCAAAGCAAAAGCATGGCACAAGATGACATAATGACACCGGCCACCAAGTTTCTCGTGTGACCACCAGATAATGATGACAGCGGTGGGCCATTCATAAATGAGGAGCTGCATTCTAAATCACCATCACATTACTGCTGTGACCAGCTGCCCTCTTGAAGGAGGTGGGTTCAGCCTATCCATGCCCTAACCACATCCTGCCTCTGCTGTCACCAGCTGTGTGTCTACATCTCGTCCCTCATGAGAACACACCCGTGGCTGTGACAGCTGCTCTGAGTACGGCAGTATATACCCTCTCATTTGAAATAGCCTAAATGCTTTATTGGCTTAGAAAGGCCTAGAAAAGCTGCATGGGAATTGTTTTTCAATCACTAAGTTTTCTTCTTATATTTTTATTTTGCATTCCTGTGTATGCATGTATGTGTGGGCACATATGTGCTACAGTGTGCATATGGAGGCAAACTGTAGGGGTCAGTTCTCTCCTTCCACCATTCGGGTCCTGGGGAATCAAACTCAGATCATCAGGCTTGGCGGCAAGCCCCTTTATCTGGTGAGCCATTTCACCAGGCTCATTACATTTTCTAAAGTTACAAAACGTTAACTTTAAACTTAATACAATGTTCGTGCTCACAGATATGTTTAATTTCCTTTAAATTTTTATATGAAAAATACTTCATCACCAAACCCTGAAATAACCCTGCCCAGAGCAGTGTCCTTGGAGCTGCTAGTCATCATGAGTCATCATGAATCATGGGTGGTCTTTTCTCAGAATTATCTGACACATATATAAGAATGCTGGGCCACATCGCCTTCTTGAGATCTAGTGTTTGGACAATGAATTCACTTCTTTGTAGCTTGGGAGATCCGAGATCAGTATCAGTGCTTATGCTTGGTTCAAACAGGCTTAGTCACAGAAGGACTGTGCGGCATGGAGGTAGCATATAAGTTCTCTTTGGAACCCTTTTCTGAATCAAGCCCAAAAAATTTTCAACACCTTTACCGGCTTTGCATTTCCCATTATTCTCTTCATCTTAGTGTGTATTTGAATACATGATTTATTGTACGTGCTTTGAGTAGAGTTCTGAATTCACATGTCACAAATGAACTTCATTAGCTAAATTTTATTTTATTTTTCTTCTTGATTTAGGTTGCATGCATGCGTGTGTGTGTGTGTGTGTGTGTGTCTGTCTGTGTGTGTTTAATAAGGATGTGTTTCTCTTGTGACACAAGAGAGATCTCATATGTTCTGTTTGGGGCTCAATCTACCACGACTATCACAGGCTTGTGTTGGAAGCTGGCTTCCTAACTAGTCCCATTTGCTAGTTAAAAGCTGTGTGTAGATGTAGATATAGATTCAGGCCAATTCTTTGATTCAATCACCAATTCTAGTCCTGGAGCCCTAGAACATTTTGTCCTCTTTACAATCTATTCTTAATCTTTGAAATGGAAGGTTTCAGCCTCATACAATCTAGAACAATCTGCTAGTCCAGACCTAGAAAGCTTCAGCTTCAGCCTCTGAGACCTACAGCTGACTGAGCCACTCTAACTAGCTCCTTCTGACTCTTCTGGTTCAACTCACTCTCTGTTCTGGGCTTCTTCTGCAGAGCTTTGCTGTGTCTCTGTGTCTCTCCCCTTGAGCTCTCACTGCTCCATCCTGCCTCTGTAACTGACTTTGCTGTAACTGACTCTTTAACTGACTGCAACTGACTCTTTACTCCTTTTGTAACTCTCTGAGCTAAGAGCCCACCTATATATCATGAGAGTGAGGCATGTCCTTACTCTGACTCACTCTGCCAACTCTTCCTCTGATTAGTCACTTTCTCTGCCGTTCACTATGGCTCATCTCAGATGTCACTTTCTGTTTGACACTTACTTCTGAGCTCTGCTTCCTGTGTCTACTTCCACATTGTTTTTCTTAGGGATTAAAGGCATGGAACACCACTGCCTTCTAAATACTGGGATTAAAGATGTGTCTACAAGCTGGGAGGTGGTTGTCCATGCCTTTAATCCCAGCACTTGGGAGGCAGAGGCAGGCAGATCTCTGTAAGTTTGAGACCAGCCTGGTCTGCAGAGTGAATTCCAGGACAGCCAGAGTTAAAACAGAGAAACTCTGTTTCAAAAAAACAAAAAACAAGCAGACGAACAAACAAAAAAAGGTGTGTCTAAATTCTATGCAGACCATACAGGCCTCTGAATATAGACTACTGGAATACAGCTTTCACACAGGGCTATTCCTTTACAGCTGTGGAACCTTTAGGAGGTGAGGGCTGGTTGAGGGGAGCAGGTTGAATCTTTGAAGGACCTAGCTTGTGCTCTGGTCCTGCCTTCTCTCTGTTCCCTTACACACCATGATGTGAGACGCCTCCCTACCACCATGAACTCCACTGTGCCCTCCCCATCATGATGGACTGAAATCCTCTGAAACTGAGCTCAGCTCAACCATTTCTGTTTCTGCCAGATACTATGGCCATAACAGTATGGAAGAAACTTCTATAAGGAGGAAACCTAGGCCTGGGAAATCATTCTCACTGCAACTACTTGTTTTATTGGGGGAAGAGGGAAGACAACAGAGATGGATAGATGTTTTCTGTCCTATCCCTGGCCGCTTGAATCGAGCCATTCCTTCCAAGCATAAAATCCTCAAGGAGTCAAAGCTCTCGGGGAAGATAAACATCCTTGCCACGGCAAGTCTCAGCTCATCCTTACCCTGCACCTCCTCCCTCACCTCTCTGGTTTGTAACAAGATGCTGTCAGTCTGCATCCAGTTTCTGTTACCTGGTTCTGGCCACTTGAGTTCAGTCAACACACTCCCTAATCTCCCTTTAGTTTATTGGACTCAGTGACAGTGACTCAACTCTGGCTCACACATAGTGCTGACACTTGAAGAGTATGCAGTTCATCATTCCAGGAGGACCTGTCCCTTGCCTCCAGCCAAGGAGGGGACCTCACTGTGCCAATGGGGGTGGTGGTGGTGGTGGTGATGGTGTGATTTTTTATATTCATTAGGTGAGCCAGTGCCCTGGTTTCAAAAAAAAAAAAATTTGAAAGATAGATCTGAGGACTTTAGGAGTATGCCCAGTGTTGTGGTTCGATGTTAGTGTCTCCCAAAGGGAAAACTTGGCTCCTACCTTGTGTGATGATGGGGAGAGGGCAAGAATGTTAGGAAGCAGGGCCCAAGAGGAGGAAGCAGGTCACCACACTGTGCTTCTGAACAGCATATTAGATCCTGGCCTCTTCTTCATTCTGTGCCCTGGCCACCATGAATGAGCAGCAGCCTGCTGCCTTGCTCTTCCAGCTTGGCATTCTGCAGGCATATCACAGGCCTAGAAGCTGCCCAGCTGAGCTTCTGTGAACTGAAACCATGAGTCCAAATCAACTTTTCAGCTTTAAGTTGACTTCTCTCAGGTAGTACGTCACCACGATTGAAAATTGACCGATGCTCCTGGTGTTGCATAGCCTCGCACTAGGCAACAGGAATAACATAAAGATGAACTACAGTGCCTAATGCAGGACGCCTGACAGGCAGCTGTCCACTCTAGGCTGAATGCAGAGCGAGGTAGCAATATGAATCCACTTTATTCTTGTGTGTGATATGTAGATGCACACGTATGTGTGCATAGCACAGGTGTAGATGTCAGAGGACAACTTTTAGGGTTGATCCTCAGATGCCTTTTGATTTTTATCTAAGACAGTTCTCTCATTGGATCAGAACTTTGTCAAGCATGCCAGGATAGCTGGTCCGTGATCTTCCAGGGATCTACCAGTCTCTGTCTCCGGCCTTGTCATCTCTGGGATTCCAGGTACAGGATACCATAATCAACTTTTTACATGCTTTCTGGGGATCTGAAGTCAAGTCCTCATCCTCAAGTCTCTCTGGCCCCTTAGTGGAAGACTTTCCAGAACATTCTTCCATTATGCTTCATGTTCTTGCCAAGTAAGCTTTCTGCTGTTGCTCTGACGGCGTATCTGCACGGCTGTGTAGACCTCCCTCCACCACACACTGTCCCTGACATCAGCCCATTTCACCTGAGAATAGTGCTCTTCTTTGGCAGGTCTCATATGTTCACTGCTCTCACTATTAGCTGCCCCCTGCTGAGCTGAGACCAATACTGTAACATGTTCTCATGATTCTATTCCAGTCCATCCACAGCCAACTCTGACCTTCTCATGGCGGCACATGGAGGCTTAGGCTATTTTCTCGTAATTATCCCCTCAAAGAGGCAAAAAGCAAAGCTTAGAAACTTCTCACTTTTCTCTAATTGCTGTAGCTGCGCATCCTTGTTGGAATGAAATAGCCCTGCTTTCATTCGGCTAAGCTGTCGCCTCTGCTTTTCCGTTGTGAAGCGATGGGAAGACTTGATTACCAGCTTCAGTGAGAGATGTGTAATTTTCCTAAAAAGGCTACTTCCACAGGCATATTTTCAATCAAGGCTGAGAGCCTGCATAGAAACGTTTGATTAATATTCCATCAAGGATTTCAACATGTGGTTCTGTGTCAAAGGATTTTAGATAAATCCATCAAGGCGGGTGCAACTCCGGGCATGAAGATAACAGTGTGTGACTCTCACATGCAAATGCACCCAGTTTGACATAAAGGCAACCGATGCACTGAGGAACACAGTCTCCTTAAAGGCAGGAGCCTGGTGTTGTTTAGAAGGGCACATCTGTAGCCTAGAGCTTAGTGTCCTGCACATAGCAACAACAATATCAGGATGAAATAAACTAGTTCTGTGCCAGTTGAGATCCTTAGATATTGTGGGAAGAAAATCAACTCTTTTCAAGAGATTCTCAGAGGACCATGATCATGGTTATTCTGTGTACACTCTCATCTAAACTCCTTAAATTATTCAACAGACTGAGTGTTTGTTGAATACTCACTCCCCCACTAGACTGCTACTTAGCAAATACCTGTTGACAAAAACCCATTTCTGTAGAAGTTAGCCTACTGTGGCTGCATTTTTACCAAGGCTGACAAGGAGGCACATTCATAGATGCAAACCCTGCCAGACCTCAGCAGAGGGAACCACTGTCCTGGCAAATCCCTTCCTGAACAGTGGAACCCCAAGCATCTGAGCTCAGGTGTTTTTTATTGATTCAGAACACCTTAGGTGCTCCACTGATACCATGTGCAGATCATAAGCAATCAAACAGCCCCCACAGAAATCCAATGCCTTCAGACAATATAATACGCCAAGACCTAGATAGACCCTCACCCAGCAGTTCACAAAACAATATTTTATACATAGCTAAAAATAAACTTCTATAACACATTTCTTTCTCCTCTAAAGACCAGCAGATCTAGTCTCCTGGCTCTTCTTTGGTGTGGCCAGCCACACGCCAGGCTTCTAGTAATGGAATATGAAGACAAGCATGTGGCTCCCCGCGCTGGGCTCATGTGGTCTTCCTCAGCACTCAGCACCTTTCTCCATAGCCTTTTCCTTTCTGGTTGACCAGGATGGGGACTACCAAGGTAGCCTTGGAAGCCATGTGTTAAACACGATAGACCCTTTGGCAGCCTGGACCATTGAAAGGCCTCTCAGCATGAACACCTGCTCATGACTGTTCTGTGAGCCAGAGGAGAGCATCTAGTGAGCTTAACCAACCCCATCGAGCATGAAAGCATAAAGTCAGAGGAGATGCAGGCCCTCCCCTCCTGGAGTAATGAACCTTTGCAGGGACTGAGTGGCTCTCCACACCTCCACCTAAGTCACAGTAAGACAGGGTCTTTCCACAAAGCATACTCTCAGTGGCCATAATAGAGTGGGTGACAGATACCAATCAACAGGCCCTTCAGAAGACCTCGGGGATATGCCTGTTTGTAGACCATCAGTAATGAACAAAGAGTTGACTGCCCTTGCAGACAAAGAGTAACAAGACAGGAGTCTTGAGAAACACCGATGACCCTGGTCCCTGGATCCTGACCAGCCTAGACACCTAGCATTTTCAAGGGGAGGATCCTTACCCTAGAAGGGTGAATCTAGTAGCAGAATGTAAGGTGTGATGTTTGACAGGTGAGACATTTCCAGTGGATTCACTTAAACACCCTGCTATATCCTCAAATTAAAGTGTACACTCTGTTGGTTTTGTTCGACTGTTTTTTGTTTGTTTGCATGTTTGGTGTTTTTGTTGTTGTTTGTTTGTGTGCTTGCTTGCCTTTTGAGATAAGTTCTCATGTATCACAAGGCTGACCTTAAACTCACTTTACAGACAAGAATGACCTTGAGCTTCTGACCTTCCTGCTTCCACCTCCCCAGTTCTGGTGTCACTATGCCAGATTTAAGTGGTTCTCAGAGATGGAACTCGGGTCTCCATGCATGATAGGCAATCACTGTACTAACTGAGCCTCATCCCAGCTTATAGGGTATTTGTATGTATTTCTCTCTTAACCCTTAATATGGGCTTGCTCACCTGGCTCAAACCATTCAGTTCAGGGAAACTCAGAACATGATCCTTCTTACATATGATTCAATGTCCTTTCTCATGGGGCCAAGTTCTACTTTATGCCAGAGACTGACATTCTTTCATTACTTAACCCCTAGTGGTCCTTAAGGCCCTCTTTGGATCCACAGATGTACCCTCAGTCTAAAGCCAAGGACCACATGATGGATACTCTGATCCTTCCTGAATCCTCTAAAACTCAAGGCAGCAACACTGGAGCAGTGCAGAGCACTGGGAAATGTTGATGGGCCATGGTAGTAATCTGGGTCTCAGACAGAATGCAGGATGGTCACAAGGATGCCTGGTCTGAGATGGAACTCGCATCCTTGAGCATCAGTGATTCTGCAGAGGTCTGAGTTCAAGCCATTGCAGTCACTCCCTTCCCACCCCACCACACATCCTCCCTTCACAATATTTATTCCAACCCACCAAGTATTTACTGAATACCTCCTAAGAGGAAAGACTTGCAAACACCTTTCATCTTCCCATCTCAGAGGCACAAATTTTTCGATTGAAAAATGTGTTATGATCCTACAAAGGGAAGATCGAACCTATCCCTGCCCAGGAACTCCAGGCTGACATCAGGATGCTTGCTTCCCACTTTGAGCCATAAATAATTTAAGATGCAATCAGGGCAATTCAGCTTGCCTGTTCCCTCCTTACTCTGCGATGAGTTAGTAGGTGATGCAGTCACAAACGTGGGGGTCTATGTCAGCAGATGCCTGTGAGCATCCCAGACAGAAGCTTAGAGAGGAAGCTGGTGTTCAAATGCTGAATTTGGGATGGAGGGGAGGAGGAAGGGTTTTTAAATGTTACTGTTTTGATTAACAGCTGTATGGTGGTTTTATGATATAAAACCTGATTAGTCAAAATTGTTTCACTTGATGGTTTAATTATTTACAAAATTGAGATATCACAGAGTCCCGGAAGCTCTATGTGATAGAATACTTTTTTAAATGTGTCTCCTTGAATATAAAGCTACAGGATGTGTAGCATGATAAAGAACTGGCAAGAAACAGACTAAAGCGCCAGCGAGGAGCCCCAGAATCATCTTTGGGTCATGGACACTTTGCATTTGTGCATCTCATTTACTTATTTTCTATTCTCATGTGTGTGTGTGTGTGTCCATGTATGTGGAGGCCAGAGGTCAACAGCAGATGTCTTCCTCCACCACTCTCCACTTTATTTTTAAAGACAGGCTCTCTTGCTGAACCTGGAGGTCACCAACTCGGCTGGAATGGCTGGCTGGCAAACCCAAGAGTCTCCTCTCCCAGAGCTGGGATTACAGATTTGTGCTACCAACTGATTTGTTATGAGCCCGGATCCTCAGGCTTCCGCAGCCAGCACTTGGCTGTCTGAGCCCTCTCCCCAGCCCCAACTTCCCTTATTTCAAAAACAAATCTACTGAGGGCTGAGGATATAGCTTAATGCTAAAGTGCTTGCCCACAACCTGTAAGGTCCTAGGTTCAATCCCCTAGATGATAGATAGATAGATAGATAGAAGAACAATGTATAGATAGATATAGATAATAGATACAAGATAGGTAATAAATTTTATTTTTTACAATTTTGGGCTTACAGAAAAAAGGGGGATACTAAGGTAACCTACATCTGGTTTCCCTGACTACTAATAGTCTAGATTACTATGGTACATTTGCTACAGCCAATTTATCTTCATTGGAACATTATTGATAAAGGCCACTGGGTTCAGAATTCTTCAGTGTCTCCCCATCTAGGACACCACACCACACTGTGCTCTCATTCTTCCCTAGTCTCCAAATCGTCCGTCATAGGCTGTCAGAATTCCTGTGCTGTTCCGACTATGGCATATCCTGTCTGTCTTTCAGCTGCATTTTATCAGGGTTTCTCTCATGATCAGAGTTATTGGTCTCTTCACTTTTTGTATCTGTAAAGCGATCAGGCTGTTGGCGCCGAAAGAAGGGGATGAGGACAGATTGCTAGAACAGTGGTGGTATTTTTGGACCACCCTGGGCATAGAGTGATAAAGGGTCTCTCCCTCTCTAAGTTCTTTTCGTTGTTAAGAAATAAAAACCTTCTTACACAGTGAACCATGCTGGAGAGAACGCTTACTAGTTTTATATGAAACTCACCTTATTTATAATTGACAAACCAAGTAGGTATCTGTTGGCAATTATAAAGGACTTTAAAGGGGATGACTGCTTATAATGGTTTGTTTTTTCCCCAACCACATGGAGGGCTCTTTTCTCTTAAAAATTCTTCATATACTAGTTCATTCGGGAGATGCTGTTTCAATCTTCTGGGCTAAGTAGATCAATCCAATCCCTGCCTAAGCTATCAAATAAGATGAAGGTGCGGAGACTTTAATATTGGAATGATTTATTCCAGATGCTAATAAGTCATCCTTTCAATACGCAAACAAAACCAGCTCTCTCCATCTCTTTTCTTCCTGAAAACCTCAAGACGTAGGGACACAGTAAGACTGACAGCGTGTGAATACAAACACAGATACAGAGGGTGGCCTTGTGGCCACTCACACTTTCTCTTTAGCTCTCTCCTTCCAGGGATGAGCCTCATCGGAGAAGGTGAGGGCACACAGAAAACAAGAGCACAGTGGGCATTGCCATACAGTTACTCCCCAGAGCACAGCAGCCCATTACAGCTTTGCTTGCAAACAAATGTGGAACTCCCTCTGCCCTCCTACTTCAGCAGCTGCATGGAGGAGTGGCAACCCCACAGGCTGAACTGGAGGCTGCTTGTTCCAACTCTCTACCCTACATCCAAGAACCAGAGAATCCCTCGGTATCTGGAAGCTACAAAGGTACACCACACTACACTTCAATCCCCCAGGATGCGCATCCTGGTCAAAGCCACCAACACCACTCCCCTCCTGCTGGCCTGTAGACTCTGTTACCCTCACCCAGCTCAATTCACTCTCACACAGTAGTCAGCCTGATCTCCTCCAAATGGAAACTAGATCAGGTTACTCTGATGTAAACCAATCAGTGGCTTCTGGTTGAAAGGAGAATCAGATCTATCCCCTAGTCCCATGGTTCGGAGCTCTTGTGTGGTGTAGCTCCTGGCACTACCTCTCCCTCCCGTCATCTCTGTTCTTCCTCCTGCAACCATTCTTCTACATGCCGAGAAGCTTGAAAGGATTTCTTTAAAATGTTTTAAAGGATTTTTTTTTACACATTGCAAGTGGATATTTCTCTTCCTTGTTCATCATGTGTTTCCTCTACTAGAGTAACTGAGAGCAGAGATCGTGTTTACTTTCGTAGCACCCTCAGCACCCACAACAGAGCCCTGCACACAGTAGGTCCTGTGTTGATACAGAGTGACAGGTAGAAGCCAGGAGCAAGATCTTCTCAGGCTGTTTCTGTGGAGGGAAGCACATTTGGTGTCTCCGGTCCTGGGAGAGGCATTCCAAATGGCCTCGTCTGCAAGGGCAGGAAAGACTTGGAGGTAGTAAGAAGGGATACCAGTAAAATAGAGTACTTATGCAGAGGAAATCTACTAAGGATGGGAAAGAAGGTTGCCAACTGGGAAACAGTATTTATAAGCCACATCTACCAAAATCTACTTCTTTCAAAGGTTAGTTAAGAAGACAGATAACCCAGTAAACAAGGGCTGGGAGCTCCAGGAGAATTCCCCCGGAGGAGATATGGAAAATATCCCTTGAGCACATGGGCAGAGCTCAGCTTCACCAGACAGCAGAAAACACAAATTCAAGCTGTAACAAGCTACAGCCTCACCCCCAGCAGAATGCTAGAAGTTAGAAAGACAGACAGCCTGAAGCTTCGGAGGGTGTGGGGCAGCTGGGATTCTTAGCTGCTGCTAAAGAAAGGCTGCTGGCACCTTGAAACACGCTGGTGGAGTCTTCCAAAAACATCCCAGGCAAAGAAGTCCGGGCAGCTAAAGAGTGATGAGAGCAGGAGAAGTAATCTACCCCAGGGAAGAGCACACCGATTGGTTATCCCAAACCAAATGGTCAGCCTCTCAAACAACTTCTTGCACAAAAGAAGCCAAACACCAAATTGTGTGCTGTTTGTTTTTTTTTTTTATTAATATGGCATTTACAAATAGGTAAAATTAATTTACAGAGAGTAGTCTAAGAATAGCTGCTGGCCGGGGCTAGCTTTGACGGTGCACACAAGGAAGCTTGGTCGGACAGTGGCAGTGTGCTGTCTTGTTGGTCGCTTGAGGGAACAGCAGCAAAACTCATCAAAGATCCTAAGAGCCGTGCATATTCAACATTTTACCTGAGAAAAGTCAAACGTGGGAGATACGAACTCGGGCAGTGCCTGGAGTGGGAGTGCACATCTGGAATCCAGTGCCTTTGGAGATGGAGGCGTGAGGACTAGGAGCTGGACTAGTCTCCTAGTCTGTTTTCTATCGCTGAGATAAAACAGTGACCAAAAACAACGTGGGGAGGAAAGGGTTAATTTGTCCTATAATCCCAGGTCACACTCCATCACTGAGGGATGTCAGGGCGGGAACCTGGGGCCTATCTTAAGCTAAAACCAAGAAGGATACTGCTTACGGGCTTGCTCCCCATGGCTTGCTCAGCCTGTTTTCTTAAATCTCCCGAGATTACCTGTCCAGGGTTGGCACTTTATACAGAAAGCTGGACCCTCCCACAATAATCATTAATCAAGAAAACACCCTACAGATTTGCTACAGGCCAATCTGATGGGGTAGTTTTTCAATTGAGCTTAAAACTCAACAGAGCAGCTGGGTTCCATAGTGACATGCTGTAACAAACAAACAAACAAAAACCTACTCAAAGTGGTTGCCCCAAGTTCTACCATTCTACAGAAACCTTTTCCATTAAGGTTCTATGAGCCTATCCGAGCCACACCCCATGAACCATGACAAGTCAGGGCTCTGTCTGGGGTGCGAGGGCAGGGGGACCAGCATCAGAAGGAGCCCTGCTACCACTCCCTGTAAATGTCCACCATCAGCACCTCTCTCAGACCCAAACCATCTTCTTTTCTCCAAGTTCTACTGTGTGTTGTCCATTCATGTGTTTAGTTCGCAGCAGTCTCTGGGATAGTATTGGCTCTTGAGCCCTGTTCCTCAAGATGACCAGGACAGAGCACCAGTTCTATGACAGTTTGCTTTTCAGTCTGGCTGGGGACCTAGACACAACCAACAAGCCAGAGAAAGGCTGCCCTCAAAGGATTCAGTTGGCTGCCTACTTCCCCTTCTCCAGACCCCACATGTACATGGCTGCTGTGTGCAAGGCCTTGGGTGAAGGCTGAACATGGGGTGACTGCAGATTAGAATTGAGAATTTCTTGAGGTTTGATGGCAGGATTCACTAGTCCTTCACATTCCTTGGCATTCTCCACCAAAGACCTGCGTCCTGAGATCTCAGGCTCTGCCTCCATCTCTTTTTAGTGGTTTCTTTGGCCATTTCATTTGGTTGATGAATTGGGGACGCCCATGGTGGTATTAGTGTAGACGCTAGTCCAATGTGTCTGTGTCCTCGTGAATAAGGCAAATGAGTATAAACAAACACACTGCTAGGACACATTCATGATCTTTCTGTAAACTACAAAGAGGGTAGAAACTCATTATCTTCACACACACACACACACACACACACACACACACACCACACACACACACACAGGCAAAATAATAAACCAGAATCCTTGATTTCTGAACTAAACACTGAAAAGAGTTTACACGTAGGAAAATACCAGGCATTTTAGAAAAGTTGCAAAGACAAATGAGCCACCCATGAAATTGATCTGTGGGGACCCACACAGGCCAGTGACAGCTCAGTTAAAGGTTATTAACAAACACAGATACTGATCAATTATTTAAATATAATTTAAGACAGACATAGTGCAAAGCCCTCTCAAACCAGACACAATCGATTTACTGAAAATGGCGTTGTAACTTCCATCAGAACAGCCAGGCCCAAATCAATAAAATCACCCCTCTCTGTAAACCTTTTACCCAAGGCCAATTTATCATTATCAATACCTTTTAACAAAATAAGCATTTGGTGTACTTATGAACACAAAGAGTGGGTCCTCCCTCAGTTCGCACACACTGTCCTCTTGGGGAGAAGTGTTTGTTGAGAGGAACTGAAGGGAGTCCGTTTTGCAGTCCCTGTCTTTGTTCTGCATAATCACCTACTGAGTCTCTACTACACAGGGCCCTGAACTTCTAATCTCCTACCACGAAACAAATGCTGGAGGGAACTCACTGGGAAAACACCTTCTGGGGCTGACCCAGATGACCCTAACCCTGCCATTCTCTCTCACACTGAGAAGAAAGCCATCAGAATGCAAAAGAATGGTGGGGACAGCATCAAGTGCAAGCATATGTCATTCTTCTTGCAAACAGAGATGGCACACTGCAAATGTTCAAGTACTATCGCAGGCCTCTAATGACACTGTAGTGGTTGAGACTGGGAAGGTGACTACTGTTTGTACAAGATACGATTTTCATGACTTTTTAAAAGGCTGTGTGTGCATTCATGGAAAAGAAGTTGAGTGTGCCGTTCAAACCTTTCATTAGACAAATGAGCATGCCATTACTCCACTAATGGCTGGCAACTCATTCAGCCTCTGAAGCAAGGTTCTGAAAATCCCATGCACACAGGTCACATTGTTAGTTTAACTCTCGGCGAGCTGGATATGATTTTTCCAGCTGTCAGCTCATTGAGATCTTTTGAAAGAAGAGGAGAGAGATGGGTGGAGGTGGCCAAGGTCATAGGCATCATCTGAGCTCCAGATCCACTCTAGCCATTAAGGGCAGGTGTAGCGACTGAGCTGCAGGTGACTGGTGAGTTTGGGTCCCTGCTCCAAGGGCAGGTCCTCAGCTGAATGTCATAGGTGTGGGCCTATTGGCATTCACAATAAGATCCTCTGACTGCTTATCACTCCCTCTAAACTGCCTACGAAGTACCTTCTTCAACCCTTTGTTCTGGAGACTTCCAAGAAGAGAGTAGAGAAAATTGTATAATGACCCTGCTCTGCAGCAACCAACCTTCAACAGCTGCCCACTCGCTCTAGTCTTGTGGACCTTCCCCCTAACTCCCCTCTTCAACTGGAGCCTCCCAGGAATCCCAGTCTCTCTGTTGTGACAATGATTTACTTGGGCACTTGGTCTTTACAACTTGAATTCTGTCTGTAAAAGAGCCAGGGTTTGGGGGAGCCTTGTTTCCCAGGCAGTTTTCCTTCACTTCCGGCTGGCTGCTCATCAACCACTCCCTCTCTGCTGTCCTCGATGGGAGCTTCCCTAAGCTCTGTGAGCTCCAGTGCCAACAGTGGTGCTGTTCCTCCTGTAACTCTTAGCTCCCCTCAGTCAGCGTGGGGTGGGTGGGATCAAATTGTCATTGTTGTCCTGCAACCTTTCAGTTAGCAGAAGGCAAGTCTATCCTTAAGATTCGATGTGTAATAGCAGCGTGGGCCTTTCTTCCTAGACTTAAGAACCTTGAGAATGAGAATGGAAGCCCTATTCTATTTCCCCATCAGGGCAATGGCTTTCTTACAGTTGATTTGTATGTTCTTGTCCATGTACAAATGCTACTGAGGCAATAGGCTAATTGCATGGGCAAAAACTCTATCTATTCCTTCTTACTCTAAAAGAAGTAGGAAATAATATCTTTAAATGTAAAATGATAAAACGTAAGTAGGTGCATCTATATCCAATATCCAAGAAAAATGGCACAATATCAGAGGCAGAAATAAAGGTCATGTTATAAGTACAGATATGAGAAAGCATCACCAATAACTAAGATAAGTGACAGTCCGGAGAAACACTGTCCGGTTATGTCAGCTTCACTATCAATATAGAGAGCTGTTTAAAAGCAGTGCAAAGGGCCGGGGATAAAGCTCAGGGGATAGAGTGTTCAATCCCCAGCACCACATAAACTGGACATGCCAGCATCCAAAACGCAGAGGCAGGGGATCAGAGGTTCAAAGTTGCCATGGCTACACAGGGAGTTCAAGGCCAATTTGGGATAAAGAGATCCTGTCTCAAAACATACAGTAACAGAGACAACAAAGACAAATAAATAAGCAAACAAACAAATAAATAAACAAATCTGTCACCACTAACAACAAAAAGAGGAAACTACTCTAAGCAAAATATAAAAAAGCCATTTAATTCAAAACAAAGACACGTAAAGCTTAATGTGTAAGTATGTGGCTCCATGAACACGTGTATGTGTGCATACAATTAAGGAAATGTAAAAAAGAGAAAAAAATTAAGGCTCTGCACTGAGAGTTGTCACCCCATTGAGAGAGGAGCAAATATGTTCTGCAGTTTTCATGGTGAAGGCAACACATTGTGAACTTATCAGCTTCGATCTAAGTCAAATAATTGAATGTGTCCTGTCCAAAATTCAATGTTGCTGACCTGGTAGTCTCGGGTCTCAGGTCTTCACACGGTGGTGAGGTGGGAGGGTCCTGTCTCCTGAATGGGACTGAGTTTCTGATAGAAGAGGCATCACACAGTGTTACTCACTCTCATACCCACCAGGACCTACAGCTCCTACACAGGACCTCATTGACACATGCACTTCTACACAGCACCTCATCAGAGACCAGCACTATGGCCATAGACATCCTGGTCTCTAGAACTGTGAGAAATTAGTTTTTATTTTTAGCAAATAACCCTTGTCTGACCTACTCTATTATAGCAACAGAAACCAATCAAAACAGAGAGTTTCAACAAACAACCCCATCTTCAAATTGGCTACAACATGAACAGCATATGCTTTTCAGAGATGTTCCTATCATCCAAAACAAAGAAAGGAGAAGAGAAACTATTCCAGACTGAATGGGATCAAAAGCTGTGACAACCAAGCGCACATCGCCCCTAGATCAGGTCAGGGCTGAACACCATTGTAGATATTATGTAGACAATCAAAAATTCATGTGTGTTCACATGTTTTTTTACAGTTTGGGGATTTAAAAAAAACTTGTATTTTAGGCATCAGGTATTATGGTGTCTACAACTTCAGCTCAAAAAATGATTGAAGTCCGAAGAAAGAAGAGTCAGATAAATGGATCTGTTGCTGGATAGACCACTGATAAAATATTTGAAAATAGAAATCCCAGTTTTTAGTTACTGGAATTAGAGCTAACAATATAAAAAACACACAGTGCCTTGTTGTAGAATGTGACCCATGATAGAAATGAGCAATTGCTGAAGCTGCGTGTGGTTACGTGTGCCTGAAATCCCAGCTCCTTGGGAGTGTGGGGTCTGAGGACTCAGAATTGAAGATGGACAGTAGTAACTTAGAGAGACCCCATCTTACAAACCAAAGACACAAAATAATAATAATAATAATAATCATCATCATCATCATCATCATCAAAAGCCCAATGGATATGGATGAAATTCACAAACAGTGATTGAAGAAAAACAAAACTCAAGACTAAAGAATTTAGAGTCTGACTTCATTGGCACAAAGCCCCAGAGGTTGGCAGAACTCAGTAGAAGTCAGAGTCCCAGAGGGGCTTCTGGTACTGACGGTCTTCCTCCTGTCCTGGGTCTGCCAACTCTGGGAAAACCCTTCAGTCTGGATCCTCATTATCTGTGTTTGTGCCTACACATTGCATGTCAGTAAAAATCATAAATAAACACCACTAGGTGGCTGGGAAGATGGCTTAATCAATAAAGCGCTTGCCGTACATGGTGCACATTAATCCTAGCACTGGAGAGGTGTGAATAGGTGGATCCCTGGGAATCACTGGCCACTGAACTCCCTCAAGCTGAGAGACCCTGTCTCAAAAAATAAGATGTACAGATAATGAGGGATGACACCTAAGATTGACCTCTAGCCTTATACACAGGCGCACACACACACACACACACACACACACACACACACCTGCATACATACAAACATATGTGTACACTCACATACATTCATGTATATAACACACACACACACACACACACACACACACACAATGAAAATAAATAAACACAAGAGAAGAGAAACAGGATGAGGCCAGCAAGATGGTTCATTAGATAAAAAAGGAACTTTTTTTTGCCAAGCCTGGCAACCTGAATCCATCCTAGGAACTCACAGGGGGAGGACGGAACTGACGCCCACAGACTGTTCTCTGACTTCCTTACCTGTGCTGTGTGACGCTCTGTAGGGCAAGAGCTTGTGGACGTGCACATACACCCTAAACAAATAAGTCAATAATAAAGGGAAAGCCTGGAAACACTTGTCACCCTAATCCACTCTCACTCATTTCCTGAAGCACCTTTGGTGTAATCCCAGCGTTAGCTGTGGGGCTGGAAGAGGTGAGTCACCAGGAGAGTGCCGAGTGGTTTTAAGAGTAGCTTTGAGTAATTCCTGCACAAACACAAACCTGCAATTAGTCACCGACAGCTAAAGCAGTCGAGTGTTTGAATCAGGAGCCAACAAAATTAAACAGACCCTATGAAAGCGTACTTTGGAACAGAGAACGTACACTTTAGATGTGTGTCTCGGAGAAAGCAAATGTGATGTGTCATCTCACTGGTGGATTGGGAGCTTCTTAGCGCCTGCTGCGGATCATCTCATGGACGGCACAGTTTGTAGACTGTTAGCATTACTTACACTTCGATTACTATTGTTTTTTTACACTCAGCCTTGGTAGCTACCGGTAGGTACCATGTGAGTGCTGGTAATTCACAAAGGCATGGGCTAGTCCCTTGAGAGACAAACGAAATGGAAATTAAGGGTGTTCTCCAACACAAGGCCTCCAGCCAAGTCTCACCTTTCCCTTCCAAAGCTGAAGGATCTGAAGGCTCAGAAATGTCCAAGGAGCTATCAAAACAGCTCAGTGGGTAAAGGTGCTTTACCTTTACCCTGATGTGCTAGGTTCAATCCCTGAATCCCATATGATGGAAGGAGAGAACTACCTCCCAAGGTTCTCTTTTGACTTCCACACACATGTGCACATGTGCACCCCCCCCCCCAACACACACACACAAGTTAAATGAATAAGTATAATAAAAGGTTTTTACAAAGAAGAAATCCTGTCCAGGAAGGGCCCTGCAGGGCTGGCTGAGCGGCAGTGTGTGGGTGGGCACGTTCTGTTCTGGAATCTTGACAGGTCAGCACACCCAGTACCGTACAGCCTCAGAGCCTCTTCCTGACTATATTTAACAATACTTGGAGACGCTAAGGACACAACCTGTTGGTTTTCAGAGGCTGCAGAATGAGCCTCATAAAGGGGGAGTTTAACACCCCCCCCCCCCGTCACACACACACACCATTAGGTCTTCGTGGGGAAGCAAAACCAATCAGAGATCTTGGTGCACACTGAACAAAAGTAAAATGAATCCACTGCACGTTCACTCTGGTTTGAGCTGGTCCCTCAAAACGCCATGCCTTGGAAATTTGGCCCTCAAAATCACAAGTTGAAGGCAGGGCCTTTGGGAGATGAGGTCATGAGAAAAAGGTCCCTGTAATGCCATACGTGGTTTATTAAAAAGAGAGTGACACCTAAACCAGGACATTTGGCATCTCGTGCCGTGTGATGCCCTCTGCATGTTCTGATGCAGTCAACAGACCCTCTCTAGAAATTATCTCTTGATCTTGGCCTTCTCAGCCTCTAGAACCATAAACATCTATTGCTTATAATTTACCCGGCTCGTGGCATTCAGTCACAGCAACAGAAACCAAAGGACAATGTCATTATTAACGGTCAAAGCTAAAAGCCACTAGACCTGGCAGCACAGAAGCTGTCATGCATAGCACAGATCTTGCCATTCCTCAAAGGGGACAGCATTCAGAAGTCAGAGGTCTGAATCTTGGTTCTAGATCTTTCTTGATGACTCCCTCTTGAATGAATCATTCTATCTCATTAGCTTCAGGTTCCTGATCTATAAAGGTCAGCATGCACCGGATGATCAGTGTGATGCTGTTCACCGGTCTGCTGGTCTGCCAGTCTGCTAGTCTGTCACTTGTCAATCTTGAACCCCGCACCTACAGACTGAGCCCAACAGAGGACCGAATCCACACTTAGCAATGGGAGGGTATCTTATTCCACAGGGCAACCCAACCTGGATCCATGTCTTTCTTGCTAACATAATTTCCTCAGGGTCTCTTCAGGCACAAACAGGTCTGGAGTTATGGCATTCCTCCCCTGCCTCCTGCGCCCATCCCAAGTGCTGTAACTGGCTTCTGGTGGGACTCAGAGTTGATACTCAACTTCTTTACTGAGATTGTCCTTGACTTCTTACCCAGTGCTGGAATCTAAAGGCCCAAATGGAGCTCTCTACTCCCCTGGCTCCTACTGGACTTCCTTCCTCTATTCTGAAGCCACTATCTGAATCTACCATTGTTGGAACTTTCCAGAAATTTCTATAACAGGGCTTCAGTGCCCCACAAGCTGATATATTAACCTTGCTCAAGCAGGTTTGTTATGTTTCAGAAGATCATGGTCTTAATTCTGAATTTACCCACCACAGCATGCAGCAACAGGTTCTTACGTAGCTCCTGAGCCTGGGTGGGTGGGGTCGGCTTGACAGGGTGACTCTGCTCTCCGTGGCTCTCCTTTTCTTTGCAGGGCCAGCAGGCCAGCTTGGTCATGTCTTGCCCTAGGCAATGGCAGGCACACACAGAGGTGACATCAGAAATACACAGGCATGTTTGTACTTGCTGTTCAAGTCTGCTTACCTCCAGGAAACAAGGCAAGCCAGAGGGTCCAAGTCTGCTCCTAGAGGCGTGAGGAGTCATTCTACCTGCTGTTGTGGGTGTGCTCTGAGAAGCCACAAGGCCAGCACACAGACTCTGAGACAGACTCATCTTCCTCAGAGCTGGTCCAGATATTCCTACATCCCTCCTCTCTACCTTATTGCTCTACACTGGAAGATCCATCCCATTTCCCCTTCTTAGAAGAGTCCCTATGGCTCTCAGCCCCCAATAGTGGGGTCCTCCACACCTCCTTTTACGGTGCTCTGCACTTTTCCTGCTTAACGCTTATTTCTAGTGTGGAAGGACATAAATCTTCAAACCACAAACACCAAGAGTCTTCAGGGCATCAACAGTCTCTGGCTCAAGTTTCTAGTTTTCCTGATACAAAAGCTGAGGCCCTGGTAGAATTCATACTGACCTGGCTGGGAAGCAGTGCTCAGGGAGAAGAGTCAGCTCCAGGGACAAAGGCATCTCCATGGAAAAGTGGACAGGAGGTGTCCAGGGCACAGGAGCAAACTAATCCCCTCTACTGTTAGTAATCAAAGAAAGGAAAGTGGCACCATTGGCAGGTGTGTGTGTGTGTGTGTGTGTGTGTGTGTGTGTGTGCGTGTGTGCACGCATGTGTGTGAATGTGCTCATCTGCTTTATTTTATTGGCTGTAATTATTCCAGACATTAAACAACACACACATTTGGAGCTTTGTACATAACATTATACTGACTAGTACTTGGAATCAGCTAGGCTAGACCAATGTGTTCCTTCGGTTAGTGTTCTTGGGGAAAGGATGCATTTTGGTTTCACCCCATCAGCAGTATGTCTTCCTAGTGATGAGTTTGAAAATAATGCTCCCCCTCCCATACACACACACACACACACACCAAGCAGCATGCAGAGAATCGATTGACAATACAGAGCAAACAATCAATCCATTCTTGCTAAGGAACTTCATCCTTCCAGGAGCAGGGATTTATCAGCCCCTCTGAGAGTTCAGCTCTTACATTTCCAGGGAGATCTGCTTCAGGAAGGAGAAGTCCTTTCGAGGTCACACGAAGCAGAGAAGCAGAGGGGAATTCGAATAAGCCCCAGCTTCATTTGCTCTGAGTTCCTTGCTTTTACCCCTAATTTATGGGGTCACGTAGCTGAGCCTTGTACTGTCATTAGCTTTGCTTGAGAACACCTCTGATGTGTGGTCGCTATGGCAACGATTGTTTAAGTTGTTTTTCAAGAAAATGGAAGCTGCTTTGTTCTAGTTCAAATGGACTGAAACCATCAACTCTTCACTTGGGCCCTTGCAGTTCTCAGATGAATGACATTTAGGCATCAAAGGGCTGAAACCCTGACACAGAGGACACAGATGGTGCTATTTCTGAATCTGAGCCCTACTGCCTTATAATCAATGAGGTCTGATAATAACAGTTCACTCCCTGACACTTCAAGCTCCCTTCCGTCCAGACACTTTCCCCATGCCGTGGACCACCCTGACTTCCTAAGTCCCAGGAATGACACTAAGCCCTATTCTCAGGAAGGCTCCCACTACTCCGTGATGGGCACCTCAAAAACAACCCATTTCTCTTTTGAAAAAAACTCATCATTTCAGCAACTGGTGTACTTTGCAGTGAGCAAAAGGGACTCGGTTTTAGTAATATACGTGGATTCAGCTGTGTGCAGGAAGCCAATATTTTGCAACAAAAGGAATAAAGGAATTACTCTAAAGGAATAACTCTCAACTCTGACTACGGTGCCCATTGAGTAACATCGGTACAAATCCAGGCTGTAGAAAGATGCCATTGCCTACCTGTCATCTCTAAGCCATGCCAAGTAGAGACCCAAGTCCATTATGTAACCACAGCTCTGACAAAGCTGTATCAGGAGTAATTCTCTATCAGCCCTTGAGGGCAGGGATGCCGGGACAGATAGGTAATGGTGCTATGAGGCCACTGTCACTTTCATTAGCCACCTGGTGGGGGGTGACATAAGCCTTCTGAGAAGATCCTCCTGTTATACAGGGAAGCAGGAGGGCCACCAGCCAGAGGCGGGAAGAAGATGGAGGGTGTAGGCCAGTTGGGCAGGACGGCTGGTAATTAGAAACTCCTTCATGGATTCCGAATGCAAAACGATTCTGGCCGCAAAGCCTGAGCTTCCAACAAGTGTGTAAGAAGCCACGGTTTAGCATAAAGAAGTTAGGCATCCTATCACAAGGCAGTCCCGGGATGCAGAGAGAACTCAGGTCAGAAAGTGTTTGCCTTGCAAACATGGGGACCCGACTCCCACACCCAGAAATCATATTAAATAGCAACGAAGATACCAAAAACAAATGGGCAAAAAACTAGGTTCGGTGGCGTACATTTGTAATCCAGCAACAAGGAGGCAAAAACCCCAAGAAAGATCCGTGGAGCTCATTGGTCAGCCAGTCTAGCCAATCAGTGAGCTTCAGACCGAGAGCCCCTCGCCTCAAGCAAATAAGGTAGGCGGTTGGTGGAAGGCCTGGGAGATTATCTGGCCACCAGAAGCACGTGTACACGTGTACACGTGCACACGCACCGGCACACCATGCTTCAGTGAACAAAGTAGATCTGAGAAGATGTCTCCGGACAGGGGAGAATTCCAGAACCTCAAGTTGAGGAGCGTGGGGTAATCTTACTGATCTGTTCTTGGCATCGCCCGTGGGAGCAATGCGGACAATTTATTAGAAGTACGCTGCACATGTTCCACAGACACCACACAGCCTGTCTGTTCTAGGGAGACAGCACACCCGCAAGGATGACCTTCTCCTTACAGAGCTGCTTCTTGCTTTCCTAGCGTTCAAAGCAATCCTTCGGCATAGTTCTCTGTGGGCTGCTGGGGGTACTTCCTGCTTCTTCCCTCTGAGCCCAATGTGCAAGTCTATGAAACTGTCTTCAAGCACTGCCTGAACATGTTTGCATGTTCCTGAAGGTGGGAAGAGTGTGTCTCAGATTTCAAGACTTGGCCAACATGGAGGGACCTGGGCTCAATACAACAATAAAGCTGTGTATGTATATATATATATATATATATATATATATATATATATATATATGTATGTATATATGTATATATGTATATGTATATGTATGTATATATATGTGTGTGTGTATATATATATATGGGCATAATACAACAATAGCTTTATTGTTGTATTGAGCCCAGGTATTATGTATGTTGTGT
Organism: Cricetomys ansorgei; assembly: GCA_026225945.1. Classification (NCBI taxonomy): domain Eukaryota; kingdom Metazoa; phylum Chordata; class Mammalia; order Rodentia; family Nesomyidae; genus Cricetomys; species Cricetomys ansorgei. Next base: position 118,576 of record JAMJFZ010001791.1, on the reverse strand, counting down.
ATGTTATGTGTATGTGTGTGTGTGTATATTACACATATGTATATATGTAAATGTATGTATGTGTGTGTGTATATATATATATATATATATATATATAGAGAGAGAGAGAGAGAGAGAGAGAGAGAGTGTGAAGGGAGAGTAATAAAGCCTGCTGTTTCACTTCTAAAAAACATGTTTGTGTGCATCCATGACTGGGTTTCATTTCCATAAATGTCAACATGGCATCTCTGGGGTCCTGTCTCAACCATTGAACACATTGACTCTGGGAAATACCTTCTGGCAGAGAAGGTTTAGAGCTCTGATGCCATCTCATCTTTTCTGTGGATACATGTATGTAGTTCATCTTTATCAGCAAAATATTTTCCAAGAATGCTGGACATGCTGGTACCTGCTCTTGGGAAGTGAGTGGACATATCCATCACAGTTGTCAATACAATACTAACTTCAGAAACTTGGAAAGCTAAATTCTCCAGTGCAAAGGTGCATGCACATGCGTGCATGGTGTTTCAGAGTCCCAGATATTCTAGTTCACTCCCTTCTCAAGGTTCTAGGTCTGAGCACTGGCATCAGACCCTGAACCATGTCCCTGCATCCTGCCACCCTCCTCAGCTTCATGACACCAGCTTCTCCTCCTGCAAGCAGCACACGATCAGTTCTCCAAAGTGTCTACCTTCTAGACATATCTGTGACTATGCACACATCTCCACTTTCAAATTCTTACATATCTTCTGACTTCCAACTCTTGCAGCACCTGCCCACCCATGCATCTAACTTCTCCTCACACAGGAAGGAATGTCCACCCAACTCTGAATGGGAAGGCCGTGTCAATGCCGCCTTCTCTTCCTCCACGTCCCTCTCAATCAAGGGAAACTACCCAGCCAGTGTTCACTAGAGACCAGAAGTCCTACCTGGCTTTCCTCTCTCACCCTGACCCCCCCCACACCCCCAGCACTGCTATGCCCTGAATCTCTTTGATTCTTCCCTTCATCCCTAAGCCCAGTTACCCAAAACTTGTCCACACACTTTCTTGTCTACCCTGACTTAACGATATTTGACGTCTCCTGTCACAAGTCCCTCCACCCTTTGTGTCATCTCCCAGCTTCCCACCAGGATGGCTATTAAACACATGCTTTTTGATTTAGTCTCTTGCTCATGGTATACTCTGCATCATCTGTAACGTTCCTGTGCTGCCATCACACACAGCCGTGTCTGTTTTCCTGCATGAGTCCCCACGTCCCTCCCTTGGTCATCACTAGAAACAACGGTCCAGGCAACAAGTTTCAGTTTCTGCAGCCAGGTAGCAGGGCACAGTGATGCCAAAGAAGTTGGCAGGGTTTCAAGACCTGACCTTGAGTCTGAGACATCCACCTGCACCCCAGACACAAGTTCAAGGCAGGGACAGACCTCGGTCAGATCTTCTCTGGCGATGAACTATTTCTTTGCTTGCTTCTTATCATTACCAGTTCAGCCATGTTGATTTCATTTATCAAAGTAATGCTCAGGGTTTTTATTTTCTGATTTATTCCCCCCACCACAGAATCTGGAAAATTTTAAAAAGTAAGAGAAAAATATTCAAATATTTTGATCATCCAGAGCAAGTACCATCCAAGTCACCAGTTGGATGAATCACCTTCAAATCCTTGCTCTATTCATTTTTTATCTCCAAGTTATTATGATCATGTGGTATATTCAAATTGTGCATAATGACATTTAAGTCTATTTTCCCTGCTTATAAAAGAACTGCATGCTCATCACAGAAAAGCTGCTTCTTGGTGGCGTATTGACTGCTCTCATCCAGTGAATATCCAAAGATCTAGGCTCATCATTATGAGTTTTGAAGACACAGAAAATTAACACCCTAGTTTTTGGCAGTGAAAATGGTCATTATGCTGTTCTCTGTATCTATGCATTTTATGGAAGGGGAACAAAAATACCCTCTTGTTTAGCTGTTCTGACAACACAGCCACGTATAGAAAGACTGGCCATCAGCAGCAAGTGTCAGAACACAATCTTTGATATTTTATATAGACATCAAGGTTGGCAAGATGAGGGGGTCAGGGCATGTCTCCTTGGGCCAAAGGCTAGAGGTAGCTTTCCACTCTCTTCATCTTGGGTCTGTGTAAGGACATGGAAATGGAAGGTTGAAGTTAGTGTCTGCAGTATCCAGGAAGAAGCTGGTTTCCATTAGGATCTGGGCAAAATGATAAAATACCTCCGATCCATCTGGAGAGAGGTCATGGTGTCTCTTCAAAACAATAGAACAGAGATCAAGACAGCCAGTGGGAGGGTCTGTATGGACCTTTCCCACCTCTCCACACTCACTAAGGACTTGGAGGAGTCGGCCAGGGAATGTCAGATATCTGTCCTTTACGTGTCAACTACTACAAGCCATTCTGACACAAATGTTATCAGGTGTACCAAAGGCTAGTGAGAAGTGATTGCCATGGTAACAGTACTGGCTATATAGCGCAGAGAGGAACGTGAGGCATCCCAAGCACGGCCCCATGTCACCTTGGCGATTCTGGAGGAAGCGCTGGAAATCTTGTCCATGTCTGTGTCCTGGAGGTCCTCCTTACACTTCTCCAGTTCCTGCTCTTTGGACGCTCCCCATAAGGAGCAAGTCTGGCTTACTGTTGGGAATAATCAATCAGCAGGAGAGAGTGAGTAGCCTGAGCTCCCCTCCAGTACATCCTCCCCTCCATCTGCACATCCCTTCCCTTCTGGCCTCCATTCTCCATTCCCTCTACACGACGTGCTTCTGCACACACCACTTCCACAGACGGCTCATATATCTACTGTCCCTTGACTCAGTTCTATCCAGTTCTGCTACTCCCTTGCTATCTGAAAGCTGGATAAGTCTAGCACTGTGCTCTCAGTGAGTCAACCTCATCCAATGAGCCTCTTCTTCTGGAAGCTACTATGACCTCTTGGTGAGCTCCCTCCCATCTGTTATGTTGGACACATGTTTATCTTCTTGTCTGCCTGCACATGGACCATACTCCCCTCTGTGGCAGGCCTGCACCAGTACCCTAAGATGAGCCCTCACCCCAACGTGTCCCTCATGTTCTGTCTCCTCCCTACCATGAAGATCTATCAGGCTGGACAGGACATTAGTTGAGGCCAGGCGGGTTCTTCTGTGGACATCACAGGTGCATGGAGCAATGAGTCCAACCAGCATGCCAAACTGGCCCAGCTTCAGGGGGATCTGAGAGACAAGAGACACCAGGGCTCAGACCTCCACACTCAAATGCACAACCAGGGCTGCTCCGGAACAGCATGCAGGGAAACTCGAATGTGTGAGCCCTGGCCGCTGCATGCCTTCCGTTCATGCACCCATCTCCTCAGCCCCATAGCTGAGCTCTTGGAGGTCAGTCAACTAATAACAGATAAATCCTCACCCCCAGTCAGCTCTGCTCTGCACTGCTCTGGACTTCGGACATCTACCATATTCCTACAACTGAGCTCCAAGTTCCAACATGAAGCCCACTCACTGGATGAGTGACCCAGGCAGGAGCTTCAGCAGTCCCTCGTGTTCCCTGTCTGTACAGTTGAGTTAACAATGCCACCTCCTCTTACAGAGAGTGCTGTCAAGCCTGGACGTTAGAATCTAGGTGGCATCTTTTATCATGGGTCTAGGATCTTTTAGTAGGCCTTCCTCCCCACCTCCATCCAGGTGCTTCTGAGTTACAGACCCCAAGACCTGAAGCCACCCCTGCACTCTAACCCTGGCACACCATTATCCTGTCCACAGCCATCTTTAAGAAGACAGCCAGAACTGAGAGCCAACACAGGTAGAAGAGAGACCTCATGTAGGTGCTGATATCAAATACCACTTTGCTTTAGACTTCCCAGTGCTGGTGATACTTCTTGAGGTTGCTTTTGACTGTAGTGATTCATTTTAGTGTTCTAGGTAGGTGGTGTCTTTCCTGTGTGTCATTCAGAATTGTGTACACAACTACATGAGCCTCAGGTATCACAAAGCCTGGATCCATGCCAAGCTATGATCTCCTCCCTCACCTACCCCAAAGCCCAGGCTTGCACATTGCTGCCTTTTCCCAAGGGACTCCTGGGACAGAGCTTGATCTGAGGTGTTCTCTCCCCTGAACTGCAGGAAGAATTTTCATAGGGTGGCAGGCAGTGGAATGGGTGTACCTGGACTCACATAGACACCAATAATTTGAATGTAGATCTGCATGAGGTGGAGATGGAAAATCATGGCTTTCTCCCGTTCCCATTCTTTCTCTTACAAGATCCAATTCTCCAGGAGCTATGTATAGAGCCCAAAGCATAGAACAGTGTTGCCATCTGGGACCAGCCAACTTCATCCTGGCCAGCTTTCAAGTCATGGGTCCCTGAATGGGAGGATTCAGAATTTCAATGCTCTGGCATGGTTCTAGACATCTTCTAAGACCCTACCTTGAAGAGAGTTGAGGCTGTGACCAGAGGGAGAGGCTCCAATATTTTTACAAGAGCAGTACTTGAAAGTTGTGCTTGGCCTGGCTCCAAACAGGGTGCTCCACACACAAACCAACCCTCAGCTCAAGTGTTGCTGATGGGATGTTCTGATGTCAAAATTCTTTTCAGTCCAGTGAACATTGCTATTGGTGCTTATATACGAAATGTCCCCTCAAGGCTATGTGTTAAAAGACTGGCCACCAGCTTGTGGTATAGCCAATAGCTGGTGGCACCCCTAGGAAATGGGGCTTAGTGCCAGGAAGTGGGGTCAAGCGGGATGTGCCCTTGCAAGGGATATTGGGACCCTGTCAATCCTCTTCCTTCACTTTTCAACCATGAGGCAAACAAACTTCTTCTATCTTGCCTTTCTGTCATAATGTCCCATCTGGCCACAGACCCAAAGCAATGAAACCAGACAACTATAGACTAAAATGTCTGAAACCAGGAGCCACAATAAGACATTCCTCACAGTCTAGCTCTCAGGTCACTCTCCAGGAAGAGTGATGGCCACCTCCAGCTCTGGACCCTCCTGCCAGGTGACTCACATGCACGGTTTCCTGCAGCCACCTGGGGTCCAGCTGCCTCTGCAGGAGGCCCTCCATCAGCTGCTTCATGGAATTCAGGGCATTTGAATACAGGGTCTGAGAGAGAAAGAAAAGGAGAGAAGGAGAGGGGGGTACATTGTACAGCCATGAAAGGCACACATAGCACCTACTAGGACTCTGCAGGTATCTCTGTGCCTGGTTTGGGCACCAAAGTGGGGCTATGGAAATGCACTGTTGCTCATGAGAGGAAGGCAAAATGACTTGTGAATCTTCTGCACATGTTCTGATCCATAGTATCCAGGGACTTTTGAAATCATTGCTGAAGATACTGAGGCCTCTATCATACTGGATCTATGACAACTGCAGGATGTATCTTCACACATAAATGCCCCGCTGGCCACTAAGGTCAACATAGATGAGTAATAAACTTGAATCTAGTTAAGCCACTGAGGATCCAGGATTTACCTGTTACAGCAGCTAGCATCAACTCATACTTACTAATAGAGCTGCTCCAAATTGCTGCTTCGTAGGTGGTTTGGGAAACTGGAGCCTGCCATGCCAATGTAAACTTCCAGAATCTGACCCAGAAAACAAGGTCTCCCCCAACGAACCTACCTTAATGGGCTCGTTGTCTTCCCCTGGGGGTTGGAGAGAAATAACAGTGTGTATGCTGATGTCCATCAGCTCGATGCTTTCCTCTGAAGAGTAGAAGGGCTTCAGTGTGCTGAGGAAAGAAGCATTAGCAACAGGAGCGGTCAGTAGGAGCTAAGCCCATTCTGCCCACTGCCTACTCTGGGCAAGGGGTGGGGTGTGTCACAGAAGGAGGGAAGGGCATAACACCTTGGCTGGGAGCTCATGCGTGCTTCCCTGACTAGGAACCCTGTTCTTCCTGGCCACCAGCACTCAGTACTGCATCTGTGACAGAAGCAGGATTTGAGGACACAATGCTTATTCTCTCACTTCCTGTTGCCTGCTGTGAACCTAGGAATCTCCTTCCTCCCAAGTCACAACCACAGCATCAGCACACCCCACCCAGGGCCTGGTCTTAGTCTGGGGTTTTCAGCATCAGGACTGGAGCAGCAGCAGCAACAGCAGCAGCAGCAGCAGCAGCAAAAGCTTGGAGCCTACTGACTAGAAGTTCTGGGTCCATTCTAGCCTGAGTAATGCCCCCCCACCCCCATCCCCTGCCCATATCCCATCCCTACCCCAGGGCAGTAGCCAGCCCCTTGCTGATTGCTGGCTCAATTCTCCTTCTGGCCCTGTCACAAGGACCACGTCCAGGCTCTGGGGACCCTTACACATTAGTTTGGGGCGAGATCAGTGTATCAGTTCTATTAACAGCTCCCTGGGGCTTCCATCATGCCCCTGAGCTGAGACATCCTGCCAGAAACTCCTCCTGACTTTCGATACTCTTTCTGGGGGGTGAGGTCAAACTCCCAAACAAATCAAGTCATCCTGACTAAGCTCAGGTCAAAAGTCACTCCTTAGCCTGATCAGTGTTTTTGACAGCCCTAATTATGCAGTTATATTTTCATGGCAGACCCTTCTTTAGAATTGGAGAGTGTGGTCAGGCACCTGCAAACTCACTCTTCTGTCAGCTGTTACCCACCAATCAGTCTGTGTGCTTTGTGTCTTTTCTCCAAGTCCCTCCAAACCTTGCCTAGTATATAATGATCTGTGCTTCCCTGCAGGGAGTGGAACATATTCAAAATCTGCCCTCAGTGGCTCTGCTAAGAACAGCCACACAGCTGCCAGTCACCTCCTTACTCTAGGAGAAGCTCCCAACCTGAAAAACTTCTGAGGAGTCTGGAGAGGGATTGACCCTACCTACTGGGCTAGCCTGTTGTCTTGGGGAGTTGCTTCCCAACATCACCGCCATTGAGGTGGAGAGAGGAGGTAGAAATCTTGAATAAGTAGCAATGAGGGATGGTCACAGACTGTCCCATCATCAGGAGGCAGTAGGAGCTCTGGCAGCCCCTCCCCCATCCACCTCAGTTGTGAGAGAGCATCCATCACCATGGACCTCACCAGAGAAACCAAGTGATCAGATGGCTCCCCTTTGATGATCACCTGCCCAGCACAAGAAGGTGTGTGTCGAGGTTGAATTGTTGGTCACCCAGAAGCTGAGTAAGGCAAAGGGCAGGGACACAATCTGGTCCTGGGATAAGGAGGGCCTGGGCCTTTGTAAAGAGTTCTAGAGCCCACACCCCACATTCTTTAAGGCTCATTTGGCAACAAAGCACCTTAAGGGAGGAGGGTCCACAGTGGGCCTAGGCTTGTACCCCAGGAACGCCTGTGACTTGATGTGTGCCCTTGGCCACACAGAGCACTCTTCCAAGCCCAAGTTTAGCTTGTCCTATACAAGGCTCGATGCTTATTTAACAGCTCATTGTGCCAGACTTTTGTGAAATGACTGGCAGCCAATGGACGCCCATTTCCCTGTTCCTCCTGCATCTCACTTTCCCCAAGGACTGCTTCCAGTTTAGTAAAGGTGGTCTTCCAGGGCCTCAGGCTTTGTCAGTCATGAGAGAGTGGAGACATTGGGACCAGGGGTTGGCTCATAGGTGGGTTCCCTCAGCCTATAGGCAGCTGACTCTCTCTAAACTTCGCTGAAGTTCTGTGCAAATGATACTAAGTCCTGCTTCTAAATGATTTGATTGCTAAGTCTCTTCCTAGGAAACAGCACTGAGGCTGTGGCTCTCACCCCCTTACCCCCACCCACCCCCAGTGGGCCTCTGTCTTCTGGTCCCTGAGCTGGCCTCTCCTGGGCCCCATTGAGCACGAGTCAAATGAGACCCTAACCCTGGTTTCCATGCTCTTTCTGACTGTGGAACTCTCTATGATATACCAAAGTTGTTGGTAGAGCCTATAGTTCAGCAGATCAAGTCAAAAGTGGGGCAGGAAGGCTTTAAGGCCCTGCAGCTGTCTCACATATACCCCCCCAAGAAACCCCAACCAGGGCACAATCAGAGAGCTAGACCCCAGGCCACCCAGGACTGGAGAGCCCTGCCCCACTCACAACTATGAGACCAGTAAGAGCAGACTTGTGGGCAAACTGGAAGTCCTCGAGGTCCTTGATGCCTTTGATGGCATTGGTGACCTGCACGACACTCTTCATGAAGGCCATTTTGAGGCTGATGTCCTATGCCCAGAGGAAGAGTGTGAGGGAGGGCCTGTTTGCAAAGGACTCACAAGAACCCTGAGTATTCCCGCCCCCCTACTCCTCACTCCTGAATCCTTCCCTTTCTCTGAAGAAGGATCCACATGGGGGGATGCTCCGAATGGCAGCCCCCCGCCCCATCTGTCTGTTCTTCAACTACAGAGAACTGGGAATTGAAAAGGTCCCAGCGACCATTTTATGTTCTGTGTATCTTGTCATGGTTCATGTTCACATTCCTGTGCATATATGGTACATGTGTACATGTATGTTTGTGTATGTGGAACCAGAGGTCAGTGTTGACTATCTTCCTCAATCACTGCCTATTTTAGTTTTTGAGTCAGGGTCTCTGACTAAGCCTGGAGCTTACAGTACTAAGCTTGCAGATGTTTGCCACCATGATCAGCTTTTACGTGGGTGCCAGGGATCTGACCTAGGTCCTTATGCTTGTGCAGCATTTTTGGTGACTGAGTCATCTCCCCACCTCCCACTCTATGCATTTTACAATTTTAAGAAATCAATTCTTCCACTTTCTCGCCATTCCAAGGAAGTGCCCCATACTTTGGTGCCTCTTTGAAGACAGCCCAATTGCTCTCCTATATGAAAGTGCGTAGGCTAGAGGTGAGGGTGAGAGAGTACAAGGGTATGGGAAGACTTGGGGTTCACTTTACACTTCCGGGGATCCACAGTCACCTGCAGCACTGAGGGGAGGACTGCTCCCTCCTCCAGTCATGACCCCAAAGCTCACATGTGAGCAATGGTTTCCCCAGAGGATGAACAGAAGAGACTTCTAGATGTCTCCTGAGTGTAATGTACCTGATACAGAGATGGTGCAGGTACGGTGTTGAGTGGCCAAGAGAGGCCAGTGAAATGGGAATGTGATTGACTTCCTTACCGTCGTCCTCCGGTTCTAGAGGTCCTGGATGCTCTGTTTCCTCCAACATGCCTTCATTCGACTCAGTGGCTGCTGCTTCCATGTCTCCTCAAGCTCCTTTGAAATGGGTGAAATTAATAAATACTCAGCATAGCAACACTCCCCAACATGACTCCTCTTAGGACTCGACAGGCTTTCTGAAACTCTACCCTCGATGTGAGCAGCACTGTGGCCCTGTTTGAACCAGCAGAATAAGTAAAGGGATGGGATGTCCCATCTTGACTGGGCTACATTAGGCTCAGCGCTTATAGGAAGTCCCCTCCTCCACTGAGTTGGTTGTGCCGTTGGCTAAGGTGATGGGAACTGACCTCCAGGATCACATTATTCACATGGGACTCTTCACACACTAGAAAGATAGTCTGCCATCACTGAAAGGAAAGAGCTGTGGTGCATGCTGCCTACGGAGACCGTGTGCTATGAAACTGGGGTTCCCTGTCCTGAATTCTGCCAACAATCACTGGGAAGAGGCCCTTGAGCTCCCAAAAGGAAAGTAGCCCTGTCAACAGCGTGGCTGCAACCTCCAAGACCATGATCAGTGGATTCAGGCAAGCCACACCCAGACTCCTGCTCACATGGAAATGGAGATAATATGTGGGTACTCTTTTAATCCACTGAGGTACTTACACTTGGTTCCACAGCAAGAGATGAACTAATAAGCTTGATAAACAAGGACCCTTCCTTCTTCTGGATATTAAAATTTTGGGACTACGGACTCCAGTCCACTCACTAATTTCAACACCCACAGTTTCTTAACGAGGGGCAACCCAGCACAGATGTCCACATGGAGGACTAAAGCTCCGAGATCCTTCCTCTCCCAGCCCCAGTTCCTCAACCCTCAATCCAGAATAGCTCTTTAGATGATTCCTGGGACACAAAAACTGGCCTTGTCTCGGAGTCCTCTTCTGGGTAGAACAAAAATGTATGTTGAAGAAGATCTACTCTCTTTGTCTAATATGCACCAATGACAACATGAACAATGACGGGATCCGCTGTCCACTGGAGACTGTTAGGCTCCTCCATGGTAATCCTCATGAGGAACAGGACTCTTGGCAGGGCAGGAGGTTTCATTAGAACCATCGCCGTTAGATCCTAGACCCTTGGAACTTTGAGATCCAACTGCCTCCCTGAGGTGCTATCAACCAGAGCTTTGGGTACATTGGGCTGAAATCAAAACTCCGTATCAAGCTGCCATTAAGTGTTTCTGTATCCAGAGGTGTGTGCTGATGTATGGTGGCCTGTTTGGGAAAGGAAAATAATTAGTGGGGGTTACAACCAAGTATCAGGGCAGGGGAGGTGGAGCCCAGGATACAAAGGTGCTGTCCAGGCAGCTGGAAGGGAGAGAAAAGGGTGATGGTGTGGCCGTGGAGGAAGAACTCCTCCTTCATCACCAAGACTAGTCAACAGGCAAGTGAGGAGCCGTGTCCACTGGGAGAATCTTAGAAGATAAGAAACTTCAAAACCAGAGAAGAGCAAGTATTCTTCCCTAAACCAATGTTGGACCTCAAAATATCTCCCTGTCACCTGTAGCTAAGAGAGCTGGTCAAGATCAGCAGTTTGTACAATGAAAAGCATTGGTTTAGGGGGACGCCCTCAATGCATTCCAGGTAATCAGAATAAGAAGACTCAGAGTCATACTAACTCAAGTTTTCTTCGTTAAAATTTCATCTTGCCAAGTGGGAGTTCGTACTGGTTATATGGTTTATGGTTTTGTGGTTGTTGTTTGTTTGTTATGTTAATTTGACACAAGCTAGAATCATCTGGGAAATGGAAACCTCCATTGAGAAAATGCCTTCATCAGATTGGCTCGTAGGTGAGTCTATGGGACATTATCTTTTTTTTCATCTTTAAAAATTACTTTATTTAAGTGTATGGGTATTTTGTCTGCATATTATAACTGTGTAACATATGAGAGCCTGGTTTTCTGGAGCTCAGAAGGTGACATTGGATCACCTCAAACTGGGGTTAAAGGTGGTTGTGAGCCACCATGTGGGTGCTGAGAATTGAACCCAGGTCCACTGCAAGAACAGTCAGTGCTCTTAACATTCAAGCCATCTCTCCAGCGCTGGGCTGCTTTCTTGGTTAATGATTATGTGAGAGAGCCTAGCCCGCTGTGTACAGTGCCATACGTGGAAAAGTGGTCCTGGGCTGTATAAAAAAGCAGACTGAGAAAGCCATGAGAGCAAGCCAGTAAGTAACATCCCACTGTGGCGTCTGCTTTAGTTCCTGGGTACCTACCTTGGCTTCCTCTAATCGACTGCGATTGGAATATATAAGCCAACAAACTCTTTTCTCTCTCAGGTTTCTTTTGTTCATACTGTTTATCAAAACATTGGAAAGTAAATCAGGACAGAATTCCTTCACCTCTACTTGCTCACTTCTAACATCCGGGAACTCATGACTCCACATGCCATCCCATTTCTACTCCATGGAACTTACAGCATTTAACAACAAGTTCCAGTCTGGAGAGATGGCTCAGTGAGTAGTAGTGATTGCTGCCTAAGAATGAGGGCCCTAGTTCGAACCCCCAGCACTCACATAAAGAGTCAGGCATGACTGGGCGTTTGTAACTTCAGCACTGGGGGGACTGAGAAGGGTGACTCCTCATCCCTTCAAAGGGACACCCCTAGAGACTCAACTTCCTCCCAAGGAGCCCTCCTCTTAACAGTTGCACAACTTTCCTGTGGTGCCACAGGCTGAGGACCAAACCATCAGCAAATGCACCTTTGGAAGAGTCAGAATCGAAATATGGCAGCAATGGTGATTCTTCACGAGCAGTGTGATTTCTTGTGTGTGTGTGCACACGCCTGCAAATCTCTTCTTTTCAAATTCTGTGTCATGACCTCGCAGTGCTTTCGCATTCAGAGGGTGTACTTTGACAACAAATAAATGCAACACCAATGAAGAGAAAAACAGTAAGTACAATTTATATGAATTTATTAATAAGTTCTTGGTGGAAAACACTACAGAAGATGTACTTTCCTAAGAACATGGCTTTCGTCAAGTTCAGATCTGCTCCACACAAATGCTGGTTATCATATCACACACAGAATCTCCAGTGTCGCAGCATTATCCTTTCTCCTACAGTTATGAAGGCCATACCACCCACAACGAGTGAGTAGCACTGGGGAAGGCCGCGGCAGTCTAAGGCTCCAGGTAAAGAAGCCACCAGCTGAAGTGAGAGGCGTTATTGAATGCAGAGTGCCAAACTCCTGTAAGTTACCAACAGACAGCTAGCACTGTCCAGACTGAAGATACTGGAGAAGCAGGTCACATGTTCCAGTACCTTCCCTGATGCACAGTGTGGCTAGCAATTAGATTGTTTTTATTTAAAAAAAAAAAAGTTCTGGGTGTGTAATGTATGGCCAATTATTTCCCTGATAAAAACAAAATGATTTTAACACTGATTCTGTTTTCAAGTTTCAAACTGATTGGAGAATGAACCCATACTTCCCCTTACTTCCCGCCCACTTCTCAATGGGTCTTGGATTTGTGTGATTTCTTATTTTTCCCCTTCCCTCCAAAGCATTTCCGGAAGCCATAGGCACAGCATTTATAGACTATGAAGACCACAGTCAACACGATGGCCAGGAGGAAGCCAATCACATCCAAGGAGTGGTACTGGTACCAGGTGAGGTCATGGGCGGCCGGACGCAGGTGTGGCGCCCCCTTGTGCCTCATCACATACTCCACCCAGAACACGGCCAGGTCCAGAGGCTCTATGGGGCGGTCCTTGTGAAGGCTGGAGAGGCGCATGATGTTCTCCTTGTAGCTGAACACAAAGCAGTTGTTAGTGCCTGGGACACTCATGCAGCACACAGCATCCCCTTAGGCTTGACTTCAGTTAGAAGAGAAGCATGCTTCTGTTCTAACCAGAAAAGAACATCTCCCATACCTCATCAATATTCTTTATCTCTAAAATGGAGGAGGAGAGGTTCATAGAAGAATGGAGAAAGAGAAGAAAGAGGGAAAGGGGAAGAAGGAAGGAAAGTAAAGCAAAAAAATTATAATTTTATAAACATTTAAACCTCATTTCTGTTTTTGCCTTTTATTGATTTCTTTGTGGGAAATTATAAAACGAAATAAAAAGAGGAATTAACTTGGTGCAAGAGTGCTGTGGTTTGGATGTGCTGCCCACAAGCTCCTGAGTGGGAACTTTGGTCCCCAGTGTGAAGGTACAGAGAGGTGGCGGGACCTTACAGGGTGAGAAGCCATTGAGAGAGATGACAGCCTCTGTCCCAGAGCTGGGATCTGTCACTGTGAAAGCAGGCTGTGATAAAGAAAGGATGTCACTTGTGCTTCATCTCTTCCATATACACAACCTTTTCAACTCCAGATTTCTACCATGTGAGGCTGCAGCATGAGACTCTCACCAGTGCAGCTGGCCCACTGCAGACTTCCCAACAACTATTAGAACTGTGAGCCAAATAAACCTTAACCCTTCATGAGCCATGTAATTATGGGTATTCTATTATTGCAACAGAAAACAGACCAAGACAGTGTGCCTAAAACTCTTTTACATACATTTAGATTTTATTTTTAATTGTGTTAGTATGTATGTGTCTCTGTGTGGGTATACACATGAGTGCAGTGCCCATGGAGGCCAGAAGAGGGCGTTAGATTCCCCTCTTCCCCCTAGAGCTGGGAAACAGACTCAGGTCTTCTGGAAGAACAGCCAGTGCTCCCAACTGCTGAGCCACAGCTCCAGGTCTCTACCTTTAAAATTGTTGTCTGGGGTTTTGTTGTTGCCTGGCTGTGTTTAGTTGGTTGATTTTGATTTAAGACAGAGTCTTGCTATGTAGCCTCAGCTGGCCTAGAATTGGCTATACACCCTTAAATCTTCTGGAGCTTGTAGCAATCCTCCTGACTCTGTCATTACAGGTGCTGAGATTACAAGTGTGTCACCATGCTGGGCTTCCCACAGGCTTTGACAGTAACTTTGACAGCACTATTCTAAATTTTAAGTAGAGACAAAGTGATGTCATGGTGTGCATGTGTGCATGTGTGTTTGTGTGTGTGTGTGTGTGCGCACGCAGGCATGCACGTGTGTGCATTCATTCATAGGCCTTAAGACAATGTTCTGCTCTGTCACTCTTCACATTATTCCTTTGAGACAAAGTCTCTCACTGAGTCTGAGTCTGGAGCTAGGTTGGTGGCCAGCAAGACCCAGCGATTCTCCTGTCTCTAACCTTCCACTGTGCTGAGGCCTGGCTTTTCACATAAGTGCTGGGATTTGAACTCAGGTCCTTAGGGTTGCACAGCAAGCACCACCCCTATGCATCTTTTAATGGAATATTTCCCTCTTTGAGGATCTTAGAGATGAGATGCCTAGTATGGTGACATTATTATTAAATTTTAAATAATTTTTAAATCTAGGGAAAATAAGACTTTTAACAAATTCTATGATAAAATATTAAGTCATTTTACAAGTAAGACTAACCCCCACATAATCTTGTGTATAAATTTAGAGTTTTATATATTTATTGATGTGCTATTGTGCTATAAATGCTAGAGAATATAAATAGTTTTTTTCCTTCTCTATTACTTACCTCTTGTCATTGATGACAGTTTTTAGGGCACTTTCCAAATCATCAGCAGTCATTTCAAGGACGTTCAGGGTCACCCCAGCTCCCCGAGTTTCCATGCGCTTGGCATTGTCCATTTGATCACCAAACAAGGGCATCATCACCATTGGAACTCCGTTGCATATTCCTTCATAAATACCATGGGATCCAGAGTGTGTGATGAACGCACGGGCCTTTGGATGTCCTGAGAAACACAACATTTAGGGACACTGAGTTCTCCAGCCTGGCAATGTCTAGATTCTGAAAACACCCAAGGAGTGTCGTCTACATGTGACTGTTGTAGACACTCGGGGCTGGAGGTGGGGGTGGGACGGGTTGATGCACGCGATGTGTATTGGCCACAATCAAGCTAAGCAATCATTGGGAACAGTTGTGACTCATTTTCTTAATTTAACCCTGGCTTGACCTACGTGTCAGATGCTCCCAACCTACCGAGCAGATCATTTTGTGGTAGCCATTTGACAAGTATTGTGTTCTTCGCAAGATTTGATGGTCTAGTTCCAGTGTAGCGCCACAGGACCTTGCAGGGACAAAAACCACAAGGTTTAGTGAAGGAACACACCATGATTTAAAAAAAAATCTGCTATACTAGCCAGAAAGGCCAGTCCTATCAGTAAGAACACCTATGCCCTCCGCATGGTGGGAGGTTCGGTGCATAGGAAGTCCCTGGAGCTCAAGTACAACATTGTGTCTGCTGCTGAAGCTTGGTGACGTGTGAGAAGCCATCAAGCCGCTTCTTCAGAATTTCTTCACCTTTCTACACTTCAAAAGGAAACTTAACAAACTTAACAAAGCAAGTGGACACAAAACTAAGCAGAACAAAGCACTGTGTGCATACACATTGGAGAATCATTCTTCATTGAGATGAAAAAAATTATTTTTAACCAAATTCTCCCTGATACTTTGGAGTCCCCTAGAGAAAATGAGAAGTCTGAGTGAGGCAGACCATGACGCAGGAGTACCTGAATGAAATTGCAAGATAATAATAATAATAATAATAATATTATTAATAATAATAATAAATATAACAACAACAAACAACAACTTTGTGGAATGGCAGAGGATTTCCAGACCCAAATTCTCTGCATTTAGCCCCCAGAAGTCTGGAGTTCGAGCTCCCATGCAAACAGATACGAAGGAGTCATGCAGAGCCATCTTACCGTCTGAGGAATTCTGCCCAAAGCCTCAGCGATCTCCATGGCTTTCTTCTCTGGAATCTCCGAGACCATGGATCCCAAGGAGAAAACCACGATGCCATGCTCTCCGGAGGCATTGACATAGGCTTCGAATTCCTATGGCAGGAAGAGAAATTTCCAATTCATCTCTCATTTCTCACATTAATTACGTGGTAACTGCACACATTAGGTTACAAGGAAAACACTTTCCCCTTATAGAAGTCAGTA